>OY284416.1:48282400-49532400 GCA_958301585.1 Merodon equestris | reverse complement strand
TTTTTGTACGCTCGTCGTTGCTTTGTACTGCAGCAAGCGCAAACAACGACCCCCTCAGTTTTCTACGTAAATAGCTTATGTGTGGTTTCCATAGAAAATGTGAGTCAATGATGACACCCAGATACTTATATGTTTCGACGGCTTCAATTTGTTAGCTGTCAGACTCTCTGGCCCATTTACAAGTCCGCAAAACAATATATGATGGAGCATACATTGGGCTTCGAGTATGCATTTGTTTTGTTTTCGAACCGTTCAATATCAGCCCATTATCATGACACCATTTTGCGACTTCATTGAGCTCCTCTTGCATCACCTTATTTGCATCTTCCACCAACGGACGACATACAACAATTGCCGTATTATCAGCATATGCAAAAGGAACTCTTTTCTTTTAAAAACTTGAGCATTTCATTTGTGTACAAAAGAAAAAGTAAAGGTCCAAGTTTTCAGCCCTGTGGTACCCCGTATTAAATTTTATGTTTATCACTATAGCAATTTTTGATTTTTACGCTGAATGTCCTATCTGCAAAGTAGTTTATTAGCCAGTCCGACAGCCTACCTCTAATTCCTACTTTCTGTAATGTGCTGATGACCTAATTGTGATCAAGGGTATCAAATGCCTTACTGTAATCCAAAAACAGAACTAGAACCTGATGACGTTTGCTGAGAGGTGTATTTATTATATTTGAGAAGTCGCCAAGAAGTTTATTTGTGCTCTTTCCCTTTTGAAAACGGTTTTGGCTTTTAGAGATCAAATTATGCTTTTTATAAAGTTCCATATGCGATCAGCAACGATTGGCTCCATAATTTTTTCTATGGCAGGTAAGATTGCAATGGGTCTGTAGTTCGTAATGTTATTTTTTAGATTTTCAGGATCTGTTTCTTCAAGTATGGAAGTCCAATAGGTGGCTCGAATTAATTCATTCGGTTTCTTTAGAATTATGATGAGTCCTGAGGAGTAAAGCTTTCGGATATAAGCTCTTCGTAAATTCCAAATAACGTACTGTAATGATCGGATATGTCATTTTCTACCATTGCTGAAAACATTCTGACACCTAATATACTGACCAAACTATGATCGATAAGGGTGCAGCTGCCTAAATTTAAATCCACTCTAGTAGATCCTTCGATTACATTGAAAATACCTGTCGAAGCCAGCATATCTAGATTAAGGGCCAGTGTGTTTATATTGTCCCTAATATTTATATTAATATCTCCTAAAATTATCTTATCGCTATTTCCTTCTGTCACGTGAGTTATTTTTATAATATCCTCTAGGAATAATGATTTTGATTTTGGTGGGGGCTATACGCCTATTTTATTGCGCTTAATTCAAGCTACTTACTTAGTTTAACTTACAATCTAGGAAACTAAGAAAGAGGGCGATTGAGACGGAGTTTTAGACAAGGAGTGATGATGTTAAAGTCGAAACAGTTTTTCGCATTAACATTCCGCAGCATACGGAAGATAGGTTCATTGGAGCAATAGGTGGGTACAGACGTGGATTTCGTGTATTACGAGGGTTAGTGTTAAAAAAGATAGAGTTATAAAGGGTCGTGCAGTCGATGGTACCTGTGAGGAGTCGATGGATGAAAAGGATGTCGGATATCCTTCTTCGTTCTTCCAGCGAGTTCAAATTAATAAGTTTTAGGCGGTCTTGATAGGAAGGTATTTTTTTTTTTTTTTTTTTTTTTTTTTTTTTTGTTGGAGGCTTCTGCTATCTGTTGGAGCACTCAGACACAAATACTGGTCCATTGTACTGCCAGACAGACACCTTAGATGGCGTTGGAGCTCATGTGGAGCCAGAGCCAAGCTTCTTTTTACTCACTTATATTGTGTGCGATTTGTTTTTTCACATAAGTGAACGGAACCTAAAGCTTAATGCCGATTCCGAACGGCGAGAGCCGAGAAGCTTTTTCATGGCAAGTATACAACGGGGGGTTTTGCCAGTACCCCGCCGAGGAGGGACGCCGCGAAATAATCATTCGATGGCGTTGGTGTTATCGGGATCCGAACTCGCTCATCTTGCGTCAGCGGCCGACACACTACCCACTGCGCCACGGCGCTCCCCTGATAGGAAGGTAGGATCAGAGGATTGTCCCAGGGTAAGCCACGAAGAGCAAAACGGGGAAAACGACGTTGGATGCTCTCGATTCTGGAAATGTGTGAATGATAGTAAGGAGACCACACTTGAGAGGCGTATTCGAGAATAGGGCGAATAAAGGTTATGTAGAGAGACCGAGTGACGTAGGGATTGGAAAACTCGTTAGACCATCGTTTCACGAAGCGGAATGCAGAACTGGCCTTAAGAATTATATCGTTGGTATGTGCAAGGAAATTGAGTTTCTGGTCGCATAATACACTAAGATCACGGATCACATGAGCGGTAGAAAGAGTTTGATTATGGAGAAAATGGAGAAAGTAGAAGCGGGAAGGAGGTTTGTTACCTTTGCGGGAGAAAGTAATATATTGACAATTGGAAATGTTAAGGTCGAGGCAGTCCTTGGAGCACCGGGTGGAAAAGCTGTTGAGGGCCGATTGAATAAGGGAAATGATCTTAAAGAACTTAGCATCGTCGGCATAGAGAGAGATGTAGGAATGCATGATAACCATTTCAACATCGTTTATGGTAAGGATAAAAAGAAGCGGGCCTAAATGACTGCCTTGGGGGAAACCGGAGAAAGCAAGGAAGGGGTTAGAGAGGGCAGATCTAAAGCGAATGCTCTAGTCGCGATTTTCCAGGTAAGAGCAAATCCACTTTAATAAGATGGGTTCAAAGCCAGGGGAAGAGAGTTGGAAGAGTATTAATCTGTGTGAAATTTTATCAAGGCGTTACTGAACTCAGTTGAGATAACATCGACTTCCTTGCCTTTTCTAAGGCTGAAAGGGTGAAGGAAACGAATTCAAAAAGGTTTGTGGTTGTAGACCTACCATTGAGGAAGCCATGTTATCTAGGGGAGATTAAAAACTTGCATTGAAAACTTAAAATATCATACAAAATACTTTCGAAGATTTTGGCTATATGAGACAGTTTGGCAATGGGACGGTAGTTGTTAATGTCACTCTTCAGGCTCTTTTTGTGTATAGGTGATATAAAAGAGGTTTTCTATATCCGGGAAATTCACCTTGAGAAAGGGATAGGCTGAAGATTTTGGAGAGGTAGAGAAAGGGAGAAGGAACTTTTCAGGGAGGCCGTCGGAGCCAGGGGTGAATTCATCATTAAGTTGTTTTAATCTTTCTTAATCTTCTTAAGTAGGATCGGATGCAAAGGAATCATGGATGAAAGATTGATTGAAGAAGGTGGCAAAAAGATTGGCGATGTTATGAGGATCATTGGAAGTTTCATTATTGAAGGAGAGAGAGTTTGGGTAGCCATCAGATTTTCTTTTGTAATTAAAAAACTGAAAGAAGGATTTGGGATTATTTATAAGGTTGGTTCGCATCTCGACTAACTAGTGTTGATAGAGAGAGTTATAAAGCTCTACAAAATGCAGGTAAGTACCGAAATAGTTAGAGAAGTCATTTGGGGATTGAGTACGAAGGAAAGGTGTCCAGAGTTTGTTGCGTTTGTTTCTCAAAGAACGGAGCCTGCGATTATACCATGGTGGAGAGGTGGAGAGGTGGAGGAGGTTTTATGTCGAGAAAAGGGTACATAAAGGGAGAAGGAATTAAATATTTCTTTGTAGAATATATGTAGATATGGCATCATTTACGGTAAGGTTGTTAAAATTAAAAGGTGCACTATTGAGATATTCATTGATTTGACGGAACTTGGCTTTGTGAAAATCGTGAGAGATTCGAACAGTGGGGGGAGAGTTCTGTATATAGGAGTTGTGAAAGAACGAGAGAAGAAGGGGAGGGTGGTAGTTGTCGACGGTGGATAGGGACAGACATAATCTTCACAGTCAGACTTTCGCAAGCTGTGGTTTCAAGAGGTACTCTTTCATATTTGTTGCTATTTTTTTATAAACATAACGATACCTCCACTTTTTTTAATGACCTAATGGCAAATTCAGCACTAAAGCCACAATAATCACAATAATAATACAAATTAAACTATTTGTTAATTTTTCTAGATAAAAAAATAATTTTTATTAGGCCAGCGGTTACCCTGGCAAGAACCAAATTACAAGTGTCTCTTATTCTAACTTATTCTAGCTTAAATACTAAAGTACAGGTGCAGTGGCTTGGGCTATCAGATGACAGCAGATATGCGGAGTGTAGTGGATGATGATGTGGTGGATGGATGTGTAGCGTGGATACTCAGGTGACCTTCGCGTAGGAACGCAGTGGATGGGATGGACGCGTAGCGTGGGTACTCAGGTAACCGTCGCGTCCGGTGGTGGCGTGGGTGCATTGACGACAGGTTGAGCTGTAGGGCATGCTCATCTCGCAGGCGCAAAGTCAGCAAATTGTCTGGCGTGTGTCCAATGTTTCGCACGTTAACTTACATGCACAAATATACAAATAGGATTAGTGACGTTAATTTGGTCAATGTCAGAAAGAGATTGTATGAACAAAGCTTCTGTTCTTTCGTCACTTCTCGCTAATATTTTGCCTGTGTTTTCCCATACGAATTTCCAGTTCACTTCTTTTGCCTTTTGCTTCGCTTGCCATAGCAATTGTCTGTTTACATTTGTCAGTAGGTTGTTAATGAATATATTGCCATTCTGGTAAATCTCGCTGACTTTTGAACTGTTTTCCATATGTTGCGTAAGTTTAGAAATTGTTAATGGACGGATAGCGCGGGCATTGTTCATAAATTTTAAATTATTTCGATAATTGAGGAAAGTGACTATTATCGAGGATTTTTCTGTTTTTTGGTTTAGAACGATACGTATCAGTGATATCCGCGTTGGTGATTTCCTGGTTAATGGTTTTTCCTATTGATTTAACTATTTCAAGTAAGTTGGTTGGAAGACAGATCGTCTGTGGCTGGCTTAGTGATTTGACTTTGTTAGGGACTGTCTATTTCCTTCCGATTTCTTTTGTTTGCATGCAGGTGTACTTGGGTGCTTCGTAAGTGTAAGTACACGCGAAGAGAAGTCAAGAGGAGCAATGTATGGATTTTCACTGGCGTTCCTGCAGAATTGACATCTCCAGATTTCAGATTTCCGTCACGGTGGTGCATTGAATATGTAGCTTTCGGGAACACAATGGACAGGTGACAAAATCGCCCATTGGAGGCAAATCATCTTTGCAAATAGCGCACACAGGCATTGTACTTACTATGTGGTGAAAATAGCAATGTACCATACAAAAGAAAAAAAAGCACTCGATGGAAAAAATGTTTAAGCCAATTTTTAGCACAAAAAAAAACTGTATTAAATCACTTTTATTAATACTCCTCAATAAAGTCTTTTAAAGTTACTATCTTAAGACTGTTTTTGTTATTGTTATTATTTTTATTTTTTTTTCTACGCGAAGATTAAACTTTCTACTAAACTGGTCTACGTCCTGCTTCGATCACGGTCTCGTTAGCTTTGAATCCATCCAAATCCATGTTTTCAATTTCAGTAAAAAAAAAAGTCGGTTAACATGGCCCTGTAACGCCCACATTTTCGAAGAAGGTTGGTCCAATGATCCACAATCCACACCAATCTACAATCAGCACCAAACTGTCACTCTCTGTGGATGCATTGCCTTCTCGACAATAACGTTCGGATTTTCTGAGCGGTTTCCAGATGCGGCAATTTTGTTTTTAACCTAGCCGCCGAGATGAAAATCTGCCTCCTCAGAAAATATGAATTTTCGCCCAAAATCGTTGTCCAATTCAAGCCGCCCTAAGACCCCAACTGCGAAACGATAGCGAAGCAGATGGTCGCGCGCCTTCAATCGCTGCGTCAATTTAACGAATAATCCGAGATCTGTGTGCAGAATTTTCCTCAAGCTAGTGCGTGAAATGTTGAGCTGTTGATTTCGATGGCGAGTTGATGTTCGTGAATTGAGTCTCAAACTCGGCCACAGCAGGCACAGTCTCATCTGTGCGCATCGTACGACGACGGGCACTTTAAGTATTGTCTAGCATATCAGTCTCACGAACTTTTGGCACAAACCTGCGTACAGCAGTCGCGGTGGGTGCTTCATTTCGGCCAAAACTTATTTTTAAAAAACGCACCGTTTGGGCTACACAGCACTCATTTTGGAAATAAGTTTTCAATATTTTCCGACGTTGTTCAAGCCTAAAGCGACTCATTTCGTTCCGCAGAGGTGGGATACTGACTTTCTGTCAAGATTTCGTTCAGGAAACAGCTGTCAGTGTCAAGATAACCTATGATTTAAAGGAACCCACTAGATGGCCCATCCTTAAGTTGCTTTTATCGAGGAGCTCCATGTATCGAAGGATGCTTTTAGCGAGGTCTCACTGTAATATGTGATCAACAGGATTGCTTCAGACTGTATCAAGCAATCTAAGATTCGAAGTTATATCTGTAAAATTATTTGGTCTTATTGAGTGTAACCAATGACGGATTTTAATGGATCCTTAAGCTGAAGACATTGGCAGCAGATGGTTTGAAGTATTTCCCATTAAGGGGGTATCTAGTCTGATGTGACCACTTCGAAATATCGATTCATATTTCGATAGTAAAACCTGTCGAAAATATGCTGTGAAAAATTCAGACCGAAATTCCTAGTATTAAATAAGTTACAACTCATAGTCGCCGACGCGCCATAAGCGACTTGTCTGACACGCGCCAGGTCTGCAGCTGCTACCTTTCTATTGTTGTCACCGGTCTTTTATACCTGCGTACGGAGATTCTGACGGTCAGCTTTAGTACCTTACCTACCTGTGTATATAAGGAATAGTGTACATAAATTTTTGTCGTAAATTGTATATTGTATATAAAATCCTAGAACAAATTTAGCAGTACACTTTTGATGCTCTCTGTGTCAACATCAAACAGGGAAAAAGAAGAAAATGGATCGAAAAGGCTCGAGAAGCTCCACAAGATATCCAGGGCAAAAAGAAAGAAATAGGAGTTTTCGAGGGAATTAGTATAATGCTGAAACCGATACCGAGTTTGTGAGCACATCAGCTGAAAAATTAAAAGACAAGAGTGATTTTGATGTACCGATTGACGAAGGATTCAACTAGTGTTTACAGCTTTGCAATCAATTTTAAAGTGCAAGCTGCGCGATCGTGACGTTAAATTTATGAAAAAATCACCGCGAGGACTAGGATTCAAGTTGTGTGTAAAGTGTACGTGTCAAGAATTTGACATCAATTCTTCTCATATATGGTCAAACATTGATTACGAAATCAACAGTTGTTTTGTGTTTATTATGCGACTACTTGGAGTCGGTCTGGCTGGAATAAATTTATTTTGTTCGCCAATGGACTTGTCTGATGGAATTAGTAAAAATGGATATTATGGTATGCTCGACCAAATTTGTATTGCTGTAGAGTCAGTAGTTCATACTGTTTTCAAAAAAAGCCGTTGCAGAAGAAAAAAAATTAAATGTTGAAAACGGTTGTGCTGAAGATAAAATCACGGTTTCTGGTGATGGATGGCCAAGCGTGGTTTTACCACACTGCTGGGTGTTGTTTCTTTGATAGGGAAATATTCTAATAAAATTGTAGATTTAATTGTCGAATCAAAAGTGTGTAAAGCATGCGAGCAATGGATTTGGAGTGGTATGAAAATCACATTGAGCATCATGAAAGAAGTTCCGGTAAAATGGAAGTTGACGGTGTGATCGAAATGTTTCAGCGGTCTGTCAAATACTTTGAAGTAAAATATAGTAAATACATTGGAGATGGTGACAGCAAAACATTTAAAAATTTAGGGATGCCGATCCTTACAACGGCGATCCGGTGGTAGAAAAAAAAGAGTACGTCTTGCACCTCAAAAAAAGAATGTATAGACGAGTGAAAGAAGCTAAAAAAACACATAAGCAGTATTTAAAAGCTAAAAATGGCTTGGAAGAAGCTGAAAAAAAGAAGGCCAAAAATAATCAAAAACAAAGAAGGCGACTCTTGCATTGACCAATGCCATGATGGTTAAGCTAAATACATACTATGGTTTCGCTATTTTGGGAAATCCAGATTCTCAAGAAGAAATGAAGGAAACCCCCAGCACTCGTGCTGTTCAATTGCAAGAATTTACAACAAACGGCAGAGAATAAAGAGGAAATTTACACACATCCTCCAGCATTTGATGAAGAAACAGCAAGTTTTTTGAAGCCAATTTACGAAGAATTATCATCTGATGATCTGATACAAAGGTGCTTGGGAAAAAACACTCAGAGCAACAACGAGTCGTTTAATAGTTGCATCTGGAACTTGGCCACAAAGCATCATTTTGTTGGAAAAAGACACTGGAAATTGCTTCATGGACAGCGTCAAATTGGCCGAAACGCCTACTCGTATGCTGAGGAGTACGATGAACGACGAATAACCCGTGCAGAGCATCCAAAAGTCCGAGGCATCCAAAAAGGCAAGGGCTTCCCTCGGGTCACAAAAACTGGCAGAAAATGATGCGTATGAAGCAACCAAAGGGTTATTGTACGGTCCAGGCATAGCAGATTAGTGTAAGTATACATTTTCCACGAAAATTTTGCTCTTGAAACTTTAAACGCAATTTTCTCGAAACATAATTTTCTAAAACCGTTATGGTCCTAAAAAAAAAACTATTCAACCGATTGCTTTGAAATTAATATGTGTTCTTCATCTTCTACTCATTAATGGTTATCGGCCGTACCAAAATTGCGTATTTTCGAAAATATTTTCTTATTTTTTTTAAAACGATTTTTAACAAATAAATTAACAAAAAACTCAACATTTTTTTCTACAGTCCGTTATTTTTTTTCCCAATGAAATTGATTAATTTTGGTGGGTCCGATAACGACAGACCTACTGAACGATAATCGATTCGATTTTTTTATTTCAGACAACATGAACAGCCGCTACTACCATGACCAGGGACCCGTTTTTTTTTGGGGTCTAATTTAATTTAAAAAAAAATATATAAAAAAATGTAAAATAAGAAAAAAAAATGTTTATACAGTAAAACATATAAAAAAATAAAATGAAAATAAATGAGTGAATTTTATTGTCTTATAAAAAAAATCCCTAAAAAGAGGTAAAATGTATGCGTTCACATGAGACTCCCCCCTTAAGGACGCAACAGCCTCCGTTATGGCACTCCACGACGCCTCATATGTATGTACATATATGAAAATAGCTTAAAATTCATTTTGTCCATTATGCAGCAACTTATACAATACCTCGGCATCCAGCAATCACTCACTCCAATATATCATGCTAAATCAAATCCAGTCGAACTCAGCTTGCTTGGCTATGAATACCGCCAAATCCCAAAGACCCGCCGCATACAAGCCATGATCTGAAGCATCATACAATCGAAAAATTAATTCCATAATTCTCACAAAACTTCTCAAACTAACAGAAACTCTTCAAAACGCCAGAGTAAGAGTTGAAAAAACGCAAGACCGTAGCAAAACATATTATAACCCACCTTCGCCTACTCTTCATATTATAATATACTGTTCACCCCACACTGAATTATGTTAATGATGTGACATTACCCCTATTTATTACTAAATATAGATGTCACTAACTATTCTCAAATCATAATAATAAATATAAAAGTTAAATTGTAAGACTATACAATATTTATGTATGTACATATATCGAATTTTGACAATAAAGAATATCAAACAAACAAAACAAACAAGAATAATTATACTAAAGTAGTAGTAGTTTTTTTTTTTTTGTTGGAAGCTTCTACTATCTGTTGGAGCACTCAGACACAAATACTGGTCCATTGTACTACAAGACAGACACCTTGTCTTTATTGTATTTACCCCGTTGTCCGGAGAAAAGTGAGGAGGGGCGTCAGCGATGTAGAGCTAAGAGATTCGGCACCCACCACGTCGGCGCCAAGGGTGCGCCACCGTGCGCGAGCGAAGGCGGGACAGTCGCAGAGAAAGTGTTCTGCTGTGTCATCCTCCTCGCAACATGCAGCACAGGTAGGCGTCTCTCTGATGCCAAGCACGTAGAGATGCTTGGCAAAAGTGTAATGGCCCGTAATGACGCCCGTTAGCCTTCTGCAATCATTTATTCTTAAGCATAAGAAAAATGTTGCGGACTTTTTGCAGACGTCAGGGCGTACGCGCTTAGTCATCCTGTATCCTGGATATTCCCTCCATCTGCGACTGTGTACGTTAAAGACCCAGTCATTGATGTCAGATTTGACCGTGGAAGCAGGTAGACCTAAGGCGGGTTCAGGTCCTGAGAAACTCTCCTCTGAGCCTCTTCTAGCGAGTTCATCGGAGATCTCGTTTCCTGTAATACCAGAGTGACCTGGGACCCATACAAGCCTAAGTGAATTTAGTCTTCCGACTTTGTTCAAAAAGGTCTTAAGTTCATGCACTAATTTGGAGTTGGATAGAGGATTGGACACAGCTTTGAGTGCAGCTTGTCTGTCACTGCAGACACATATGCTTTTTCCCCTCCACCTGTGTTTCACAACATAGTGCACGGCTATTAGGATTGCGTAAATCTCCGCTTGGAAGACGGACGCATATTTTCCTAACGAGAAGTGTAGTCGAATGTTTTCGCGCTCAAAGAAAACTCCAGCGCCGGATCCCTGCCCAGTCCTGGAGCCATCTGTGAAAATGCGAAGACATTCCAGGTTCAGTGTCTGGCCAAAGCCAGTCCTGACGCCATGGAAATGTGACTGTGTAGTTACAGCGCAGTAGGATGGCAGGTGTCATTGCGTCAAAAGGCATATCCATGAGACAGGGGTCGTAGGATATTTCTCGCGCAAGTACACTTTCACTCCAATGCGAGTTGTACCAAAGACCATTCCTCTTTAGGCGAGAAATAGTTTTCAGTGCACACCCTCTGATATATATGTCAAGGGGTGGAAGATTCATCATAGCATCTAGAGCAGCTCCCGGTGTGCTGGGGAAAGCCCCCGTGCAGCTGAGACAGACCGCTCTTTGGAGTTTGGTGAGTGAAGCCACAGCGTGTTTGCGTGTTAGCCTGCTCCTCCAAACAACCGATGCATATGAGATTATTGCCGTCTAGGTCCAAAGGACCTTTTCCGGCGATAAGCCCCATGTTTTGCCAAAGGCACCTTTGCATTGCCAGAAAGCGGACAGCGCTTTGGTGGTTTTGGACTCAACATGTTTTGACCAAAGAAGTTTGCTATCTAGGATGACTCCCAAATACTTAGCTTCCTTGGATATCGGGATGGGAATGCCTTTTAGCACCAGCTGAATAATGCCAGTTGTTTTCCTCCTTCTCGTGAAGAGAACATCAGTCTTAAGAGGATTAACCGACAGCCCATTTCTCGTGCACCAGTCTTCGATCACGTCTAGCGCCGCCTGCGCTTTGAGACAGACATTCGCTAAACATGAGCCGACAGAGAGAACAGTAACATCATTCGCATAGGCCTGGGCATAGATTCCAGAGGCATTGAGAGCATCTAGCAGAGAGCCGACCACCATGCACCATAACAGCGGAGACAAGACGCCACCTAGCGGGCAGCCCCTGTTTACTCCAGACTTGACACATTGTTCGAGGCCTACATCAGCGATCAATGTCCTGTGCACAAGCATTGCGTTGATCCACAAAACCAGTGCTTCATCTACGCCAGGCCGTCTAGCAGCGTTACACATGCTGTCGAAAGTAGCGTTATCAAAAGCTCCCTCAATGTCGACGAAAATGCCTAGTACGTACTCTTTCCTTTCGAGAGCGCATGCAATTCTCCCAACTAGGTTTTGAAGCGCAGTCTCGCAGGATTTTCCGCGCTGATAAGCATGTTGCATGTCCGAGAGAGGATGCATTCGAAGGGCAACTTTGCGCACGTGCAACTCTACTAATCTTTCCATGCTTTTTAGCAAGAAGGATGTTAGACTTATTGGTCTAAAACTCTTAGCTAGTGAGTAATCTTCTTTCTCTATTTTGGGAATAAAGACAACTTTCACCGCGCCCCAAGGAATAGGTATATAGGCAAGTGCCAGGCTAGCAGTGAAAATTCTTTTCAGAGTAGGAAGCAGCTGTCTTATACCTTTTTGCAGCATAACGGGGTATATCCCATCAGTGCCCGGCGACTTAAAGCCATCGAAGGATGCCACAGCAAATTCAATAGCCTCAGTAGTTGCCACGCATGACGCAACATACCAGCTACGCCGAGTTGTTTTCATCGTTTCAGTTGCAGTTTCCAATGAGGGAGTGTGCAACGAGCCGATGACAGTCTGATTTCCCGGAAAATGGGTCTGAAACAATAAACTGAGAGTTTCTGCTTTAGACTCGGTGAAGGTACCATCAGACTTTTTGAGTCGCTTTGTCGATTTTCCTCATTTGAGGACTTTAACCAACTTGCTGGTCGCGCTCAGGGATTTGATCTCTTCGTAGTAGTAGTAGTACTAAAATGTGTGTTAAGCTCTTACTATAAGCAAGAATGGAGAGCTCAGGGATTTCGAGTATCAGAGGCTACGCAAATTCATTGTCAGATCCAGAAACCAGCAATGAGACGTACCACTTAAATTGGCCGCCAACATTTGCCTACAAGCCGCGGCGAGCACGTGGGAACCCGGAGATCCGCCAAAGTGTGTGTGGCGGGAGTACACTGCGGTAAAATGAAATGAGCTCACACGTATTCGCGAATAGAGTTTGTTTGTAACGGGTTTTGTCGCCACGAACCTGGACTTCATTCAAAATTTCAGGGTGTCACGGGGGAAGACGTACGAAAGACGCACGTCTCATTCTGGTTTCTGGTCAGATCACTTCTGGTTGTGATCGCTTCAGAACCGATTCCATGGTACACTACTGCCTTTTGGTACCTGAAGCGTTGACGAGAGGACCGAGTTTTACCAGTGACGTTCACATTGGTATACTACCGCCTCTCTGGTTTGAACACAAATAAAAATATTTTTCTCTATTGAGTTGCCGCACATTCCGCGGGGTACTGCGTTATTTCGCATATCGTGCGGTGGAGGGCAAACCATTTGCCTAATTCAATTAAAGGTTTTCACCCTTGTCCATTCTTTTATTGGAAGAAATTAGCAAAACGATCTACCAGTCTTTTACTGTACCTTCAGGGGGATTTTTTGAAGAGGTTAGTAAGACCTACCGAAGTATCCTTCTCCAAAGAGTGGAAAAACGCGGGAGAGCTGGCGTTACAAAATGAATTTCGTTTCTACATTTCTAATCTCGATTTTCTGAGTACAATTCCTAACTGGCATCATAACTTCTATTTATTATAAATGCTTGGCTTACTTAACCTGGTCATTATCAATGTCAGGTTCATCTCATAGACGGCCCTATGTTGCCGCTTTTAAATGAAATTCCTATTACCTAAAGCTGTCGTTACATAAACTACACTAAGCGCCGCAGGATAATAAAATTAGAACAACAAGGACGGATGAAAAAATGAGAAAGATAATCGCCCAACGGACAAACGGACGGACGGAAGAGAAAATCGAAAATGTTCAACTGTGCTTTACATGGGAAATAACGAGACGGATAACGAAACCGGACCGGAATGTTGGAAGACAAAACTGCTCCAGGTCGCTGGATGTACTCCTTCTTGTCTCTATCTGGCACCATTCCATTCGCCAAAAAGTACATTTTCAATTGAATTCCTCCCCGGCGTCAGTTTAAATTCAATAAAAATTCTGTAATTGCATGCTTCAATTTCAATTTTGTGAGCTCATACAAAAGGGAGCTGGAAAAAATGGTCGTCACAGTAGCGATGAAATGGAAATACGCCCCGAGGACCGACTTCGACGTTTAACATCAACAGAGGTAGCGTGGCGTCAGCATCCAGAAATGGGAAGATACCCCAACCTCAATCTGAACCTCAGGCAGCAGGTCAGGTGTGAACATGGAAAGACGTGTCTTCCGGTATTTTCTGGTAGCGATATCTTTATTTGAATATTATCCACCCGCGTGGAAGGACAACAGGGATAACGACAACAGTCGGAGAGAGTGACAGTTAGTTTGAACGACGCAGCTTCGTTCATGGTTTCTGAGCGAATCTACAATGGTCAGTAAAAAAATATCCTGAAGGATTTGAGATGCTTTTTTTTTTTTTAGTTTTCATTGTAATCCCACTCCACTATTATATGTCTTAGTTGGATCACAGAAGGTAATTAGCGATGGACATTGGAGGAGCAAAAATTCATTGGAACTCGGTAAGATATATTCTTGCTTCCCACTGAATGCGTCTACCCGCTTTCATTACCCAGTGTCCTCTTCAACCAGAAAGTAAAACAGCATCAATAGAAAAAAAGAAGGATTTCTCTTCAACTCTAATCGGAATTTGTTTACTCCTGCTTCTTTTGTAACGTAAACAAGTTTCAAACACAACAAAGTTTGAGACTGCTCCAACCATCCCGAGATAGAAAGGAACTCGAGTCCGGGCAGCATGAGAAGTTATGTAGGTACACTTGAGGCTAAGTGACCGGAAGTAATGCGCCCAAAGGATAACTACAACTTGCCTGAGAACATTTCAATAATCATGATTGGAAAAGTTCGACTCCTTTTTGCGCTGACTTTCTCGTTTAGTACTCTCTCGCTCCCTGTACTTTTTGCATGAACATTTAATCTAGTTTTCATTTATGTTCTTGAGTGCGAACTGCTACGCCACCACCGGTGACCAGTTTCCCATCGACACGGGGTAAAAAAATCATATACATAAGATTTATGGCAAAGATGTGCTTTTATTGGATCCTTATCCTTGGTTGTGTGGCTCATGGAAGGGATACTATTATGTTGTCGAGATGATACGACGTGACGTTGAGGTGCAAAGTATTGGCAATGGCAGTTCTAAGAACTTCTTCGCTCGCAAGGGAGTGAAGTTATTCAAATATTCGTTATTATGGCAATAAACTGATATTAAAAGTTGGTATGACGTTTTAAGACTAGTGGAAAGAGCTTACCTCTAACATAATAAAAAAAAGATGTCTATTGAAATCATCAACAGTTCCGACATACCATATTTCCTTCTTAATCTATGTAGCTAACGCATGGCAATATAGCTTAAAATACGAGTATGTAAAGATGGACTCGCGCACTTAAGGGCAGATTCCGCTATGAGTTTTACGTGGACACCTGCCTTGTCGGCTTAATTACACGGCGGGCCTTCCCGCAAGGGGTTGATGTTTGTGCGACAACCAACGCCCTTCTATTGCAACTAAGTACCAGATTCAAAGCCATGCGTAGGGGCATGGCTTCCCACTTGGTATGAGGCGAAGCCTAACTTAAACCTCTTACCGATCTTAAGGGGCTCGGCACCCTTCGTACAACTGAGTAAAATTACTGTTGTTCGTTATAGCAATTAAATTCCCGCGATTTGGGATAACCACAGCCCCCACGATACTCCCACAAGGGGGCCTACCGCAAGACAGACCAGGACTGTCATTCCGATATCTGACATTACTGTCATTTATCAGTCTGACATTATTGTCCCGGGGTACCTGTCTCCCATGGTTACAGAATTAGGCTTCTGGTCAAGCCGTTACTCCCAGTAGGGTTACCATACACCCAACTGAGAGCCTTAAATTTGTTAAATAGCCAATAGCAAAAAGTCAACAGCTAAATAGCAAATGTCTGCCTTGATAATCGATTATCTGTCACAGGATAACCAATTAGTTATCGGCATTTTGCATTCGATTATCCAAATAGCTATATAGCTAAAAATAGCCATACAGCTAAAAAGCTATGTAGGCTTCGCCTTTTAATGTTGCCCCTCGGGTATATGAATCGCATATTGAGGATGCGACCCGTTATTACCCAGAGGGCGTAGCACTTAAGGGCAACTAGATAAAAAAAAAACATTACTTCACACGAAATCAGAATTGTTTTGTCTTTTTTGCTTATCTTTTGCATTGTAGAGGGTGGGCCATTTGGTGTTTTTTTTTTTTAATCATAGGTTATTTAGACACTGACAGCTGTTTCCAGCTCGAAATCTTGATAGAAAGTCAGTATCATATCTACGCGAGACGAAATGAGTCACTTTACGCTTGAACAACGTTGGAAATATTGAAAACTTATTTCCAAAGTGAGTGCTGTGCAGCCAAAAAATTGCGTTTTTTTTAAAGTTTTGGCCGAAATGAAGCACCCGCCGCGACTGCTGTACGCAAGTTTGTGCAAAAAGTTCGTGAGACTGATATGCTAGTGGACAACACTCATAGTCCCCGTCGTCGTACGATGCGCACAGATGAGAATGTGGCTGCTGTGACCGAGAGTGTGTTTCACGCACTAGCCTGAGGAGAATTCTGCACAAAGATCTCGGACTATTCGCTTACAAGGTCCAATTGACTCAGCAATTACCCGCCGGAGGGTCAGGCTTTGGGGTGCACATCAATTGTGCCCTAAATACTCCGGAAAACAATATAGCAGAACTGTGACTAAATTAATGGCTATCCCATCAATGGATAGTCTATTGATCATTGTGGCTCACATTTAGCTATTTAGCTGTTTAGCTTTTTGCTATTCAGCTATTTAGCTAAATTTCCTTCTCTTCCTATCATTCTGAGGCTCTCAGTTGGGGTGTAGGGTAACTCAATTGGGAGTAACGACTCGACCAGAGGCCTAATTCTGGAACCACGGGAGACAGGGACCCCCGGGACATAGTAATGTAATAAGTAATGTCTTGGTATGAAGTTTTGGTAGGCCTCGCCCCTAACCAAGAGGGAAGCTCATGTTCCCTGCACATGGCTTCAAACTGGTACTTAGTAGCAAATAAGGACGTTGGTTGTCGTCCCAAAAATCAACCCCTTGTGGGAAGACCCACCGTGGAATTAAGCCGACAATGCAGATGTCCACGTTAAACAAACAGAGCAATCTGACTCAGCAATTGAAAGCTCGCAACTATCTGCTTCGTCATCGCTTCGCAGTTTAGGCCTTAGAGCAGCTTGAATTGGACAAACATTTTGGACGAAAAATCATCATTTCTGACGAGGCGCATTTTCATCTCGGCGGCTGCATTAACAAACAAAATTGCTCCATCTGAGGCTCGGAAAACCCGCACGTTATTGTCGAGAAACCAATGCATCCACAGGGAGTGACAGTTTGGTGCTGATTGTAGAGGAGTGCCACCATTGGAACATATATCTTCGAAAATGAGGCTCGGAATAACGTTTCGGTCAACGGTGGGCGTTACAAAGCCATGTTAACCGACGTGAATTTGGACGACCTATGGTTCATGCAGGATGGCGCGCCATGCCACTTAGCCCATGCCACAATCGATCTATTGCGCACCAAGTTTCCAAATCGTGTTATCAGCCGTCTTGGCGATGTCAACTTTGGACTTTTTTTTATGGGGAACCGTGAAGCAAGCGATCGGTGAGCTATGCCCGAAACCATCAACAACGGCTTGGAAAATTGGGGTGACAGAATGCGCTACTGCGAAGCCAATCGAGGTAGCCACTTGAACGATATTGTATTTTGTAATTAATGGGAATGTTAGTTCTTACTAATAAAGCCATAATACATGGAAAAAAAATAATTTTATTCATTTTATTGCATTTTTAAAAAGAAACTTGTATTTGGCCCACCCTTTATATTGCGAGGTTGGCTGCCATTGAGGCAGGGATTTGTCCTCCACTCCACTGAGTTGTCTTGTTCACCGTCGATTGAAATTATCACCGTCGTGAAATTATATTGCTTTCTCGACAAGTTGATCGATTTGGAACAGATTCTATACCGATCGTGACGTCTACGTCACGTTTAACGTAAGGCCCCTTATAGGGTTACTGTATTGTGTGATTCGCCGCTCGATTTTGGCACTGTCTCTTCAAAAGGGAGACACACAAAATATCCAAAATCAAAATCCCCAAATTAATAAATCCACAACTTTTGAAAAATGTGAAGCAATTGGCTAAGTATGCCTCTAGTGATGCATTGATGATTTTTTTGTGGTTTTTCAAAGAAAATAATCGGTTTGCAAGGTCGGAATCAAGTTTGTCAAGTAGTTGTCCTCCTTGTTTTTGTAATTTTGTGACAGTTTTATGGTCTTAATGTGATTTTTAGTTCAGAAAAAAAATTGTTTTCGAATATTTAATATACATTTAATTTTCCTTAGTATGTTTTGGGGAATATAGGATTTATGTTATCCGGGGGTAAGTTGTGGTGTGAATCTATTTAATGCATGCATTGTAATGTCAGTGAGGTGCATTATTGCATTTTCTAGATTGTAGATTGTAGACTTTGCATCCTGCAATGAATCTTTTCCTTAGCGTGTAAATAACGTTTCTGTATATTTGCATCTATCAAAATAACTTATTGAATTGAAGTCCATTCCATAGATTGAGAAATTCAAATGATAAATTGGAAAAGATGGTTAGCCTCTGAGATTGTGAAGCAAATATTAAGAAATGAGCATAAAGCTAGCAGCAGAAAAATCAACAACGATCTTTTCGTGTTATACAAAATAAAATAATACAATTTACTAATTTACTTATTTTTATATGTTTATATGCTTAAGTTAAGATAGGTTAAGCTGACTTTTAATTAGTTCTGAATTTTATATAGAAAAAAGATTTAAAAAAGTTTTTAAAAACCAAAAACCTTTTCCAAGCTCAAGTGCTCATTTATTTTAATTATTATAATTTTTAATATACAATAATTAAATTATATATAATAGCCTATATAATATTAGCTATTTATAAGGTAGTTAAAATAGTTTATTTTAAGCAATTTTGTCTAGTGCATAAGATAGATCTAAGAAATAAATAATAAAAACAAAATAAAAAAAAGGAAAAGCTGACCTTGAGTCTTGCCATGCACCACGGGATTTGTCAGGGTCACCTGGGATTCGCATCCCAACATCCAGTGAACCGTCACCTGGCCACGTGCTTAACATCTATTCCACCATCACCTATTCGTAAATGAACACGCCATCGTCGCATGGGTTATCGTGTGAACGAATAATATTTACGGTAGAATAAGAATAAGTAGTACGCAGTTGAATTGTAAGGAAAACCTCTGCCCGATTTCAGAGGGTGAACCAAAAATGTATTTTATAAATAAAATAATATTTAAATTATTTAACTAATATAATGGCTTTAGTTTCCTCAGCGAGACGTTGTCGACATTATTGCGACAATCTGGCTAGGTTTACCCAACCGGGCGGTTAGTTATCAACCTCGCAACTAGGATCTGACAATTACTAGTCCGATTAGACACACCAAATGACCTTGTACCTATTCTGTTACCACGAAGAAGAAAAAAAGTTCCAGAAGATGTTCTAGGAAATAAATTCAAGCGATTGATAACATTGAAGAAACGACGGATTGCATTGACAACTGTGGACCATGCTTGAAATAAGTATAGGACGGCGTATTTAGAGTAATTTTCAGGAATTTTTTTAAACATATAAATAATAAATATACTTTATTGAGATTTAGAGAATATTTTACAAACATATTGTAATATGTAATGTTCAAACATTTTTCTTAAAAAATCCCGGAGATATCAGCTGCTGCACATTGTAAGTCGCCGCCCTGAAAGGTAATTTTTGTACATCCTGGAGGTCACAATTTTCATCAGAAAACAATTTTAAAAAAATCTATTAAATTATCACAAAAAAATAGAACAATTTCGACACAATTATTCAACGCTCTTGCGAAGTATAGTGCTCCATTGCCTATCTGTTTGTATACTGCAAGTGTGTAGTCTACTCATGTCAAATATGATTGAGGTATATTTTTGCAAAAAATATAACATCTTCCGATAAGGTGATTTATTTTGCGCCATCTAAAAGAGCTGATGGCCTTAAAACGCCTGAACAGATCTTCATAGAAGGTAGCTAAGAACCATCTCGATCACGTTAGCTTTCAAACAAAAAAAATCAGCAAAATCGGTCCATTCGTTCAGGAGCTACGATGCCACGGAAAGACATACAGACAAGCAGACACGTCAAATTTATAACATCCCTCTTTTTGCGTCGGGGGTTAAAAAGATAATGACAAAAAATTTGTGTCATCTTAAACGTTTACAGTACTCCTATATACAGACGTATTGGGGTAGATGACGCTTGTCAATACATGTCTGACATGATTCAGTGCCTCGGCAGAAGCCCACAGAAATTCATTATTCCAATAATGCTGGAACATGTTTGGTTTAATTTAACTAAGTTTTTTCTTTGAGAAAGTTTCCGAACTTTTTTCCGAACCCAACTACAAGGGCACTTTTTATTATAATATATTCGTCATCACTGACATTATTATATGCCCTATCCACCACGTTCGCGTTCTGTGGATCCTTAAAACCTAGCTCAATAACGACTTCAATTTTATTTCGAACATTCATAAAGCATTCGACGTACTCGTACATATCCGTCTTAATCCCTCAAAGATATGCATCACCAACGGCGTTAACTCTCCCTGAATCTTCAAGGATTTCCCAAGACTTATCTATTAAACTCGGCAACTCTTATTGCTCAAAAAAGGATCGGGAAAAAACCTTTGAAAACAATTTCGATTTATTTGCGGAATATACACAGTATCCCCGAGTGTTATTTTCATTCGGTGCCCGATGAAAGCAAAAGCAAAGAACAAACAACAGTAGCACCAGAAGCGAATCCTTCGAAAAGGATAGCTTTATCTGTCTCCTCTGCACCAACAACTATGAACTGCCTGCACACTGGCCCTCTTCATCAATCTTTTCCCTTTTCACTTTCTCTCTGTACCTCTTTTAGCGGAACGGCCTTGCCCGGTTCGCTTTATGAAAGCATGTCGATTATATTTACTTTCACCATCCCAGCCATCCATGAGCTCCGAGGCATATATTACAAGCCATCTCCTCGTTTTTTGCCTTTTCCTTCGAAAAAAAGGATATGAAGGACGAATCTGAGCCACACGGCGTACAATCCGTCCATACAGCCGCTATACAAGTACGAATATTACGTTTCGCCAATAATGATTCTTTCATTTTTCTAACTTGTGTATTTCTAGGCTATCGTCCTCCTAACTCACTGTCTTTACCTCCGTCCGTAGCCTTTACTGCCTCTTCAATCCATGTCCGACTAGCCAAACATACTGGATACATATTGCCACTGAGAATATTTCACCACGAGCATCATAAATCTCGGTTGGAATCAATATTTTCGAACCATGGAGGCCCAGACGGAATTACAACTAGAGCCGGTTGCAGTTTTAGCGGAAGAGAGTAGGAGTTTTGGCCAGAAAGTAATACCACTGTTAATCCGCAAGTTTTGAATGGCACACGGGGATGCTGTGTAACCAGATTCTGACAGGAATTGTTCAGTAGCCGACGAACGGTGGGAGCGAGGTTATACTATGTATACATACGAGGAAGCAACGTGGGGCAGTATTGAATGTTAGCGAATGAGAGAGATTATTGCCGTCTGACTGATGTAGGCGGTTTTCCCTTTTGGTTAAAAGCTATTGAAATTTTCGACTGAATTACTTCGAAAGCGAACGCTTCGGCGAATAAGTTTCCTGCCATTTCACTTTGTTTTTTTTTTTTTCTTGTTTTGTACCAATTTTAGTGGTATGAGTAGGAATGGTCGTAGGATCTACCTGAATGCAGATCGAAGGCACGTATTGAGAAGTAGAAGTAGCGAATGAATGGACGGAAGATTGATGTAAGACGATGATTCTACGAAGGAGTAATGACCTTTAAGAGCTATAGTGGGGTATTAGGAATTATTACTTAGGTTAGGTTAGGTTCAGGAAGGGGAATGTGATGGTTGAACATCACTTCCACTCGGAGGCCAAAGGGCCCATCGTGAACCCCTTCTTTGTGGAGTACATATACTTTTAACCTGTCCTTGTGACTGAAATCACCCCGTGCTTCTTATGAATTTTAGAAGATCCGATATATCTGCATTAGCCACGTCCGCAATCTATGTAAAGAATCTTTGGCCTAGCGACACTAGGCGTCGATTCTGGAGAGCTGGGCAATGGCAAAGCAGATGTTGGATCGTCTCAGTTTCTTCCTCATCGCCGCAGCTCCGACAGAGATCGCTGGATCCCAAGTTCAATTTCCAGAGCATTGTTCCGTTGGGACAGTATCCTGTGATCACTCCAACGGGCATACGGATCGAGTTCCGGTCCAGCGCCAAGAGCTTCTTTCGATATTGAGCTCTGGTTACGATTATCTTGTCGTGTGGCTGTCGTTTCTTATAAGCCAAGACGAGTTGGCTTCTTTGATGATTGTGTCATCTATGATCCGGTATAATGCGCTGATCGGTGGTTGCAATGAGGTGTCCGCTTCGCTGATGTCCAGTTCAGACCCTTGCCTGGCCAATTCGTCCGCTCTTTCGTTCCCTGCGATTGAGCTGTGGCCCGGGACCCAGCAAAGTTTGACTTTGTGGTGTCTAATGGACTTCAGTGAATGGCGACATTTCATGAGAGCCTTTGATCTCAGTGTACACGATCCTATTGACTTCAGTGCAGCCTGGCTGTCTACAAATATGGTGAAATCCGATGGTGAGATATCGGTTACTTGTAAGTGTTTGATTGCTTTCTCTATTGCTAGGATTTCTGCTTGGAAGACGCTGCGCAAATCAGGGAGTCTAAATGATTCCGGTTTGTGCAGGGTATCAGAGTAGAACCCGGCCCCAGTGCCTGTGTCCATTTTCGATCCGCCGGTGAAGAATGTAATCTCGTGGTCGTTGATGACGGCGTTTAATAGCCACTCGTCTCTGTGGGGGAAAAGGTTTGGTATTCTGAGAGAGGTCATTGTGGGGGGAAATACAGCCGGTCTTGGCTACAAGGCTACTAGAACTTTGTTTCTTTCCCAATCTACATATCTATTATTCTGAGTATGGCTGCATGTCCATAGTTGGCTTGTTTCCACAAGAGAACTCCCTTAGTCTGAGAGCGCTTTTTGCAGCACAGCCTTTTATGAACAAATCCAGAGGAAGGAGATGAAATATCATGTCCAATCCTGCTTGCGGCGTGCTCTTGTAGCTCCCGTTGTACAAACAGCGGCCGACGCTTGTACTTTGTTGAGCATGCTCATGTAGCTTTTCGCGCTGCTAGCAGTCCACCAGACTAGGGCCACATAAGTTATAATAGGTCTAATGATTGCTGTGTATATCCAATAAATGATGCAAGTCCGTATTGCAAGCTCATGTTTCAAGAACATATTGCAAATTCATGTTGCAAGTTCGTGTTGCAAGTACATGTTGCAAGTTCGTGTTGCAAGTTCGTGTTGCAAGTACATATTGCAAGAACATGTTGCAAGAACGTGCTGCAAGTTGAAAGTCGTCTCAAAGTAATTTGCTAGCATTTCTGCTTTGTCTAGATTGTCTCTTGCCCATGTGTTGTCCTGCTTTTTTATGGGTGGATGATGTCTTGTGGTGTGAGATATTTGCTTTGTAGCCTTCCATCGAGAGAAATTTGTTTCCTGATTTTCTTTTAGTTTTTATTTAAGGTCTTTAGTGATCTTGTTTAGTTTTCTTTTGTCATTCGGTGAACGAGTCAGTTGCCATTTTTTTCTCAACTTCCTTTTGGCTGGCACAAGCTTCCTAATGGGTTCGAGACATAGTAGTTGGACTTGTGTTCTGTTAGAGGGTCCTATGAGCCCCCTCGTTTATCGTGTCATTTAAGTGTATTATGGCCTTTTCAATACCGTTTTGGGAGTTGAGAGGAATGTTAATAGATAGATTTATAGCTATGTATTGTCGATAAGTGTCCCAATCTGTTTTAATATTATATGACTTGATGGGATTTGTTGTCATCACGGGTCGGTTGGAGTACTCAATTAAAATGGGTGAGTGATCGGATAAAAAGTCGAATGAGGACTTTATTGGATGTTTTTAATGTTGACATTTTTGATAATGCCAAAGTCGATAAGATCAGGATTTTTGTCGTGTCTGTTGGCCAGTAAGTGGGTTCGCCCGTACTTATGTGCTTACAGTTGTTTTTCTTAATTGCTTCTAATAGATTTGTTCCCTTCTTAGTTATAAGTCGGGATCCCCATTCGGTATGTTTTGCGTTGAAGCCACCTGCAACTATGAATCGGTTACCCAAAGATTTCAAGTAGAGGTCATATTGGGGCACGATAATCATGTGTTTGGGAGGACAATAAATTGAGGATAGAACTAGGGCTCCATGCCTGTCTTCTAGTTGAATAGACACTGACTGAATTTAGTCGGATTGAAATTTATTGAGTTCAGTACAGTGAATTTGTCTCTTTATTATTATTGCGGACCTTCCGTGTCCTGTCCCGTCTAGACCACCTAGACGTAAATGTCATATCCAGGGAATTGGATATGTTTTTTTGTAGTAAGGTGAGTTTCAGCAAAAAGCATTATGTCAGTTTGATTGTCTTTTAAGTATTGCAGATAAGGTTGACGAAGTTCGTTTGCATTCCATACAGTGATTCTGATGTTTCTGTTGTCTGGTCCCAACATGTTTGTTAGTTATAAGCAGAGTCAATGTGTTTAATTGTTAGTCATTTGAGTGACGAGTTGTTTTATCATCTCCTTAAGTTCTTGTCTGAACAATCGTTAACTGGATTTTCCATAGGAGATAATATAGGAGCGGTTCGTTGGTAAGACCGCGAGTGGGTCTATAGCAGTTAGTGTCGTATTTGATTGTTGTATTATTTAGTTTTTTGTTAGCACTACTGTATACGTCCGTTCGTTCACTTGTAAATGCACTCACAAAAAAAAGAAAAAAAAAAACAAAGCACCTACATACTTGGCTTCCGTTTTGAGTTTTAAGTGGTGGTACCCTCTCACTTTGGGGGACTCGCAGATTCCATTAGTTCGTTGTTATAGTTGGTAGAAATTTACCTTTTATCAAGATAACTATGTAGGTCATCCACATATGCCACGGTCTTTGTGCCTTACTCCGTGAACATTTTAAGGATTTTGTTAACTGTAAGAAGCCACAGTAGGAGAGAGAGAACTCCCCCCTGTGGTGTGTCTCTAGTTGCTCTTTCCTTATAAAACTATGTCCAATGTCTGCATTGATAATTTTGTTATTTAACATATTTTCAATCCAGAATACAATGGATTCGTCTACTTTTATGTCCTCTAGAGCTGTTTTTATGGCCTCTGTGTTTACGTTGTTGAAGGCTCCCTCTATATCGAGGAAGGCTGTCATTGTAAATTATTTTATATTCAATGAGCTCTCAATTTCACGATACTTTCATTTCATAATACTATGCAGTGCACTTTCCACTGATCTGCCTTTAAGGTAGGCGTCTTGAGTGTTGCGTGAGTTGATGAGTCCTCTGATGTATAGGTCAAGGAGCCTTTCCAAAATTTTTAATAGAAACGATGAGCGGCTAATTGGCAAACTTTTTTTTATTTTTTTACCTGGTTTAAAATGGCCAAAAAAACATAAATATAATATTTTTTTTTTTGAGGAAATGAAATGTTTTTATTTTTTTTTTATTAAAATTTTATTTTTTTTTTAATTTCAATCAAACTAATAAAAAAATTAAGGTTGTTTGCCAAAATCTCCATAAACATGAACCACCCCTTGAAGCAGCTCTTCAAAGGGATCTAATATTTTTTTCGCAATTTCCCTTCTCCACTGGTAGGTACTCAACTATCCAATCCGCGAAATTATTGGAGTAATTGTCGTTGTAAAATTCTCTTTTAATGACACGCCACTGGGATTCTATTCTTTGGGTATGTATACCATCAGGATCAACAAAAGGATTGTCAGGATCACTGTGGTTCACTTTATTGTGAATGAACCCATGGGCATTTAAACAATCATACGCCTTCCAGCAATCGGTGTGAATGATCGTTCCTGGATTCATGTGTTTTTTTATTAACGGCACTAGCACTTCAGCGCTGCGCTCGTCTCCTGAACAGATTTCAAGTCTTAAGTCTTCGGACTCATCCTCAATCAAACCGAGAACCCAGTGGCCATCCACGCGCCTTCCTTTGTTGAATTTTCTCTTACCAAATTTGCTTTCGTCGATTTGGACGATTTTGCCTGGTCCGCCTATTTTTCCTTTCGCCTCAAATGTTTCCAAAAATTGAATTACTATTGTCTCCCGGTAATAATTATACCAGGCGGCAATAGTTCGCTGGGACAAACATTGAGACGAAGTAAAATCCTCGATCTTTACTGTTTCGTAGGAATACTTCCTGGCGAAGCAGTAAAGCATCTTGGCAAAGACATTTGAGCTTGCTCAAATCAACTGCCAACAGCGCGACTTTTTCTGCCTATACAGCCTGATTTTGAGCACCTGAACTCGCCAATAGGATTTCCGCGCATTAAAATCTTCATTGGGATCCTATGTACCCTATGCTCATCTTGACATATAATAATGATTATTTCAAAACATGAAGATTGAAAAAATGTTATTAAATTACCAAGGTCTCTTATCAACCGAGCAATATTCCACTGCATTTTTACCTCTTCAGAGTACATCCGACGCTTTACATATTGACTCTCACCCGAAGTACTGGGTTTCGAGTCTTACGTATTTGTATTTTCTGAATTTCTCTCGGACATCGAACTGATTTCAAAGCACTATATTGAGTGAAGTCGATCGTAAAAATGCAGTAAGAATTAGCTCTGATGATCATGATAATTAACCCTTCTGTCAATGAGTGTTTTAAAACCTTCCCATCAATGGAACAGGTCTGACTGGACCTTCATATATTTTGTATGAAAATTAAAGGAATTCATTGAAATAATTGAAGTTTTTTTTATTTTTTTGGACATGTTATTATTTTTATGGTATTTATGTAGCTGAATGCTATGTTGTAAACATAGTTTTTCTTTTTATTTTATCGTTTATTCTGCAAATTCTGCACGACTTTCTCTGGCTCGTTGATGTCTGATTACCGTTGGACTGTGGCGCCGATGGTAATAAAAGTTGTTTTTTTCGGATAAAATGTGAAAATAATAGATTTTTCCGTACAATATGTAGCTAGGTCTGACCGGACCTATTCCATTGACTCTAGGGGTTGTTGTAGAAATACTGCTTTTTTTCTCCCCACTTAGATTTTAAATTGATTGCCCATACTAAAGCATTAAGAATACATAGGCTGACAAAGTCAAGAAATTTGGAAAAGATAGCTACACAAACAATTATGAAGAAATGGTCTCGAAAATGGAAAAGGTCTGGCCAGACCTACTTATTGACTGTTACAACAGTTTACAAAGGTAGACCGTTACAATTTTCGCATGTTTTTCATTTGTTTATAGTAAAGAAGCCAGTTTAAGTGAAAATCACATGGCGCTTTAAAAAATGTTTCATAGTTGAATAAGTGTAGACCAAACACTGTCAGGCAGGCGCCTGTAAGAAAGTCTGCTGTGCTTAAACTTTGGGGTGGGTGGCTCGCTTCGCTCGCGGACAGGATTCAACCCTTTTTTCCGCAGGATTTAGCCGCTAACGTGACTTAGTCGCTCCGCTAAGGGTATGTCAACAACTGTCAGGTAATCGCCTGTAGCTAAAGCTTAATTATTTTTAGGCACTGTGGGGTATTTAACAGTATAATATTTTCAGTCAATAAAAAAATATAACAAAAAAGACAAAATTAACTTTAAATTATTTTAAATTTGGGACATATGGCAATACCTATAATATTTTCCAACAATCACTGCACCCATCCCTCTCTTCTGCAACAGAAATTACTTAGAAGAAGAGTGAACGCGTCCATTTGTACAGTTTGTAGATAGAATAAATGTACTTTTCTGTGAAAAATGAAAACTTTAAAGTAAAAAAAAAAAATTGAAAAAAAAGTTTCCGCATAAAAATTATTTTACAGTACATCTTAGAATAAGTCATTTAAAACAAAAAACATAAAAAAATAAATTTGCCCACTGCGCATAATAAAAACCTGCGCCCTGGATTCTGTCCAAGAGCCATCTGGCTTAAGGATGAATCCTGGCACACAGGGGCTTGCGGCTTCGAATTATTATTTAGAGATTACCATTCAAGAAGAAGGCACTTTATCGGGTTAAATTAATGGCTAAATGTTTGCTAAGAGTGTAATTGATAACCCAAGACGATCACGGCGTTTGGGTATATTTGCAACCACATGCCTAGAAGGTATGCAGATCTCACCCAACCCCGTTCTTTCACTAATTGGGATCTGATGATGCATGGATATAATTTTTTACACAAAATTATTCTGAGCATATTCATGCATTTGCATGTATCCAAGAAGTAGAAGATACTTTGTCGTCCACAATAAACGATAGTTTGATGGTTGGTGTTAACTGACTTCTTTGCCAATAATTGATACTATAGACTCCCAGATGAGTTTTGTTTTAAGCAAGACGGTATCACATGGGAGCGCCGTGGCGCAGTGGGTAGTGTGTCGGCCGCTGACGCATGATGAGCGAGTACGGATCCCGATAACACCAACGCCATCAAATGAAATGGCTTCTCTCCTCGGCGGGGTACTGGCAAAACCCCCATTGTACATTTGCCTTGAAAAAACTTCTCGGCTCTCGCCTTTCGGAATCGGCATTAAGCTGTAGGTTCCGCTCACTTGTGTGGAAAACAAATCGCACTCAACTTAAGTGAATAAAAGAAGCTTGGCTCTGGCTCTTCAGGAGCTGTAACGCCATCTAAGGGGTCTGTCTGGCAGTACAATGGAACAGTATTTGTGTCTGAGTGCTCCAACAGATAGCAGAAGCTCCAAAGAAAAAAAAAAAAGAATCATACTTTCAACTTAACTTGTGAAATATTAAATTAAATCAAATAATATTAAACTTTTTATGAGTTAAAGAAGGAAACAATTGACAGTATTTAATTATGCCAAGAACTACTCCATCAAGTTGATATCCAGCATTAGCATGACCCTGAATGCAGCAGTGTTGCCATAATTTAGTTCAACGAGTATCCTGCTTTTATTTCCATCCCCATACTCTCACATGTTCGGGATAATTTATGTTCCCCAGTAATGGCCAAATGGAATTCTATTCAACTTCCGTGTGTTTCCTGCCTCGTTCATCGTCCGCCATATGCCGTGCCGCATACTCCACTGCCCATGTTTCCGTCATGTTGCCTCTTTGTTAACCAGTTGCAATCGGACATCGACATCGTTGCCGATGATGATGATAGCTATACTTCATTCAGACTATTGAACAAGATAATTGTTTTAGGACTGCAACCTGTTTCAATTACCCGAGCACCTTTAACCTTTTAAACATACGTCCGCATGGCAAAAACTCATGCGTTCTCCTTCTTCGCGTACATGAATATGAATGTGTGTAATATCGTGCCACTGCATTCTGTATTGAATCCTTCTAAACTGATCTTACTTCATGTGGACCTTCTTGGTTATGCCCTGGTTGTTGTAAGTGACAAAAGAGCATTGCCATTATCCTCACATCTCGCATCAAAATAAACAACAACAATAACCACTAGGCCAGTAAGTAGAACATGACATTGGTAAGTCCTTTGGTTGAGAAGAACAGAGGAACACACAAGGGATGTCATAGCAGGCAATTGAAGTTTATCTTCAGAATTCACCTGATTACTTCCTTTCTCTCTTGCATCCTTTATCAATTCGCCCTAAAATCAATAAAACCAAACCCATTCAGGTGGCATTAAATTGGATTGGTATTTCCCTTTGCCATTGCACAAGGATCAATATCAGTCCCTTCAATGAGATATATTGATATGTATCGTATTCAAGCAGAGACGACAACTTGCCTAAAAGGATTGTTTGTCCTGAGCACTTATTCGCTCATTCACTCATAGGCACTCCGATACGAGTGCATATATAGGTATGTATTATTATGCTTGGATTGAATCGACCCTCAGCTCAGACATACAGGTACGGAATTGAAGTACAATATTAAAAAAATTTGCATAATTTCAAGATTCCATTTAGATATCCTGTAAATCAGAACACAGAAGCAGGTCAGGGATGAGGGCGGATTAATTTTACATTGTTTATTAATTACGTATTCAGTCGAGGAATTTTGTAAATACCCTGAGTACCATGTCCTGCACGTAGTCATCTCCATTAAGTGGATATATCCTTTGCCGACCGCCTATTTGAAAATATTTTATTAATTTTAATGAAATACTCGCCGGTTGCTCCACTTCAACCGCCCCGCCGGACCATAGCCACATGGCTTGATTGTGTGATTGCGGTAGACGACAGGTTTCGAGTATCCCGAAAGCCTTGAGTAAATATGAGGCTATCGATTAAAAATTTCGTCCTCAATGCGGTCCTACTGCTGTTTCAATTTTATAACGGTGTCAGACCGTGCGGCGGGCATCCTGTCGGCCATTGGGATTCCATAATTTAAGTAAATGAAATTAAGTCAACAAATGGGCAAACAGTATTGGGTGCGTAATCGGCGGCTGGTCTGCTTCATGTAGTAGGCTGATGGGGAGAACGTGCACTTCCCATCGAAGATTTATGATGTTGGATCAGTGGCAAACAGGCAGGCAATCAATTTGTGAGTATGTTGATTTTAAAAAGAAACCTCTCGCCTCTGATCCAGTCCATTGACGGAGTTTTTATATAGTTTTTATTATTTCACAAAATCTTAATAATATAAACAAGATTAATATAACATAAGCAAATTGAAAAAGAAATAATAATGACCTAGGCATTTTAAGAGAAAAATAGAATTAATGCCACAGTAAAGACCGAAAGGGGTTCTAAGGGGGTAGACTACGCGAACATATGAAGGCACAAACGCCGACACACCAGCTCGTACACTCACCTCCACGAGGTGGCTTCTGGGCGCCTAGTACCTCAACTGTAGATCGGGTAGATCCCTTTATAAGGTTCTTGAAGGCAGCAAACGAGGGGGGGGGCGGGGATCTGATCCCCCACCAGGGCTCAGCGCCTTCCTCGCGACGGAGGCGGAAGAATTCCCAAGATGGAGTCAACGGCCTCGACCATGGTTTGAGCGAGAAGAACTACCTGGTGAACACCTTATTTGGAGTTAAGGCCGATAAGGAACGGCACAACCGGCCCTTTGTTCTTAGGGTAAGTAAGTACCTGATCCTCCAGGTTGGGGATTACGCTTAGGGTTAACATTCCTACCGCGTAAAATCAACACTTGGTCAGAGACAACATACGGACGGATTACATGTTGACAACCCCCGCAAACGTCTAAAAGGAAACGAATTCCGGATCTGCAGCTGGAACGTTAGGTCTCTTAATAGACCAGGTGCGGCCGGACAACTAGTCAAATCTCTAGACTGCTATAAGGCAGACACTACCGCATTCCAAGAAGTGCGATGGGATGGACCAGGTAAAAAGCGGATGAAAAACTGTGATATCTACCACGGAAACTGCTGCAGAGAAAATAAACAACGCTTATTCGGATGCGGATTTGTTATTCGAGGCAGTCTCAGGCAAGAAGTCTTAAGCTTCCGACATGTAAGTGAACGCCTCATAACTATACGCATTGAGGCCAATTTCGGCAATATAAGCTTAATATGTGTCCACGCCCCCACAGAGCACAAAGTCGACCAACATAAAGATGACTTCTATGATCTATTAGACAGAACATACATATGCCCAATGACTCAGCTATGACACCAAAATCGTTCTAGGATATTTCAATGCGAAGCTGGGTAAGGGAGCTATCTTTGAACGAGTCGTAGGAAAGCACAGTCTACATAAACAATACAGAAAACGGACTAAGGCTGGTGAATTTTATGGCGGGACGTAATCTAGTAGTAGCAAGTACACGATTCCCACACCTCAAAATCCATAATTTGACCTGGCGGTCTCCCGATCAACCGACAACCAATCAAATTGATCACATTGCGATCGACGGCAGACACTCCTCCAGCATCCTAGATGTCCGAACCTTTCGAGGAGCCCCAAAGTACACCAAAATTTAACGTCGGAAAGCTGCAATCGCAAGAGACAGAGAGGCCGCCTCAGATGTACTCGATTTCAAGCCACCATCTTCGAGAATCCCCTGGTTTGATGACGAGTGCCGACGGGCCCATATAGAGAAACAGAATGCATACATGGCTACACTGCATCGACGGACAAGAGCTGCTCGCGAACTCTATGAACAGAAAAGAAGCGAGGAGCATGCGCTTCTGAGAAGAAAAAAAAAAGGAGTACGAGAAGCGCGAGATCGAGGAGATGGAGAGATGCTATTGCAAAAAAAAACGACGTTCAAAAGTTTTACGAAAAACTAAAACGAGTATGCCAGGGCTATAAAGCCAGAGCGGAAGCCTGTAGAGATGAAGACGGACAACTAGTATTTAGTAGAGTCACAGTCGATGCTGAGACTGTGGAAAAAACACTTCTGCAGACTGTATAACGGCGATGATAATGCCGTCGTCAGGCAGAACGAACCATTCACAATTGACAAAGATGCAAGAGAATACCGGCCATCCGACCTGTTATGTTAAGATAGCGATATCAAAATTTAAGTCTTATAAAACTGCTGTAGCAGACGGACTCCCCGCTGAACTATTTAGAGCAGCTGGCGATGAGCTGGTCAGGAACATGCACCAACTCATCTGCAAGATATGGTCGGAAGAAAGCATCCTCTCTGCCTTATTATGTAAGCGCCTGAAGCCATACGTGGACAATCTAGTAGGTTCCTGCCAGTGTAGGCCAAATATTTACACTAAGGCATACGAGTATCTTGGAGAAGACACGCACCACCTCTTTGTCGACTTGAAAGCCGCATATGACAGTGCTTACAGAGACAAGCTATACAGAGCCATGTCATGTTTTAACATCCCTGTCAAACTCGTCAGACTGTGCAGGATGACTATGGATAATTCTCGCTGCTCCATTTATGTTTATGATGTTAAAAAATAATTTAGACAGGGTGTGACGCATTGTTATGTGATTTCTTTAACATCATAAAGGGTCCGCCATCTAACGTTTTTTTTTTCAAGTAGTGCTTATTTCGTGAATGGTAACACTTAGCTCATGTCTGATTTGACAGATAATTAGTTTTATCCTTCCGCTGAACGAATATGGTTGTGTATACGCTTGAACAACGCTGGGAAATATTGCGACATTACTTTGAAAATCATGGTAATGTTGCAGAATGTGTGCGAAAATTGCGTACGGATTTTGGAAGAAGAGAAGCACCGTCAGCTCCGTATGTTCGTTATCTTGTGAAAAAAGTGAAAGAAACTGGCATCCCCATCGATAAACCAAAGCGTGAAAAGCCAAAAACAGTGCGTACACCCGAGAATATTGCTGCTGCGGCAGAAAGTGTGCGTGAAGCGCCATCAACATCAATTCACCGTCGTTCTCAACAATTGAACATTTCGGAGACATCATTGAGACGGATTTTGCATAAAGACCTTGGTATGACGCCATACAAAGTCCAATTGGTTCAGGAGTTGAAGCCAACTGACCATCCAATGCGTTTTCGCTTCGCTAAGTGGGCCTGCGATCGACTTACAGAAGATGCCGATTTTGCCAAAAAAATCATCTTTTCAGATGAAGCTCATTTTGATCTTGGCGGGTATGTAAACAAGCAAAATTGTCGCATTTGGAGCACAGAAAACCCGCACGCATACATTGAAAAGCCGGTGCACCCAAAACGAGCCACTGTATGGTACGGATTTTGGTCCAGAGGCATAATTGGGCCATTTTTCTTCGAAAATGAGCAAGGAGTGGCCGTTACAGTCAATGGCGATCGTTATCGGGCCATGTTGAACGAATTTTTGTTCACAAAAATTGAAGAGGAGGATATGGTTTCAACAGGAAGGCGCTACGTGCCACACAGCCGAAGCTACACTCGATGTTTTGCGCCCTGTTTTTCAAGATCGCATTATCAGCCGCAGAGCTGATGTCGTTTGGCCACCTCGGAGCTGCGATTTGACACCGTTGGACTATTATTTGTGGGGTGCCGTCAAAGGTAAGTGTTACGCCGACAAGCCGGAGACAATTGACGCTTTAAAGGACAATATTCGTGAAGCCATTGGTGAAATACAGCTGCACACAATCGATAATGTGCTTAAAAATTGGACCGATCATGCGGTACTCTGCGGCCAATACAAGAGGTACGATCTACTTCTACACAATTGCTTGCCTACGCAGATGACATTGACGTTATTAAACCGACAAAGCGATTCGGATGCTAAGTTTTTCGAAAAATAAACATTTTCTTAGCTAAACTATTTTCTTTTTCAAATTATTGTAGTCAAGCATTAGATCGAAAGACATAGTTTAAGTTGTTTTGTGTACTTTGGAGTGTCCGTATAGGGCCAGTAAGGTAAGTTATTTAAGCTAGTTTTAAACATTTTTGTCTAGCCTAAGATAGCTCTAAGTAAAAATTTAATAAAAATGAACTAAAAAAAAAAACCGACAAAGCGAGACGTCAGTGAGGCGTTTGTAAGCATTAAAGCAGAAGCGGCTAAAGGTGGCCTAGGGGTAAATAGGGACAAGACCAAATATACGCTGTCATCAAAGAAAGACGCGCAACACCGTCGCCTTGGTCAGAACGTCACTTTCGACAGCTATGTATATTGAAGTAGTCGAGGACTTCGCCTACCTTGGCTAGATAGTGACAAGCAGCAACGACACCAGCGCTGAGGTAAAACGCAGAATAACTCCTGCAAACCGCTGCTTCTTTGGGCTCAAGAGGCACTTGAGCAGTAGAGCCCCCTCTCGAAAAACTAAGGTATTCCTCTATAAATCCTTAATCATCACGGTCCTCCTCTACGGCGCTGAGGCTTGGACGTTATCAAAAGCGGATGAAGAGGCTCTTGGGCGTTTCGAAAGGAAACTTCTGCGTGCAATCTTTGGTCCTGTTTGTGTAAACGGAGAGTGGAGGAGAAAATTCAACCCAGAACTTTTCGTTAGTTAAGTTCTAAGTTAGTAAGTAAATACATAATAAATAATAAAAAAGGGGAGGAATCTGCAGAAGATACTTAGCATTAATTTTTAAACAGAGAAATAAAATTATATTTCACCAAAATATCAATGAAGGATAATAAAAGATATGTAATGTTATGGAAGTCAAAAGTGAAAAGCCAGTCCTTTACGCATTTTGCAAATAAATTACTCGTAGCAGAAGTAAGCATTCTGATCAAAATTGTTCTTTTATTGAATAGCCGACACGAAACAACACTATAAAAGTTACGAAACACGTTTGTTCGAAAATTGGGTAAGGAAACCTGATAAAAGAAATTGTGTTAACCTGTCTAAGTGAAAAGTTTCCTAATTTTAAAAAGAACATTTTTAGGACCTTACAACAATATAAATGTTGAAGTGGAAGAATTTTCAAATATCGGAACAAAGGAAAACTAGGATGAGATTTCCGACAAGTAATTTTTAAAACATGCTCTTGGAGTGTTAGAAGGGGCCCATTTTGCAAAAATAAGCTCCTCCCCAACTACTAATCCTATACTGCAAACTTGAGTGAAAGATTTTTAACACGTTCGCCGCCAGTAGAAATTTAAGACAGTGATTGAAAAGTACACCCAAAAAGCGGGATATGCCGCTTTCAAATAATAAATAAAAAAAATTGTTACTTCTACTAAAACATCCACTTCTTACTAAAAAGATAACAATTCAAACAATACAAAAAGAACATAATATATTTATTGAATTTCAACCACTTTGTTGGGAATGAAACAGTTCAAAACAAGGAACAATACACACAGGTGGTTTTTCAGGACATGTTTTACATAAATATTTGGTCTCTTTCCTGATTTTGTTCTTTAAGCACTGTAGACATCTCATGTGATAGGTCTTTGCAGGATCCTTGGGATTCGGAATATTGTCCGGATAGTGCTGCTCGTTCTCTGTTAGGACTTGGGGATTATCATCTTCTTCCTTCTCCCCTTTTTCCTTTTCTTCCTTTTTCCTTTTCTTCCTTTTTCCTTTTCTTCCTTTGTCTTCTTCCTTTTTCCATCATATTTTGCCCCCGTTTTAACAAATTGCCTTCCATCTTTCAAGTCTTGCGATATAGAGAGAAAATCTCAATTCAATTCATTTCTAAATTCAAGCAAAGTAGTTTTGTTTTTAAATATTTTCACCATGAACAAAGAATTCCAAATAGCCACGTCTGGTGAAAGATAACCTTCTTATACCATCTGATGCTTTTTCGAGGTGATGAATAATAGTTCATCATTTGGTCACTTCTGTCTCTACCAGACATAAACTCATTGTATTTCGCGATTTCTTCCGGTTTTTGCTTAACATGTCCGAATTTATTGGCAACACTTACCATTTTGGGATGATATTTAGTTGTGAGGCAAAGAACATCCCGTTTATCCTACCATTTTGATACATAGACTTTTTTGAGTCTGCCCCATACATGCTCACCTTTTTTCAGTTTCTCGCTTGTTATGTCTTTCGGATTCCCGCGCCTGTTACTTCGTAAGGTGCTGTGCAGTGTGTTTTTTCATGAGCAGTTTCTTAGCCAAGTCTAGGCTGTTGTAAAAATTGTCCACGAACAGGAAATGTCCGCGGTCTAAATACGGCTCCATAAGACCGAAAAGCGTTTCAAGCTTAGACTTACCCTCAGAAACGGACGTTTTACCTTTGTATATTGTCGAATTTAGCACATATCCACCAGGAGTACAGAGGGTATAGAATTTAATACCGTGCTTAGCTTTTTTTCCTTTTATGTACTGCTGAAAGCTTAGACGACCTTGAAAAAAGAGTAAAGACACTAAAGAAAGCTGTTCCTGAGGGTAATATGAGTTTCTGAAATTGATGAGCAATTTGTTCAGCAATGGTGTGACTTTGCCCAACTTGTCGAACTGGTTCGTTTCTTGTGCATAAAAACAACTAAAGCATCTTAACATTTCTTCATACCTCCTGCCGGACATTGTATGGTGAAAAACTGGATCATGGTACAGTGGGTCCATGGAAAATATTTTTCTTACCGACGGATATTTTGTCTGACCTTGCAAAATACTTATTACAAGAAATTGGTCCAGCTCCTGCATAGTAAATGCCTTAACACTAGACCTAGACTAAAACCTTTCCTCGCTGTCCGACCAAAGTTTGACAACTGAATAGCATAACTGTTCATTGAGTTAAGAATCATACTCATTATTTCTTCGTCCCATAATTTACTGAAACATTCTCTAGCCGTTGAACGATTGTCGCCGAAATCAATTTTTAGGCTACTTTGCGTTTGATCAAATTTAAAATCAGGAATATCTTCAATAATGTCATACCATTGGTCATCTGACCCATTACCTGTATCTTCCGTGTCATGAACTTCTTCAAGAACCTCTTGCAATATTTCTTCTGCGCCGTCGTCACCTTGCAAAAACGTTTCAGGTTCACTGTCAGAAGATTCTTGTTCGGAAGGATGTCCATCATCATCATGGCTATCAAAGCCATCACTAAATTCTGATTCATCAGTACTTGTTTCCTCCATTAATCTTAAGACCCTAACTTCTTCTCTCGGATCCATAACATATATTTTTGCTAGGATAACCACACTAATTTTTAGGTACATATTGTACTTCTTAGAAAATTCCGAAATTCAAACGATGCGCGATTAAACACTGGCCGATTCGAACTGATAAATCAGGACTTTAGCATACGAACAGACAAATAAACCCAATGAAAAGGGAAAAAATAAAAAAATTACTGTAAGCCTAGCGGTAATTGCATCTGCAGATGCTAAGCTTTTGCTGGAACAATTTACAAAATATTTTGTTTTCTACTGGGATATTAGGTTTCATTGTATACAGAATCAAATGGAAAACTAGACGGCATTTACCGCTTTGTGTTTTAGAGGATAGCAAACTTGGACGGGATATGCCGCTTTGTCCCGGTCAACAAAACAAAATTCAGCGGCATATGCCGCTCTGTCCGCTAAGGTGTTAATAGCTGTAGGTTAAAGTAAACTTTCCTCAGAAAATAGAAGGTTCCCACAGTGCCACGAAAGTAGTTTCTTAAAACTGTTAAATTAGTATTGAAATTTAGTTTTGCATCAACTATGGCTATACATACATATGTACATATATAGCTGTTAGTCTTCACTGACTTTGACTTGTGGTCTTAGGTCTTTCTGGTTCTTCTCCATGTTTCTTTTGTTGTGACAAAGAAACCATTGTGCTTGTTTGGGACAATTATATGTACATAAGAAAAGTTCAAATAACAATTTCGTAGTTTGTCTACCACCGACCCTACCCAAAGTCGCTACGCCCTTTCTCGACTAAGAGATAAAAAAACGTATGAGGGCATTAGTCTCTTTCTGGCTTACCTCCACGATAAATCAGACTCGGTTTGTTATGAAGGTAAAACAAACACAAGCGTCATAGTCTGCATTCCAGAGGAAGTCCTCTCCACGGATTTCGCAAGCCTCAAGAGCCTCTTCATAAAATACTATAAATTTTTCGATATCTCGCCCCAAAGTGTTAAAGGATCTTCATACCTTCCGCCAATACATTCATTCAAAACGTATATCGCACCTTCAACGTAGTAGAGCTGACCACTACAAGTTTTTTCTTCCCTAATTGTCTCTCTTTCTCAGCAACCCCCTCACTCTGTCAAAATGTCCCTCTTACCTTCTAATATCAGAATGTAGGAGGTCTTCGTTCAAAAACCCAAGCTGTCTTCCAACCGAAACAAATCTGATCCCCAGCATAAATAACCTCGAACTGTTCCCATCAAATTTTAATGTGTATCGCGATGACGAACTCAGCCGACCCACTGATGATTGCACTTGTCGAGGCGTTCTACTAGCCGTCCTTAAGACAATTGACTTTATCAACTTTGTTTCAATTAAGATTGTTCTATCTCAGAAGATATTATACATCATTTGTTTCTACATCATGCCCTCATAACCTATTGAATCCCATCAACTTAACACAATTGACCAAATAATTGATTTAAGAGACCCTCAGGATGAAATCCTTCTTTTCGATGACTTAAACCTTTCTCATCTTAAATGGACCCAATCAGACAATCAATCGTTTTATATTGCCACCAATTCAACTACTGCCAAAAAAAATATCTTCTTGGATCGCCTAGCAGAACCTAAGGCAAGTTAGTGGCGTCCTAAACTAAATGGGTAGGCAACTAGACCTCATATTCACAACTGATCCCCTCAACTATTCTGTTTCACTTTGTTACCTTTCCCTTTCAACCATCGATAACTTCCATCCTCGCCTCCTCCTTTCCTTTTTTCACGATTCTCCATTACAGAACAAACCCACTACAGTCCTGGCCTTTCACGATTTCCATAAAGCAAAATTTCACCTAATCAATGAATACCTTAAAAAAGCGCCTCTCAATTTTGATAACCTAATCGTAAATGATGCTATATCCATTTTTTACAGAGAAATATTTAATTCTCTTCCTCATAACGCACCCTGGTAGAATCACAGGCTCCGTTCTCTAAGAAACAAAAGAAATAAGAACAATCTTCCACTTACAGCCCTTCACAACTCCATCTATCAACCCTACTTAACTGAAACGCAAGCCATTCTTGTCAATGTCCCTAAGTCTTTCTTTAAGTTTTATTAACTACAAAAGAAAATCTATCTATCTAGCTATCCTGCCTCACTCTCCTTCCATGATCAAACCTCGAATGACCCAATATTATCGCCATCTTTTACGCCACCTTTTTTAAACAGTCTTTCGCCAACGACTTCTTTGCTACAGACCTCTCTTACTTCAATTATTTACCGAAAATCTTCAGTCTATCCCTATCCCCAGGTGAACTCCCCCGCTTATGGAAAATCTCATTTATCACCCCTATACACAAAAAGTCCCGAAGAACGTTGTTAACAACACCCATTACCAAACTGTCACATATACTCAAACTCTTCGAGAGTATTTTGTACGAAACTCTATGTTTTCGCTGTAAGTCTTTAATCTCCCCTAGACAATACGGTTTCCTCAAGTGCAGATCTACAACCACTTACCTTGTTGAATTTGTGTCCTTTACCCTATCAGCCTTAGAGAGCGGCAAAGAGGTCGACGTTATTTCAACTGATTTCAGTAAAGCTTTCGATAAAATCTCCCACAGACTGATACTCTTCAAATTGTCCTCCCTTGGCTTCGAACCCATTTCTTTGAAGTGGATATCTTCTTACCTAGAAAAGTGTTCGCTATTGAAGTGTTCGTTTTAGATCTGTCTTCTCCGACCTTTTTCTAGCTTCCTCCCGCGTCCCCCAAGGCAACTACTTAGGTTCACTTCTTCTCGTTTTTACCATAAACAATATTGAAATGGTAATCAAACATTCCCACATCTCACTATATGCCGACGACACCGAGTTCTTCAAGACCATTTCCTCCAATCATGGCTCTTCCCTTATTCAACTGATCTCAATAATTTTTCCATCTGGTGTGCCAAAAATTGTTTGGAGCTTAACATTTCCAAATGCCAGTCAATCACCTTTTCACGTAAACGAATTAAACCTCCTCCTCGTCTCTACTTCCTAAATAATGAACACATCTCCACTGTTCAGGTCATTCGCGATCTTGGCATATTATGTGACCAGAAGGTAAATTTTCACGCACACATCGATGAGATAATCCTTAAAGCTGATTCTGCATTCGGTTTCATGAAGCGAGGGTCTTAAGAATTCTCGAACCCTTACGTTACCCGATCTCTTTACATAACCTTTGTCCGGCCCCTTCTTGAATACGCCTCTCAAGTGTGGACTCCTTACCAACAAACCCACATTTCTAGAATCGAGAGCATCCAAATCCGGGTCCTACGTTGTCCTCTTCGACAACTTCCCTGGTGCAATCCTTTGATTTTACCACCCTACCAAGATCGCCTTAAACTGATCAACATGAACACGCCTTTTTAACCGCCCCTCTCTCCCGTTTTTCTTAGCCAATAAGTTAGGTTAAGTAAGATTAGGTTAAATTAGCTTGAATTAAGGAGTGTTTGCCCCCACGATTATTAATCCAAAATATATGGCAGTATCGTTCAATGGTATTCACAAAATTACCATTCTATCCTAATTAGATGCTTACCGGTTCTTCAATCCCCTTTTCTCTGTCCCACTCTCTCGACACTCACAAATCTCTGCTCAGTGACAGATCATACAATCATCCCGCATGACACTGTGCAGTCTCTATTTACGTTTATGTCATTGGGTCTGGAGTTAACATTCCTGATACTATACTCGTATAAGCCGAAAGTTATTTTTTCTCGCTGTCTTCCTGTCGATAATTCTAACTCGCCGATATGTTTATAAACTTTCGACTATTAAGTCATAAAGTGAAAGACGTTTATAGGAAGCAGACCGCCTACAGGGTTATGGATTTATATGATGACCCACTATCGAGTGGATCCAGGGAGAACTGGTTGCGGCGAACGGAAGGAGTGATGTTGGTCCCTTCTCGGCCATTTATTTTGTCAAATCGAATAAATCCAAATGGACAAAAAAATATGTCATAAGTTTTTTGTGTTCATAATTCTTTATTGCATTTGTTCGGCGACAATGATTTCACTGAGAACTGGTCCGCGGTGGCCGGTAGAAGCAGGCAAATATACAGATTGAGTTTTGGGCGGAGAATAAAAAGGATCTTAGGGATGCTGAGTTATTCCCTTTTGTGTTTGTTTGAAATATCTTTCCATGACTTCATTTCTCGTTGCTTTTCGAATTTCTTTTTTTCAGTATACATCTTCGACACCACGTATTCTGTGCAACGGTGCTAGAGATGTGGATTGAGTTGGTTGTGAAAGGGTGGTTCGATGACTACAGCCGACCGGTGATCAACAGTTATTTCCTGATTTATCGCATACAGAGAGTATATGGGTGGACAGGATAGCTACATACAATAAATTCACACTCGATAGGATGATATATGGAAGGAAAAGAGTAAAAAGTAGTGTCCCTTTGAAAAGAGAGGAAGCGTTAAAAGAAAATTTTGACAACAGCACAACGAAGATGTCAATTATAGCGACCGTTGTGGACGTAGACTTAAACTTTCACTTGTTATAGCTGGAAACTGAAAAATCTACATATATACAGTGTTTATAAGGTTACCTATCACGGTCATAGGCATGTTTTTCAAGCCTCCCCCACTTCTTCTTCTTCTTCTTAGATGGCGCCTGGGCTTGGGCCTCAACCAACAAGCGTCTTCAGCTGGCACTATCTTTTGCCAGTTGTTTCCAGTGCCGCGCTCCTAGTTAGTTAAGGTCCCCTAGGTGTGCGCTACCTTAGATTCGGTTGTCCTCTGCCGCGTGGTTCTCCCTCAGGGTTCAATTCGAACTCTCTTCGGGCCGGAGCTTTACTGTCCATTTCCTCTACATGGCTTAGCCATCTTAGACGTTGAATCCGGAGACATCGTACTAGGCCGATGTCGCTGTATAGCCCGTTCGTTGTTGTATCTTCTCCTCCACTCTCCGCTTATATAAACGGGGTCTCGAAGCGACCTAGGGCATCTTCATCCGTTTTCGTTAAGGTCCAGGCCTCTGCGCCGTTAAAGAGGACCGGGATGATCAGTTATTTATATAGTGCTACCTTGGTTTTTCGAGAGAATGCTCTACTTCTCAATTGCCTCTTGAGTCCTAAGATGCAGCGCTTAGCAAGAATAATTCTGCGTTTGATCTCAGCGCTTGTGTTCTTGTCGCTGATCACTAGTGAGCCAACGTTGACGAAGTCCTTGCCCACTTCAAATTTGTAGCCGTCAATTGTGACGTTCTGGCCAAGACGTCAATGTTGTGCGTCTTTTTTGAATGATAGCATATACGAGTATTTGGTTTTCCCCTCGTTTACCGAAAGACCCATTTTAGTCGCTTCTACTTCAATGCTTTGAACCCTTCATTGACGTCTCGCTGTGCTCATCCAATTACGTCAATGTCACCGGCGTACACAAGCAGACTTGAAATAGATCGTACCCCTTGTGTTCGCCAGTGAGTCTCGTATGATATTTTCAAGCACGGTGTTGAAGAAGTTACATGACAGTGCGTTACCTTGCCTGAATCCTTTTTAACATCGAAGGTCGCGGTTAATTTGCAACCGACCTTAACGGAGCATTGAGAATTATCCATCCTGCACAATCGAACGAGTTTGGCAGGGATGTTTAACCTAGACATGGCTCGGTATAGCTTGTCCCTATGCACATTGTCATATGCGGCTTTAAAATCGACAAAAAAATGATGTGTGTCGATTTGGAATTTTTGGGCCTTTTCAAGATATACCGCAATGTGAGAGGAAACTCTCAGATTATCCAAACATGCTTTCAGGCGTTCACACAGTACGGCAGAGAAGATCTTATAGGCGTTGTTGAGGAAACTTATTCCTCTACAGTTCCCGCGGTTACAGGGGTCTCCTTTCTTATGGACTGGGCAAACGATGCTGAGATTCCATTCGTCAAGCATGCTTTCCTCCGACCATATTTAATAGATGAGCTGGTGCGTGCGCCCTACTAACTCATATCCAGCGGCTTTAAATAGCTCAGCAGTCAGGCCGCCTTTGCCCGCGACTTTTTTAGAAATAGGTCAGGTGGACGGAATTCTCTTGTATCCTCGTCCGTTGCGTATGGTTCATTCTGCCTGAGAGCGGTATCAGATCTATGATCGCCGTTATACAGTCTACAGAAGTGGCTTTTCCATATTCACAGCATCGACTGTGACTCTACTACTATTTGTCCGTCTTCATCCCTACAGGATTCCGCTCTAGCTGTATAGCCCTGGCATGTTCGCTATACTTTTTCGTAAGACTTGCGAGCGTCATTCCTGTGGTAGCATCTCTCCATCTCCTCGATCTCACACTTTTCGTGCTCTCTTTTGTTCTTCCTTAAAAGCGTGTGTTCTGCTCTACTTTTCTACTCGTAAAGCTCACGAGCGGCTCTCGTCCGTCTATGGAGCATGGCTTTGTAGGCGGTTTGCTTTGCTACATGAGCTTGATTACATTGATCATCCAGGGGTTTCTACATAGCTGGCGGCGGTTTGAAATCCAGCACATCTGAGGTAGCGTCTCTGATTGCATGCTGGCAATGCTTCCACTGTTGTTCTGTGCATTGTACCGGTGTCACCGGACTTTGCGAGAGGTTAAGGGAAACTCGATCGGCGTAGATCCTAGCGGTCTCTTGCGATTGTAGCTTTCCGACATCAAACTTTTGTTGTCTTGCTCGACTCCGTAGCATCCTTGACATCCTCATTCGTACTCATTGCAAGTCGATGTTGGCTCCTGGGAAGGTTCGTACATCTAGGCTGCTGGAGGAGTGTCTGGCACTGATCGCAACGTGATCAGTCTGGTTGATGGTCGACTGATCTGGTGACCGGCAGGTTCTTTTATGGATGTTGAGATGTGAGAATCGTGTGCTTGCTACAAGAAGGTTACTCCCTACTAGGAAGTCAATTCGCCTGAATTCGGAAGTGGTGTTATGTAGGCTATGTTTTCCTATGGTCGACTCAAATGTATCCTCTTTGTCCAGTTTTGCGTTAAAATCCCTTAGTACAATTTTGGTGTAATTTTTTTTTTTTTTTTTTAAATGGTGTTACAGCTCATGAAGAGCTAGAGCCTAGCTTCTCTCATTCACTTATGTTGTGTGCGATTTGTTTTTTTCACGCAAGTGAACGGGACCTACAGTTTAATGCCGATTCCGAACGGCGAGAGTCGACAAGCTTTTTCAAGGCAGGTGTACTACGGGGTGTTTTGCCAGTTCCCCGCCGAGGAGAGTAATGAACAATCGATAGCGTTGGTATTATCGGGATCCGAACTCGCTCATCGTGCGTCAGAGGCCGACACACTACCCACTGCGCCACGGCTCTCGTGTCATAGCTGGGTCATTAAGCGTACATTCGAACCAGGAGATCATAGAAGTCATCCTTGAGTCGATCATCTTTTTCTTCCGTAAGGTCATGAATACATATTAGGCTTATATTCCCGAAGATGCCTTTGATGCGAATTGTTATGCTTACATGCCGGAAGCTTGAGACTTTTTGTCCTTTTGCCTGATCCATCCCATTGCACTTTTTGGAGTACGGTTATATCTACTTTGTAGCCGTCGACAGTTTTTCCCAGTTTTTTGTCTGCACCAGATCTGCTAAGAGACCGCACATACCAATTGCGGTCTCGCAGATCGATTCGTTTATCTGGGTCGTCAACATTGTATCCGTCCGTATCCGAGGCTTGTTGTTGCTTCGTAACAATATTTGTTTTCCGTGATAGGGATGTCAACCCTGAGCACAACCCCCATCATTGAGGACTAGGTTCGCTGCACGATCCGGCGAATGCCAGGCCAGCTATCCAGAAGAGGCCGCGTGGAGGCTGTGTCAGCTTGGATTGAGCAGGGACAGAGATCGAAGCTGATGTTTGCCATGTAAAACACAATCAATTTCTTTGCTTTGTTTGCTCGCTCCTTCAATCCGTCCTCCACTGCCTTGACCTCCACAATTCGATGTAGGAACAAGTTGGAACCTACATGTGAACTTAAAAACAAATGCCAAGCTTTAGATACAAACCTTGCAGACGCGGTAAATATGTGGCTTTCACTTAAAAATAAGTACGGATTCAAAGAATAAGTGATGCTTAGAAAGAATAGAGATGACATTAAATGAAATCTCACTAACTGCTTATTATTTAAATCCTTTTTACGACAAGACCATTTTATCGACATCCGAAGAACAAATAATAAACCACTTCTTAATGAAAAACTTAGACAGAGATGCATTAGAGAGCTTGCACTGTTTTCGCCAACAAATTGATATTTTTCATACACTTTTTCGAATAGAAAAAAACCCAATAATTTTTTTTTGGATACCGCACCGCATTAATCAAATTCTAATCAAATCCTAGTCCTATACACTCCTTCGCTGATGACAGTACTCTCAGCTTTTCATATTCGTTCCAAGACTCACGTCCTTGCTCTTCGGCCGTAGAACTGGAACGGCAGCGATCACATACATAAATAAATGGGGTATAAACAGTACAGTGGAATTTAATGCTTCCAAAGCTGTCTACTGTCACTCATATTCGGTTGCAAAATGCCTAGGTTCTCTCAAACGATGCAAGAAATATTTCACCCCCTCTGATTTGGCTTCAATTTTCAAGGCCTACATCCGCTCCAAGCTTGAGTACGACGCTCATATCTGGTCTGGCATTCGAGTAATAAGTTCATTTTGTTCTTGTAATAAAAATTAAAAATTAAATGATAATAAAATAAGAAGAAAATAATTTTTTTAGCTCACCGCTCGAGCCCCACCATAATTATGGCGTACATCTCTACAGCCAGTGGTGGTGCTTGTCACAGCCCGAGATATGTATAACGCCGATTTTCGCGGATTTTTTCTGTTCAATGACTTGAAGATCATCTGACCCGTCGCAATGAACAACTTGTTCGCCCCTTCATTGGTGATGGCATTATTTGCCATGAAATCGTCATTCAGCCTGGAAGACAACTCATACTGTCGCCAGCACCTCCTGAGAATCCACGATCGCGGAAAAATCGTTCTCCAAAACGGCGATCTCCGGATCAGTGGTGACTGTTTGTAAAAGGCATTCAATGCTTCTGATAGTGAATATACATATATAAAGGGTGGGCTAAATACAAGTTTCTTTTTAAAAATGCAATAAAATTATCAAAGTTAATTTCTTTCTATGTATTATGGCTCTATGTATTAGTAAGAAGAAGAGATGATCAAAAAGGGCTGATGAAGGCATAATACTCGCAGCATAAGATCATTTGAAAATTCATACTCTATGTGTGCATTTCCAATATAACACCTTAATGACATGGAAACAAAGAGTTACTGTGAACTATAACCAACAAAATTCAGTCGAATCTCTCAAATCCTATCTAGGACAACCACCCCCGGAGAGTAGTGAAGGAACATCTACAACACAAACCATTTGCACCCCGTCCAGGTTGTGTGACAAACACCATAAGAGCGTAACTCTTGAACCTGCACGAATTATGTATAAAAAAAAAAATAAAAAAAAATTCCCATTAATTATGAAATACAACTTCGTTCAAGTGGCTGCCTCGGCTGGCTTCGCAGTAGCGTATTCTGTCATCCCAATTTTCCAAGACCTTGTTGATAGTTTCGGGCTGTAGCTCACGGATTGCTTGGATGATATTGGCCTTAACTGCTTCAGACGGTTCCGGATTGTTGGCATAACATCGGTCCTTCACGGTTCCCCACAAAAAAAGCCCAAAGGGGTCAAATCGCACCTCCGAGGTGGCCAATTGACATCGCCAAGACGGCTGATAACACGATTTGGGAATTGGGATCGATTGTGGCATGGCGCGTCATTCATGAACCAGGGGTCGTCCAAATCCATGTCTTGAATTTCATTAAAAAAAAAAGAAAGTCGGTTAACATGGCTCTGTAACGCCCATCGTTGACCGAAACGTTGTTCCCAGCCTCATTTTCGAAGGAAAATGGTCCAATGATGCCACAACTCCACAATCCGCATCCACAAACTGTCATTATCTGTGGATGCATTGGCTTCTCGATAATAACATGCGGGTTTTCCGAGCTCCAGATGCGGCAATTTCGTTTGTTAACGTAGCCGCCGAGATGAAAACGCGCCTCGTCAGAATAGATGATTTTTCGCCCAAAATCGTTGTCCAATTCAAGCTGCTCTGAGACCCAAATTGCGAGGCGATAACGGAGCGGATGGTCGCGTGCCTTTAATTGTTGATTCAAATGGACCTTGTAAGCCAATAATCCGAGATCTTTGTGCAGAATTCTCCTCAAGCTAGTGCGTGAAATGTTGAGCTTTTGAGATCGATGGCGAGTTGATGTTCGTTAATTGAGTCTCCACTCTCGGCCACAGCAGCCACATTCTCATCTATGCGCACCTTACGACGACGGGGACCATGAGTGTTGTCTAATAGCATACCAGTCTCGCGAACTTTTTGCAAAACTTGCATACAGCAGTCAGAATTCATGTGGGATGGGAGCCGAACATCAGCACAACACCCTAAACGAATAGGCCATCAGGCGACAAGCAGACGACGATCACGTACGCTCCGGAGTAACAGGACAATCATTCGACAAACGGACGAGGCAAACAATACGCAAACAAACAAGTACATAAGAACTACACACACACCAACAACATAAAGATCACGCGACGAACGGATAACACACACAACGAACAACATGCACAGAGGACGAAACGAAACGAGACAGAACAGATAAGACGAAAACCGCGCACGACACACTCGTTCACCAGCCGTCGGTTGAGTAAGATCGTTCATTTATTGTGTTTTATTATTATAACGTCGTTGTAATCAAACTTTTTATATGAAACAATAAAGAAAAAGAATACTTAATCCTACATTCATGACAAGAATAATAAGGAAGAGGGATGCTGGCATAGGCTCCCGTGCAGCCGAGGTAGACGGTTCTTTGGAGTTTCTGAGAGAGGCTATGACATGCTAGCTTATTCCACTATACATCTCTTTTCATCCAATCAGTTACGTATAGTCCAAACGACTTTTCCTGGAGATAAGCTTCTATCTTACTCAAAGCACCCCAACTCCAGTAAACAACAATGCTCAGACCGTGTTGGTTTGACGTGTGTTAACCATAGTAACTTACCAACTAGGATTACTCTCAGATATTTCGCTTCTTTAGAAATGGAAATGATGATGTATTTTAACACCAGCTGAAACATTTGATACTGCCCTTTCATTAAAATTTTAATTTATTTAAAATTGTTTAAAGTTCTCTGCTTGACCAGACTTAGCAAATATTTGTGACCCACATTCAGAAGTTCAAAGCCACTTGACATATCCCACGCTCCCATAATATGCAAGTGTCCTCCATTTATTCACGTTCTCGCCACTATTGCCACTTCAAGCAGCATTCTAGTTCCCCATTACTATTACGCTATATCCTTTTAGACCTACCACCATGGTGTATACACAACTTGAACCCAAGCATGTAAATCAATCCACTTCAGAGCAATTGAATTCAAAAGTATCCCATTGAATGACATTAGCATCCTCTCATCCACTCCAACCACACATCCGACAAATAATCAGTGCACTTCACAAATGCAATGCATAGTGCTCAGTCTCGTTCTGCGTGCATCCCCATAAACATTAGCCGCCTCGCATGTACTATGTGTGTGTATGAAACGATATTGCAGACAATTCCACTGCGGTCATAAGCATGTTACACACATCTCTGGTGCTACCGTCATTCGCTTTCTGCCCAATAAGGAAAATCCACACATCTAGGAAAAAAGCAAACAATAAAGTGCACGAGAAATGCTCAGATTGGCTAGAATGATCGTAAAGTGAATCAGAGCGGGAATGAAGCAGGTTGACAGGCAACGGCAACGCACATGGCAAACATGACACAGAGACGACTTTTTGACCCGGATTCATCGATGCCATCGGACGTCTTGCGCTCTCGTTCTTCTTTCCCTTCTGTTTGAACTCTATACATACGAGTACGTACTCTTCGTATTCCGAGCACCCTCTTCCTTCGGTCGCTTCTCTGTCTCTCTCTATCTATCTCGTTGGAGGACGACGTCCTTCGGTCGCTTCTCTCTCTCTCTCTATCTATCTCGTTTGAGGACGAAGCCAACTTTGTCGCGTTTTTTCGCCGCCTATGTACATTTATCAGCGAGACATTTCGCGGCATTAGAACAAAGTTCAGCACGACCCGAAGCGGCAAAAACGGCACTTTACATTTTCTAATTAATTGCCCGCACCTGGCACATGACAAAGCGAGACGCAAAGGAAAAAAAACAGGAAAGAAATCTGAGCCGAATATGCACGTGCATGTATCATGTGACATGGACGGCGTCGAACTCCACACGCCGTGACAGGTTGAAAGGCATAGTATTCGTCTTTGCTTCTACGCCATTCAATTAGAGTTAGGCACCCCGATGGACGCAAAGCGCTAAATTTACAAGTGACAAGCAGCACGATGTAGCTGAAAGGGCATGGCAAGCGGAATGGGTTGAAAATGGCACAAGTTGAGAAAGAAACTATTGAGACCACACTTTCGAAACTTTTGCTCTGGCTGATTTTTTCGCGGCAGGATGGTCGACTCAAGGCGAATAGATGTACGTTAAGTTAATTGGAGCGACAGGAAGAGTGGATAGTAAAGTGTCGTTTATGGAACGTTAACTGAAAACGGAGAAGCCTGTGCATATAATTATCGATGAGACAAGCATTAAAGGATGTTTGCCGGATGGGACTGGTACTATGCGAGCAGGGGTCACGCTAAGTTTGTCACATACAATCTATAGATGATTGAGGTCATGGAATACGAAATGAGGATCTCGTTCTCATGATAAATTTTAAGGTTAAAAAGAAGCTTTCTTTTACAAGCCTCATGTTCTTGCCTTAGTGGTTGTTGTGTTCAACCACAACAATTACTGACACTTGACGTGTCAAAAATATTAATCAGCAAAATTTTATACGCTGTTTTCACCTCTTTCGGCTCATATATCTTTCTTAGAATAAGCAAATTTGTATTATCGTATTTATTGTAGAATAAGCAACATTATACTATTTAAGCAGTATTATGGGAAAATAAAGTTAAGTTCGTCAGAATCACAAATCATTCGTACATTGAATGAACATTGGTCCTTCGAGGAAAGAACAGCAACATATACAGCTTATCCAGGGCTCAAACGGGTAGTGATTATAAGATTAAATCCAAATTTATAAAAGTTAAAAATGGTGTTAAATGAAACAGAGGATTATACCATCGTAGCTAGTCAAAAATCTCTAGCAGAGGAATTAGAAAAAACTAGCAGAAATTTTGCAAAGGACAGTCCAGTCCGAAAAACTACTAAATATTTGGAAGAAAAACTACAACGAATAGAGGAAATATAGACAAATTTCCTCCACAATCACAAAAAAATTGAGGAAGTAGTAAAGCACGACACCCAGTACATGCAGAAAAATACGGTAAAGAAAGTTCAAAAACTGTATGAAGAGTTAAAGGCAAAAATAAAGAAAACAAGCCAATACGTCAGCGAACCAGCACCCTCAGAGGATAAAATAGGGCGTGAGCAATCACAGAGGTTACGCAAATTAAAAATAAAGATGAACTCCGTTATCAACAATGTCATGGAATTTTAAGAATCCACTCTGATGGGCTATTCACCTGTAGTCCATGATTTCCAACAAAAAATATTGCTGGAGCAATCTAGAAGCTTCATCGAGTTGCTCGAAGATTTCATGAGTAACGCATCAGAGGATGATCTAAAACCAGGCTATGTAATAGAAGATGAGTACAGGGAAGTACAACAGGAACTAAATCGATGTCTTCATAAGATGGCTTCCAAACTCAGCGAAATCAACCAATTGAAGGTTGAAGAAAGACATTAACAAGTGGAAGAATCAATTCGTCTCTATTCGCAATTATCATTTAGCAACTAGACGCAAATACATATTTTGCAAGAGTGACCACAACCTTTATTCATGCTGAAATTTTTAAACTGGACTCCTAAGGAAAGGTGCGAGCATGTTAAACTTGCTAAACTATGTATGAACTGCCTACGACATGATAAAAAACACCATACTCTGTTGCACCAAAAGAATTATACATCAAAACAACAAGCTGATAATCGTTCACCAAATAATGGATATAGTCAGTTAGAGGAAATACATACAATCGAATTATGGACATCAAAAGCAAGGTGTATTGCTGACCACAGCATTGATAACAGCGACCAACGCTGATGGCCATCAGAGAAAGCTGAGAGATCCAGAATCGCAGGCAACACTGATCACTGAAGAAGCAGCCCATTCATTACGCCTGCCATAACAAAAAATCCATTTGGAAATTAGCGGCTTAGGAGCAACTAATGCCGGTACAGCACGCAGTAAAACAGAAGTGGTATTAACTCCAAGATTCGTGTCAGAGTTCAAATTGCTGGTTTCTGCGCTTGTACTACCGCCGCTCGCAAGATTAACGCCTGACAAAAACGAGTTTAATGAAATTCCCAACAATTTCAATTTTTTTTTGCTAGCCGATCCATCATTCAAAATTACTGGTAACATTGTTTGATGATTGACCTGACCAAGGTCATTGGCCTGATCAAGATCATTGACCTGACCAAGGTCAATGTGTTGAAAGTTCAACGACCTTGGTTGGGTCAATGTCAGGTCACATGTTGCAAGTTCGTGTTGCAGGGACATGTTGCAGGAAAATGTTGCAGGAACGTGTTGCAGCAACATGGTACAGGAAAATGTTGCAGGAACATGTTGCAGGAACATGTTGCAAGTTCAACAACATGTTCTTGCAACACGAACTTGCAACATTTGACCTGACATTGACCCAACCAAGGTCATTGACCTAACCAAGGTCATTGACCTAACCAAGGTCATTGACCTAACCAAGGTGATCAAGCTCAAGCCCGCGTGCTCGTCAGTGACGCTCGAGTGCTCGTTAGTGACTCTCGAGTGTTTGCCCATGACGCCCGCGTGCTCGTCAGTGACACCCGCGTGATGTTCCTAGAAGTTATAAACATTTGCGTACATATGTACATGTTATGGAAAGCATGAAAACATGTGTCGTGTTTGTTCATTTAGGGGACCTTGAAGTCTCTCAATATCTGCACTTCCAGTGTGACTGTTAGGCTTAGTCAAATGTAGTAATACGTTTTCCCGATTCAAAAATTCTTTTAAAACTAATCCATCGAATTCGTTATCACCTACATATATACGAGGATGGTCCGATAAGTTTATACTTAGCCTACAAAAGAAAAACAAATTTTTTTAAGAAATGGCGATTTATTTTTCAATATAGTCTCCTTTTAGATCGATACACTTGACCCAGCAATGCTCCAACTTCTTTAACACGTCTGAAAAATACGTTTTCTCGAGGTCTGCAAAGTAGGCCTCCATGGCGGCGATGACCTACCTCCTCATTCGACTGAAATTTCTGCCCGGCGAGTGGCTTTTTCAAATTTGGAAACAAAAAAAAGTCGCACGGGGCCAAATCTGGAGAATACGGTGAATGGGGCAACAGTTCGTAGCCAAATTCGACCAATTTGGCCGTGGCGAGGGCGGAGGTGTGAGCCGGTGCGTTATCATGGTGGAAGAGCACTTTTTTCTTCGCCAAGTGGGGCCGTTTTTTCTTCAATTCGGCGTCGAATCGGTCCAATCGTTTGGCATAGTACAGCCCTGTGACCGGTTTGCCCTTCTCCAGGTAGTCGATGTGGATCACACCTTGTGAACGCCAGAAAACGGTGGCCATCACATTTCCGGCCGATGGGATAGTCTTCGCCTTCTTCGGAGCACGTTCACCGGGTGAAGTCCACTGTTTCGACTGTTTCTTGGTCTCTGGTGTGCACCAGTGCATCCATGTTTCGTCGACTGTCACGTAACGACGCAGAAACTCCTTCGAATTGCGCTTAAACAGCGTCAAACACTGCTCTGAAGTGGTCTCACAGTTGCGCTTGTTGTCCTGAGTGAGCAAACGCGGCACACATCGCGCTGACAGCTTTCCCATGTCCAAAATTTCATGCAGGATATGACCCACGCGATCTTTTGAAATGCCTACTGTCTCAGCTATCTCGCGCACCTTCAATCGACGGTCTGCCAATACGAGATCGTGGATTTTTGTTACGTTATCCTCTGTGGTAGCCGTTTTCGGGGCACGTAGACGTGACTCATCAACAACCGACGTGCGACCACGTTGAAACTCGTTAAACCAATTTTTGATGATCGCCATCGAAGCAGAAGAGTCACCGTACACAGCATCCAAACGCTCTTTGATTTCGCTGCGCGATTTCCCTTCCAAAAACAAGAATCGAATCACCGACCGATATTGCTCTTTTTCCATTTTTCTAAAATCCGCGGACACAACCGCTTCCACACGCGTTCAGAACAAAATTACGAGTCCGATCCGGCTGAAATTGACAGTAGCCATCTACTAGAATGTACTACACGCTAATAAGTTGCTCTTGCGATACTGGCGCCATCTGGCGCTGAGGCTAAGAACTTATCCACCCTCGTAAATGTAGGCAAAGCCATTGTACGTATAATCTGGATTGGAAACATGTTAAATAACAAAATTATCAATGCAGACATTGGGCACAGCTCTATAAGGAAAGTGACAACTAGAGGCATACTACAGGGTGAAGTTCTCTCTCTCTCCTACTGTGGCTTCTTACAGTTAACAATATCCTTAAAATCTTAATGGAGAAAGGCACAAAGTTATCTTGATAAAAGTTAAATTTCTACCAACTATCAGCGAACTAGGTACTCTCCTCGTGGACAAGATAGAACGCTTTGAGAATTAACCCCCAGAAAGCCGAGCTGGTTTTGTTCACCAGGAAAAGAAAATCGCGATATTTGCTCCCCCAAAGTTTGAGGGTACTCCACTTAAACTCAAAACGGAAGCCAAGTATCTAGGTATCATTTTTGACTCCAAACCTTCCTGGAAAAGTAACTTGGAGGAAAAGTGTCGTAGCTACCTCCGACTATATTTTCCCCCACAATGACTTCTCTCTCAAAATACCAATATTTTTCCCCGACAGAGACGAGTAGCTATCGAACGCCGTGATCAACGACCACGAGATTACCCTCTTCACCGACGGATCGAAGATGGACACAGACACTGGGGCCGGGTTCTACTCAGACACCCTGCATAAACAGGAATCATTTAGACTCCCCGATTTGTGCAGCGTCTTCCAAGCAGAGATCCTTGCAATAGAGAAAGCAGACAAACACTTACAAGTAACCGATATCCCATCATCGGAAATCACAATTTTTTGTAGATTTTTGTAGACAGCAGGGCTGCACTGAAGTCAATAGGATCCTGTACAATGAGATCAAAGGCTGTCATGAAATGTCGCGACTCACTGAAGTCCATCAGACACCATTAAGTCAAACTCTGCTGGGTCCCGGGCCACAGCTCAATCGCAGGGAACGAAAGAGCGGACGAATTGGCTAGGCAAGGGCCAGCGAAGCGGACACGTCACTGCAACCACCAGTGCATTATACCGGATTATAAATGACACAATAATAGAGAAACCAACTCGTCTTGGCTTACAAGAAACGACAGTCACACGACAAGATCATCGTGGCCAGAGCTTAATATCGGAGCTACCCTTGGCGAAGCTCTTGGCGCTGGGCCGAAACTCGATCTGTATACTCGTCGGCGTGATCACAGGACACTGTCCCATCGGAGCAATGCTCCGAAAATGGAACTCGGGATCCACCGATATCTGCTGGAGCTGCGGCGATGAGGAAGAAGCCGAGACGATCCAACATCTGCCTTGCCACTGCCCAGCTCTCCAGAATATGCACCTAGCTTCGCTGGCCCACAGATTCTTCACAGAGATTGCGGACGTAGCAAGTGCAGATATATGAGAACTTCTAAAATTCATAAAGGGCACAGAGTGGTTTCAGCCACCACTTGATAGCACAGGTTAAAAGAATGTGTACTCCACAAATTAAGGGAATCACATTGGGCCCTTTGGCCTCCGAGTGGAACTGATGTTCAACCATCACACTCCCCTTCCTTAACCTAACCTAAAGTAATCTAAGCCTTGAATTCGATAGCGCCACGATCTATTTCAAGTCTACACGATTACTTACATACATAGATGAAATTGAAGCGATTGGAAGAACACAGCGAGATGTTAGTAAAGATTTTTTTTTTCAAGAGTGTACGCTCTTATGGTGTTTGTCACACAACCTGGACAGGGTGCAGATGGTTTTTGTCGAAGATGTTCGTTCACTACTCTCCGGGGGTGCTTGTGTTAGATAGGATGAGAGATTCGATTGAATTTGTCGCATTGGTTGTAGTTCACAGTAACTTTTTTGTTTCCATGCTATTAAGGTGTTAGATTGGAAATGCGCACACAGAGTATGAATTTTAAAGTGACTTTATGCTGCGAGTGTTATGCCGTCGTCACTCATTCACAACTGATGTTGTTGCATAGTTTTTCCGTAGTTTTCCCAGAACAGAAGCGACGAAATTGGGTCTCGGGATAGATGAGGGCGAAACCAAATATATGGTGTCTTCAAAGACAGACGTGCAACACCAACGTCCTGGTCAAAACTTTTGGCGGCAATAATTTTGAAGTTGTCAAAATTTTTATCTTACTTGATTCACTAGTGACAAACGCCAGATTGGACGCGGAATGCCATTGCTCTTCTGGCCTCAAGCGGCAATTAAAAAATAGAACCCTCTCTCGAATAACCAAAGTATGTATTTAGAAAACCTAAATCATCCCAGTCCTCGTTTATGGAGTAAAGGCTTTGATATTATCCTTGAATTAAGCCCATAAAATGACTGGGCATGCTGAGCGAAAGAGTTTTCGATGCAATTACTTCAAGTTTTGTAGTCCACCGACTCGGTTTGTCGGAAAATTGTTATCGTTTCAGGCATTCTTTCTGGTTGCCTTGAGTTCACTTATAAGACCCTGTCATATTACATTCTATACTGCCTTCTCATGTGACTTTAATTATTGTATTTTTTATTAATTGTAATCGATATATGTATAATAAATACGAGAAACAACTTAGTTAAGCCCAATAAATTGGTTTGAACACTTTCATTAGAGCCAGTTGGAAGTTTCCGTCGACGTGAGGCCCGCTTGCCTCAGGCGGGATAGCATCGGACGATAAATATCGGAGCTGAACGGAAGGACAACCCCACGTTCTTGGATTTCTCCTAAAATTATATAAATTCACGGTATATTGACTTCATCAATCTATTGGCTTTAATGCGTAATTACCATCCAAAATCATCTTTGCTGCAATTGCTGCTGGAGTACCAACAGTCATGGCCATAGCCGTGTGTCCATATGCCTGCCCGTAGACCACAAAGTTAATACCACGTTTCTCACGGCGCCCATCGTTCCAGCGAATAATCACTTCATGACGGAGGATCACTAAATCCCTTTCACCCTTTTCTAAAAATAACAAACTCCATATAAACAACTTTTTGGATCAATTGTAACTAAGGTGCCTTACCAAAAGCCAGTCGCTTTGATAAATAATGGCTTAGTGTATCAAGTGGCGTGTTCAGCTTGACAACCGGTGTGTCGTCCAACAATCCTAGACTCTCTATACCGTCAGCATCACCCACCCGATCGATGAGTTTTTGCTTGAGGTTCTCGTAAAATATACTTGAGTCTGTCAATCCCAGGAGATTTATGACCAACTGTCGCCACGTGACCTCAGGACCACTGGGATGCAGCATTGGATGAGACTCCGTATCAATCAGCCCGAGCAATTGAATCGGTTGAATGCATTCTGAGAAACCCTTGTAACGAATCGTGCCCCTCACCAACGTATGGATATCTCTGCCCAAGTTATAGAGTTCGGAGTACTTGGTCGAGTCCCGATTTGGAAAACCTTCAAGAGCAAAACCAGGGAGGAAATCTAAACTCTTTGATGACGACATCAAGTCGCCACCGCCAGAGATCTCCACTATCTGACCTTTATTCAGGTACTTTGCCGCTGAGAGTGTATTGATCAAAACTCCTCTTGGAGACCAAGAGAATTTGTACCTCAGTGCGTTGTTCGAATGCTCGGGAGCTGGCAGACCGCCACAGTAGCTAATGAACGACTCAATTATGCCTCCGCGTTCCTGAACGTCATGTACACATTCCAAAGCGAGTAGATGATCGATACCAGGATCCAGACCAACTTCATTCAGAATAGTTACGCCATTCTTCTTCGCCTCTTCATGCAGGCTACTAATTTCGTCATTTAAGTAGCTGGCAGTCACCATGTGCGTCTTTTCTTCAACGCAAAACTTCGCAATGATGCCGTGGAGACTGTATGGCAGAAGTGATATAACCACATCAGCCTGCCCGCATAGTTCCTGGAGGTGATCTGTACTCTCAGTCACGTTAACATATAGACTCTCCACTCCGGGGTAGATCTGGGCCAGCCGGTCGGATTCGTCTTTCACCTGCGAAGCGACTGTGATTGTGACCTCCTTTTCGCGATGCAGCCATTCTACCAGAGGTGCAGATACCATCCCGGCACCGAGAACAAGAACTCGTTGATTCTTATCCCAACTTCCCTCGACCTTATGACGTGATTTCATTCTGAAATGAAAAACAGAATGACTCAGTCGATGCCGACTACTGTGTGGCTTTTTATTGTACTTACGAACTGTTTTCCCGCAACTCCTGGATATATTCGTAGCTTTTCGTGAGCTTTCCATTGCTCGCAATGATGGCCGAGTGGATGGGATAAGGGAAGTTTTCCTCGCTCAGTGGCTTCATGGCGTCGCTATTGATAATATCATTGACGTACGGTTGCAGTAGCTCGCCAAAGAGATCTGTAGATTCGCGTGGCAGTTGCGTTGGCATATTATCGATCGAGCACACTAGGACACCGGGTCCCTTAAAGCTTTTTGTATCTTTGTTTCGGTCGGCATCGTACAAACAGAATGGTGTGTCAATCGTTGTGCATTCGTTCATGAACTCGATGGAACCACCTGGATCGGCGGAAATATCGCAGATAGCCAGCATCCGATGCGGTAGGCTTGGTGAACCCTTACTTGTCGGTAGCCAGGGTGTATTTGCTGGTCGTAAGAGGTTCTTAGCGTCGGGGATCGAAATAAGTTTAGGGCTACCAACAGCCCAATAGATTCCATTGATGATTACAGATGCATAAGGAGCGATTGCTTTGTTGAAAGTTGATACATAACGTTCTGGGAACTGATCGTACTCTTGTTGGTCGAAGCCGCCACCCTCGCGTCGTTCTAAATGGTCGACTCGACTTACCTCACATCCGTACAGTTTGTTCTGACCTATGTACGAAGGCATTTACATATAAGAACTGCTGTGATATCGTGCAACAACTTACTTCCATGTTCAGCAACTTTCCGCAGCATCTCCGGTGGTACGTATTCAATCGGTAATTCTTGAAAAACCTCCTGCGCTCCTTGTGATACGTTTCCCGATCCGGTGAACACAAATGTCAAAGGTCCGATCGATCTCGGCATCATACCCAATGCAATCTCGTAGCCGCAATCACGGATTGCCTGCCGTGCCATCGATGAATTCCTATAATTATGTGCAGGTCCAATATGCATGAAGGGCGTGTGGTGACCCAAGGCCAGTAATCGTAATCCAATTCCATGTAATATATTCACCATTCCAGCGATGCCGGCATACTTGCCAAAAGCCACTTGTCGCGATCCCCGCTCGTCAATAATTCGTTCGTAGTCTATCAGTCTTATTTTCTAAAGAAAAAACAGGAAGGCAATGAGATATGGCTTCTCAAGGGCCCGACAGGGTATTACCTTTTCCAACACAGCATCGAGGAGGGGCATATTGGACTCCTGGGCCTTGATCGTGTGTGAAAAGAAGCAGTAGGTTTTTCCTGGGATCAGAGCTTCGATCGGGACTTGTTTTACGCCGAAAATTACGGACGCCTCACTTATATCTTCTTGAATGACTGCCCCGGAGCTAAGGTATGCCTGCAATAAATGGTAGGTACGAATAGATTATGTTAATATGTAATAGGAGTACAATGCTGTCGAAATCTAAAATATTACAAATAAGCCTATTAGGCCTCTAGCCTAGTAGCTCAATGCTGGAGACAGGAAAAGAGAGAGGATCTGTTCAAAATGGCGACGAAAAATTTTAATGACAGAATTCTGAATTGGTAGTCGCAACTGCGGGAATCAAGATATTTACTATTGAATGATCTTGTGCCAGTGAGGCAACGCACTCACAAATATCGCAGCCATAAGTGCTTCAGTTCAAAATGAGCCAAGTCAGTCAATTCCACCTGTATCTCTCAATGCACAGTAGCAAACCGGTAGAGATCTTAGCCTACAGTCTTACAAGATCAAATAATTTAAGAACTGAATTATTGGGTAGCTACAAGCCTACGAGTACATGTGCCTCAACTCCTTTACCTCAACAAAAGGTCACCGTACGTTATGCAGGAAGGGTGATTGGGCCATACTTTTCCCTCGATGAAAATTATTGCTACTTTACGGTCAATGGCGCTCGCGATCATGCTATGTTGAAGAATAATTTTGGCCAGAATTAAACGAACTTGGATTCCAACAACAAGGTGTGGTTCCAACAACAAGGAAGTGGCCCGTACCACTGGCATGCATGATTCACAGACCCTACCTAGCTAATTCGAGTCTAACGAGCTTTCTGGACCGGGATATACTCGCCGGGCCAGGCTCTGTCACATAAATTTATTTGTGACACCGACAAACGTGCTAGTGTGGTTCGTTCACTACTCTGACCCTCTGGATTGAGACCCGTTCGGGAGGCTCGGTCGTAGTGGCGCCTTGTCACCTCGTAGCTGTCGCGTTGACAGCACCCAGTCAGTCTCCTTATGGGTAAGAACCCGAATCCGGATCCCGACTGGTGATCGATTGCCAGGAATAGTGTGAGGCCGAGCCCGTCTGAAACCCGAGTCGAGGCACCAGCTGTTGTTGGCTTGTGCCCTTGAGTGTGGCTATAACGTTCAGGCTTAAAACCCAAATCGGGGAATTGACCCTTGCCTCGAGAGTAGATCCTAATAGGAGGTGGTCGGTCTCGTATGGGTTAAAACCCAAGTCGGAGTATCAATTTGTCCTTTTAGTCCCCACTCACCGTTTTCGTCGCTGAGTGATCGCCCCAATTAATGTCGACCACACACTCGTCCCTCCCTTGTAGGTGACGTAGTCGAAAGGGTTTTATTATTTTTTTTGTTAAAAAATAATATTTTTTTTGATTTCGCGCAATGTGATGCCACCTTGCATCAACACTGCGTCGTCGTCTTGACGAACACTTCTTACCTTGTTCGCGTGATAGTTGTCATTGTAGTTCCACCTTAGTGTAGTTTCGGCCAGACTTTGGCTTCCTTTCCTTTGCTCTATTGTCGTTGCCTGTGACTACTCCTTGATTGGTTGACCCTGTCAACGGTGACCGTAGCCAATTGTCTTTGGTGTCTTTGACCTGATGGTCTTAGGCAAATTGACAAATTAATTAATTAGTGATCTTTATTGTTTTATGTTTGGTGGTTGTTTTATTTGTTTCTGTGCTTTGTTTACTTGTTGTAATTCAATGTTGAGTATGTTTATTTAATCGCTTTGTTTACTTTTGTTTATGTTTGGTTGGGCTCGGGTGAGGTAAGTGAAACATGTACATACATATGTATGTACATATGTTTCTGAAGGAACATTTATTTATTTCATTTTTGTTTAGGGCTTACGAATTTTCCTTCACATACTAAACCACATCCTGCACTCTTCTGCTACTCTCCCCCCGTTACTGCCGCTAGCTTGCGGGGCTGGCAAGCAATTCATGCTTCTCCTGTGTTAATAGGTTTCCTTCTGCTTCTACTGCTCTTGTTGCCTCTGCTGCTTTTCTTGCAACTTCTATTCTCCTCAGCTCTGTCTGCACATTCTTAGTTAGTGCGCAGATAATCAGGCAGTATTCCTCCGACTTCACCATTCGCTGAATTATGTTTTCTGGTCCTGGTAACGTATCTCTCCATTCTGCGAAGTGTCTACATTCGTAGATCACGTGCCTCTCGTCTTCCTCTTGGTTTGGACAATTTGGACAAAGAGGAGAAATATCGTGTCCGAATCGATATAGGTATTTACGGTAGCGGAACTGCGTAAGATTGTAGTTGCGGTTTCCTTGTGTTCGATTTAACCATATATCAAGTGATGGAACCAGGGTATGAGTCCATATTCCCTTTGTTGGGCCATCGAGTGCGACTTTTCTTCCTTGGTTTTCCTCACCTCCCCGGCTTGGTTGGCCCAGACGATTTTCTCTGAGAGATCCTTTTCATCTCCTCGGCAAGAGGGGATCATCCTAGCAATAACAAATGCTAAAGGACAAACTTATTGTCATCAGGGCACAGAGCTGATAGACCGATGATAGTTTTCGGCAAATTTCCTTCCTCTTAAGCATACAGCATGACTAAGCTCACCACTCTACTCAGCAGAATCCTTTTTACATTTCCCAGCCCACCAACGTTTGGCAGTATTCTGGTAGGTGCCATTTGCAGTGTAGATGCCTTTTTGCTCACTCCTAGGTATTTAACCGGTCTTCGTCTTATGGTCTGCCAGTTCAAGGCCTGAAGATTCAAGCCACTGTTTTATCTGGGCGACTGCAGCGTTTATGGCTGACACAACTTCCTGCGTATGATTTGCAACAACCACGATAGCTATGTGATCTGCAAATCTGATGATGTTAGTTCCTTGGGGAAACCTTAGTCGCAGAACTCCGTCATACATTAGGTTAAAAGGAGAGATTCCGATCATTGAGGAGACCCGGCGGAGATGTCATAGTATTAGGTCCCTTCTTCCGTGATATACCTAAGTTTTCTATTTTTAGGGTAATGGGACGTTATTCTTAGCAGGTAGTAAGGTGTTTATTCCTATCAGAGTCCAGTCGGCAGTATTAAATCCGTTTTTGACACCCGCCTCCACGAGTGTCCTGCTATTGCTTCAGGTGCAATATCGACTACTTTTTGAATTGCATCGACAGTAGGATGTGTCTTTTTCAATCCATATTGGTGGAGAGGGCGTCCTTCTCCTCTACTGCAGTCAATAGCCTTTCGTATATTACCGGCTCCAGAATCTTTCACATTGTATCTAGAAGACATATCGGGCGGTATGACGATGGTTCCCCGGGTGCGGGTGGTGCAACTTCCATAATTTTGGAAACCATCTAAGCATTTCTGCTTGTTCTGCTATGAACATTTCTTGTCTTGCTTTGTTCGGAATTGTATCGACTCCAGGCGCCTTTTTGTTTCCTATTCTATCGAGGGATCATTCCAGTTCATTCAGGGTGATGGCTGGAATGTTGCCAACATCTATTTCTCGTACGACTATGGTATGGCATAGTATATGGCCTTTTGGGAAACAAATTCTCTACAATTTTTCTTAACATTGTTGGGCAAGTTATTTGTGGGGACCTGCTCCCTTTTAATTTGGTCATCACCATTTTATAGGCCATGCCCCATGGGTTGATATACGTTTAAAGCGCCTTGCCTTATTCCCTTTGATTGCCCTCGCTAAGTCTGGTCTCATCTGTGTAAAGGTATCATGATGGAAACCAACTCTACCTCTTGACCTTTGGACTTTACGTCGAGCTTGCAAGCACTTTGTTCTGAGTGTTTTTACTTCGTCATTTCACCAGTAACATGGGGCGCCTTTTCGGGTTGCTGTTTTCCTTGGCATTGCCGCGTCGCAGGCTGTGGTGATAAATTATTTAAATGGGTGCGACAAGTCTTCAGCCGATCCACTTGTATCCATTTAACCGCCGCTCAGCATCTCATCAAACGTTTCTCTGTTAAACAAATTGTCCTTCCATTGGGGCCTCTTAATTACGACATTTGTTTTCCTTTTTCGGGTAACACTAAGTCGTTGTTTGATGTCAGCGGGCCACCATGGCAAGAGGAGTTCATGAACAATATTGAACGGAAAGTTTAAGCTTTCCGACCGATGAGTGCGGAAGACTGGTGGAAAAGTGGCACCAACTAATTGATCACTGCAAGCTTATGGGAACAAGATGGAATTCCACATGTGTATTTAATAAGTGTACTATGTAGCTGAATAAATTTCGGAATTGTGCAGAAAATTATTGCCTACACAACATGTCAGATATTTTAGGTCTATAATTAATATCATCAGCCTTCCGAGGAACTACCTCGGTTCAGATCATAATCTTGTTACAGCCAAGGATGCGAATTTCACAGAATCAACAGAGCAATACCACTAAAATTGACGTCGGAAAGCTGCAGTCGCAAGAGGCCGCCAGGATCTTTGTCTATCCAAGAGCCGGCAGCGTCAGGATCTATGATTTCCAACAACTCCAATATTTAGGCGGCAAGACGAGAGCTTACAATATGCTTTAAACGTATCTGCGATGAAGACGACATTAATTCATGGGACACAGACTAGAGAATGGTTATAATCAGACTTAAAGCCTACAGAGCCCTACAAATAACATGACCAATAGTGATTTGGACCATTGTGGAGTATCCTTTTGCCCAAATGCCACATAAGCTACCCATTTTTTTCCTTTTCTTTTTTACTTTTTGGTTGGAGGCTACTAATATCTGCCGGAGCAGTCAGACAGACACCTTAGATACCGTTACAGCTCAAGAAGAGTCAGAGCCAAGCTACTCTCGTTCACTTATGTTGTGTGCGATTTTTTTTCAGACAACTGAACGGGACCTACAGTTTTAATACCAATTCCGAAACGCGAGAGCCGAGAAATCCAATCTCGCTCATCGCGCATCAGCGGGCGACACACTAACCATTGCGCCAGGGCGCTATCATAATATATCCACAGTTGTTCAAGAAATATGGAAATGGAGGAGATTAAAATCGTCTAGACCTGACGTGATTCTTAACAATGAATTGAAGGCCGTCATCCAAAAGAAATCAGATATGTTCGTTGCAACTCTGCAAGAATGTCTATCTACTGATTATACCAAAAGAAAATAAGCTACCCGGAGAGTCTACGTCATATCACCCCAAGTGTCTGCTAGCCAGGGTGGAAAAATCCTAGAGTGAAAAATATTCGATATAGGACGAACACCTAAATATTCGCTTATGAGGGTTTCCAACTGCCTTACCAGCAGGAAATTAAGGTATAACACAGAGAAATGAGATAAGTGTTGCTTGTCTTGGTGCGAGTACGTCAAGAATCCGTGCTGAGGTTCCTCCTATCGACATTTATATATAACGACATTCTGCCACTAAGGCTACAATCCGGAATTAATATTATTGATTTCGCAGACGACAGCTATCGTAACTGCCACATAGTCAGCCACAAAATGATGCGCGATAGAAGGCTTTGGTTTAGAACGCATGAGGATTACGCGAGCAAGAAAGTGTCATGGCCATCCTAGCTAAACTTGTCTGGTTCTGCTGGATGACAATGGGAAATATTTGCTGTCCCATTAAGGTCGGCAATGAACTAAACTTGAACAGCATCATTGATAGGATGATTTTACGACCAATAAAAAAGCCATGACCTGCGTTTATGTACCCAAATGATATCGATTTCAGAAGGGTGAGGGCACGTCACTCTTGACAGCTATAACTTTGAAGAAGTCAAGAGTTACGTCTACCTTGGCTCACTACTGACAAGCGACAACGCCACTAACGGTAAAACAACGTCTAAACTGGTTTAACCATGAAAAAGCGAATGGACGACGCAACGGTGGAACTGCACCTAAGGCACCACCACTGAACCCAATTTGCTAAAAATCATGCCGACAGAAGCGGCTTGTTGATTGGAGCCCAATTTGTACCTTACTGCAGAATTGATGTCTTTTCTATGGCTTTAGCTACCAAACCTGTTCTTATTGCTGTTTTTCCATAAGACTAGAATTGTATCTAAAAGTAAGAACAGCTCTAATTTGAATTCTTTTAATCGCTTACTACCAGTAGTTCGATGGCTTCTAGTCATAAAGTGACTAACACTGCACTAAGTGAGAGTAAGAAAAGTCATGGTTCGAAATACGAAATGTAGTAGACAAACGCTGAGATACGACTGTCAATGAGCTCTAAAGCCGATCAATGTTAAGTAGCTCTGCCTTATTATGAATCAGGATCTATCAGTGATCCCCCGCATTTTTCTTATCACTGCAGAGCAACATGCTAACATTTTATTTTTTATTCATTGACAATCCAGCACGTGCTTATTATTCCCGAGCTCGTATCATCAACAAAACAGATGAACATGTCGACGCGTTATCAGCTGCTACATGCAATTTCCCTGACCCTTAAGCACAGACACCGCATAAGATTGAGCTATTTTGATCGTGCCTATTTCATTCCCAAACAAAATAAAGGCAATCCGACTTAAGATATGAGTTTGTAATGGAAAATTTCTTTCGGAATCTCTGACTGACCCTGTGGCAGACGAAATCACTGTTCTTAATATGTTGGAACAATAAAAGTGATAAGAAGCAACTAAGTTACTGTTAATCCGCTATGTGCCTGGAGAGATGTATGTAATTTGGGCTTTTAACTTGTCAGCATTTATTTAATTTGAAGATTACAGGGACAAACACGAGGCTTAAAATAATTTGCTAGATAAAACCAGAACCTATTCGTTGTGCTTGAGACCTCTTCCGCGGAGTTTTAAGAGTTTAATGAACGATTATCGTACTTCGCATGCATACTATACCCACTTTGATCGGCCCCCAAAAGAGCAGCACTTACCTGCATTGGATACGCTCGTCTATTCGATGGCTGGACAATGACCTTAACCCCTTGCTTGACTAACTTCTGAACGTGAGATGGGCCAAATGGCGCTCGCCTTTCCCATACTGATTGATCCTCACGACGAATAGCAATCACACGACCTTGCTGAAATTACAATTTTATTTTTATAAAAAAAAACTAACACAAAAAAAATTGATTTACATGACGCCATCTGTTAACAAAAAGTCGCACTATGCTCTTTATAGACGCAATATTGGACCCGTTCCGCTTTTGCAAAATGCGCATTTTTTTCTTATTTTCGAACAACCCGTTTTGAACTTAAAAACAAACTTGAATATAATTCACAGCCAAAAACGTAACGTGTCTCCCGACGAACCGAGATAAAATGAGGGATCAAGTCTCCAAGCCGACGACGAGTGATCGCGTTAATATACTTCTCAGAGATAAGAAAAACTTATTTAAAATTAGAGCTAAAAGCTAATTTAAGTAAGACACTTGGCCGAAAGTTGGTCAAGAAGAATAGAGTCGATGTCAATAACTCGTCGCTTGGTGCTGCCGTGCATCACGCGTATACTGACACGAGATGAATGAAGCCTGTACTGCGTCGCGATTAACAGCACCGATGAGGCTTATCAGGAATTCGCATTTCATTGCGTCAGAGTTTGATTTATTAGACATATGGGAAGAGGGAGCAATGAGATTTTATTTGCATGCTGTGTCCTTATCGCATTCTGCTTAGTAATGAAGCGTCTTTTCGAGATATGCTAGTGCCGATAATACACTTTCAAAACTAATTTTAGTGGCGAAAGGTGTGTGCTTGATCTTTATTCGGATGAAATTTGTTTACAATCTCAATCACTTGACGGAATAAGTCAAGTCGGTAGGGGGCATCTTATCAACCAAAGTAAATTGTTTTTTTTCCCAGGATAGCCTTGACGTGTCTTGTTTTTTGGAACTTATTTTAAACTGTTTTTTTCTAACGCAGAATGTGAAGATGAGATCATGACATCTAGCGAAATCACATACTCGTATGCAGTCAAAGTAAAGAAAACATCAAGATAGGTGGTCAGCGTCTGGTCATCCAAACATATGTTTCCATGCAGCTTTTGGCATGCAAGCGAACGTTTCAGAGCAGTTCATTCTCGGTATATATTGAGACATTTTAGCTTTATGCACAATGAACAGAGATAAAATAGAAAAGAGCGCGACCACCAATTCGAATTTCAACACTGTAAATAAAACATGTGTCAATAATGATTCGGGTTTTAGACCCGATAACGAAAATCAGGAAGCTGGAAGCATTTACGACAAACTCAACCGTGTGCATCAAAGCGGGGTGCATTCAGCCGAGTATATTGCCACGTTGCCAAATATTGAAAACTTATTTCCAAAGTGAGTGCTGTGTAGCCCAAACAGTGCGGTTTTTAAAAAGAAATTTTGTCCGAAACGAAGCGCCCACCGCGACTGCTGTACGCAGGTTTTTGCAAAAAGTTCGTGACACTGGTATGCTAGTGGACAACACTCATAGTCCTCGTCGTCGTACGGTGGCCACAGATGAGAGTGTGGCTGCTGTGGCAGAGATTGTGAGACTCAGTTCACGAACATCAACTCGCAATTGATTTCTAAGCTCAACATTTCACGCACTAGCCTGAGGAGAATTCTGCACCAAGATCTCGGATTATTCGCTTACAAGGTCCAATTGACTTAGCAGGTGAGGGCGCGCGTCCACATCTAGATCCACAGAGAGTGACAATTTACCATTTTTTCTTCGGAAATGAAGCTGGGAAAAATGTTTCGTTCAACAGTGGGTGTTGCAAAGCCATGTTAACCGACTTTTTTTTTTTTACTGAAATTGAAGACATGGATTTGGGCGACCTCTGGTTCATGCAGGATAGCGCGCCATGCCATACAGTCCATGTCACAATTGATAGTGACCCGACATTGATAACTGGATTCCGCAGGAACTTTTCAATACTGATATTGAAGAAATCGCATAATAATATGTTGTCCGGTGAAGTCTCGGTTATTTCATTAAGATACAGTGATAACTCTTCATTTTCATACTCCATGGTATGACATGTTTGGTAGAGGTCTTAAAACACTAGGGTTCCTCTCTTCGGGCGCCTTGTTGTAATGGAAGGGGCCTAAGGGGCTCAATAACCTGAAACCCAAAGAAGTTAGCGCCGTGGTGCAGTGGGTAGAGCTGACACAAGATGAGCGAGTTCAGATCCCGATAACACCAACGCCATCGAATGATTACCCCGCCTCGGCGGGGTATTGGCAAAACCCCCGTTGTACACTTGCCTTGAAAAAGTTTCTCGGCTCTCGCCGTTCGGAATTGGCATTAAACTTTAGGTTCCGTTCACTTGTGTGAAAAACAAATCGCACACAACATAAGTGAATAAAAAGCTTGGCTCTGGCTCTTCATGAGCTCTAACGCCATCTAAGGTATCTGTCTGGCAGTACAATAGACCAGTATTTGCCTCTGAGTGCTTCGACAGATGGCCTCCAACTAAAAAAAAAAATACCCAAAGAAAGAAGGTTGCAGCCGCAATAGCGAAAAATCCACCTGCGATGTCTTTGATATCGGCCGGGGCAAGGACTCTGGAGGTCCCACCATTCATTTCAAACTCTCCGGCAGCTCGGAAAGAGGAGAAAGAGACATGCCCAAAAATCGTGTAAAAAGGCTGACACAGCCGAAGGCACGAAGGATGAAGTCAAACCTAGGTCGGCGTAGGTATCCCCTACCGAGATCTATCCGACCCTCACACCTGCGGTCCTCGCCCTTCTTGACGGCACACAGCGTACAAAGGCGGCTAGTAAAGGATGCTTTAGGAGGCACAAGCATGCCAGTACTTTCGGAATACGCTTCTCCTCCATTTCTAATTTTTATTGATGAAGATCAACTCCTCAATAAAAGCGTGCCAGGCTCCCAAATGGAGATGGAGCTGGACGGAGCTGGAAGTGTTCAGCCGGCGATACCGCCAAAAAAGGCGTTGATGCTGACAGACAGATTCTGAGCGCAGAAGGCAAACAAGTTTTGGGTTCCAGTAACCCTTAAACTGGCAGAGGGATGTCCCAAAGCGGCGTCGGAAGAGTGCAGTAGTTCGAGAACCGAAAAAGGTAAGAGCACTCGCAAACGGAAGACGGCCGCCGGGGACAGCATCGCTGGGGAGAGAGCACGGAATGTTTCCCCCTCCGGCACGACGGCGGGTAATCAGAGTCCGAAGGCAGATGCGGCGATCCATAAATATCAAAGCAAAAGCCTGAAGACAGAGAAAACCGAAGATTGCTCCTCGGAGGCGGGCACATCAAACAACAAAACCATTTTTTCCAGAAAGGAGATTCCAATGACCTTAAAGAGTCAAGAGACGCATCTTCCAACAAAGGGAAAGCTCAGACCAGCTCAGATTGCAAAATATCGACTGCTAGCTAGCTAGATCGTCTACTGGAACTAGCTTCAACAATAGGCCTTTGTGTTAAGGCTGAGACGTTTGCTCTGATGAAAGGTACCTTCATGGTGTCCACCTGGCCTTTCCATATTCTTAGCACTAGCGGTGACTACTGCAAGTTTTTCATATTCATTCCTGCAAGCTTCCGCTCTAGTATCAAGCCAATTCCTCGATCTTGCGCTTCTCGTGTTCTTTCTTTTTTTCATCTTCCATTCTTTTTTGTTCATAAAGATCACGAATAGGTTTCCTCCATGCAGTGTAGAAATGCATGCATTCTTTTTCTCTGCACTTGTCATCAGACCAGCGGTGTCTTGAAGCAGAGCACATAGAGACGGCATTTCTAGCAGTTTGATAAGGTGTCTGTTGCTGTTCATTCAATTTAAAAAGCCTTCGGCAGTCTTCTGGCAGTATCTTGCCTGTAATAATGCAATGATGTCAGTTGATGTCTACTTCTTGAAAGATTCAAGAAGAAGGTGACATCCAAGATTTAAGTGTGGAGTGTCTGGTGTCGATCGCAACATGATTTTTGTTATTGCAATTGATCAATGCGACAGAATTATGTTAAATTCAGAAGTTTAGGGATTGTGAACGGCTAGAAATGTGCAGAGATTGGGTGTCATGCTTAATTTTGAAAGATCTCTAGGCGCAGCTCTCTAGGTTTCCAGGATTGAACACATATGTCGCGTATAGAGCGAGCTGTAGTCTAGTGGTGTAATTGAACTTTTCTTTTCTGAAAACTATAACTCTCAGAAAGTAAGAGTCAGCGGCAAATGCTATATGTGCATAACAACGAGCCAAAGGACAAGAACTATTCACCCTCGATGCTGCGGGCAGCGGCTCTTGAAACCGCAAATAACCTGGCAATCTTCCGACGATTCATCTTGAGTAAATTTAATGTCCTCGATTTCTGGGCCGAATTGGTTTATGATTTCTGCAAGATCCAATTTTTTGCAATTCACGAGTCACGAGCCACGTCAAGCAGTTCTCCCGTTTTCTCCTTTTCCAGCAGACTTTTATATTCTGGGACCCAGCCGAGTTCATCTTTACCCTCTTTAACGATACAAAAAAGCAGTACTCGATGCCTGGCGCTATCAAAATAGAAGCCGATTCTACCAGACGTACGAGCAATTTTAAAGTTGATGACTGCAGCTTCAGCGTTGAGATTTTGATATTTGGAAAAAAGTCCCCGTTCTAATAATCACCCTAATTCTTCAACTCGTATCCGACCATAGTCGCATTTAGTTATTACGAAGTCGTATTTTACGAACACACTCGTATCTAATTTTTGACAGGAGTCGTATGCACGCATACGAGTCTCGTATTTTATTGCTATTACGGTGTATTCAATTGATCGTGTGATGGTCGTAGTTTACTCGCATTTTACTCGTGCTCCAAGTTGGTTATGACTCAGCTTCAAAGTGAAGGAAAATGGAAAAAAAAAAACTAAGTGCATGATATCCACTTTAAATATCAAAATTTTTACTTTTATGTGATTTATATGTAGGAAAGTCAGGAATCGTAGTCAATTCGAAAGTCTGGTTTCTGCTATGGAACGAAACGTCGATGTCGCTAGGGGCCATGGAAATAGTGGTTCTGCCAAAACGGATACAAAAACATTTTAGAATATTCTGGCCGTAAAATTAAATAGTCTTGGACCACCCAGCCGAGATGGCCCAGGATGGCTAAAGGTAAAGAGTTCTATACGAGTATGTATGCATATTTGGTGTAGAATTACTATATCGTTCGTGTTTATTTTCAGGTTTGGAATGATCAAAAGTACGCCATAAGGCAAAAGTTAAAACACAATAACCAACAGGATAAAGGGACTGGGGGTAGTCCAAACAAATCATATTAAATACTTGTGAAGATACCTTCCAACAGTAGTGAATCCGAAAGTAACACCCCGTCTCCACGAGACATCAGAGGTGTTAAGATTTCTATCATGACATAAATATGTCTCGTGTAGACTGGTAGTTTTCGGACCAGACATTCAGATGGACATAGATGTCGGACATTTTTTCCAAACATCTCCTTCGGACATCAAATCGGACTTTTTTTTGACAGCGTTTGTCAGTGTGAGTGAATATATTGTGAAACACAAAGCAATATGGCGGAGTGGCGTGTGTCGCAGAATGAGGTTATTCATTTAATTAATTTATTTAAAAAATATGAGTGCCTTTGGAACTACCAAAGTAATCTTTATAAGCGGGTGGACTTGAAACGGAAAGTTTGGGTGGAAATCGCGAGTCATTTTAAAAGAAGTGTCGACGATGTTAAAAAAAAAATGAAAAGTTTGCGATCCACATATGTGAACGAGAAAAAAAAAGTTGACGCTTCTAAGAAGTCGGGCTGTGGTGCGGATGAGGTGTACTACTCTCATCTTTTTAATTTTAATGAATTTGAGTTCCTCGATGCAGCCATCATTTTGAGAAATACCAAAAGCTATTTTGGATTGGTGAGTATAATAACATGCCTTATACAAGATAAATAAATTAACCTTATACGTATATATAAATTTTACAGGACGATTCCTTGGAGTATGCTTCCGAAGCCAGAGAAGATGAACGTAATAATGATTCTCCAACCATACCGACCTCGGTAGAGTCCCATTCTTCCCTGAGGAAGCGTAAACCAGATTCAAAAAAATCTAAATATGACGACGCGTTAAGTGCCATACTAAAGTCGGCGACAGATCCACCCGAAGAGGACGAATATACCCATATTGGCCGAAGCATTGCGAATCAACTTAGAAAGTTGACGGAGCTGGAAGCTTCACTGGCCATAATGGATTTGCAGCAAACGATGTCACGGCATATTATCCGCTCCATTCAAAATAGAGAATTGAATTCGCGAGTGTCAACGCCATCTTCACTGCCGTCTTCATTGTCGTCTTCACTGACGTCTTCACTATCAACATCATCTACCGAAAGCAGAGACATTTTGCATTCTGCAATAATAAATGCAGATATATTCGAAACAGAAATTTGATTGGTGTTTTCTAATAAATTTTGTTTACTTTTTAATAAACATTTAAATAAAAAAACATATTTTGTGGTATTTCATATTCATTTCGATTTATTTATATGTATCCATTAATATGGTACGTCGCCATCCGTCAGACAGTATCTGACCAAATTATCACGGATCCTGTTGGCAAATTTGTAGCCAGAATTTTCCTGTGTCAAAAGACTTGACATCGTTTCGGGAAGAGCTTGAGTATTAACCAGCCACTTGTCTTCAGTTCTTTGTATTTCTGGCGAAAGGTAATTGTGAAGAACACAACAAGTTTTTACTAAGGCGCCACAAGTTCCCAAGGTAAGTTCGATTGGACGGTGAAAAATCCTAAATCTTGATGCCAATCGACCAAATGCCATTTCAACGGTTAGTCGGGTGCGACAAGTCTATAGTTAAAAATTTCTTGGGGGGGTGGATAGCTTTCCACTTCTGCCGAAGCCTTTCATGAGGTGCTTGTCAAGACCAAATATGTATATCGTCGCCAACAAAAAAATATGGAGTGAGTACCTCTTGCCCCTTTAGTGGTTCGGGAGGGGGGATGTTAAGCCGACTTGCATTTAGTTCTTTGTATAAAGTTGAATTTTTAAATATTATTACATCGGATGCTCTTCCATTTCCTCCAACATCGATGTAGATAAATCTGCTATGTGCATCAACAACGGCTAGCAAAACAATGCTAAAATAGCCTTTATAATTAAAAAAAAATTATCCAGAATGTGGTGGAGCTGTTATTTCAATATGTTTTCCATCGATTGACCCAATCGTACGTGGAAAGTCCCAAAACATATCAAAATCAGCTGCTACGCCAAGCCATTCACTCGTCGTCTGAGGAGTCTACAAAATGAAAACAAATAATTATTGGGTATCCTGTAAATTTTGTTAGGGTTTATACTTTCATATATGCAACATGAAGTGCATCGTAAATTGCACAAAGAACGTCAGGAACAAATTTACTAATTATTTTCCTGTATATTCTTGATAAAAATTTTAGCGATCTGTAAGAGTCTCCAGTGGCAATATACCTCAGCGTTATTGCAAGTTTTACTCTTGGTGTTATGGCATACCTCATTACCGTATGCCTTTTAACTATAGCAGGTTCAATCTGTGAAAAGGAATGCTTACCAGATTTAGAATCACCGTTAATTTGTCAATTGACATCCTACAAAAGTTCTTGTATTCATGATCTCCATCCCACAATATATCTTTCAGCAAATGCTGCTCTAACTCGTGAACCTCCCTTAATTCCAAAAACGAATTCACCCAAAAACGATGCTTTTTCCTAGCACTTTCTTCCATTTCTAATTTTTCGATTTCTCTAATAGCAATTATTTTTTTTATAAGAAATATTTTTTTGCTTCTTATTCTTAGAGCCATTTTTTCACGCGTAACTAAATTAATATGAAGGGTACCTTCTTGTCCAACGTAAACTCACAGAATGAAATGTTATGACATAATTTGCCCATGTACTTGCAAATGATCAAATGTCAGATTAAGTGTCTGACATTTAGTTTAACATATTTATGTCTCGTGGAGACGCGGCGTAAAGTCGTTTGGTATTACTATGCCACCTTTTAGACAAGAAATGAAAGAGAGAACAGCAAGGTGCAAACAGATACTTAAGAAAAATATTTAAGTTAAAACAAGGATAACTGAATCTCCTAAGACAAGAATTTAAAGACAAAAAGTGTTTAGAAAACACTTATTAGATATAAAAACACGCAATTTAGAAGCACTATTGAAGAAAGTCGAACTAAACACTTAAATATTTGAAAACATGTAAAATTCTCCTTTTTAAATGAATTTTTTATTTTTTCTATTTATGAATTAGCAACTCTTCCATATCTGAATAAAATGTTTATTTATTTCATGAACTTTTTGTTTAAATTCTTATACGGAGATAACGCATAATTCTATAACGAATTGAATTTTGATCAATGAAGCCTTGATCGACACCAACATTCTCACTGTCGTCCTGAACTTTGAAGTGCACGCATATGTTGTGAAGACTACAACGAGCATTTATTATTTGCGTGGCTTTTTCTGGTGTGTAGTGTAGTTCTCTTGCACCCAAAATGCATCTAAACGTGTTTTTCAAAACACCAACAACTCTTTCAATGATGTTTCATATCTTTGAATGATCATTATTAAAAGCAGCTTCAATACTTCTTTCTGGTGTATTTCGAAATAGTGTTATTAAAAAAAGGTTCTAATGGATATCCAGAATCTCCTAACCGAAACCATATTAAACTAATTTTATTTTAACTCTTTATGAGATGTTGTATATGTTCCAACTTTATAGCGTTTATAAAGGGTGTTTTTTATAGAGGTACAGAACTTTGAAATGGAATAAAACAAAGATGATTTCTTTAAATTGACATGAAATCAACTTTATTCGAAAGATAATCTTCTGACATTATAACTTAAATATAATTTCTGGCATATGACTGCCACGGCTGGCGGTGAATGGGCCCAAAACAAGATTGCCGTTGATCCGAATTTTCATAAGGGAATTTTGTTTAGCGATGAAGCTCACTTTTGGTTGAATGGATACGTCAATAAACAAAACTGCCGTATTTGGAGTGATGAAAATCCTCAAGTGTATGTTGAGGCACCGTTACATCCACATTCATGTAACATTCTGGCCAGCATTTTTAATTTTCAAACTCAAAATTTTGAAAAAAAAATGGAAAAAAAATATTTCGAACTATTTTTTTTCAAAATTGTATGTAATTAAGTACTACTTTTTTCAAAAATTCAATTCTCTTATTAGTTTTTAGTTAAAAACAGAAGACCGGATGCAAAAATGTCTTGTAGTTTTTGAGAAATTAAAAAAAAACCCGAACCATTTTTTTCTAAGAAAAACCTGTTTTTTGGTTTTAACGCGGCTGGACTTGTAGGCAAATTAATGTATGTATGAAACATTGACCTCTTTTTCATTATTTTTAAAAAATTCGGAGTTTTATGAGGATACAATAAAGTGACACAGTATTGGAATAACCCCGGACTAATCCTTTTTTTTCATTGATAACGCCTACCGCTAGGACCTTAAGTCAATAAAACCGCAAGTTTTCTTTATTGAAAAACAAAATATTTGCAACCCAAATGTAAATTAAAGGCATCGCATTTTTAATAAAAAAACCATTTCCAAATTGGATGTTAACTCATCAACACATTACGATGTCAAACTCATACTCTCGAGAAGAATTAACGGACATGCACTTCTGCTACGGTTAAGCTAATGGTCGAGATCGTGAAGCCGAAAGACGATCTACGCTGAAAGATATCCCAATCGGAGGTGTCCCAGTCGTAGCATGTTTTCAAGAATCCACCGACGTCTGCGAGAGCACGGAGTGCTAGAGCATCGAAGAAGCGAAAGATCAGTTACAGATGGATCAGGAATCTTAGATGAAAGAATTTTGGATTTGGTCCGACGTAATCCCTCCCTTAGTACAAGAAGGATAGCTATTATGCTTGGAGAGCCCAAATCTAGAGTATGGAGAGTGGTTCATACCGAAAAGTTACACCCGTACCATTTTAGGCCAGTTCAGGAACTCACATCAAACGAAAAGTTTTTGAGAGCAGATTTTTGTCGATCATTACTGCTTCGAAATGAAACTAAACGAAACTATTTTGCAAGGATATTCTGGACGGATGAAGCATAGTTTACCAGAGATGCGGTTACTAACTTCCACAATTTGCATCATTGGAGTCGCACCAATGCACACAACAAAAAACAAAATGAATCACAGCACCGCTTTAGCTGTAATGTTTGGCTTGGTATTGTTGGACAAACTGTAATCGGGCCCTGGTTTTTGAATGCCGTTATTAATGGAGAATCATACCTGCAGTTCCTACGAGACCTTTTGCCCGATTTGATGGATAACGTTCCTTTGGCCATAGCAGATAATTTAATCTACCAGCAAGATGGAGCACCAGCACACTACAGCTTACGGGTTAGAAACTGGCTGGATGATCATTTTAGTGACCGTTGGATCGGAAGAAGGGGCCCCACGTAATGGCCACCTAGATCACCAGATTTAACTCTAGATTTTTATGTGTGGGGATTCATGAAGAATTATGTTTACGAAGTGGAAATAGTATCTTTGGAACAACTGAAAGAACGGATTGAAGTCGCTGGAGTGAAATTGCAGGAAAATTTGTCAAGACTTATGTGCAGCCATTAGAAGGAGATATAATCTTTGCCTTCTAAAAAATGGGGATCATATTGAAAATTTATTATAATGAAACTCTGAATTTTTTAAAAATAATAAAAAAGGGGTCAATGTTTCATACATTAAAAAAGGTTTTTCTTAGAAGAAAATGGTTCGGGTTTTATTTTAATTTCTCAAAAACTACAAGACATTTTTGCATCCGGTCTTCTGTTTTTAACTAAAAACTAATAAGAGAATTGAATTTTTGAAAAAAAAAGTAGTACTTAATTACATAAAGGGTCCGCCATCTAACGTTTTTTTTTTCAAGTAGTGCTTATTTCGTGAATGGTAACACTTAGCTCATGTCTGATTTGACAGATAATTAGTTTTATCCTTCCGCTGAACGAATATGGTTGTGTATACGCTTGAACAACGCTGGAAAATATTGCGACATTACTTTGAAAATCATGGTAATGTTGCAGAATGTGTGCGAAAATTGCGTACGGATTTTGGAAGAAGAGAAGCACCGTCAGCTCCGTATGTTCGTTATCTTGTGAAAAAAGTGAAAGAAACTGGCATCCTCATCGATAAACCAAAGCGTGAAAAGCCAAAAACAGTGCGTACACCCAAGAATATTGCTGCTGCGGCAGAAAGTGTGCGTGAAGCGCCATCAACATCAATTCACCGTCGTTCTCAACAATTGAACATTTCGGAGACATCATTGAGACGAATTTTGCATAAAGACCTTGGTATGACGCCATACAAAGTCCAATTGGTTTAGGAGTTGAAGCCAACTGACCATCCAATGCGTTTTCGCTTCGCTAAGTGGGCCTGCGATCGACTTACAGAAGATGCCGATTTTGCCAAAAAAATCATCTTTTCAGATGAAGCTCATTTTGATCTTGGCGGGTATGTAAACAAGCAAAATTGTAGCATTTGGGGCACAGAAAACCCGCACGCATACATTGAAAAGCCGGTGTACCCAAAACGAGCCACTGTTTGGTGCGGATTTTGGTCCAGAGGCATAATTGGGCCATTTTTCTTCGAAAATGAGCAAGGAGTGGCCGTTACAGTCAATGGCGATCGTTATCGGGCCATGTTGAACGAATTTTTGTTCACAAAAATTGAAGAGGAGGATATTGGCAACATTTGGTTTCAACAGGAAGGCGCTACGTGCCACACAGCCGAAGCTACACTCGATGTTTTGCGCCCTGTTTTTGAAGATCGCATTATCAGCCGCATCGCTGATGTCGTTTGGCCACCTCGGAGCTGCGATTTGACACCGTTGGACTATTATTTGTGGGGTGCCGTCAAAGATAAGTGTTACGCCGACAAGCCAGAGACAATTGACGCTTTAAAGGACAATATTCGTGAAGCCATTGGTGAAATACAGCTGCACACAATCGATAATGTGCTTAAAAATTGGACCGATCGTGTAGGCTACTGCATGGCCAGCCGAGGCATCCATTTGAATGAAATTATTTTCCATTATTAACCGGAAGGATTGTACTTTCAAATAAAAAAAGAAATTTGAGAAAATATTCAGTAGTTTTTTTTATAGCATTTTCAAAAAAAAAAAAATTATTTGGCGGACTCTTTACAATTTTGAAAAAAAATTGTTCGAAATTTTTTTTTTTAATTTTTTTTTCAAAATTTTGAGTTTGAAAATTAATTTCTCAAAAACTATTCCTTAGAATAGCTTCGTTTAAAAACAAGATGAAAGAAGAGGTTTCTGGCTTTACAAAAAAGTATATCACGGCATTGTGGATGTACATAACTGTTGATTTTTAATAATTGTTTTTCCAAATTAAGTAAATTGTCCCTCCCGGCTAAACGGGGGGGGTCTATCCCCCCCCCTCCCATACGATTTTTTTCTTGTCTTGACCAGACATACACGCTCTAGCTTTTTGGCACACTGCTCGTGGGACACCCTGTATATTTCTCTTATAACACTCCGTACGCTTCGTACTGAATAAAGTATTTTATTTTTGTACAGTTCACTTTTAATTTTCCATACTTCTGAAAATTGCCGGTACACTTAAAAAAAATCAACCCAAAATTATTTTTCCTTGTTTGTCGTCATATCATTCAATTCGCTCAAAATTGGTGTTCACTCTCTGAAGTCAGAAACAAAAGTGAAAAAATGCTCTGAAGTCGTACGACAACTGTTCACACCTTACGACAAGTTGATCAACCAAGTCAATAAATTGAAAAAATTGAACTTCCATACGACAAGTCGGATGACATATTGAAAGAACTTACGATTTGGCCACAGATAAACCACATTATCGATCCGCAAAACTTCTTTACCGATCCTTTTCTTAATCAGCTGTGGTCTGTCAAATTTGAATTTGAATAATTAAAACTTTGAATTTTGAAAAAAATAAAAAGTGTAAAATAAAGTTTATTATGGATACAATTGGCTTCTTTATGGACTTGGAAGGTGAAGAAAATGTTTGTTGCAGGAACTCCGACAGCACAGTCTTTTAAGCACACGAGCTCAATTATTTCCTCCTCCAAAGGGGTAAAGACCACCTCCATCGCCACCTGTAGCTCTTCTTTCGCGATTGTTGTGAGCCAGTTTTTTTTCGCAAAGCCGATTTATGATCTGATTAAACCTAAATTTAAAATAGTCCAAATTAATACTGCTATTTTAAGAATTTATTTAATTTAAAGAACGTAAGCACTTTTTCCAATCGGCTATTTCCTTAATTGGAAACCGCAAACTATTAAGCTGCCCTTTCAATTCTTCCCAAAACCTTGGTTCAGGGTATTTTTTTAACGAAATTCTTGGCAATTTTTTTTCATGCCACTAAACATTGGCTCAAACTGCAACCGTGTCGTTTGTTTTCGAACAATAAAACTAAGCGTTATTACGTTCATTTAAAATCTGAAACTTACTTTTCTTTGCTCCAACTCATGTTTCTTGCTTGAAATCCGCAACCAAAATGATTCGGATTGAAAACGCCACAAAATGTATGCAGCGCGGATGAGTCGCGTTTTCTATAATACCATTTTTTACACTACTTTACTGACATCCGCTCACTTTCTCGATTGCGTTTTCGATAATAGGAAAACAGGTGGATGCGAAAATATTCCCTCCGCAGTCGATCCGCCGTTTTCCATAATCGACATGAATGCTTACACTTTCTCCGTAACGATTTGACATTTGCATAACTGCGACGACATGCGTTGGTTTCTTTAAGGAGTTGTATGCGACGCATACGAATCGAATATGGATTTTTTTTTATGCGGCTCTAAATACGAAAGAAAACGAGTTTGAAGAATTGGGGTGAATGTAAAACAACCAAATAGACCAGTTTAATAATATTAGAAGTGTTTTCATAAAAGAAGTCTTTTATTAACTTAGTAAAATACATATAAATGTTTTGGAAGGCACATTTTACATTTTTGGACGGAAAGAGTTACAACTTTGTATTTTCGAGAGACTACGTTCCACAAGTTACACGAGGTTAATGAGAGTTGATGTTCTGAATTCGAAGATAGATGACAAAGAGATTCTATTTAGTAAATTACTTTATGCATATATAACTTAAATTTGAAGAGTAAAAGCCCTCATTAGGCCTTGAATCACTTGATGTTACGTATATCTCTCGTTGAGGTTTTGTTTTAATTAACTATAAATTAAAAACAAAATTAAAGCTATCCTATAAACCAGTTTAGTCGAGTTCGAATAACGAAAATGAAAACACTAATTGAGATGAGTGATATCGAGACTGTAGTTTTGAAGCTAAGATTGTACACGGAACAGTAGGGACACTGCGAGCTGCCGCACACCTCGCAAATGTTGAGCAAGTACGTAGGCAATGCGTCGAATATTGTTTCGTTGAAGCGTTCTGAAAAAAAACGCTTCGATTAGAGCGATTCAGTAAGCGTTTGTATATACAAATTACCTGGTGCATAGTAATCGTAAACACGAACAGCCAAATAACGTGACATGTTAGCTACAGGGTACCACCGTTCGATGGTGAAGTTGACACAGACGTCCTCTTTATCGAGCTGTTCCGAAATTGATTTTAAATAATTGGTCTTCAGAATTGTATATGCATACTTACGTAGTCGAAGTAGAAGACGACTTTGGTGTCCATGTACTTAGCACGCTTGAGATTTCGAACACGTTGACTGAGGACATACGAGTCCAGATTTTGCTGTTGAACATAGTAGCCCGTGGGGATGGTAATATCCAGTACGGCCATTCCGGAACGCTCCGATTCATTCAAGTTTATCCAGCTAGTATAAAATGTACGTGGTCAAGAAAATCTGATTGAAAATGAGTACATCATACAAAGATTACCTTTGACACGACACATAAGATATATGCGACTGATTTCTACCATGGAACACGGCTCTCGTTTGTAAATCGAACGCTGGGACTGGCGGTTTCGTTTGGAACTTCTCACTATCTACGTTATATTGCACATGCATCTGCAGGATCGCATAGCCCGCACCCTTCGCTTGTACCTTAACTGTACCCCATGCGTTCGGAATCTGTAATGGGAAAATAATTAATACCACACTCAGTCGAAGAAAACCAAAATCCGTATTTTTATTAATTTTCCCACTCACCTCGATGCTTTGCAACTGGGCCAGGTTGTAGTCATCAATGTGTAGTAGCTGCGTTTGGCCAGGTAATGAGGTCGCCTCGATAGATATCGAGAGTGATGAAACTTCACGAATACGCGAATGAACTGTATACTCGATGAGAGCTTTAAGAGCCGTGCCAGTGTCCTGAGTTGATGCCCAGCCGCCGTCATTGAGCCTTTGGGCGTTCAACCACCTTACTATCGGGTCCACAATGAATTCGCGTCTCGACACATAGACCAGCAAAGCATACGCAGTTGTTTCTATATTCAATGCGTCATATTCGTACGGCAAACGCGGTAACGAGAAGTATTTCTGATTCTCCAGTTTGCTAGGCGGTTGTGGTAACTCCACGTTTCCCCAATACATATACTCGCCGATCGTGCGCGAATGTTTGCGCAAAATACTAAACACATGTTCGGCTGTGGCCGCCTTACACAGGAGCAAAGCATACGCTGTTATTGCAACATCAAACGGCTCGCTAGTCTCCTGCAAGAGCTGCATATTTCTTTCAATCCAAAGAACAGCGCGTTGCTGAGCCAAAGCCACCCTAGCACCTAGGCTACCCGATAAATCCTTGACGGTTGCCAGAGTTATCAGCACATGCGATGTAAGCGAAAGATTTCGATTATGAAGCAAATTATCGGCGAAATTCGTACGATTCATCTTCCTATCAGGGAGCCATGTAACTTCGTAGAAAGCACCTTCGGGCGACTGATGCTGCAGCAACCACCGCACGCTCTTCTCTATTATCATCGGGTCGATGTAGATAAAATTTTCCCATTCGTAGAAGGAAGCCTCTTGGAAAACGCGTGCACAATATGCCGTCAACCAAACTGACGAATCCGAGTTATTCCAATCGGCTCGGAAGAGCGAAAACGACCCGTCGTGACGCATGAAACTCAATTGCCTCTGATAAGCCACATTCATGTGCGCAAAGGCTTGCTTTTCAGTAGTCTTATTTCGTTGGTTTATCAACCTCATGTACATGATGGTGTAAAGGTTCGCAGCAAAACTGAAAGCATTTTGCTCCGCTGACTCCATTGGCATATGTAACATGGACGTCGCGTTCACTGGCATGGTGGGGAAAATCGGGCCGACAACATCGCCCACTACCGAGATCCGTGCGCGATTCGATCCGTAGACAAAGTAGCGATCCACCTGGTATGGGATTATGGGAGTCTCGGTAATATTCACATGCATATACTGGAATACATAGGCGCGGTTGCTCAAGTCGAGTAGTATAGCTTGATGGCGATACTGCGGAAGGCCATCGGATTTGACATGTAGCCGACGGGTGACGGTATCTGTTCCCAGCAGTGTAGCTGCGTGCATTGTCACGTCAATATCTCCTAATCGCACCGGCACAACTGGCAGGTAGACCACGGTGGTTCCTTGTGGTTCCAAGTAAACAAAGAACTGATGTTCGCCGAATGTGGTTCGAGGGTTATAGGATCGTACGATACCGTCGTTTTCTACATGCACGAACTTGTAATCAGGTGAGCCGTGCAGTACAACAGTCGCTTCCAAGGCCATCTCCATGTAATTGAACATTGTTACACGAATGCCAACCTGTTCGCCCTGTCGACATTCTTTAGGCATTTCCACGTTTATGAAAAACGGCTGCACACCCACGTACTCAATTGGTTTCGAAAGCATTCCGAAACCCTTCGAAGGACTTACACTGAACGCCGATATCATCCAATAGGCCGGCCGATCTGGGACTTCGACATTGAATATGAAACGACCATGAGGTCCGATATTCACATCCTTCCAAAGCCAAACGTTTTCGTAATGCCGTTGTACTCTGTTGAATCTGTATTTTCGATAGTCTAACAAATCTGTTTCGTTGTACCTCGGACATCCGATTTCATCTGTGCCATCATCGCAGTCGAAGATAAAATCGCATTTCTTCTCCAACCTGTAACAACGCCCGGACAAACATTCGCCGTATCCTTGTGTTCTATTGCAATTATCGGAACGCCGTGGAATTTCGCCGTCCGTAAATACGACCAAACCGGAATATTCGAAAGTTCGATTGGCGTCGATACCGAATGACGAGGACGGATAATAGACCAATTCATCCGGGGTGCCAGCGTGTGAATGCCAAATGTGTTTATGCGTTCCGTTCGTCTGTTCGTCGAAGGTTGACATTTTTGTGATGATCTTGGCATAGGTAAGATCATGTCCGGCTTGCATAGTGTAGAATGCACTGTCGATTCCCGATAAGCCAACATAAGAACCGGGTTCTCCATAGATCGCGACTTCGACTTTCTCCCCGGTTCTTGCTTTGCGATTGTTTATGAAGACTGTAAAGTTGTTCCTTGATATTCCATTGACTGGGAACGTAAGCGAATCGACAATTGCTTGGCCCATCTGAGAGATCGTCCATGCGACAATGGTTGCAACCGGAGCCATCTCGGCGCTTAGTGTTACTGCAATCGTCCGAACGCCATCGGTTATTGTCTCTACATCGTTCACCAAGATAACACCCTTGGACATTATCAAATAGTTGAACGTCTCGGCGTAAAAGTTTGTGCGAATGTGAAAGATAATGTATTCGCCGACGGTCGGCTCCTCGGTGCTTGTTGACACCTTGATGTTATGATTTTTCGGGGAATTATAGGCGACTAGCAGGAGTTCAGTTTGCGCGCGATTGCCACGTGCATCCACGAAGTTTGCTTGTAAATGCATGTTTTGAACACCGTCCAGAAATTCTTGCACCTCCTTCGGACGTTCATTTAGATTTAAGTCGTGTCGCAGATCGATTTTTAACTCCCAGATTCCGTCCCGTCGTGACATACGTACACGTCTGGTGCTGAAGTCCCTTCTTCCATTATGAGCTTCAATGTAGCCATTTACTTCCATAACACTGTTGATTAGCAAATGTGATTCCAGCGGTGAGTTGTCATGATATTCGACCACCAAATAGCAGGTGAAGGGCATCATTGGCTTGAACACCTGGGGCGATTCTCCCAAAAAACTAATCTTAATCGATGAATTGTATACTCGCGTTATTGCGTAGCCGGATATCGATTGATCGTAGAACTTCTCACCAACTGTGGCTGTCAGAAGCACTTCCAGCCCAGCACTCCCGGGCGGAACGAGTTGCATCAACTCATTCATGGGGTACTTAAAGTCAAACGTGCCATTGAAATACCGTAGATACGGTAATGTTTTTCTATAGGCTCCTGTCCACGGGTCGTAGATCTCTTGTTCCACCGGTTTATCGACCCAGAAAGGCCATTCCTCTTCAAACTGATAGACGCGCTCTACAACGTATTGATTGCGATATAAATTCTGCCTGGAATCTTCGTTTGGACCCATGTTGTTTAAGTTCATATTGTCGTCGAACCGATTTATTTCATTATAATTGTAGGTGTATTGATCCAGTTCGCGTCCAATACGGTATTTGTCGTTGAGTGCCTTGTAGTTGAGTGAACCGATTTGCCGTATAGTCGCTTTGAGGGTTAGATTTCCTTGCACGGGAGCTCCGCTAGTGAAATTTGCCATAATTTTACCAAAAATATGTGGTTCCGAGCTGAAGAAGTACGCTGGCGTGGTGATATTTACTTCATATCGAGTCTGATAGTATTCTTCAACTGTGAAGTGACCTTCCTCGATCTGACCCTGTGCGATGACGCGGATCGTCCATTCACCGAAGGTCGGCATGTCAGAGAGTTTATATTCCAAGCTAACGCTACCCAAATTCGATTGACGCGACAGCCAACGGCGTACTATATGCTTCTTGGGGTCGAGCATATAAACATCAATCGGATTATCGAATCCTCTAAGCTCGGTTGTGATGGGAATCGTCCGAAACTTGACCATTTCGCCTTGTACGTATAATGGTTTGTCGGTCTGGACAAATATTGTCATAGATCGTTGGGAGAATTGCAAATCGGTCTCGTTAAGGAACGCAATGCCTCCAAGTACGTTTTTGTATAAGCCTTCGACTCGAAGTTTATATCTGCCTCTTACACTTGTCGGTGGGATGCGCATTAACATGGTTTCAGGTACACCTTCCTTGACGTCTTTGGAATCACCGGATATCTGAACGCCATCACTGGAAATACTTGAGTGAACAGTAATGGGATAAGTTGCCCTTAATATGGTTACAGACACTTGGTAAATCAAACCGGGTCGTACCATTCGTGAAGCCACAATGAAGTAGGTCGGCTGCCGGCTGAATATATTTTCCAAAACCGATGTCCTTGTGCCATATTGTGATTTGCTACGATTGCCGAATTCTGATGGCTTATCGTTAGAAAATGGTTTTCTCGGTATATTGCCGCCGGAGAACAAGTCATTGTCTTGTCCTGACCGAAAGCGATTGTAATCGTTTTGACTCACGTTATCGAGATTGGGATTGTTCACTTCATTGTTTTGATTTGACTGTGAGCCAAACGCACGCCCGAAATAGTCGGTTACAGGTTGATCGTTGATTGATTGGAGACTAACACGTTCTATGCAAACAACAGATAATAGGAGAAGACACACCGCTATGGGACTTTCCGGCTTCATCTGTAATATTCAAAAATGTTATGCCTTAGTTTCTTAAATGTTTGTTTTTCAATGCATTAAAGTTGTCTATGTTCATTCAAATAAATATTTAATCATGCTAATAGCAGCAGTTAGAAAAATCGATTTTTTTTTCATTCATGAAAATCTATCACTGTGTCGTCGACAAGGTCAACACGTGAAGGCTCAAATAACACCTCACTCAGTATATTCGTAAGACTATTGACAATAAAATTTTATATAATTATAATTTTCCGATCAATGCAGCATTACTTATTAATAGGAAAAAAATTAACTTAGCAGTGGTTTGACAAGTTTTATGCGCACTCTGCTCTATCGAGACAAATAATATACATAGAAGTGGTTTGCTGATTTTAAATGCAGTCGCCCAAAATCGGCAGTTGTTTCAAAAAAGTAAAAAAAGTCCACAAAATGATTTTGGCTGATGGTAAATTAAAGTTGCGTAAAATAAAGAAATCATTTCGCAGGAACATTTGAGCCTGACAAAGCTCTGTTCAAAACAAGGGTCGCGTCGAAGATTTAAAGAGCTGTTGGAAGCTGCTTCATTGCAGTAAAAAGATTTTTTCCAAGCGGTATGTGATAATGGATGAGATATGTATAGATCACTAAAAAATCGGCAATCAGCTGAGTGGATAGCAAAAGATGGAGTCGGTCGCCTCTAGAAGACGAGGCGAAAAAAAAAGTGTACTTGTTCACAAAAATAATGCACCATGCCTCTCAAGTCGATCGCAGCAATAGTAAAATTGCACTTTCAACTGCTCCCCACAGTTTTCCTATAGTATCCTCCGGATCTGCTCCTCAGTTTACAGGCATGAGGCATGAGGAAAATCCTCTAGGCCAGTGATTCCCAAAATTGACCCCCAGGGCTCCACGGGAGACTAAACGGGGGTCTACGCCGGCATGAAAAAAAGAGGTTTCACCAGTTGTAAGTGAGGGTCCACGAAATTTATCTCGTTTTGATAGTAAAGAACAACTTTTTCGGTTAGGCTGGTATATGGATCAGATAGCCTGTTTATTTAGCATGAAATCCCTTTTTTGAGAAGATCAGCGACTGTTACTTGTAGAAACTTGTATATTTGATAATCAGTGCAACGCGTGTCGAGACTTGCAAAGCGCCGCCACCTCGCCCGCAATGCTTGTTCAGACGTGCAAAGGGACGAAATACGACAGCTTGCAATCTTGCATGAACTTGTCTGTTCCTCACCAGTATAAATACGAATGCTGCCAAGGATTTTGTTTCCTGTATTTTGAAAAGAAAAGTGTGAGTGAATCGATGTCAGTGTTTGCCAGTGCCGGAAAAGGTATGTACCTGCCTATTTGTACATTTGTTATGCATACTTCTATTTTATATTGTAATAATATTATATTTGTTATGTTTGCGTAATAAAAATTAAATACTGAACAAGGCCATTATTCGACACTTCTTTAAAAGAGGAGAAAGCTGAGAAAATTTGAACTTTTAGTATTATACTTTTTCATTATAAAATTATTTATTTGCCCGACTGAGGCGATTCACTAAAGGAGAGATATAGTCCTCGAAGTTGTTTATACTAGATGACTAACAATATTTTTAGTCATCAGGAGATACAGAGCAGAACGCTGATGTGCAAGCACAAGCAGAAATAACAACACTGCTTCCCAAACTGTTCAGCAGAAACGTTTTTAATTGTAATGCCGTATGCCATGTTAATGATTCTAAACTTAAAACAGGTAGTAAAAAAGTAATTAATTGTAAAAAGTTAAAAATATTGTCTTATAATATAGCAGGTTTAGGAAATAAGTCTCTATTTACCGAGTTTTATAATTTTGTAAATTCATTCGATTTTATACTTCTATTTGAAACCTTCAGAACGGAAAATAACTACAATCTCTTTCAAAATAAGTTCCTAAAATATGAGTTTCATTGGATATCTGCCACAAGAAGACATGCAAGGGGAAGAGCTAACGAAGAATGCTACTTTGGTTACAAGAAGGATTTAGAGGCCTGCTGCGAATTCAAACCGATCGAACAGCTCACATATTTAAGCCTGTGGTTGAATAATAAGAAATTTTATATATTTCCAACATATCTCAATTGTAACCACTGGGAAAGAGATTTCGAAAAACTACAAGAGGCAATAATATGTTGCGACGAAGAAAATGTCATTATACATAATCGGAGATTTGAATGCGCGGGTTGGAGAAATCGGCGGAATGGAAAACGTTAAAATCAGCGCAGAACGGCGATCTAAGGATGCACTATGTAACGAAAAGGGAAGGATGCTTGCAGAGTTTTGCGATTCTTTTGGCTTCCGAATTCTAAATGGTACCACTCATAGTGACGAGCAGGGAGAGCTGACATTTATTGGCTGACATAACGGCGAATCAGTTATAGATTACTGTTTGACAAAGGGTAAATGGAAAGATCATTCCATTGATTTGGAAGTGAATTAAATATCATATTCAGACCACTTCCCAATCTCCGTTACGTTTACCTATTTGTCAAGGGTGAACGATCAAGTTAGGGAAATGATGGTGATTCCAAAGCTGATATGGAAGGACAATAAAGTTAATCTATATAGAATGAAAATGGAAGAGAAATTGCAAGGACAACAGATTTCGAGCATTTCGGAGACCGAGCAAATTAGAAAAGAATCGTATCCCAATGAAGCTACAAACATAGGTACATACAAGTAAAAAAAATGATCAAAATTGCCAGAAAGCTAGAGTAGCATCGTTTGCGTGGTTAAAACTATTCCGTACATTCAACACAGAGACGCTTAAAAAATCTTATCTTAAAGCCAATCAGAAATTCAAGGACATATGCAGACAAAGGAGGCAAACTTATTACGAATGCGAGGCGCGTAAACTGGGGCGCTGTAGGAGTTCATCGGAATTTTGGAATTTAGTGAAGAAACTCAACGGAAACAAGTATGTGATCGACAAAGGTCTTGCCCTGGACATACTCTATGAATATTTCAAGAATTTGTTGAACCAGATATTGATACCAGACATCCAGAACAACATTTTGGATGGCCCGATAACCCATCAGGATCCTAATGCAGTGCTTCCCTCCCTGAAAGATAAGAAAGCAGCAGGGTCGGATGGTATACCAACCGAATTCATTAAGTACAGTACCAACGGTCTAAAAGATAACCTCGTTCGCTTATTCAACAACATTTTGGATCATGGAATAATACCGCAACGATTCAGAGAAACTCTCATTTTCTCTATTCACAAAAAAGGGGATACAGTGCATCCAGCTAACTATCGGGGGATATCCTTCCTAAATGCACCCTACAAAATTTTCGCAACAATACTGCAGAGGCGACTAAATACGTGGATAGAATTCAACAACCTATTAAAAGAATTTCAAGCCGACTTTAGGTCTGGTTATTCAACTATTGAGCATATACATATTTGTATTGAATAGTAGAGCAAGTACATATATGAATCGAAATAAGAAACTCTACGCATTTTTTGTGAATTTTAAGGTGGCCTTTGGCTTCGACACAGTGAACCGAAACGTCCTGTTTTATAAATTATATGGAATGGGAATGTCATCGAAATTTGGAAGAGTCGTACAAAATCTATACGAAAATACTAAGGCAGCTGTGTGGAACGGTGAGACGTTATCAGAATGGTTCCAGACGAAGACAAGAAGAAGACAGGGATGTCCATTGTGTCCTAACCTATTTGCCCTTTACATAGATGATATTGTGGACTTTCTGCCTGGAAGAGTTGAATTTGCAGGAGTTACCTTTAAAGCCCTTCTGTTTGCAGACGATATCGTGCTGCTGGCAAACTCACCGGAATCCCTGTAATTGATGATAAATCGTTTAGATGAGTACTGCAAGCTATGGAGTGAATTTGGAAAAATCAAAGATAATGGTTTTTAAAAAAGGCGGAGATAGATCTGCAAACAACGAAAAATGGAACTTCAGCGGAGAAATAATAGAAGTAGTAAAAGAGCACAAGTACCTTGGAATCCTGTTATTAAGTAACCTTAGTATGAAGAGGCATCTCCGTGAAAAGCTTACGAAATCTAAGAACGTCATTAATGTAGCGTGGGAGAACTGTTTCAGCAATATAAATATTAACTACAGCAGCAAGTTTAAGGTATTTGTTGCCGCATCCGAGATAATAATGCTCTACGCAGCTCAGGTATGGGGATATAGGCCCTATGAGGAGGTAGAGAAACTACAACGGTATTTCATTGAAAAATATTTTCCACCTTCCCCCTAAGACACCGAACTACATATATGCTTATGCTCAAAACAGGCTTATCTCCACTATTTGGGTGTGGAGTAGAGCTGAACGCGGAAGACAGGAACTGGGAAAATTCATTGTACAAATTAATAGAACAAGTCGACTTCCAGGCCAGAACGAAGTTTTTAGAAGAAGCGGCGGGATCATTACACCGTAGTATGTACAGCCGGCTAAATCACAACCTAGACGGTAGAAATTATTTTAAAGACACTCATACTATCCAGGAAATTTCAACAATGTTCAAACTCCGAGGAGAACTTCTAAGGCTCAATTTCGTGCCCCATAGGGAAAACCTGCCTATACTCTGTAGTATGTGTAATTTAAAAGAGAGAGAAGATGCTATGCATTTCTTGGGAAAGTGCCCAGTCCTAAGAGAAACTAGGAGAAGTGTTTTCGAAAAGGACTTTTTATCTGAGAGTGATATGATATTACTTCTCAATGAAATCGATGTCAAAAAGCTATTTGTATATTGCAAAATTGCATTAAAATATAGAGAAAGCATATTAACAGAAATCCTTTAAAATCGCTTAAAATAATAGGAGCAAAATAATAATTAATCAAAAAATGTTTTATATTACATTAAAATAGATCCAGTCGTTTTGTGAGAACTTCTTTATGGGTCTTAACGGTTTATTGCTCCTATTCCTATTCTGTTAAAAAAGCCATATTCTGTTAAAATGGCCTTATGATTACTAAAAGAAAAAAATTTTTTTTTCTTTACGGGTAGGTAACTGATATGAAACATGGCTGAATCTAAGAAAAAATGTCGTCAGTACAGTGTTGACATTATTTGAAATTTGGTTTTCTTCCATCAAAGGCAGACAAACGATTGCCCATATGCCTTTTATGTAACAAAATTTTGTGCAATGACTCTATGAAACCATCGAAGCTCGAAGATCATCTAAGAAGATGTCATTCTGATAAAACAGGCAAAGATTTAAAATATTTTCAGACATTGAAGGAAAAATATGAACAGAACCCCAACGTGCACAGTATGTTAGCTTCAACGTCTCAAAGTAACAGTAACGATGATGGCTTGCGGGCATTTTACAATATCTCATTGCTTATAGCGAAATCTGGAAAATCGCACACCATCCGAGAACAGTTAATTTTACCCGGCATTGAAGAGGTTTTAAAAACTGTTCTGCAAAAACCTACATTTAACGTACTCAAAAGAATTCCTTTGAGTAAGCATTTAAATGCCCTGCATGATGACTTCAAAAACAGATTTGAAGATATTCTCACGATGGAAATACCGCCATGGATCGTAAATCCATTTGATGAAACGGAGGTGTCGAATGTGGTATTACAAGAGGAGCTACTCGAGCTTAGCACCAATTACGAACTGAAGTGAAATTTAAAAAAGGCTATAAAACATTTTGGCTGCAGGCAGAAATATCCGAAAAATATCCCGGGCGGTGCGAGGAAACTTTTGATAGCGTTTCCCTCGTCATACCTTGTCGAAAAAAAGTTTTAGAGTCGTTACAAACAAAAGGAGCAAAATGAACATCACAGAACGGGAAGATTTGTGGATATTCCTTAAAAATCTGAAGCCAAATATTGATAATTTGCAATCCATCAAGTACATCCCACCCATGCAAATTATGATTTTTTTTTGTTGAAATTACGATGCGTTATTAATGTTTAATTTTAGCTCTATGAAGTCTGTAATCGTATTATTTTAATAAATAGAACATAAAAATATATATTATAATGTGTACAACTTTGCTTCCGCCGTTTGCCGATATGTGGAGATAACGGTAAGTAACGGTCGAAAAAACAGATCGCATACGTCAGGCAGTTGGCTTGGACCTTTGTCAACAGAACACCATTCAAACATTAGTCGATTTGTGTCTGCATCATAAAGCTGTTCTCGATTGAAAATGCCAGTTTACGAGCCAAATTCTCGTCATTTGCGGGAGGTGTTACTGTTTTGTTTCAATATGAAGAAAACAACGGCTGAGTCTTACCTCAGATACGTATGGTGAGGACGCTATTTTTGAAAGAACGTGTCGTGAGTGGTTTCAACGATTCAAGAACGGTGTGATGAAATGGTGGAAGAGAGAAAGTTTTCGAAGATGCAGAATTGGAGACATTGCTGAATGAAGACTCGCGTCAAACTCAAGAAGAATTGGCACGATCAGTGGGAGTGACACAGCAAGCCATTTCAAAACGTCTCAAGGCCATGGGCATGATTCAGAAAGAAGGAACTTGGGTTCCGTATGAGTTGAAACCAAGAGACGTTGAACAACGTTTGTGATCAGTTGCTTCAGAGGCAAAAACGGAAGGGATTTCTGTATCGCATTGTGACCGGGGACGAAAAATGGGTTCATTACGATAACCCTAAACGCAAAAAATCATGGGGATATTCCGGCCATGCTTCCACGTCGACGGCCAAACCGAATATCCACGGCTCCAAGATCATGCTCTGCATTTGGTGGGACCAGCTCGGCGTCGTGCACTATGAGGTGTTAAAACCAAGTGAAACAATCACAGGTGCTCGTTATCGACAGTAATTAATGCGTTTGAGCAGAGCATTAAAAGACAAACGGCTGCAATACAGCGAGAGGCACGATAAAGTGATTTTGCTGCACGACAACGCTCGACCCCACGTTGCAAAAGAGGTCAAAACGTACGTTAAAATTGGAAGTCCTCCACCACGCGCCGTATTCTCCAGACATTGCTCCCTCTGACTATCACCTGTTTCGATCAATGGCTGACCAACACTTCCGATCTCATGAAGAAGTCACAAATTAGATCGATTCGTGGATCGCTTCAAAAGATGAACAATTTCCGTACACTGCCCGAAAGATGGGAGAAAGTAGTACCCAGCAATGGAAAATATTTTGAATGATACATTTATAACCAATTTGTTTCATTAAGGGGGATAGCCACTGTGACGGTCCCAAAAATTAGTGATTTTCAAGAATTTTTTTGACCGAGTAAATGAAGGAATTTTCGGATCGGGTTTTTTTATTTTATTAAGTACACATCCAATAATGTTTCCACAAATTATTGGAAAATATTGAATAGTTTCAACAATATAAACGATGCCATAGAGCCTGAAAAAAAATTCCCCCTCCATGGTCGCATCGATTATTCAAAAGCCAGTAATCTTAAAAATCAAACAGAAATTTTATTATAATTTGTATGAATGTAGTTATCGTTGTACGTAGCCGTTTATTTTTTTTTGATTTATAACAAAATGGCGACCGATTGAAAATATTTGCATTTTTTCGACCATTTTTTTTTTCAAACAGTTTAGAAATAGTAAAAAACAAAATTTTCCAAATCGGCTACGCTTAACCTTAGCCACTACTAAAATGAACAAAAAAAAAATTTTAATATCGGTTAAGAATTGACCAAGTTATCGATGCGACCAGTTTGAAAAAAGTCGTTTCGAGAAAAACGCGTTTAAAGATTTTAGTCCATTTATCTCGCAATGAAATCATAGAGTAACTGAACATCTGCCGAACTTCTAGGTACTTAAATTGATGAAAGAGACTGTTGTATTTTCAAGCCTGCATAACAGAGATTTATATTACAAAAAGAAATTCGAAGAAAAGAGTCCACTACGTCACACAATGTTAAATACATTAGAGCAAGGGATTGAAAGGCGTAACATTCTGATCCGAAAGTCAAGCGACAAACAGTCGGCCTACATGCTCTCACTAAAATCGCTGTAACTTAGTCAATTTTCGAAATTTCGACTTGCAATTTTGTACACACATTTTTTAAAATATAAATTTTCATTTAAGACGAAAGAAAATTGTTTGACCCATCACAGTGGCTATCCCCCCTTAAAGTCTCAAATGTTGGGGAAAAAACGGCGGAAGCAAAGCTGTACACCTAGTAGTTTTCTTCTTATTTTTACCACTCCGAATTTAGGGTTGGAACTCCGCCGCGATGCAAATTTCCATCGTTAGATCTAATCTTCACATTTCTTACGAGTTTTAGGAATATGGTAAAAATGGAGCAGCAGAAGGTCCACCAAAATCAGGTTAATTTTGAAAGTGGTCTATGAGAAAAAAAGTTTGGGAACCTCTGCTCTAATTAATCGCTAGCAGCAAAAAAAAATAAAACAATCTAAGAATACTCACGCAGAGGCCAGCGGCAGTATTTATGACGGAAACTACCAGAAAGGATATAGGACTGGACACAATAGAGTGACTGGAAATAAGCTACAATAATAATGAACATGCGACAATAAATGATCTGAGAAAGAAATTAAGTTGCGGTAGACTCAGTGTACCATAAGTACCACCGCGGCTTTATTTTTTTTATAATTCGTGCAGGTTCAAGAGTGTATGCTATTATGATGGTTGTCACACAACCTGGACGGGGTGCAGATGGTTTGTGTCGAATATGTTCGTTCACTATTCTCCGGGGGTGGTTGTCCTAGATAGGATTTGAGGAATTCGACTGAACTTCACAGTAACTCTTTTGTTTTCCATGTTATAGTGGAAATGCACACACAGAGTATGAATTTTGAAGTGATCTATTGCTGCGAATGTTATGCCTTCCTCAGCACTTTTTTGATCATCTCTGATCCACAACTGATGTTGTTGCACAGTTGACTATGGACAGACTTGAACTGCAGACTCAATGGTTGGGCTCAATGGTCGGTGATAATTACCATTGCACCACGACCTAAGTGATTATTAGAACCCATGCCAGGGGTTCGGATTCCGCAGCAGCCTATTCAATGAAATTACGTTGTTTCCTGCTGCACAGTAAGTCCTTTCGAAAAATGAACTGCACACCACAGTGATGGTTAAGAGAAGGGCTCGGTTCTGATCCACACGTCAGTTATGATGATCCAGAACACCAACTTCCTTTAATGACACTTATCTGAGGAAGCCCATTACCCGTTTCATTACTCAACAGGGATGGATATGGATCACATGCATTTTTATGAGCGATTACTTTTTCCATCTTTCTGGCAGAGCTCGCATACCGTCACGGGAGAAGTGTTCGTCTTTTGAGGCTATCCACAAATCAAGCCAAATTGAGATGTCTTCATATGAATGGAACTGCTGATCAGCCAGACCATGTGCCATCAAACGAAACAAGTGATAATCGGACGGCACAATATCTGGGAATTATGGAGGGTGGGGTGGGACTTCCCATTTGAGCGTTTCTAAGTGGGTTTTAAGGGGTTTGACAACGTGAGGCCGAGCTTTATCATGCTGTAGAATCACTTTTTCGTGCCGCTGCTCGTGTTGTGGCCGCTTTCGCACAGTGCTCGGCTCAATCGCATCAATTGAGTTCGATACCGTTCCCCAGTGATGGTTTCGTTTGGTTTCAACAGCTTATAATAAATAGCACGGCCCTGATCTCACCAAATACACCAAATACATAACCTTCGCAGCGTGAATATTCAGCCGAGCCAACGACCTAGAAGCATGATCGGGCTGTCCCCATTAATTTTTTTATTTTTGGGTTGCTGTTATGAATCCATTTTTCGTCACCCATAACGATGCGATGAAGAAAACCCTTCCTTTTTTGCCGATGGAGCAGTTGTTCATAGACGAAAAAACGACGCTCAACGTCTCTTGGCTTCAAATCATAAGGAACTCAGGTTCCTTGCTTTTGAATCATTCCCAACGCATCCAATCGCTTGGAAATAGCTTGGCGGCTAAATCCTAATAATGAAACAAGCCCTTTTTGCGTTTGGCATGGATTCTCATCGAGCAATGCCTCCAATTCAGCGTCTTCGAAGGTTTTTGGCCTCCCTTCACGCGAACGGTTGTCAACATCGAAATCACCGTCTTTGAAGCGATGACACGTTGTTTCACTTAGAGCAGCATCTTCGTAAACTTTTTGGAGTTCTCAATGCGCTTCAGCCGCCGTTTTCTTCGAATGAAAGAAGAAAAGCAACACTTCCCGCAAATGACGATTATTTGGCATAAAATCAGACATTTTCACACAGCCAAAAGTATATGACGCAAAAACAAAATCACTAATGTGTCAAAGCGGTTTGTTTACCATATATCTAAGCTTGGTTCATGTCGTTTTAGATACGTCACAATTGGCCAGGATTTTCTACTGGAGCCACCTCTCGACAAACAGCGAGAACTTAGTTGCACACCTAATACAAAGGACGTTTCTAGGCACAGATTCTACCAGAAGAGTACGATAGATGGCTAACACACTGATCTAATGGGGAACATGTTAACATAGCGTTTCCTCAGTTGGGTTGGCATTGTAAGACCGAAAAGTTAGCTCCCTCCGCTTAAAAGCCTCCTCTGTGCCTCACTAGGGATAAAGGAATTCATGCCTAGGACAAAACGCCCAAAGAAGCTGTTCAAGCCGTCACATTAGCTTTCTGTATTGCCAAACTATTCTTTTCGAAGTTGGGTCTTAAGCTGTGTGGTTGGACATGGTACACTGATCAGATAAACCTAGAAGCGCTAGTATATTAGTGGTGTATGGAGTAAGTCAAGTAATAGCAGACCAAACTCAAAAGTTTGCCAACACTGGAGAAGTAGAGTTTGCGGTTGATGACTACTTGGAAGAGATCGTATCAATGCAATTTGTATTTCTATTACTGTACGTGCGCATGATAAATTAACACATTGCTGACTGGAAGAAGTAAGGCTAAAATTAGAAAACATTGCCATTCAAGCGTAGAACAGATCAAACGTGTTAGTTTCATTCATTATCGTTTTCTGACATCCGCAATGGAGAAAGAGAAGCGCACGCCTGCATAACAATGAATAACGTAGCATCGTAACCATCCATTCAAACCTCTCAGAACCTGAAAAATGAGAAATAATCACAGAGTTTCTGTGTCAATTAGTAGCATAAACCACAATTAGTCATCTGTCCATTATCAGACGCGACTTAGGAGCACATTCCTTATCCAAACAGTTCAATAGTCAACAAGTTATTGCTCCCTGAAAACTGCATGCTCTCGTACCAACTACTTTCAATTTTGTTTACACAATTCGGTGAATCAGGTTTCTCTTGTCAAACCGTACCGGGGAGCATACGAAAGGCGAACAAAAAAAACAGAAAAGGGTGAGGCATATGGAAGGTATTCCACGCACAATACAGTCAACAGCCAATCACTAATCCATAACTCAGGTTTGGTCACATTTCCTTCGTTCTCAGCGAATAAACCAAATAAATTGCATTTCCGAAGCAATCAGTTCGCGCACATTCAATTGAAAAACGTTTTTCTTCACATTTAAAATCATTAAAATCAATCCACCCATGCCTCACGCTATTAGTAATTACCAAAGAAGCGGTCAACGCCCATGTATATAACCGAATCACAACTTGTAAAACTCGGACTTTATCAACTCATTTTAACTTACACTGATTAACGAAGCAGTAAGCCGTGTCCAGGTACAGAATAATTTACTTTTTATTCACTTATTTCTAATTAAAAATCGCTTCATCCACGAGACGAAACAAAACAATCCCAGAACCGAACGATCAAAATCAATTGTGTTCCAACCGATCTGTCTAAAGCCCAACTTGGGAGTTCATTCCAAACAACATCCACATAGAGCTGCCAGATTAAAAAGAGATGAAATGAACGCGATCGGTTCATTCGGGCTGTCAGTCTTATTTGTAAACAACAACCTGTTTGAATGCGATGTTTTATAGCAGGTGTCGGTGGTTGCAATCAGTGTGTCATGATACTTTTATTTCTTTTAGATTTTGTTGTTGAATTTCATTACCATTGGGTCTGCGTGGATTTAATAAAAGGGGGAAGAAGGATCATTAAAGTTTAGAATTGCAATGAAATCCTAAGAATGGCGTATAGTGATCGATTCTCGGCTCAGTACCCCAAATGCTTCTGAGGTCTATGATCGGGCTTGAAATTGCAACTGTTTGCTCCGTGTCGATGATGCACGAGTAGTGCCGTGGAGTGGCTGTCGATGTTGGGAATATAGACGGAGATGATAGCCCAATTGCCGCTGTTAAACAGAGCAAACAATTCAAAATGCAAGAAAACAAAAGAGAATTCCACCACTCAACTTTGAGGAGGTACAGAACTTAATAAAGTAGGTAATGAACAGGGATAGGATTTTGCTAACTTTGCCTATTTTTTTTTTGCGTAATCGTATGATAGTATCGACTTTACACAAATCTGTTTCATGTTCGCCTGATTCCAAATATGTACATTTTATTTTGCCATTTTCTGCCTTTTTACCGATTTTGCTTTTTTTCTCAATTTTTTTTTTCGCTATAGAACTGAAGGAAAATGCACGTTTGATTGTACCCATGTATGTATTCAGTGCAAACATGCCCCTTAAGCGGGCCATACACGCGCTATAAATCGAATGGATCGGTCAAAATTCATTTCCCCACACATTTGTGGATCGGTTAACGATCCTCATTTCACATTATTCACCGCCGAGTAAAGATGGGACGCAGGTAGCCATCTTTTCGTCTATGCGCACTCTTTACACACTCGCTACGGATAGCAAAATCCTAAGATAATATTGTCGACCACGCTAAACACACGCTAGTGTTACGGGTCAATTCAGTATATATCAGGAAAATGAACGCAAGAGAACCCTCAACGCTCTCCGATCGCGAAAAACTCCTGATCAAGAAGCACAAGAAAGAGGTAGCCAAATTCGAGAAGAAATCGGCTCCCACCTCCACTCACGCTTCGAAAAAGGACACAGGGCGAGATAAGAAGCCATCGAACACGTCCCATATCAAACCCAACGTCCCAAAATTGACTCGACAACTGCCAACACAACCGGCCACTGTCGAAAAGAGCGCACAGCAACCGGGCACCTCCATGAGACACACTGCCTCAGGATCGAAGCAGAACGTCAAGAGGGGGCGCTCCGGAGAAGCTCACTCTTAGGGAAGCGAAAAAGGCAAAAACATCAGCCAGCTTCAATCTTCCCTTGAGTCTACAAGTGGCTATTGTCGATCGTTCCAACCCGGATGGGAAGATTACATCCGACAATTGGCTAACGGTCGAAGCCAAAATATTGGAAGCGATGCTTGTCGCGGATGATGAGATTAACTTCGACGGGGCAGGCTGGCAGAAAGGAGTCAAAGTTGTCGGTTGTGACAATCAGAGGTCCCTAGACTTTTTAAAGCGCACAATCGACAATTGCGGCGAAATCTGGCAGAACGCTAAACTCGAGGTTATCCCTCGTTCGATGCTTCCGCTTCGCACGTTGGCTTCAATATGGATACCTCCACCGGTTCCCGAAAAGGACGAATCCATTTTGAAGCTAATTGACAAGCAGAAAAAAAGAGCTTGACACTCTCAGCTGGAGAATAATTTCTTCAGCCAAGAGTAAGAACGGAGTGGGAAAGGACCTCATGGTTACCATTGACCAAAAGTCACTCGACCACATCCGCAGCAGATCTGGCAGCATCAAGTTCGGGCTGGGAACCCTGAAGGCAAGGCTCCCTAATGAACGCGGCAAATGAAAGGAGGCTGCTAGTGGTGCAAATTAATTTACACCACTGCAAAGCAGCCACCGACGACTTGATGATGTACATGCTGCAGGAAGATGTGGACATAGCCTTAATCCAAGAACCTTGGCTCCTTAGGAACAAAATTCAGGGATTAAGGTCTAAGAAGTATAATTTATACTATCCACATACCGAAGGTAAGCTACGAACCTGTATAGTCGCCAAGAGATACTTAAACATTTTTCTCCTAGGTACGTACAGCAACGGAGACCTCACGGTGGTACATACGAACAACAGGACAAATCAATTTTGCTCCTATCATCCGCATACTTACCATACGATGAGAAGGATTCACCTTCAGACGCAGTCCGAACACTCGTGCGACACGCCAAGTCACGCGGACTGTGTCTATTGATAGGCTGCGACGCCAACGGACACCACACTCAATGGGGAAGCAGCGACATCAATAAAAGGGGTGAGTCCATTTTCGATTTCATTATCTCCACCAACCTCAATATTTGCAACAAAGGTAACACACCCACGTTTCTCAAACGGGTTAGGGAAGAGGTAATGGACCTCACTTTACTAAGTGAGTCTGACTCCATCCGAATAGAGGATTGGAGAGTGTCCACTAACTGTTCCTTTTCGGACCACAGCCGGATACTCTTCAACCTTAACGTCATTAAAGAAAAACCGAAACCTTTCAAAAACCCTCAGAAGACAGACTGGAATCTTTTCTCAAACCTAGTTGCTAACAGGTTAGAACCGCCACAAGCCACCACTAATCCTGATCCAACTTACATTGAGAATTCAATCGAAAATCTTGTAAGAATTCCGAAAGCGGCTTTCAACGAATCCTGTCCTTTGCAGCGTGCTCGCAGGAAGACCAGCGCAGTCTGGTGGACCACAGAGCTAAAGCATCTCAGGACCAGGACCCGAACTCTATTCAACAGAGCAAAGATCTCAAACAGAACCGAAGACTGGGATAATTACAAATCCAGCTTCAACGAATACAAGAGCAAAACAGGAGCAGCAAAATCTAAATCCTGGCGGGAGTTCTGCGAATCAATAGAGGATCTCAACGAAGCCGCAAGGCTCAGGAAGATCCAAGGACCCCTGCGACCCGGGATTCATCCTTAAACCAGATGGTTCTTGGACAGAATCCAGTCGGGAATCTCTAGAACTGCTGACTGAAACCCACTTCCCAGTAAAACCCCTGAAACCATAGTGTCCTTCGAGACGACGGTTCCTACGATTCACACAACCGAAGAAGTGATAAACAAGATTATCACAGCGGATAAAGTATCATGGGCAATAAATTCGTTCAAACCCTTTAAATCTCCGGGCCCGGACGATATCTTGCCAGCGATGGTTCAAAAAACACAAACCCACACTGTACCCCATCTCGCAAGCATTTTTTCCAATTGCCTGCGCATGGGGTACATCCCAACACAGTGGAAAGAAATAAAGGTAATTTTCATACCTAAGGCAGGTTAACCATCCCATACTGCCGCAAAGGACTATAGGCCAATTAGTCTCTCGTCATTTCTATTAAAATCCTTGGAGAGACTCCTTACCCTTAACATCAAGGGGATTCACAAATTCACGAAACTTATGCAACACTCAACACGCCTACCTCAAAGGCAGATCAGTGGAGAGTGCTCTGCATAGTGTTGTCCGTGAAATTGAGGGCTCGCTGTACTTAAAAGAGTTTACAATGGCAGCCTTCCTCGACATAGAGGGGGCCTTCAACAATGTAAACACAGAGGCCATAACAACAGCTCTTGAGGACATAAAAGTAGACAAATCCATTGTAATCTGGATTGAGAATATGTTGAAGAACAGAATCATCAATGCAGACATTGGACACAGTTCTATAAGGAAGGTGACAACTAGAGGCACACCACAAGGAGGAGTTCTCTCCCCCCTACTGTGGCTTCTTACAATCAACAAGATCCTCAAATTCTTTATGGAAAAAGCCACAAAGATCATAGCGTACGCGGATGACCTGGTTATCTTGATAAAAGGTAAATTTCTACCAACTATCAGTGAACTAATGGAATCTGCGCTGAGTGAGCTCTCCTCGTGGGCAAGACAGAACGGTCTGAGAATAAACCCCCAGAAAACCGAGCTGGTCTTGTTCACCAGGAAAAGGAAAATTCCGAAATTTGCTCCCCCCAAGTTAGAGGGCACTCCATTTAAACTCAAAGCGGAAGCAAAATATCTAGGCATCATTCTTGACTCTAAGCTCTCTTGGAAAAGGAACCTGGAGGAAAGGATGAAAAAAGGATTGAACGCTTTTTATGCATGCAAAAAGACCTTCGGAAAAAGATGGGGCTTGCAACCGTACATCATTCATTGGATGTACACAGCAATCATCAGACCCATTTTAACTTATGGGGCCCTAGTCTGGTGGACTGCTAGCAGCACAAAAAGCTATATGAACATATTCATGAGAAGCACGCCGTAAGCAGGGTTGGACATGATTCTTCATCTCCTCCCCCTGGATCTATTCATAAAAGGCTACGCTGCAAAGAGCGCTCTCAGACTAAGAGAGTCCTCTCTGTGGAAGCAAGCCAACTATGGACATGCGGCCATACTTAAGATAATAGACGACCTGGGAAGGAAACATGGTTTTAGTAGCCTCGCAGCTACGACCGACTATATTCCCCCCCAAAATGACTTCTCTCTCAGTATACCTATCCTTTTCCCCGGAAGAGAAGAGTGGCTATCAAACGCCGTAATCAACGACCATGAGATCACCCTCTTCACCGACGGATCGAAAATGGACACAGGCACTGGAGCCGGGTTTTACTCTGATACCCTCCACAAACAGGAATCATTCAGACTCCCTGATCTGTACAGCGTGTTTCAAGCAGAAATCCTGGCAATAGAGAAAGCAGCCAAACACCTACAGGTAGCCGATATCCCACCATCTGATATCACTATCTTCGTAGACAGCCAGGCTGCACTAAAGTCAATAAAATCCTGTATAACGAGATCAAAGGCTGTCAAGAAATGTCGCGACTCACTGAAGTCCATCAGACACCATAAAGTTAAACTCTGCTGGGTCCCGGGCCACTTTTTTTTTTGTGTGTGACAATTTTTTTTTCCCTGGTAATTGGCAAGGAACATTTTGATGTTTTCAAGATTTCGGTCGTTGAACGCGCTAGACAGTTTAGAAGATAGTGAATTTAGTAATAGTAAGGGCGAAAACAGTGAAAATAGTTTAGAAAACAGAAATTCTTCAAAACTGACGAAGTAGTTCCGATTAACGTGTTAATTTCATTCATCCCGAATTTCAGTGGCACAAGTGATGAAGTATTCAGCTTCATCGATTCGTGTAATGATGCCATCGAACTGGCATCAGATGCACAGAAAGATATCCTTTTTAGGTTCATCAAAACCAAAATAAAGGGAAACGCCACCACGATCCTTATGAATAAGGATATCCCAAACTGGGAAACCCTCAAAAGGGAACTCACTGATGTGTTTCGCGAACCACACAGTGCACTTCAGTTGCACCGTGAATTTATCTCCCTGAAACTACTTGCAAAGAGTGGAAACACTTCAAAGAAGACTCTTGCAAAGTAAAATGTCTGTGGTAAAATCTGAGCATAGAGCTGGTCAAATCGAGTACATCCAGAGCGAAACGTTAACTATTTTTAACTTCCCAGTGGGAAGTTTTTGTAATGGGGCCGATTTTGTGAATCCCAAATTTTGACATATCTCCACGTTTCAAGGTCACCAGAGTCCAAATCCAACGTTTTTATAGAGATATCTGTGTGTGTGTATGTACGTATGTGTGTATGTGTGTTCGTAATCATTTTTCGTCTCGATTATCTTGAGAACCAAAGATGATATTAACATGGGACTAGATACATTAGACGCGAAATTACATAACATAGAACTGAAAGAATTTTCTGCGAAATCGGTCTAGCCGTTTTTTTTTTCTAAACGAGAAAACCAAGAAAAAAGGCAAACAAGCTGAATTTTAAAATGAATGAAGTGCACAATTTATACATGCAGATTTTAGATACCTTCATATTCACATTGTTATGATTGAGTATTTTAGCAAAAATCCAATCGGAGTTGGGAAAAATGTCATTAAAGAAAGTTATAAAAAAAACAACACTTTTTTTCTACAACAACTCTAAACTTATATCAGGTTTGGAAGTATAGCATCGGTGAGGCTATAGCAATTAATAATATAAATTTGCTATTAATAATTAAATATTATTAATAACAATTGAATATTGTTTGTAACAGTTGGATATTGTTGATAACGTTTAGAGAATAGCGTCGATAAATTTTTGCTTATAATAAAACAAAGTTTTAATAGTTCAAATAAAGTGTCTGTAATGATATCGTAGGATACAAAAAATTGAACAATCTTTTTGCAAGTAAAGGTTGATTTATTATTATGTAATTCATAGAAAAAAATGTGTTGAAAAGAACAGTCGAAAACTACTATTATGATGCACGTTTAATAATTGAGAATAAAACAATGACTGAAGGACCGGTTGTAAGTAGAAGTTGTTAACAGTAAAATAGCTTTTGGTGAAGCTATGTTTTTTTTTGTTTTATAGTCATAAATGAATTAGACTTAAACTAGGAATTCAATGCAAAATGCTGCTTTGAAAAAATTGAGCTGAGCGAACCCTTTTGTCTCACTGTTTAATTTCGATTTACATCACCTGTTTACTGTGCACCTGAACACTTAGCTAAGGCCGCGTGCTCCCTCCAAACTGTGCATAAAACACTAGTGCTTAGTAGTCATCGCACCTTATGACCTTTAAATGTTAACATCTTGAAATTGGAAGCAGAGAGATGACGGAGTTCATTGGATACCAAGCTGGTTAACCATAGCAAGAAGCTCACAACGCTGTTGGTACCAGTAAGCTGAAGTGCCTCGGATCTTTGCACCCCAAGACAGAATACGTTTAATGAGAGTTGGCTGTTGCTGAACTTTCTGAGCAAGTTGTTGGATATTTTGAACGTTTTGAAGGTCACTCGTCTTGGCTAGTACACCGCTCTGTCTACAAGCGTCGTGGCGTTGCATAGTATTTAGGCAAAAAAACCGGAATTGAGGGTCTTGTGCAAATCGTTGGTCACGGAATCTCATGAGATGTTCACACCACTCTCGAAAAGTTACTTTGAAACCACGACTGAAGTCAAGAAAATCGAATTTACCAATGGGGAAAAGGTGAAGAAAAGCTTGCATAATGTAACCACTCTGACGGAATTCGTTAATGGGATCACTGTTTGCTGTAGGCCAATTTAACGTACATAGCTTGAACTGCTGTTTCTTGACCTGATCTTGTAGCAAACGTGACAACATTCTCTTCTATAGTTACAACTTCAGGTTCATTTTCTAGAATTTCTCCATCTTCAGTGAACGGTAAATCATTCGCAATATTACCATCATCAGGTAAACTTGAAATTCGATCTTAGTCAATTACCACATCAGCAGAAAAAGGATTGATTCGTTGAAGACATTTCAATGCATTGAGAACAACATGTTTTCTAACTCTGAAATCAGTAAAACCATCCATACCAGCACGTCTGACGATCACTATACCTAAATTATCTAGTCTATCAGAACGATTTTCGAAAATATCTCAGTTGTTATAACATCAATTTCTAATTATCTTATACGAAAAAGTTGCCCCAATATTTATGATTATTTTTTGAAAATAAAAAGACGAAAAATGTCCGAAAGTTCTGAAAAAATTGAGTTCCAATCGAGAGGTGCGCAGCGCAAACTGGCAAGGGCTTCGCCGTTTTTAAACAATCCGTAGAATCTTTTTCCCTCCGGGAAATTCGATGTTGCGCGTGACATTTTTCCCATAGACATCAATTGAGAATTAATTTTTCGGTGACTATTTCCCGATAGTGAGTCTGATTTTAACACGGTGATTATTCCTCAATAATAAGTCGGATTTGAAAAAACAAAACGTACGGACACTCAGCGATGTCCACATGATCACCTTGGTAAGTTTAGTCAAATTCAGTTGAATGGCTTCAGAGGAGTATTTGTAGGAAGAAACGGCTGTCCGTGTATAAAATATTGTTATTTCATATTCTGATACGTCTTACGTTATGTTGAGTTTGTGAAATATGTCGTGGTCCTATTCAATTGTTGCTGCTGTGGATAGGATGAGTGATGTCATGAGATCCTCATTGATTGTGGTCTGTTTTTAATATTGTTGTGTAGTGATTGAAGTAAAGAAATTCTGATACGACGTGTTCAGTTTATTATTATTATTATTTCAGAACGGGGTAGAAATGGTGGCTCCCACCACTCCCGAGGGAAAAAAAAATAAAAAAAGATGAGGACAGAAGAGGAAGGGGTCAAAACAAAGGTTACCGGGGACATGGTGGCCACGTCCGAAAACAGGGACGAGGTGGCGGCCGTGGTGGATTTCGGGGCAGAGGTGGAGGAAGCCGAGGAAGGGGTGGAGGAAGCCGAGGAAGAGGTGGAGCAAGGACGACCAGGTGGCGGAGATGTTTACCTTTACCAAAGCTTCCACGATTAAAGGTATAAAAAAATAATATTAGTTAAATAAATTTAAAATCATAATAATAATAAATAATAATAAAAAAAATAAATGTTCTTTCATTCTTCTCACTGGGAAGTTAGTCGTGTGGACCTTACGGTTCACACCTCGACCACTTTTTTTTCTTTGGACTCCTCGCGAATTTGCTGTATCCTACGTATTTCTTAATATTAAGTCTTGAATAATTTATATAATATTTTCTTCAAATACATATGTTCTTCTTCTTCTTTTCCTTTTTTCTCCGACGTTGTTATGGTCAGAAGTGTAGGACCATAACCTTCCCACTTAACTGCATTCCTACTGGTCCGCTTGTGAGGTCTGCCGGTTTGACCTCAGAAAGTAGCGGCAGGCTTCCCGGTTTGGGATTACTTCATCGCTGAGGTCAATCAAATGCTGGTGTTTTTGCATTTGTTTGCACCAATTGTTTTTCGGCCTGCCTTTTTTGCGTGTTGAAATTGGAATGTTGATTGATAACGCCTTTTGGACGGGGTTCAAAGGATCTCTCCTTTGAACATGGCAATACCAACTGAGTCGGTCGCGCTCTATATTTCTTGTGATGGTTTCTTTTACGTGGAGGCTTCCTCGGATCTTTGAACTTCTAATTCTGTCACGCTTTGTTACTCCCACTATCATGCGAAGCATCTTCATCTCAGTTGCCGTTAATTTGCTCTCATACTTTTTGTGCATTGTCGCTACGCTACGCTTACGCGATGTTTGATGTCGTCATCACAAGTTGCTTCTCTATTAATCATAGATCCCAGATATTTAAACTTTTCACACTTGGGAAGCACTCTTCCATTCAAGTAAATGTCTGGAATAGGCTGATGAGGGTCAGAGAACGGGCAGCACAGATACTCTGTCTTCTTTGAACTAATACGATACCCGTGTCCCTCAAAAATGTCCACCCACACATCAAGTGCTCGTTGTAGGGACCCCTGATCATCACTTATAATGGCCCCATCGTCAGCAAAGAATAGCTGGTGCACATTGGGGTCCGTCACTTTTCCTTCAAGCAAGCAATCAAGGACTGCTATAAAAAGCAGTGGGCTGAGGACGCTCCCTTGGTGTACACCGACTTTGATTGCGAACTCTTCGGTGACTCCTGCAGTGCATCTTACTCTTGTCGTTGCTCTTTCGTACATGTCCATAATCACTCGCACGTAGGTTTCTGGAACTCCTTTTTGTCTTAGTGCTACCCATAAAAGGTCTCTTGGTTGTCGGTCAAATGCCTTCTCGAAATCAACCAACACCATATGCAAGTCCTTTGAAGAATCACGATGCTTTTCCATCATGATCCTTATACTTTGGATTGCATCTGTTGTTGATTTACCCGAGACAAACCCGCACTGGTCATCAGATAGTCGTATTATTTTTCGCAGTCGGCTATCTAATACCCGTTCAACGATCTTCATGGTGTGCGACATCAGCTTGACAGAACGGTAGTTATCACAATTTCGCGTATCACCCTTTCCTTTGTGCAATGGAAGAAGATAGCTTTCCCTCCATTGATTAGGCATAGTGTCGCCTCTCATAAGTTTGGAGATAAGAACCATGAGCCATCTAGACCCGATGTCTCAATCTCTCTACTCAAGTTGTTGAGATGATATGTGAACCTTTTGAAAGGACAAATAGGTACGTGACATTCGACAATTATTTTACTAGCTTTGAGCTAGCACAAACATTGTTATCGAAGGGACTAACATGTGTCGGTACATTGCGAAAAAATAAAAGATGCATTCCAGTAAACTTTCTACCTCATAGAGTAAGGGAGGTTGATATACATATGTTTCATGTGGAAAAAATGTTGAAGTTCGGCAAAAAAGAAAAATCCTAAATAAAGAGCTTTTTTGGCGTTCCAACTAGGTCTGCCCCTTAGTTTTTGTAATAATTTTTGTTCACCTCTTTTCACTAAGCTTCATTATGTTCGATCTATCTCTTATTCGCCTTCGTTCAATCTTCTCGTACTCATTATCCTCATCAACGAACCACAATTCAACTCTATCCAGTTCCATGTTATTTTTCCACTTTCTCTATAACAAAATAACACAAATCAAAACCAATGCATGTAGCATCTTCTTTTTTAAACTGCCAGGGTGTGACTCAGAGACACTAATACAAAATACATAGAGAATTCGTTTAATTTATTGAAAAAAAGAAGAAATTCAATACAAATTATTTAGCGGTTACTATTTAACTATTTATTTTTACATGTTAGACAAACTACAGCTTTCTGTGAATGCTCGTTACACACGGGTTTCTGACAAACACCACAGCATTGTTTAGAAGATCGTCCTTTTTCATATGGGCAGCAGTAACAGCGTCGTCTCTTATTTGATTGTACTGCTGATACGGTTGGAACTAGGTTTGTTGATGTGTTTCCCAATACCTCGTCTATCACAGCAACGTTTGACTTTGACAGAAATAGCTTACTTCGACGCTGTATATTTGGAATGACTAAGGCTTTGGTGAGTTCCTTCAAAAAAAGTTTTCGCCGAGAGTTTAGTTTCGCCTGGTTCCAGTTAGTTTATAAATGATATTATGAAATTGTGCTTGAGACCATCTACGCGTTTTTCGCCTTACAGTAAAAGCGTGACACATTTGATCTAGTGTGTCTACTCCCCCCTTTGTACGGTTATAGTACAAATTTATTTTTATTTTGGACATCCATTGCATTGGTATTATGCATCGTTGACAGAAGTATAACGGCTCTGTTTTTCTTCGGTACGTAGCTAATGTCATATTTCGACGAAAGCCAAACACGTTGCTTTCAACCTCCCTTACTCTATGAGGTAGAAAGTTTACTGGAATGCATCTTTTATTTTTTCGCAATGTACCGACACATGTTAGTCCCTTCGATAACAATAATTGTCGAATGTCACGTTCCTATTTGTCCTTTCAAAAGGTTCACATAGCATCTCAACAACTTGAGTAGAGAGATTGATTGCGCGGCTCGTCCCTTCTTTTCGCGTTGTTGAGGATACTTATTCCTCTATTGTTGGCGCAGTTATAGGACCATGCGCCCTACCAACTCATCTCCAGCTGCTTTAAATCGATCAGCATTCAGGCTGTCTGCGCCTGCGGCTTTGTAAGTTATAAGCTTCGAAATAACAAGCTTAAAGTCTCCAAGTACTTAATCTATATACAGTGCATTCTCGATTATCGCAACCAATTAAAACGAGGGTAGTTGCAATGACCGAGGTTGTTGCAATAATCGAGTAAATTTTTTTAGGCTCAATTCGAGATGTAAACTGAAAATCAGAAAACCAGCACATACATATGTATTTAACTGCAACAAATTTATATTCAATATATAATTCTAATAAGAAACAAAACAAAAGGAAGTTGATTCATTTAGATATACATTTCATTTAAGTAAATAAATACATATGTATAGTTCTCTATTCCTACATGTGCTATTATTTTCTTTTGAAATTTTTATTTGGATTTTTTGGTTTGTTACATTTTTTAAAATCGCCATTTCTCGCAGTTTTTGAAGACTAAAAATTTGTTCTATGGGGCTGAATTTTGTTCAGCCCATCGAATTGTTGTATTGAAAGCTTGTATTGCAGTCTCAGCCTTTATTTTGGAAGCATGAATCTCAACCTCGGCCCCGCTTTCACTGGATCTTTCAACTGATTCATTTTCTTCATAGTTTTCGTCATTGTTATAAATGGTTTCGCGTACCCAATCAATTATTTTTTCATTCGAAATGGATTCGCTGCCGGAAATATCATTGAAGAGAGTTGATATGGATTCTACGACCGTTTGTTCATTGATCATTTGAGCTCTCTAAGGAGCGTTATCCAAAATTAATAGCGCCTTTGTTGGAAGTCCTTTCGAACTTAGAAAGAGTCTTACCTAAAAGACACAAAAAACCTATGAAAAAATACCTACTTGTGGCCGGTAAAATTTTGTTACCTCAGGCACAAATGTCGAGTGGAACCATTGTTCAAAGAATGCTAACGTCATCCGAGCATTTTTATTTGCCTTGTATACAACGGGCATGTGGTCAACATTTTTAAAAGATCGTGGGCTTATAGATTTGCCAATGACGAATAACTTAACTTTGTGCAAACCCGAAGCATTAGTGCAGGCAAGAAACGTGATTCTTTCTTTGCTTGTCTTTTGGTCAGGAGCTGACGATTCCTTAAATCCTACAAGGGGATTGTTGGGCATAAGTCGGTAGAATAACCCGGACTTATCGGCGTTATAAATTTGATGGGACGTCAAATCGAGCTCTCTGACTTTTTCCTTAAATTTAATCAAGAAAGGATCTACAAGCTGCGGTTTGTTTGAAAGTTTTTCTCCACAAATTTTTAACAGACGAATTCCTTTTCTTTTCTTTAAATGTGTCACCCAGCCATTGCTAGCATTAAAAGATCCTGGCCTCCCCTTAAGCAAAGATACGAGTATGTATAAGTATATAAAAACAAAAGTTGCAGTTATCGAGTCAAAATTATTTGAAAAGTTGCGATTACTGCGTCAACAATAATGTAAATTCGGTTGTTGCGAAAATCGAGGAGTTGCGTGAATCGAGAGTTGCGTTAATCGAGAACGTACTGTATATAAAAAATTGTTGCAAGTTTTGGTGTGACTTTATAACTCACGAACGGTCTAACCGAATTTGATCAAACTTTCAGGGTTTGTTTGTATGGTCGTGTAGATGGTTTATGTATCAATTTTATGTAGATGGTGAACGAAATTGGTCGACGCATTCATGAGTTATGACTTTTTATATATTTAATATATAACATCTGACTTTGTCCACATAAAAAAAAATACAACAAATATGTAGACGCCTATAAACATGTACTTTGTGTAATGTGTATACTGTGTGCTGAAGTCAGACCACGGCAAATAACACGTTGTAGCGCTTACACGTATACACATTGAAAGCTGTGAGTTAGTTGTTATGATACGGTTTTTTTATCGAACTCGCATTCTGAACGGATGTAATATTAATTAATTTGATCTGGGAATGACGGGCAACGTTTGCCGAAAATCACCAGATAGCAATATTAATGCACCGCCGAATAACTGTTGATTTTCTCGCAGATCCTGTAATGTTCGATTCAATGCTTTCAATTTTTTTTTATGGGCATTCGGACATTCATAGAATAATTGTTGCTTCTTGCACAACTTTGGCCATTCCAGAATTTCTTGAAATATTGTCCTACACGTTGGAGTTTCAACCGTTTGCATGTTTAATGGCAATTTTAAAGAAAATCTAAACGAATTGATCGAAGCAACAATTCTCACTGGGAAAGCAAAAGGAGAAGTTGTACTGATACCGCGGATCCCATTAATACCAACAGAAATGCCATTTCAATTCAGCGTGGAATATGCGAGCAGTTAAATATGTCGATCTGTTGTTGATCAAATAAGCAATAATTCACTTCATTGTATGATCCGTAGCGAAGCACGCCTTGATCCGCTAGAAGGGTATATGATTTTGATTTTTAACTATTATTGAACTTATTTCTTTTTCAGTACTCTTAGTAAAAAACTGAATTGATTCTGAGGCGGTACGAAGTTCGCCAGGTAAGCTAGTAATATAGTAAAAAATTGTTAATTTTGAAGAGCAACAAACCTGTATTTAATATTTGTGTCCACTTTGTGGTCGTTCGTGAGTGGTCTTACTGATGGTTCGTCCAGCAATTTTGCAGCTGACAATGGTTAATAAAAGTGATTGTGCCCAGAACCCAAGATTCCAGCTGACCCGACGATAGTGACAGCCTAATTCCCAAAACTAAATTAAATTATTTACTTACTTATTGATAACAATATCACCAATGTCGATGTAGGTTTCGCTCACCTCTTACCGTACGTTTTGCTGCCGAAATAAAAGGCTACGCTGGCATTTCTAACCCGGTTTTCTATGCAGGTAAGATATCTAGATCTGGCCACCATCTCCAAACAAAAGTTTTCGTGGCCAATTCCGGGTGATGACGCAGTAGAAGAAGATCGCACCTGACGTGGAACATCCAAGTAGAAGTGTACCTGAAGCAACTATCCGCCCGTTGTTGTAGACGACAGGAGGAGTATATTTATCCAGGCCTAGGTACAAACAAAATGTACTGGAAAATTACTCTTACTGAGGTCTCACATGAAAACTCCAAATGAATTGCAAGGAAACAAAAATTATGGCAAACATTATAGCAGCCGCACAACCTGCAGACATTAATCATATTGATCGCCTGAACGGCATTCACCCCCACAACAAGTATGTTACGCTACTAAACGTCACTTTCTTTGACAGACATCATTCTCCCCCTATCTTGTAGATAGATATTAGAACTGTAATTTATTCACACAAAGGCGCTCCTATTAACTTGTTGACTCCGTTCGCGTTAGGATATCGCGGATTTGTAAAATCAATTTCGAAAATGAACTTACGCCTGTAGTTTTGAATCGTGCATTGTGCCAAAAACACGTAAACAGCTCGCTCGAACGGCCAGCCGAGGGTGACCAGTGACCGAGATAAGTTTGGGTAGATGTGAAGCGATAAAAATTATTTAAAATGGAATTGATTAACAGATCGGTTATCACGAAATCTGACTCGCAGTCAATTGGTAACATAATTGTTCTTTTATTCTTGTTTACTTAGCGTCGCGGTAGGACGGAAATATATATTGAATCTAACTTAATTTGTTTGCAGTACAAAGCAGTTTCAGTAAGAGTGATGGGACGCATTTCACGACGACACTCGGTCCGAGTGCTGTGTACGAAAACAAGATCAGACGTCTTAACATTGAATTTGAAAATTTGACTTATGTCGTTAAGACGGGATTCATCAAACGAGGTAATACAGAGCTTTCTGAATCACAGAGAGGTCATCAAATGGGTTTGGTCTTCACACCTATTCAGTTATGAGTGTATACTTTAGTCAAATGTACTTTGTACATTGATAATTATGTTACCATCCGCGCCGTACTTATGTTTTAATTAAGAGCAATCGGATTGGTAGTACAGTATGCCCACACACGACTATATGCATGTTCTTCGCACAATACAGTAGCAACGGCTAAACTCATGAACTAATTTTGCATTCAACAAGAAGCGCATATCATTGGCATCGTCTTCGAGCGCTAGATTGCTCATATGCCCTATCGCAGACAGGAGGCATCCGATAAGAATTAATCGAATTAGCATAGACGCTCATACTCGTAAACACGAGCTAAATTCAGTTGTTTGCCTAGGAGAGATCTGTGGTTGGAGCATATTGAGAATAATTAGTTTCAATTTCTAGTGTGAACTCTCGTTCTCTATGAACCTGTCGGTCCTATTTTTCTCTTCGTCGGGAGAAACTTGTTCTATTGCACGTGAGTTAATGCATTGCTTATCGAGTGTACCAGGTGTACATGAAACTCAAGTTTTTTTCTTCACTCCTTTATCAATAACGAAGCAATTAATGTGCTGTATAAACGTTCTATTCTATATTTAATATATATATGAGCATGCAATCGACAGTCTTTATCAGTTTACTATGTACTCATACCATGCTAGAACTGATAGAGAGTGACAAGGGGATTTTCATTAAAGACGCACTTATGTTTAGCCCACAATATGCTGCTTAGAAGATAACTTTATTGCTAATTAGGAGTATGTGAAAGAGACTAGTGCATATGTTCCATATGAATAGCTTGGTGGTAGGTTTTTTATTTGTTTTTTATTGTAAATCACACTGAAGTTGATTGACTCCGAATTATCTTAATTGTCCGGCTAATTATCTTTATATAAATCTGTTGAATTCATTCAATTACGCGTAGATTAAACATCTCAAGACCTTTTTTACTCTTGCGAAATTTGATGCATCCATGGTGGCACTGAGTTTTCCTTGCAAATTGCCAATATAACATGTATGATCGGCGCTAACGCTTGTCACCTTATCCAAACAAGTATTTTACTTTTGTAGTTGCCTGACTACTCGAACCGATAAAGATTTTTTTGTTTACATTCGGACACAACATTGTTTATCATTTGAATCGTAAAACGAATATGTATGCTAAACCACATGTAAAATTCAACATGCTAATCGTCTCTCTTTTTTTTAGAAAACAAAGTCATTGTCAGTGGCGTTAGTGGAGAGTTTCGTGCCGGCGAGCTGAGCGGTATCGTGGGTCCATCGGGTGCCGGCAAAAGTTCACTTCTTAAGATCATATCTGGCTATGAGTACGACAGCGTAAACATTTCTATATGTATATCCGTCTTTGCTATACGTTTTCTTATTTAAAGACTATTTGGAATAAGCGGGAACGTTTTGATCAATGGAACTAAGCAAAATACTCAAGAATTTCGCCGCAATTTATCATTCATTACTCAAGATACAGATCTACAGTCGTTCCTAACCGTTGACGAAGCTATGCATTTCTCTGCAAATTTGAAATTAGGCAATAATCTGACGTACATCGAGAAAACCGAAAGGGTAAGAGGGGATCACATCACTTTTTCAGCTGCTAACATTTCTTTCTTTCTTTTTTTATAGATAAGGGATATATTACAATCCGTCGGTATGTACGAAGTTCGTAAGAACACAACGGGCAAGTTATCGGGAGGAGAAAGGAAACGATTAGCAATCGCTTTAGAATTAGTTAATAATCCATCAGTACTAATACTGGACGAACCAACTAGGTAAGCTATTAACAAGACATTCCCGGCGATATTTAAACAATTTGACTATATATAGGAAGTGCGACTTGTGATTAGATTAGGTAAGGGTAATAGTACCATTGTAATTGATGAGGTTATTTCCTCGAATTCGGAAACATATCACAACATACACGGCGCAACAATGAAATTATCTGGTTTGCCCTTATCTAGAGCCGAATTTTGAGTAAAATTGAAAAGTTTGTTCACGGAATTGCATACAATTTAGTAAATGTCTGGATCCTAATCTATGTATGCCTCATATCGTCAAGTTCATTTGGATATACTCTTTTTTTTTGGCGAAAGATAATAGAAAATTCCCCTTCTACTGACTCTGTTCATCCTTTTTATCAATATTTTGGCATCGAACATTAATGAGTCAATTTTTGGCAATAAAGTGTCGGAACTGACTGATTATTATTTGCCTCTGTTCCTTTACAGCCTTTGTGCCCTTAAAGAAAATAAGATTAAGGTAGATGACGAAAATATTGCTGTCTACCTGCGATCCATTATACATACTGTAAACCATAGATATTAGAAACCGTAGTCATTGCGTTTAAATTCGCATTTATTTATTTTTTTTGGAGGCTTCTACTACAGCGTGCGCCATCTCATATGGGTCGATGTAAATTTCGAATAACGTCAACAATTCGCAGCCGATTTTTGAAATTCAAAAACTTTTATTCAATTTAGATCTTTACAATTTATTTTGATTAATTTTTGAAAACAATATCAATTAAATGACCCCCGTTTTCGCGCATTCTCCATGACCGGAGCACCCCTTTTGGCATAAAATTGTTTTCAAAAGTTCCATTTCGCATAAAGACCATTTCGCGTAAACCCCATTTCACATAAAGCTCCAAATCCAACAGCGATATCAAGCAGGGGGTTGCATATTCCCCTCTCGCGTCGAAATAATAAAAATATCTCCCTCGCGGAACCTAAAATAAGCTTTATGCGAAATGAAACTTTTGAAAAAAAATTTATGCGAAACGGGGCAAAATCTCCATGACATTTTCGAGCATTTCGGTCGAAATTTTTTACGCATTTCTGGGACCGCATGATGGGCCAACATCCACCGATATCGATCGCCATCCACTGTATCGTCAACTTTGAAGAAATAAGGTCCAATGATGGTTTTAGGGCATACACCGGCCCAAACAGTAACTTTAACTTTTTGATCATTATAGTGGCTCTTCGTGAATAATGTGAGGATTTTCAGTGCCCCAGAAGCGACAATTTTGTTTATTAACTGAGCCAGAGAGCGTAAAATGTGCCTCATCGGTGATCAAAATTTGCTGCCAGAACTCCGGCTCAGCATTAATCATTGCAAATACATTTTGTGCGTATGCCAAGCGCCGTGGCTCATCTTGTGGCAAAATTCTTTGAGTTATCTGCATTTTGTAAGGAAATAAGTGAAGATCAGCCTTTAAAATTCTCCCACTGGTTCCAGTGATGCCTAACTGCTGCGAACGGCGCCGATATGACAAACTTGGGTCTTCCTGAACACTGGCCTTCACAGACTGAATAGATGAGTTTGAACGCCGTGGACGTGGCCTAGGTTGCTCACGAGGGCTTGCCACAGAATCAAATTGAAAAAAATTCGAGACCCAACGACGAATTGTATCTTTTTTGGGCGCAACACGAACACGATGTTTTGCACGATACGCACGTTAAGTTAGCACAATCGAGCGTTCATTTTTAATGAACATTGTAACTATTTCCGCGCGTTCTTTTGGTGTGAAGCGATTCATGGTTAAAATTGTACTGAATTGACGTTTCAGAAATGCTATGACATATGAAAATCGGTTGACAATAATTGTTGAAGTTATTCGAAGTTTACATCGACCCATATGAGATGGCGCACCCTGTACAATAACGTACTTCATAACCGATAATATGTATAAGTACATATATGAACAGAACTGGTTAAGACGAATCTAATGAGCCCAAACTTGATGGGTTTTCTAATAGGCAATCCAGGATTTCTTGTCATACCTTCGAGTTCCATCGTCAGAGTAGCTCAGTGGTGCCGGCATACATGGGTGTTTCAAATGTTAGGTCACAGATATGTTTGAAAGTAATGTAAATACCCATTATGTGTCTAAGATCCCTACTTCAGCTAACAAAAAGATCTGATGAGCTTGAAACGCCTGAACAGATTGTCATAAATTGTAGCTAAGAACCATCTCAATCACGTTAGCTTTCAAACAAAAAAAAATCACCAAAATCAGTCCATTCGTTCAAGAGCTACGATGCCACAGACAGACACAGACACGTCAAATTTTAAACAATCCTCTTTTTGTGTCGGGGGTTAAAAAAAGAATATACTCTCAACCGTGGAACATCTGAGGAGTCGTGAAGATCTGCAAGGCAAAGAATTACCTTGGACTTTCGGGAGAGGGCTCTATTTCTCAACTGCCTCCTGAGCCCAAAGAACCTGCGATTGGTAATTATTATTCGGCATTTGATCTCAGTGATGATGTCCATGTCACTAGTAAGCCAGGATGGACTTCTCCCACCGTATCTTACAAATAAGTTTGAGCATGTTCAGATCCACCTCGTTCAACAATCAGGCAATCCGTCTGCGCCTGCAGCTTTATTAGACGGCTTTGATATTGCTATCTTAACCTCATCTAAGTCGGTTAGAGGCTATTCCCCCATTACATTATAGATGGTTTATCCTCCAAGTTTTACATAGCACTTAATGACAGATCTATTCCCTTTTACGGATGACTACTCAACTTAGTTGAGTTTAGCCGGGAGGGGCAATTTTCTAAAAAATGTACTTAATTTGGAAAAAAAATTATTAAAAATCAACAGTTACATCCACAATGCTGTGATATACTTTTTTGTAAAGCCAGAAACCTTTTCTTTCATCTTGTTTTTAAACGAAGCTGTTTTAAGGAATAGTTTTTGAGAAATTAATTTTCAAATTCAAAATTTTGAAAAACAAATTAAAAAAAAAAATTTCGAACTATTTTTTTTCCAAAATTGTATGTAATTAAGTACTAATTTTTTTTTCAAAAATTCAATTCTCTTATTAGTTTTTAGTTAAAAACAGAAAACCAGATGCAAAAATGTCTTGAAGTTTTTGAAAAATTAAAAAAAAAACCCGAACCATTTTTTTCTAAGAAAAACCTTTTTTTTTGTTTTAACGCGGCTGGACTTGTAGGCAAATTAATGTATGAATTATTGACCTCTTTTTTATTATTTTTAAAAAAATCGGAGTTTTATTATAATAAATTTTCAATATGATCCCCATTTTTTAGAAGGCAAAGATTATATCTCCTTCTAATGGCTGCACATACATAAGTCTATGCTTGACAAATTTTCCTGCAATGGTAGACTCCAGCGACTTCAATCCGTTCTTTCAGTTGTTCCAAAGAGACTATTTCCACTTCGTAAACATAATTCTTCATGAATCCCCCCACACATAAAAATCTAGAGGAGTCAAATCTGGTGATCTAGGTGGCCATTCCGTGGGGCCCCTTCTTCCGATCCAACGGTCACTAAAATTATCATCCAGCCAGTTTCTAACCCGTAAGCTGTAGTGTGCTAGTGCTCCATCTTGCTGGTAGATTAAATTATCTGCTATGGCCAAAGGAACGTTGTCCATCAAATCGGGCAAAAGGTCTCGTAGGAACTGCAGGTATGATTCTCCATTAATAACGGCATTCAAAAACCGGGGCCCGATTACAGTTTGTCCAACAATACCAAGCCAAACATTACAGCTAAAGCGGTGTTGTGATTTATTTTGTTTTTTGTTGTGCGGATTGGTGCTACTCCAATGATGCAAATTGTGGAAGTTAGTAACCCCATCTCTGGTAAACTGTGCTTCATCCGTCCAGAATATCCTTCCAAAATAGTTTCGTTCGGTTTCATCTCGAAGCAGTAATGATCGACAAAATTCTGCTCTCAAAAACTTGTCGTTTGAGGTGAGTTCCTGAACTGGCCTAAAATGGTACGGGTGTAAGTTTTCGGTATGAAGCACTCTCCATACTCTAGATTTGGGCACTCCAAGCATAATAGCTATCCTCCTTGTACTAAGGGAGGGATTACGTCGGATCAAATCCAAAATTCTTTCATCTAAGATTCCTGATCCATCTGTAACTGATCTTTCGCTTCTTCGATGCTCTAGCACTCCGTGCTCTCGCAGACGTCGGTGGATTCTTGAAAACATGCTACGACTGGGACACCTCCGATTGGGATATCTTTCAGCGTAGAGTCTTTCGGCTTCACGATCTCGACCATTAGCTAAACCGTAGCAGAAGTGCATGTCCGTTAATTCTTCTCGAGAGCATGAGTTTAACATCGTAATGTGTTGATGAGTTATCATCCAATTTGGAAATGGTTTTTTATTAAAAATGCGATGCCTTTTATACCTTAAATGCCTTACATTTGGGTTGCAAATATTTTGTTTTTCAATAAAGAAAAATTGCGGTTTTATTGTCTTAAGGTCCTAGCGGGTAGACTGGTCCGGGTAGGTCCTAGGGTACACGACTGGAGATCACCGGTGTTGTAAGAGTAAGATCAAACAAAAAAATCTGGAGCATGCCCGTGTCCCAAAAAAAAAAAGCAGGCCGAAAAACAATTGGTGCAAACAAATGCAAAAACACAAGCATTTGATTGGCCTCAGCGATGAAGTAATCCCAAACCGGGAAGCCTGCCGCTACTTTCTGAGGTCAAACCGGCGGACCCCACAAGCGGACCAGTAGAAATGCAGTTAAGTGGGAAGGTTATGGTCCTACACTTCTGACCATAACAACGCCGGAAAAAGGAAGAGAAGAGAGAGAAGGTCCTAGCGGGTAGAACCCATCGGCGGCGGGCGGACCCAGACGAAATTGGCAGGGCAGGTCAGTTTTCAGGCGTTATCAATGAAAAAAAAGGATTAATCCAGGGTTATTCCAATACTGTGTCACTTTATTGTATCCTCATAAAACCCCCAATTAAAATAGACAGACCCCCTCCCCCGCCCTCCCGGACGATTTTTTTCTTGTCTTGACCAGACCTACACGCTATAGCTTTTTGGCACACTGCTCGTGGGGCACCCTGTATATACATACATATTATAATTTTATTGCATTTATTATATTTTTTTGCTCTACTTACGATTTGTTGTCCATTATCAATAACGCAATATGGACAAAGGCACCACACAACAAACGCACCACACCTCAAATGCACTACACAACTGATAAAAAGCAGTTGTTTAGTTTTCGCATTTGTGACAACTTCAATACAACTCAACTGAGATACATATACATAATACCCCCGACAACCATTTTGAAGGTTGTATGCTTGTTGTCAACTGACAGACAACTATTTGTTAATCGGTAATACCGATTGGCAGATTACAACTCAACTTTATTCAAAGTTGTCTTCCATAATATAGGGGCCCTAATCTCAACCTCTCGGGAGATAAAGATGCAACTAAGTGGCCATCGTGGTGTTGAAATGTCAGCAGTACGTCACCTGATATGGAATTTCAACACAAAGAGCCACTTGTTTCCCCAAAAAAAACCGAAATAGAGAACTTGTTTCTCCAAAAGGTCCCAATGAAAAAACCTTGTCCTTTTACAAATATAGCATATTAGACCAATATCTTAAATTGATTTCATTCTTGGCCAACATCACTACGAATGCATCCTGCGGAAATGGTGGATATGCATCGCTTATGATGTCGCTTTGACATGGTCCTCACTGCTGTCTGGATTTGTGCAGATTGCGTCGGCACTTGAGAAAGACAAAATCCACAAAGATCTTGGTCGTCCTTGCGACTGCAACTTTTCGACGTGAAATCCTATCCGAATCAGTTGAGTCCGTAAAATCCACATCCGCATCTTGGCTGGAACAAAGTAATGATTCGAGTTAATTTTGGCTTGGAAGGTTCGGATATCCAAACACCGCTAGGTTTCCTCATGAATGTTAAATTTTGGGAATCGTATGATGGCTACTAAAATATCACTTCCCGTTTTTTGGTGTGGTTTCGTGTGGGCTATGATTTCCTGCGACTGCTTCAAAGATGTCCTCTTTACCCAGCCTTACATTAAAATCTAGAACGATTTTGGTATCAAAGCTCGGGCATTAAGCTTCTTCTCTCCTGGACAATCAAAGAAACCATCATGGATCAAAGCCAAAGAATATTTGAAATTAGTTCGAAAGATCACTGCATACACACTGACTTCTTGTTTAGATACTGCATAGTATTCAGGAAGGCATAAATCGTTCTTTGAAACCCGAAAGCATATCATTGTTCTGTCCCGATATTTAATGACTATAAAATGACTACACAGCTGGTCATTTTTGTTAAGCCGGTTAAGCCGGTGTTCCTTGATCAATTACTAGATGAATTACAAATGCTAAGGCTGCAATTAAGTAGTTATTTAGCAATTCAGATTGCAGCAATCGACCTATATATCGAAGCTAAGAAACACGTTCTTGGAAAACGTACTCGATCACGTTTACTCTATGTCATTTGGTTTTTTTTTATTAACTTTATTAATTATACTGCGTCAATACAAAAGAAACAAAGAACACTAATTGATCTGCGTCACCACACAACTCTTTGTGGGATCGTAAAATTACATATAGCAAGTGCGTCGAGCTCTAGTACTCTAGCTTACTCTAGTAATGCACTAGCTCAGCTTTAAAAGTCTAAATCATCTCGTGCTCCATTGTGCTACCACTTGAGTTGGAACCAATTTGAGTGTTGAATAAAATTCGATATTTTGTAGATCTCCGTTTCGGATAGTTAGTTCATTAAAGAAATATTCTCCCACAAATCGTCTTCTTGAGGCGGCAAGAGCAGGCCAGTTACATAGGAGATGGGATGGAGATTCTTCCTCATCATGACACCTATAGCAGTAGTCATTGTTTGGCAGTCCTAATCTTGCGGCATGATTTCCCAAAGCGCAATGTCCTGTTAGGACTCCGATTAGGTTGCTTATAATCTGCCTGCGTATTTTTAGCAGGCTTGTGGTTTTACGTTGACAATACCTGGGCCATGTTTGTCGCGCATAGTTGCATGTTTCGGAATTTTATATTTTTGCGTTTCCATTTGTGGGTTTGTGGATTTCCCCTTTAACAGTCGAGAGCTCCAGCGTGGTGTCTATTTTGGTTAGTTGGTCTGCTTCATAATTACCTGGTATATCGCTATACCCAGGTACCCAGCACAACGTTACAGCGCATCTGCTTGATATCTCATGTAGAGATGTGCGGCAGTGCCTGACCAATTTTGATCTCATTACTGGTGATTCGAGTGCTTTTATTGCAGCTTGGCTATCTGTGTAGATGACGATGTCTCTGTTGTTCATCGATCTCACAGACAGCTAGTCGGCGGCCTCATGAATTTCCGTTAATTCAGCTCGGAATATACTGCAGTGGTTCGGTAGTCTAAACGATTGGCTGATTTTTAGGGTCGGTGCATATACACCCACACCATTGCCTGTCCTAGACCCGTCTGTGTATATTTCCAGTACAGTGCCTTTTTTTTGGAAATTAATTCCCCTCCCACTGTCGTCGGTTGGGAATTGTTGCTTTGTAGAGAATCTTGAAGTCAAGGGTCGGAATTAAGTAGTCCGTGACTTCACTTATATCATTGCTTTGGCGTAGAATACCAGCGTGACCTATTTCGGTGGACTTCCAGTTTCCTTAAGCCACCACGTGATAGGACAGGTTAATTGTATGTATGTACTCCACAAATAAAGGGAATCACAATGGGTCCTTTAGCCTCCGAGTGGATGTGATGCTCAACCATCATACTTCCCTTCTTTAACCTAACCTAACCTAGATCAAAGTCTGCCTACAGACTTTACTAGCCTCAAAAACCTCTTAATTATAGGCAATGGCAATGGGCAATTTTCCTTCGTTGTCCGTATTCCCAAATTACTTTTCTAAAAATATTGGTTCTTTACTATACTTTACCTAGCTTTACAACTTCCTTTATCAAGCCTAATTAATCGATATACAAAATAACCTTACATATTCCCAAACCCTGCGAAAGTATAATATTTTTTATACAATTTTAAGCTTCCACTGCAAATCTTAATTGCAGATTTACAATCACAGTTCTTGTCGAATTTGCGTCCTTTACCCTCTCAGCCTTAGAACATGGCAGGAAAGTCAACCGATTTGTTTGAGGCTTTCCACAAAATTTCCAACAGACTGTTCAAATTGTCTACTGGCTTTGAGCCCAATTTATTGTTACGTTGGCGCCATGCTTTCTTAATATTCTAAGGGAAGAGCGCCAATCGGAGAGAATATTAAAGACGTTCGCTAAGAGTTTTTTTATTTATCAACAATCTTTGCTTAGCACTGTACTCTAGCATACTCTATTATTCTCTGCCCCACTGTCGACAACAGCTACCCTTTTAGACCATTATTTGTGTGAGCATCTTATCCCCTCTTCTCTCTTAGTTCCTTCGCGCGTTCCGCGTTCTTCACAGGAAGTTGGTTATTGTCGCGTAGGTAGATTTAGATTAAAGTGGGGAGAGGGACAATGTCACCTAATCACTGCGATCTCTGATGGTCCTGTTGTGATGTCCCCCATTTAGAGTTCACTCAAAAATCCTGAGTTCATGATAAAACTTAGTACGTTTTTGAGTGAACTAGCAGCGATTTCTTCTGCCTGCCTAGGTGTTTGTGTCGTGTACTGATGAGGCAGTTACAGTGGCACAGTATTTGCTCTGCTGCTTTTGCCTCTTCGTTGGACATTCTGCAGATGTCATCTTGTGTGATGGCCATGGTTTTAAGATGTTTGTAGACCGGGCAGTGTCCAGTGAGGAATCCTGCGACTATACGAATCTGACTCCTAGAAAGTAAGGGAAGTGGTTGGTAGGAACATCTTGGCTTGTCTGCTACCTTCGTTTGTGTCCAGTAGTGGTTGGCCGTGTTCCTCAACCATTCCTTAACGTAGCATTTTATGGTGCTGATAGGTATGCCGCAGAATGGTCTTGGCATCATGAATGGTGATGCAGAGCCTTTTTTGCTAATTGGTCTGCTTTTTCGTTTCCTATGTGGCCACTGTGCCCAGGTATCCACATGAGGTGAACTCTGTTTGTGTTGGCCAGCTGGCGTAATAGAGGTGACTTGGGCTAGAAGTGCAGCCTTGCTGTCAGAGAGAATATAAATGTTTGTAATTATTATAGCTCTGTTTGTATTTTCTCTGAGGTAGAAGTTGATTGCGAATATCTCTGCTTGAAATACGAAGTTGTATCTGTCTATGCTGTGATAGATGTGTGTTCCAGTGTTAGCTCCGTACACTCCAGCCCCAACACCTTCGTTCGTGTTGGATCCATCTGTGTACCACACATAGGATTGCTCGACGTCAATGCACTGATCTATTTGAGTTTTTGTACTGCTCTGACCCAATTTGTGTAAGGTGTCGAGTACCTTGATTCATCGTATGCTTCGACAGTATCATGTGTCTTGATTTATCATCGGACTATCGGATGTAGAATAGCATTGTTGACGGATATGGGTGAAAGGAAGAAGAGTGTGCTAGCTGTGCGTGTGATGTCCAACAGTGTGTATGACTTACGTTGTGTGGATGGTTTCTTATTGAGAAAACTATTATTATTAAAGTGTTCGTTTCAAAATTTGGCTTTTATAGCCTTTTCTTGGCTTCCCCCGGCATCCCACAACGTAGCCACATAAGTCCATTCCTTTTCATTCTTACCATTAAAGATATTGCAATGGTCATTAAATACTCCTACATCTCTCTATATTCCGACGACACCAACTGATTCAAAACTATTTTTTCCGGAACATGACTTTTCTCTTATTTAAACGGATCTCAGAAGTTCTAGCTCCAAAGACTTGGTGCATAAGATGTCCAAGATGTCCAATTAATCGCTCCTTTACGAAGGCACGTCAAATCTCCTCATCTTTACTTTCTCCACAGCCCACTTCCACCGTTTATGTGATCCACGAGCTAGGCATATTATGTGACCTGGAGTTCAATTTCCTTACACATCTCTGCATATGTAATCTCTTCTTCTTCCGCCTTCTTCTTGAACACACCTCTCAATTGTGATCTCCCTATCAAGACCGCTTTAAATAATCAACTTGAATGCGCTAGAAGAACGTGGAATAGCCAATAACGTCGTCATTCATCGACTTCTTTCTAATAATCCTTTTTAATATTAGCCCTTGAGGATATCGTATCCTCGTTCTTCTATCTATCTACCCCCAATACCTGCAATGGCTCCAATAAACTTTATCCTCGTAACTGGAGAGTATTTATATAAATATTATCGGTTTCGACTTCAGTACTGTACACACTCCCTTTAACCTCAATCGTAGCAAATAAGTTTATTTTCAACTCAGCTTATATTAAACCAAATAAAATGGGGTATTGCCTCCACCAAAATTAAATTAAGTCCTAATTGCTGTGCTAATAAAATTGTTGATACAACGACACTTCTTTTTATTTTAGCGGGTTAGATAGTTCAATTGCGAATCAGTGCATTTCATTACTCAAGAAACTGGCAAATGAGGGACGAACGGTTGTGTGTACCATCCATCAGCCGTCGGGTCTGGCCGTGGGAATGTTTGACATGTTGTATGCCATCGCCCATGGAGAATGTATCTACTCAGGTGGTACCAGAAATCTTGTACCATACTTAGGAGAGCTTGATTTAAAGTGCCCCGCCAACTATAATCCTGTAGATTATCGTAAGCTTACACCTTTGTCTAACTAACTGATTAGTAATCTGTATGTCTACGTTGTAGTGATGGAAATAGCAACAGGCGAATATGGAAAATTGAACTACAAGCTGGTGGAGAAGATCAAAAACGGCAAGAACAAGTCCTACATACAATCGTGTCGCGCATATTTTGAAACGAAAGCAGTGGAAGCTGGTAGTAAGTTCATCTTTCGCTTGCATTTAATTCCTATTATTGTATTTTTTTATTTATTAATAATAGAGACGTCCACGCAAGCACAGAGCCCCCCCGATTACGTTCCAGAACTTAAAGTACCAATCAAGTCGAGTGAGAAACTAATGGAGAAATCAAACCCGAACGAGTACAACTCCCACGGAGACGTGAATAGATATAAACCAAAGAAACACATAATACATATCGATGCAAATAGACTTTGTACGAGAGATCATACTTACGCTGCACCATTCTATCTACAAATTATAATACTGTTGGAGAGAACTTTCCTTATATTATGGAGAGACAAAGGACTGACTCTCATGCGTTTCGTTATACACCTGATAATGGCAATTCTGGTCGGAATTTTATATTACGGAATCGGCAATGATGCCGGAAACGCTCTGAATAACTTTCGATACATCTTCTATACACTCATGTTCCTTATGTACACGTCGTTTTCATCGATTCTCGTTAATTGTAAGTATTATGCGTTTCATTCCTTTTTTTTGCAATCCTTAAAAATTGAAAAAAAATTGGAGACCTTTCGAGGGAATATAAAATTTTACATTAAGGACATAACAATTATGGACAGAAATTGAAAATTGGGATTTGAAAATGGATTCAGGCTGATAGACTTCGCGAAATATCCTAGTTGCTGGCACGCGTTTCCCGCATCTCAACATACACAAGGGGACCTGGCGATCTCCGGATCAATCAACCGTCAACCAGATCGACCACATTGCGATTGATGGGGGGCACGCATCCGATATTCTGAATTTACGAAGGATTTCCGAGGAGCCAACATCGACTCGGATCATTGTCTTGCGGCAGCCAGGTTGCGACTGCGAATATGCCTAACTCAGAAAAATCGAGTTAGGCCTGCGGCATATAACGTTGCAATGCTGCAATCACATGAGACCGCCAGAGCATATGCTGATCGCGTCTCCTTCAGGCTCTCGGAAAACCCTCCAACACCTACTCAATCCGTACAAGACCAATGGATCCGCTGTCACAAGGGCTTAGAGAGTGCTGCCTCTGAGGTACTAGGTACTAGTAGTAGATTCGTAGTCGGTACTAAGAATTTGGAAGGAATACTTCTGCGGACTGTATAACAGCGATGACGAAATAGATTCCGCTGTCAGGCAGGATGACCCATGATAGCATAGAATTCCGTCCCCCTGATCTGGATGAAGTTGGGAATGCTTTTTCTAAGCTTAAGTCCAATAAAGCTGCTGGAGCAGACGGACTACCTGCCGAGCTCTTTAAAGCATCTGGAGATGACCTGGTTGGAAGTGTGCACCTGCTCATCTGCAAGATATGTTCAGAGGAATGCCCGATGCTCGATGAATTGAATCTTTGTATCGTTTGCCCGATCCACAAGAAAGAGACCCTTTGTCTGCGCCAATCACAGAGGTATAAGTCTCCTGAACATAATTTACAAGATCTTCTCTGCTGTTTTATGTGAACTTATGAAACCAACTGATGGGTCCATATTGGTGTTGTTTCAGGCCCGGGAAGTCCACCATCGATCGAATATTCACACTACGGCAGATCCTGGAAAAAATCAACGAGTTCTAGATCGACACACCCCATCTATTTGTCGACTTTAAGGCCGCATACGTCAGCGTGCATAGAGACGAGCTACACAGCACATCCCTGCCAAACTCGTCAGGTTGTGCAGGATGACATTAGGGAATTCTCGCTGCTCCATCAGGTACGGAAGCGACCTAACCGAGTCCTTTAATATCAAAAAAGGTTTTAGACAGGGCGAAACGCTTTCGTGTAACTTTTTCAACATCGTCCTTGAAAGAATCGTGCAAAACTCATTGGTCAACACGAGGGGCACGATCTGTTTCAAGTCCGGACAACTGCTCGCTTATGCCGACGACGTTGACATAATTGGTCGAACTCAGCGAGATGTCCATGAGACATTTACGAGCATTGAGACGGAAGCGGCTAAGATGGGACTGGCGGTAAATTAGAGCAAGACGAAATATATGCTGTCGTGGAAAAAGAACCCGAACTACCAGCGTCTTAGCCAGTGCGCGCATATTGTCAGGCATAATTTCGAGGTAGTCAACCTTGGCTCCGCAGTGACATGCAGCAATGACATAAGTGTCGAAATCAAGCGCAGAATAACTCATGCTAACCGCTGTTTCTTTGACGGCCAAATTTAAGGTGGCCCACGCATGTGGAAGGAGATCTCAACCAACTGGGCATGCGTCGCTGGAGACTGTTGGCGAAAGATGGCGCCAGTTGAAGAGACTTTTTGAAGGAAGCCCAGGCTCGCCACGAGCTGTAGCGCCGAAGAAGAAGAAGAAGAATTGAGATATCAGGCTAATTTCGCGTTCGATATTGTTCCCGAGCTCCTCTAACCTTGTTAGCTTGTTAGCATGAATCCACGACTAAATGTAAACCTAAAAAAGAAATCCAACGAAATTCAGCCATTCGACTGGACCATTTTTCAAAAGTATACCATTGCCTTCCCTTCCAATACTCGTATGTGGTGTGTGACATTATCTTGCTGTAACCTTATATCACTGCTTCAAGTCTATCCAATTCTGGGCAAAAACAGTCTTCCATCATCACGATTTCCGTACATGGCAACGTGGCATGAATGAAAAAATACGACCCAATCACATCTTCGGCTTGAAATCTCCATCGCACGGTCATTTTCTCTAGATATAATAGAATCACTTGAAGAATATTTGGGTTTATTGGTGTTCAGTAACGCTTTATAATTCATGCAGGTTCAAGAGTGTACGCTCCTATGGTTTTTGTCACACAACCTGGACGGGGTGCAGATGGTTTGTGTCGAAGATGTTCGTTCACTACTCTCCGGGGGTGGTTGCCCTAGATATGATTTGAGAGATTCAACTGAATTTGCGTTGATTGTAGTTCACAGTAACTCTTTGTTTCCATGTCGTTAAGTTGTTATATTGGAAATGCATACACAGAGTATGAATTTTGAAGTGATCTCATGCTGCGAGTGTTATGCCTTCGTCAGCATTTTTTGATCATCTTTCATTTACAACTGATGTTGTAGCACAGTTTTTCCGTATAGGAATTGTTCTTGACTATGGACGGACTTGAACTACAGACCTTCGGCTCAACAGTCGGTGATGATGCGCTCAGTATGATTTTCAGAATTTTATAAAATTAATACGTCCCTAGAACCGTGTGTTTTCTCCTCCTGGATTGAATCAGATTAAGTTTATCCCTAGACCGACAGACGTGTGCACAAAAAGTTAGAACAATATTCAATGAGGTATTTGGCTCTGAATGCTAAATTCCATGATAGCAAAGTTATCGAGTTTGTATTTTATGGTTTGGAGGAGTACAATCTTGCCAAAAAATACTTACCGATTAAAACTCGCAACTTAATAGATTTAATCTCTGGTCGTGACACCTGTGCGCGTCATAGCCTTCCATTCGAAATCGAAAACAGATCCATGAAACAATGAGACCAAATATATAGCATTCACGCATCCAGCACAGTCTAAGGTTTGCAGGTCGATAAAAAAGTACCACATCCATATGCTGCACTGCATATGCCGTTCCTGCATTTCCTGCATTTTGCCATTCAACCAGCTTCTTCATTATCCATTAAGAGATCCAATATACGATTCAAATACAGGGTGAGCCAAATACAAGTTTCTTTTTAAAAATGCAATAAAATGAACAAACTTAAACTTTTTCTATGTATTATGGCTTTATTAGTCAGAACAAACATTCCCATTAATTATGAAATACAACGTCGTTCAAGTGGCTGCCTCGGCTGACTTGGCAGTAGCACATTCTGTAACCCCAATTTTCCAAGACCTTGTTGATGGTTTCGGGCTGTAGCTCACGGATTGCTTGGATGATATAGGCCTAAACTTGAATTGTTTCCGGATTGTTGGCATAACACTGGTTCCTCACGTTTCCCCACAAAAAAAAAGTCCAAAGGGGTCAAATCGCAGCTCCGAGGCAGCCAATTGACATTGTCAAAACGGTTGATAACACGATTTGGGAATATGGTACGCAAAAGATCGATTGTGGCATGGGCCGTGTGGCATGGCGCGCCATCCTATATGAACCAGAGGTCGTCCAAATCCATGTCTTCAATTTCAGTATAAAAAAAGTCGGTTAAGATGAAAATGCGCCTCGTCAGAAAAGATGATTTTTCGCCCAAAATCGTTGTCCAATTCAAGCTGCTCTAAGGCCCAAACTGCGAAACGATAACGAAGCGGATGGTCGCGTGCCTTCAATTGCTGAGTCAATTGGACCTTCTTAGCGAATAATCCGAGATCTTTATGCCTAATTCTCCTCAGGCTAGTGCGTGAAATGTTGAGCTGTTGAGATCGATGGCGAGTTGATGTTCGTGAATCGAGTTTCAAACTCTCGGCCACAGCAGCCACATGCTGTACACTAGTATACCAGTCTCACGAATTTTTTGCAAAAACTTACTTGCGTACAGCAGTCGCGGTGGGTGCTTCATTTCGGCCAAATTTTCTTTTTAAAAAAAACGCACTGTTTGGGCTACACAGCACTCACTTTGAAAATAAGTTTTCAATATTTACCAACGTTGTTCAAGCGTAAAGCGACTCCTTTCGTTCCGCGGAGGTATGATACTGACTTTCTGTCAAGATTTCGAGCGGGAAACAGCTGTCAGTGTCAAGCCACTACTAGACGGCCCACCCGTTATATGTGCCCTAAAAGAGGACCAGAGCAGAAATTTTGCCAAATCGCCTACTGATTGTCATTATATTTGTAGGTGCTTCATGTTAAGATTCCACCGACCGTATAGGTGGTGAGTCATCTCTAGATTACCTCAATTTAAGTTAAAGGTAAGGACAAAATATTACCAAATCTTTTGGGAAATGTAGAGATTCATCTCTTTAAAGTCTTCTGGAAAACAATTATCGGCATAACAAGAGCACTGAAAATATTTTCTGTGCAAATAACTTTTTTGACATAGTTTTACACAGTCGGATGTTGATGGATGGCTATTATTCCTAATGTAACTTATAACTTATAAGACCTCCTTGATAGACCATACGCTGAAAATAGTTCTAAGTGACTTCACAAGTGGCTGGGTAACGATGACATAATGATTTTGCAACAACCTAACATATGTAAGGGATCTGGCGGTCAGTTAACGGTCGGCCACATTAAACACATTGCGATTGACGGCAGACACTTTCCCAGTTTCCTGGATGTCTGAACCTTCCGAAGAAGGTTGTGGATTTCAATGAATCGCCGGAGTCAAGACGGATCACCATAATTTGACGTTGAGAAGCGTCCCCAAGCATTGATACAGTCTGTACAAACCATCGAACAGCATTATCAGAATGCCATTGGGATAGCCGTCCCTGGTGCGGCCGGTTTCAAGGTGCCACATACAGGAAACCTTTAGTTCGATGACAACTCGTGAGACTCACCATCAGAAAAGAGGGAGGATTACGCGCTTCTTAGATGAAAAAAAAAAAAAGATCATGAGAAGTGTGAGATCCAGGAAATGGGGAAACGCGTTTTAACAAAGAATAAAACAAGCATGCCAAGGCTATAAAACCAGAGCCTGTAGGCATGGACCATTCACGCATTTCAGATCGATGCACAACATCGTCGACTAAAACATGGTGTCTATAGAGAAGAATTGTAAAGAACCACATTGTGCCATCCCATCCAAGATGTGTAAACTTTTACCAAACTCGTGTGAGGTTTCGCCTTACGATGGAGGAACCATACGTCTTTTCTGTTGATCAATTCTGGCCTGTTTTAAGTGAGAGCTAAAAAAGAAGGAAATATTCCTTTGAAAGCCTACAGATTTCGAAATCGGCCTGTTTTGATTGATATCTGCTTTCGAAGTGCTTTTAGCAGGCTTAACTTTTTTACTCAATGAGCATTTAACATTGTTGTAGACAACCTATTTCTCACTTCCATTGATAATGCGCTTCAAAATGGATAATTTTCTTAACGTTTGAGAGGAAAATCACAGACGTCAATGCGACGTCCAAATTATTTTCACCTAGAACATTAGGAAAACATATTTTGAGCTTTGAGATTTAAGCACTAACTATGCGGACATTGCTTACGAACACAATTTGTTGCAAAATTTTTGTGAAGGGAACATCAAAAATGTACTGTTGATTACTATACAAATGTGCTTATTATTCCCGTAGAAAATCCAGTTCCCCAAAATACCATATGCTTGGTTTATATGTGTCATCAGCTCCAGCCCCTGTCTTTTCGCTCCTTTTTATTTTACTAATTTAACGCCTATAGGAAGCGCGCAAAGAATTTACTTTTTTCTTCACCATTTCCAAGGTAGCGCCTTGCTCTACTTCCTGGTACTTTTATGAAAAGTATTTCCCAAGAATTGTTGGGTACATATTTATTCCTGTAACCCTCACTTTTATTTTGCCACAATGCTGGTTCGTTTTGCGAACATCTAATAAATTCTCCCAAAAATTTCTTATTCATTCTGGCACGTGCTGTCTCTAAATATTTTTAAGAAACGATGTTCGTGAAATCCTTGCCTTCGCGAACGAACACTGAAATCTGTTCGCGAACACCTCCACTAACGTCGAACATTTTGTGGAACTGATCAAATTCGCGGTGGATGACCTGCTTTAACTTAGACGAGTGATCACGAACGGGAGAATTCGTTAGGTTTAGCCGTTCAGTGATCTTATGAGTTTGTTCACCGATTTGCATACAAAGTCTTTCAACTTAAACTGGTATTCCAGAGCTTGATGCACCAAGCAACGCTAAAATTATGGCATCAACATTATGTAGAACAATTTTAGTACCGATACTCAGAAATGCTGCTTTGTACTTTCCTTATTTTAATCGGTACCAACCAAAACTACTGCGTAGGATCAAGCAAACCTTGCTATATGAGTGGAAAGTGAAATTGTCTAGGAAAAAATACAATAAAGACCTCTGTTGTAAAAAAACACGAAATTACTTTCCTTCTTCTTCTTTTCCTTTTTCCGGCATTGTTATGGTCAGAAGTGTAGGACCATAACCTTCCCACTTAACTGCGTATTCCTACTGGTCCGCTTGTGGGGTCCGCCGTCGGCCTGCCTTTTTTTTTTTTTTTTTTTTTTTTGACACTGTCATGCTCCTGATTTTTTTGTTTGATCTTACTTTTACAACACCGGTGATCTCCAGTCGTGTCAACCCACTGATGTGATGTGTCAACCCACTGATGTGCCTAGATGTGATTTTCGTTTACCTTTGTTTTAGTCGCCTTTTACGACAAGCGAGAGGTATCGCTGCAGGGATATTCTTAACCCGTCCCTGCACGGATACGAATGGTTCAGTGGTAGAATGCTCGCCTGCCACGAAATTATTTTCCTAACACCTCAATATAATATCCGACAACAAATAGAAGGATAGAGGATATTTCTAAGGAAATAAAAAAGGGAAAAGGAAATATAAGCAAAATGGAACGAACAAAATTGGAAACTTCTTCAGAAGAACGAAAATAGTCAAGACCTACCTATACTACATAAAATGTCCGATTTTATAGTAAAAATTTAAAAGCCTATATTATTTTAAACAGCTGGTAAACTTCTTGGAAAATTGTACACCTAAGTTAGGGATTTTGTCCATTAATTCAGAAATGATAGCTGTTTAGGGAGATTTGGAATCATTAGAAAAACACTTCCTGTGGAAACCGTGAGGAGGGTTTAAGAATATATTAACAAGATTCCAGATTTTTGAAACACCGTTGTTTTTAGTGACGAAAGTAAGTTGGACTTGTTTGGCAATGGCGGGAAACGGGTTTCGTGAAAACCAAGTACTAAGCCATGTTGTCGGAGTGCATGTCTGCGGGTGGGGTTGGCCAAACGCAGTTTTTTGATAATGGAAGAAGCTTATATGATTATCTCCTCATCCTACATAGAAATCTCCAGCAAGCGCCTCGTAAATAGGCCTCGTTTCAAATTAGGTCCACGACCCAATGCACACTGCTCACATGGGGGCAAGACCAAACATATGCTGTCATCAAAATACAACACAGCGTTTTTTGGTTATTACTTTAAAGTAGCCAAGGATTCCGTCTATCTTAATTCACTACTGAAACAGTAGTGGCAACGACAGCAGTGCTTAGATCAGACGCACAATAACTCTCGCCGACCGTTGCTTCTTTGAACTCAACAGGCGTTACAGAAGTAGAGCCCTTTATAGGCTTGGACATTATCGAAAGTGGATAGAGGCCCTTGGTCGATTAGAGGGAAACGATTTGCCTGCAAGCTTTGATACTGTTTGTGTTTAGGTTGAACGGAAAATAATGAAGAAGGAAAAGAGCCAACAACGATTCTGACTACAGTTAAGACTACGAGCAAGACTCGAGTCTTTAAACTCGAGGGACAATATAGCAGAGAAAGACTGGATTTTATTTAAGATGTCGCACAATTGGATGTTCGAAAGGTTTATTGGTTAAGTTCCAGGTTCACACCTCGAACTGTAGAACCATCTAAGCAAGAGCTGCATATGCAGTCGCCAACTGTGTCCTGTCCTACTCTTATACCTGCAGTAACAACCTTTCAATCCTATTTTTAGAAATCATTATTAACAAACCTTATAATTAGCTATTTTTGCATTAATTTCATTTTACCAGTTCCACTGGAATTTCCGATAGTTACGAGAGAACATTTCAACAGATGGTATTCGTTGCGTGCTTATTACATAGCATTCACCTTAGCCGACATTCCAATTCAGATAATGTGTACCTCAAGTTTTGTCGCTGTGTCATACACACTCACCGGACAACCCCTTGATCCGGTGCGCATTTCATTATTTGCCATTATATCATTTCTAACTGCATTGGTTGCCCAAAGTATTGGATTGTGTATTGGAGCGGCCTTAAGCATCAAGGTACTGCCGCTCTTATATGTATGTAAATTGCCTTCTAATCTTGTTTCTCTTTCCAGCTTGGTTGCATAATCGGGCCATTCTTCCTGTGTCCATTTTTAGCATTCTCGGGATTCTTTCTACGACGAGACGATTGCCAGGAATGGCTACAATGGGTGTTCAGCATATCGTTTCTCAAGTACGGACTAGAGGCTTCGACGCTAGCTATATTTGGTTATAATCGACCGAAAATGGAATGCAATCAAATGTACTGTCACTTTGCAAGACCAAAGATATTTTTAAAGAACATCGGGATGGACTCTGGGAATTACGAAACTGCTGTTCTTTTCTTAATAATGTTATTCTTGATGCTGCGGGTTGTGGCATTCTACATAATGTCATTTAGAATAAGAATATTTCGTTAATTAAGTCACCATAAAGACAATCATTATTTTGGAAAAGAAAAAGATAAAAAGGGAAATTGCCATTGGTTCCTCTTTAATTGATAACATAACATCACGACTATCTTCCAATTCACATTTAAAAAAAAAACAAAAATCTTATTTTTTGTTAGTTTTCGAAAAACATCACCAAATAAAAGAAAAAAACCAAAATGCTGTGAGGAATTAGATTCTAACGAGGGACATTTGCGTCGTGAGACGCTTAAATTTGTTGTTTTTTTTTTATATATATCGGTATATGTAAATAATTGTTTTGTGTTCATTTTTGTTTGTATTTTTTTTATTTTTTGTTGTTTTAAGCATTTATGCAGTGTGCGAGCGTATTTTAGAGAGACTATAGCCTTTTAATCCAGCAATTATATACGTATACTGACTACGCATACTTCAAATGCCGAACACATTTGTTTTGATTCAATGACAATAAAGTTACAATTTGTTTTTTGTTAAGAGGGGATTTGTATACGTAACACGACTTTTAGAGTTGACCTTTCGAAGCACATTATCTTTCTCGTTTCGTTTTATTTTATTTTTTAGTACTTGGTTCTAAAAATGCATTTTCATTAAAAAAAAAAAAACATTTTTCTTTTTGTTCCTCACTTTTTTTATGTGATTCCGTAACCTTTCACTTGCTTGCGTTTTTTGTAATAACACACGAGCATATTTGGAACTGAAACGCGGCCTAAAAAATTAAGATGCTATTTACATTACTGAAATCGAAATTTTACATCAATCAAGAGTTTTAGTTTATGAAACTAATTTACTTAAGTGGCCTGTAATAAAAAAAAATATTTTTATATAAAACCTTTAGTTAGACCTAAGTCCATTGGAAATTTTGAATTTATCATCCACTTTTGGGAGATGGATTAATTCGATGTCAATGATGTTCAAATTGTGAAACGTAAATTGTGATCATGTACACAATAAACCCTTTTGGTGCTTCCTCTTCCCCAATTTTTAGCACCCTTTCCGTAGCGTTTAAATCGAAAAAGCAATTATTGTTATAGTAAATGTATTTTTTTATACATCAATGGTTACATGTGATCGATTGAATTATTTATTGTTCGAAAGGAGTACAAAACCTAACAGCTGCATGTAATATTTTTTCTCTTTGTGACTAGAAAAAATAAATAAAATGATTCTTGTGCAATAAATCAATTTTTTTAACAAATAAGAAACCATTTAGAAGTGTGATAATATCCTTCAATTGAATTTTATAGAAATAAGTAATTTGTATACATTAACGCAAAGCACCAATGTTTAAAATCACGCCTTCAGAGAATACCTTCCCTTTGTTTATATATTGTAGAAATAGAGTAATAAAATATACATTTATAACACGAATCATATACAAATATCTAGTTGATAAATTGGGGATTTTTCATTTAAGAGTATTTGTAAACGAATTGTATTTAGTTAAATATAACGTCTATTTCCATCGAATTTCGATTCTTGTGCTTTTACGTAACTTGTTCCCTGTTCTCTTGCCTTAGTTTTGCAGTATTTTAAAAAGTTGCTATCTACAGGATGTCTCTAAGGTCTAAGGGGAGTATCAGGCAGGTTTGCCCACCACATCAGACGTATACAAGATGGATGGACGAGGGTATTTGAGCTAGCCACAAATACCACAAATACTTTAACCCTTGTGTCAACAGCCAAAAAATTATACATAAACATACACCCAACATACCCGGGTGTTCCATACATTTTTGTATGTGTATGAATAAATTTTGTTCGCTTTTTTCAATTTCTTATATTGCAACCAGCTATTTATGTGGGATGGGAACCGAACACGCAGACAACACCCTAGACAAACGGACGATCTGACGACAACCAGTCACGTACGCCACAATATATCAGGACAATCATCCGACGAACGCGCCATACGCGTAACACACACATAACACACACAGCGCACGATACCGGCAAGTGGAACGAAACGAAACAGACGAAGACGAACACAAAACACAACACAGGGCATTCGTTGAACGGCCGTCAAGCGGGGCAGATCGTTTCAGTGCGTTTAAGCATTTGATTTCAATTGTGAGTCGTGGAACAGCCGTCAAGCAGTCCAGACTAGTTAAGTCATAAAATTTTGTTAACTTAAAATAATTCTTTGTGCGAAATAAATTAAAAAATAAATGAAATCCTACATTTATGCATACATAATGTCGACAAAATTCCGGTCGTCAATATACAGGCAGAAATATATGACCTAATAAGACCCAGATGCTGAGCTTCTCCTTCCGATGGTTGATGCTGGGAAAACCTCTACAAATAACAGCTACTATTTGTATTGGAAATCATCCATAGGGTCATTTTTAAGTACATATAAAAGTATAATAAGTCAAGTAAGCCATCCTTAAAAAAATCGAACTTCCGCATTCATAAATGCACCAAATAGATTTATGACTGTGTCATTATTGCTTTATTTTAGATATTGAGATTCTTCACACGAGAACAAAGGGCTAGTTATTTAGTGGGATTAGCGATAAGCTATTATTGAAAGTAATGTTGTTATACAGGGTGTCCCACGAGCAGTGTGCCAAAAAGCTAGAGCGTGTAGGTCTGGTCAAGACAAGAAAAAAATCGTATGGGGGGGGGGGGGGGGGTCTATTCCCTCCCGTTTAGTCGGGAGGGGCAATTTTCTAAAAAAAATTACTTAGTTTGGAAAAAAAATTATTAAAAATCAATAGTTACATCCACAATGCCGTGATATACTTTTTTGTAAAGCCAGAAACTTCTTCTTTCATCCTGTTTTTAAACGAAGCTGCTTTAAGGAATAGTTTTTGAGAAATTAATTTTCAAACTCAAAATTTTGAAAAAAAAATTCGACCTATTTTTTTTTCAAAATTGTATGTAATTAAATACTAATTTTTTTCAAAAATTCTATTCTCTTATTAGTTTTTAGTTAAAAACAGAAAACCGGATCCAAAAATGTCTTGTAGTTTTTAAGAAATTGAAAAAAAAACCCGAACCATTTTTTTCTAAGAAAAACCTTTTTTTTGGTTTTAACGCGGCTGGACTTGAAACATTGACCTCATTTTTATTATTTTTAAAAAATTCGGAGTTTTATTATAATAAATTTTCAATATGATCCCCATTTTTTAGAAGGCAAAGATTAAATCTCCTTCTAATGGCTACACATACATACATAAGTCTATGCTTGACAAATTTTCCTGCAATTTGACTCCCGCGACTTCAATCCGTTCTTTCAATTGTTCCAAAGATACTATTTCCACTTCGTAAACATAATTCTTCATGAATCCCCACATCAATCCACACATACAAATCTAGTGGAGTTAAATCTGGTGATCTAGGTGGCCATTCCGTGAGGCCCCTTCTTCCGATCCAACGGTCACTAAAATGATCATCCAGCCAGTTTCTAACCCGTAAGCTGTAGTGTGCTGGTGCTCCATCTTGCTGGTAGATTAAATTATCTGCTATGGCCAAAGGAACGTTGTCCAATCGGGCAAAAGGTCTCATAGGAACTGCAGGTATGATTCTCCATTAATAACGGCATTCAAAAACCGGGGCCCGATTACAGTTTGTCCAACAATACCAAGCCAAACATTACAGCTAAAGCGGTGTTGTGATTTATTTTGTTTTTTTTTGTGTGGATTGGTGCTACTCCAATGATGCAAATTGTGGAAGTTAGTAACATCATCTCTGGTAAACTGTGCTTCATCCGTCCAGAATATCCTTGCAAAATAGTTTCGTTCAGTTTCATCTCGAAGCAGTAATGATCGACAAAATTCTGCTTTCAAAAACTTTTCGTTTCGGCGGCGGGCGGACCCAAACGAATTGGCAGGTCAGTTTTCAGGCGTTATCAATGAAAAAAAAGGATTACTCCAGGGTTATCCCAATACTGTGTCACTTTATTGTATCCTCATAAAACTCCGAATTTTTTAAAAATAATAAAAAAGAGGTCAATGTTTCATACATAAATTTGCCTACAAGTCCAGCCGCGTTGAAACCAAAAAAAAAGGGTTTTCTTAGAAAAAAATGATTCGGGTTTTTTTTTTAATTTCTTAAAAACTACAAGACATTTTTGCATCTGGTTTTCTGTTTTTAACTAAAAACTAATAAGAGAATTGAATTTTTGAAAAAAAAATTAGTACTTAATTACATACAATTTTGGAAAAAAATAGTTCGAAATTTTTTTTTTTAATTTTTTTTTCAAAATTTTGAGTTTGAAAATTAATTTCTCAAAAACTATTCCTTAAAACAGCTTCGTTTAAAAACAGGGTGAAAGAAGAGGTTTCTGGCTTTACAAAAAAGTATATCACCGCATTGTGGATGTAACTGTTGATTTTTAATAATTTTTTTCCCAAATTAAGTCAATTTTTTAGAAAATTGCCCCTCCTGGCTAAACGGGGGGGGAATAGATCCCCCTTCCCATACGATTTTTTTCTTGTCTTGGCCAGACCTACATGCTCTAGCTTTTTGGCACACTGCTCGTGGGACACCCTGTATATTGGAAACAGTAGTAGGGTCGCAAGGAGTTGGTTGTGTTTCTGCCAGTTGTTACAACATTTGTTACGGCATTTGGATACAAAGATGCTTTTAATTTCCACGAAAAGCATTTGAGAAAAAATATTTGGAGGAGCATATATTTTTTTTTAGTTATTTATATATTAATTTTATAGTTATTTCTGTATTTATTTATAGGTTTTTAAAGTAACTAAATACATATTAATAAAAATAAAATAAAATTATAGATTATTATGGTTGATGATCAATGGTTAACTCCCCGGGAATTGCAAGGACTTAGTTTTGAAGAGAGAGAACAGTACATAAGCCAAAGGTTGGAGGAACTTTTGGAAGTTGATAATGAAGATGAGCAAGACACTTATGGACGTTCATTGCCAGACGAAGAGGGCGATGGTGAACACAGTACACCAAAACTTCGGTTTGCGTCGTTCACAAAATTTTGCGGTATCGAAGTTGCGTCGATATTATTTCGATTTGCGTTTTTTTATTCCTTTTTTATCCACAAAGAGATCAAAGGCTGTCATGAAATGTTGCGACTCACTGAAGTCCATCAGACAGCACAAAGTCAAACTCTGCTGGTTCCCGGGTCACAGCTCAATCGCAGTGGACGAAAGAGCCAACGAATTGACCAGGCAAGGATCTGAAATGGACATCAGCGAAGCGGATGCAACCACCGATCAGTGCATTAAACCGGATCATAAATGACACAATTATTAAAGAAGCCAATCCCTCTTGGCTTACAAGAAACGACAGACACACGACAAGATCGTCGTGGCCTGAGCTCAATATCGGAAAAACAAAGAAGCTCTTGGCACTGAACCGAAACTCGATCCGTATGCTCGTCAGAGTGATCACAGGACACTGTCCCATTGGAGCAATGCTCCGGAAATGGAACTCGGGATCCAGCGATCTCTGCCGGAGCTGCGGCGATGAGGAAGAAGCCGAGACGATCCAACATCTGCACTGCCACTGCGCAGCTCTCCAGAATCTTTACAGAGATTGCGGACATAGCAAATGCAGATATATCGGATCTTCTAAAATTCATAAAGAGCACGGGGTGGTTTTAGACACCACGTGATAGGACAGGTTAATTATATGTGTACTCCACAAAGGAAGGGAATCACAATGGGCTCTTTGGTCCCGAGTGGAAGTAATGCTCAACCACCACACTCCGCTTCTTTAACCTAACCTAACTTATGGTTTTCTGAATTAGAACGACTAGAAAAAAAAATTATTGAAGTTGAGAATTTATGTCCAACCACCTAGCGATTGTGATGAATCAAACCATGTCTAGTCTCAAAAACTTCTATAGAGGTTTTCTTAATTTTTATGTCAGATAAGGGTCACTGTATAATAAAAATACGTAATGACTGTTATTTACATTTTTTAATTAATCTTATACAATTTAAAATTTTCCGGCAATACACGATTGACCGCATTCTTCTTCAATGAAGCGATCCGATCGTCAACACACTCTTGTTGTTGTTTCTCCGCCTTTTGTATTCGTTCTAGGTCTACTTTTTTGAGCGCATCACTCCTCTGGGGCTATACCTAAACGATGGAGGGTTCCACAACGGGCAGGAAGACACCTCATCAAAAACCCCAAATCCTAAAGTTTTCCTAGTTACGAAAGTGGCCTTAGGTATCGGAGCCCAAATTATGTTAAGACTTTAATTAGGGTTTTGAGTTCGGCTATGAAGCCGTTTTTGTAATAAATCGTGATAGGCCAGTTGGGGAAATGTTAGCTTTATTTCATCCATAATGGGTTTCGCAAGATGAAAATGTTCATCATGATTGTACTCCTTGCCTTCCTCCTGGCTTTTCAAATATTTACACCATGAATGTTATTATAGGCCATGGATGGGATATGCATTTGAAGAAGAAATATGAAAACAAATGGCCCAGCGTTTTATATTTCTGGAACTGTTTTATTGTCTTTATTTTAAATAGCATTGCCATAATATTGTTGAATTTTCGTTATTGCTGAGTCGGCAATCTACATATTTTTCCCGACTATTGGTTTTTCATCCGATAGTTTTCTTTTGCCTATTTTTGATTTTAAATTTCGGAGGCGAGAGCCCGTCCTTTTTGGGTGTGGCCTATGCATTCTAATTTTTCTATGGTATAATCTAGCCCATATGGTCTACTTTCAAGAACGGAAAGAAGCCCATTTGAGTCTCCATCGCATAGGTACTCCTTGTATTGGACGTTGTAGTTCTGCTCGTGATCGCTCAATCTCCTTTGCTCCAGCGGCTCCCATAGTGCCGTGGAAGCCATGAAGGCTTGACAGTCACTTTTGTGTTCGTTTTTCAATACTCTTTCAACAATATTGCTGCGTTATTGACTTGAAATAAATAAATAATAAATAAACGGGGAAGAATAAAATTACGACCCAAGTATTAATTTTGCTAGATTTATACCTTGCAATTGTCGACAGATTTTGCACTCACTACACCAGCCTCGCTTTTGCCATGAATCGTCTATATCCACACATACATATTCGTTCAGCTCCACAGCCTCATTGACAGCATTCGTCATGGGCTTCTTGGCAACGTCTTTTGCTCCCAAGACCAAGACTTTATCATATATACTCGTAGCATATAAATGTGGGATTTATTTCAAAAACTTTATAAAACTATTTAATTGATGACAACGATCCGCGCGTCCTACTACTTTCAGTGCTTGACTGCAGAAACCAGAATGAGACGTGCGTCTTTCGTACGTCTTCCTCCGTGACACCCTGAAATTTTGACGAGATTTTGACAGAGGTTCAGGTGCGTAGCGACAAAACCCGTTACAAAACAACTCTAATCGTGAATACGTGTGCGTTCATTTCATTGTACCGAAGTGTACTCCCGCCACACACACTCTTGGAATTATAACAATGTGCGTCATTGTTTACAAAAATTTGACAGCACTTGAGGTACCCACGTGCTCGCCCGAGCTTGTAGGCAAACGTCGGCGGCCATTTTGAGTGGGACGTCTCATTGGTGGTTTCTGCTTGACTGCTACTGTCACAAACCACCAATGAGACGTACCACTTAAAATGCGACGAGCACGTGGGAACCCGAGGTTCTGTCAAAATTATGTAAACAATCCCGCACATTGTTATAAATAATTTCAAGAGTATGTGTGGCAGGAGTACACTGCGGTAAAATGAAATGAGCTCACACGTATTCACGAATAGAGTTTGTTTGTAACGGGTTTTGTCGCTACGAACCTGGACTTCTTTCAAAATTTCAGGGTGTCACGGGGGAAGACGTACGAAAGACGCACGTCTCGTTCTGGTTTCTGTTACTGTGCTGCTGATTCTCTACTCTACTCTACTCTACGGGATAGGGAACGGTTCGGGCTGCATGTTCGTGTGCGTACGTGTGGTCTCATCGTGTCGTCTGCCAATGGGGTGATCGTCTGCTGTTGTTAGTCCCGTACGTCTGTTACGTTCGTATCGTAGGGTGTCTCATTCTTTGTTTGGCTCAATCCCACATATTTGTAGGTAATATCACTCAGGTAAATGCTAAAAAAGATAGGCGAGCTCATCGTACCCTCTTGCAATCCGTTTTTTTTAAATGTATGGATAGAAGGCACGTGCCTCAGCACAACATTTGGTACTCCGTCGGATCTCGAGGATTTTTCAAACCAATCGAGTGGTTGAAGAGAGCGCAAAACTAATACATACACAACTCTTTACTTTTCGAGTCGGCACGTTTTTTGTCTCGTGTTGCGTCTCAATCGTAATCAGAAACCAGAATGAGACGTGCGTCTTTCGTACGTCTTCCCCCGCGACACCCTGAAATTTTGTCGAGATTTTGACAGAGGTTCAGGTACGTAGCGACAAAACCCGTTACAAACAAACTCTAATCGTGAATACGTGTGAGCTCATTTCATTTTACCGCAGTGTACTCCTGCCACACACACTCTTGGAATTATAACAATGTGCGTCATTGTTTACAAAAATTTGACAGCACTTGATGTACCCACGTGCTCGCCCGAGCTTGTAGGCAAACTGGCAAACGTAGGCGGCCATTTTGAGTGGGACGTCTCATTGGTGGTTTCTGATCGTAATTTGCCCTTCAAACAGTGAACACTGTATAAACCAAATGGAGAGGAGACGTCTTTTGCGAAATATCTCTGTCAAATGAAATGACAGAAAGACGAGAAAACACTAACACAATGAAACGAGGTTCACATATACATTTTTTTTCAGTTGGATTAATTCATTCCGTGTAAGCTTAGAGCAGAGCATTACACCAGTTTTACTCCTGATAAAATTACTCCCGTGTGTGCAGGCCCACTGATAGTGAAATTAATGTGGTTAGTGACTCGTCAACAACATTTTTCCAGTGATGATATGAATGTTTTAGCGAGCACTTTAGTGTTTTTGTAATGACAGCTGCTTTTGACACTTTTCACGAGTCTGTTCTGACTCCAGAGTAGTTGCAGAAAATCGTGTTCTGAAGTGTCCGAAACACCGTCACTGAACAGTTTCGGACAGAATTTTTTCTCACTGAACAGCAAAACGTGTACTTTTCTGTCCGGAACAGTCCCGAACCTTCGCATTGAACAGACTAATTATCAAACGTACATACCAACGTTCTCGGTAATGTCAAATATGCCTTATAACGGTCCTAACGGATATACTTTCAATCCATGTGTTACTGCTACAAATAATTCCTGTTAACACCAGTCCTCGAAACCTTCGGTCCATGCACTTCTCCCGCATAAACTCCTACCGAACGAACTCCACTCTTTTCGACCTACTCCCCACTAATGTCATAAAGTGTTAGCTGGACAGGTATATTTTGGATAAAAAACAGGTTCACCCCAAACTGTAGTGCGACCGATCTTGGTTCAAGAGTACCTACCAGAAGAGTCGACAAGTAAATGGAGTCTGCCAATCGGAAATTTCTGTCTGGTCCAAGATCCGAATCGTACTGCCATCTAAGCTATCATATCACACTAAGTATATCATACATACATACACAACCATACACACATTCGTGCTCTTCTGTTGCTCTAGGGCCGGATTACGATTCGTCCAAAGCAGTTGGCAGGTACTCCTGTCTAGAAGAACTGAATGTATGAGCCCAACATGAAATATAAGCAACATACGTAGTAGCTGGAAAGGTTACCGGAAAGAACTATACCTTCATAGGAATTGGCCGGATTGACTGTTGTCTGTTCAACAGATGTTACAACAGAAATATGACAATTAACAACTATAGGCTCCGCCAATCGACTTAAAACAGGCACAGGCCCCGAACATCACTCCAAGTCAATGTCATGAAAACCAAAAAGCCAAACATACATTTTAACATATATGTACGTACGTGTATTTACTTCTAGAACTACTTTACAATTTGCAAATGCATGAGAAATATATGAATAGCTTTTATGACTCCACCCTGTTTACGTATTTTCGCCCAAATTTTCATCCATACGCGACTTGTGCTTTAGCAAATAAGCAGCCAAGAAACTGATTGGATCCGGTGGTCTTTCACGGGCAAGTGTCTGTAGGCCATGCAGAAGAATAGGAGCCACAGTTTGATCAAGATACTGACGCGTAGGCAACGAGCTCAGATCAGGTCTTTTCCGCTTCACCCATTGCGAGTTGTCTGCTTGACCACTTTGTTCTTTCTGCGGTTCATTGGGTTTATCCATTGTATTTATCGGCTTATATGGAAATTAAATACGCGGCAAAACGAATAGCGAACACTTTAACAAACAGTTACAAATGACAAACGTCAAAGACCATCGTCGAAGTGTTGTGACCGCTTCCAGTCGAAATGTCAAAGCTAACTTTCCAGCTGAAATGTCGGTACCCCACACACAAATACAAAATAATTTTTTATTTATTTTTTTTCTTACACGACTCGTATGTACCAAATTAGCTGACGGAAATTTAAATTCTAGAAGGAGTAGCGCTAAGTTGACTACTTTTTTTTGAAAGAAAAGAAAATGAAAATTGAAATACAATGCATAGCTGATGGAAATAGCCCTTATAACCCGAGTTCATTTTAAAGCTTTTTTTAATTTTGTATATTTTTTAAAAAAAATTGTTAATTTTATTGTGTAGTTATGCGCATGGACACTAAAATAAGGTTTCCTATAAACTACCACAAGATTTTAGGAAATACAAGCGAATCAAAAAGAAGAAAAAGGATAAGGGCAAGAAAACTAAGAGGATGGAGTATGGCAGTCATTTTTATTAATATTGTTATCAACCTCCATTTAGAACTAATAAGTTCAGAGCTCCGTTGATAACCCTTCGCCAAGCCTCTCTATCATGAGTGTGTTCCCTCCATGTTTCACTATTCAGTTCTATCTTAGAAACCCCTCGGTTTTCCACTTATTATCCTTTGAGTGTCTACTGTCTATTTGTTCTACTTGTTCTGCCCATCTTAGTCTTCGCCATTTTATTACTCGACATTGCTTGAAGCTGAATAGAGTTCCTCGACTTCTTCATTGCGTAATTTTTTTCCATTCGACTGTTTCTTCGTTTTGTTTTCCATCCCAAAATCTTTTCTCGTCCTTCTTAGTTGGCCAAATTTCACATCTGTAGAGTGTGGCATTATTATGATTTTACAAATATGGATTTTGACATTCGGGGCACAGAAGAAATATTTTGAATTGTTTCTTTTTCGGGAAGAAGCATGTGTTGCCTACCTAGTTCTGCCATAAGTTATAAATATAAAACGCTATAAAATAAAAACCACTGAACATATTGTATTCAAAATTATTTCATTTATTAGAACATTATATTGGTTATTGAAAAAAGTTGGGTTCATTCGAAATGACCGCCTTTTGCTTTAACACAAGCTTTTAATCGGTTATCGGATGCTACTCTGGTTAATGCTGTTTTAAGTCTTTCCAAATTTCTGTGGGGAGTCTTGCAGCCCATGTTCTTCAATTCTAACCACAAACCATAATCCAATTGATTCAGATCTGTACTCTCCGACGGCCAATTTCCTGCTGCTATAAAGCCAGGAATATTGACTCTAAGCCACCCCTTCGTGGTTTTGGCTTTGTGCGCTGGAGCAGAGTCTTGTTGGAAGATCCATCTTTGTCCATGGTGAGAGACCCCCCAAAAAACCATTACGGAAACAGAATGATGGCCACGTTGAACCCTTGGAACAATTTTTTTCGCTTCCTTGGATAAAGTGGCATAAATCTTGTCATTTTCTTTGTCGAAAACTTCTTCCACGGTAAAAATTTTCTCGTCCGTAAACAGAATGTTTTCATGGCCATTGTCCGCGTGTCACTGCAAAAGTCACTTGCATCTTTCCAGCCTAATTTTTTTAAATTGAGGAGTTAGAAGATGACCCGTGGACCGACGATAGGCTTTCATATGCAGATATCCCAAATCAGCCTAGACATGGATCTGGTTGAGTTATCCAATTCCTTGGACATGATCTTCTGCTCCTAAGGGGATTTCTATGGATTCGTTCTCGCACTGCCTTTACTACCACACTGCTGTCACTTATAGGCTTGTTCTCTACTCCAGACAATTCCCCGAAGCAGGCAATAGCCCGATAAATGAATATTCCGAGTCGTTTTAGCAACTCGAAATTTGGCCTGCACTCTTTCCGCACTTATGCAACGCTATTACCGCGACTCGATTCTCTTTTACGCCCCACTCTATGTTAATATAGGGTCCGCCAAATAATTTTTTTTTTTTGAAAATGCTATAAAAAAACTACTGAATATTTTCTCAAATTTCTTTTTTTAATTGAAAGTACAATCCTTCCGGTTAATAATGGAAAATAATTTCATTCAAATGGCTGCCTCGGCTGGCCATGCAGTAGCCTACACGATCGGTCCAATTTTTAAGCACATTATCGATTGTGTGCAGCTGTATTTCACCAATGGCTTCACAAATATTGTCCTTTAAAGCGTCAATTGTCTCTGGCTTGTCGGCGTAACACGTATCTTTGACGGCACCCCACAAATAATAGTCCAACGGTGTCAAATCGCAGCTCCGAGGTGGCCAAACGACATCAGCTCTGCGGCTGATAATGCGATCTTCAAAAACAGGGCGCAAAACATCGAGTGTAGCTTCGGCTGTGTGGCACGTAGCGCCTTCCTGTTGAAACCAAATGTTGCCAATATCCTCCTCTTCAATTTTTGTGAACAAAAATTCGTTCAACATGGCCCGATAACGATCGCCATTGACTGTAACGGCCACTCCTTGCTCGTTTTCGAAGAAAAATGGCCCAATTATGCCTCTGGACCAAAATCCGCACCAAACAGTGGCTCGTTTTGGGTGCACCGGCTTTTCAATGTATGCGTGCGGGTTTTCTGTGCTCCAAATGCGACAATTTTGCTTGTTTACATACCCGCCAAGATCAAAATGAGCTTCATCTGAAAAGATGATTTTTTTGGCAAAATCGGCATCTTCTGTAAGTCGATCGCAGGCCCACTTAGCGAAGCGTTGTTCAAGCGTATACACAACCATATTCGTTCAGCGGAAGGATAAAACTAATTATCTGTCAAATCAGACATGAGCTAAGTGTTACCATTTACGAAATAAGCACTACTTGAAAAAAAAAACGTTAGATGGCGGACCCTTTAGTTCGCAAACTGTAACCAGAAACCAGAATGAGACGTGCGTCTTTCGTACGTCTTCCCCCGGGACACCCTGAAATTTTGACGAGATTTTGACAGAGGTTCAGGTGCGTAGCTGAACCTAGAAACACTATAAAAACCGTTAAGCAAGGTGGCGGTGATATACAATTTTGTTTGGGTTGTTTTTTATATGCTGGGGTCAGTCCAATATTTTGGATAAAGTCAAGCATGACCAAAGAACTGTATCTCAAAATTTTAGAGAATATGCCCTTAAGATGGACCTTCCAGCAAGATAATAACCCCAAACATACAGGCAAAGTGGTGACCAGGTGGTTCGAACAGCAATATGTATCGGTTTTGCCATGGCCCTCACAATCGCATGACCTAAATCCTATTGAAAATCTATGAAAGATTTTAAGACTAGGGTTCCAAGTAAAAAAAACATCTAATAAACAGACATTATGGATTTGGGAATAGGGCTGATTGAAAAAATCAAGAAGAAAAGTTTCACTCGCGTTTATCGGATACAATCTTGGATCGATCCAAGTCGGTCAGCCACCAATTTTTTTATTTTTTCATCATTTACTTCTAATACTACCTCTTATCCTGGCATTATTAGAACTTCTGGGTTTCTCTTAGGGTATCAGTATTTTCCAGAATGCCCAATTCGTCAGGGTAAACTAGACCAGCTCGACCAAGTGTTGTTCCTCTACTACAATATTTTCCTGAAGGAATTTTATCTCGTATTCCAGATACAAATTAAAAAAAAGGGTGGTAAAGCGTCTCCCTTTTTTAATCCTTCACGAATCTCGCATGTTTTAGAAAAGGCGTTTCGTAGGTACTTTAACTTGTTCTTTGTTTCCCTTTAGGCATACTTGAATCAGTTTCATAATTTTTATCGGAATTACCACCTTACAAGAACATGATATATTTTCGATCGGTTTATAGACTCACACACCTTTTTAAAATATACGAGTACGGTGGAGCGTTTCGTGGAATTCCCATTTCTTTTCCTAAAGCTTTCGTATAATAACTTTTTTAAATACTTGAATGATCGTTTCTCGTTTAGAGCTTCATTGTTTTGATGTAACATCTATGTTAATTAATCTCCAGCACTTTTTATTGATTCCGGTGGTATTAGGTCGTCTCCAGTGCCTTGCTAATTAAAAGTCGATGGATTACTTCTTTTAATTCCTCGATAGTTAGCAGTTCTATCTGAATTTCTGATATGTGAATAATACCCTTGTACCTTGCTGATTGCTAAACATTAGACAGTTTATCTAAATATCTCCTTTATTGGTCTGTAACCCTTTCGTTGTCCGAAACGAGCTCCCCATAATGTGTGCGCCTGGTGTCCTTTTCATACAGCGTCTATCCCTGCATTCTTGTATTTTTACCTGCACATTATTTTTTTCTTGGGCGTTGTCGTTTTTGTTTTCTTAAGGAGACGCAGACCCTTCCTTTCATTGGGTCTGATGTCTCGTACTCGTGATCTCATTCGCTGTTTCCCGGGGCTTCAATTCTTAAAACACCACTGCCTTTTACTTTTTCCTCGCATTTTTCGTCTAACCAAACCGTTCCTTTGGAGGCTTTGCAAGAGTCTTGTTTGTTTTACGCAGCTTCCTTTACAACATTTTTTTGTTATTGACCATACTGCTTCTCTACCTATCTTACTTCGGCGTTGTTTTGCCACCTAATTCGACAAACCGTTTATTATCTTCGTCTTGCCGTGTTATTGGCGCTTTATAACTTGTCCTTTAACAATCCGCTCCTCCGGGATATTGTTCATTCAGATCGTCGGTTAACGGTCAGAATGATCGGGGAGCAGAAGAATTTGAGTCACACCACATGAAATTTTAACCAATGAATTGGGGATGAGAATTGGGTTCCGAAAAACCTTTCGCAAGAACACAGGGACGTCAAGGTGCTTTGACTTTTTTTGGAACGTGTGATTACGGACGATGAGAGTTGGGTGTTAATACGATCCTACTCACAAGCGACAGAGTATGGACATTTTTTTTTAAGCCCAAAAAAGCAAGAATGAGCAAGTCAAAAATCAAAATCATGCTTATATGCTTTTTTGATAGCCAGGGAATCATCCACAAAGAATTTGTGCCTTTGTGACTTTGCAAATGGATAATGCGTGTAGGATAAAGCATCAAGAACAACTTTGTGTTGCATCACGACAGTGCGTCTTGCCACAGTATTTTCACTTAACGATTTTTTGGCCAATAAAAACATTCGTCTGTATCCGAGTTCCAGCACTGCTATGGAAAATAAAAGAACCGCCTCTAGTGCGGTGTGACTTCCCAAAGAATTTTTTTTGGAGGAGACAATAATGAATTGTAATTTTATTTGAATAAACAAATTTTAAAAAATCAATTTCATTACTTCATTTATACAGAGGAAGCCTCGGGTGCGACACCCGCCAAGGCGCACCTCTCGTAGTATAAGTAATTGGAGTAGTAAGCCCCTGAGATAAAATTGTTGACTAAAGTCATTGACCTTACCTTCGTATAAGTTTAATCAGGCCATTGTCCATCCTTAAAATCCTACCCCTGTTGTTTAAGACCTCGTTAGGGTAAAATTTCGTGTGCTCAGTTTCAGATAGATAGTCCGAGCAAGTCCATAGACCTAGCTCTCACTTTGAACCACACGGGACTTGGGCCATTAGCAGATTACCTTCACTCTAGAATGAAGTTGACTGCTATGAAACAGCCGTTTTGTTAGATTCCCCGGGCCCTTGCCAGATCAGTATCTATATGATTGTCAAAATGTAGTTGAAGAAGAGATGAGTACAATTCGGAACTTTATCCCAATCTTCAACCTTATTTTAAGGCTAGGTCTTTATAGACATTTAATTGTGATCTCCCAGCCCTGTGTGGTTACTTTATGGGTTATGCAATGAAGGTCTAGATAATATTTTTAGTAAATTGAGAGTTTTTCAAGTTTTGTTTGGAAAAAATTAACCTTCTTGGGCTTAGAACCAAGGTATCACGATGTAGAATTTGGTATGGTCAGCTCTTGAGGTACACCCCAAAATGATAGATCCATCGAAAAGCTTGGAAGTACAGACAAGTATTAATAATAATAAAAATTCGAATGTCTCGATTATCTAGAAAAACGTAGTTCTTTACCAAAATTCTTTACAAATTCAATAGTGCATAGTATTTAAAGAAAATAAATTACTTTTGATGTCCCAAAATGATAGTGCTCTTAAGCTCAAGAACACCAGTTCTTTTAATATGCTAACAAGTTTTCGATTGGGTTCAAGTCTGGCGAACGTGCTGCCATGACATAATTGGAATATCCCTGTTAGAAAACCACTTTTTAGAAGAAGTCGGGACATGAATTGGAGCATTAACCTCTTGAAATTCCATCAAATTTTGGTCCAGTTCTGCCAATGGTATAAGGGTTTCCTGCAGCATGTCTTGACTTCTCTAAATCTTTTTTTCGTCACTCCACACAACTTTTCTCCTCTCTCGAGCCCAGCCCTGGTCGTCCTATGCTGTATAGTAAAAGATGGTTACGACTTTATTCTTTTTGGTTGCAGCCGACCGAATGCCTTTACAAGTCTGTGAACGGTGGACTTGGCGGCTTCTATTCCAGGACATGCTGCAACAAGTCGAATACTGTTTGTGGAATTAGACAATTTCCTTAAAATGTGCCTTTTCTGGTGATTAGTTAATGTCGCCGGACGGCATGACTGATGACATTTTTATGCCATAAAGAATCCCCAATTTCTTAAAATTTTGAATGGGGTGATGAGAACGTTTTAACTGCCTTCCAATTTCATGCGTAGATTTGTCACTTTTCAACAATTCAATTATTTGACCTTTTTCGAATTCACTAACGACTTTCCTCTTCCCATCTTGACAATGTCTACTCAAACGCGAAATGATCGACACTGATCGAGAGAAAATCATCGCTATTCATACAGTCGGAGTTTGGCTTTACCTTTATGGGACACTAAATTTGTGTATGTGTTGCCCAAAATAACAGTTAATAGTTGGAATTTTGAGTATATTTTATATTTTTAAGTATGCTTCGAAGAACTGAGTAACTATTCCCCCATTACTTGTCTCACATTACTTACACAGAACATTTGGAGGATGGCACTATCATTTTGGGACTCATCCTATAACTGGATGATATGAGTGATAATTCCTTTCAAAATGATTTTGTCTGACACACAAATCACTTTCTTTCTGTTGTATTAACAAAACTTGTCTGTGACGTGGTTCTTTTAATCCGTATCCTCTATGCAGTTTGAGAGCCTCTTGGGACACCTCTCCGCGGACCTTTTCTAATTGATTACGAAAGACAATAAACGTGAAAAGGTGGGTCACGGCAGCGCTATATCACGATTTTAGTGCTTAACATCGTCCACCGTAAAGTGTATGTGATGAGACAATCGATTGAGTACTCATAGGTGAGGTAGTCATAAAGATGCCCAGTGTGTAACTATCGGTAAAACAACTTAACAATATGCAAGAAGAAGAACGACGAATATAGAAACATCATTTCTGGTTATCAAACAATTTTTTTTTTTTGTTATTAAGATGGCAAATCTGATTTTCTTCCTTTAACACAAAATACACAACTGTCCGGTAGAACACGGTTAAATTCATAGTTTTCCTGACGAATAGTATAGGGATCTTCCCGTCCCGCCTGGGTTCGCCCGCAGTTGCAGCTCGACGTAAAAGCCTGTTCGCCCGAGTCTAATGAATTTTCCTTGGAATTAGGTTTCGTAGTTGGACAACCAGTGTTACGAGAATTTGCCACATCCGCCTGTTGTTTTTCACTCGGCCAATGTTGTTCATAAATCTCCCGCAACTTCTCCTCATTCATTGAAATGCTTGGACCCCTGGCATATGCCATATACACTGCTAGAGCCTCATCAACCTGTTGTAAGAAAATTTGAAACTCAAAATAAGTCAGTTTTTTTAAAATTTTTTTTTTTTGATTACTAATGTCTTGTGAAATGACTTTCCGTAATGACTCAAAACTGGATTATTATACAGATTGCACGCTTTTTTCACGCCAATATTGCAGCATCGTGCGTAGAATCTGTAAAAAAATGATTTAATGAAGAGCTCCACACAACAACAACATTTACCCTTCGTCAATATCCATCAACTTATCAAAATTTTCCAGGTAAGCTTTCTTTAAATAAGTGCACACATTAAGAGAAATTAAATGGAGACTTGGATATGCTTACATAGCTGGGATCTGTCGGCTCAAAATCCGGATTGTCAGGATCCTCTATGAATGTCTTATGAAACAATTTAAATGTTTCGTACCATGCTCTCATATTGGGCACCTAGTTAGGTTTGTTTATTGCTAATATCAGTTTCTTTAATACAAAAATTGCTTACAGCTGTGTTTCCTCCAGTTTTGCTTTTGTATTTAGAAGCAGAGTCTTCGACGCTGTTTTGTAAAATCTCGTTGACATGGTCTTTGAGGAAGATCATGAAATTGTCCTTTTTCTCGTCCACTTCCATTTTAATGTCGGTATTTTGAACAAGTGGTTTTCCAAATCCCTTGTACGGAATTGTATTTAAAAAATGTATTTTAAGTAGATTGAGATATATCTACCCCACATGGTCGTAATTCGTCTAACCAATTCATGTTGTCATCTTTGATATTGTTTCTCTCGAATAAAAGTTGTAGCTCATTTAGGGACTTGAGCAATGGATCTTCCCTCAGTTTGTCGTCCCTGTTGTAGTATACAAACCGTTTTTTTGTTGGTAACGAAAAGAAGGATATACCGCTATGGAAATGATATAATACGAGTAAGTTTAGAGAAGCTAAAGGTGCATTGATGTATATTAGCCTTTTTGAAAAGAGCATATGCACTTTAAAACATTAAACGATGGCTTTATAGCCTGTGGAAAGACAGAATTAAGTAGTAGGTGATTTATTATATTTTTCCCAAAGGCGGAAAGGACTTCAAGTTTTAAAATTCATGAATTCAAGATCTGTAATAACACAGATAGGAGAAACAATGGAAAATAATTTCGTCTTAGCCGTTGGAATCAATTGCTTATTGGAAGCCAATTTATACTACCAATTGAACCACGGTGCCGTCCTTTTTCGACTGTGCATGCTTCCCATCGAGATATAATAATTTTCTTGCAAATAATGGCATTGGAACAAGAAAATTCGGGTCGTTAAAGAGAGACTAGTATGTCTTTTCTGAACTAGAATGATATTTTGCAGGGAGCATTGGCCAATGTTTCTTACAAGTACCAAATTGATAGTGAACTTGCTCTTAAATACCCGTCCATCTCCCGTCATCATGCTGCTAACGACGTGATGGAATAGGACATGTCGGTGGAGGAGGTCTGTCCTTTGAAAGAAAACTATGGACAAAGACATCTCGCACATCGCTGTGTAATGGTTAATGCTGAAACCAGGCTTCTAATTGTTTTCAGTTTTTGGCTTCGACGACCCATATGGGCACTTTATTAGCTTAATGCAAGCCTTAACAAAAAACTATAACTTAACTAGAACTTATTAACTAGGTGGCAGGGTAGAAACGATTAAGGAGAGTGTGAAGGGTTGTGGTACAGGCTGGACTTTTTGAGGTGAAGGTCGAAAAGACTGGTGTTAGCTTTGCGCAGCATTCTGGACATTGGTTCGTGGTAGCCATCATTTGTGCGTTGAGTGTTTATACGGAGTAGAGGCGTGGACCGAAGGTTACGTGGGTTGGTGTTAAGGGGAATCATGTGCAATAATGAGGAGCTGTCAATATGACCGCTGAAAAGGTCGTGAATAAATAGATTATCTGCAACATCACGTCGTTCTTTAAGAGGTTGGAGGCGATCCGTATAGGGTGGTAAATTGAGGGGGTCGGGAAGTCTGCCGCTACTTTCTGAGGTCAAACCGGCGGACCCCACAAGCGGACCAGTAGGAATGCAGTTAAGTGGGAAGGTTATGGTCCTACACTTCTGACCATAACAACCCCGGAAAAAGGAAAAGAAGATGAAGTATGGGATTCGTAAGAGGGGGACCAGACTTGGCTAGCATATTCGAGAAGGGGCCTAACGAAAGTGATGTATAATGATTTCGTAACGTAAGTATTCGAGAATTCTTTGGACCAACGTTACACGAAACCGAGGGCAGAGTTAGCACGTTTGATAATGTTGTCGATATGGAGGCGAACATTTAGTTCACGGTCACAAATTACCCCTAGATCAACCAAGAAGTTGACAGGGGAAACGGTTTTATTACGAATAATGTAGGTTCTGGGTGGTGAGGAAGAGCGCTTGTGGGAGTAAGTGATGGCTTGGCATTTACTGACATTGAGCTCGAGATGGTTTTTTTGACACCAAGTAGTGAACCTGTTAAGGTCTAATTGGAGAGAGCAGGAGTCGACAGGGGAAGATATGTATTTAAATATTTTCATATCATCAGCATATATGGAGAGCTGAGAGTTCAGAATAACACTGTCAACATCATTAATAGTTAGAATAAATATCAATGGGCCGAGATGACTATATTATGGGACACCGGGGGAAGCATTAATTGGAACAGAGGCGGAAGATCTCAAGTAACGTTATATTGACGATCTTCAAGATAAGATTTGATCCATGAGATAAAACCGGGAGAGAGACTGAGGGCAGTGAGCATGAGGAGAATAATTTGGTGAGACATTTTGTCAAAGGCTTTGCTGAAGTCAGTGGCGACTACTTCTTTACCAGCTTCGAGTGAACACAAACATTGTGGAACAAACTCGACTAGATTAGTGGTTGTCGATTGATCTTTTAGTTTCGACCATGTTGGTTGGGAGAAAATATATGTTTGGGTATGCACGAGAGCTTGACAATGGGACGATAGTTGGACACATCATTTTTCAGTCCTTTTTTGTGGACTGGAATGATATAAGCATATTTCCAAAGCTTAGGAAAGAGTCTTTGAGAGATAGAGTTTTGAAATAGAGTGGTAAGGGGTAAAATAAGATGGTTCACGGGGCGGGAGAGTAGTCGTCCTTTAAGTTGCGTATTTTTTCGGCGATTAGGTCGGGAGTTATGTTCAGTGAAACAAGAGACGCTCGGGGGCAGTCTTTCAAATATCGAAAATAGTCGTGATCGGGTTGAAGATCCGGGTCGGTGAATGATTGGCTGAAGAAATGAGCAAAGAAGTTGGTGATTACTTCGGGTTCGTTGGAAGAGTTATTGAGAAAATTAAATCTAGCGGGGTAGCTGTCGGTTTTTCCTTTTGTATTAATGAAGTTGAAGAAGCACTTGGGGTCAGAGATAAGGGAGAATTGCATTCTATTCAGGTAGAGTGATTCACATAGCTGTGCAAATTTAGTGTAGGACTGCATGTAATTAGAAAAGTCAGATGCAGAGGAGGATCTAAGATATTCGTGTCAATTTTTGTTTCTTTTATCGCCACGTTGTTGCCAACGGGTAGAAAAATATAAGCTCATAAGAGGACACATACTATGCGGCATGGCGATTTTAGTAGCAGTCTCCCCAGTAACCATCTCAACATTAAAAACGACCTTCCATCGAACTTTCTCTCCAAAAACCGCGGCGTGCCACAAGATTCCACTCTATAAACCCTACTTTTCTCCGATCAAACTGATGTATAGCTTATTTTGAGCTGTCCTTTGAGTTGGAAAATTAGAGCACAATGGTCTTCTGTTAGGTCCCAAAAAATCAAAGTGCACTATCATCTCAAAACTTTTCTGAAATAAGAACCCTCCTTGCTAAGAGCAGTACGAATCTACGCAAGTCGCTGCGACAACCTGGATTATTTAAATGTAGAAGTGAATTATTTTGAGTTGATAAGTCAACGGAAGGAAGACGCTTTAAAAGCCGTGGGAATGATCCAAGGCAAGGAAACTGGGTCCCATAAGAATTCATATCAAAATAGATCGAAATGCGTTGCAATGTTGGTCCATTATGACAATTTCAAGCGTAAATGCTCGATTGATATCAGAAGGTTACTATGAGCTACTTAAACCGAATGAAACAATCATTGCAAATCGCTATCAGAAACTATAAATATAAAGAAGCCATGGGCAGAATACTATGAAAGACACAACAATGCTCGTCCGTCTTCTTCTTTTCCTTTTTTCCGGCGTTGTTATGGTCAGAAGTGTAGGACCATAACCTTCCCACTTAATTGCATTCCTACTGGTCCGCTTGTGGGGTCCGCCGGTTTGGCCTCAGAAAGTAGCGGCAGGCTGCCCGGTTTGGGATTACTTCATCGCTGAGGCCAATCAAATGCTGGTGTTTTTGTATTTGTTTGCACCAATTGTTTTTCGGCCTGCCTTTTTTTTTTTTTTTTTGTGACACGGGCATGCTCTCGATTTTTTGTTTGATCTTACTCTTACAACACCGGTGATCTCCAGTCGTGTCAACCCACTGATTCGCATGTACACTTGTGGGTCAGTTTAATGGTGGTATATGTGTCCCTAGGCTCACCTTGGTGTTTTCTAAATTGCCTAGATGTGATTTTTGTTTACCTTTGTTTTAGTCGCCTTTTACGACAAGCGAGAGGTATAGTTGCAGCGATATTCTTAACCTGTCCCTGCACGGAACAACAATGCTCGTCCGTATGCAACAAAAATTGGAAACTTAAATACGCAGCCCTTCCACTGCCACCGTATTTTCCAGACAATGCAACTTCTGATTATTACTTGCCTCGACGAGGATTTAGCCCAGTCCGAACGGACTTATAAGAAAAATATGCCGTTTCTAGGATTGTATATAAAGGCGAGGCCCTCTTCCGAGGTCCGTATTCGTATTCTCCTCGATTCCTCTCTTTTGGCCAAAGTTGGTTGAGACAATTGACTTGTGTTAATTAAAGAGTCTGTAATGCCTGACTAACACTTCCACTCGAAATGAAGCTGGTTGTAAATTTGTAAATCCATTCTGAGTTTTTGGGACACAAATTAACAGGCCTACTCGGTATGGAATGTTTGAAAAACTTTGCTTTAATGATTTTACATGGAGGGTTTGATAGTCGCAGAACAGAGCGCCCGCATAGATCGTTGGACAGCCCGTTCCATTTTTGAATAATTTTGAATCACATGGAACAATGTGATTACTTCAATGAGCACACGGACAAAGAGGTAATTGATTTAGATAAAACTGGTTGAGAATTCGGAGGAAATTATTTGGGGGTCAACTGGATCAGAGGCGCCTGTTTCAGAGATAGAAAGGGAAGGACCTTTTAGACACAATTAATTTATAAATGGTCAAATGGTGTAGAAGCTAAAGTTTGCTAAAGCAACATCTTAAATTTAGGAGTAGAAAGCCTTAATATTCATGGCACGTTTATGAAGGCACACGCACATGACTTTTTGACTAAACTGGGATGCGATTTTGAAAGACACTTGATACATTACTGGGTAAAGGTCTGACTGTCTGAGGAAGCCTAATGCTTTATAAATAAGTATTGTATATATATCTACGATCGCTAGTATGTTAGTGACAAAATGTTGAAGTTGAAGCTAACTACGAATTTGGCATAGTTGGCGTAAATCCTTTTACCTTTTTTGAACAAGAAAAAATAATTTTCGTGCTCTACTGCAAATGAAGAAAGGCAAAAGGTCCAGTTTTCGATAGAATGTGAACCGAGTCACTCAAATGGACTAGGTCAGCTAATGAATGCATAAAAAAGAAAAATGCTGCTCTGAAATCTAATCTGACATGTAATATACTCCTAGATTGGAGCCAGCATACGAGAACTATTTTCGATTACCTTTTGTTTGGCACTATTTGTTCGTTGCGAAACATTTTATAAATGTTTTCGTCTATTTCCGACTCCAATTTGGAAACGGCCTCTTCCGATTTATCTGAAAGAGTTTGTTTATTATCAATTGATAACCACTTCGTTCCCCGCCTTCTTACCGTAGCCATCTGGATAGTTTTCGAAGTAAAACAATAATCGCGGCGAATATATTCGGGCATACTTCGACAGATACGTGTTTGTGGATGGATTCTTAAGCAGCTTCGGTAGGAATTTAAGAACGTACTTCTCCCTAAAGCAAAAAAAAAAACTGCACACACACACTCGTCAATCAACTGTTCGTGGCCCCTTACCTGATTATTTTCAATGATTTCAATAAAGACAAAAGCGACGAGTCAAATGTTACCGACAGTTCAACGAAGATGACGATATTGCAGACTTGTAACGCGAAAAGAAACATCCTGGCAAACCGGTTTCTTATGTTTTTGTTAAACACGAGATTCCGCCCCGGCTCATTGGAATCCATTTGTTTAAACATCTCCTGACGCATGCAATATTCGTCGTATGTTGTCTCAAAATGCACGAATAGGATCGGCTCGGATTTGCTATAATAGAAGCTTATTTGGCCCTAAAATGGAACTGATTGCTAATTCAGATATATCATGATTCAGGCAATGAACTGATTACTTCTCTGCATTTGTGGCCTAGTAAGGAGGGATGTACATCGAATAAATCAAACCCAGTCATCTTGTTGCAATCCGGGAATGCTGACTTCCCTATAACCCCCACGACCACCAGCTTCTTTTCGTCTTGGAGCAGAACTTCACTGTAATTCAAGAAATGTTACAAATGTTTCGTCCGACTGCATGCCTTACTTGATATTAGACGGCAAGTTTGGATAAATCCAACACTCAAACGCAGCCATGATGCGGCGAATTGATGGATTTAAAGGTCTAGATTAGGTCGAAAAATATGTTGAAAACTGCTGTTATACTCAAAATAATTTGCAAGTTTTAAATAGCCGGACTTCTCTGTATTCCACTTGTCAATAATGACAGTTAACTTCCCAGATGTTCGCACTGGAAATAAAGATTTTCTTGACAACTTGTCAAATAATTGTTTACTTTTCTGGGTAAATGGTATAAAAATCTAGAAAGTATAAAGACGTGGGCCGATCTTATGACCAGCCATATGATAGTAAATAGTCTAAGAAATTGCGAGTGCCCACTGCCCAGTTTCACCAGGTCATTGGTGTAGCTTGTTCCTTACAGCAGTGAATCGTAAATCGGACCCATAAATTTAGACCACTCGAAGCTCTGAGAACTACGCAGTTGCGATGATAATAAAGACCAATGAGACATGCCATTGAGCCTCTCAAAACCTTGAAAATCCATTTGCTTACTGTTTACAATGACGCTGTAAACGCTGACAGTGTATCGGTGAACACGATATCATAGTGTAATAGTAGAAACAGTAGAAACACAATGTTGCGTTCGGTCGGTCCCGCGTTGACAGATTGACTAGAAACAATGGTTTCTTATGGGGAAACACAGAATAATAGTAGAAACACAATGTGGCGTTCGCGCGGTCGCGCGTTGACAGATTGACTAGAAACAATGGTATCTTATGGGGATACACATAATACGACCTTAATAGTGGAAACACAATCTGGCTTTGCCGCGTGCCGACTTTGACAGCATGAGTAGAAACAACGAAATCTTATGGAGCTTCCTACAATGTTACCTCAGGCTTTTGCTCGACCTCATATCGTAAATATCGTAAAGTTAAGCAAAGCGCCAGAGTAGAGCTACTCTCTACTCAGACCTGCGTTTGACAGATGAATTGTCTTTGACTTGTTTGATTTTAGCAAAAGCGAGTAACGTATTGTGCTCCGAGCTGTTCGTTTCAATATGCATATATTTTCATAGCTTATTATTGGACTTTTCGATACAAACTAATCATGATGGAGGTTAGAGTAATAAATTCTTTTCTTTTTTCATATTCGTAGACCTTTATTTGAGCTGATTTGTTATGTTTCAATTAAATCATATAAATAATAATAACACCAGTCTACACTTCTTTCTGCACTGAAATCATACGTAAAGATTTTGAGGAAACCGAACTTAGTGTTGTCATATTCCTAAGTTCTATACGCGCTCCTGTGTCAAAGCCACATTGTGAATGCAAATTGCGGGTTGCCGGCGTTTTGACACATTTTATCGTAAGAGATCGTAAGTCGGTGAAAAGCAGTGCAAAGCCTGTCAAAAGTCGGCACGCGGCAAAGCCAGATTGTGTTTCCACTATAAGCGTTTGATCGGCTTTTTATCGTAAATATCGTAAACTCGAACTCAACATCGAAGTAGAGCTAGTCTCTACATTGTCGCGCGTTTTGACAGATTACAGCTGTTTTAATATTTCGTATTTTTAGACTTGTTTGATTTTGGCAAAAAGGTCATCTACTATGATGTGTTGGTACTCAAAGTAGTTCGAATTTAATATGTAAAAATTTTGGTTGTTTGTTAATGCTTTTAAAACACAAACTAAATTTCCAAAGATTCAACAAAAGTAAATACTTTATTTTATTTTTTATTTATAAACCTTTATTTGCACATATATTTCTAATATTTATGTTTCCTAATTGAATCATATGAACCAAGGAACACATTTCTACTCTTCTTTCGGCAATGAAATCATATTTGAGAATTTTGAGGAAACAGAACATAACTATGTCATATTCCTAAACACTCAGCACGCGACCGACTTGAAGCTACATTGTGTGTTACAAATTGTAAGGTCGTGCGTTTTGACAGAAATTATCGTAAGTCGGTGCAAAGCCTGCCAAATGCGCGACCGCATGAACGCCACATTGTGTTTCTACTATTACAAATTGTAAGGTCGTGCGTTTTGACAGAAATTATCGTAAGTCGGTGCAAAGCCTGCCAAATGCGCGACCGCGTGAACGCCACATTGTGTTTCTACTATAACACCTCAGGCGTTTGATCGGCTTTTTATCGTAAATATCGTGAGCTTGACCTTAACGCCGAAGTTTGTCGTGCGTTTTGACAGATGACAATGCTTGTATAGGTGCGCTGTATGTGTGCATGGGTTATTTGAGAGAACATCGCTTACATTCTGTCATATTCTCGATCTTTGAACTTCCGAGCGCCTGAAGCTACATTAATTTATAGAAACTCCTAGGACGCGCGTTTGACTTATTTTTATCGTAAGTCGGTGCAAAGCCTGTCAAACGCGCGACCGCGCGAACGTCACATTGTGTTTGGAGCGCAAAGACGCCACATATTCAGTGTTCCAAATAGGACATCTAAATAGGTTAGTGATGGAGATATGCTCAAGCATCATCTTCAATAAACCATATCTAGATGAGAGCGCTAAAGTGAAAATGGTAAAGTTAGGTTCAAGGGTAAATGAGGGCAAGACCAAGTAGAGAGCAAACACTCTGGCACCTGTCGCCACAATTCCGGTCCGCCATTGCGGTACCAAAATAAATAAGCCCCTGAGCATAGAGCTTATTTCGGAAAACGAAAGAGTTGCAGCCCAATGGAGGAGATATTTCGATAAACTGATTAAGGTACTTGAAGAGCAAGCAACGTTAGAATATGATGCTATCCACAAAACAGAAATCCAAGTACAACTACCAGAATTAATAAAATATGCAAAATAATTAACAGAAAAGGTTCATGGGCTGACCACACAACGAAACTATCCCCAAGGAATGGCAAAACTTAGGCCCCTATTGTGATTTTCGATCAGCGATCGACTCGACAATTGTCGATTGATTCCGGATTTGGATCGATGGAGTAGGCTATTCTGAATAATTACGTGAATATTGTGAATATTTCGTTTTTTGACAGTTGTTTGACTATCGTTTATTTATTTCATCAAATAAATTCATATAAATACCAACAGCTGCAATCGACGATCGATAAATGTCGATCATCGATCGCTGATCGACACTCGACTAATTTATTTATGAAATAGTTGGTGAAACTGATACAAAGAAATGGCAAATTTCAAACATTAGAGGGACGTGAAGGATTAAAACAAGAAGACATCTCACCACCATTTCTTTTTATTTGGTGGTGGAATACGTAATGAGATTACTACAGGAAAATGAGAGAAGAATAACCCTTAACGGTACCACATCCGCCCTAGCTTATGATGACGATCTAGACCTACTGGATGACATTGAAAAAACAGTTAAGAGAAATGCAGAAAGTCTAATAATGGCAGGAAAAAGGAAGCCGGCTTGGAAGTAAATGAAGAGAAAACAAAATATATGGTCACCGACCGACTCGCATCGATTCAAATCTCGCACCTGAATGTGCCCGATAAACGCCTTGAAAGAGTGAACGAATGCAAATATTTGGGTACCATATTGACAGCCAAAAAAAAAAGGTTGGAATAAATAAAAAGCTACATATGGAAAACGAGTGCTTCTTCGCCGAAGAAATTATTCAAAACAACTCTTTTGTCTCGCAATGTTACTTTCTGCATATTTAAAACCATATTAATGCCGGTAACACTTTATGGATATGAAACCTGGTCTCTGACTAAGAAAGAGGAATACAGATTTCGGCTCTTCGAAAACAAGATCTTACGGAAAATCTATTGGAAAATAGGGCAAAGAAACAGCTGAATGGAGAATACTACACAATCAAGAACTCGAAGAACTCTATTCAATCCCAAACATTGTCCGAGTAATGAAATCGTGAAGACTATAATAGACAGGACACGTAGAACGAATGGACGGTGGACGAACAAACAAGAGATTAATGAATTGAAAACCTGAAGGAAAAAGACGTCCGGAAAGGCCGTGCCGTAGATGGGTGGACAATATAGGAATGGACAGCGAAACATGGAAAGATCACATTCATAACAGGTAATCTTTACAAAGGGTTGTCAACGATGCTCTGAACTATCGAGTTCTAAATCACTGTTAATAATAATAATAAACCCATAAGCATTGTGAACATAACCTTCAGGACTAAGCTGCTAATTCCTTATGCCCTGGTGGCGATGATTAATTGCCGGAGTTCCATACCATCACTAATGTGTATTAATCCGCATAAGCAATATTAAGCAATTGCTCTGAGAGAATAAAGCCCAATAGAGGCCAACTTGTTATCGTTAATCACAGCCCTTGCAATGTGCGCCTAAGTCATCTTAATTAGGAGCTTATCATTTGCGACCCGTCGTAGAGAGCCTGTGTAGGACCAGTAAATTAGTTAAAGTTAACCGACATAACGACGTTTAGATAAATGTGGGGGGATGAGTAAGCCGCAACGAGGAACTGACATTGATACAAGCATTAATGGGTAATGGAAATTGACACCAGCATGAGTAGGCAAGCGAACGACTGGTTGCGGTAGCAGACATGAATGGGCGATTGCAAGGGGTGGATATTGACACCGACGCGAGCTAAGCAACCAATTATGCGGATATTAACACAGAAGTGAGTGGGCAAGCGAGCGATTGATCGTCGCCCTCGGAGTGGGTCCGGGTGTCGGATTCGCCAAGTCTGCCGATTGACTCATCACTGCAATGGGTATGACTCTAGACTAGCGGAGGACGAAGGAATGCAGTGGATCAATCGATATCACGCAATGATTTGGATCCGAACATTGTTGCTTGCGTCGGGCATTCTGTTGGCGGGGGTCAGTGGCCGGCTTCATATGGAAGATATGGAGCTGGTATCGATTATTCGATACTCTAGGTGTCTGGGGTCTTGTCTGACGGTTAAAAGGAAGCGGCAGTTGGAAAAGCAGCAGAGTTAGTTGGGCGACGGATCACTGGACGGTTCGAGGTGGCGGCTGAAAATATCATTCATTATATTTAGTTTTTTTCCTATTGTAACAAACGTACCGAATAAACAATAAAACGTTCCTTCATAAATATAATTTTTCTAGCATTAAAGTATGTTAACGGTAATTAAAAATTGTTCAAAAATGATAAATTAAGTATAAGACGTCTCAACATTTTAAAAACTTGTTAAGGAATGGATTAGACCAGAGGTTCCCAAACTTTTTTTTTTCTCATAGACCACTTTCAAAATCAACCTGATTTCGGTGGACCCCCTGCTGCTACATTTTTACCATATTCCCAAAACTCGTCAAAAAATGTTCTTATGTTCTATTTATTAAAATAATACGATTACAGACTTCATAGTAACTCCAACAATACAAATCAAAAATTTAAAAAAAAAATCATAATTTTAATGAGTAGGATGTACTTGATGGATTGACAGCAAATTATTAATATTCCCGTTCTGTGATGTTCATTCTTTTCATTTTATTTGTTAATAAGTTTGTAGCGACACTAAAACATTTTCGACAAGGTATGACGAGGGAAACGCTATCAAAAGTTTCCTTGCAATTTCCCACAGCCTAGGATATTTTTCGAGTATTTCTGCCTGCAGCCAAAATGTTAGATAGCCTTTTTTAAATTTCACCTTCAGGATCTCATTGGTGCTAAGCTCGAGTAGCTGCTCTTGTAATACCACATTCGACACGACTAATATTTTGCTTCATAAATTTCAATTTTCCAAGAAAAGTCGAAATTACACTCTTTGATTTTATTAAATTTAGGCTGTCCCTTTGTAATTGCAAGGTAATGTCCTTGAATTTTTTGAACAAATCTTTCAAATACGCGATGTCTGCTTTCAATTTGATCAGGATTTCTTTTAAATCTGGATATTTACTTTGCAGAAACTCTAAGAATGATTAAAAAAGTGAGTAAAATCTTGTTTAGCATGCATCTTTCGACAACCAGCGTACTTCAGTATGTAAAAGTAATCGTTGGAAGTCTTTTATTCGCCCTTAGTATCGGTCTCTAAGGCTTTCGCGAATAGCAGCTCTTCATGGATTCCTTCGTCCATAAAAAATCGAACATATGCCAATATTAATGCTTCATTACCAGGTAAAGTTGACTCGTCTAGTTGAATAGAAAAATGAGTTGTTTGCAGATAATTACACAAGAAGCTTTCATCAACGCGTCGTTGTACAGTGTTGCTACTCAAAGGAATTCTTTTGAGTACATCGAATGGAGGTTTGTACAGAACAGTTTTTAAAACCTCTTCAACGGCTGGTAAAATTAACTGTTCTCCGATGGTGTGCGGTTTTCCAAATTATGCTATAAGCAATGAGATATTGTAAGATGTCCGCAAGCCATCATCGTTACTTTGAGACGCTGAAGCGAACATACTGTGCACGGTGGGATTCAGTTCATATTTTTCCTTCAATGTTTGAAAATATTTGAAATCTTTGCCTATTTTATCAGAATGACATCTTCTTAGATGATTTTCCAGCTTCGATGGTTTCATAGAGTCATTGCTTGTTTGTCTGTCTTTGATGGAAGAAAATCAAATTTCAAATAATCAACACAGCACTGTCGACATCTTTTCTTAGATTCAGCCATGTTTCATATCAGTTACCTACCCGTAAAGAAAAAAAAAATTTGATTTAGTAATCATAAGGCGATTTTAACAGGATATGGCTTTTTTAACAGAATAGGAATAGGAGCAATAAGCCGTTAAGACCCATAAAGAGGTTCTCGCAAAAAGTCTGGAACTATTTTAATGTAACATAAGATATTTTTTGATTAACTATTATATATTTTGACATATTTCTGTTAATTCGAGAGCAAATACTCATGTACTTTTGAAGAATATTTCGACATCATAACTCCACGATTTCAATGATTTATTTATTACTTTGATGTACGTTACGAGTAGTACCTACATATGTACATGAAGCTTCTGACAGTTAACAAAATCCTCAAATTCTTTATGGAGAAAGACACAAAGATCATAGCGTACGCGGATGACCTGGTTATCTTGATAAAAGGTAAATGTCTACCAACTATCAGTGAACTAATGGAATCTGCGCTGAGAAAACTCTCCTCGTGGGCAAGACAGAACGGTCTGAGAATAAACCCCGATAAAACCGAGCTGGTCTTGTTCACCAGGAAAAGGAAAATTCCGATATTTGCTCCCCCAAAGTTAGAGGGCACTCCACTCAAACTCAAAGCGGAAGCCAAATATCTAGGCATCATTCTTGACTCAAAACTCTCCTGAACCTCCAGGAACCTGGAGGAAAGGATAAAAAAAGGATTGAACGCTTTTTATGCATGCAAAAAGACATTCGGAAAAAGATGGGGCTTGCAACCGAAAATCATTCATTGGATGTACACAGTAATCATCAGACCCATTTTAACTTATGAGGCCCTAGTCTGGTGGACTGCTAGCAGCACGAAAAGCTATATGAACATGCTCAACAAAGTACAAAGGTCAGTCGCTGTTTGTACAACGGGAGCCATGAGAAGCACGCCGCAAGTAGGGTTGGACATGATTCTTCATATCCTCCCCCTGGATCTATTAATAACATCCTGCGCTGCAAAGAGCGCTTTCAGACTAAGGGAGTCCTCTCTTTGGAAGCAAGCCAACTATAGACATGCGGCCATACTTAAAATAATAGACGACCTGGGAAGGAAACATGGTTTTAGTAGCCTCGCAGCTACGACCGACTATATTTTCCCCCAAAATGACTATTCTCTCAGTATACCTATCCTTTTCCCCGGAAGAGAAGAGTGGCTATCAAACGCCGTAATCAACGACCATGAGATCACCCTCTTCACCGACGGATCGAAAATGGACACAGGCACTGGAGCCGGGTTTTACTCTGATACCCTCCACAAACAGGAATCATTCAGACTCCCTGATCTGTACAGCGTGTTTCAAGCAGAAATCCTGGCAATAGAGAAAGCAGCCAAACACCTACAGGTAGCCGATATCCCACCATCTGACATCACCATCCTCGTAGACAGCCAGGCTGCACTGAAGTCAATAGAATCCCGTATAACGAGATCAAAGGCTGTCAAGAAATGTCGCGACTCACTGAAGTCCCTCAGACACCACAAAGTTAAACTCTGCTGGGTCCCGGGCCACAGCTCAATCGCAGGGAACGAAAGAGCAGACGAACTGGCCAGACAAAGTTCTGAAATGGACATCAGCGAAGCGGACACGTCATTGCAACCACTGATCAGCGCATTATACCGGATCATAAACGACACAATCATCAAAGAGGCCAACTCGTCTTGGCTTACAAGAAACGACAGCTACACGACAAGATCATCGTGGCCAGAGCTCAATGTCGGAAAAACAAAGAAGCTCCTGCCGCTGGACCGTAACTCGATCCGTATGCTCGTCGGAGTGATCATAGGATACTGTCCCATTGGAGCAATGCTCCGGAAATGGGACTCGGGATCCAGCGATCTCTGTCGGAGCTGCGGCGATGAGGAAGAAATTGAGACCATCCAACATCTGCTTTGCCATTGCCCAGCTCTCCAGAATCGACGCCTAGTGTCGCTAGGCCAAAGATTCTTTACAGAGATTGCGGACGTGGCTAATGCAGATATATCGGATCTTCTAAAATTCATTAAGAGCACGGGGTGGTTTCAGCCACCACCTTTAAGGACACGTTACTTTTATGTGTACCCACACAAACGAAGGGAATCACAATGGGCCTCTTGGCCTCCGAGGGGAAGTGATGTTTAACCATCACACTCCCCTTCTCTAACCTAACCTAACCTATGTACATACATGAAGAAACGTACAATTTATGAAAATATTTTTAGTCACGTAGTATAAGCAACTACGAGGATTATGACCCCTATTGTGAGTGTCATCGATCGACTCGACAATTGTCGATTGATTCTGGATTTGGTATTGTGTAACTCAATCGATGGAGAAGTTAAGTTCTGAATAATTACGTTAATATTGTGAACAAAAACATGAATATTGTGAATACTTCGTTTTTTGACAGTTTACTTATTTCATCAAAGAAATTCAATACACCAAATCATTCGAACAGGACTTATTTTTCTTATTTTCACCCATTTTTCCCCTAAACGTACAGGAGGTTCATAACTATTTAGTTTTCAAAGAAACCCGCTTAGCAATATCCGGATTTGTTTCCATGAACGAAACGAGTAGCTCTAATTGCTTTTTTTTTGTTCGTAACCTGCTTTGACCTGTATTAGAATTTCATAAATACCTCATAAATTGATTATTTATATTAAAATTATTACATTTCGTACGCACAAAAAATATATATTTCTTTAACCGAACGCAACGATCAGTATTTTGCGATCGACAACGAGCGAGTGTCAAATTGACAATTGTCGATCACAATCGACATCCACAATACCAACATCTGCAATCGATGATCGGTAAATGGCGATCATCAATCGCTGATCGACACTCGCAATAGGGGCCTAACCTCTCCTTTAGTGAATCGCCACAGTCAGCAAATAAATAATTTTATAATAAAAAATATAATACTAAAAGTTAAATTTTTCTCGGCTTTCTCTTCTTTTAAAGAAGTATCGACAATGAGTTCAGTATTTAATTTTTATTACGCAAACCTAACAAATATATTGAAGTATGCATAACAAATGTACAAATGGGCAGGAACTTACCTTTTCCGGCACTGGCAAACACTGACATCGATTCACTCACATTTTTCTTCTCAAAATTCAGGAAACAAATGAGCATTTGTCCTTGGCAATATTCGTATTTATATTGCTGAGGAATCAGACAAGTTCATGCAAGATTGCAAGCACAGCACAGCACAAGTATTTCGTCCCTTTGCACGTCTGAACAAGCGTTGCGGGCGGCGCTTTGCAAGTCTCGACACGCGTTGCACTGATTATCAAATATACAAGTTTCTACAAGTAACAGTCGCTGATCTTCTTAAAAAAAGGGAATACATGCTAAATAAACAGGCTTTCTGATCCATATACCAGCCTAACCGATAAAGTTGTTCTTTACTATCAAAACCAGACAAATTTTTTTGATCTCTGGTTCGAACTCATGTTGAGAGCATGTTTACTCGAATAAAGACGATTCCTTTCCTGGATCTTATGTTCTAAAGGAACGTATTGAAGTTAAACAGTATGCAGTGGCCGGCTGGTATTATAGTTGCATAGTCAATTTATCTAAAGAGCTTTCTGATTCACAACTGAAGCAAGTTAAAAAACCTCGCCAAGAACCTTAATTTTAAAAAAATTGTCTTTTACAAAAAAAATGTATAACGAAAAACTTGCCTAGATTAGCACTACAACGGGATTCGTTTAATGTCTTTGAATAAAAGTCTTTCGAAAATATATACACGCATTTACGTTATATTGGACTCGCAGACGTTTCAGAGCGTCCAATAAGATTAAAAGACGAGCTGTCATTGCAACTCTACGGCTTCAATCAACTGCGTTCATTTACTTCCGAACCAAAGTACCATACAGAAGTAAAAATTCAATTAATTCTTGTAATACCGATAGTCCTTAGTTATTCTTTTACCTCACCGTGTAAACAGGAACGAGATAGTCTGGAAAGCATTTGTCGTCTTCAAGGACCCTTCCAGGCAGTGACATAAGGTCAGCAAAGGATATTGAATTATTGCAGCACTTGCCTTTTTTGACAGTACTCGTGCTGTTTTCCAATTATTTTCCAACCGAATTTCAGTACATTTCAGTGCATTTTAGTAATCGCAGTGCGGTCTGTTAAAAGCATCCGTTTCTATGCAATTTGTTCGGGAGATTTGCTTGGACTGAAGGAAAATCCAAATCCGAGTTGCAAACTGCAATGTCGGGTGAAAATGGAGGAGAGAACTATGTATCTGCCCATTCCTGTGAGATATGTGGAATGTCCAGTTTGTCAGATGATCGTATGAGGGAACATACTAGAACCTGTCATGTCGAAGGTAATTCTCAATGTCCATTTTGTGGATTCGGCGGTGTACTCCCGCAAGAGCTCCTACTGCACGTTAATCAGGCTCATTTGGACTACCTGACACCCGAAGAGGAAACAATTCGCCTTACCGATGGCCAAAGTGAAAGGTTTGACAATATATTGTTTTATTAATAAATTGTGCATAAATTAATACATAATCCGAGTGGTGTCCTTATAAGTGCTTACTACTTACGGTGGCTTTTCTATACGTATGCCAAAACATACATTTTCAGAAATGTTTAGCGAAAGAAATGAAATTTGCTAGAACGAAAATAGAAAACATCGAAAGCATAACGAAATTTTAATCAATTTTCCAGCTGTATGGAGCAAACATCGGATGAATCGGATGATATTCCGTTTTACCCTAGTCAGAAGCTAGTATCGCCTTCGAAGATCGATGACACCGAAGGAAATCGCCATTTCAATCAAAATAGTCTTAACGCTGAGGCTCTTATTCAAAACGAAGTGTTCAATTCGAATGTGGCATCGTGCTCAAAGAATATAAACAAAAATTGTCAGAGCAATGGCAGTAGCAGTAGCAGTGGCAGTAGCATTGACCGTGCGAATAGTGTTCATAGCAGTAAACGCGATATGACAAATGGATATGGCGCGATGGGTGCTCCAAGCGATCAGGGTTTGCAGTCGCGATCTGAACTCGAGTTACAACTGAAAAGTTATTGTTCGGTTGTTAAGGGGCCGAGTTTACAGGTTTGGATAATATTTTTTTCATTCATTATACGTATTTATCGGGAATGAGGAAACGTTCAATTGGATTGAGTGCTAACTACGAACTGGTCATCGGACTTTTCCACACATTTTTGATTTTTAAATATTTGTTTTCTCTCTTCTATCCTCTTAACTTCCCAAGACAGTCTTCTCTACAGCCTTTTTTAGCTTGCTTATAGAAAATTGCATGAGCTATAGAGGAACAGCAATACTTATTTAATGCATGATTATTCAAGAAATTTAAATTGATTTCTAAATAAGGACACGAGGTAGACGTAGACAATCCAAGTTATTACTACCAGGTCAACGTTAATTTTCAAGCATTCATGTACATTCACATTTCTAGATGATAGTTCCTAAGCTTGAAACAGTTTCTTTTTAGGAATACATAGTATTCAAGGCAATTTATAGTTTCCTTCTATTAGATGGCACTCCACTCAGAAATAAAATATACCGAATCCTTACATAAAAAGGGTGTTAAAGAGGAATAGATTCAGAATGCGGTGGTGAAGAATAACAATTGAACGTTTAGCATTAAAATTTTTACAAATAGATTCGTTGGTGCGTCTACTCTACTCAAACTAGTAACATCCCATTTGGTGCCCTTAGGGGCCATTATACTCAAGTATACTTTCATTTTTTTCTTTTAAGCACGAATGAAAATGATGAACATTTAATCAGTTTTTTCATTAAAACCGGTCCAAAGTTAATGCTTTACTTTTTCGTACATAAATGCAACAGTAGATCCACACAGGTGTTTAAAAGAAGCTTCAGCTCTGGTCCTCCACGGCCTGTATTACCAATAATACTCCCATGTTGGTTCTTTAATATCAGGCGTACAATATGAAACCTTCATTTTCCAATATATGACGTGAACGATTAATGCTGGTCGGAGAAGTCAGATCAGAAATGTTTGGGCATCTGTCAATCTTTATCGTCGTCATATAGGGTGTGCCAACAGCCAGTGTAGACATTTTCATTAAATTAAACACATTTTTTGTGAAAATAATTATTATTATTGTCATTAACAGCCATTTACAATTCCAAAGTTCAGAGTGTCCTGCCCAACTTAATATTCCCAATTTTGTTGATCAGACAAAGCTGGGCCGCTGAATAAATTGCCTCGAGTTCTTAAACTCAATCAATTCGCCTGTTTCTCCATCACGGTAGATTCTCCTTAAGATCTTGTTTTCAATGACCCGAAATCTATTTTCCTATTCAGCCAGAGATCATGTTTCACATCTGTGAAGTGTCTCGGGTATTGTTATAGTTTAATAAACGTAGATTTTTCATTATGGGACATTATGGGCAGTCAATACAGTGATCGTGCATGTCAGATGCTGGGTCTGGATCGGTCCAAGTCAGTGACATATACATTTGGTTTTCTCGTCATTAACTTTTATACTATCTTACTGTCTCCCAGATCGTGGTAAATAAGAGCAGATGTGATTCCATTTAAGGTCGTTCCACGCCCATTTTCTTGATGTTATCTTAACCCTTCACGTATCGAAAGTTTCACATAAGACGTTTCCTATTTGTATCAGTTTCAAAAAACTTTTCGGGATTGTCCCTTACAAGGACGTAATACATTTTCGATTGGCTTATAGAGTCATATGTCTGTTGAAAATCTACCAATATCTAGTTAGTGCACCGTTTCTCCGAAGTCATATTTCTGTTCTAAAAATTGTCATGTAGTGAAGATTACATACATATATGTATATATTTTGTACTTTTTTTTCCCTCCGTTGTCCGGAGAAAATTGAGGAGGAGCTTCAGTGATGTAGAGCTAAGAGGCACCCACCACGTCGGCCCCAAGGGTGCGTCACCGTGCGCGAGCGAAGGCGGGACAGTCGCAGAGAAAGTGTTCTGCTGTGTCATCGTCCTCGCAACATGCAGCACAGGTAGGCGTCTCACTGATGCCAAGCACGTAGAGATGCTTGGCAAAAGTGTAATGGCCCGTAATGACGCCCGTAAGCCTTCTGCAATCATTTCTCCTTAAGGATAAGAAAAATGTTGCGGACCTCTTGCAGACATCAGGGCGTACGCGCTTAGTCATCCTGCATCCTGGATATTCCCCCCATCTACGACTGTGCGCATTAAAGACCCAGTCATTGATGTCAAATTTGACCGTGGAAGCAGGTAGACCTAAGGCGGGTTCAGGTGCTCAGAAACTCTCCTCAGAGCCCCTTCTAGCGAGTTCTGCGGAAATCTTGTTTCCTTGGATCCCAGAGTGACCTGGGACCCATACAAGCCTAAGTGAATTTAGTCTTCCGACTCTGTTCAAAAAGGTATTGAGTTCATGCACTAATTTGGAGTTGGATAGAGGGTTGAACACAGCTTTGAGTGCAGCTTGGCTGTCACTGCAGACACATATGCTTTTTCCCCTCCACCTGAGTTTCACAACATAGTGCATGGCCATTAGGATTGCGTAAATCTCCGATTGAAAGACAGACGCATATTTTCCTAACGAGAAGTGCAGTCGAATGTTTTCGCGCTCAAAGAAAAATTCAGCGCCGGACCCCTGCCCAGTCCTGGAGCTATCTGTGAAAATGCGAAGACAGTCCATTCCAAGTTCAGTCTCTGACCAGAGCCAGTCCTGCCGCCTGTGACTGTGAAATTACGGCGCAGTAGGATGGCAGGTGTCATTGCGTCAGAAGGCATATCCATGAGACAGGGGTCGTAGGATATTTCTCGCGCAAGTACACTTTCACTCCAATGCGAGTTGTACCAAAGACCATTCCTCTTTAGGCGAGAAATAGTTTTCAGTGCACACCCTCTGATATATATGTCAAGGGGTGGAAGATTCATCATAGCATCTAGAGCAGCTTCCGGTGTGCTGGGGAAAGCCCCTGTGCAGCTGAGACAGACCGCTCTTTGGAGTTTGGCGAGTGAAGCCACAGCGTGTTTGCGTGTTAGCCTGCTCCACCAAACAACCGATGCATATGAGATTATTGCCGTGTAGGTCCATTGGACCTTCTTGGGCGATAAGCCCCATGTTTTGCCAAAGGCGCCTTTGCATTGCCAAAAAGCTGACAGCGCTTTGGTTGTTTTGGACTCAACATGCTTTGATCAAAGAAGCTTGCTATCTAGGATGACTCCCAGGTACTTAGCTTCCGTGGATATCGGGATGGGAATGCCTTTAAGCACCAGCTGAGTAATGCCAGTATTTTTCCTCCTTCTCGTGCAGAGAACGACATCAGTCTTAAGAGGATTAACCGACAGCCCATTACTCGTGCACCCGTCTTCGCGGTTGAAGAGAGCGCAAAACTAATACATACACAACTCTTAATTTTTCGAGTCGGCACGTTTTTTGTCTCGTGTTGCGTCTCAATCGTAATTCGCCCTTCAAGCAGTGAACACCGTATAAACCAAATGGAGAGGAGACGTCTTTTGCGAAATATCTCTGTCAAATGAAATGTCAGAAAGACGAAAACACTAACATAATGAAACGAGGTTCACATATACATTTTTTTCAGTTGGATTAATTCATTCCGTGTGCGCTTAGAGCAGAGCATTACACCAGTTTTCCTCCTGATAAAATGACTCTCGTGTGCTCAGGCCCATTGAGAGCTTCGAGCAGAGAGTCGACCACCATGCACCATAAGATTAGATTACTAGTCGAGCAGTTCCTCTTGATCCCACACTAGTAGTAGTAGGTAAGAATATTGCCACAACTTTGTAGCAATAAAATCCCTCGGTAATTGTTGCATTGTGTTTTTTTAAATACCTATGGGATACCTATTATAGCTATAATTTAACTTCTCTGTCAATTCACTTTCAGCATATTATATTAATTCCGATGGTGTTTGATCGATTCTTACCGCCTTGTTATTTTTCTTTTTTTACTTCCTCAATGGTTGGCAGTTCTACGTGAATTCATGCTGCTCTTTCCCCATATACATTTATCGCAATAACTGCTGCATTGGGCTGCAATTCTTTTGCAGCCCGAGACGGACTTCCCATTATCGTTGCGTATAGGTTAGGTTAAGGAAGGGGAGTGTGATGGTTGAACATCACTTCCACTCGGAGGCCAAAGGGGGCCCATTGTGATTCCCTTCATTTATGGAGTACACATACTTTTAACCTGTCCTATCACGTGATGGCTGAAACCACCCCGTGCTTTTTATGGATTTTAGAAGATCCGATATATCTGCATTTGCTACGTCCGCAATCTCTGTGAATAATCTATGGCCCAGCGAAGCTAGGCGCCGATTCTGGAGAGCTGGCAGTGGCAAAGCAGATGTTGGATCGTCTCGGTTTCTTCCTTATCGCCGCAACTCCGGCAGATATCGCTGGATCTCGAGTTCCATCACTCCGACGAGCATCCGGATCGATGTGCTGAAGTGTTGCCTAAGTTGCCTCTTGAAGATGCCGATGCTATGATATCTTCATGTTAACTGGAAGCGAATTTCATAGCCTTTCGGCGTAGATGAAAAACTGTTTTTCTGTCACCCTGGGTAATATCAATGTTCCATTTCTCTCAGATGTAGCAAACCGAAGACTGGTAAAGGTATTTTGGTTCTTTGCTCTGCATGAGTTTGAAAAGGAAAGTTAGTATCCTAAACTTAAGGAGGCTTTGAAAGTCCATGCCAAGGGTTTTAACGAATGACGAGATGTGATCTCGCCGCCGTAATCTGTATATGAAACGCACTGTGCTGTTAAGCGCAACGGTTAGCTTGCGTGAGCTGTAACTATCGAGATCGCAGAAGACTGGGAGTGCAGACGTTAAGATAGGGATCAGTAGCGTCTTGACGAACATTGATTTAATGCTAATTGGGAGACAATTTCCAGCGTAGCAAGAGTACCGTGCCATCCTCCGATGCGTGTACTAGTCTCTGTTTTTAGTTCCGCTTTGTTTTTTTTTTCCGTGAACTCGCCACCCGCTCGCGAGTGCGAAGTGCCTAAATTAAAAACAAAAAACAAAAAAATAAAAACAATAACAAGTGCAAACAAGTGCAGTGAAGTGATTCGGATCGAGTGCATCCGGCCCGCACCCTCCCGTCCCTTCCTCCACAAGCCACGCCTGGGCATTCTCGGTGGCAGCTCCCGTTCGATTTCATCAGACGGGTCAGTGCAATGACCGAGAGTGCATAGCATCTGACGTAGCGGAATCAAAAGTGCAAATTGTTGGTGGACCAACTCTAATCGGTGTATGGGCATAACACCTACATCGATTTGATGTTGGGAAGCTACTTGAAATTTGCACTTCTCAATTCTGCTTTACCACCTTTCAGACGTCGGAGTTGGTTCCTTTGGTGTTTGTGTTTTGTGCTATGGAAAATTTTTCTGTGGCTAAAAATCCATGTCAATAAGCATTTAATCCACTACTGTTCTATTTATAGAAGTCCAAACCTGGATAGCAATTCAACTTTCAATGAGTTCGATATGTTATCCGACTCCATCACAAGCACTGTATCCCTACATCCTCAGAGTGAGATTGCCATTGCGGGCGATTTCAATGTACACAATTCTAATTGGCTTCGATGCCAGACAACACCCGAAGGACGGTACGTACAGATCTTTGCTGAGATAAATAAGCTGACCCAGCTAGTAAATGAGCCTACACGAATACCTGACATTGCAGATTATTCCGCCAACACCTTGGACCTGTTTCTCACCTCTCATCCTGACAAATATTCTGTTGCCATATTGTCGTCCCTAGGCTCGTCTGACCACTGTGTCGTATCAGCTAATTTCTCGTCTTTACTCCACACAGTTAGAGAACAAATTCCTAAAAGAACAGTATGGCTATTCGAGAAAGCCAATTGGAGCGTCCTTAACGACTTTTTTAGGAATTTTAACTGGTCACCATGTTTCCTCGATAGTGACGTGGATGCCGCTGCTGATATGATCACGAACATTCTTTTGCTGGGTATGAGATCCTTCATTCTCAGAGAGTGAAGAGTATCAAACCCAAAGAAAATGCGTGGTATGATTCGAGCTGTAAAGAGGCCATCAGGTTGAGAGAGTTGAGTTTTCGGAACTACAAAACCAACCCTACTGAGGAAAACCGGAAAAAAATGTAAACGGGCCAGAAATGACTGCAATGCATTAATTAGAGGTGTAAAATTCTTCCACGAACAAAAGTTGAGGCAGAAAGTGCTACAATGTCCCAAGGGTAGCAAAAACTTTTGGTCGTTCGTGAAAAACGTAAAGAATTCAGCCTCATCTTCAATTCCCGCGCTCATTTAAAATGACATTCCAGCTGTCAGCTCTTTAGACCAGCCCAATCTGCTTGCTGCGTATTTCGCGTATAGCTCAACGCTGCCAGATTCCATATTGTCTCCGCCTGTACTTGAGAGCGTTGATTTCACCATGGGACAAATCCATTCTCGCACTCGTACAGTTGCAAGAGTACTTAAAGATCTCAACGTACACAAATCCGCTGGCCCGGATGGCATACCCCCAATACTTCTGAGGAGGTGTTCTTCTGCGCTGGCAAAACCTCTACGTAAGTTTTTCCATCTGTCCTACTCTTTCCGAAAACAGCATTTGTCCAGTCCTAAAAAGGGCATATCTTCGTCCCCCTCCTCCTACCGACCCATAGCACTAACGTCCCTTCTTTCCAAAGTCATGGAAACGCTGATAAACCGTCAGCTTATGAAATATCTTGAAACGCGGAAGCTTCTTAATGACCGGCAATACGGTTTTCGCAGCAACAGGTCCACTGGTGATTTGATGGCCTATCTCACCGAATAGTGGAACCAATCTTTGCACAATTTAGGTGAAAGCAAGATCGTTGCGCTTGATATTTCAAAGAATTTGATGCTTATGGCATCGATAAATCTCTGCTTCTATGGATTAGAAATTACCTTTCGAACCGTTCAATTCAAGTTGTTTTGGATGGGTTCAAGTCTGATATTCACCAAATAAATGCTGGTGTCCCCCAAGGCTCTGTTTTGTCTCCGACTCTCTTTCTCATTTTTATAAATGATCTCTTATCTGTTACTTCTAATCCAATCCACTCCCTCGCCGATGACAGTACTCTCAGCTTTTCATATTCATTCCCGAACTCACGTCCCTGCTCTTCGGCCATAGAACTGGAACGGCAGCGTATGTTAAGCACATTGAATTCCGATCTTGACAGCATAATCGATTGGGGTAAAAATAAAAGAGTGGAATTCAATGCTTCTAGAACTCAATGCTGTCTACTGTCGTTAAAGCGAACCCGTAATAATCAGCCATTATCCATGAATGTCGACGAAACCGTAAAACTTCCCATCCTTGGTATGTGTATCAATACCAAACTTAATTGGAATGATCACATATTTGAAGTCGCCAAAAACACGGCAAAATGTCTAGGTGTCCTTAAACGATGCAAGAAATATTTCACCCCCTCCGATTTGGCTTCAATTTATAAGGCCTACATCCGCCCCAAGCTTGTGTATAACGTTCATATCTGGTCTGGTGCCCCTAAGACATCACTGCACCTACTAGATAGAATACAAAAGCGAGCGATAAAACTTATAGGAGACAGTAATATCGCAAAGTCAATTGACTCGCTCGAACACCGACGTAATGTGTCTTCCTTGTCACTGTTTTATCGCTATTTTAACAACCGTTGCTAAAATGAGTTAGCCAATTGCATTCCTCACCTTCATGAATTCACCCGCAATACTCGTCCTGCCAGGAATGCTCATCAGTTCACCCTTAAGCCTGCTTTCGGACGTACAGTTAAGTTCAGAGATTCGTTTTTCAGCCGCACAACACGATTGTGGAATGCTCTTCCCAGCCCAATATTTCCTACTCACTACAATCCACAGACATTTAGGACCAACGTGCACAGGTACCTCCTTTCTCCCTCTATACCTTCGGCCCGTGCTGTGTCTTGATTCCGGACACTTAAGGGGGGACGATAAGGGGAAATATTGAATAGTTATATAAACGATGCCGTAGAGCCTGAAAAAAAAAAAAGCCAGTAATCTTAAAAATCAAACAAAAATTTTATTATAATTTGTATGAATGTAGTTATCGTTGTAGCCGTTTTTTTTTTTTTTGATTTTTAACAAAAGGATTGAAAATATTTACATTTTTTCGACCGTTTTTTTTTTTCAAACAGTTTAAAAAATAGTAAAAAACAAAATTTTCCAAATCGGCTACGCTTAAACTTAGCCACTACTAAGATGAACAAAACAAAAAAAAAATTTAAACATCGGTTAAGAATTGACCAAGTTATCGATGCGACCAGTTTGAAAAAAGTCGTTTAAAGATTTTAGTCCATTTCTCTCGCAATGAAATCATAGAGTAACTGAACATCTGCCGAACTTCTAGGTACTTAAATTGATGAAAGGGACTATTGTATTTTAAAGCCTGCATAACAGAGATTTATATTACAAAAAGAAATTCGAAGAAAAGAGTCCACTACGTCACACAATGTTAAATACATTAGAGCAAGGGACTGAAAGGCGTAACATTCTGATCCGAAAGTCAAGCGACAAACAGTCGGCCTACATGCTCTTACTAAAACTTAGTCAATTTTTGAAATTTTGACTTGCGATTTTGTACACATATTTTTTAAAATATAAACTTTCATTTGAGACAAAAGAAAAACATTTTATTTTGACCCATCACAGTGGCTATCCCCCTTAAGGGTAATCATAACCCCTTTTGCGCGCACAAATTATAAAAAAAAAAAAGCATAGTATACGCAAGACACCGTAGACTCGACCTGTTACATTGGTGATATGATCCCCCCACGTAAGCTGTTGATTAAAGATGACTCCAAGGTTTTTAACAGTCTTTACATAGTCGTTGTTGCTTCCGCTGGCTTGGATTGGTGGAAAGTTAATCTGGGATAGTACGACCTATGACAATAGCTTGGCTCTTGGTGAAGTTGAGCATAAGTTTGTTTTTAGAGAAGTCTAATAATACTCACATGGTCCTTATCAATTTCAAAGCGAAAAGTCTTCAACAATCTTTAGTAGCGCGGAGGTGCAGCTGTGTTTTGGCCTGAAACCTGACTGAAACGGTGAGAAGAGCTTATGTAAGTTGATTTAAGAACGAGTTCATTGCGTGCTCGGAAGCTTTTCAAAAACCTTGGATATGAATGGCAGTATAGCGATCGGGCGGTATTCCTTATCATTATTATTTCCATGTTTAGGAACGGGTATGATTTTAGTGGCCTTCCAGGAATTAGGGTAGACGGAGGTGGTAAAGATGCTATTAAATACGTATGTGAGAGATTTTAAGACGGTGTGGATGATTAATTTTAACAATTTTGGATTCATGAGATTCAAGCCAACGGCGTTAGATTTGATTGCAAGGGTCGATTTAAGTCCTCTTCGTAGATTCTAGAAAAACCAAAGATATAAGTTAGGTGAGCATATTACGGGGATTAATGTCGCATTCGTTCGGATCTCCATTGCCATTCTCAGAGAGATATGCGACTGAAGCGAATTTCCTATTTAGCTTTTCGATATTGATGTCTTGTAAAGTCTCAGCCTTGATTTGTTTACCCATACCTAGCGCCTTAATAATCTTCCACGTTTGCTTAACATTTAAACCGGTTTTGAATTTGGATGCAAAAAACTTGGTTTTCGACCTGATTTCCTTCGTAACAAGGTTCCTGAGGCGCTTAAAATCGTATAGTAACTCGGGGAGTTTAAACTTCTTCCATCTTTTGTAGGCCCTGTCTCGATTTATAATCTGTTTTTCAATATGTTGAGTTAACCACTGGCATTTGGTGTTATAGATGGTGAGATTTTTGGTTGGGAAATGATTCTCAAACAGGTTATTAATGGTAGATGAAAAAAAACTCGAATTGCTCATCAACGGAAGACATGTGGTATAGGTTGTGCCAATTAGAATTGAGAGAGTCATCGATAAGGCTAGTCATATTGATAGATTTAAATTCTCGGTAACTGATTGTAGTCGGTACGAAAGATCTACTAAGGCTGAGGTCATAGAAGAGGACAATAAAATCGTGTTTTCAAAAGCCGGGAACATCAGGCTGGCTATAGAAGTTGATGAGATCAATTCTATTGACAATAAACAGGTCGATGAGCGTAGAGCTTGTAGAGCAAAAGTGGGTGGGAGTCGAGTTGTTGACGGCAACTAGGTTGACGGAGCTTAGGAAGTTTGTGAAACGATTTACTTGTGAATCATTACGGCTTAGCAGATTAATGTTGAAATCACCGGAAAGAATAATATGTTCATAGTCCTAAGGGCTTGGGGGCTTGTAGATGACTCCAACTTGACATTTTTCGAAGCCACAGATAATTTCAAGCAAGAGGTACTCGATACCATCGTTTGAATTCGAATTTCCTTAACAAAAATTGCAACACCGCCCCCTCGGGTCCCGACACGATCTTCCCTATAGATTTTATACCCTGACAAGGCAATGACCGCATTTTGAAAGCAGGGGGTAAGCCAAGTTTCAGAGATACATAGAATATCGACGTTTCCCCCCATCGAATATCAGTTTAAGTTCGTTAGTGTGCTTCTTTAGACTTTGGCATTAATGTGACAAATGGAAAGACAGAGTACCTATTACGGAAGATATTCAGCATCAGACAAGTCTTGTGTACATTATTGTTGGTAGGGATTACACCGCAAGATCTGTTGAAATCGCTTTGAGTTACGTTAGGACGAGTGCTCATATTCTGAGTGCAGGTGGTAGAAATGATACTCATAGCAAGGCCGACTTCGACCGGCGGGGTATTAAGCAACGCACAGAAAATAGATGGGAAATTAAATATGTGTTTTAACTGTCTAAAACTGGGGAACAATAAGAAGCTGGCTAGCCTTAAGGCACTGAAACATTGATCTAACACTCAAAACCAACAAGATTAACCCAGAAGCGTCAAAGATCTCCTAAGCACCCTCTTAAAAAACGATATTTACTTGATGTCCTGCACAAAGTTTTTATTTTTTATTCTTCATGTTTGAATGCAAAAAAAAAGTTCTGTAGCTTCGAACAGCTAAGCCACAAAGCACTTATTACGAGTCCACACCCGAAAAATTGTTTTTATTTGCAGTTGAGTTGAATATTACATTGGCACTTAATCATTCCTCTCCCCCCAATTTGTGAACTTCTTACCTTTTTTTCCCTTGAGCACGTGTGCACAAACTAAGTAATGGCTTGACCTCATTTTCCCATGCTATGTCTGCTTTATTTCTAAATTCATATCTTTCTTTAGCTTAATGTGTGCTCTTTAACTAAAAAATAATTAAATAACTTCTGTCTATTTTCATTTGAATTTAACTAATCTTTATTATAATGATAAGCAAAATGTTTTAAGAATATGTCGTTACTGAAATGAATTGAAAAAAGGTTTATCTTAACAGTGCCCGTTGTGTCGTTACACGTCGGATAACGCAAACATATTAGAGATGCACATAAACCGTTCTCATTTCGATCCATTAAGTCCCAGTGTAAATGGTTCTTCTATTGCAAATATTCATTTTAACAATGTCTTACCCGGCCTACACTGTCCTATTTGCAATGATATATTTGAAACAGCCGCTTTAGAACTACACGTTAATATAGAGCATAGGTGAATTGTGTTTTAAAGCATCACGCCAACTGTCGATTCTAATTCACATCCATTCTATCATACAGGGATATACTTAGTCCAGAAAAGCAAATCCCCAGTGAAATGGCTAATGGGCAGAAGGTCAACACTTGCCCGGTTTGTAATATGCAATTCGATAATATGAAACACGGCGAAATGGAATTGCACATCGAAACGCACTTCCCCAAGAGTCCGAAGAGCAAAACCGAGGAGTCGGAGATCGATATAGAGGCAAAGAAATTACGTGAACAGAAGGAATTCGACATGCTGCGAGTTCAATATGGAATGGATGATCAAGGAAATTTTCGAGAGCAATCGGCTGAGGCTATGCAACGTGCCGTTTATGCTGGCGAAATGAGTGTGGCCGATTATTATGAGCGGCAAGTTGGTCTGCGTGCTGCAGAATCTCACGGAATTGATGATGGAACTTCCTGCACCAAATCAGTTGCTTCGCGCGTTCTTGCACTATCTGCATCATCACCGGGAGTTATAAAGTCTTTAATTTGTTCATCGGTCGATCATTATGCGTCCAGCTATGGCGATAAAGGTTGGGGTTGTGGCTATAGAAATTTGCAAATGCTTCTTTCGTCGTTACTGCAGGTTAGTATTGAGGATACTTTTGACATCTTGTTCCATGTTTTACTGTTTGCGTTCATTTTAAGAATACAACTTACAACGAAGTACTGTACTCGGCTTGGGGAAAGCGTAGTCCTTCGAGAACAGCTATACCTAGTATTTCAAGGCTCCAGAAAATGGTAGAAGCGGCTTGGGCTCAGGGTTTTGATGTACAGGTGTGTATTTGCTTATAATCAATGTTTTTTTTAGACATACTTAATTCATTGTACTCGATAGGGATCAGAGCAATTGGGATGTAAGCTATATAACACTAGAAAATGGATAGGAGCAACGGAAATAGTGACGGTGCTATCATGGTTAAGGATAAATTGTCAATTGATTGATTTCCATCGGCCCACTTCAGCTGATGGTCGTCATCCAGAATTATTTAATTGGGTACTACAATATTTTGAGCAACCACGTGTCCATACTCCTCCACTATACTTGCAACACCAAGGTAAGTGTATTCGTTCTGCCCCTTCATCTCATTGAAGGCTGCCAATTACGTTATGGTTTCTCTTTAATTCGTAATAAGAAGAACTTTTTTCTAAATCTACGTCTGATGTACGGCCAGTTTAACTCACAGGATGTCCTAAGACGCTTAACGTCTGCCTTATTGCCTAGTGTTCCCAGACAGACACTTTCTATTATGTAGTTACTTCGTTTTCCAGGGAAAAAATTAAGAGAAACTTCAGTAAAGTAGTGCTGAGGTATTCAGCATTTATCACCACCAAAGGTAAGCCATCTGATGTGAACAAACTAGGGATAAATGAACGGAAATGTTCCGCCGTGTCGCCCTCTACCACATGTAGCACAGATGCTCATCTAAATATGGCCAAACACGTTGAGTTGTTAGCCAAAATTGTAGTGGCCCTTACTCTTCTGCAGTCAATTAATTAACGGAAGAACCAGAGTGGTTTCAGAACCTAAGAAGTTGGAGGTCTTGAAATCGTGAACTACTTTACAAGTTGTGGAGAGTTAGACACAGCTTTGATTGCACATATTGGGATGCGGATTTGTCGTGGGAAAGCGGTTAAGGTCGAAGGTCATCGACTTTAAACCTAAAAGTGATCGCCTGACTATGATCCGCATTAAAGGCAGATTTTATGACATCAGCCTCATATGTGCACACGCCCTTACCGAAAAGGCTGAAGTCCCCATCAAGGAGGACTTCTATGACCTCCTGGACAACGCCTACCGCGTTTGGGGACTTTAACGCCAAAATCGGTAAGGAGAACACGCTTGTCGGAGTGATCGGAAAGCACAGCCCACACGATACAACAACAGATAACGGGTTTCGACTCACGGAATTTGCGGCAGCTCGTAATACGGTGATAAGTAACACAAGATTCCCTCGTAAGCGAATCCACACAGCAACCTGGCGATCTACGGATGGTCGAATCGCCAACCAAATCGACAATGGGATCATTGATGCGAAACATTCTGGATGAGCGAACATCAAATGTCGACTCTGACCATTATCTCGTAGCAGCAGGATTCAGAGCTCGACTGGCCAATGTCAGAAAGCTGCACCAGCCCACCATGATGAGGTTCGACATTGGGCGCCAGAGTCTACTGAGCGAAAGACTCTACGTTAAGCATACATCGAACACAAATGCCATTCAGGAAGTAACCGAGACCACCTTAGGCTACCTACCACCCCCGACAAGAAACCCGTGGTACGATGGAGAGTGTGAGCAGAAAAAGGCAGTAACCGTCGACGCGTTTCAAAAGGGCAGCGCAAGAGGAGTACCGAACCAGAAGAAGGGAGGAGAAACAACTACTGCGACAAAAGAAAAGAATCGTCGCGGTCTCCCAGCTCAAGGATATCGAGGAGTCTAAAGATAAGCACAAAATTCGAGCCTTTTATAAGAAAGTCAAAAGCCTCGCAGGAAGCTTCAAGAAAGGCACCCAGGCTCTTTGAAACTGCGAGGGTAATCTTGTCACCGACCCACAGTGAATAGTGGATGTATTTAAGCAGCATTTCCAGCAGTTGCTTAACGAGCATGACCAAGAGAGAGTGGTAAGAACCGAGGAAAGCCCAACTCCATCCGCTGAAGTAGTCATCCCACCCAGCATCGAAGAAGTCGGCACAGCTATGCACAAGCTGAAGAACAACAAGGCCGAAGACTCAGATGGCTTGCCTCTTCAAGCCTGACGGCAATGTTTTGGTAGGGAGCATGCACCAGATCATCTGCAGAATTTGGGAAGATGAAAGCATGCCCGATGACTGGAATATCAGCTCTGTTTGCCCCATCCACAAAAAAGGCGATCCCACCTCTTGCAAGAACTACATATAGAGGTATATCCCTGCTTAATGTCGCATACAAGATCCTAGCGTATTGTCCGGCTTCCGGCCCGGCAAATCGACTATAGGCCGAATTCTCACTCTCCAACAAATGCTGCGAACGACCAACAAGTTTCAAATCGATACACACCATCTCTTCATCGATTTCAAAGCCGCATACGACAGCATTCATCGTAAAGAATTGTTCGATGCGATGGCTGAATTCGGGATCCCGGGAAAACTGAGCCGGTTGTGTAGCGGGACGCTAAAAAATATGCGATGCACCGTAGCTCGGTTCGAGGACCTCTGAACTGTTTGAAACATGTACCGAATTTCGGCAAGGAGATGCGCTGTCGTGCGACTTCTTAAACGTTGTGCTGGAGCAGATAGTACGAAGGGCAGGTATCAACAGGGAAGCCACTATCTTCTATGTACAAGTCTGTCCAGCTGTTAGGAGACGCTGATTATATTGACATTATCGCGCGGTCCGCCGTGACGTTGTGGAAGTGTTCACGGCGATTGAAGAACAGGCAAAACGAGTTTGTCGTAAGGTTGAAGTCTCATACATGCTGTCAAGCAAAAACCAAGCCGTCGTTCACCACCTGGGGCAAAATATACAATAACAATTGACAGCTACAATTTCGAGGTATTTAAGGAGTTTGTCTACCTCGGGGCAAACGTAAATTTCACAAACGACTCCACAGCGGAGATCCGGCATAGAATCGCCCTTGGCAACCCCTGCTACTTCGGATTGTCCAAACAACTTGGGTCAAAACTCCTCACTAGATGAGCCAAAGTCATGCTTTACAAAACGCTTATATTGCAAGTCTTGCTGTACGGAGCCGAAAGCTGGACACTAAGCAGGACAGAGGAGCTGATTTTGGGTTCTTTCGAAAGAAAAATTCTGCGTCGGATATTTGGTCCTGTCTGTGAGGAAGGTGAATGGAAGTGAAGACATAACCGCGAACTCTACTAGCTGTACAAAGATGTGGATGCAGTTCGGAAGGTAAAGATCCGTCGACTACACTGGCTCGGCCACATCGAGCGCATGAGCACCAACACCCCAGCTAAGAGGGTCTTCGACTCGGAGCCTCCTGGTTCAAGAAGAAGAGGAAGGCCGAACCTTCGGTATAAAGACCAAGTAATCGCGGGTGTTAGAAAACCGTCAAGGATGGAAGGCAGCCATAGCCCGGGCTCAGATCCTCCATGGATCGCTGTCCTGTTAAGTAAATAAGTAAGTTTGATCGCAGGCTGGCCATCGACATACATAGGTGCTCCTTCCCTTTTACTTCGTTTAGGCTATAGAGATTGTGAATATCTTGTCTATCAAATAGACGCCTAGATAACGCTTCAGAAAAACGGATTTGGAGCCGTCCATAGAGGTATGAAAACATTTTCTCACGGAGTCAAGATCATATTAAAGCCTGATATGAGAGACTGAATGTACAACTAGGCAGCAACTGTCCGTCTGGTGTTGTTGCATTATATGGCATACTTATAAGACCCCTGAAAGAGACATCTACACGAGAATCGCACCAGAAGCTACTTTTCTTAAGAAGGGATATAGCTGCAGTGTGTACCCCCTGTAATAAAAGAGGGACCAAGATTCAGCACAGCATCCAGAAGAGAGCTCGGTGTTCTGAGAAAGGCTAGTGTGTCATAAATTGATCTATTTGTTAAAAATGACTAACATATTAATATCTCATAACAGCCTTGACCTTTTGGTCGATCTAGATTAGGTCGCAGGTATTTGACTCTTATAGATCGGGCTGAGAATACTTTTTACCACAACTGCTGCCGTTTTGAAAAAATAAACTGAGAGCCCATTTCTTGCGCAGCAATCATGGATCATACTTAGCGTTACATGAAGTTAACGCACGCACATTACACATCTAAAACTACAGTTGAACGCCAGCTTGTCGACATTGACGATTGATTTGAAGTATCCCCATTAAAAATAACGGCCAACTCACTGTTCCACCGTGAATTGTTCGCCGAATTCATTTCCCATTTGGTCCATAGATTCGCGTGCTGTGTGCCATTTATTGCTGTCTTGCTCAAACAACATGTCGACTACGTTCAGCTCGTGCATTTTGGGCAAAAAAAAAAGTTCGAAAACATTGAACGATAGCGGACGCCATTGACGAATGAACAAATCGCGTACGCACTCTATGCATACGTAGGTGGCTAAATGCCCAATAACGTGAAATTGATGCGAAATTTGGTCACTCTGGCTTGAATTGCTTTCACAGTACGTATATAGGTCGATTTTGATGACCGTAAAATAGCACGAATTTTGTTAGTAAAATTCAATAATTTGTAAGCGTTGTCCGGTTTTAGGTTCTTTCATGATATAAGGGCATTGCTAACTGAACATGTTTGACATTGATACATGCCACGAATAAAACGTGAGCTGTCAATAATCTGTTAATTCGATTTGGGTAATTTATCAGAAGACCCTTATGTCAGATTTCTCAGAAACCGATTTTCTACAGAGGCGTTTAGTTACAGGAAATGCTTTTCAAAATAATCGATGACGTAGGCATGATATTTAAATTTTCATGTCCCATGTGGATCACTAGAATCCGCTCTAACATCTTTCTAAATTTCGCCCAGTTTGTCTTTAGCAGGCCATCTTTGCTATGTTCTTCGATCATATTCGTCAAGGGATGGCAAGGATTGACGAACAAATTCGTGGTGGACGGCCTGCTTTTTTTCACAGATGCCTTGGGAATTGAGAAGGAAAAAATTCGCAATTTATTTGGAATTTTCTTTGTCATGGTTTAGCAAAGGATGAGATTCACCAGTTAAGGCAATCACCTCCTGAAGCCTCGCTGTAATAAATCTTGAAAGATCAGGTGATAAAATATATAAGGGGCGTTCTTCTCGTGAAATATGTAGACGCAACGACTCAGCTTTCTGTAACTCCGTAAACTTTGTAGCTTACCTTTGCAGCAATCTGGTATCGGTTGTGGAATTCATCAAGTTGGTTGCGGAAAGTGCATTGGGCCAGCGCACATGAGAGTAATTCTACCGGTTGAAAACTGATTTTATGGGAGAGGGAGCTAAAGTGTGAAGTATGAAACGGAGTAAAATTTTCAAAAACTAATATGTTACATACACAACTCTTTATTTTTCGAGTCTGCGCTTCAATCGTAATTCGTCACTAACATGGTGAAACGAGGTTCCCACACACAATTTTTTCTGCCGGAGTAATTCATTCCGTGTACGCTCAGAGTAGAGCATTACATCAGTTTTCCTCCTGATAGAGGACGAGCGTGTGCGCTTGGCCATTTGGTGTAATGAGCTGAGCTCTAAACCTTTTATATGGTACTACTCAATACTCCATGGTCACTGTATGGATGTTATGGAACGTCTCTGCTTTAAGTAGATCAAAAAGCTGGCAAAATAAATAATTTCCATTGAAATAAAGGGATTTTGTGTTGAGGGAAATATGAGTACTTGAACTTTGAAGTCGGCACTTGGAAGATCGATCTTTCCTTCTGAGATGACACTAGAAAATCACAGAAACCTACAGCAGCCTTTGAATACACACTTTTGTTAACTGGTTTAAAACGATTGATTCACTTTCATAGGTCATTCGCGGACTATAATTGGCATTGAGCAAAGAGCAACAGGTTTAACGCTTTTAGTTTTGGACCCAAGTCACGGGCCGAGACAAGTAGCTGCTTTAGGATCTTCACAGGATTCTCTACGCCTTATTAGAAGAGGGCCTTTTGCCATGAGAGCTCCTCAATACCAAGTTGTTGCCGTTCAAGGTCTTATCAAAACAGAAGAGCAATATGAGGTACCTTTGCTGAAAATTAATGAAAAAAAAGAAATTCTAATAACCAACTTTGTTTTATTTACAGGCGAGCAAAATTCTAAGATCGCTTAGGATTCCCCCAGATTGTTGACTAGTATTAAATAAATGGTTAAACGCTTTGAACATATTATGCCGCAATAAAGCAATGTTACCATCACCAATTGACTTCAAACGTAGTAAATTATTTATTTGTTACTTACATTCCTTTTTTCTATAAAGAGAGCTTGTTTAAAAATAGATTATTTAACTTTTTGATTTTTGTTGTTAGAAAAGAATAATTCATTCTACATTTAAATTGTATTTAAATACATTTTTTTCCAATAAGATTTTAAATTTGTTTTAATAAATACTGCATATCTGTAAAGAAGACCAAGGAACTAATAGGTTCAAAGCGCGGAGGACATGGTACAGGAGAATGTCAAAGGAATAAAGGAGATAATTGGAGCTCTTTTGAGCATTATGAGTAAGTTTTCAAGTTTGCAAGAGGAGGATTGCACCAATACGTTTAAATTTCCCTTTCTCAATTGAAGAAAGTATGACCCCAGGCGCGGCCACCCTGGAAATTTATGATTCTTCTTTTGGTTCGGGTGCGTTTAGGGAGAGAAATTCGGCGAGGATTATTTTGTAGAAGAAATTGTTCTTTCGCATAACGAAAAATAATTTTGTATTCATTTTCGCATAAACTACGCGCTGTTTAAATGTTTGGTAGATATGTTTTCTGCGTCGGATGACTACGCTCAATTAAAGACCCGTAAAACGTATTCAGCACAAATGCACATAGCACTTTTGCTTTGATTTACTGGCCACGAGACTTGCTCTTACAGGGATATTGCCGATAGATTCAACCTCGCTTTGCTGTTTCTGTCATTATATACAGAGTAATGTATTTTATTAGCAACCTTTGTGACTCAATCATCCGATGACCTACCGAAGAAGATTACAAGGATTATTGACGGTATGTGAATAAAAATGTACCCTCCCAAATATGGAAAAAACGACTACATTGATAGGAAAGACGTGACGAGTGAAGGCCTGTGCCTTCAAGCAATTTGCAACGAAAAAAGGAAATTTATAGATATCTTTGGATATCCAAGATCAGTCCATGACAATGTATATATCCTCAATTCCCGAATTCATATGAAAATGGCTTCCTACTGGGGTTTCCACTTATGCATGCTCTCAGTATTTAATAACGCTGTATCATAATAATGGTCAAATATCATTAAGGAACTAGTACCGGTTAAAAGGGGGGAAAATGACTCATGATTAAATTTCTGTTTTCTCGTTTCCTTTATTATAATTCCTTATGTAACTTTTTGTTTTATATTTATGAACAATAGAAAAGTTTAAAAAAAGATTTAATAATTTTTTTTTTTAATAATTTTATAGAGGGCGCCAAGGTTGGGTCTGCGAAAATAGCCTCCCACTGTGCTGAGATAATCTCGAAACTGGAAAATCTGAAACAAAAAAATCAAAAAGCTTTTTAAAGGGGAACGTAGCCTACATCATAATTTACCACCCTTGTGTAAAAAATTGTAAAGGAAACAAAATGGCGGCTGTTTAAAAAAAGATGGAATTTTAAGTTTTTTTTCTACTTTTTTTAAATTTTTATGCAATTTTCACCAAAACAAACAAAACGCACTAAGAATTAAAAAAATCGATTGGTTGCAAAGAATAACTCTGCACAGTTTGAAAAAATGCCATTTCGAGGAAAACGTGCTTAAAGTTTTTTTCCGATTTATGCTTAGAATTTTTAAAAAAAATCAAGTTTTAAAAAAAAATTATAACGGTTTTTTTTTGTAGAGGGGTCAAAAACAAATTGGGGGGGGGGGGGGGTATATCTCACCCCCTACGTATTATCACCGTAAATAACAGAAAACAAACTATTCCATAAAAAAGTACTTTTAGTAGTTTCCGATTTTCTCAAAAACTAGAAGACGTAAAACCATTCGGTTTTTTGTGTTCGATTCAGAATTGATATGAGCATTGACCACAAAAAGCCAATTTAGCACTTCTATTCATCATTTAAAAAAAGAAAGGTCTAAACTTTTTTTTCAATTTTTTATTCAAATTTTTGAGTTTGCGAATTTTTCAAAAACTATTTATACAAATAATTTAACTTAAATTTAATATTAAAGAACAAGTTTCTGGCTTTCAAAACCGTTAGAGTACTTTATTGTAGGTGTTGCCGTTGTTTTTTTATTACTTTTTTTCATTTTAACTATTTTTTTTTTTCTAAAATTGCCGCTCTCCCATAGTAAAAAATGCTTGTTTTTGACCCCACTACAAAAAACCGTTTTAAATTTTTGGCGCCAAAGTTATCGTACTCGTGCCGCCTCCACTTAAAATTAATTATTCCCCGATTCCTGGCCCATATACCTATACAATAGAAGTATTCCCGAGTCTATAAACCCCTGTTCTACCTCCTGTCGGGCTGACTTTTTCGCCGAACGAGCTTCCTTCGACGAAGCTGTGCTAGCTTGTTCCGCCATCCTGATCCTCTCTTCGTCTTTTGTGCGCGCATAATCATAGGCGCAATGACCTATAAGACACCCTATAAGCTCCATCATCTTCAGAAGAGTCATTCGTCCCTCATTAAAAATTGACAATGATATGTTAGCAGCCAACTCAGTCATTTCTCGTCCAACAAACGTACGAGGGTGGTCCGATAAGTACTTGGCCTACAGAAGAAAAACAAAAATTTTGGAGAAATGGCGATTTAGTTTTCAATATAGTCTCCTTTTAGCCCGATACTCTTGACCCAGCGATGCTCCAACTTCTTTAACCCGTCTGAAAAATACGTTTTCTCGAGGTCTGCAAAGTAGGTCTCCGTGGCGGCGATGACCTCCTCATTCGACTGAAATTTCTGCCCGGCGAGTGACTTTTTCAAGTTTGGAAACAATAAGAAGTCGCACGGGACCAAATCTGCAGAATACGGTAAATGGGGCAGCAGTTCGTAGCCCAATTCGACCAATTTGGCCGTGGCGAGGGCGGAGGTGTGAGCCGATGCGTTATCATGGTGGAAGAGCACTTTTTTCTTCGCCAAGTCGGGCCGTTTTTTCTTCATTTCGGCGTCGAATCGGCCCAAAAAATAATCACCTTTCCGGCCGATGGGACAGTCTTCGCCTTCTTCGGAGCACGTTCGCCGGGTGAATTCCACTGTTTCGACTGTTCCTTGGTCTCTGGTGTGTACCAGTGGATCCATGTTTCGTCGACTGTCACGAAACGGCGCAGAAACTCCTTCGGATTGCGCTTAAACAGCATCAAACACTGCTCTGAAGTGGTGTCACGGTTGCGCTTGTTGTCCGGAGTGAGCAACCGCGGCACCCATCGCGCCGACAGCTTTCTCATGCCCAAAATTTCATGCAGGATATGACCCACGCAATCTTTTGAAATGCCTACTTTCTCAGCTATCTCGCGCACCTTCAATCGGCGGTCTGTCAATACGAGATCGTGGATTTTTGTCACGTTATCCTCCGTGGTAGCCGTTTTCGGGGCACCTGGACGTGGCTCATCAAAAACCGACGTGCGACCACGTTGAAACTCGTTAAATCAATTTTTGATGGTCGCCATCGAAGGAGAAGAGTCACCGTACACAGCATCCAAACGCTCTTTGATTTCGCTGCGCGATTTCCCTTCCAAAAACAAGAATGGAATCACCGACCGATATTGCTCTTTTCCATTTTTCTAAAGTCCGCGGACACTCCCGCTTCTACACGCGGTCAAAACAAAACTATCCGAACTAGTTCGAGCCGGCTGAAATTTCGACAGTAGCCGTCTACTAGAATGTACTACACGATAGTAAGTTGCTCTTGCGATACTGGCGCCATCTGGCGGTGAGGCTAAGTACTTATCGGACCAAAGTGTTTTGTTGTAACACTCATTATTATTTTGAGTGTTTTTTCCTAAAATCGTTTTAATAGATCCTCTTAGGTCAATCTTTCAAAAACTGGTTTAACCCCTGCATCCACAGCTGGCTTATGTTTGTATGGGACACCTTTTTCTGCCTGTAAAAACATTCTCATGTTGCGGCTTTTCATCGGTGCAGAACATATAGTAAAATGTAGCCCATATTTCTTTCTTCATATCGAATACAGAATCTGGATGTCTCTGGATAGCTAATCCGTAATAACTTAAATTTTTTTTTAATAACTTTACCAGTCAAATCTTGGGTTTTTACAGCTGGGGGTGGGGGTGGATCCACTTTATTAATTTTTTGTTTCTCTTGCGTGGTGTCTCTTCCTTCTGCTCATTATCTTTTTTAGACTGCTCTTGTAATTTTTTCTCTTCTGCTTTAGTTTTCGTATTTGCGTTATTTTTTTTTAACTTCCGTAAGTTGTCGAAACCTTCTTTTACCAACGTGTAAAACGCACTCAAGCTTCTTGACTACAAAATCACCGTACGGTTTGGCATCAGAAAGATTGGTAAATGTTTTTGAGCCCCCGTCATCAATATAATATGCTTTATGCAGCATATTGGAGGTTTTAAAAATTTCAATTATGCCTTAAACTTCCATTCCTCCGGAGCTCCCGTCATAATTTGCATTGCACGTTTTTTTGTGTTCACTTTCATACCAAATTTCAAATTCGACGCAATTTAATTTGATTTACATGTTTTCGGTGAAACAAAATAATCTAAGTTTGCCAGAATATTTTCCAATCACGGTTGAAACGCCGAGCAGAGAAGAAAAACCTCGCTTTGACCAAGTTCCGTCTCCCGAAACCAACTCGTCTTCAGGAAACCCTGCTTCTTTATTTTTCTCCTTTTCTTCTTCGCCAGCTTTTTGCAAACAAATTTTCCCAATGGAATTTGCTGCTATTTTTACATTTTCTAACAATCAATAGTAGGTGGTTTTACTAAAAGAAGATGTTATATCCATGAGTGAACAAAAGAGATCTAAACCGTTACGACCAATGCCAGGCAAACGCATAAGAAAAACAATGTGACGGTTAATTTCATATGATGTGTTTATTAAATGACACCAATCTATCTGTTTATTTACCGCACTCACACTATATTTATTTTAAATCCTAATCCACGGAGTGCGGTTTTAGTAAATTTGACATCTTTATTACAAGTCTTACCTTGTAATATACTCGCCAACGCCGAAAGAACGGGGGAAAAAGACAATTTGCAGTAAGAGTGTCCTGCTTCAAGTTTGATATCAAAATTATTTGTCGATAATTTTCTTGCTGAAGCACTAGTAGACTCTGTACTTTGCTCAGATGTATGCTGATTCCTTTGGAATTGACGAGATTTTCTCACAAGATTTTTTGATTTTGTACGCGATTTTCTGCTGCCTTTTCCATACGGCTTTTTACCCATTTTAAAAGTATGCAAATGCTTCCATACACTTTAAAACGTAAACCAGAGATGAAGAACGAGATATGCAACTTTCGTACGTCTGTGACACCCTAAATTTTTCAGGAAATTTTGACAGGAGTTTGTGTACCAAGCCGACAACCCCCGTTATAAACGACTCTATCCGTGAATACGTGTGAGCTCATTTCATTTTACCGCAGTGTACTCCCGCCACACACACTCATGGAATTATAACAATGTGCGCGATTGTTTACATAATTTTGACAGGACTTTATGTACCCACGTGCTCGCACAGCTTGTAGGCAAACGTCGGCGGCCATTTTAAGTTGCATATCTCGTTCATCATCTCTGACGTAAACTAAACACATAAGTGAAAGAAAACACGCCGGTACATGTAGAGTAACGGTATATAAAAATACACGGAAGAAGAGCAGCTGTTGTTCGCTCAAACTGCTTGTCAAGCACCGAAAAGGCAGCGCGCATGCCTACTACTATAACTTTCTTATTTTTTCAAATTTCACTATGAAATTTTAGGAGGTGATTTTTAAAGGCAAAAGGTTTCGAAAAATGTAAAAAAATCGATTTTTTTTAAAATTATAACCGGTACTACTCCCTTTTTTTATCGGAAGTTCAGTTCTGGCGGAATTATATCTAGGGCATTCAGTTTGTGTCCTCAAACAACGTTTCCGACCGCTCTACTATTGCAAACTGAGAGGGATAGAAAAACTCTGTCATCTTACTCGAGCTTGCACGGTTTTGCACAATCTACGCAGTGATAATGACTTTAAATTTGAAATGGTCGAAAATATTGAAAATGTTAAGAAAATATCCATACTAGAGCAAGGCTGCAACCTTAGAAATAAGCTGGGCGAAAAAGTTGTTTTTCCAATTTCAATTCTGCATGAAATATAAAAATAAAAAGCTTCTACAGAAGCCTTAGTGACTTCAGTGCAACATATGCCTCAAAAGCCGCCGGTAGAAAGACTTTAATTTGCACTGACAGCCTCTCTGTGACCAATGCAATCCGTAACAACAGCAATCGTACTCTTCTCATAACTAAAATTCGAGACAACGTTATACACAATTCCCCGTATATACTAATACTCTGGATTCCAGGTCATTCAAGCATCCGAGGAAACGAACTGGCAGACTACGCCGCCCGACATATCACTGAACGGCAGAACAACTCACTGCACCTAATACCTAAAAGAGATTTCACGAACCATCTCCATGCATACTGGTAAAAAAAGTCTTGGAGACAGCATGTCCACCACACCACTACTCGAGGTTAAACCCATCCGGCACGTCGCCCCCCCTACCCAACAAATACATCTTTCAAGATGAACACATGGCTATGACACACACGCAAAAACATTTTATGAAAAGCAACCCTCCAACCTGTCACCTCTGCCAACTAGAAGTTCTTTCATCAGCCAAACATCTCATACACAATTGCCCGACAGTTAATTAGCATTGTAACGAACTTTTTAATAAGAATCTCATAGAACTATTATTAGACACAAATACCCAAAATATTGTGAACGTATACAGACTATTACAAACACTTATGCTTGTAAATCAAATTGAATAAAGAATAATTTTATTAATTCTAGCCGATAGCCCTGGTAGCCACCAGATCCTGATGGTATCGGTACTAAGAAAGAAATAGAATGTAGATAGAATGTAGGTAATTTTTTACTTTTATTATAATATTACCTACAAGGCACTACTAATGGTCGTGATCCTGGGACGAGCAGCAATGCTCGGGTCAGAGCTTTAGGATTTCCGGGGGATAACAAAGTAATGCAACGGCGTAAGCCACACTTAAGAGTCGCGAATTGGAACGTTGGAAGCATGAGTGGTCGCAGCTATGAGCTTGAAGAAATGATGGCGATCGCCCCTCAACACCGTCTCCTCCTGACTGTATTTTCTATGGAGGCGAGTAAGAAGTCAAAGCAGCAAACGAAGGTGTCTGAGAGAATCAGTGCTATAAGCTGAATAAAAGAAAAGGCGAAGCTTTTATTACCAGCATGAAAAACTACCTCTTTTCAATTATCGATGAGGTCGGTAATGAGGAGTGCAGAGCTCAAGACATGTGGGATTCCCTACAACAATCTGGCCTGGAGAAAGCCAAATCACTGCTCGGAACATCTAAAGGCCCCTGCCAACACGCAAAAGAAACCTGGTGGTAGACAGACGAAGCCAAAGCAGTGATACACGAAAAGAAAATCGCTTTCCAAGCTTGGTCAAAGAGCTCTTCTACTAACAGAGAGGAAAAAGCTCGCCGTGAAAGGTATATAGATATTGCAAGGTATCGCGAAGAAAAAGTGGAAAAAGATGGCGACAGTATTGCGAGGAACTTCTGAACGAACATGCCGAAGTATCCGACATCACAGTCGAAGAAGTTCGGTACGCGGTTAAAAACTCCAAGAAAAGAAAAGCTGTTGGGCCGGACGGGATACCCTCTGAGTTCTGGAAAAAGATGGGAAACATCGGGTCTAGATGGCTCATGGTTCTTATCTCCAAACTTATGAGAGGCGACACTATGCCTAATCAATGGAGGGAAAGCTATCTTCTTCCATTGCACAAAGGAAAGGGTGATACGCGAAATTGTGATAACTACCGTTCTGTCAAGCTGATGTCGCACACCATGAAGATCGTTGAACGGGTATTAGATAGCCGACTGCGAAAAATAATACGACTATCTGATGACCAGTGCGGGTTTGTCTCGGGTAAATCAACAACAGATGCAATCCAAAGTATAAGGATCATGATGGAAAACCATCGTGATTCTTCAAAGGACTTGCATATGGTGTTGGTTGATTTCGAGAAGGCCTTTGATCGGCAACCAAGAGATCTTTTATGGGTAGCGCTTAGACAAAAAGGAGTTCCAGAAACCTACGTGCGAGTGATCATGGACATGTACAAGAGAGCAACGACAAGAGTAAGATGCACCGCAGGAGTCACCGAAGAGTTCGCAATCAAAGTCGGTGTACACCAAGGGAGCGTCCTCAGCCCACTGCTCTTTATAGCAGTCCTTGATTGCTTGCTTGAAGGAAAAGTGACGGACCCCAATGTGCACCAGCTATTCTTTGCTGACGATGGAGCCATTATAAGTGATGATCAGGCGTCCCTACAACGAGCACTTGATGTGTGGGTGGACATTTTTGAGGGACACGGGTATCGTATTAGTTCAAAGAAGACAGAGTATCTGTGCTGCCCGTTCTCTGACCCTCATCAGCCTATTCCAGACATTTACTTGAATGGAAGAGCGCTTCCCAAGTGTGAAAAGTTTAAATATCTGGGATCTATGATTAATAAAGAAGCAACTTGTGATGACGACATCAACCATCGCGTAAGCGTAGGGTGGATGAAGTGGCGGGAAAACTCCGCCATCTTCTGTGATCGAAAAATGCCCCCTAAGCTGAAAGGAAGGCTCTACACTTCAGTTGTACGTCCGGCGCTCACATACGGTTCACAATGCTGGACAATGCACAAAAAGTATGAGAGCAAATTAACGGCAGCTGAGATGAAGATGCTTCGCATGACAGCGGGAGTAACAAAGCGTGACAGAATTAGAAGTTCAAAGATCCGAGGAAGCCTCCACGTAAAAGAAACCATCACAAGAAAGATAGAGCGCGACCGACTCAGTTGGTATTGTCATGTTCAAAGGAGAGATCCTTTGAACCCCGTCCAAAAGGTGTTATAAATCAACGTTCCAATTTCAACACGCAAAAAAGGCAGGCCGAAAAACAATTGGTGCAAACAAATGCAAAAACACCAGCATTTGATTGGCCTCAGCGATGAAGTAATCCCAAACCGGGAAGCCTGCCGCTACTTTCTGAGGTCAAACCGGCGGACCCCACAAGCGGACCAGTGTGGAAGGTTATGGTCCTACACTTCTGACCATAACGACGCCGGAAAAAAGAAAAAGAAGAAGATAATATTACCTACAATAGAACAAATTCCCGCTTCCATAAAAATCTGCTCACTTGATTTACTGCTGGAAGTGGTACTTCCCAACCAATATGTAGGAATCACAACAACACTATAAGATCACTTTTTATAAGGGCATGTAGCTCTGTCACTGCCCGTTCCTTACGGCGATTCGTCTTGGTATAATTGCAGACTCCGTTCTCTAACAAACAAAAGAAACGAACGGCAATCTTCGTTCATACTCAATCCGCCAATGATTTCTCTAACTATATTGGTATTTATCCTCAATTTACCGAGTTTCATAACTCTCTCTCCGAACGCCATCTGATCGAAACGCAAGCCAATCTTATAAATGACCTCAAGTCCTTCTATCAGTTTGTCAACTACAATAAAATCTGATGGCACTCTACCTCACTCTCGTTCAATGGCGAAACCTCGAATGATCCCAAAATTATCGCCAACTTTTTCAAACAATCTTTCGCCGATGCCTCCTTTGTACCGGACACTACTTACTTCGACTACTTACCAAATTCCTCCCTTGGACCATTTTTCCCACGTACTATTGATCCCCATACCATCAAAAATCGGCGATCGGCTCGATGGTCTCTCGGCCATATGTTACTCCCTTATTTCTGTCCCGCTCTCAAAAGTATTCAACTCATCGCTGTCTCTTGGAGAATTTCCCCAGATATGGAGAACCGCTTTTACAGCTCCTATTCACAAAAAAAGGTCCGAAGGGTGATGTTAACAACTACCGCCCCATCTGACGATCATCTGTCACATATACCCAAACTTTTCGAAAGTATTTTGCATGACACTCTAAGTTTCCACTGCCAATCTCTAATCTCCTCTAAACAACATGGCTTCTTCAAATGCAGACCTACAACCACAAACCTTGCCCTTCACCCTCTCAGCATTAGAGAATGGGAATGAAGTCGACGTCATTTCAACTGATTTCAGTAAGACCTTCGACAAAATCTGCCTTTTCTGACCCTTTCTAAGCTTCTTCTAAACTTCTTCCGGCGTTCCCCAAGGCAGCCACTTAGATCCACTTATTTTAATTCTTATCTTTAACGATATTAGTTTCTCATCAAAGATTCCCATCTCTCACTGTACGCCGATGACACCAAGTTCCTCAAGACCATTTCCTCGCAACAAGATTCTTCCCTTATTCAACCGGAGCTCCACAGCTTTCCTGTCTGGTGCTCCAAAAATTGCTTGGAACTTAACATTTCCAAATGCAGATCAATCACCTTTCCACGTAATCGAATCAAACTTCCTCCTCGTCTCTACTTCCTCAAGAATCAGTCCATCTCCACTGTTCAGGTTATCCGCGGCATACTATGTGGCCAAGAGCGCAATTTTCGCACAACTCTGCACTGGATTTCGTGAAGCGTTTGTCTAAAGAATTATTCAATCCCTACGTGACTCAATCCTTCTATATTACCTTTGTTCGCCCCCTTCTTGAATACGCATCTCAAGTGTCAGAGCATCCAACGTCGGTTCCCACGTTTCGCTCTTCGAGGTCTGCCTTTGTTCTTACAGCCCTATCAGGACCGTCTTAAACTCATCAATTTGAGTACGTTGGAAGAAAAAAAGAAGGGTATCTGACATCCTCTTCATTCATAGACAGGTTGACTGCGCCACCCTTTATAAGTCCATATCACTTAACACTAACCCTCATAATACGCGCAATCCTCTTCTATCTATCCACCCCCGCAACACATACAGCTCCAATGAACCCGATGAACCCATTTCCCAAATGCTGGCAAGTGTTAATTCGAATATTAACATCGATTTCAACTTCAGCACTCCATGCTTTCTAAGGATCGCAACACCTTCACCCGTTATGTTTAGCTATTCAGTTAGATTAAGTTAACTTGAATGAAGTTCAATAAATATGGGTATTTGCCCCAAGAATATTACATTAAATTGTTTTTCTCTATCACCAAAACCAGAAACCACCGAGACATGCCATTTTAGCCCTCTCCTTTCTTCCAGAACTCATTTGTTACATGTTGAACCACGTCAAATTGAAAGCAAGTTCTGCTCACCTTTGGTGCCGATATCGCTGTCAGCTGCTGACATGAATTTGGTTGAGTTTTATTGTATGGTTTTGTCAAGCCAGGTGCTGAGGCTTTGCATCAGAGACCAAAACGAGACCTACGTCTTTCGTACGCCTTTTCCTGCGACAGCCTGAAATGTTGAATGAAGTCCAGGTTCAGTACAAACGAGCTCTATCCGTGAATACGTGTAAGCTCATTTTCCGCAGTGCGGGCTCACACACACTCGGGGAGTTATAACAATGTGCGTGATTGTTGACATAATTTTGACAAAACCCAGGGTACCCACGTGCTCGCCACAGCTTGTAGGCAAACGTCGGCGGCCATTTAAAGGTCTCATTCTGCTCTCTGCAATCATCTGAATCTGACGTTAATCTGACATATTTTCAGCACTTCAAGCCTCGTTAGAACGTGTAGGCACCGTCTTGGTTGAGGGTCTTGTTAGCTAGTCTATGCTTTCCATATTACTAGGTTCCCAAGTTTTCCAATCTGTAGTGGAGAGCAGGAGTGAGAAAACATAGCTCTATTTAGGTAGAGCAGGGCCATAATAGACTTAAATGGAATTAACCTTACGTAAAAACCAAATGGAAATCTCAACTAAGTTTTAACGAAAAGTCAAATTACCCATAATAAATTTAGCCGAATTAATGAACTATCAAATTGTTTGAATTTGGTTCGCCCAAATTTTGGTTTTTATTTGAGCTATCAAAATTTCATCCATCAGGTTGAGAGAGTTGAGTTTCCGGAATTACAAGGACAACCGTACTGAGGACAACCGGAAACAATTTAAACGGGCCAGAAATGACTGCAATGCATTAATTAGACGTGTAAAATTCTTCCACGAACAAAAGTTGAGGCAGAAAGTGCTACAATGTCCCAAGGGTAGCAAAAACTTTTGGTCGTTCGTGAAAAACGTAAAGAATTCAGCCTCGTCTTCAATTGCCACGCTCATTTACAATGACATTTCAGCTGTCAGCTCTTTAGACAAGGCCAATCTGTTTGCTGCACATTTCGCGTGTAGCTCAACGCTACCAGATTCCACATTGTCTCCGCCTGTACTTGAGAGCGTTGATTTCACCATGGGACAAATCCATTTTCGCACTCGTACAGTTGCAAGAGTACTAAAAGATCTCAACATACACAAATCCGCTGGCCCGGATGGCATACCCCCAATACTTCTGAAGAGGTGTTCTTCTGAGCTGGCAAAACCTCTGCGTAAGCTTTTCCATCTGTCCTACTCTTCGGGTCTCTTTCCGAGTAGATGGAAAACAGCATTTGTCCAGTCCGTCCCTAAAAAGGGCACATCTTCGTCCCCCTCCTCCTACCGACCCATAGCACTAACGTCCCTTCTTTCCAAGGTCATGGAAACGCTGATAAACCGTCAGCTTATGAAATATCTTGAATCGCGAAGCTTCTTAATGACCGGCAATACGGTTTTCGCAGCAACAGGTCCACTGGTGATTTGATGGCATATCTCACCGAAAAGTGGAACCAATCTTTGCACAATCAAGGCGAAAGCAAGATCGTTGCGCTTGATATTTCAAAAGCATTTGACAGAGTTCGGCATCAGGCTCTTTTGTCGAAAATGCGTGCTTATGGCATCGATAAATCTCTGCTTCTATGGATTAGAAATTACCTTTCGAACCGTTCAATTCAAGTTGTTTTGGATGGGTTCAAGTCTGATATTCACCAAATAAATGCTGGTGTCCCCCAAGGCTCTGTTTTGTCTCCGACTCTCTTTCTCATTTTTATAAATGATCTCTTGTCTGTTACTTCTAATCCAATCGACTCCTTCGCCGATGACAGTACTCTCAGCTTTTCATATTCATTCCAGAATTCACGTCCCTGCTCTTCGGCCATAGAACTGGAACGGCAGCGTATGTTAAGCACATTGAATTCCGATCTTGACAGCATAATCGATTGGGGTAAAAATAAAAGAGTGGAATTCAATGCTTCTAAAACTCAATGCTGCCTACTGTCGTTAAAGCGAACCCATAATAATTAGCCATTATCCATGAATGGCGCTTGTGTCGAGGAAACCGAAAAACTTTCCATCCTTGGTATGTGTATCAACACCAAACTTAATTAGAATGATCACATATTTGAAGTCGCCAAAAACACGGCAAAATGTCTAGGTGTCCTTAAACGATGCAAGAAATATTTCACCCCCTCCGATTTGGCTTCAATTTATAGGACCTACATCCGCACCCAAGCTTGAGTATAACGGCCATATCTGGTCTGGTGCCCCTAAAACTTCACTGCACCTACTAGATAGGATACAACAGCGAGCGATAAAACTTATAGGAGACACTAATATCGCAAAGTCAATTGACTCGCTCGAACACCGACGTAATGTGTCTTCCTTGTGACTATTTTATCGCTATTTTAACAACCGTTGCTCAAATGAGTTAGCCAATTGCATTCCTCACCTCCATGATTCACCCGCAATACTCGTCTTGCCAGGAATGCTCATCAGTTTACCCTTAAGCCTGCTTTCGGACGTACAGTTAAGTTCAGGGATTCGTTCTTCAGCCGCACAACACGGTTATGGAATGCTCTTCCCAGCCTAACATTTCCTACTCACTACAATCCACAGACATTTAGGACCAATGTGCACAGGTACCTCCTCTCCCTCTATACCTTCGGCCCGTGCTGTGTCTTGATTCCGTACACTTAAGGGTAGTCATAACCCCTTTTGCGCGCGCAAATTATAAAAAAAAAAAACAAAAAAAAAAAATATTTTCGAAAATAAGCAATTTTGGTATGACCGATAACCATTAATGAGTAGAAGAAGACATATAAATTTCAAAGCAGTCGTTTGAATAGTTTTTCTTTTAGGACCATGACAGTTGTAGAAAATGATGTTTCGAGAAAAATGCGTTTAAAGTTTCAAGAGCAGAATTTTCGTGGAAAATGTATACTTACACTAATCTGCTATGCCTGAACCCCACAATAACCCTTCGGTGGCTTCATACGTATCATTTTCTGCCAGTTTTTGTGACCTGAGGGAAGCCCTTGCTCTGCACGGGTTATTCGTCGTTCATCGTAATCCTCGGCATACGAGTAGGCGTTTCGGCCAATTTGCGTACCAAAAATCTCCATTATTTTAGGATGGGTGAAAATCCTTCATTAAACATACACGCAGCTGTCCATGAAGCAATTTCCAGCGTCTTTTTTTCAACAAAATTATGCTTTGGAGCCAAGTTCAAGATACAACTATTAAACGATTCGTTGTTCTGAGTGTTTTTTCCCAGATCATCATCAGATGATCAGATCATCAAATGATAATTCTTCTTAAATTGGCTTCAAAAAACTTGCTGTTTCTTCATCAAATGCTGGAGGATGTGTGTAGATTTCCTCTGTATTCTCTGCCGTATGTTGTAAACACTTGCATCATGCAATTGAACAGTACGAGTACTGGGGTTTTCATCGATTGAAATGCATGATAATATGTAGCACACAGTGCTTTCTTCATTTCTTCTTAAGAATCTGGATTTCTCAAAATAGGCAAACCATAGTATGTACTTAGCTCAACCATCATGGCATTGGTCAATGCAAGAGTCGACTTCTTTGTTGCAGCACTAATGGATGATTTTTTTTTCGATGTACATTTTGTGACAGCAACTTTACCTGCTTCATCTTTTTGATTATTTCTGGCCTTCTTTCTTTCAGCTTCTTCCAAGCCTTTTTTAGCTTTTAAATACTGGTTATGTGTTTTTTTAGCTTCCTTCACACGTCTATACACTTTTTCTACCACAGGATCGCCGTTGTAAGGATCGGCATCCAGTGAATTTTTAAATGTTTTGCTGTCACCATCTCCCACGTATTTACTATATTTTACTTCAAAGTATTCGACGGACCGCTGAAACATTTCGATCACACCGTCAACTTCCATTTTACCGGAACTTCCTTCATGATTTGCTTCACAATGCTCAATGTGATTTTCATACCATTCCAAAAACTCGTCTGACTCTTCTCTGCTATTCCATTGCTCGCATGCTTTACACACTTTGATTTGACAATTAAATGTATAATTTTATTAGAATATTTCCCTATCAAAGAAACAACACCCAGTAGTGAGGTAAAACCACGCTTGGGCCATGATCCATCACCAGAAACCGTGATTTTATCTTCAGCACAACCGTTTTCAACATTTATTTGTTTTTTCTTCTGCAACGGCTTTTTGAAAACAGTATCAACTACTGACTTTACAGCAATATAAATTTTACCGAGCATATCATACCCATTTTTACTACTTCCATCACACAAGTCCATTAGCGAAGAAAATAAATTTATTCCCGCCAGACCGACTCCAAGTAGTCGCATAATAAACACAAAACGTCTATTGATTTCGTAAGCATTTTTGACCATAGAAGAATTGATGTCAAATTTTTGGCACGAACACTTTACACACAACTTGAATCCTAATCCTCGCGGTGATTTTTTGTCACTACGTCACTATCGCACAGCTTGCGCTTTAAAATTGATTGCAAAGTGAGAGCGAGAAACACAGAATGCTGTAGCTGAATCCTTCGTCAATCGGTACATCAAAATCACTCTTGTCTTTTAATTTTTCAGCTGATGTTCTCACTAGTGTTGGTAAGGACTCGCATTTTTATTGAGTTTGTATGAGGTACTAATAGTGGTACATTGTCCCACCTCATTTGAGGTACATCTTGTCACATGTTCCATTGATAGCTTGCAATACTAATGCAAAAGTCAGGAGGTGCCTCTGAGTATGACAAGAATCAAAGTGGGAAAAATATTTTTTTTGAGGTGTTGGGACATTTTTGTAGTGATGTATGGGACATTTGTAGTGCATCTTGTATGAGTAACGCAACGTGCTCACAACCTCGGTTTCGGTTTCAGCAGTATATTGATCCCCTCAAAAATTCCTTTTTCTTTCTTTTTGCCCTGGATATCTTGTGGAGCTTTTCGATCAATTTTTATTTTCTTTTTCCTGTTTGATGTTGACACACAGAGCATCAAAAGTGTACTGCTAAATTTGTTCTAGGATTTTATATATGTATATTCACGACAAAAATGTATATACACTATTCCACATACATATATACAGGTAGATAATGTACTAAAGTTGACCGTCAGAAATTCCGTACGCAGGTATAAAAGACAGGTGACAGCAATAGAAAGGTAGCAGCTGCAGACTTGGCGCACGACAGATATGAATTGTAACTTATTTAATATTGAGAATTCCGGTTTGAATTTTTCACAGCATATTTTCGATAGGTATTACTATTGAAAAATAAAATAAAATCGATTTTTCGAAGTGGTCATATGAGACTGCCCCCTTAAGTTAACGAAACTGAGTATATTCCATACAATTCTCATGTAATGGAACATATCAGTAAGCTGGCATAGGTCCACCAAAGTCTATCGTGTTTGTATTGACATTATTTGATTATCGACGAAATAAGTACGGAAAATCGTTCAAACTGAGTTCGACAATTGGTTTTCTGTACGATTCAATGCAAATTTTTCTCAATACGATGAACATAAAGTTCCTTTCCAGGTGATTCTGATTATTTCAATCTTTACTTTTTCGTTGAATTTTCCGTTGCAGGCATTTATGGTTTATGGTTTTAGTTTTTTTTTTTATTAATGTGAATAATAAAATAAATTTCTTCTAAAACAGGTTGATATATTTTATTTCACTTACCTAGAAAAGAGTATTGGCAGCACCATTCACACTCACACACCATCAGCTACACGTCATATGACTGGAACTTCCCATACAGGTTCTTCAACAATTATTGGAAGTAGCAATTTGTGTTGAAGTTTAATTGAAATACTGTTATCTGTGCCTTGTAACATTGAACTAATATTGAGCCGGATCAAAATTAATGTTAAAAGACTAATTATTTATAATGGCCGAACAAGTCGACGATCAAGCGCAAGACAATTTCGATAACATAATCATCAACAACGGGGATAATGATTCGGAGGATCGTGAGCAGGACGTCAACCTCTCCGGATCCATTGACACCGATGTGAGTGATAAGACCATTTCTTAATTGTATATTCAATCAGTTGGGAGGACTAAGTGTTTAATAAATCAGAGGAGCTTGCCTTGGGAATGCGAGAAATATATGGGGTGCTTGGCTCCGGTGGGAGTTGTTTGACGTGTGACCTACTATATGTGCGGTTGAATGGTAGGGGCGGACAAAGTGGAAGTAGCACGGAGCACTGCATAAATTTGTTTATCGTCACATTTAAGCATTTAGGGACGCATACCTTATCGACGATTATTCCGAAGACTAACTACTGCCGTTTTGTGTTTTGTTTTTTTTTTTACGGAATATGTGTCATCGTGTTGCATTGCAAACATTCTTGACTGTCGTCAGCAGTATTTGATTGGCGATGATTTGGGCCGTGTGTGTAACTAATGTCATTACTTTAATTGCAGCGGCGTATATCGTCAACTAGCCTCGAAGATGTTTTAACTGAATGTGGCGATGATCTTATCGAAATCACAGTCTCGGATCCACAGAAGATCGGCGATGGCATGAACTCTTACTTGGCCTATAAGTAAGTAACACATACTTTGTTGAGAAGCAAAACTTATTTCAAACTGACATTTGACAGGGTCACCACGAGGACGAAGCTCCCGAAGTTTAAGAGCAATGAATTTAGTACGTTACGTAGATTTAGTGACTTCTTAGGCATTCATGCGCTGCTCGTTGATAAATACTTGCGAATGGGTCAAATCATTCCTCCCGCACCGTCGAAGAACATAATAGGTAACGCTGGACGGCGATTCATCAATATTTGGAACTAATTTCTCGTTTAGGAAGCACCAAAATGAGAATCAGCCAACAACAAGGCGAACCGGGAAATGCGTTAAATATGGAATGGGTGGAGATCCGTCGTGCGACATTGCAGCGATTCTTAAACCGAATCGCCCAACATCCAGTATTGCGAGTTGACCTCGACTTTATCAATTTCCTAGAAAGCGACCAGGTGGGTATAAAAATGGTCTCTCCTGATTCAAATCTAACGCTATCCTTGCCTAGGAGCTGCCACGTTCTGTAAATACTGCCGCTTTAAGTGGTGCAGGTGTTATGCGGTTATTCAACAAAGTCGGCGAAACCGTGAACAAAATAACATACAAAATGGATGAGAACGACCTTGTAAGACACCCTTTACCACTCTTCTCCTTTCATTCCGATACTAATATTACCTTTCGTCCCAGTGGTTCGATGAGAAAATTACCGCAGTCGAGAATCTCGAAGCTCATTTGCAAAAGTTGCATACAACTTTGAAGGATTTGGTATCGGCTCGTAAAGAATTGGCTGGATCCACCGAACTAGTTGCCAAGTCAGCAGCGATGTTAAGTACTTGTGAAGAGCATACAGATTTATCGAGAGCTCTTTCCACGTTAGCAGACGCAGAGGAAAAAATCGAAATCTTACGTTCCGCTCAGGCCAATTCGGACTTTTTCATATTCTCTGAAGTAATCAAAGATTATTTGGGTTTATTCGGTTCCATCAAGAGTGTATTTCACGAGAGAGTCAAGGTTTGCAACAGATTGGAACCATTTTCCCACCGGCTATTTGCATTCATTGTTTGTATTTATAGGTTTTCCAAAACTGGCAACATGCGCAAATGCAGTTGACAAAACGCCGAGAGAACAAAGCCAAAATGGAAATAGCAAACAGAAGCGACAAATTGGAACAAATGCAGCAAGAAGTAAATGAGGTACGTATGCATGTTCATCTGTTATGGGTCGTTGCAAATAATTATCGTTTTCCAGTGGGAAGGCAAGGTTCAACGATGCCAGAAAGAGTTTGACGATATTTCCATAGCGATCAAGAAAGAAATGGAACGATTTGAAATCAATAAGGTGAAGGAGATCAAATCAAGTGTTCTTAAGTACGTCGAGGACCAAATGGCCCATCAGCATCAGGTAGTTAAGACATATATTTTCAGTCCAATGGGCTTGTGTTGTATTTACAATTCTTCTCTTTTATTATAGCTCATCACTTATTGGGAGGCTTTTGCGCCGTCAGCCCGTGAAATAATGTAATTCAATGAAACGGCATTAGTTGATGAAGTTTATTACCTATTACAGGACTGAAAACATTCCTGCATCTCTGAAAATTATAGTATATGTATACAAATTTTATTATTCAAGTTATTTAGTAAATAAATAAACTACTTAATATCTGAAATATGAAGTCAAAAGTTTAGGCGTTGCTAACCCATAAAATTGGGGCAAAGACTTATCCGTCGTGTGTGTGGTTGTTAATATTGTTCTGTTCCACCTCTTCTAGGTCTATCCTTATTCCCATCTACAGCGTGGCCTCCCAAGTCGTTTTTCTTTGCTCAGGCTTTCCGTTTATTATTCTTTTATCTGTTCGTCCACTGTCCATTTGTTCTACGTGTCCTACCAGGAGAGTCTTACTAGATGCTACGTTGTCAGACCGCAGATATATCGAATTCCAATTGAAATATGGGATCTCCCCCTCGCAACCCAAGCGGAATCCGAGAAAGACGGACTGGGTACAATTTAGAGAGGAGTTTGAGAAATTCACTCAAGAACTACCTAAATTCAGAACGAGGCAATTGGTGGAGGATGTCGTTCATGACCTGAGTAGCGCCATCGCCAATTTTTTTCAACTCGCATGCCTTTTCAAAAAACCTTCCTAATGAAACACTGAGCTCCACTGTCATCGCAGGGAATATGAGAAGCTTATTCGTAAACCGGCAGTGGACCCTCTGCTGCTACATTTTTACCATATTCCCAAAACTCGTCAAAAAATGTGAAGATTAGATCTAACGATGGAAAATTGCATAGCGGCTGAGTTCCAACCCTAAATTCGGAGTGGTAAAAATAAGAAGAAAACTATTATAGTATATTTTCTTATGTTCTATTTATTAAAATAATACGATTACAGACTTCAAGAAGTTAAAATTAAACATTAATAACGCATCGTAACTTCAACAATACAAATCAAAAATTCAAAAAAAAAAAAAATCATAATTTTAGTGGGTTGTCCGATAAGTAATTAGCCTACAAAAGAAAAACAAAAAATTTGGAGAAATGGCGATTTATTTTTCAATATAGTCTCCTTCTACCTCGATACATTAGACCCAGCGATGCTCCAACTTCTTTAACCCGTCTGAAAAATACGTTTTCTCGAGGTCTGCAAAGTAGGCCTCCGTGGCGGCGATTGTCACAGTAATTGTCACCACACACACACACGCATTGCCACAGTACAAGGAATACTTAACAGCTAACACCGCAGTCACACCACACACCAGAAACACTCATACAAGTGAATGATCTATATACTCGTAAATAGAAATAAAGTCAGTCTCTGTTCAGATCCCAAACCGTGCTGCTGTCTTTCTATAATTGTCGCTCAAAGGCTTTGCTGTTACATGGTGTCAGAAGTGAAAACAGATTCGTGTATGAAGAAATAAAAAAAAGGAAAGAAAAATAATAAAGAAAATGTCTGGAATAAAACCACCAAAGCCGCTTGTAGTCAACAGCGATGTAGATATGTCACAGCAATGGACGGAGTGGCTGGAGCTCTACGAAAATTATTTCACAGCAAATAAACTTTCCGCGGAAGAACCACACATAAGGACAGCGAACTTCAAGGCTTGTGTAGGTGTTGAAGTACTCCGTATCATAAATAATATGAATCTCACAGCGGAAGAAAAGACCGATTTGCAAATAATTCAAAGAAAATTAACGGATTACTTTGCACCGTCCAAAAACAAAACCTATGACAGATGTCAGTTCCATAGAATAAGGCAGCAGTCTAATGAAAATTTTGAAGATTTTCTACAGAAACTACAGACGCAAGTCAAAAAATGCGGTTACGGTGAAAACGCTGATGAATTTGTGATGGATCAAATAGTCGTAGGGATATGTATATTCAGACACAACAAGACAGAAGACGAGATGACTCTAGAAAAAACACAAAGGATTTGCAGAGCGTCTGAAAGAGCATCGAAGCAAATAAATGAATTGCAATCCACAGGTATGGATCAAAATGTAAATGCATTAAAAAAAGCAAATACATTCACTTGTAGGCGGTGCGGAAGAATCCACGGTTCAAAACAGTGTCCAGCATATGCACAAAAATGCAAAAAATGCGACGGCATCGGACATTGGGCTGTTATGTGTAGAGCAAAGAAAACTAAACCGAGCAGTGAAAGAAAAAATAATAAATTCAAGAAATCTTCAAAGCAAGTGAACGCTCTTGAACACAGTGAGGAATCGTCCAACTCGGACGAATACAAAATCAACGTAATAGTCAGGAGCGCAAAAGTGAACCAGATTGCAACAGCTGACAAATGGTCGGAAGTTTTGAAGATAGGAAATAAAACAATAAAAATCAAGCTGGACACTGGAGCCGAACTATAGTCATAGTAACAAAAAAGGACAAAATTCGACTATGTATGGACCCAACCGATCTAAACAAAAATATTAAGCGTCGCCACTATCCTCTGCAAACAGTTGAAGAAATTGCAGCAAGTGTACAAAATGCTAAAATTTTCACCAAATTGGATTGCCAAAAGGGATTCTGGCAAATACCCGTCACAAAAAGGACATCCGAATATTTAACATTCTCAACACCATGGGGCAGATATCAATTTTTGCGACTACCATTCGGAATTTCATCGGCTCCAGAGATTTTTTCCGAGATAATGAACACCACACTAGAAGGCATCCCAGATTGTAAAGTTGCTATGGATGACATATTTTTGTAGGCAGAAGCTAAGGACGAACTTCGTGCAATAACTACAAGAGTTGTCGATCGCTTAAAGGATTTACACTCAATAAGAGAAAATGTGAGTATGAAAAGAAAAAAGTTAAATTCCTTGGTCATCTATTTTCAGCGAAAGGAATTGAAGCCGATACTGAAAAGGTGGAAGCGATAAAGAATCTGCGGGAGCCGACTAATGTCAAAGAACTTCAACGCATCTTGGGAATGGTTACATATTTGGCCAAGTTCATACCGAATTTATCCAATATTACCGAACCACTACGTAAATTACTCCATAAAGAAACTGAATGGTACTGGAACAGTGAACAAAAAATAGCATTTGAAAATATAAAAAAGGCTTTAAGTTCAACCCCTGTACTAAAATTCTATGATGTCAACAAACCAGTTAGATTGTCAGTGGATACAAGCTCAAAAGCACTTGGAGCATGCTTGTTACAAAATGATCAGCCAGTAGCGTATGCTACACCCGCACTAACACCTACTCAACAAAATTATCCTCAGATCGAGAAAGAGGCTATGGCAATCAAATTCGCCTGCAAGAAGTTTCATGAGTACGTATATGGCAAACGAGTCGAAGTGGAGACAGATCATAAACCACTCGAAACCATCTTTAAAAAAACACTTCAAAATGCACCACTGAGATTACAACGCATTCTATGGGATGTCATCCAATATTCTCCAATCGTCACATACAAAAAAGGCACACAAATTCCTATAGCAGATACACTCAGTCGGGATTGCAACCCAATAGACGCAGGCGATGATGAAAAGTATTCAGTCAACACGCGAAAGATTTGTTAAATCTACTTCTGAAGATCTCGAGCTACAAATGCTAAAACAAGTCGTGTTGAGAGGATGGCCGGACGATGATAAAATGTTACCACAAGCTGTTAAAAAATATGCGAATTTTAAAGAAGAAATAACCTTTGAACAGGGTTTACTATTCAAAGGTCATAAAGTAATTGTACCAAAGTGCGAGATAAATAAAATCGTTTGTGATCTCCACTCAGGACATGCGGGAGTTAATAGCTCGATAGCAAGAGCTCGTCACTCACTATACTGGTTTGGACTTATCAACCACATTTGCGACTATATCCAGAGATGTTCCGTGTGTCAGCAAACACAAAGAAGTAACGTTCGAGAACCACAATTGGAACGCGATGTTCCAGAATACCCATTTCAAATTGTATCCACTGACATATTCAACTTCAAAGGAGACGAATACGTTCTTATAGCCGATCATTATTCCGGTTTCATGGACTTCAAGAAATTAAAATCATCAAATTCACAAGAAGTCATCGATCATATGCGAGAATGGTTTTCAGTGCATGGCATTCCAGAGACACTGGAATCGGACGGTGGACCACAATACACATCAAAAATATTTTCCAATTTCGCATCAACTTGGCAATTCAACCATCAAATATCAAATCCCTACTACCCATGGTCCAACGGATTTGCAGAACGCAACGTACAGTCGGCAAACAATTTGTTAAAACGATGTTACATTGACAAATCGGATACAAACCTCGCACTACTTATGCTGAGAAATACACCACGAAATGATATTCTTAAATCAACCTGTCAACGCCTTTACAGCCGTGCAACGAGAACAATTATACCAACAGCGAAGGATGAATTGAAACCTAAAGTAGTCGTTGGCGTTCAAAATGAATTAAAAAAAATAAGCAATCAGCAAAGATATTACGCAGACAGAGGTGCTAAAACAACAGAAGCACTCAAACCTGGTGACAAAGTGCGTATGCAAACTGGACATCGCGAATGGATTGGCGCACAAGTTGTTAAAGAAACACAATTTCCAAGATCAGTCGTCGTTGAGACAAATGAAGGCAAACGTTACCGTAGAAACACCCACCATCTGCATAAGACAAAAGCTGATATTCAATCACCAACCATTTTTTGGCCACTAGAGCTGAAAAGTCGAGATCAAGCAAAACAAGTTCATGAGACACCCCCTGAATCTGCTCCTGCAAAAATTAAAATTTCTAAACAACCACCTGTAAGACTTCAACCAAGTTCATCACACAATCACACAATCCACCAATAAATTCAACAAACAACTTAAACCAGAAACAACAGCCTGCATATCCAATGAAAACAACCACAAGAAGCGGAAGAGTTATTAAACCAATAAAACGCTTAGATTTATAGTAATACATGTATACTGTATAGCTACATTTATATTTGAATAACAATATCTACTAATAATCTTTAACTTGTCATATTACGCTGGACTCATCCCCGAAACATTTAAAAAGTTTTGAATTTGAATATAAGATTTATTTTGTAATGAATTTAAAACAGAAGAAGTTTTTGTTTTTTTTTATTGAAATTCAATATCTACTATTAACATTATTTTTAATTTTTTTTTAAAAGTGGAGATGTCGCAGTAATTTTCACCACACACACACACGCATTGACACAGTACAAGGAATACTTAACAGCTAACACCGCAGTCACACCACACACCAGAAACACTCATACAAGTGAATGATCTATATACTCGTAAATAGAAATAAAGTCAGTCTCTGTTCAGATCCCAAACCGTGCTGCTGTCTTTCTATAATTGTCGCTCAAAGGCTTTGCTGTTACAGCGATGACCTCCTCATTCGACTGAAATTTCTGCCCGGCGAGTGACTTTTTCAAGTTTGGAAACAAAAAGAAGTCGCACGGGACCAAATCTGTAGAATACGGTGGATGGGTTCGTAGCCCAATTCGACCAATTTGGCCGTGACGAGGGCGGAGGTGTGAGCCGGTGCGTTATCATGGTGGAAGAGCACTTTTTTCTTCGCCAAGTCGGGCCGTTTTTTCTTCAATTCGGCGTCGAATTGGCCCAGTAATTTGGCATAGCACAGCCCTGTGACCGTTTTGCCCTTCTCCAGGTAGTCGATGTGGATCACACCTTGTGAATCCCAGAAAACGGTGGCCATCACCTTTCCGGCCGATGGGACAGTCTTCGCCTTCTTCGGAGCACGGTCGCCGGTTGAAGTCCACTGTTTCGACTGTTCCTTGGTGTGTACCAGTGGATCCATGTTTCGTCGACTGTCACGAAACGACGCAGAAACTCCTTCAGATTGCGCTTAAACAGCGTCAAACACTGCTCTGAAGTGGCCTCACGGTTGCGCTTGTTGTCCGGAGTGAGCAAACGCGGCACTCATCGCGCAAAATTTCATGCAGGATATGACCCACACGATATTTTGAAATGCCTACTGTCTCAGCTATCTTGCGCACCTTCCATCGGCGGTCTGCCAATACGAGATCGTGGATTTTTGTCACGTTATCCTCCGTGGTAGCCGTTTTCGGGGCACCTGGACGCGGCCCATCAAAAACCGACGTGCGACCACGTTGAAACTCGTTAAATCAATTTTCGATGATCGCCATCGAAGGAGAAGAGTCACCGTACACAGCATCCAAACGCTCTTTGATTTCCCTTCCAAAAACAAGAACCGAATCACCGACCGATATTGCTCTTTTTCCATTTTTCTGAAACCTGCGGACACTCCCGCTTCCACAGGCGGTCAAAACAACCTACGAGTCCGATTCGGCTGAAATTTCAGTAGCCGTCTACTAGAATGTACTACACGATAGTAAGTTGCTCTTGCGATACTGGCGCCATCTGGCGGTGAGGCTAAGTACTTATCGGACCACCCTCGTAATAGGTAGGATGTACTTGATGGATTGACAGTATTTGACTTCAGATTTGTAAGGAATATCCGCAAAACTTCCCGTTCTGTGATGTTCATTCCGCTCCTTTTATTTGTTAATAACTTTGTAACGACACTAAATTTTTTTTCGACAAGGTATGACGAGGGAAACGCTTTCAAGAGTTTCCTCACAATTTCCCAAAGCCCAGGATATTTTTCGGGTATTTCTGTCTGCAGCCAAAATGTTTGATAGCCTTTTTAAAATTTCACCTTCAGCTCCTCATTAGTGCATGAATTTCTTCTTCCATAACAAGTCGAACATATGCCAATATTAATGCTTCATTACCAGGTAAAGTTGACCAGTCCAGTTGAATAGAAAAATTAGTTATTTGCAGATAATTACACAAGGAGCTTTCAATATCAGAGCTCATTTCATCAATGCGTCGTTGCACAGTGTTGTCACTCAAAGGAGTTCTCTTCAGTATGTCAAATGGAGGTTTCTGCAGAACAATTTTTAAAACCTCTTCAACGGCGGGTAAAATTAACTGTTGGTGTGCGGTTTTCCAGATTTCGCTAGAAACAGTGAGATATTGTAAGATGCCCGCAAGCCATCATCGTTACTTTGAGACGCTGAAGCAAACATACTGTGCACAGTGGGGTTCTGTTAATATTTTTCCTTCAATGTTTGAAAATATTTTAAATCTTAGATGATCTTCGAGCTTCGATGGTTTCATAGAGTCATTGCTCAACATTTTGTTACATTAAAGGCATATGGGCAATCGTTTGTCTGCCTTTGATGGAAGAAAACCAAATTTCAAATAATCAACACTGTACTGTCGACATTTTTTCTTAGATTCAGCCATGTTTCATATCAGTTACCTACCCGTAAAGAAAAGAAATGTTTGTTTTAGTAATCATAAGGCGATTTTAAGAGAATATGGCTTTTTCAACAGAATAGGAACAGGAGCAATAAACCGTTAAGATCAATAAAGAGGTCACAAAACGGCTGGAACTATGTATTTTAATGTAATATAAAACATTTTTTGATTAATTATTATATATTTTGATAAATTTCTGTTAATTCGAGAGGAAATACCTATGTACTTCTATCATCATATGTTTGAGGAAATACCTATGTACTTTTCGACATCATAACTCCACGATTTCAATGATTTATTTATTACTTTGATGTACTTTACGAGTGGCACCTGCAGACATGAAGAAACGTACAATTTATGAAAATATTTTTAGTCATCTAGTATAAGCAACTTCGAGGGCTATATCTCTCCTTTAATGAATCGCCACAGTCGGGCAAATAAATAATTTTATAATAAAAAGTAAAAAAATAAAAGTTCAATTTTTCTCGGCTTTCTCTGCTTTTAAAGAAGTATCGAATAATGGTCCTGTTCCGTATTTAATTTTTATTACGAACATAATACACGCAAAAATGACAAATATAATATTATTACAATATTAAATAGAAGTATGCATAGCAAATGTACAAATAGGCAGGTACTTACATTTCTCGGCACTGGCAAACACTGACATCGATTCACTCACACTTTTCTTTTCAAAATTCAGGAAACAAATGAGCGTTTGTCCTTGGCAGCATTCATATTTATATTGGTGAGGAATCAGACAAGTTCATGCAAGATTGCAAGCTGTCGTATTTCGTCCCTTTGCACGTATGAACAAGCGTTGCGGGCGGGATGGCGGCGCTTTGCAAGTTTGGACACGCGTTGCACTGATTATCAAATATACAAGTTTCTACAAGTAACAGTCGCTGATCTTCTTAAAAAAGAGAATTCATGCTAAATAAACAGGCTGTCTGATCCATATACCAGCCTAACCGAAAAAAATGTTCTTTACTATTAAAACCAGTGAACCTCCTTTTTTCATGCCAACGTAGAATCCCGTTGAGACTCCCGTGGACCCCTGGGGGTCCACCTGGACTACTTTGGGAATCACTGGTTTAAATGATCCTTCCTCTGATTCGGTTGGCCTCTTGGGCACGTTAACTCGAGATCTAAACCTCAACAATGCTGTCATGGCCTCGCCATTTTAAGCCGTAGATCTGTATATTCTTAACTAGCCTCTCTTTATTTCAGTTGGTCATTGACTTCCACCCTCCACTTTTCGACAATACAACAGGAATACTTTTAGGATTCTTCATCCTCTTATAGGACCCTGGCTTTTACTACCTTCTTTGCACTTGTTATAAAATTCTTACACTTTGTTATGGTGAATGGCAGCTCACAATCGTATCATTAGAAATGTAACGCCACCCAAAATAGTCTATAAGTTCTGATGGGTGGTGGAAAACTCTTTTTGAAACATTCAGGAGAAGAGAGTATTCAACAAGGGTAAGCTGACCAGATATTCTACGAGGCTTAGAAAATGTATGAGATTGTCTTTGAGAGAACGTTGCTAAATGCTAACACTAATTTCCGGGCAGTAGAAGTACGATCTGCCGAATCGAAATTCAGCCATCACCATAGTATTGGTCGAAATATATTCATAGCTCCAATTAAGCATGAAAATTGCTCCCAGTTAGTTGTTTTTTCCCTGTAAGAAAACTAAATCCCTAAAAAACCACCAAACTATTTAAATATTACTTACATGTTTAAAAAATCACCTGGCGCGATTGAAAAGACAGTTAAATTCGATTCGAACGATTACTGGAATCCCAATTTACATTACTGAACATGAAAGATTCACATCGATTAGGAAGTTCATGTCAATGACGTTATTTATACGAATACGAAAGTACGAAATGTTTCCTCCGGCGGGTATAGAAATATGGCCCAATATATTCGACGGCCTAAAAAGCATTCAATCCGAAATACACTACTGTCATGCTTAAACATGGAGGAGGAAGTATCATGCCTTGGGGTTGTATGCCATACAAAGGATCTGGAGCGTTACATCGCATAGAAGGTGTTATTAAGGGTGGTCCGATAAGTACTTTGCATCACCGCTAGATGGCGCCAGTATCGCAAGAGCAACTTACTATCGTGTAGTACATTCTGGTAGACGGCTCCGGTCCCGGATCGGACTCGTAGTTTTGTTTTGACCGCGTGTGGAAGCGGGAGTGATCGCGGATTTTAGAAAAATGGAAAAAGAGCAATATCGGTCGGTGATTCGATTCTTGTTTTTGGAAGGGAAATCGCGCAGCGAAATCAAAGAGCGTTTGGATGCTGTGTACGGTGACTCTTCTCCTTCGATGGCGACTATCAAAAATTGATTTAACGAGTTTCAACGTGGTCGCACGTCGGTTTTTGGTGAGCCACGTCCAGGTGCCCCGAAAACGGCTACCACGCAGGATAACGTGACAAAAATCCACGATCTCGTATTGGCAGACCGCCGATGGAAGGTGCGCGAGATAGCTGAGACAGTAGGCATTTCAAAAGATTGCGTGGGTCATATCCTGCATGAAATTTTGGGCATGAGAAAGCTGTCGGCGCGATGGATGCCGCGGTTGCTCACTCCGGACAACAAGCGCAACCGTGAGACCACTTCAGAGCAGTGTTTGACGCTGTTTAAGCGCAATCCGAAGGAGTTTCTGCGTCGTTTCGTGACAGTCGACGAAACATGGATCCACTGGTACACACCAGAGACCAAGGAACAGTCGAAACAGTGGAATTCACCCGGCGAACATGCTCCGAAGAAGACCGAATCGGCCGGAAAGGTGATGGCCACCGTTTTCTGGGATTCACAAGGTGTGATCCACATCGGCTATTATTATTTTTTTTCATTTTTAATTATTGGGCCGATTCGACGCCGAATTGAAGAAAAAACGGCCCCACTTGGCGAAGAAAAAAGTGCTCTTTAACCATGATAACGCTCCGGTTCAAACCTTCGCCTTCGCCACGGCCAAATTGGTCGAATTTGGCCTCGTGCGACTTCTTTTTGTTTCCAAACTTGAAAAAGTCACTCGCCGGGCAGAAATTTCAGTCGAATGAGGAGGTCATCGCCGCCACGGAGGCCTACTTTGCAGACCTCGAGAAAAAGTATTTTTCAGATGGGTTAAAGAAGTTGGAGCATCGCTGGGTCAAGTGTATCGAGCTAAAAAGAGACTATATTGAAAAATAAATCGCCATTTCTCCAAAATTTTCGTTTTTCTTTTGTAGGCTAAGTAAAGGGTGTTTTTTATAGAGGTATAGAACTTTGAAATGGAATGAAACAAAGATGGTTTTTTTAAATTGACATGAAATTGATTTGTACTGGTGTATGGGACATGAGGACTTGAAGTGCCTCTGACTATGACAAGAATTGAAGTGGGAAAAATATTTTTTTTGAGGTTTTGGGATATTTTTGTACTCTTGTATGGGACATGAGGACTTGAGGTGCCTCTGACTATGAGAAGAATTGAAGTGGGAAAATATTTTTTTTTAAGTGTTGGGATATTATGGTACTGGTGTATGGGACATGAGGACGTGAGGTGCCTCTGACTATGACAAGAATTGAAGTGGGACAAATAATTTTTTTGAGGTGTTGGGAAATTTTTGTAGTGATGTATGGTACGTTTGTAGTGCACCTTGTATGAGTAACGCAACACTAGTGAAGTGGTACATTGTCCCACCTCATTTGAGGTACATCTTGTCATGTCACATGTCCCATTGATAGCTTGCAATACTAATGCAAAAGTCGTGAGGTGCCTCTGAGTATGATAAGAATCAAAGTGGGAAAAATATTTTTTTTGAAGTGTTGGGATATTATGGTACTGGTGTATGGGACATGAGGACGTGAGGTGCCTCTGACTATCACAAGAATTGAAATGGGAAAAATATTTTTTTTGAGATGTTGGGATATTTTTGTACTCTTGTATGGGACATGAGGACTTGAGGTGCCTCTGACTATGACAAGAATTGAAGTGGGAAAATTATTTTTTTTGAGGTGTTGGGATATTTTTGTACTGGTGTATGGGACATGAGGACTTGAGGTGCCACTGACTATGACAAGAATTGAAGTGGGAAAAATATTTTTTTGAGGTGTTGGGATATTTTTGTACTCTTGTATGGGACATGAGGACTTGAGGTGCCTCTGACTATGAGAAGAATTGAAGTGGGAAAAATATTTTTTTTGAAGTGTTGGGATATTATGGTACTGGTGTATGGGACATGAGGACGTGAGGTGCCTCTGACTATGACGAGAATTGAAGTGGGACAAATAATTTTTTTGAGGTGTTGGGAAATTTTTGTAGTGATGTATGGTACGTTTGTAGTGCACCTTGTATGAGTAACGCAACACTAGTGAAGTGGTACATTGTCCCACCTCATTTAAGGTACATCTTGTCATGTCACATGTCCCATTGATAGCTTGCAATACTATGGTATGTAACCACTGGTTAGCACCACTGATCACTGGTCAACCAGTGGTATGTAAGCAATGGTTTTTGTTCGAAAATACCAGTGGTAAGTACCAGTCATATTTTTTATGGTATAATCTACCGTTTGATGCAATCGGAACACCGAGGTACCGGATATCCTATACGAAATCACAAACAGAATATTAATCAATTGAGAACGTAGACACACATCCACACACTCATTTTTCCAAAATAACAAGCATTTGTGAGAAAAATATAAAACCATTAAGTAATCTTACAAGTTGATACGAGTACTTACTTCTATTCTTGTAGATAACAAATTCACGATTAACACATTCGTCGTCAGAACTATTCATATAGCAAACTTCTGGCAGTTAATAATGGAATGAATACAGGACACAAATCCGGATGTGTTTCAAAATAATTAAAACAGAGACGAGTTAGATTTCGTGAAAAATTATACTAATTATAGATATGATCCTGGCAGAGAAAATTTATATGCTAAATATGGTAAAATTCAACTTCGAAGTACATTTCTACTTACGTTCTCTATACGCGTATCTCAAATTCATTCAGTGAATTTTCAGAATTTTCCAAAAAGACTACGCATGCACTTCATTTACGAGTGGAATGAAATAAATAAGCTGCAAAAACACGTGCTACGATCAATATAAAAACATAAATATAGCTTTCTGCTTTTATATAAATTCATATCCAACTTACTTTTGTTATTCAACTACGATTATAAAACGTAAATGTACAAATATGCAATTACAAAGACAAATGACTGGTTCCTTGGGGGAAACAACAAACATGGCGAAACACTATCCAATTTCACTGTACACAATACACTCGAAGAAGATTCCAAACAAAACGTATGAAGGCACTCAAACAACCCCGATGTGTTCAAATTGAACATTTCTCTGAATGAAATGAATGTATCGCTAATTCCAGGATTTCATAGTCGCCATCGCAAAGATATCAGCTGTTAATATTCAATGTGCAAAGAAATCTGTCAATCATATGATTCCCGCCAAAATGTCAAAAAAAAACAAATACATTTCGTAATTTCGTGTAATTATAAGAGAGAATTTTCTCTAATTGAAGAAAAAAAGATGACAATAATGCAGCCTATTTATTAGTTTTGAAAAAATTTACAAAAAAGTCAATATTTTATATTGTAAAAATCATCACTCGTCCCATCCCAGTGGTATACATTCAATAAGTAGTAAAAACCAGTGGTTCACCAGCAGTTTGGTTGTACCAGTGGTAAAATTCACCACTGGTATAATGATATACAGGTGGTAAATATTTACCACAAGTAACAACCAGTGGTACACCAGTGGTATATTTTGAACCAGTGGTGAGAACCCGTGGTACTACCACTGGTATCATGCAATACCAGTGGTATGTGATTACCACTGGTAGTAACCACTGGTATACCAGTGGTTTACTAGTGGTAAATTTTTTTACCACTGGTATTTTTCTAGATGGGTTAATACATAGTTGTATCTTGAACTTGGCTCCAAGCATAATTTTGTTGGAAAAAATACGCTGAAAATTGCTTCATGGAGCTGCGTGTATGTTTATGAAGGATTTTCCCCCATCCTAAAATATGTAATGGAGATTTTTGGTACGCTAATTGGTCGAAACGCCTACTCTTATGCCGAGGATTACGATGAACGACGAATAACCGGTGCACAGCGATCCACGTCCGAGGCATCCAAAAAGGCAAGGGCTTCCCTCAGGTCACAAAAACTGGCAGAAAATGATCCGTATGAAGCCACCCAAGGGTTATTGTTAGGTTCAGGCATAGAAGATTAGTGTAAGTATACATTTTCCACGAAAATTCTGCTCTTGAAACTTTAAACGCATTTTTTTCGAAACATCATTTTCTAAAACTGTCATGGTCCTTAAAAAAAAATCTATTCAACCGATTGCTTTGAAATTTATAAATGTTCCTCTACTCATTAGTGATTATCGGCCCTACCAAAATTGCTTATTTTCGAAAACATTTTCATATTTTTTTTTTAAACGATTTTTAACAAAAAAAAAACAAGATTTTTTTCTACAGCCCGCCATTTTTTTTTTCAATGAAATTGATTAATTTTGGTAGCGGCAAACCTCCTGAATTTTTTATTTCAAACAACATTTTTTTTGTACAGTTTAAAATACAAATAAAAATATAAAAAAAATTAAAATGATTGAATTTTATGGTCTTATAAAAAAAATTGCCTAAAATGAGGTAAAATTTATACGTTCACATGAGACTACTCCCTTAATATTTTGATGAAGTCTTTCACCTTGTTTCCCACTAACTGCTCCTAAACCTCCAGGGAAGTAACCCTGGAATGAAGAAACTGGACTTTGAGACTCTTGAGGCAGCCTAATCTTTTGAGCTTTTGGAGCTTGTTATTTATAATATTTTCGTAAACGGGGCTTTATGATTTCCTAAGAAGTTTTTTTTAATAACTTCTTTAAATAAAATCCATGCTGCCAATTCTGTGGAAGCCAGTGATCATCCTTCATCAATTTTCGGGTATATGGTACATCGAGTCCAACAAAAATTCTTTCCTTCAGTTTAGCTTCAGATAAAGTCGTAGATGGGAGGATAATACAGGGTGTTTCAGGGGAAATTTTTTTTTTTTTTATTTATTTATTACAATTATAATATGCTACCACAATAAGACAAAGTCTTTTAAGTCTGTGGCAGATTAAAGTACAATTTAGTATAACATTAAAGAGTATAGTTTGATTACAAAAACAAAAAAAAAACAAACAATTAACTATTTAACATGTTTAAATAAAAGTTTAGAAAGTAGTGAGTATGCTGTAGGAATACTGCAAGAGAAGAAATTAATTTTCTTGGTTCGACAGGTAGGATTTCAATCCTTTTTTAAATTTTTCAATGCTGCTTTGGTCTCTTAAATATACAGGCAGAGAGTTCCACAGGCGTACAGTAGCGATAAAGAATTGTCTCTGAGATGTCAAGCAAGAGAACCTAGGTAGAATTAAATAATTCGACCTAGTATATACCGGAAGTCGAAGTTTGTCGTAAAGATAGCGTGGCTCACCAAGTCGCAGTATTTTAAACAGAAAAGTTAGTGCTCTGAATTTTAAATACTTTTCGAGAGACATGTTGAGGAGGTTTTTTGAAAGTTGTGATACGTGTTCATACCTTCGAAGACCATATACATACCGAGCAATGCTATTGAATGCAACTTTGAGTTTTGTGAAACTGCTGACATCGCTGTTTACGAATATTTCGCAGTTATAAAGCAGTACAGGAATAGCTATTGCTCTAGCAAGTATCAATCGAGTATTAAGTGGGATGAGTTGCTGCGTTACCCAGAGACTTCGAAGAACCCCATATGTTTTACCGACAGCTGAATTTATGTGGTCATTCCAGTTTAGACTTTTATTAAAAAGTATGCCTAAGTTTTTTGACGTGTTAACGAATTCTAAAGGTGAGTTGTTTAACATTACTGAGGGAAAGTAATCAAGTGTCAAGGCATTTTTAGAAATAACCAAGCATTTGCACTTACTCGGGTTCAATTTGAGGTCGTTCTTTAGTGACCAGTCAAATATTTGCTCCAGATCATAGTTGATGTTATGGACACAGTTTTCAATAAGACCAAGTGGGCAGCTTTGATATATCTGAACATCGTCGGCGTAAATGTGAGTCGATGAGTACTTCACTATATTTGGAATTTCATTAATATACATAATGAATAAAAGTGGTCCTAAAATGGAGCCTTGGGGTACACCTTTAAGTACAGGTAGAAACTCCGACAAAGTGTTGTTAACACATACAGCTTGCAAACGTCCACATAGATAAGAGGAAATAAAATTTACGGCCGATGTCGATAAATTAAAGTTATAAAGTAATTTACTAGCTAGTATTGACTGATTGACCATATCAAATGCTTTAGAAAAGTCTAAGAGGATCAAAAAAGTAACCGCATCGCCATCTAGCTTTGACCTAATGTCTTCAATTACTTTCGTTAGACCAGTTAAGCAGCTATGGTTTGGTCGAAAGCCAGACTGGAATTGAGTTATAAGGTTACTCGAGTTAAGATGTATATTAAGTTGCTTTTGAATTATCCGTTCACAGACCTTCGACAAAAAAGGCAATATGGAAATGGGTCTAAATTCTTTACATATTGAATTTTTTGGTATTGGGATAATTTTTGCCATTTTCCACTGATGGGGAAAAATTCCGGTGGTTAATACTGTGTTTATGATGTGCAAGAGATACGGCAATAAAAGAGGCAGAATAATTTTAACAAAGGCAGGATGAACAAAGTCAACCCCGGTTGCATGAGACTTAATCGAGAGAATACTTTCAACCACATCTACCTCATTTACGTTATGAAACTCAAAAGGTGCCTCATTCGTCGATTGGTGACCGATCTCCGTTCTTACATTTATTCTATCAACGTCAGAGCCGCTACTCACTAAAAACCTTCGGTTGAGTTCATTAGCGTCAATATTATTTTGAGATAAAGAACGTTGTTTACCAATTCCAATGTTTCGTAAGTGGCTCCACATTTTTTCCCACTTGGGTTTTCATTGAAACGACTAGAAAAGTGCCGTCTTTTGGCTGTCTTTATCTCCCCAACAACTTTATTTCGTATGCGCTTGTAAGCTCGATAAAGTTCATCCATCCGGAAACGTTTCCATCGTCGGTAGGTTTGATCACGGTCAGCTATCAGTTCCCTAATTTCTCTTGAGAACCAAGCTTTACTTGTGGAATTAATAACTCTGCTTTTTACAGGAACATGTTTCTCAAAAAGTGAAGTAATGTTTCTATGCAATAAATCAACTTGGTCATCAGGAGAAGGCATGAGGTAGATATCATACCATGGTACACTTCTTAAGTCTTGTTCTAAGATTGATCTATTTATGTTGTTGAAATCTCGGTAGCTAAGAATTTGTTGTTCACGTTGGTGGCCAGTTGGAAAGTCATATGTAAGGAAAATAAGATCATGTTTTGAAAAGGCTGGTGCACACAGCTGGTCATAGAGAAGAACACTGTCTATTTGACTAACAAAGAAGACATCTAGAAGAGTGCTCGAAGAGCTTGTGAAGTGCGTTGGAGTTGTAATATTTACCGAATGAAGGTCGAAAGAGCTCATGCTTTGGGATACCTGGTTGTCATTTAAAAGGTTGCTGTTAAGATCTCCACAAATGATTATGTTTTGGTATCTTGTGGACTCTTCTTCGAGTAAAGTATATAACGGTATCATGTCAATATCATCATAAGGTCTATAGACTGTTCCTAATAACATCTTATTTACTCCACACACTATTTTTAAAAATATATACTCCACTGAATCACCTATACTAGATGACAATTTAAGTTTACATGTTATATTATCCTTAATGTAAATCGCCACACCTCCGCCGCGACTACCTCTATCTCTGCGAAAAAATTTGTATCCATTCAGAGCACACATCTTGTCATTCACGTGATTATTTAACCAAGTTTCAGATACGCAAACTGCATCAACGTCGGAATTACAAAAGGTATCTCTAAATTCATCAATTTTCGGTACTAAGCTTTGGGCATTAATATGAGATATCTTCAGACCATCTCTTCTATTACTTAAAATTTTAATCATAGTCTTCAAAAATCTATATCTACTAGGGCCTATGGGACTCACAGCCCGCGCGTTTACATCCATTTCAATTCACAGAAAGAAACACAAACAAGTAGTAGTTCACGGTAAGAGACAAGCAGAGAATATGTATATGTACGAGTATATACTGTAATATGCGTATGTAAAGACAAGAAATCGAAGAAAGACAAAATTCTCAATCTTGCAGTAAGTTCTAATCGAGCACACATAAATTATAAAGTACAACTTAACAAAAGAAATCCTATTAAAAGAAGGAAACAGAAAATTAATAAGAAAATTAAAAAAAAAAAAAAAAAATAAAAAAAAAATTAAAATAAAAGTGGAAAAGTAAAAGGTAGCAAAACAAAGTTACAATATACTACTCTTACTATTTTTACTAACACTGCAACCCTGTTTGTTTTTATTGATCATGTTGATATCTCGCAACAGCGGCATTAAGTACATCATCGCTTGTAATTTTCATAGTCGCTCCATTTGCACTTTGCTTTACAAAAACGGAACCGAGGTGGGTGTGGACTGAGAACAGCTGTTTACGTCGGAAATTGACGATTTCAAAATTGAATAACTCAAACTAATTGGTAAAATTAATTGAAATTTTTACACCAAGTATAAAATTGTATCAATTTTATTTATGAAAAATAACATCGGCTAAATGTTTGCCATTAGAGGCTACACAAGACCTCAATCTTTTTACCCAATTTTGATACACTTTCTTTAAAACTGCTGGCTTTCTCGGACGATTCACATAAACACGCGATTTTAAATAACCCCAAAGATAATGATCTAGAACCGTTAAATACGGGGATCTTGGTGGCCACTCCATATCTGCGTGTTTTGAAATTATACGGTTACCAAACGCTGCACGGAGAATGTTCAAGGTCTCCTTAGCGGTGTGGCATGTAGCCCCGTCTTGTTGATACCAAGTTGACTTAAGACGTCTGCGACGACGAAGGGTAGGGATTAAGAACGTCTTGAACATCTCCGTGTACCTCGCAGTGTTGACATTTCCTTCGAAAAAATACGGGCCGATAATACCCCATGATGCAACACCTATCCATACTGTAACGGCTTCTCTTCACAGACCTGAGGGTTATCATCAGTAGGAGCCCAGAAGCGGCAGTTTTGTTTATTCACAGCGCCAGTTAAATGGAAGTGTGCCTCATCAGACATTAAAATTTTGTTAGGGTCGATTTTTTCGTCTTCAATTTTTTCGAGCATCTCTTCAGCAAATCTTTGTCTTTTCTCATAATCTTTTGGCTCCAACTTTTGGGTAACCACTAATTTGTAGGGATGATAATTCAAATCATATTTTAATATCCGATGAGTAGTTGACGGTGTTAGGTACAAAGGCACGCTTTCGTAGTGAACGGAGGGGGCTTGTCTGTAAACTGTTCCGCACTCGTTCGATATTCTCCGGAGTTCGTTTGGTTTTCAGCTGCTCAGTTTTTTTCCGATTTGATGTTGCACCCGTTTCGCGGAAGTTTTTTACCCAGTTTAAAATTGTTCCGCGAGCAGGAATAGGATATCGCGGTTGAATGTTAAAATTTTTTCGAAATTCACGTTGAACACATATGACAGATTCATTGTTACGAATATAGCTCTCGACCGCGAACGCGCGTTGTTGTTTACTCCAGTATACCATACTAATAACTTACCATATGAGAGTAAAATTGATCTTATTAGCTACCTACAGAGACCGTCACCATGGCGATGTCTTGGTTTTCATACGAGTTATTTAATTTTGAAATCGTCAATTTACTCTGAAACACCCTTTATAAGCATTGATCTAGAAGAGATAGGGCGGAACTGCGAAACATGGAAGGAATAAACTCATGACAGGGAGACTTGGCGAAGAAGGGTCAACGAGGCCCAGAACCTTCGTGTTCCAAATGGCCGATAATAAAAGAAAAGAACAATAATAAAACAGAATTTGTTTAATTAATGTTTATTTACCTAAAATTCAGGAAAAAATCAAATTTATTTAAATGGTGGTACTCTTTACATGATATACTTTTCTTTAACACACTTTTCCTTAACAATTTTGACAACGTTACTTCATTTACATCTCCAATGAACAACACGATCCAAAAAAAGGTAAAAGTTATTTACATCTCCAATGAATTTTTGTTTTATTTTTCTAACAAACGAAACGGTTGCGCAAAACAATTGTCCTTACTTATGAGAAATCAGACCACAAATCAAAGGTACTCGTGTCTAAACGATTAATTCTTTGATAATTAAATTAAATATTTTATGTTGTAGATTATTTTAATATTTTTTATTATTATTTTTTCTAATAAAAAAAGAAAACAAATTAGAGACAAAAAAGGAAGGAATCAAAAACAAGAGAATGGTTAGCTCAACAATCCAGGATAGAATACATAGGATTAGAAAATAAAAACACGAATAACAAAATAAATAACCGAACTGTGCAGGGTGAATTTGTATAATCTTAAAAACTAGAGAAATTATTTTTGCATACTTATTGCCATTAAACAATTCAATAAGTTTTTCTTTTAGTCTCTCCATCTCTGTTTTTTTACACTAGTTTCAAAATCAATTTAAGAAACAAACTTGCTGCAATGCTTTCTGTTTTCCGGTGATTGCTCACAACGCTTCTGACCCCTCATTTTCTTTTTCGAAAAATCTCAATATCGCCCCATTCTCTCCTCTCATGTAATCGATTTAAATATATTTAATGTATCATTCCCATGAAGTAGGTGAAAGGCTTAAGGCAAATTTAACATACAAGTACTAGAAATGGTCTAGAAAATTGTCTTGTGAGAAAGGCTAGTGAGCGTCTTAAATCACCATTCTTTTGAAGCATTGTGTATGTAATATTAGTTCTTAATTCTATATCTAAAGAACAAAACATGAGTTCAATTTTGAATAGATGTAACTGAATACACAGCTTTTGTATAAGACTATCCGTACAGTACCGTATGTAAAAAGATTGCAGGTTGTGATTTGAAGAGTTCTGAGATTGAAATTGACTTGAATCTGATGATCGGGTAAACATATAAGAATTAAGAATAGCTGTGGTAATGCTTAGAAAACTTCATATCAAATCAGTTTGATTGTCGAAAATGCAATCAAATCTATTTCAGGTAAATGGCAGTTGTATAAAACCGAGAATTGCAGTTGCTCCCTTAATCTCAACAATTTGGTTTCCCATAAAACTAAACCGAAACATAAGTATTGTTATTCTATTTAAGATTAATGAAATTAATTAAAAATTTTGTACCATCCACTAGGACTACGTTATTTTTTTTTTGTGTTTTGTGATAGCATTACCAGTCACTATTGAAAGAGTGAGGTTCTTTTTTATCGGTACTGTACAGGCACTTATACTGCTTTATGCTTGGATTAATAAGCGCAAAAATAAACACCGTTCTGCGGTTCCTTTCTGCCCTATTGACCTGCGCGCCAAATACATACTATGTATATACTGCTATATGTAACATATAACTACACTACGGATTGTTTAATTTGAATTTTATATCTGACGCGATGTCAGTTATTCTCGAAACCACCATCACTTTCATGCTGGGATGATTGGATATTCTTACTCAACTTGTTACTCTCATCGACTGCTTTGAAAATGTCTTTTACGAACTCGTGGACAACGGAACCGTCTTCATTCGTTGAAATCTTACATATGGTTGGACAGGAGTTTGAATTCTTTATGGTTAATGGATTGATAATGTCTTTTACTTCATTTAACTCAATAGCACAACTTAATGAGTTCTTTTTCTTCTTTTTCGATACGTCCTCATCGGTTCGTTCGATGGAAGCTTCTTCGACAAATGGTAGTGTACTCTTCGAGGCATGTGGCTTGTGGCGATATTTGCCAAAATCGAGATTCTCATTTATGTAATTGATGTGAATTGGCGAAACTTGTAGATTGCATGACCTCATGCATTCATCCGGTGGAGTGTAGTAGATTGACGTCTTACTCTCGTCGATGCTCTTCGCGTAACTTTGCAATAGTTTGCATTTGAAATGCAAAATGTTCACGTCGGTATCAGAGAGTGTTTTGAAATACGCATCTAAATCTGTAAATGAAAGACATTTTTTTACTTGAGTATATGCAATATCAAATAGCTCTGCAGGGAATTTTTTAAATTTAAATGATTTGATTGTTAACACAAGGGTTCAGTGGTTATCATTTAACGCCGATAACGTGGGGTTCGAATAGGGCTACATTCCAGCCATTTCTTTTCAGGGTAAAATAAAACTAACCGTTCTGTGTTGGCAATAAACGGCAGTTCCTTTTCACCAACACAACATACAGTGTGTATAAAAAGTATCACGGAAAGTTCAGGAAAAATAGATTTACTTCAGATATTTTTGCAAAGCCTTTAAATCCTTCAAAGTACATCCCTTGAGCGTCGACACACTTTTGCCATCGGCTTTTCAACGACTTGAAGGCTCCCTGGTAGGCGGGTATCTACAGCGTATGGGTGCAAGCTTCTTTGTTGGTACTTAGGTTGGGAGCAAATCACTTTTGAGAATAGAAAAAAGGGTTTGAGGAATCATTGCAACGCCATCTTGCGTCTTAGAGCAGGAGTAACTGGGTACGTTGTCTTGATACGATTTCGTATTCTCGGTAATGAATGGCTTCACCCGGTTGACCCTTCTCTTTAGTGTTGTGGAAATGTCAAAATTCAGCACCTCACGCACACGTTGCATATTGTGGTCAGTTTTTAACGTCGACGACCGTTTTGCTCGGTGCTTGTCTCACCATCTTTGAAGCGCTTGTGAACTTAACCCATTAATGGCCAAAAAAAAAACTACAATGGTTTACTTGAAATTTTGTTTATTTATTTGTTATAAGGAATACAAAAAAGTACCGTTTTTTTTTCAGCATTTTAAAGGGGTGTACCCAAATTGGCACAGTGGCCTCTTATGAGTGATAATTTTTAAAACAAGGTTTTTTTATGCACAGGGTTTTCTTGAATTTTTTGCAGCCCCAGCGACTTCTGTTATGACAAATAACACATCGTACTCGTCTCGGAAGCGTTTCCGGTACGTGGTCGGCGCCGTCGGGTTGCAAACCCTCTATATTGGGTGTTGAAGGACGAGCAGAGTGTCTTTGGGGCGATTGCTTCAGATAGAATCTGGCAATGCTTCGTCGAAATAGTAATTGGTCCATGGCTTATTCACTAGAATGTACGTGCAATCTCCAAGCATTTATATGGCCATATCAATCATGTAGGTGAATAATACCCATCACCACTTTTTATCATGTATGCCGATCATATACATCCAAATTGATTGGTCCATTTCATCAACTCCACCCATGCTTTTATTATAATTTTGAAATAAATGCGGGATCTTGACATCAACCTTTTGTTTCTTTTCTGCAGACCATCTCTTTACAGTTCCTACCGGCTCGTATGAATCATAATTCGTTGCCATCGTGCAAATGCTGTTGTCTTTCCAGCGGACCAGTAATACTTCATTTTTTTTTTGTCGAATCTGTAATCATAATCTCCTCTTGATTTTTTCATCTCCTTAACATTTGGTAATGGGCATTTCTTAGTGCGGAATAGTTCCTATAGCACGATAACCTAATTGGCGCAAATCATAGCTAGTGAAAAAGTTATCAAAGAAAACTTTGTGATTTGCAGGATCCTTTATCATTTTATTTAGCAGCATTTTAACAACTTTAGTTCCTAGAGGCTCAGTGCTGGAAATACCAGTTCTACCACAGTAAATATCGAAGCTGTAACAATATCCTGAAGCACTGGCTGCTACCCAATTTTTATACCCAAAACATACTGGTTTCCCTCTAATGAATTGTTTTGCTGAGTGATGACCATAGTACTTTACCATGGATTCATCTATGGAAATATTTTCGTGAAAAGTATTCCATTGGTTGAACTTTTTCATCAGCATATTTTCAAGTTTTCGTACCTTGAACATTTTATCGTTAGTATTTGGAGCATCGTTGTTATCTACAAGGTGTAAATTCCTTTTTATTTCTCTGAATCTATTACTAGACATAGCATTAGACACTACGTGGACTCCGATATCCTCATCTAATGACCAATACATACGTTCTCTAGGTAGTTTATGATAACCAGACAATATAAGTATTCCAAAGAAAATCTTCAACTCTCCAGCATTGACGGTAAAATTGTGTCGATTGTTTTGATTCGGGTACAAGTTACTAAAATCGGCAATCATAGCAAAAACTTCGTCGTCAAAAAACATTTCAAATATTTGAACAAGTACCAGATCACTCACTGCTTCTTTCATGCGAATTTTATTTAGTACCCGGCTGTCAGATTCTGTGTAGAAGTTTGTATAATTTGGGGTACACCTTCGCCAAACTGGTGTGTTTGATGTACATAGATGGACTTGTTCTAATCGGATGGTCATCTGTTTGAGGCAAACTTGATCTAATTCGGGTTCTCTTGGCAGTTAAAGGCTCATTATCGCTGCTATTTTCTGAATCCGAGAGAACACTAACATCGCGGACAAATACCTCAATATTTCCGGGAACATAATTTGGCAAGTAAGGTGGAACATCGTTGTCATCGAAACCCTCTTCTTCATCAGTGACAACACTTGGTTCTGGTGGAATTATAGCCAAGTCGTACTCCAAACCGTCACTGTCTTCTACTATGGAATTTATAGCCTCTTCTAAACCTTGAAAGTTGTTACTAGCAGTAAATCTACGCCTACGATCCATTCTGGAACATTCTGGAAAAGAAAAAACTGTTTAAAAATGCGATTTGAAATTCAAGAGTTTCATATAAGAACTGTTGTCCTTTGGAAAATTGTCCTCGTACTTATATCGCCACTCGTCCGCAGTCATTGTGGTCCATGGTTTGTAGGCTACGCACTTGCGAGGATGTTTTTATTATTTCCGGTCCCTTCCCTGGGTTTGTTTGGGCTACGCGCAATAATTGAGGATTTATGGTTTTCCCCGATGATGTTGTTTTTTATTTTCAATAAAAACTAAGTATACTTGTGGCCACTGTACCCAAATGGGCACAGTCATGTTTCGAATATAACAAGAACTTACATTCTCATTATACTTCACTGCGATATGTTATAAATCATAAATTATTTATTGAATTTTATATATTGTAAGTAATTACGGTGATAATATTTATCTACTTATTATAATATTTAAAACCAATACATACCTCCACACATAACATAAAAATTCAGCGAGTAAGTATCAAAAAATCACTAATGATAGCTGAATCGTTTTAGTGTATATTAAATCACTGCATTTCTAACCACTCAAAACTGTAATAATATTTTATTTGGTGTCAACATTTTTTCTTTCTACCCTCAATAATTAGGTGTTACCAAATTGGTACGGCGACCAAAAATGGGTTAACACAGTGAATCATGTCTCCATACCTGATTTCCCCAGATCATATAAGATTTGATGGCGTATCGCTGTTCAGTCGTTCGACAGGAGTTCACTAAAACTCGATCTAGCCTAACCGAAAACTCGCAGGCGCGTTTTAAGTTCACACTTCCCACCAACGAGAAAACTCGATGCGAGCCTACTGTGACGTACAGTCACATCAAGAAAAAATATTCCCATATTACAATATACAGATAAGCTTCAGCTCTGGCTCTCCACACACTATAAGTCCTGATGGTAGTCTATATGAACGTCTTGAACCGTTCACGAATACCACGATAAAGCAGTTGAATCTATCGAGATTTCTCATGATGATAGTTCGCAACAGATAATTCCGTTGAAATTGCACCAAAGAGAATGAGATTTTAAGGTGGGCACTCAGTGCCCAATAAAGGAAGATGATAGAAAATTGCATTTTTTATATTAGTTCAATGGAAAAATGGCTTTTTTATTTAAATCCGAATTATTTATCTACCAGAAAAAAAAAGAAAAAAAAATTATATTTTGTATAGCTGATGGTTTATGTCGGTCAGTGATTTCTGCTGCGCTTTGGTGTTGACGTAGAAGCGAATGATTCATCAACATCCTCCCGATTATAGACAACGTTCATAGTTTCATTACGTAATTCATCTGTTACATAACATCTTTCGCAAATTCTTATATAGTGCCTTGTGCAGGTGGGAACATTACACAGATCGCAAACTGCAGTTGTTTTGTTGTCTTTCTTTTGTGTTTTGCAAGATTCACATCTTTGCTTTTTAGTGTTTTGCCGTTGTGAAGGGAATGGTAACATAGTTTCTATTTTATATCCTATTAGTGCCATCGCAGTTTTCACAGAATTTCGCAAGCTTGGTTTGGAAATTCTTTTTTCTAAGTGTTTAGCCGCTAGTTATAATGATAGTTCTTTTATAATTTTTTTTCTTTTTCCGGATCTCTTCTTTGAAGTATACCATGTTGTATTGCTGATATCATACGATCTGTATGCAGCTAAGGCTGCAGTATCTAGTATATTATAAAATAATGGGACTGGCCAACGGTTAGTTTTTCGTTTGCAGCTGTAGAGTGTAATCATTTGGTCAAAAGTATATACCCCTGCCTTAGTGTTATTATAGTCCATAATAACTACAGGCTTCTGAGTTTGTTCATCAATATCCTCGCCGTGATGTGCAGTTGAAAACAAAATAATGTTCTTTTTTGTGTTACTCGCATAGCTGACCAACTGCAGGTATCCTGAGAAACAAAATATCGAACTGAATTTTGCCCGAGTTCTTTTGAATTCTTTATCATTTTGTGTAAACTCCATTGGTAATTGTGGTTTGTTGCCTCTTATTGTGCCAACCAGTGTTGTTTTTTCTACTGGCTAGCTCTAAAGCCAATGGCACGGATGTAAAAAAATTGTCGGTGGTAACGTTGAAATTATTATCTAAATAATCTTGTAAAAGATACATCACATGGCCTATGTGCTATGCCATCCGAACGATCGTCACCAGGTTGCTGACCTAAATAAATATAATTAGTTTTGGCACCTACAACCCAAAATATTTTTATACCGTATCTGCCAGGTTTATTATGCAAATATTACCGAAATGAACATCTGCCTCTGGTACCTACTAATTGTTCATCTATAGTTAGCTCTTTTGATGGGTTATAGAGTGCAGTAAGGTTCGACTGAAATACGTCCCAAGTATATCTAAAAGCTGCCAGCTTGTCACTTTGCATGCGGAATGCCCTAGTTCTTGAATCGTCGAACCGAATGAAACGAGATATTTGCTCAAATCGCTCTAAAGACATGACAGCTCTATAAAAAGGCATATTGTGTTGGTCAAACAAGTCCTTCGCTTCTTCTTTTGACGCTTTTTCAGCACCTGCATACAATAATATTGCAATATATGCATACATCTCATCTGCATCCGTATCATACCATCGACGAAGAGTCTTTGGTGTTGCCGACAAACGATTTTCTTCATAGACTCTCTTCGCTTTCCTGTTTGTGTCAAGAACGATAGTACCAATAATATTTGGGCTAATCAAATGTCTAAAACCGTCTGATTTTTTTGAAAATCTTTCCTTGCACCTTGGCTCATGAATTTTTCGTTCGTTTTGAGAAATTCTTGCTATAGATTTCTGAATTTCATCAGGCATAGACCAAAAATCAGAATGACGGATGTTTCTAGCTGTGTAGCGCATTGCTCTGTTTGGTCCGACAGGTTCATTCTCCTGAAAATCCTCCTGACGTCGCTCGCCAGATTCAATCTGCATCGAAAATTCTCCTTCTTGTCGCATGTCATCGCCAATTTGTTCAACGCGCAAATCAGGAAGAGGCACATCGGGATCATAATCAAGGTCAACATCCGAAAGGTTTCCATAACCTACATATGTCTGCTTCATAATCTTCAGAATTTTCCGATGGGTCACTTGGTTGATCGAGTTCTTCAAAATTATTATCCAAAAACTCTTGTTCAAATCACTCAATGCTGTATGAGAAGATTTGCTCAATAGATAGGCAACACGTCATTTCGATACATTTTTCTAGAGCAAACCAAATAAATATTACATTACTTAGAATAATAAAACCCACAAAAAAAAACAAAACACAAAAAAGAGAAAACCTATTTTTATGTAATATGCTGTTTGAACGGTTCTACTGTTTGTATACTGTTTATTGTAATCGCTGAGCGTTCAAAGACAACTGAACTGAGTGTCGCACGAAAATCGTTTTGTATGTGGTACTAGCGAGATGCTGTCCACAGCCGATTTCCACGGATCGCCATCCCAGAGATAAGCATCTGCACCATTGCATCTTATCGCCACTCGAGCAATGGCTACATGGGTGCATTCCCATGCGATGTTAGGTGGTACTAGCGACAGCAGCTGTACAAATAATTGCACTAATTCGTTATCGAAAAAAGGATAAAAAGGGTTCAAAATAACGAAGCATATCCATCCCAGAGATAAGACAACGGTTTCAATAAACTATGCAGCCGAAAACCACTGGGCACTGAATGCCCAAGTACACGATATCGGTCATTTTTTTTTTGTAAGTCCGAGCTACGAAAATTAAATACAAAATTATTTCAACTGGTTGTTTTCCGTGTACTTGGGCATCGTATGCCCCAAAAAATCATCTCTTTCTTGCTTGTCATAGACCAATAAATACGTTAAAATCCAATTTGAAATTTCTTTTGGGCACTCAGTGCCCAGTACACGGGTCCAGGGTTAAGTTGCAATTTTTTTTTTATATCTCGTGCAGGTTCAAGAGTGTACGCTTTTATCGTGTCTGTCACACAACCTGGACGGGGTGCAGATGGTTTGTGTCGAAGATGTTCGTTCACTACTCTCCGGTGGTGGTTGTCCTAGATACGATTTTTGGAGAGATTCGACTGAATCTGCCGCGTTGGTTGTAATTCTCAGTAACTTTTTTTTGTTTCCATGTCATTAAGGTGATATATTGGGAATGCACATACAAAGTAAATTTTGAAGTGATCATATACTGCGAGTGTTATGCCTTCGTCAGCATTTTTTGATCAACTCTCATTCACAACTGATGTTGTTGCACACTTTTTCCGTATAGGAATTGTTCTTGACTATGGACGGACTTGAGCTACCGACCTTCGGCTCAACAGTCGGTGATGATTACCATTGCACCACTACCATCCCCCGCAATCCCGAAATCGAGGTTATTTGCAGTGCCATCGTTTTTTTTGTGTCCTAGATTTTTTTAGTATCCAATTGTAAGCCAATCGATGAGGATGTCTTCAGCCTTTCTAATGAAGCTGATTGATTGATTGATTTATCCCATAGTAGTAGTTTTTTAGAGTGGCAGAGAGCAACACACTCATTTAGTATGTGTACTGCAGTCTCATTATTCCCAAGACAGAGTCTGCACCCTGTTTCTTGGGAGAGATTTTTATGTTTACTATTTTGATTTTTTATTACGAATTCAGACCGTAGTTTCCCGATAGGAAGCTAGTAAGGCTTTTGATGTGTCTTGAATTTCAAGACGTTTTCAGAGAATTTGCTTGAGTGTGAATCATTTTCTTCGATCGACAAAATCCTTAATCTTTTGGCAGATGTTATTCTATCACAGAAAGGTTTGGCATCGATGTCTCCGTTTCCAGGAACCCACCAAATGTTAACTAATTTGTTTGTTGCTAGTTCCTGTAGAATAGTCCCTTAGCAAATTTGTGTTTAAACTATGAGCTTAGCACTTTGAATGCTGGTTGGTTGTCGGTAATTACACCTCTGACGCCAGACTCGGGATTTATGTTGGTGCAAGTGAAGCTTGCGTACAAATCGATTTGGTAGACACTGTGGAACAGTCTTATTGGCTTAGAAATCCTGATTTTATCTTCGAGCCATCTGAGTACCATCTCAGGCATTTGACGTTTAACAAATTTCAGTTTTTTTTTTGTTAGAGATGTGTAGTTGTGGTTTGGTACTGTGTGCCGTGCTTACCATTTCGAGTCTTACTGTACTGCTTGCAGTACACATACATACGTTAAGTGGACCAAGTCTAATCTTACAAATGCATCTTGGACTGCCTTAGGGTCGAAACATGCGTGTCTTTGTACACGTTGTGGTTTGGTGAATACAGTCTTCCACTCGATCTTTCCACCATATTACGGAGGTATAGTTGATGATAGATCTGTGTCCCCAGGTTTTACCGTAACTTCAGCGACAGGATTATACTGGAGCTCCAGTCGACTACTGAGAATCCAACACTTGCACCATTTAGGGCGATTTGGCAAGGGTGTAACTTCCTTTCTCTAGTGAATGGTATTAAGACTTAATAATTGGTTTAATAGATTTCCGTGCAGGGTCGGGTTAAGAATATCCCTGCAGCGATACCTCTCGCTTGTCGTAAAAGGCGACTAAAACAAAGGTAAACAAAAATCACATCTAGGCAATTTAGAAAACACCAAGGTGAGCCTAGGGACACATATACCACCATTAAACTGCACCACAAGTGTACATGCAAATCAGTGGGTTGACACGACTGGAGATCACCGGTGTTGTAAGAGTAAGATCAAACAAAAAAATCTGGAGCATGCCCGTGTCACAAAAAAAAAGGCAGGCCGAAAAACAATTGGTGCAAACAAATGCAAAAACACCAGCATTTCATTGGCCTCAGCGATGAAGTAATCCCAAACCGGGAAGCCTGCCGCTACTTTCTGAGGTCAAACCAGCGGACCCCACAAGCGGACCAGCAGGAATGCAGTTAAGTGGGAAGGTTATGGTCCTACACTTCTGATCATAACAACGCCGGAAAAAGGAAAAGAAGAAAAGAAGAAAAGAAGAAGAATTGGTTTATAGATAAACCCTTTTTGAATCCAGTCAAAGATAAATTGGAACACAATTCGCATGCGTTCGGAGGCTTTACTTCACATTTGCCCATGATCCTAGGGTCGTCTGCATATCCGATGCCAATTAGCCACTGAAGTGGTCAAAGGTCTCCGTCCTGTAGGTAGCCTTTTACTGTTGATACTATAATTGAGATTTTTCCCGTTGTAGTTGTTATAATACGGCTTCCAAGTATTACAAGACCTCGTAGTCGTGTCGAAGCGAATAGTGTTTAATTTGCCCTCGATATCGAGAAAGGTGTAAACGACGATCTCCTTTATATTTAAGTTTGCCTCTACATATCCGATTAAACGGAGTATGGCGTTTTTAGTCGATCATTCTTTGCGGCATATTGATAAGGATGCGGTGGATCAATCCTTTCCAGTATACTTCTCGTATGAAGTTCGAGGAGTTTTTCCATCTACTTCAGAAGAACCGACGCCAAACTGATAGAGCGATGTACCCCAGCTTAAAGCTGTATTAATAGAACAATCAGAGGCGGAATGGAATGGTAATATTTTTGAAGAAGGGCTGGGAACACTCCGTCTTGGCCTGAGACTTTGTAGAGTTTAAAAGAACCGATTGTTCACTTTAGTTTATCTGAACTGCCAGAGAGGCAGAAGTTCGGGGATATATCTTCAGATAGTAACATTGAATCAAAAGCCAAACAAACTTTTTTGCCAGAGATGAAGGAAAAGGTGGTAGAATAGGTGGAATGGGGGTAAAATTAATTGCATATAAGCTTTCATGCAAAAATGTTGGCATTAGACGCAGAAAACTCAATATGCAAAATAATTTCGGGGTTGAATGGGATTTTTTTTCACTTCGGCACCTGCATTGAAAATGAAAAGGCTATAAGTTAATTTTGCGAATTAATAGTTGTTTGCAGGTTTCGTTATCTTACTACGCTGACTGATTTGTAAGAATTATTTGGACATTTTATTGCCTTGAAGAACCGAGAAGGCATGGAACGTGCCTTCCTCCAACCTTAATTCAGTGAAACTGACAATTGTGAGCAAGAAAATAAAGATTATTCACAATATGATGGAACCTAATATCGAGCAGGTTAAGAGCAAAGAAAATAGAGAGTTATGCTATGAGGTGAACTCTATCCAATCTGTATTAAGGAAACAAATTGCTACATTGTGTGACTCGGCTGCTGCTGTTTGCAAATAAGTTAAGACATAGAGCCGGGAAATTCTTTAGCGAACGCCTGTGATAGGTAGCCTTACTCACTACTGCCTACCAGATTAATCAATCATTCAGGGAGTTGTAAGTAATTGAGCGAAATAGAGTATAAGTGAGAAATTGATGGAAATAATTTTGATGAGAAACTAATAATATATTATACTCGTACATACCTTCTGTCACATCTTCATCACAACGTCCGCGACAATTTTCAAAGTAAAAACTTGGCAGATTCTCAAGGACTTTATTTAAAGTCTGTTGCTGATACTTGTAGCCCTCGCGCAAGCGCAAAACTTGATGCGCGCTAAATTTACGGATTTTATTTCGTTGATAAACGTAGTTTTCGCGGACCCAATTCAGTTGTGTGTTGGAATAGTCGCGGACCTTCTTCACCTGAAATAATATGAAATATACATAGAAGAGCGGAAGAATTAGATGATATTGTCGTACCTGGTCATAATAATTGTATTTCAATGAAGTCAAATGATTGGAACCAATGTCTCGAAATTCTTTAAGATGTTTCGCCTGAGTTGTGTAGCTGCTTTGAATCCATTCAACTTGTTGCGCACAATTTTCTCTAATACGGTGAACCTAAGTAAAAAAATGTTTAATTATTTCCCTTTGATCTGGGGTAACACTTTTGAACTGTTGGTTATAACCATATACTCTTAAAAATATTTTAACTCGAATTCATAAGACACCCCCATAGAGCGACCAAACCAAAAATATAAGTTATTTTTAAACGCACGATATTCTGCAGATTCCAATTCTTTAAGGATGGGAAGTGGTTTGAACCTTTTAGAAGTGGTGATTTCAAGAACAGAAAGGGATTTTTGCATAGGCATTGTCCGGCCGACGAGTAACATCAACGGTGAAGCACAATATCCATAGTTCCAAGCTCATGCTCTATATTTGGTCCGATTAGAAGGGCGTGGTCTACTGAGTTATTCAAACTCATCGTACATCGCTGGCGATACAATTAATTCGTTTGAACTGTGCATTGAATGGACAAAAAAAAAGACAGGAATACGCCGAAAGATACAGTACAGTGGTTTTTAATCAAGACAATGCTCGTCCATATGTCGCTGTCAAAACATACTTGGAAATATTCAAATGGGAATCCAACACGGTCTGTATATGCTAGCAAATAATTCCAACTCTCAATATAATCTATTTTGAAGTGATGATGGTTAACATTCAACAGCTTCAACTTTCCAAGAGAACAAAAAAAAAATATTGTAGCTAGTAAATTGACTCGCGTATTAGGTATGTGAATACCCTTATAGTGTCAAGACATAGCGTGGGCAAGGAGAAATTCATACACATTGGTTTTCAGTACCTATACTCGGCTTTGTGTCCCATAGAGCAGTTCCAATGAGGTCTGGGAAGCTTCTGATAAGATAAATCCCTTTTAGGATGTAGCCAGACCTAGCTATTTCGAGTGGTTTTTGACAATACTGGATGCTTGATCAAGTCAACTAAAGTTGTTATAAACATACATACCGAGCACGGGAAGCCGTTTAGTTTCGGTTAGACAATTGCGGTGATCGGCCATGTATTTGAACAGGGGGACCACCTCATAGTGAGCACGTGCCCAAACTGTTTTAAAACATGGTATAGTGCAACTAGTACCTCCTCGCGGTGGACGCCAGTAACAACCAATTCAGCACGGTCATTTCTCTGTTGAATAGTTGGCTAAATCTAGTTGGGCAAGGAGAAGGTTAACTCGTTAATCTAAGGTGGAACAGTATATGCCGAAGGATGGATGGCTAGTGGGTAACTAGTAGCGAATATGCGGACTTCAGATGCCCTGGCGAGTTCCCATTTCAATAAATGCCCATTCGAACTATTCCGCAGCTCTGGCTCGAATGACTTATATACTCGTGGTCCTCGTTGGAACAACATTTCAGAAGCAAAAAAACAAATAAGGGCGGGGACAGCCCTAAGAATCTCAACAACAAAACGGCTGAAGGAGCGTTGTGTGGCAGTAAATTGAAGAACGTAGAGATACCTGATACATCCGCTCAAGACACTGCTAACCTAATCTGAAACCAATATCAGGAGCTGCAAACCCGAGACCTAGATCAGAGGAAAAGATGCCCCACCAACGTCAAACAAAAAAATACAATGCACCAACAAATCGGGTTCAATAGCACCTAATGCAAAAAAAACAGACACTATTATAAGGAGGTATGTGTAGGTTCCAAAATGGCTGTTCTAGCCAAGGACTATCCCAACACTTCTCGCACTACAGCACAAATAACGACGCTAGAAGTGGCCATCATTGAAAAGGTCCTGGGGCAAAAGGACAGCGTCATCCAGCCTCAAATATCGAGCTGGACATTTAAAACAGGGTTCATCACCCTGAATTGTATGACAGAGAGTACGGTGGAGTGGCTGAAAATCCCCACACCGCTTCTGAAGCCTTAGGAAGGAGCCGAAATGTGAGCTGCAAAGAAGGAATCTATTACTCAACCGTGTACCCTAATCGGCTATTTTCCTAACGATGTCGGCACAGCCACCAACGAAATACTGTACAATCCCATTCAAATAGGCAATTACCATTCATGGATAATGGCTGTGGGCGTATGTTTCGATTTTACGAGAGTGGCCCGATAAGTACTTAGCCTACAAAAGAAAAACAAAAATTTTGGAGAAATGGCGATTTATTTTTCAATATAGTCTCCTTTTAGCTCGATACACTTGACCCAGCGATGCTCCAACTTCTTTAACCCGTCTGAAAAATACGTTTTCTCGAGGTCTGCAAAGTAGGCCTCCGTGGCGGCGATGACCTCCTCATTCGACTGAAAATTTTGCCCGGCGAGTGACTTTTTCAAGTTTGGAAGCAAAAAGAAGTCGCACGGGACCAAAACTGGAGAATACGGTGGATGGGGCAGCAGTTCGTAGCCCAATTCGACAAATTTGGCCGTGGCGAGGGCGGAGGTGTGTTATCATGGTGGAAGAGCACTTTTTTCTAGTAGTAGTATAGCCCTGTGACCGTTTTGCCCTTCTCCAGGTAGTCGATGTGGATCACATCTTGTGAATCCCAAAACGGTGTCCATCACCTTTTCGGCCGATGGAACAGTCTTCGCCTTCTTCGGAGCACGTTCGCCGGGTGAAGTCCACTGTTTCGATTGTTCCTTGGTCTCTGGTGTGTACCAGTGGATCCATGTTTCGTCGACTGTCACGAAACGACGCAGATACTCCTTCGGATTGCGCTTAAACAGCGTCAAACACTGCTCTGAAGTGGTCTCACGGTTGCGCTTGTTGTCCGGAGTGAGCAAACGCGGCACCCATCGCGCCGACAGCTTTCTCATGCCCAAAATTTCATGCAGGATATGACCTACGCGATCTTTTGAAATGCCTACTGTCTCAGCTATCTCGCGCACCTTCAATCGAAGGTCTGCCAATACGAGATCGTGGATTTTTGTCACGTTATCCTCCGTGGTAGCCGTTTTCGGGGCACCTGGACGTGGCTCATCAAAAACCGACGTGCGATCACGTTGAAACTCGTTAAACCAATTTTTGATGATCGCCATTGAAGGAGAAGAGTCACCGTACACAGCATCCAAACGCTCTTTGATTTCGCTGCGCGATTTCCCTTCCAAAAACAAGAATCAAATCACCGACCGATATTGCTCTTTTTCCATTTTTCTAAAATCCGCGGATAGTCCCGCTTTCACACGCGGTCAAAACAAAACTAAGAGTCCGATCCGGGACAGTAGCCGTCTACTAGAATGTACTACACGATAGTAAGTTGCTCTTGCGATACTGGCGCCATCTGGCGGTGAGCCTAAGTACTTATCGGACCACCCTCGTAAATATGTGAAGACGAGCAATTGTAGGAGTTATTGGATGATGACCCAACTCAAACTCAACGACAATTAGCAGAAGCATTACATGTGTCAAAAGAAACAATTAGCAGACGTTTACGGGCCATGGGGAAGATCAATAAACTCGATAGATCCACACGATCCACATGGTCCCACACGAGTTGAATGAATATCAAATGGAAAATCGCAGCCACTTATGTATGAAATGCTACTTCAACGCCACGAATTGAATTGAATTGAAGAGTATGGGGTGTGTCATTACAGGACACTTGCACTGCGACCATACAGATCTATTGTACCCCCTTCTTTGATCTAGGATTTTAGTGTTGCTTTCATGAATTTAACAACTTTCCTAGATGGGATATCCTGGAAGTCCTTCCCTGTTAGTTGTGTCTTTGTTGACATTTCGAGTCGCTCTTCAGTGAGTTCTGGGCATTTTGTGAGTATATGTTCCATTGTCCCTTTATCCTGCCCACATCGTCTGCAAGACTCAGTGCTGCTGAGACCCATTTTGAATAGGTGATTGCAAGTGCCGTGCCCTGTTAGAGCTTCACATAGCAGTTTTAGTTCGGCTTTATTTAGTTCTAGTGCCTCTTTTGCACGTTTTGGATTGTGATTCTGTTCCATAAAGATTTTAGAGTGTTTTAAGCCCTCTTATCTGTTCCAGAATTGGTTCTTTTGTTTGATGACCTATTTGTTTAAAATTTTTTTTGTGTCTGTGTTGTCAAATCCATAAAGGGGGAAGGGTCCAGTAAAAGGCATCTGGGCGTCTTTTTCGGCTTGTATGTCCGCCTTTTCGTTGCCTTTATGGTTTTCATGACCTGGCACCCAAATCAACTTTACTTTGTTGTTTATCGCCAGTTTATTTAAACGTTGGTGACATTCCCAGACAGCTCTAGAGTTAAATGTATAGCTTCTTAGAGCTTTGAGAACCGCTTGGCTGTCCGAGAATATGGATATCTTTAATCTATTGGGCTTTTGTTCACTAATGTACTGTACCGCCGCATTTATTGCATACAGTTCAGCCTGAAAGATTGTTGACTCACCGCAGAGAGGGATGTGAAGGCTACATTTAGGTCCTATCACACCAGCCCCTACTTTATATCCGGATTTGGACCCATCTGTAAACCACTTTTGGGCACCATCCTTCAACCAAGGGGGATTGTTTTTCCATTCCTCCCTGTTTGGAATGAGTATTTCAAAGTGTGTTTTAAAGTTCAGCTGAGGGGGTATTAGATCACTTACACGAGTTAGTTCCCAGACGTTGTCGACCTTTTCTAGAATCTCTAGATGTCCAGTCAGGTTCCCTTTTTTGTAGTTATAAGTTCTTTGTATCTTTAGGGCTTGTTTGGCCGCTTCTGCCTGAACGGCAGTGTGTAACTGCGGAATGTTTAGGATTGCCTCCATTCCAGCGGTTGGAGTGGTTTTCATTGCTCCAGTTATACAAATACATGCTAGTCTTTGTATTTTGTTGAGTTTGCGTATTGTTCCTTTTTGTACGCATTTCCTCCACCATACCGCAGCGCCGTATAGTATGGTTGGTTTGATCATCTGATTGTATATCCATATACTCATTTTTGGGTTGAGTCCCCATGTTTTGCGCGAAAGACAAGTACGGTGTTCATAAATTAACCGAAAGATGGGCCGATGTGTAGAAGCCGATGGCCAATATTTTGAATTAAAAAAACCTATTTGACTACGAATTTTCTTACAAAAAAAAAACCGCAAAAAAAACGTATGTCCTCAGCGGGTAAACCAAGTCACCATTCAATTTGATCACAGTAGTATATGGCGAAGCTACAAAGTGGAAATAAAAATAGCAGCACGTCACATCCAAGCAGGTTCATATCAGAAATATTTGAATTCTTTCCCATCTATATTAGACCACATACAAAAACCGCTACCTCGTATTTACGACGTGGACTTAGGCTGCAAAATAATTTTTCCTGAGCCCGCGGATATTGTTGAGTTTACCCTAAAATTCCCTCTCACTATGAACACAAGTACAAAAAGAAGAACCCAAACTCCGACGATATTACGCAGAATTGTAAAGTGTGGGTTCAGCGTTGCTTTCCCAAAATAGTTTATCGTAGTCGTCATGCCCATACGATAATCTCATTTGATACGCCAACAAAAACAAACATTCACAACCCGCTATAGTACATTAAATATAAAATGGAATTATTGGTCATTGCCCGACAGCGAAAAGCGAATCGTACGGTGGGTAGGTAAAAAACTAAGTATACGCGCAACTGTTGAAAGATTTTGGGAGAGACCTGAAAATGGTGTATGGCAGAGGAGTGGGGAACGCACACTGTGAACGATATGATATGCATACAAACGACACAACAATCTTACTAGACTTACCTGTTGTGCATAGTTCTCCCGTAGCCTTTCCAATTGTTGTGTTTTATAATGTTCAATACTGTCCAACATTGCATAAATCTGTTTAGCACGCGGAGACTTTTTGTTTCGTGAAAAACATACAAAAGCATTGCAAATTTTATAGTAAATGCCATATCTGAAAACGGAAAATAACATATGTTTAATTGTTCGCGAGCTGTTATACATAATTAATGTGCTTTTTAAGTTAAGACTATGTATGTCCTTCTAGCCGTAGTGGTTTTATTTATTGCAGCTATTTATTTTACGCTGCATGATTTTTTCTTTAATAAAAAAAGAGAGAAAAACAAAAGAAAACAGAAAAGGAGTTTGTTAGTTATGCATGAAATAGACGACAATTAGAGTATTTTCCTTAAATGTTGTGGCTTTTCAATCTGGAAAAAAAATTATATTAATTTGAGTGCACATTTATTTGGGGTAAAAAAAAATGTTTTTCCTAATTTTAAATCGAAAGTTCAATATGGGTACGGTGACCTTATTACTAAACTAACTTTTGTGGAAAAACCTGCATTGGATCAACTTCTCTAATATAACTTAATTAGAAGGACGCAAATATTATCTGAGGAAGCAAACGGGGATTAGCCTAGCTTTCTTACTCGGCACTAAGTAAATCTGTCTAAATCTAGGTATTTCGTAAAGAAAGCACTTCAAGCAAGTGTTACATACTTATACAAAACAAAATGTGATCCAAAAGTAATGATAATCGGATATTTCCAGTCCGCATATAAATATAATTTTTTTTGCTTGCTTATATACCCATTAGATTAGCGTACAAAATTCATATAAATAGACCACGATTCCCAGGAGGTGCATGAAAAAACTGTCTACCAAAGACATACACAGCGACTTGGTGAAAACAGGGGAGGACTCTGGCTCCTCCATATTACGCAGTAGCACACTGGACCGAGGAGTTTAAGCCAAGACGAAGATAACGTGAATAAAGTCGAAAATATTGTGTTGGCAGATCGAAAAGCGACCATCAGACATTCAGCTGAGGTCATAGGGATCTCATATGACAGGGTTCAAGGAATTTTTGCGAACGAATTGTATATGGAAACAGTCTTTGCGCGTTGGGTACCGAGAATGTTAACCAAAAGCTGCCATTCAAGAAACGGGATTCGAACTTGAACACCCGCGCTATCGTCGGCCGACATCTTTTCTCGGCTCAAGCAACTTATTCGGGGCAAGAAATCTGAAGGCGATAGCGAAGTTATGGTCGCTGTTTAAACGCTTTGGGAGATAAAGAATTTAGGTAATCCTGGGTTTAGAAAAATGATGGATTAAGTTGTTGACTTGTTAGGAGACGGTGTAGAAAAAAATAAAACATTTTTATAAATAAAACAACTCCAAAAACGTGACCTGCTTACTCAACTTCGAAATGAAGCTCCTTATCTCAGAGATATGGTTCCTTATACCAAAGATAAGACTCAAATTTTCAAAAGACAGTCGCGTGTAGAGTGCTATGATTTAGTTCTCTTGTTGACAACATCATGCTCTGCTGGATGTGGCTCGTTGCTTCCAGTTTTATAATCTCACATTCAACATTTTGAATGAATCATCAATACTTTGGCAGACTTTTGGTGGTCATCACGGTACACAAATCGATTACGACCATTACGTGATGGTTTGACTAAAGAAGACTTAAAGGATTTACGGTGGTGACCATAGCACACCTATCAAATGGATTCTATTCCACCCGTCTTTTCTACGTGTCTATTTCCTCTTCGGCTCCTAGCTTTTTGACTGAGTGGATTTTCTCCACAAAATAATTTCCCTCCACCTGTGGTTTGATGCCGTAGTCATCGGCATAATTGCTCTAAGATCCGCGATTTTTAGCCTCATTATATACTACAAGGCATATAAGATCTTTTCTGAAATTTTATGCGAGCTCTGGAACTTGTTTGCAGATGAACTAATTGGACTATATCAGTCGATTTATTACCTGCACTACGGCAGATTCTGAGAAAAAAAAAACAATAAAGTTCCAGACTGACACCTATTAACTATCCGTCGAGCTTTACAGGGCTATGTGACATCTCTACCAAATTTATAAGTCTGTACAAGATGACGTTGCAGAACTCTTGATACTCAATTAGCGACGTTTTCAATGTCAAGAAAAGATCTGAGGTAAGGCGACGTCTTGTCCTTTGACTTATTTTTAAAAGCTCTTGAAAATACCTTGCAGAAATCGGTGGTCGACCTTTCAAGACCGTACAACTGCTCGCATGCGCCGATGACGTTGCGCGGTCGTCAATAAAAGCTTTGTGGATATTAAATGGGAAGCGACTTAAATGGGACTGGCGAAAAACAGGATTTTTCAAAATGGATATAAAAATTTTATATTTAAATAAAACACAGAAAAGTTGAGATATCAGGTTGAAATTGATTCAGGTGTGGTACATATGGTAGATTTAAGTATGGAATTCTACCTCATATGACCACCGCCAACACGTATGCAGCGATCGATTCTCTGGAGTCAATTTTCCACTACGAGCATCAGCGATTTCACACGTTCGATATTGTTCTCCGAATTCTCTAATGGTACTGGCTTGTTCGCAGAAACCAAAGAGTTAACGTAGCACCAAGCAAAGAAAGCCAACGACATTAAATCGCATGAAGGAGGTGGTCTCATGCCATCTAGTTCTGGGCAAAAATATTCATCAGCATGGCACGATAGCAAACTCCACAGACCGTGATATGGAGATCATTTTCATCCACATCAATTGGTAAAAGGCCTTCAGTTCTTGAATTATGTGATTTTGCAAGTGTTTGCAAATAAGGCAAGATTTTGATGCTAAATTCGCCACAAAGTGAAATGGGAGATTCCTAATTCCTGTGAACGTGACTGCGTCGCCTGATTTTGGTAATTTCGAACTGAAGCTCTTACGGCAGCGATTATTTTGGCGCTGCGAATGGTGCGTTGTCTTAATGGCAAAGGAATGCTCAACAGTGATTATGCTGACTCGATCGTACACAGTCTGGTAGAATGAGTATAACAACCGAAAATTGGAGTAATGCTCTTAAAGTTGGGATCATCGAGTCAGAGTAGTTATTTAACATAATAGTTTGAAAAACCCTGCATATGGTGTCATCAAAAAAGGACAAACATCTTGGCCAGAGCGTAACTTAGAGGTACTCTACCTTAGCCCCACGGTAATATGTATTTACGATGCCAGTGCAGAAATCAAACGCGAAATCGGTTTTGTTAACCGCTGGATCTTGAGCTCAGAAAAACTTTGAGCAGTAGAGACCTCTCTCCCCTGATATATGACGCAAAAAAATTGATCTTGTCAAAGGCAAATGAAGAAGCCCTAGGTCGTTTCGAGAGGAAGATTTTGCGTGTGATTTTCGGGCCAGTTTGTAAAGCTGGCGAATGGAGCAATCAATATAACTAAGAACACAGCCGATTATAAAGCGACATCCAACGTCTCAATGGCTCGGTGTTGTTGAGCGCATGGTCACACTACTCCAGTCTAAAGAGTTCTCGAGTTCAACCCTGAGGGATAAAGCAACAGAGAACGACCACATTTGCAGTGGTCCACGTAGAAATAGAAGTGGATCTCAGCCAAGTGTGCGATACTGTAGACGGGATGAGTGGTTGCCGGACAGCACCATCTAAGTAACACAATACTCAATACGTTCGTAGGATGACATTGAGCGTTCAAAGGCGCCATTATTGAAAAATCCAATGGCCACAAACGATGGCCGTACAAACACCGAAGATCCTGAACATTAAGGGCGCCTAAAATCGGCAGTTGTTTCCGAAAACATTAAAAACGACATTTGCCTTTGGATATCGTTCCATCATTAGACTTCAGAGTCAAATCGGCAGCTTCTGAGTGGACAGCTAGGAATGAAAACCTTCCAAAAGGATCGAAAAAAGAATGAATAATGGCGAATATTGTTTGGCGTTATTAATGCGTTTGAAAGCGAAAAAGTAGAAGCTCTTCCACAAGGCAATGCATTGTTCCAATTCGATCGTAAAAATGAGAAAATTGCACGAATTGCACTTTGAATTGCTTTCTCGTGCGCTGACCTAACAACCTAAACAGAGGGAAGGAGTTTTGGCTCCTATGAAGAAGTGATTATTGAAATTGAGGGTATTTTGATGCAAAGGGTAAATCAGATAAAAGACGAGAAGACAATTGGTGTACAGGGTGCGCCATCTCATATGGGTCGATGTAAATTTCGAATAACTTCAACAATTCTCAACCGATTTTGGAAATTCAAAAACTTTTATTCAATTTAGACCTTTACAATTTATTTTGATTAATTTTTGAAAACAATATCAATTAAATGATCGCCTTTATTGCCGATTCAAAAATGAGCTCGTTTTCGCGCATTCTCCATGACATTTTCGAACATTTCGGTCGAAATTTCTGCGATTTCCGCACGAATGTTTCTTTGAGCTGTTCTATTATGTTCGGACCTACACCTTACTTTTCAAGTATCCCCAAAGAAAAAAGTCAAATCCGGCGATCTCGGAGGCCAGTCAATATCGCCCCTTTTTTTACACCAATCTTCCAGTGAACTTCTTACGCAAAAGGTTCATTGTTTGGTCCGCAGTATGGCATGTCGCGCCGTCTTGTTGAAAGTGAAATAAGCCTTTTTTACGCACTTCTGGAACCACATAATGGGCCAACATCTACCGATATCGATCGCCATCCACTGTATCACCAACTTTGAAGAAATACGGTCCAATAATGGTTTTAGCGCATACACCGGCCCAAACAGTAACCTTTTGATCATATAGCGGCTCTTCGTGAATAATGTGAGGATTTTCGGTGTCCCAGAAGTGACAATTTTGTTTATTAACTGAGCCAGAGAGCGTAAAATGTGCCTCATCGGTCATCAAAATTTGCTGCCAAAACTCCGGCTCAGCATTAATCATTGCAACGACATTTTGTGCGTATGCCAAGCGCCGTGGCTCATCTTGTGGCAAAATTCTTTGAGTTACCTGCACTTTGTATGGAAATAAGTGAAGATCATCCTTTAAAATTCTCCGCAAAGTGGTCCCACTGATGCCTAACTGCTGCGAACGGCGCCGATGTGACAAACTTGGGTCTTCTTGAACACTGGCCTTCACAGACTAAATAGATGAGTTTGAACGCCGCAGACGTGGCCTAGGTTGCTCACGAGGCTTGCACAGAACCAAATTGAAAAAAATTCGAGGCCCAACGACGAATTGTATCTTTTTTGGGCGCAACACGATCACGATCTTTTGTACGATACCCACGTTGAGTTAGCACAATCAAGCGTTCATTTTTAATGAACATTGAAACTATTTCCGCGCGTTCTTTTGGTGTGAAGCGATTCATGGTTAAAATTGTACTGAATTGAAGTTTCAAAAATACTATGACATATGAAGATCGGTTGACAATTGTTGAAGTTATTCGAAGTTTACATCGACCCATATGAGATGGCGCACTCTGTATATACCGGATAAATTTAGCAAGAGGCATGCCAGTGAGACTCTAATAACTGCTGTTATATAGAAAGAAATCCAAGAATCCAACTACCAGGTCATTCGCATTAACATTTAGGAACACTGATTGGCAAATGGAATAATAATAATTTAAAAGGAGTACCCAACCGCAGAAATGGACAGTAGGAGTTTTCATACAATGCCTAACTTGCAACTAGCCTAAATGTTTAATGAAGTAAGACAAAAAACTGAGCTTGGATATATGCTCATTTGATGTTATTACAATGTGTAAATCCTGGACCATGAGAAGAGATAAGGAGCGTGGTCATTGAACTGGTTCTAGTAAAGCAAAGGCCAACCTTAAGGCTTAAACACGACTTGGTCATTAAAGTAAAAGGAGGACAAATATGTTAACTGATTACTACTAACTCTAATTAACCTAGCATACAAGAGTAGTTGCGCGAAAACTTATTTATAAAGCTCGTTGAACAAAACCAAATCTAATTCGAATACTTACTTTGTCAAAATCGCTCTTATTCCCTGCACAATCAACGTTAACAATAGAAATGATATGGCGACCGCAGTTCCAAAGTACAAACTTCCAATCTTCACCTTATAGAATATTATTGGATCTATATAAAGTCTGAAAGCAAATAAACAAGATCATTAGCGCCTCGCATCACACGATTCCCACTCAACCCAATCGTTACCTTATGAACGTTGAAGCGTTACCCATCAGGTTGTGCGCATAACAAGTGTACAAGCCACCGTCCCTGCGCGAAATATTAAAGATCCGCAACGACCCGTTCTCATATAGCGCATAATGTCTGTATACATCTCGATGTAGACTTGTAATGTTTGAATTTAAATCCTCGTTATGCACTGCAAAATCAAACTTGTTCATCTGCTTGCCATCGTGGCTTAGAATCACTGTATCCTTAGCGGGATCGGCATGATGTCGTAGAATCTGATTCAACGGCGTTACCCAGATGACGTCAGGCGATGGACTACCCGAAAACAGACATTCCAAATTAACAGTCGAATGGAGCGCATGCATTTCATTATCCCAAGACGGCGTAATTGTAGGCTTAAAACAATGCAGATTATTGAGAATTGGTATCATGTCACCTGGGTAGCCGTGCTGGCATTTCAAACGGGAAATTACAGATTCTATGTTAAAGTCAGTACTACTACGGTTCAGATTCATCGCAGTTTTATTCAGCCATTCCGTTAGCCAATACAGTTTACAATCACAGATATAGTCGTTATTTACAATATTAATAAATTCTAGGTGTTCTAAATTCTTCACAGCTTTCGGTAGAGATTTTAGTCGGTTATTCTCCAAGTTGAGAAGTTTTAGCTGATCTAGCTCTCCAACTTCCGATGGTATTTCGAGTAAGGCGTTGTCGGACAGGTGAAGTTCCTCGATATTAAGTGCATTCTTTAATACGTTCTTTGGTAGCCTCTCAAGGCGTTTATTCTGTCTTATGGAGAGAATTTTCAGATTGCTAAGAATGGGATCGTTGACGGTATCGTCATTGAACGATACCCAATTGCCGATTTTCTCCAGTCGCGTCCCATCGATGTAGAGCGAACGAAGTGATCTCTGATTCATGAACAATCCGCTTGGAAGTTGCGTGAAAGTATTCTCGCTTATGTCTAGATGCCTTAGATGTTGTAGTGGATGGAACAATGTGGCCGAGAGCATACTTAGATTATTGTGACGCAAGTTCAGATCAAGCAAGTTGCTCAGCGAGTAAAATGCCTTTCGATTAATGGACGACAGGGAGTTGTATGACAAATCGAGAACTTGAAGCTTCTGCAAACCGAAAAATACATTCCTTTCTATTGCCTGCAGGTCGTTATGCTGCAACGACATTTCAATCAGTTCTTTGTTTAATGCAAAGAAATTGTCATGGAGAGACAATAGCCGATTGTATGACATATCCAGGACGATCAGGTTCTGCATGGTTTTGAATAATTGAAACGGTAGGATGGACAGTTCGTTTCGGCTCAGATCTAATTTCTCCACTTTGATTGTTTGATCGAACGTATTACGCGGTATAAGCGAGATACTATTATTCGATACATTTAGAATCCTTAGCTTGCTAAAATGCTTGAAGGTGGTATTGCTTAGAGTAGTTAGTTGATTTTGATCTATATGCAATTCTCGCAGATTGCCTAGGTGTTCGAATTGCGAAAATGTACAGCGATCAGTTCGTATTACATTGGCAGTTAATATAAGAACCTTGAGTTCGCGGAAAACATTTTGATACGCCCATCGAACGCAACCGATTGTGTTGTGCGACAGGTCGAGATATTCGATTCTTCGAAAACTATCATCATGTCGCGAGAATAATCGTTCCAATTGCAATTCGGTTAGATTACTCTCACTCCATTTCAGGTAACGTAGAAGCTGTGATTGACTTAGCTGCAAATCGATGTTATTGTGTTGTGGGCAATGCACTAGCGTGATGTTGTCATAATGGATCTTATCGTTTCTTGTTAATTCATTATTTATCTCAGTATATGTAGCGTTTTCGCAATATAATTTAAAAATAATCGAGCTTTTAATGTTAGTGGAAGAAGTCTCATCTGTTAATGCGGACACACATGGCGCAACTGCATGATGTTGCTTTCCTTCAAGGCAATAAAACTGTAATACACTCAGCCAGGTTAGTATCAAGGGGACATCGGATAGTATTTCCATTTTTCCGTATGAATATTAAGATATTTGCATATCATTGTATTGATGTCCTGCACAACCATTATACCTGCCGATGAGTGAAAAAAAAAAAACCATTAAAAGAGGGAGAGCAACTAAAAGCAGCCAACGAGGCTCTGTTATTCAAGATAAAGATAAAGATGGTGTTGTGCGCAAATTTTTTTTTTTTATGATTTAGTGAAAGACGACGTTTTAAAGTAAACATTTTACCTCTGCCATTTTCTTCGCTTTCGCTTTCACGTGCATCAGCACAACAATTCCGGATGGAAACAATAAAATAATTTAACGCAAACCTAAAAAGGCCAAGATGGGAAAAAAGCAAATAAAATAAATACGAACAGAAGAGGTATTTCTGATTTTCAATAAAAAAAAAACGCGTCACTGGTACTATTTACTCTTAGTAAATACTATAAAACAGGAAAGCCCGAGACTATTATCAAAGTGCTAGCGAACTTGAACGGCAAACGGGATCGATACGACGATGTCTATCAAAACACCACGAAGCCAATCGCTTAAATTAGGACAAAACGAGAAAGACTGAGACATATTAACGAAAGGCAGCACTTAACTGATAATACTCTCCCCACGTACCCACACGTCGCGACTATAATCTATTTATTAGCCTTGCTAGCCGAGCGAAACCACCAGTGCGATAACGTTAAGTGCCACTAAATTAGCTCGTTTGCGGCTTCGAAGTGTACGAATCTGCACATAAGCGGTTTGTAAGATTAATTCAAAGTCAGCGAAAGAAATCTTCAATGAATACACGTCACAATCTGGAATGACTTCCCAATTGAACGTAGCGATAAAGAAAACTACACACTTTCCTCGACCCTCTACGATATTAACGCGCATGAAAACCCATCAATAACAGAAGACCTATCCATTATTGAAACACTTCGGTTTACAAGTAATTACCCAAATCATCAATAAAAATATGAATATCGTACTGCGACAAATTATATCCCAATTAAAGCCCTTAAGTCCATACTACATATTCACTCGGTCTCATGGGAGGCCTCTGACTCCTTTGCTGTTGCACAACTTAAAGTTTGTATAACATTTTCCCATCTCGATGCTACGAGCCATTCTACGCGAACGCCATTAGGCAAAAATAAAGAAAAATCAATGTCGCCCAGGGAAAATCCACGAAAATTCATTCGTAATTCATGCACAAATCAAAACATTGACGCATACTGCACACGAGCTCATCTACACTTACCGACATTTTTATAAAAATTATTTATTTCTCTCACGGTAAGAAATTTACTTTATTCAATTGACAATAATATTCAACGCAAACATCCGTCGTAAAAATTATATGTCCGATTGGCTGTGCCTCATATGCCAAAGAAGCAGAAGCCGTTGACATGTGTCAAAGTCGATTTCATTCGATTAACTTGAACTAAGAGCATTGCATATTACTATGTGGAATGTTCCCGCAAGCCTAGGCTTTCCAGTACAAATTGTAACAGAGCCTTAATGTGATGATTCACTCCTTGGTATACGACACAAAGCGACAGTTGGGCATCATTTAAATGCTTGAATCTGCCGATAGAGGACATACATCATCAGTTGTCAAAACTCCATTTTTGTGCTCTTTGTCGTTCGGTTGTTATCGAATGTGGAATTTTCCTTAATAAATCAGTTCTTTTAAGAATTACTTAAAAAAAATCTTATTTTGCTCAGAAAATAAAATGGCACTTCAATGAAAGTGATACATGGGTACTTAAAGACGTCGACGCATTTTGACTGTTGTCAGAATAGACGTCCCTCTCTCATTGCTGTCGAATCACGAACTGGATTTAATTTGACGTCTCGTTATCAGATAGATTGTACTGTCTAAAAACTGACCCACGGAACCCATTCGGATATATTGGCTATCAGTGTCGACTAAATGTACTGAGTTTTTGGTTTGCTTCTCGAATATATACTAAAAAGCTCACCAAAATTTATAAATAACATGACTAAGTATCTTTTACTTTATTACCATTGTTTTTAATCTGAATCTAAATTAAAACTACCCACCCTAGTCTATCTCAGCCTACCCTAACCTATGTAGGCCTGCCATTGGTGTTTGACGGGCTTCGCCTGGAAGAGGCTGACCTAACAAAAATTACCACTGACGTAGTGCGCTCCAACCACTAAAAATATTGATGCTGTTGGACGACTTCTTCTCGATTTCGTTGTGAATTCGACCTACTGAACCTGAGGCGTTCGGGCTCGCAGAGCGCGACAGCACGTTCGTAAAGGAATTGTCGTTCCACGAAAAAAGGCTACGTGGAAGATTAGCGGTACCGGCAATCTATCTTCTTTTTTTTATATGGGTCGTGCAAGTTCAAGAGTGTACGCTCTTTCCAAGTTAACAGGCAGGCATCCATCTCGGAAACCTTGCTGATACGCGGATCGTCGAACGGAGATTTGCCGGGTTAGAGGCATCTTTACCTTTTGGTGATTGGTTGCACCACTGCTGTCTTCCAGTGCACTATGCATAAAAGGAGGGTGGCTGAACACAACATTGAATACACCGTCAATTTTCACGGAAGATCATCTGGAGGTCTTCCATCGAAATGAACAGTCGTCTCACTGGTGACGGCATTGTTGGTTATGAAATCGTCACTAAACCTGATCGATATCATTTCGAAGGTAAAGGTGCTGAAGCAGGGCTCTGTTTTCTAGGTCGTGGTTCTACTCTTAAAATCATCGATCATGAAAAGAGTGTCATTGGTTGTCCTAGATAGGGTTTTTTGAGAGATTCGACTGAATTTGTCGCGTTGATTGTAAACCCCGGAGATCAGGTTATTGACCGAAGTCATTGCTCTTGCAAAATGACTTCGAATCAGTTTTGTCAGAAAATTGTCCACTCGTAAAATCCTTGCCCCATTGTATACGAGACAAGTCCTGAGATACAAATCAGCAAAAAAACTCTTTTTTGGGTTTGTTATTAAATGAATATTTCCGGATTGTCTGTAACTAAAAGTAACCAGAGGCTCCAGTCATAGCTAATAAAGTTCGCTTTTGTATATTTTACAATGAAAAATAAATATTTTAAGATTTTGGCGGACAGTTTGAGGAGCAACAGTTTTCACACGCAAGAAGCGGGGTTAGGCGGGTTTAAGGGAGGGGGAAATAAATGTCCATAACTGGCTCATTCTGTAATGATCAAAGAAAATTACGAAAGCGTTAAAATGGTGCTTCAAACTTTAAAGTATGAAGAGTATGCCTGGCCAGTGATAGGGGATTTGAATATGGTAGGTTTTCTGATGGTAATGCAAGGCGTGTATCCATCCATCCATCTTTGTTTTTGGGATAGTAGAGCCCACGCACTTCACTACAAGTAGCACTCATGGCCTAAACGGATCGAGTTTCTGATAGGAAAATATAATGTCAAGAATGAACCAAGTGTGAAGGCCAATCATATTTTTAGACCCCATTAAGCAATTTGTGAAGGGTCAACGTCAAGACTCTAAAGCTTTTGAAACTTAAAGAGTATTTTCCCTAAATTATCAGAGGCTAAAGCTAAAGCTGGTATTTTCGGTCCACAAATAAAGAAAATATTGGCCAGTGAAGAATTCCCAGAGCCACTGGACGCCCACGAAAAACAAGCGAGGCTCAGCCTTAAAGCAGTGATCCATGGCTTTCTTGGCAATAAAAAAACTGCAAATTAAAGGGTCCGCCAAATAATTTTTTTTTTTTTGAAAATGCTATAAAAAAAACTACTGAATATTTTCTCAAATTTCTTTTTTTATTTGAAAGTACAATCCTTCCGGTTAATAATGGAAAATAATTTCATTCAAATGGCTGCCTCGGCTGGCCATGCAGTAGCCTACACGATCGGTCCAATTTTTAAGCACATTATCGATTGTGTGCAGCTGTATTTCACCAATGGCTTCACGAATATTGTCCTTTAAAGCGTCAATTGTCTCTGGCTTGTCGGCGTAACACTTATCTTTGACGGCACCCCACAAATAATAGTCCAACGGTGTCAAATCGCAGCTCCGAGGTGGCCAAACGACATCAGCTCTGCGGCTGATAATGCGATCTTCAAAAACAGGGCGCAAAACATCGAGTGTAGCTTCGGCTGTGTGGCACGTAGCGCCGTCCTGTTGAAACCAAATGTTGCCAATATCCTCCTCTTCAATTTTTGTGAACAAAAATTCGTTCAACATGGCCCGATAACGATCGCCATTGACTGTACGGCCACTCCTTGCTCATTTTCGAAGAAAAATGGCCCAATGGACCAAAATCCGCACCAAACAGTGGCTCGTTTTGGGTGCACCGGCTTTTCAATGTATGCGTGCGGGTTTTCTGTGCCCCAAATGCGACAATTTTGCTTGTTTACATACCCGCCAAGATCAAAATGAGCTTCATCTGAAAAGATGATTTTTTTGGCAAAATCGGCATCGGATTTTCAAAGTAATTTCGCAATATTTCCCAGCGTTGTTCAAGCATATACACAACCATATTCGTTCAGCGGAAGGATAAAACTAATTATCTTACAAATCAGACATGAGCTAAGTGTTACCATTCACGAAATAAGCACTACTTGAAAAAAAAAACGTTAGATGGCGGACCCTTTATAAAGAGCTCTCTTCTAATATGCTTGATAGTTTCAAACTCATGGGTTGCAGAATGTCCTTAAAGTACATATGCTACATGCTCACTTAGACCGGTTTAAAGATAACTTGGGACCATATTCAGAAGAACAAGGAGAACGCTTTCACCAAGATGTGATGAACTTTGAACAACGTCATCAAGGACATTATAATGAGAACATGAAAGGTGATTACAATTGGAGTCCAATATGAACAGTTCCTACTTACACAGAAGAAAAACAAAAAATATTAATTTTTAAAGCTTCCTTGTGTTTCTTTTTACGTATTTGGAGACTTATCTTTATTGTTCTTTGTAAATAAAAGTGATTAACATATAAATTAAAGTTTTTTTTTCTTGCTTTTGTATTCTACTGAAATAAAAAATTCAGATAGCTTTAAAATTTTTAATTTCGTTCTGGTTGCTACAAAAGCAAACTTTATTAAATAAAAGTATTTTTTGTTTCTTCAGTTAGACTCAATTAATCAAAATCAGCACTACAGCACTCAGACTCAAAAATCGTGTTTACTTGTGTTATTTATCAAACACCCGAATCCTTTCCATTTACCTGGCTCTCACATTGAACCGGACGGGGCATCCATAGGCCTGATTAAGGCAGATTGCGTTCATCCTGGAATCAAGATGGCTGCTATGAAACAGCCATTTTGTCAGAGAGAAAGAGCCTCGGGCCTTAGCAGCATCTATAGGGGTATTCATGTAAACACGTAAAAACCGGATAAACCTGAGAAACCATATAATTTTATCTCCGCAGAAACGAGCTGTCAAAATTTGCATGGGAAAAAGTTTCTGCAGAGCGGATAAATTAATTTTAGGAAATTGATGTGGAAAGGGATGACATAAACCTCGTAAAATTAGAAAAGTCAAGTGACATTTAGTTTGACATCTTTTAAAATACATAAATAAATATAAAAAATCAAAAAAAATGCCGAAGGCGTGAAAAAAAAACTTGAAATAATTTTAATTATTAAAGTTTATTGTTTTTAATCCAGGTTCAAAATGTACAATCCACAAAACGACAACGGAGCTAATCACCAATCACATCGCGGGGCACTTTTGGGGACACAGTCGATGTTGGAACTCGTGGTGGATGCGGTAAAAGATAACCTCGACACCTTTGAAGTATTTTTTTTAGTAACATGTACAAAACCACGTACATTTTGGATGACAAATTATGTTTATGAGATGACTTTGGCGTTTTACGAACAGCTGTTTATTTCTCACGTTTACGCAATTATTTTCAAGAGGATGTTTATGCAAACGACCTGCGTAGAATTACATCTTCCTACAAAGTGGAAAATTATCTCGTTTCATGGGTACTGGTCTAGCCAGATCCCAAGGTATCTGACTACACTTTGCCTCGCCACAGGACACCCGTCCGGTGAAAGAATTTAGAACCTGCGCCAATTTTTGCTATTGAACCGAGAGGCCCTAGACAGAGTCGTTCTCAATAAACTAGATTCTGATTTCTGGAAATTGATCTTCAACTCCCAGTCAGCACAATACTGCTGAATTTTTTCGAAGTCACGCTGCAGAAGAGTAACAATGACTTCGATCATTGGACCTGTTCTGTACGCAATTAAATCTTCCAGGTACGCTATTGAATGGTAAAGAAAAGCTATCAGATCACTGAAGTAAATGCTGGAAAGAGTTCACCGTACCCTGTTGCAGTCCGTTGTTAATATCAAATGTTTGGGTAGAAATCACGTTGGCACAATTTTTTTTTTCAATGACTCAAAGATCATCTACAGATCCTCCGCCGAAATGAACAGGGTGTCAGCCCCTTCACTAGCGATGGCGTTGCTTGCCATGAAATCGTCATTGAACCTGGTAAAACCAAGATACTCGGATCGCCAATGTTCGATATCATTTCTAAGGTAGAAGTGATGAGGTAGGACCCTGGTTTCCAGGTCACGGTTTGGGCGAATGCCGTCATTTACCATATGCACTTCTTGGAATCCTGCTCCCTCTGTCGCCACCTTCTTCTGAGGATCCTCGATCGCGAAAAAATCATCCAAGACGGCGCTCTCCGGATCTATACTCACTGTTCGCAATAGATGTTCATTGTCTGACGTTCTCGGAAGCTTCGCGTACACCTTCGTGGTATCGTGCTGTCGATGGCGTGACATCGTACTATTCATTATCTCTTTAATGATACATATCTTCCAGTGGTTTAAGGTACCTGTCAACCGCATAGTTTGACAGGTTCGTATTAGACGGTGGGAAGCAGAAACCAGAATGAGACGTGCGTCTTTCGTACGTCTTCCCCCGTGACACCCTGAAATTTTGAATGAAGTCCAGGTTCGTAGCGACAAAACCCGTTACAAACAAACTCTATTCGTGAATACGTGTGAGCTCATTTCATTTTACCGCAGTATACTCCCACCACATACACCCTTGGAATTATACAAATTTACATAATTTTGACAGAACTCCGGATTCCCACGTGTTCGCCGCAGTTTGTAGGCAAACATCCGCGGCCATTTTAAGTGGTGCGTCTCATTGGTGGTTTCTGGTGGGAAGGCGGTAGTCGAACTGAGGGCTCTGGTGAAAACTGACAAAGCCTGGTCAATGCGCCATACTGTAATCATAGGGGTACGTTTCTACGTACTCTGCCATTTCTGCGAATTCGTCTGATAATTTGTTTACGTCACTAAGTCTGCAATGGTCACTGTCGCATACGAAAGTCCGTAGACAGTTAGTAGCCCCTAAGTCGTGTCAGCCAGTCTCAGTCGAGAGTCAAGCAGCATGAGAGCCATAACGCACAATCATACGCGATATATTAGGGTCGCTTAGGATGTTTACCCTCTTTTAACGGAACGACATTGGCTTAGTCAGCTGGTCCCAATGTCGAAGATAGCTGGGCTATGTAGAGCAAATGGGCGCCACTACCGATAAACTCGAAAAGTTTAAAATTCAACGCCGATGGATAACATAGCAAACGACGGCAGCATCTTAAAATCACTTCAAAATTCATATTTTTTGTGTGCATTTCCAATATAACACCCTAATGACATGGAAACAAACGAGTTGCTGTGAACTACAACGCAACAAATTCAGCCGAATCTCTCAAAAAACCCTAGCTAAGACAACCACCCTCGGAGAGTAGTGAACGAACATCTTCGACACAAACCATCCGCACCCCGTCCAGGTTGTGTGACGAACACCATAAGAACGTACACCCTTGCACCTGCACGAATTATGTGTCTCGATAAAAATTGTGTAGAACTCACTGGCCAATGTAAAAGGCACGGTCTGATACAAGTCTGCACCATTGCACGCGTGCACATTAATGTGAGTGGATGAACACAGTAACAATGGTTGATCCCAAAACGCATAGATGTCTTTGGGACTCAACAATTGCGCGGCTTCCAGCTCATTTCTTACGTAAAGTTCGTTGATCGCCCACCTATATTATTCCATACCGCTTTTGTTACAATACGTCCGAATTTAGTTCTTGGCTCATGAATAGATTTCGTAAGAAGCAAATGTACCAGACGAAATGTTGACGCATAGCTGAAAAAAAATAACGAATGGAATCACTTAACGAACTGAGTGTTTGTCCGAATTCGCGTCATTCCTGAATTTGGATTCCGTCCAATATCAAAATTATGTAATATTTATCTCATCTCATCATGAATTCTCTTTCTCACAAATTCCGACGTTTTCTTTGTTTTATTTTTTTTTGCGCAAACGGCGCATAGCTTCAAGGTAATATTGTTTATTGACCGAAGAACACAGTGAGCAAAACGCGTGCTTTTTTGGTCTTGGCTCTTTTGGTCGCTTCCATCGGAATATTTGGACTTCGGTTTCGATGTCATAATCACACAAGCATTTTTCGTCAAATTTTGGCAACTTTGGAATAAACTTAGCTGAACGTTTTCATCCATTGTTGACGTGCGGGGGCGTCCAAGGCGAGCATCGTCATGAACATCTTCTCGGCCTTTTCTGAAGAGCCTATACTACTTACAAACAAATTCTACACTCAACATTTCAAGAACATTGGAGGACCTAATTTTATTTTTCGCACAGCCTGTAATACAGACTCTTTGATCCATTTTATATAATATATAAGGTGCGTCCCAAAATGATAGAGCCATCGAAAATCTTGGAAGTACAGACAATAAATCAAAGGTATTAATAATAATCAAAATTCCAATGTCTCGATTAACTAGAAAAAACGTACATCTTTTCCAAAATTCTTTACAAATCTAAAAGTGGGGTATTTAAAAAAATGAATTAATGTTGTTGTCCCAAAATGATAGTGCCACTGGTTGTATCTGTATTTTGCTCACAGTTAATGTTCGATGCTTCCTCCATTGTTTGAAATTGTGTGACCTTGCTCAATGCCAAGAGCTTATAAATTTTTGGATTGTATTTTAACCATAATTGCGATTTTAAGCTCAAGAACGTGGTTAAATTGCCGTCCCTCAGCATACACCAGTCTTGCTTATATGCCCCATAAGTTTTCGATGTCCGTCCGTCCATACGCATATATCAATCCAAACTTGCCGAGTAGCTATGAGCCTTAAACTTGGCCGTGTTATAGAAAACATAATTCTGAGCTCATAGCGACCGGTTTTAGAATCCTAGCCACTGTGGTTTCTGAGATCGAATTAAAAGTTTGCAAAAATCAAGGTAGAAGACCTGGAATTGTAGCTTGGCTCCCGGCGAGCTGATCCCAACTTGTCCACGCGTATTTGGAGGAATTACCACTTCTTTTCTTAAAGCCGTCGTATAATGGTCACTTGTCGAGCGGTTCCCCCTGAAGTCGCACTGGAAGTCTTAGATTATTTCGTTAGCGTATGATATCAGTTTCTTTAAGAGAATATTTGACAACACCTTGTAACAACTTGATAGCAGCGATATCCCTAATTGTTGCATTGTGTTCAGTCGCCCTTTTTAAATACTAAAACGATGACCGAGTTTTTTTCCCAGCCTCGGAGATAGTTTCCTTGTTCCATATAGTTATGATAAGTCCATTTAACTTCTCTCTTAATACGTCTCCTGCATATTTGATTAATTCCGATGGTATTAGGAGAATTCCTGCGGCCTTGTTATTCGTTTGAATTTCAGCAAACCTTTACTTTTGCCATTGTCGTTTTTTATACAGGAGACGGATGACTTCCTTTCGTGGGATCTGATATCTAGTACGAGTGATCTCTTCTCTATTTGGTATTGGCACGTCGAAGGAAATTTTAATCAATTTTGACTATGATGTCAGAGAATAGCGGTGTTTACTGATTTAAAACGAAGCCTAAAGGTAGTCCTTCGTATTGGCAATAAAATCGCCTCAGGACCAGTAGGTCATTCTTTTCATTTAAACTAACACAACGAGATTTTGAGTAGGCTTTTGCTACTTCCTACCTGCTACCTTCGGGGGTATTAGGCACCAGCACTACATAAAAGGGCAGTGAGCATCATGATAGGCAATTACATACAGAAAAACCTTGTGGATTCAAATAACTTACTGCATGGTAATGGAAGAGGAATGTTTCAAATACTAGTGTGACAAATTCACTAGAAGTTAAATCAGGAAACACCTTATCTGAAACCTTCGAGTCGCGGGAAGGATTAAAACAAGTAGACGCCTTTTCACTTGGACTGCTGGACATGAGGTTTCTTCACGAAAATGAGATCACCAATCATCCTTAAAATTTGACGATTTAAAAGGCGGATTCTTAGGCATGGAGTGCTGAGGTTGAAATCGAAGTAAGGATACGAATTGACACTTCCCACCATGCGAGAAATGGTCTCATTGGAGCCATAGGCAGTACGGGGGGTGGGTAGATTGAAGAGACGGGGATTTCGTACATTGCGGGGGTAAGTGTTGATAGAGACAGAGTTGTGGAGGGTCGAGTAGTCAATGGTACCTAACAGGAGTCGATGGGTGAAAAGAATGTCAGATACAATTTTTCTATCTTCCAACGTGTTCATGTTGATTAGTCTTGGTTAGATTGTAAAATCAAAGGATTGCACCGGGGGAGACCTCGAAGAGCAAAACGTACAAACGTTGGATGCTTTCGATTCTAGAAATGTGGGTTTGTTGGTAAGGAGACCACACTTGAGAGGCGTATTCAAGAAGGGGGCGAACAAAGGTTATGTAAAGAGATCGGGTAACGTAAGGGTTCGAGAATTCTTTAGACCATCGCTTCACGAAGCGGAGTGCAGAATTAGCTCTAAGGATTATCTCATCGATGTGTGCGCAAAAATTTAGCTCCTGGTCACATAATACGCCAAGATCGCGAATGACCTGAACAGTGGGGATGGGTTGATTATTGAGGAAGTATAGGCGAGGAGGAGGTTTGATTCGTTTACGTGAAAAGGCAACTGATTGGCATTTGGAAATGTTACGCTCCAAGCAATTTTTGGAACACCAAACGTAAAAGATGTTGAGATCCGATTGAATAAGGGAACAACCTTGTTGCGAGGAAATGATCTTGAAGAACTTGGTGTCGTCGTCATATAGTGAGATGTGGGAATGTTTGATCATCATTTCAATATCGTTTATGGTAAGAACAAAAAGAAGTGGGCCTAAGTGGCTGCCTTGGGGGACGCCGGAGGAAGCTAAAAAGGAGTTCGAGAAGGCAGATCTAAAACAAACACTGTAATAGCGATTTTCCAAGTAAGAAGATATCGACTTCAAAGAAATGGGGTCGAAGCCAAGGCAGTACAAAAACAGTATCAGTCTGTGGGAGACTCTATCGAAAGCTTTATTGAAATCGGTTGAAATAACGTCGACTTCTTTGCCGTTCTCTAAGGCTGATAGAGTAAAGGACACAAATTCAACAAGGTTAGTGGTTGTAGATCCGTATTTGTTCTTCGGACCTTTTTTGTGTATAGGAACGATAAACGTTTTAGGTTTTCGGTTTTCCATAAGCGGGAGAATTCGCCTAGGGAAAGGGATGGACTGGAGATTTTCGAGAGGAGGAGAGAGAGCATTTTTTTTAGAAATATGGCAGGGAGACCGTCAGGTCCAGGAGTGAATTCATCATTAAGTAGATTTAATTTGTTTTCGATGACATGAGAATCGACTGTGCGATGAAGAAATGGTCCAAGGTAAAAATTCGGTAAATAATCGAAGCAAGAGAGATCTGGAGCAAATGAGTCGTCGGCGAAAGACTGTTTAAGACTGGCGAAAAAGTTGGCGATAGTATTGGGGTCATTCGAGGTTTGATCATGGAAGGAGAGGGAGGTAGGATAGCCATCAGATTTTCTTTTGTAGTTAACAAATTTAAAGAAGGACTTATGACCGTTTATAAAATAGGCTTGCGTTTCAGTTAAACAGCGTTGATAGAGGGAGTTTTGAAGGGCGGTAAAATGGAGATAGCTGTGCAGCTAGTTAGAAAACTCATTAGGGGATTTAGTACGAAGGAAGATTGTTCACTGCTTATTTCTTTTGTTTCTTAGAGAACGGAGCCTGCGATTGTACCAGGGTGGGGAATTGGACAAAGTGTTGCCTTGTCAAATGGGAACGTAAAGAGACATAGAATTAAATATTTCCCTGTAGAAAATGGATATTGCATCATTTACGGTTAGGTTATCAAAATTGAGAGGGGCTTTTTTAAGGGATTCATTGATTAGGTGAAATTTTGCTTTGTGGAAGTCGTGAGAGGCCAGAACTGTAGGGGTTTTGGTCTGTTATGGAAAATCGTGAAAAAAGGAAAGGAGGAGGGGAGGATGCAAGTTATCGATGATTGAAAGGGGAAGGGGACAAAGTGAAACAGAAGAGTTTATGGGATCAGTTGTGAATATGAGGTCTAGTTGTCTACTCATTTGGCTTAGGACGCCACTAACCAGATTGATATTGCAAAGGGAAGAGTCAATTGTATTAAGGATGGCTAGTAAAAAGCCTTGACAAAGGCAACCATCAGTGGGTCGGCTGAGTTCGTCATCGCGATAAACATTAAAATTTGATGGAAACAGTTCGAGGATATTTATACTGGGGATCAGTTTTGTTTCGGTCAGAGCAAATATTTTAAAGGGTATAGCATGTGACTGTTGGAAGACAGCTTGTATTTTTGATCGAAGACCTCTTACATTCTGATTTTTTTTTTGTTGGAGGCTTCTACTATCTGCTGGAGCACTCAGACACAAGTACTGGTCCATTGTACTACCAGACAGACGCCTTGTCTTTATTGTATTTTCCCCGTTGTCCGGAGAAAAGTGAGGAGGGGCTTCAGTGATGTTGAGCTAAGAGATTCGGCACCAACCACGTCGGCCCCAAGGGTGCGCCACCGTGCACGAGCGAAGGCGGGACAGTCGCAGAGAAAGTGTTCCGCTGTGTCGTCCTCATCGCAGCAAGCAGCACAGGTAGGCGTCTCACTGATGCCAAGCACGTAGAGATGCCTGGCAAAAGTGTAATGGCCCGTAATGACGCCCGTTAGCCTTCTGCAGTCATTTCTCCTTAAGGATAAGAAGAATGTTGCGGACTTTTTACAGACGTCAGGGCGTACGCGCTTAGTCATCCTGCATCCTGGATAATCCCTCCATCTGCGACTGTGTACGTTAAAGACCCAGTCATTGATGTCAGATTTAACCGTTGAAGCTGGTAGACCTAAGGCGGGTTCAGGCCCTGAAAAACCCTCCTCTGAGCCTTTTCTAGCGAGTTCATCGGAGATCTCGTTTCCTGGGATTCCAGAGTGACCTGGAACCCATACAAGCCTAAGTGAATTTAGTCTTCCGACTTTGTTCAAAAAGGTCTTGAGTTCATGCACTAGTTTGGAGTTGGACAGAGGATTGGATACAGCTTTGAGTCCAGCTTGGCTGTCACTGCAGACACATATGCTCTTTCCCCTCCATCTGTGTTTCACAACATAGTGCATGGCCATTAGGATTGCGTAAATCTCCGCCTGGAAGACAGACGCATATTTTCCTAACGAGAAGTGCAGTCGAATGTTTTCGCGCTCGAAGAAAACTCCAGCGCCGGATCCCTGACCAGTCCTGGAGCCATCTGTGAAGATGCGAAGACATTCTATTCCAGGTTCAGTGTCTGGCCAAAGCCAGTCCTGACGCCAAGGAAATGTGACTGTGTAGTTACAGCGCAGTAGGATGGCAAGTGTCATTGATACATTCTGATAGTGGAAGGTAAGAGGAAGCGATGAGCAGAGTGAGCGGGTTGTTGGGAGAGAGAGACAATTAGGGAGAAAAAACTTGTCATGCTCAGCTCTACTACTACGTTCAAGGTGCGATATATATACGTTTTGAATGAATGTATTGGCGGTAGGTATCAAGATGCTTTGAAACTTTTTGGGGCGAGATATTGAAAAATTTAGATATTTTATGAAGAGGCTCTTGAGGCTAGTGAAATCCTATTGAATGGAGACCATGACGCTTGTGTTTGTTTTAAGCCAGAAAGAGGCGAATGTTCTCATACGTGTTTTTATCTCTTAGTTGAGAAAGGGCGTAGCGACTTTGGGAGGGGTCAGCAGTAAGCTGAGTAAGTTTAACTGTAGGGGGCAAAAGAGGATCAACAAAAGATTGAGCGGTGGCAGATGATTGGGTAAATGGGGCCGCAGTTTTTGGTATTAGTTGACAGACGAAGAGTTGGGTGAAAGGGTGGGATTTGGGTTGGAGGTGTTGGGGGGATAGGATTTTGAGGGGTTAAGTATATGGGGGCTACGGAAATGAGGATACTTGTCTCCGGAGGTGAGGTCAAAGTTAGGAAACGAATTCGGGGCAGGTGATTGGGATGGAGGCGTGGGGATAGTTGTTAGAATTAGATTAAACGAAACCCGTTAATGTTGGGGTTTCGGCGGAGAAAAATACGAAAGAAAATCTTCCTTTTTTCACTTATGAAAATTATGTATCAAATAATAATGAATTGATGAATGCCAATACATTTTTCTTTCGAAGATCAACAACCAGATTTAATTCTGCTTGTGTAAACAGTTGAAGTTCGTTGTTATAAGCACTAAACTCTTTACCAGAGCCACTTCCTTTATTGTCAGTATCATTGTGTGGCCATATCTTAAAACGAACTTGATGTTACTACAGGAATGTCAGGACGATGAACAACAGCACGCATGGCGGACAGGGGATTTGGATACGAAATTACTTTTTTATTTTTTTTTAAGGTTGGTCAAAATAATGATCATGCACAAGATTTTGGCGCTCCATAATGAAAATATTTCTTTTTACTTTGCGAGCGCTGTCGAAGTTCTTTAATGCATTCCAATCTTGTTTTTTTTTACTACGTAATTACCACAGACGCAACCGAGATTATTAACAGGACAAAATTGATCATAATTAGGGATTCAGTTGATCGATGGAATCTATCAATTAATTTGAAATACCTTCTATCTTACCTTGTTGATTTCCACCTTTCATCCTCGAAATGAAAGACTTTTAAATATTTAGTTCTTAAATCCATTTATTACGATTGAGGTGATTGAAATACTTATTAACACTGAATTGTCCTGGCAAGTAGATAGGTGTCCAACGCCTTCCTTTACCACTTGTCGATGACAACATCGGGCACTATAATCGGTAGTTAAGAAACATTAAATATTTTCAAAACCAAATAATAAGGGTGTCAGTAGCCACAAAAACAAAAAACTGGGAAGTGGTTATGTTTTTTGTTTCTTTTTTGTTTGGGTGATTTATTCAAATAACTTCTGGGTGTGGTATGGTTGTCGGTTTCGGGTTTATTTTCCATATTAATTTGTATTGTGGAATAATGATGTAAAAACATACGCTGGTCGATAAGGGAAATGAAATGTCTGTCACCAAGCTGATGGTCGTTGACTTCAATCGTTTTCAGGACAGGAATAAGTGTATCGTCTAATGGAAGTTGGGATTAACTGCATTGAGGACGTTAAAAAATAAATTTGTTTTCATAAGTTTTCCACTTGAATTTCAAATACGTTTTAGGGTGGGAAACAAACATATTCAAGGTACATCAACGATTTAGCCCGGCAGTCACTGCTAACTATACCATACCTCATGGCGGGCTATATCATCTTAGTAAACTATTCCATTGTTATGTAGAGTAGTAAGGAGGGTGTTGTTTCTTCATCGAGCTTCAGGGATTATGCCTCGTTCTTAGGGAAAATAAGGTTAAGCGGGGATGTTCACACCTTTCTGCGGGTCGCCAATTTAAAAAAATTCATGCGCATCGGATGAGCGAATTGAATGAAATGTCTTCTATTGAGTTCTATTTAATATCTCTGACAGGAAATCAACTTGAAGACAAGACTAAATCAATTTGCCCAGATGACTTTGTCTTTTGTGTATTGTTCGTCGTGAAATTTTAATTTTTTTCATTTTTTGTATAACGACTGACGCACATATAGCAGCAGCAACTGAGTAGTTTTTAATAACTCCTATAAGAACCGGTTTTGTTTACCATGTTACGGGGGTTGTTCTTTATATTACCAGCCTTGACAACACTAAATATTGCAAGTCCAATCTAACCTTTAACTCGAAAGTTTTTTTACGATTTTCAACGTTGATAATCTAGACAACAATAAATCGATCGACTTTTGGCGATGACACACGAACCTGATGTATGGTATAAAGAATTCAATCAAGCAACCTTAAGTAGTAGTATGACTAGCATAGTAGTGAAAAGGGTATATTCACTTAATAAAAGTAATATATTCACAAAATAAAGCTCGAATTGATTGGCCGCAGGAAATACTAAAAAAAAAACTCACTCTTGGTAGCCCCAAAGCTATGTAAAGGATCATCACAAATGATACAGTATGGACCTGTACTTATGGGTCTTGAATTAAACAGCATTCGGCTGCATGGGTGTTTCAAGATGAGCTTAATTGTGCTCGAAGAACTTCGAAACAAATGTTTGTCTGTTTTCTTGCAATAACCGGATATGTGGCTACCGTACCACTAGAGAAACATAGAACGGTTCAATCTAACAGGGTGCGCCATCTCATATGTGTCGATTTAAACTTCGACTAACTTCAACAATTGTCAACCGATTTTCATATGTCATAGCATTTTGGAAACGTCAATTCAGTACAATTTTAACCATGAATCGCTTCATACTAAAAGAACGCGCCGAAATAGTTTCAATGTTCATTAAAAATTAACGCTCGATTGTATTAACTCAACGAGCGTATCGTGCAAAAGATCGTGATCATGTTGAGTCCAAAAAAGATAGAATTCGTCGTTGGGCCTCGAATTTTTCCCAATTTGGTTCTGTGGCAAGCCCTCGTGAGCAACCTAGGCCACGTCCGCGGCGGTCAAACTCATCTATTCAGTCTGTGAAGGCCAGTGTTCAAGAAGACCCAAATTTGTCATATTGGCGCCGTTGGCAGCAGTTAGGCATCAGTGGGACCACTTTGCGGAGAATTTTAAAGGATGATCTTCACTTATTTCCATACAAAGTGCAGATAACTCAAAGAATTTTGCCACAAGGTGAACCACGGCGCTTGGCATACGCACAAAATGTCATTGCAATGATTAATGCTGAGCCGGAGTTCTGGCAGCAAATGTTGATGACCGATGAGGCACATTTTACGCTCTCTGGCTCAGTTAATAAACAAAACTCACACTTCTGAGGCACCGAAACTCCTCACATTATTCACGAAGAGCCGCTATATGATCAAAAAGTTACTGTTTGGGCCGGTGTATGCGCTAAAACCATCGGTAAAGATATCGGTGGATGTTGGCTCATTATGTGCTCCCAGAAATGCGTAAAAAAGGCTTATTTCACTTTCAACAAGATGGCGCGACATGCCATACTGCGGACAAAACAATGAACCTTTTGCGTAAGAAGTTCCCTGGAAGATTAGTGTCAAAAAAAGGCGATATTGACTGGCCTCCGAGATCGCCGGATTTGACTCCTCCAGACTTTTTTTCTTTGGGGAAACTTGAAAAGCAAGGTGTATGCTAACGGTCCGAAAACAATAGGACAGCTCAAAAGAAACATTCGTGCGGAAATCGTAGAAATTTCACCCGAAATGCTCGAAAATGTCATGGAGAATGCGCGAAAACGAGCCCATTTTTGCATCTGCAATAAAGGCAGTCATTTAATTGAAATTGTTTTCAAAATTAATCAAAATAAGTTAATTAAAAAAAAAAATTAATCAAAAAAAAAATAATAAAATTGAATAAAAGTTTTTGAATTTCCAAAATCGGTTGAGAATTGTTGAAGTTATTCGAAATTTACATCGGCCCATATGAGATGGCGCACCCTGTATATGGCAGAACCATTTGTTACCAAGAAGTTGTGAAAAACGAAAACAAAGCAGTAAAATCATTCATCGCCATGATAAATCAGTTGAAACGACTGAACTTTGAGCACTCATTGACGGGTCATCCTGCGTACAGTCCCGATTTGGCACTGAATGACATCTTGTTTCTGAATATCAGATAAATTGCGTAGACAATGATTTTCAATGCCAGAAGAAGCTGTTAAAGCCTTCAAAAATCATGCTTTGGAGATATTACACGCGGAGTGGCAAAGATGTTTCGAGAATTGGTTCAAATGGTTTGAATTTTGAAAGGCAAAAAAACCGAATATGATAACATATTGCTGTGTTTTCATTAGGCTGGAAATATAAAGAACAACCCTCGTAAGGTCTTGTTGCCTAGGAAGAGGTATATAGCTTGTAGTTCATTAGAAATCTACGATTAGTTAATCCTTCGTTTCGATTTGATGAATGTTAGGAAATGATTAATGTAGATGAAGAACACCAGTAAGGACATTTTTATGCTTGTTATTTGTGGACGATCCTATAGTATTCCTCATAGCGTTCCTTCTTTTTGAAACATCACAAAAATTAATTTTAGTAAGACTGCGTTCCACTGATTGTCCATTATTGTTGTTGATTATTTTCAGAATTTGCTTAGATTAAATGCTGAAGCTGTTATCGGAAATACTTTTTGTGCAAATATGCTCGCATAAGTGCAGGTTTTAAAGTGCATGAAGACAACTTCTATCCAAGAAGTGTTAGGGTAATAAACGGACTGAAGCTTAGTCTGTAAAGCTGCAGGCTGGAGTGGATTATATGTTTGAAAGAGTGGTACTTTCTTAGCTCATTTTAATCACGACATAAGAATAAATAACGCGAATAACGTTTTAATCATCTTTCAAAGACCCGACAGGCGATTCCATGCTAACCACATGACGCGGTGTAGTGTAGTCGTTAACAAGAAACCAAATAAATTGTAAAAATAAAATTTGATGTCAATTCATTTATTGTTACTTTTTGAATGTATCGAATTATGACTTGAATCAGGTAGGTAATTAAAAAAAAAAAAAGAAAAAAAAATCTCCCTGCCCTGTGTACTCAAAATAAAGCGTCATAGTTTTTTTTTTTTTTTCATTTCGTTTTCATTTTTTACATTATAGAACATTTTTTGGTAACATTTTATATACAGTATCTATGGCCGTACCACGTTATCATCGCCACGCAAATTAGATCGTTCAAAAATTTGCAAATAAGTCGCGCGCAATAGAGAAGAACGCGATTGTTGAATGCAAAACATTTGTTTAGTATTAATAGAGTTAACGCAAGTTATGAATCTGTGAATAATCTATTATGTGAAGCGATGACAAGGTATGCAAAGGGACGTTAGGTGCTGGATTTCAATGAAATTCTATACATTACCAGGTAGGAAAGTATTTTAATTGGTGATTTTGGGTACATTATTTCGAGTTTTCGGTTAGTTCAAGAACAAAAACAAAAAAAAGGATGAAGCTTAGTATTTTTTTTTTGTTTTTTTGTAAACAAAACTTGACTCAGATAGAAAAGATTTTCTTCTTTTAGATTTTGATTAAATTGCTTTTACAATGTTGTTTTTCCGTGTTTTTTGTTTTCCTCATTTATATTAAAATTTTAAACAAGTAACTGACTGACGGTGTAGACAACAATTCGTTTACAAGTTGAATTCGAATTTTGTAAATTAAAAATGAAACCCACAAATAATGAATGCGATTATACAAGTGAACTTTTTACATAAGTGTTTATGCCGTCTTAAACGAATGTATTTGGAATTTCATTGTTTAATTTTAAACAAAATTACTCCGCCCGTACGTACATACATATATACACAACAAACAAATCAAATTGCTTCCGTACCATCACTTTGTTTTGTTTGTTTCTACGTTTCCGATCATAAAAAAAAAATTCTTCGGTTATAAGAAAAATTATAACTAAACTCATCGATCCGACCGGTTTTAAATATATATTTTATGTATGGTAAGTAAGATTCGATTGTTCGCATCCTGATAAATGTATTTTATCGAATGTATAGCTGCTATACGTCAGTACATTATTCTTCTCATGTAGATTGTTCTCCAGTAAGCCCAATCGTATTTTAATTAATATGAGCTAATTTATTACTTTGTACTTATTAGTCTAACATGCAAATATATATTTTTTGTTTTGTTTTTCCTTATTTTCGGTGTTTTATTATAAATAAAATGTATTGTTCTACTAAAAATACAATAATTAAGTTAAAAATAACGCTATTTTCAGACCATAGAGCCAAATATTCGTTCTCTTTTTGAGATGTTCTGTAATGTTAGTGTCATAATCATTGCTTTTATCGGATAAAGTCAAAGCAAGGGAAATATATTAAGCCAAAGAATATGCCCCACATTAGGACAATACCATGCACTGAATACAGTGCATTCTCACCATCTGCTATTTTTCTAGCTACAAATTTAAGTGTTTCATCCAGCAGAACTACAGGAATTGAGAATTTCATAACGGTTACCCATTCGTCGGCTGACAATGGTGTCACTTGGAAGACAGTCTATAAAGAAATAAGAAGAAAACAAAAAAAAAATTGATGAAAAATAGTGTTTCGTATACAGAGATGTCGCGTACTAAATTCATATGAAAAAGGTGTTTTTTAAGCCGGTATGAACGTTTGAAATCAATAAGTTCTTAAGATATAGCCACTATTGATTTTTAGGAAGCACCAACCTATAAACGATATGTGCCAAAATTAAATGATCATCTGTCGTATCGTTCACAAGCCACCGTGGTTTTATTGACATTTCCGTTCAAGCAAAGCAATGACTTGATAAGTGTTATTCGGACTATGCTCCATAGTGATAGAGACGTGGTTCGTTTTTGGAGACGTCTTTCTGAGCCAAAAAGTTCCACAAAATAGTTTTGGCCGATCGTTAAATATAGTTTTGTGAGATCTGACATCTTACAAATATCAGAAGTCAGTGTATTCATCAGTGTGATAACAGAAGGTGTAGTAAAAAAGTGGCCTTATTGATCTGTATCTCGTGTTGTAAAGATTTTATCGAACGATGACGCACTAAAAAAAAACTTCTCTAACAGTTATGTGGTTCGTGGATTGAGTTTTGTTTAAGTATGAGTGTTAAAAATGGACACCGCCAAAGAGAAAATATGTCACATTTTACAGAAAACGCAAACCAAGCGGCTGAAACTGAGAATATTACTGGTACTGTAACAATCAATCGATTCCGATGCTCTGAAAGGCCAATGTCGATAAAATTATAGAAATCGTCGAGTCTGGTCGTCATAAAAGCATTGTTTCGATTGCGCAGGGGCTAAACATTACACCAAAATCGTTTGGAATCATTTGAATAAGGCTGGTTACAAAAAAAAACTCGATGTATGGGTGCGATACGAGTCAACGCAAAAATAAACCCATGGGCCGAATTTTTATCTGTGAATCGCTGCTGAATCGGAACAAAATCGGCTTATTACTTAAACCGATGGTGACTGTTGATGAAAAGTGGATCACTTACGCCAAATTCAAGCGAAAACTCTCGTGGCCTAAGGGCGGTGAACCGGCGCAATTGGTGGCCAAGCCAGGAAGATTTTGTAATCCATTTCTCTTACTACACCTAATAAAGATTCATCACTAAAGGCTGGACCATCTAGTGTTTTTTTTTTTTTCAAATCATTCCCGCTCGAAATCTTGACAAAATGTCAGTATCATACCTCCGCGGAACGAAATGATTCGCCCAGTGCTGTGTAGTTCAAACATTGCGTTTTTTAAAAATAAATTTTGGCCGAAATGAAGCACCCACCGTGACTGCTGTACGCAAGTTTGTGCAAAAAGTTCGTGAGACTGGTATGCTAGTGGACATAACTCATGGTCCCCGTCGTCGTACGGTGCGAACAGATGAGAATGTGGCTGTTGTGGCCGAGAGTGTGAGACTCAATTCATGAACATCAACTCGCCATCGATCTGAGCAGAATTATGCACAAAGATCTCGGATTATTCGCTTAAAAGGTAGAATAACTCGTGAACATTTTCGTGCGATGATTTTTTACGACTTTTGACGTGGATTATCATTGGCAATGAAACCCCATTCTTGACAACTGTGAAACGCTGGTATAACGAATTTAATCGTGGTCGCAGTTCGCTCAGGGATGAAAGTCGTGAAGATCATCCAAAATCAATTGTTGTGCGAGAATACATTGATGCTGTGCGCGAACTGATATTGCAAAATCGTCATGTGACTTATCGTGAGATTGAGGCATCCTTGGGCATTAGTATGACGAGCATCAATAAGATATTGCATGAACATTTAGCTGTGAAAAAGATTTGTTCGCGGTGGATCCAGCATAATCCAAAGAAATGCTCAAGAAATACAATCGCGGCGCATCAAAAGCTGTGTATAACATCTACACAGGCGACGAATTTTGGCCCGAAGTAAAACAGCAATCCACTTTATGGGTCTTCCAAGTGCCAAATCCGACAAAAGCGATTCGTGCGCGAAGCACTTCGAAGCAAATGATTGCCTGTTTCTTTGGAATAACTAGGCATGTGGCAACCGTGCCGTTAGAGCAGGTAGAACGGTGAATTCAGAATGGTACACAACCATTTGTTTGCCAGAAGTGCTTGGTGAAAATCGAAAAAAGAAGCACCAACGAAGGATCATCCTTCATCATGACACTGCAAGCTCTCACACATCGGCTGAAACAACCGATATTTGACTGGCCAAAACGTCGAATTGATGGGTCATCCTCCATATGGCCCTGATTTGGCACCAAATGTCTTCTTTTTATTCCCGCATATCAAGAATAAATTGCGTGGCGAACGTTTTTCAGCGCCTGAAGAAGCCGTTGATGCATTTAAAACCCATCTTTTGGAGGTTCCTCAATCGGAGTGGAAGAAATGTTACGAAAATTGGTTCGAGCGCATGCAAAAGTGTATTGATCATCACAGAGAATACTTCGAAAAACAATAAAGCCATTTTTGATAAAATATAAACAGCAACCCTCGTATTCAGACATTGAGTGTCTTCGAGAACTCCGCCTACGATTCAAACCTTGTTAGTCGTCAATATTAGTTCTTTAGCAATATTATAAGGTGTACAACTTTCCTTCCGCCGTTTGCCGATAATGGTAAGTAGCGGTTGAAAAAAAACAGATCGCAGACGTCAGGCAGTTGGCTTGGACCTCGGTCAACAGAACACCATTCAAATATTAGTCGATTTGTGTCTGCAACATAAAGTTGCTCTCGATTGAAAATGTCAGTTTACGAGCCGAATTCTCGTCATTTGCGGGAGGTGTTACTGTTTTGTTTCAATATGAAAAAAACAGCGGCTGAGTCTCATCGAATGCTCTCAGATACGTTAGGTGAAGCGGCTATTAGTGAAAGAACGTGTCGTGTGTTATTTCAACGCTTCAAGAACTGTGATTTTAACGTCGAAGACCGGCATAGTGGTGGAAGAGAGAAATTTTTCGCAGAATTGAAGGCATTGCTGAGTGAAGACTCGCGTCACACTCAAGAAGAATTGGCACGATCAGTGGGAGTGACACAGCAAGCCATTTCAAAACGTCTCAAGGGCATGATTCAGCATCCCGTATGACTTGAAACCAAGAGACGTTGAGGAGCGTTTGTGTGTTTGTGAACAGTTACTTCAGAGGCAAAAACGGAAGGGAAGTGGACGAAAAATGGGTTCATTACGATAACCCTAAACGAAAAAATCATGGGAATATCCCGACCATGCTTCCACGTCGACGGCCAAACCGAATATCCATGGCTCCAAGATCATGCTCTGGATTTGGTGCGACCAGCTCGGCGTCGGGTACTATGAGGTGTTAAAACCAAGTGAAACAATCACAGATGCTCGTTATCGAACGCCATTAATGCGTTTGGGCAGAGCATTAAAAGACAAACTGCCGCAATACAGCGAGAGGCACGATAAAGTGATTTTTCAGCACGACAACACTCGACCCCACGATGCAAAAGAGGTCAAAACGTACTTGGAAACGTTAAAATGGGAAGTCCTACCCCACTCGCCGTATTCTCCAGACATTGCTCCCTCTGACTTTCACCTGTTTCGATCAATGGCGCATGGACTGGCTGACCAACACTTCCGATCTCATGAAGAAGTCACAAATTGGATCGATTCGTGTATCACTTCAAAAGATGACTAATTTTTTCGACACCGGATTCGCCCGAAATATGGGAGAAAACAGTGGCCAGCGATGGAAAATACTTTGAATGATACATGTGTAACCAATTTGTTACATTAAAGCCTCAGATGTTGGGGAAAAAACGGCGGCAGCAAAGTTGTACACCTAGTACGTGTACTTATTTGACGCTTTTGATGGATTTTTTGTACTTTTTCGTCAACATTTTCCAAAACAGATCAACCGGAACGAGGTTCCATCTTTCCAAACCACTTACATACTGTTGCATTTGATCATAGTCATCGAGACCATTGTTATGATATAATTTCTGCACGATTGACGAAATGCAAAACAGTCTGAAAGAAAATTGTAGATTGAAGTGTCAAATTTCAGCATGGCGTAATCTGATTATGACGTGCTGCTCGATATATAACACCAAACACCATGGTGACAGATATACTTGATTCTTTTTCTCCAAAATAATATTGAAAAAGTGGTCGAAAACTTTGTCTCTCAGTTGACGTTCATCACAACCAGCCGTGGAGCGCATATGTCCGAAGATTTAAAAATTAATTGCAGAATGTATCCTCCCTATTTAATACAATTTCATTCGTTTTATTTAAAATCGAAGTTTGTACTGGCTTAAAAACACCCTTTACAGTATATTTTCATCCCTTGTAATGCAGACAGGAAATGCAAAACAACATAATCGCATTAACGATTTCAGAAGTTATGCGGAATACGGAGGTGGAAGCAAACAAAAGTTATTTTATGAAAACAGTGTGAGGGATTATATTGTAGTTGCATGTCTACATGACACGATAAGCTATGGGGACATTACTACGGGTGCCCCCAAGCGACATTTCTTTGTAGGGAAATACACAAAATTCTTCCTCTTTGTCGAAGTAACATGGAAATGAAAAAGTGGAACTAGGCGATATGTAAACCTCGACAAAATGTTTTTTTTTTAGCTTTCGAATTCGTTCCCGTGATACTGGGGTTCAGTCGACACCAAGGTCTATGGACTGACAAAAAAAATTATTTCAATTTCAATTTGTGACAACCATCTTGACCAAGGCCGGCTAAAAATAATTTGTGATGTTGACATGGTTGTTGGATCACAAACATTTCCTTATATACCAGGACAGTTTCGCCAATGTTATTGAGAAAAGGCCTTGTTTGCCGTTCAACGAACGCCCTTCAAAAACCGCCTACGTACTCTACTATATTTAAGAACATAAATAATCATAAATCTTAATTTAAACGACTCTTACCGAGAGGACATCTACGTATAAAATAACGAAATGTAGTGTGAAGGACAATGCCATTGATCCAATCAACCACATGTTCGACCATGGAGGCATAGTCATCAGCGACTGATTTTCTGATAAACTGAAAGAGTAATAAAGAAAAATAGTAAGATACTGGGATGACAATAAATAAGGGGGAAACAATACCTGTTCATTGCGTTCAACATTTCTATCGTTACAAGGACAGACAGAGCCATTGTCATGGCATGGGGATCGGCAAATATCTTACAATCTACACCCTTGAATTCATCGCCGCTTCCGAGGCAAGACAAGTGATGAGTCAGTTGCCAGTACGTTAGATGTGGTCCGTTATCGGCAAAGATGAACCACCAAGCGGCGGCTCCAACGGTGGCAGCTCCTACATATCCACCAATAGCCATGTACCTATAACACAGATGTCATAAGAAATCACCGGAATTACAATAGGCAATTCTACTTACCGGAAGAACAACCATCCCGAAATAAGACCTTCATCGGCCTTGCGTGGGGGCTTCTCCATGATATCCAAATCTGGTGGATTAAAACCTAAGGCAGTAGCGGGCAAACCATCAGTGACCTACAAGACCAATTACAACCGTAATTTTCGAAAACAAAAGTACCCAATCCCATTTCAATCTTACCAAGTTGACCCACAACAATTGAACGGGAATCAAAGCTTCTGGAAGACCCAGGGCAGCTGTAAGGAAGATCGAAACGACTTCACCGATATTTGACGAGATCAAATAACGAATAAATTGCTTCATGTTATTGTAAATAGCGCGACCTTCTTCAACGGCCGATACAATTGACGAGAAGTTATCGTCAGCCAACACCATCTCAGCGGCTGACTTAGCGACAGCAGTACCCGAACCCATGGCAATACCAATTTCAGCTTTCTTCAATGCAGGCGCGTCATTGACACCATCACCTGTCATGGCTGAGATTTCGTTCATGCTTTGCAAATATTCAACAATTTTCGATTTATGCTGTGGTTCTACACGGGAGAAGAGGCGAGCCTTAGCGCAGGCAGCTTTTTGTTCAGCGGGCGAGAGATCATCAAATTCACGACCAGAGTATGATTTTCCAGTTGTGTCTTCATCTTCACCGAAGATGCCGATTCTACGGCAAATTGCTTCAGCTGTAGACTTGTTATCACCAGTAATAACAATAACTCGAATACCAGCAGCACGGCAACGAACAATCGAATCGAAGACTTCCTTACGTGGAGGATCAAGCATGCCGACTACGCCGACGAATGTCAAATTGATTTCATATTGGTAGAACTTAGTCGAATCTCCCAAGTCCATTTCGTTGGGTTTGATTGGATTATCACCAGTAGCCAAAGCAAGACAACGTAATGTGTCACGGCCTGTACCATATTGGCGGGTTAGATCCAAAATCCTGTTCTTCAAGGTAGAGCTCAACGGTACCTTGTTTTGTCCAACGCGAGCGTGACTGCAACGATCCAAAACACCTTCTGGTGCGCCCTTAACGAACAATTTCGGTCCAGTTCCAAGTTTCGACGATTTCAATGGGGTACAGTACGAAGACATGGATTTACGATCGCGCGAGAATTCAAGGGTGAATTCCTTCTTCCATTTGGTTTCGATTTCTTGACGTACTGCGATGGCAGCTGACCGACGATCCAAGCCCAATTTCGTTACATTGAATGGATTCAATTTCTCGGCGAGGACAATCAGAGCTGTTTCAGTGGCTTCACCAACTTTTTCAAATGCCTGTTTGAATTCATTGTAATCAATAGCGGAGTCGTTGCACATGATGCAGATGGTGGCGATTTCCTGCAAGGTTTCATATTCCGATGCTTTCACTTTGGAATTGTTAAGGAAGAGATCACCAATGGGTTCGTAGGTTGATCCAGTCAACTCGAATTCAAGGAATGAACTGTCACTACCCTCGACCTTATCGAAGACGAACATACGCGAGACGGACATTTGGTTGGTGGTGAGAGTGCCGGTCTTATCGGAGCAGATGACTGAGGTGCAACCAAGAGTTTCGACGGACGGGAGGGAGCGGACAATGGCATTCTTCTTTGCCATACGGCGGGTACCCAAAGCCAAACAGGTGGTGATGACAGCTGGTAAACCTTCAGGAATGGCAGCTACAGCCAATGCAACGGCGATCTTGAAGTAATAGATAGCTCCCTTGATCCATGATCCACCATGAGCTGGATCGTTGAAATGACCGATATTGATAGCCCATACAGCGACGCAAATGATAGAAATAACTTTCGACAATTGCTCGCCGAATTCATCGAGTTTCTGTTGGAGTGGCGTCTTGATTTCTTCCGTTTCCGACATCTCTGTTCGGATTTTGCCAATAGCAGTGTTCAAACCGGTTCCAATGACGATTCCTCGGGCCTTTCCTGCAGCAACATTTGTACCGGAGAACAAGATATTCTTCTTATCTTGATTGACGGCACGTGGATCGGGAATAGCATCGGTGTGTTTGATGACGGAAACTGATTCACCAGTCAAAATTGACTGATCAATTCGCAGTGTTGTTGAGTAAATGTGCGTAATACGAATGTCGGCAGGAATTTTATCACCTACGGATACTTCAACAATATCGCCAGGCACAATATCCTTGGCCCTGATCTTCTGAACGCCAGATTTATCCTGACGGACGACTTTACCCATTTCGGGTTCATATTCTTTTAACGCTTCAATAGCCGATTCGGCATTTCGCTCTTGCCACACGCCAACAACTGCATTTGCAATTAAAATAAGTAAAATAACTAGAGGTTCAACGAAAGCGGTAAATGTATCTTCATGTTCCTCAAAAAGCGCTAATACCTGCAACAAACAATGAGAATCGTAATTAGTTCCCGTTTTATATTTTCAAAGGTAAATAGAGTTATAAATAAAATTTAAAGTCGTATTTACAGAGATTGTGGCGTGCTACGCATCTGATAGGCTCGACAGTGTTATCTGCCATGTGAAATTGACCCTGATAAATGTATTGTGTCGATCAAACACGAGTTTTGAGAATTTTGACTTTGTTGCGCACCAAATACACGCTATCTTGCAAATGGTATATACGGTACGTATCTTTGAAAGATACCTAATCTGAGGTGGAAGTGTCTCTCAGCTCTTGAACTCGAAATTATATACGTCTTGGCTATATTGCAAGGGTAGATGCAATGGGTGCATTTTGTCATTCTCTCAAATATTGACAAACCAGATGAAAATTATTAATTTCAAATGTAGATAAAAGACCAATCAATGTACTTCTACTACTCGTATCTACACCTCCAATTCAAAACAGTGATATGAAATAAATTGACTCTTCCGGGTATGTACGTTTTCAACAGCTTCACATATATTCTTGATGGAAAGTACTTAGTACAGATAGCTCGAGTGCCTAAGGTCGTACGAGATAGACAGGTATATAAGTGATACTTTTCCAGAACCCTGGAGAAAGTGAATATTCGAGATGGAATGATTAAGGAGCGGGTGAAAGTAAGTCCATTTGACTGTGTGCAGATCTTAGGGTTTTAACTCGTCTTCTTAAAAAAGCGAGACATTTACAAATAAATGTTTTTGTTTTTATTTTAACTGAGTATCGTTAAAGTGGTTGGGCGCATTGCAGCCCAGAGGTTGATGTGTTGGCTTCTGATTACGATGGCAAGTGGTTCAAATCCCTCAACGGCTAGGGTCATCGAAATCTGCCCAATAAACAAAGTATTAGCCTCGTTAGATATGACTTTTTCCCATCCATCAGTGCTCGTCTTTTGAGGCCGATTATTCTCTGATCAATTTTCCGGATGTATGTGCTTCATCGATCGAAACAAGTAGTAATCAGAAAGGGTCACAGGCTGATGTATACGACGGGTCGGGCAGAACTTTACAGGTAGTATTGGCCAAATAGGTTTCTACTCAGTTTGCAACATACAGTGTGCGCCATTTCATATGGGTCGACGTAAACTTCGAATAACTTCAACATTTTTCAACCGATTTTCATATGTCATAGCATTTTGGAAACGTCAATTCAGTACAATTTTAACCATGAATCGCTTCACACCAAAAGAACGCACGGAAATAGTTTCAATGTTCATCAAAAATAAACGCTCGATTGTGCTAACTCAAAGTGCCTATCGTGCAAAATATCGTGATCGTGTTGCGCCAAAAAAAAGATACAATTCGTCGTTGGGCCTCGAATTTTTTTTAATTTGGTTCTATGGCAAGCCCTCGTGAGCAACCTAGGCCACGTCCGCGGCGTTCAAACTCATCTATTCAGTCTGTGAAGGCCAGTGTTCAAGAAGACCCAAATTTGTCATATCAGCGCCGTTCGCAGCAGTTAGGCATCAGTGGGACCACTTTGCGGAGAATTTTAAAGGATGATATTCACTTATTTACATACAAAGTGCAGATAACTCAAAGAATTTTGCCACAAGATGAGCCACGGCGCTTGGCATATGCACAAAATGTCGTTACAATGATTAATGCTGAGCCGGAGTTCTGGCAGCAAATTTTACGCTCTCTGGCTCAGTTAATAAACAAAATTCTCGCTTCTGAGGCACCGAAACTCCTCACATTATTCACGAAGAGCCGCTATATGATCAAAAAGTTACTGTTTGGGTCGGTGTATGCGCTAAAACCATCATTGGACCGTATTTCTTCAAAGTTTGCGATACAGTGGATGGCGATCGATATCGGTGGATGTTGTCCCATTATGTGGTCCCAAAAATGCGTAAAAAAGCCTTAATTCACTTTTAGTTATAACAAGACGGCGCGACATGCCACACTGCGGACAGAACAATGAAGTAGTTCCCTGGAAGATTGGTGTCAAAAAAAGGCGATACTGACTGGCCTCCGTGATTGCCGGATTTGACTCCTCCAGACTTTTTTCTTTGGAAAAGCAAGGTGTATGCTTACGGCCGAAGACAATAGAACAGCTCAATTGAAACATTCGTGCGGAAATCGCAGAAATTTCGACCGAAATGCTCGAAAATGTCATGGAGAATGCGTTAAGACGAGCCCATTTTTTGCATCGGCAATAAAGGCGATCATTTGATTGATATTGTTTTCAAAAATTAATCAAAATAAATTGTAAAGGTCCAAATTGAATAAAAGTTTTTGAACTTCCAAATTCGGTTGAGAATCGTTGAAGTTATTCGAAATTTACATCGACCCAAATGAGATGTCGCACGCTGTATAAACGAGTATTATCGAATGGAACCGCAATTGTTATTACTGGAATGATCCCAATTGACATCCCCAGGGAAGAAATAAGGAGAATTCCAATTGAAGCTGATTTTGTAAGGAGAATCAAGGAGGAAGAAAGGACACGATCAATGGCAAACTTGGTGGAATAATACCACTAAGTGCCGACAGACTCAGCCTGATGAAACAAGAAAATTGAAACTGCCATCTGACGCAGTTCTTCTTGGGCCACGGAAGGTTATCGAAAATATATGTACCGATTTGGTGTCCAAAACAGGAGGACATGACTGTACTTCACCCAATGCTAAGGTACTCTACCGAACCCAGCTTCACTAATTAGTCGACTGATGTAATCGAAAGAAAACTGGACGTACATAGTATAATTGAATACTAATGTCGATATTGCAAGGAGAGCAGCAGAGGACCCGGAGTAGTGTACATTCTTTGCCAGCTTGGGAAAGTAAGATCCTGGAATAAACTAGTAGGGTATGCGAATCGTGCACTCAGATTTCACTGGGTGTGGTCGTGGTGCAATCGTAATCACCACGTCTGTAGTTCAAGTCCGTCCATAGTCCAATTCCTATACGGAAAAACTGTGCAACAACATCAGTTGTGAATGAGAGTTGATCAAAAAGTGCTGACGAAGGCATAACACTCGCAGCATAAGTTCACTACAAAATTCACACTCTGTGTGTGCAACACCTTAATGATATGGAAACAAAAGAGTTACTGTGAATTATTGAACATCTAATGCAAATTCAGTCGGATTTCTTAAATCCTATCTAGGACAACCACCCCCGGAGAGTAGTGAACGAACATTTTCGACACAAATCATCTGCACCCCGTCCAGGTTATCGTGTAGTAGATTTTAGTGCCAGATATTTGCCCTGGGATTCAACAGAGTATGGTGTTACGTCAATCAGGGCTTAGTGCACCTTGGCGTTCTTTGACTATACAAGATATGACCGTGAGTCTCACGTATTGGGACTATACAAGATGTGACCATAACCGAGGCTTTTTTCACATTATTTGGTTGTAACCCGACGTCAAAAGACGAGGGGTGAGAGTCCGTATTGTCACTTCGTCCACCCTGTGTGATTTATGCACGGCTGTTTTCAGCATCTGGCGCAGCTTGCAGTTGAGGGCTGTGCTGTTAGTCATATCAATGTAATCAATACTTCTGCAACGATATCTTCTCATTTTTCTAAATCATAAACAATTTGACAATCTACATAGACTCAAGGACAACTGATCGTACGACTAAAAACCATATCTCGCACTGGGTATCTCTAATCGTTTATCACAGAAGGTCATAGTTAAGTGCCTGACTTACAAGCAGAGCCTGGAAACGCGAAAATATTCATACTTACAAAGGAAATGATGGCTGCTAGAAGCAGGATTTTAACAAGTAAATCATCAAATTGTTCCAACACCAGTTGCCATATTGACTTTCCTAAAACGAATCAAAGAAGAGAAAGTTCATTAAAAACACATTCGGAAATTGGTAGACTTCAATTGTCGCCTTACCTTCTTCTGTCGGCAATTCTATTTACATGAAATGAAAGAGAAAATGAGAAACTGATTAGTCACGCTTCAGATTTAAGGTAGAGAAACTCGTAACTTACCGTTGGGACCATATTTTGCCTGGTTTCGTTTGATTTGTTCAACAGATAAACCAGATTCAGGGTCTGTTCCGAAGAAATTTAACGCCTGTTCGACGGTTTTTATGTGACCGTCTTCCATTTCAAAGACAATATTTCACCAATTCTAGAAATGAAATGGAATAACAATGAATGGTCTAAGACAACATTGCTTAATAAATGTATTTTCAATTATTACTCATGTCCAGCATCTCAAAAATACCTAATAGTCATGGTATACTTAAAAGGAATACGATAACGACGTGTACTTATGTATGTACGTGCGATAAACAACGGCCAAGTGCGAGATTAACTTTGTTAGAATATGAATGTATGGATCAAATATGGAAGATAAGCTGATAGTGTGTTTCGCAAAGAGGATAGCTTCTTTTATGCTAAGTCTAACTGGGTGGCTAAAGGTAGGTCGCTACCGTTTACGTTATGACCTAGTTTTTTTTTTTTCTGCACATCATAAACTTTTGCATATGCGACGCTAAAAGCAATGAGGTAATATCGTGGAGGAAGGAAGGAAGGAAATTACGCGTAGCATTTGGTGGGTATTTGTTATCACAAATTAGCCTATTTGCTTCCTGATCCCAACCTTATAAATGCAAATTACTTGCCGTTTCTCCACATAAACTGTTTATAAATCTTGCTCCGAGTGTTATACACATCAATACATGTGAGTATTGACAAACACCCGACAATCGACGTACTGCGACACTGATCATGGGTAGTAGTGAACGATACGCGTCGATTTCAACTTCTGATCGGAATAGAAATAAGCAAAAAAAAAAAACGAGAAAAACAATCTCCAAATACACACATGTAACAAAGGGTGTTTAATATGAAATCAACGTGCAACTTAACAAACATTCAAATGTAAGAACTAATGACAAAGAAACACATTCATATGCGCCTACGTATATAGTATATGTTTACGCAAGTAAGCATTATCAACAGCGAACCTTTTAACAGATTGCAAATTAATACACATACGAGAATACGGGCAGAAGGAAAAAAATAAAAAAAAAGTATGAAAAAGAGAAGAAAAAAAAACCCGCTGTAAGAACACGTCAGCCCCGAAACTGAAGGTTGGCGCGCCGATTTATTAATGGAAACATAATTAATTCTTTAAATAAAGAGAAACCTTAACGACTTACGTGAAATTTCGCATAAATTAACAATCAATTGCGCCCCGAGCCACATTGACCGATATACGAAAATATGAAATGCGTAAAACCAAATATATTTTGCCATTTTCCCAACCGAATCTTGGTTGCTGCGAATGTAAATTCGAACGATATTACACGTAATTTGTTTGAACAACCGCATCGCAGGCGAGCCATTTGGGCGAAAATTAATATTTACCTTAACCTTATACGAGAAATAACGAGAGCAAGACGCCTTTTATCATCCTTTATCAGTAAACAACAAAATGTTTGCCTGCAGCAAAGATTCCGTTCGGGAAATATAACTTAACCAACAAATAAGAAAATTTATATATTCGGGAGGAAAAAAAAAAAGTTGCACATATCACATAATATTAATCACTTGTTACTTCATTCGCTGGTAGCACCGTGAGGTTGCATTGAGCAATATGACTATGATTCCAATGGGTGCCACCATGACTAGGAATAAATTTAAATCGCAGACAAAGGATTCAGCGAAAGTACACGTGCCACGGCAATTTCAGCAATAATTAATGATACGCTCCCCCTTATAAACAGTACTTACACTTATTTTAATTATTTCCCGATTAAATGTGAGCAAATTATATGTAGTAGTAATGCACGCAAGGAGTTATGTGTGAAAGGATAAGTGGTAAACTTTATCACAGCCAGTAAGTTGATTTCGGTAGCCCGACGTTTACAAATTCTATATTGACTATCACCAAAGTGCAGAAAGAGGGGACACATACGAAATGAATCCACAAAACCTTCCTCGCAATCAACTGTCAATTCCAGTGAGAGACTAGCACGGGAGTCTCCGTCCATATTTCCCCCCTGAATGTATATCTGTCTCGTTTGTTTTCCTATCGGTCCATCCATTCGGTGCGGAAACAACTTAACGAAACATCTACATGGAGTCCAGTTGGAAATCTACGTGTAATCAATCGCTTATAAGACTATGATTACACTATGGAGTGCTTCCCGTTTGGTCGCACATCATTTTTACTAACCGATGTTTGTTTGAGCGGTATGAAGTGAAGAAAAAACAAACTTCCTGTCAATAAATTCCTTTTTTCTTGACTCTTGACTAAGTTTATTTACATTTCATTGATGGAATGGCGGAAGGGGGGGCTAAAATCTATCTTCGCATTGGGTCAAAAGAAATGAGGCATAGGCCATGCGTTTAATGACCGATCAATTTGGAAAAAAAAAATAAACAATAAAATGATTTAAAATTAGTTTAAGTACATCAAAAAAGCATGATGTGCTGGCCACGTAGCCTTGTGTGGGGTGACTTGGTAAATGGTATCCGTAATTAAAAAATACGTGCGTACGATTGGTTTCCCATAGTACCTACTTTCCAAACTACGGAATATAGGTAATGAAAACCTTCTCAACGCACAAAAGCCTCTTCCCAAACACTACATATTCAGACCTTAGAGGCCTTTATAAAAATAACCTTTAAAAAAACAGCTGAGTCATAACAATAACTTCCAAACGAAAATGTCGGTCTTGCTTGATAGCATGAAATAATGGGCTTTTAAAAATAAAGATGAATTTAATGCTTTTGGAAATCACTGGCTCTTTAATGGTTAATGTCCCCAATGCTATTGAGAAAATCCTAACCGCTTTGGGAATCGGAGTCTCGTTTCGCAAATGGATGATTTTCATGTTCGAAACCAGAATTATCCTATCGCAATTATCCTAACTAAATCTGCAAAGAGAAGCATTCCTCAAGGCGGGGTTATCTCACCTCTATTGGTGAATGCAAGATGACGGCAGTTATCCTAGATTAGGGTTGTTCCCCACTGTACTATGCAAAATCGCCAGAGGGCTGTGGCTAGAATGTACGTTTGGGTCACAAATTTCGGCCTATAGCCGAACTGATGCTGCTTACCACCAAGACCAAAATAGCGCCATTTGAACTTCCTTATCTAAACAACCAAATGCTATTACTATTCTTCCGTCCCGAAAAAATACGGCCATAGTTCTCTGCGATGATAGCCAAACCTTATGCTCGGCAATCACCACCTTCAGCCGGGTTGAGCAATGCAAGAGTTGGCAGTAGGATCAGAATAATTCAATATGGGTTTCAGGCCACAGTAACATTATAGCAATAATAGCAATACGAAGCCCGACGAGGCCCAAGCTCCGGGCCACTTTCAATAGACATAATGAAACTGTGTACCTCGCACTTAAAAACTTGGAACCAAGCATCCTCCATTACTTCCCTACCAAGGCTAAATTGAACATATTAATATTGTATTTAAGAAATCCTGGCTTACCTATATGGGAGGTAAGGATACGAAAAAGCAGACCTATTAGCAAGAAAATGCTGTGCATCACCATTCATGATGCCAAGACCATTCTGCGGCATACCTATCAGCACCATAAAATGCAACATAAAGGAATGGTTGAGGAACGCGGCCAACCACTACTGGATACAAACGGAAGGTAGCAGATAAGCCAAGATGTTCCTACCAATCACTTCCCTCAAAAGATCAAAACAATTCCTTAAATTGTCTAGGAGTCAGATTCGTTTGGTCACAGGATTCCTCACGGGACACTGCCCGGTCAACAAACATCTTAAAACCATGGGCATCACACAAGATGACACCTGCAAAATGTGTAACGAAGAGGCAGAGCACATACTGTGCCAATGTAACTGCCTCATCAGTACACGACACAAACAAGTTTTATCATGAACTCAGGATTTTTGAGTGAACTTTGAATGGTGGACATCACAATAGGCCCATCAGAGGCCGCAGTGATTAGGTGACATTGTCCCTCCACCCACTTTAATCTAAATCTAAATATGGTAGGTAATTCATAAAACCTTTTAAACAGCTGTATTTCTGCTATCGCCAGAACAATGGTAGTTAGTTAGGTCTATATGCAGTCACGCCGCCAGACTTCGCACATCGTTTAAAAGTAATTGCTAAAGCTGCGAAGACACCTTTCCACTCACAACATGTTAATAAAAACCTTTCTTGAAATGACCTGATCTAGGTACAGTTTATGAGGGATATACCGGCCACAAGACTTTATTGATCAATAGCACATAAAGCCGAGCGCAACACCTCTTGCTTTGCCCTATTTTGTCACCTTTTTAATAAATAACCAATTGCCTTACACCTTTTTAACAAGTGAAGCGAAATATCCGCCTTTCTTGGAATGCTCATCAGTTTACCATTAAGTCTAACTTCAGATATACTATTAAATACAGAATTTCCTACTACAATTATGTAGTACTTTATGTGAAGCTTCATTTCCATCTTTGGTTTTGCTCGGTCTCTCCTTTGTTCTTATCATAGTTTCCCCTTAACCCACTCTGTGTCTTGTATTTATAACTATCCCATCGCTAACCTGTGTTCGAAAACAAGAACACCAAAAAGCCGATCATCGTGCGCCATGTGTCAATTGTGCACCATCAACCATCATTTTCAACCAGAACTTATTTTTTACCCGATCAGATAGCATCCCACCTACTCTATGTATTTTAAGTTATAAGGTGTTATGGATATGCCTTAAAACCCGCAATGTGAGTGCTTTATACAGCCAGAATAAAAAAATGCGCAAATTAAAATTTCATTAAGGCATGTCATAAAATTGATGAAATATAAAATCGATCGCAGTACTAACGTCACGCTCGCTGTGTTGAATGATTCTCTTGTCGGATACTGGAGCGTTTATACTCATAGTTTATTTGAAAATACGAAAGTTAAGAAATGTTTTATGAACTCGAATATTTTTGTTGAAATATATTTAACTCATGGCGCTTATCGGATATAGCGGTTTGCTCGTAAGATTTATTAATATCATTACGGTCAATGAAACTTGGTCGTATGCCGAAATTGAACCGGATGCAAAGTCGACGCACGTTCCACTGTTTTCTACTAGCTTTATACCCAGTCTAAACAGGTATTTTAGAAGGCGCCGGGTACGGTTGAGTAATGGAGCGTGGTGTAGTCATATATGTTATTATTATACTAACAGCAATGATTTTATTACTGATTATTTTATCAAAATATTTTTTAAATTAGTGGAATCCCTCATCACTCAACCATCATGCATTTGATGAAAATGTACTCACTGTACCTGTCAAATGTGTAAACATAAAATTGTATTCCCGCGACCTCCGAGGTTGGCTGATTTATTAAATGCAAGGCTTTAGATCGACATGTTGAAAATGATGAGGAGGTGGCATATCAAGTTGTGATACTATGGCTAACGAAGCTGGACATGACAATTCAAAATGTAAAAAAAATTCTGGTAGAAAAAACGACTATTTTAAAGCCAACCAGTGAGCTGCTGCACGAAAAAGACTCATTAGATGGCATATTATCAGATGGAAGAAAACTTGAATGCTCTTAAGAAGCAACTAGAAGAAGCGCCAGTAGAATGCCAACATTCTTTTTTTTTAGCACGGGCGAATCGGCCGAGATACTGTGATCGTCGTTTGTGATGGCAGCCCGCGAAACGTGTTGGTATCCAAACTAGCCTTTGAATCTTCGTGCGACCACAGAAATCAATCTTTAATAATTTGTTATGCTTTGTTATGCTATTATGATGGGCAATGACTACCATGGTTACCTCAAGTCAATAACTCTAACAACATCGAGGAGATCAAAGGGACAATTACATTCTTTGTAATGGTGTTAAGAGAAAAATTCTCTATTCGGACCCATAGGAGAAGATAAACCTTGAAGGTTGACCTTGTAGGGCGTTTTAAATTTTTCAGCTAAGATAACTGGTATACATGGGACGCAGCTCAGTAAGTCGCTGAATAAAAGTCGTGCCTAAGATGAAATATATGGTAAAAAAGCAGATTCGATCAAAATAATAAGGAAAAGAAATAAAACTAAAGTCGCCAACAACAGTTGATGGGCATGCTGTCAAGTTCGATTCTTTTAACAGAAAGAATAAATGGGGAACCGGAAAGGAATGTCTTATTTCAATAAATTAATTAAGGATTAATAATTAAGGAATAATAAATTAATTATTCTGTGGGTTTGATCGCACATAGTCAATGCGTCGGGCACATTGACAGTACTTAAGAGCTGATCTGTTTTAGCACCGCAATGGCAGGCTTTTGGTGATCGTCGGATGCAAACGCTTCCCAGAACGGTGCGTACATCAGTAAGTTCCTCTTCATTCCTTAGTTCATAAATTATATTAGGATTAGCTAAATCCTAAGTTCTTAGATGATCCTGGGAACTGATTGAGGCCTTTTAGCGTTGGTGAGACCTCGGGCAAGTAGAGTAAGTGAAATGGCCAAGCCGTGTTGCTGAAAGAGACAATCAGGAGGGTGACCACTCAAAACGAATCCCATGCGTACTAGGTTATTTGACTATTTTAAGATTTAAACTTAGCAGCTTGCGGTCGGAAATAGAATAGATAAGTTTAAGCCCTAAGGGATTAGTAATAGAAAATATTTTTAAGTTAGATTCAAACATGTTTGCTTGGAAAAAATTTGCCGTCAAAATGGGGGCCCTTAAAACTATCTCAGCGACAGTATCAACAAGCAATAGGCTACCTATAGGGTGGAGTTCGTATTATCGCCTCTGTGGCCAGTTGTCATCGAAGATGTAAATTACACCAACCCAATTGAGATTTATCTTAGCACCCTTCGCTAGGAAATGAAGCAAACATTGAATTCTCAGAATTAGATAATTAGGTATTGACTTGATTACAAACTCAAATGGAACCGCCGAAGGTTCAAAGCCTTGAGAATGAATGAGAATGATTTTATACCTTACTATTTAAACTTGAAATAGTAGGCAAGATATCGGTTAGTTCACATAAATAAATATCTTTAACTAAAATAAAACCGAACGTTGCCGCATTTTCGGCCCAAACTACTGCCGATAAGTAAGTCTACAAAAGAAAAACAAAAATTTTGGAGAAATGGCGATTTATTTTTCAATAAAGTCTCCTTTTAGCTCGATACACTTGACCCAGCGATGTTCCAACTTCTTCAACCCGTCTGAAAAATACGTTTTCCCGAGGTCTGCAAAGTAGGCCTCCGTGACGGCGATGACCTCCTCATTCGACTGAAATTTCTGACCGGCGAGTGACTTTTTCAAGTTTGGAAACAAAAAGAAGTCGCACGGGACCAAATCTAGAGAATACGGTGGATGGAACAGCAGTTCGTAGCCCAATTCGACCAATTTGGTCGTGGCGAGGGCGGAGGTGTGAGCCGGTGCGTTATCATGGTGGAAGAGCACTTTTTTCTTCGCCAAGTGGGGCCGTTTTTTCTTCAATTGGGCGTCGAATCGGCCCTATAATTTGGCATAGTACAGCCCTGTGACACTTTTGCCCTTCTTCAGGTAGTCGATGTGGATCACACCTTGTGAATCCCAGAAAACGGTGGCCATCACCTTTCCGGCCGATGGGACAGTCTTAGCCTTCTTCGGAGCACGTTCGCCGGGTGAAGTCCACTGTTTCGACTGTTCCTTGGTCGCTGGTGTGTACCAGTGGATCCATGTTTCGTCGACTGTCACAAAACGAAGCAGAAACTCCTTCGGATTACGCTTAAACAGCGACAAACACTGCTCTGAAGTGGTCTCACGGTTGCCCTTGTTGTCCAGAGTGAGCAAACGCGACACCATATGCAGGATATGACCCACGCGATCTTTTGAAATGCCTTCTGCCTCAGCTATCTCGCGCACCTTCAATCAACGGTCTGCCATTACGAGATCGTGGATTTTTATCACGTTATCCACCGTGGTAGCCATTCTCGGGGCACCTGGACGTGGCTCATCAAAAACCGACGTGCGACCACAGCGACAGCCAGATAGCTCCCAAAGTGTTGAGCTCACATAGCATGAAATCAAAATCAACAACCGCCAAGGTGTGCTATAGGACCTAGCAAAATCAAAGTCGAACTTTGATGAGTTCCTGGACATAGAGGCAACAGAGGCAACGAAACTGCTTACCATTTAGCCAGACCATTTTTAGATAGTTGGGTAAAAATTACATATATCCCCAAGGAACGGGGATCACACACTTAGTCTATGGAAAATGCTATTCAGCTCTTGAACAAACTCTTGAAACTCAACAAAGATCATATACATAAAAAGATTGGTCAGCAGCTATAGGTCTGAGATATCATCCCAGTAAAATGAACATCCTCAATAAACATTTGAAATATTTAAGTATTGCAGCAGGATTTGCTTAAGTGGGTTTTAAGGTAAAAGATGGTATCACCAGTTGCTATAATCAAAGAAAGACGTTCAGTAGTGACAACTTTGAAGTAGTAAAATATTTCGTCTACCTTGATTAAAGGCGAATAACTCTTGCCGACCACAGCTTTCTAAGGTTCGTTCGAAAAAACCAAGGTGCCCAAAGTAAAAAAATCCCTTTCCTCCTTCATGGGTCAGAGGCTCATGTCGAAGCGATTAAAAAACCCTTTGGTCGGATCGAAAGAAAAAAATCTGCGAGCGAGAGAGAAGAACGGACTGTTTAGTGACATTGGCTAAATCAGACGTCTACGCATTTAACTTTTTGAATGACTTTTGAATGGGTATGCAAAGCAAATGTACGGCACAGCTCTGGTTCGAAGAGTTTTCAAGTTTGCGGCTGTAGGCTATGTACGAAGTGACAGGTTTCAAAGAAAGTAATCTTAATAATAATACTAATAGAGCTCATATTGCTAGAAAATTAGGTTGAAATTTTTTTAAACTGTTATATGACTTTTTTGTAGGTAAACTATTTTAAAAAAGTAAAATAAAACACAGACACAAATTCAGCTAAAATATTTTTTAGTGCTAACTACAATATTATATTAGACTCAGTACTGTTGATGTCTTTTCATTTAAGTGATATTCTCGATTTGAAATAATAAATTAAGAATTTGTAAACCTAGAAAGCAATGGAGTGAATGATTGCATATGTAGGATTCTGGAATAACAATGAATAAATTAAATGATAATTAAACAGGAACATAAAATTAAATTTGGCTCGTGTTAACTAATGAATTGCAGAAGTAAAATCGTATTGTAGAATGTGGCGTCTATTGAAACAAAGAGAAACAATAGTTTGTGTTTACACGACAGGTTTTTCTTTTTGCTGTATTTATCCAATAGTCAAAGAAAAACGTACGGTCATTGAAAGGTGTTCGGTATTTTTTCTTAGATGATAAAAGTGGACGTTTTACGACCATAGCGTTTGAAGAGCTAAGTATTGTTTATTCATTAGTGACTTTAAACACTTTTTGATTAGCGATCACACCGCATTATATCTTGAGCGGACAGGAGAGGAGGTCATATGTTGTACATATGATCGTTAGGGTTAAACCTATCGATATATATCATTGTTAATTTAGATGAAAATATTTTAAATCCGAGCGGACATGTATTACCCTCACATTTTCAATTTTGTATAATAGCATTTGGTTGGCCAGATAAATTAATCTAAAAATATACACGTTTGAAATGATATTTCTTGTTCCTCAAATAATATTTTGAAAAGAAGATCTGTACACACAAACTCTGGTATGTAGAATGAGTATCTACGTCTGGGAATATTAATGTACATGGATACTATTTATAATTTATGTTTGCGCCCAAAGAAGTTCGAAAGTATGATTTGACTCTCCTAATTAACCTTAAACCGATAGTTTTCTAATAGCAAGGTCACTTAAACATACACATTAGATTTGAACGAAAATAACCTATTGGCACGCGTGCTGCAACGGTGCACTTCTACCCATGCGTTGTCGATCCTGAAATCAAATTAAACATTGCACTTCTCCCTCAATAGCAGTATGTAATTGTTCATTTCCTGACCTTTGATCTTGTGATTTAGCTTGAAAGCATTCATGTAAACTTGTTGTGGTCTTTTCTAAAGTCTGACATATGACAGGAAATAAACAAAGCTGCAAATGAGAACGCTTAACAGTTACTCGTGTTATGTAATAATCGACCAGTGTCCACGAGTATATTTTTCTAATTGAATCGCAGACAATGCGAGGTCATGCACAGGCAGCTACCTGAGAGTGTCCGTTTATTGCGCTGAATAGAAACATTTATTTTATGACCGCAAGGAATTTACATAAATTGTGTTTTTTTTTGGCAATTCGAACGTCACTTTAAATAGTCACGTCAGCGTGTGGGGGTGCTTTTAGAATCGTTTGATTTAATTTTAAAATAGTTGGATATATAGACGTCGAAGAATCGAATGTGGTAGCTTCACAGTCATTATTCGACTGGTCACGAACTATATGATAGTTTATGCACTAAATGTCCCAATAAAATAATTGATGACACATACGGGTCGTCGAACTCTGAATTAACTTGACGTAGTTATTAACAAAAAAGAATTCTTATCTCACTACAATCAAATTAAAGCGTTTCTCCGACGTATGTTTTAAGATTCGCTATAAATTATTTTTACTATGAAAACGTCCACGGAAAAATAAGAAAACAACTTACAAGTCTCCCGAAACGGTACTGGCTCTATTGCCCACACGTAAGTTAGATAAACTATGCTAAGATAGATACAAGCACACGTTGATTTGTTTTATCAAAGGCTGTCATAAAACGCCCGGGGCTCAGTATATTAACAGTCCGTGCCGAGGCACCGACCACGAGCACGCGTTATATAATTTTTCTATTACCAAAACCAATCTATTGTACTACGTTGGACTGCCTCACTGTTATTTTTATTTTTTTCCGGTTTGTTTACACTCACGTGGATCTGTACTCACTTTTGTACATACACTACGTACATGCGTACATAAATATAAAATATATGTAAAGAATAAAAATAGACAAAATCTAAAGCGCTTATCATACATGAAATATTTACTATGACGCTGTGCTGCACCAAGAAAACACAAAGTACTCAAACAAAAGAAAAAAAAATCGATTTTGAGATACAAATTTAATTATAGCAATAGTGTAGTAGCTGCCGCGATCATATACACCTGTGCTTAGACAACAAACTCATCCACTTACGAGCACAATCTTTGTGTCTTTAGTATGATAGAAATCAAATAAAGCCATAGGACGTTGCGACCGTTCCACGCCTAGCTAATTCTGATTTATCTACGTTGTTCAATTGAAATAAGGCCAAATGCCCAATTCGGGGATTCGTTTTATTTTTATTCCTAAACCTGATGCACCAGAAATATAGTGCAGGCGATTAAATAGGCCATGTACTTGTTGCTTTTATAGCATGTGCGAGCAAGTGTGTGCGCCGCGAGCAAAAGTGAATATAAAGATGACAAAGAATGGTTCATCCAAATGGCTGGACAGATCGGAAAAACACGTATAAGAGACCTACTTCAAAGTCAATATTATAGTTGACAGATCGTGCTCGTTTATTACTGTCTTAATCGCTTCACAAAATGATGTTTTGCTGAACCATACCTATACTACTTTATATTTAGGTGAAATACTAAAAAAAGTATATTTTTAAGTGATGTTCTCGAAATTGTAGAGTCAACCCGGCAACGGTGTTTATTTTGATAAATAATAAAAAATTAAATTGAAAGAGATATTTACAAAAAAAAAAATGCATTTAACTGCAACTGACCAGATGTCAGAGCTTAATTATTAAATAATCATCATTTCATAGACCGCGAATAATTACGGTGAAAGGAAAGGGAGAGAGGTAAAAGACGGACAGCAAACAAAGTGGGTAAAATTTTGGTACGGCTTGCTATTAATCAGTTAACAGGGTGTTAGTGGACAGCCACTAAAAATAGCATGAGGTAATAGACTTTGACATCCAGGCGCTAATAATAAGCATATTCACATGGTCGTTTTCTTTTTCTCATGGCTTTTCTCTTCATTTTTCCTTCACTTTGAGGAAAAAGAAATCAAAATAATTAAAATTTTTCTTTCTCGGAAAGAAAATATTTTTCTTTTCGCGCAACTTATCCGATCGAGTGGTCATGAGAATGATAGACATAATAAAATCTAAGACATCTATGCGAATAATAAGAAAATATAAGATATTGATCTGTCACATCGAGCAACAGTTTTTTTTGTTTTTTTGAATGCGTCCCATGTGTTGTACGAGATGTACAGATGCCCGTAGTAGTTATAAAATCCTGTCCGAGTCCAAAAAAGGACTATCGACAGGGTATACGTTTTATATTAATAACCTACTTTCTTTCCATCACAAATGCATAACTTGTGTAGTGAGATTGAAAAAGAGAGAGAAAAAAAACTGCAGCACCGTGATGCACAGCATGATCGTTTGCGTATGTGCATCGTTTTTCCTATAAAAAAAAAATTAAACAAAAATTAGATTCTTCACCTCTTCATATTTATATTTCGACCGTGCTTTTGTAAGTGTGTATCATAGTAATAATTTGATACGATACGTTAGATATTCTTAAAGCAAAGAGGAATATAATTGGAAAACATTTATGTGTACCATATACAACGACGTGATCTACCTTTGCAAACTTAAAAAAGAAATAATATAATGTGGGTGTCTTAATAGTATTTTGTATTATTGTGAGACAGTTTTTTCTTATTTTATTTTTCAGTGTATAGGTCTGATCGTGTACGAGTAGATGGGGTTTCGAATTCACTTGAGGGATATTTTGATTTTTATGGAATGGATAGTGTTCAAGCTAAGAGGTTTCAGTTTTCGAATATATTTGTATGCTACATTGTTACGTTCTTTTTTTTTTTGTATTTTGTTTATGGGATTCTACAAAAGTTTTGGAAATCGACTTAACCGTTGTATTATCTATTTTTATTTTTTTTAACTCTTTTTATCTGCATTGATTATGCTTGTCCAAGTTTTGGAATATACAACAGATCTTAAGTATAAAACACTATTTGAGATGCACATATCACAACATAGTAATGATTTCGTTTGTTTTATTTTTTTTTCCTTTTTTTTAACTACACTTATTCATTTTTAACAAGCTTGGAAACTTACGATCTTTTGAAATATGCCTTCTTTACGAAACGAATTTTTACTAGTTATATAAGCACCGATGATGAAAACCCAGGGGAAAGTTCGCGCTATTGAACCGATTGATGGCAACTGAAGACAGCGAGAAAAAACGCTCTTCGAGAGTACCAACCGAAAATAACAGTGCTCCGCGTTTTTGGCATCAATCCCAGATAGACTCTCTTATGCCCGGGAAAACACATTTAGCACATCAGAGAAAATGAATGAAGGAAATCCCAAAAATTATGATTAAAACAATTTTGACAATGGGAAAGTATTTCTTAACCTAATACTTGGATATAATTTGTTTTTGTTTTTTCCGTTTTTTTTTTTTTTTTTTTGTTCAATTTTATTTAATTTTAATACCTAAACAGAAATCGTGTTTTTCCTCCCGTTCTCGATGCACTTGTTTCGAAATATCTTTTTAAATTTTAATATTTATAAAATTAATATAGAAAATGAATATATATGTACACAGTGATTATGCAAATTATTTATACTCTATATGTATAGATTTATATGGATCCACTAATATAACTAAAAATAGGCATTTAGATGGAATGTGAAGCGAGCAGTCTTTAAATTGTTTTCTGTTTATTGCAGAATTTCTTAGGTCTTATACATATAAAACAGGTGTTGTCGGGAGACCCAGAGTAAATCGCAGACGGTCGTATAAACAGCCTCAAGTGTATAGATAATAAAGGTCACCACGAAAGTCAGCGGTAGTGTTTTGTATTATAATGTCGTGGACATAATGTGGTAGAGCGTCAGTACGAGCAAGTGCTCCGTATGCAAATTTGACTATGATGTATGAAAACGTCCATGGGTTAGTATATTAAATATATTTTTTTTAATTTATATGACTCTTTTATGAACATTTTAGAAGGGTTTGACCCTACAACCTAACAATTTTTCCTTAAATGTATGACCTCAAATTGTTATTATTTTTACTTCCTTATGATATTATATAATCTTCTATGTTAAATAAGCCAAGTCAAGTCACGTTATGCCCTGGGATAAAGTGTATCCAATAAAATGCAACGCGCCTATATACTTATAGGTACACAAAAGTTTGCCATAACCAGGGACTTGAAGCTAAAAGCTAAATACTGTCACATGCATCACGGTAATGCAGAATGGAGCCGTTAAAAACAAAGAGATATTTATAATAAATACTTCATTATGTACGTACTTTCGTCTTAATGTCTTTGGGTAGACATTTGTTGGGCTAGCACAGATGGTAATGACTTATTTAGATGTGCACATGCCTTTGTATGTACATACATAACATATATTTATTATTTCATCGAACATATTCCCTGTCACGGACGTAAAATTTGGCATGGAAATTGGTTTTTGTAGATACCGCATGTAAACTATTCCAAAAGTGCTTCGCACAAGTTTTTCTCTTTTTATTTTATGGATTTCTATATAATATGTAGAAACCTGAAATATTGTGTGAGGCTAACGAATGGTGGATGTCCACGATGCATTTATTTTTAGAATATCCATAAAAAAAAATGTTTTTCGTTAGAACATTCGACCTAGTGATTTTTATGGATCTTGGCACTTTCAATCTAAAGTAAATGGATTTATATGTACCTATGGTCGCATTGACTACGCTGTCTAGGGTTCGAATCTGCGTGTAAAGACAACTGATGAGGTAACAGTCTTTTTTCAAGCATCGTGGACATTTCATAAAAAAATACAAGACAAATAAATTTCTTAGTCAACTTTTAAAGGAATTATTATACTTGGATGGCGGAATTTACATTTACAACATACAAATGTTTGTAAGTTGATCAAATTTAAAAAGATCGACAAGACCTGTGAGATAATTTATAGAATTTATTTCTGAACAAAATTTGACCACTGAATTCAGTGTGTCTCATTTGGGTCGCTGTATACCAATCATTTACTATCTTGCTAGAACATATACCCTTAAGCTCGATTGACTTGGTTGTTTTGTCTCGGGGGTAATTTTAATAATAAGTTGCCTGGCTGAAGTTTTCAGTTTTTAATTCCTTTTTATTGTTCTTGTTCTATTCTTATTTAATAGAATCTTAATATTTAATGTGTCTTAGTGGTCCTGGCCGGCACTCTAAGTCTAACTATATTTTTCAATTAATAATGCTTTTCGGCTTAAATTTGTCTATTCTATTTTAACATATATACATTTTTAAATTAGCCTTTTTAGGAACATATATTGAAAAACCTAGATTTTCTGCCTAACCTATTCTACACTGCTTGATTCTCATCTTAATTATAAATAAGCTGGCTGGCACTCGTGTAATACGTTCCGAGTGACAACCCACCCGATTGCATTTTTTAGCAACTGAACTTCGCCATCTCGCTCACTCAGGCAGTTCTCAGATTCATCTAAGAATGATGAAACGTATAACCCCTAAAAGACATCCTAGCTGACCCTAGTCTAACTTACGAACTTAGGAGTGAGGAAGATCTCACTAGAGTAACACGCCGCTCTGGAAGGCGTTTATGGCGGGATAGGCAGAAAGAGGTTAAAACCTTCTACAAAAAAGTGAAAGCTCTTACATCCAGGCGTCCAGGCTCTTCGAAATCGTGAAGGTAATCCTGTCACAGACTCGCAGGAAATAGTGAATGTGAAGCAGCAATTCCAACAGCTGCTTAACGGGCATGACCAAGAGAGTGTGATAGGCTTAGAATAAAACTGAGCGCCAGTTGAAGAACTAATCCACCAATCAATTAGAAGAAGTCAGCCCAGCTATACATAAGCTGAAATCCAACAAAGCTCAGATGGTCTTTAGGCTGAACTCTTTAAAACTGGCGGTGTTGTTCTGGTAGGGATCATTCACCAGATCATCTGTCAAATTTGGGAAGATAAAAGCATGCCCGAGCCATCTGCGCTATATTCAAAAAAGGTGATACCATGTCTTGCGCCAATCACCGAGGCATAACCCTGCTCATTGTCCCCAATAAGATCCTATCCAGTGTACTATGTGGATGCTCTAAACCGCTTCGCACCACACTAATAGACTTGCACAAGTGTGGATTCCGACCTGGCAAATCAACTATAGACCAAATCTTTACAGTACATCAGATTCTGGATAAAACCACGTCGATATTTACCATATTCTTATCGAATTTAAAGTTGCGACAGCATTCAACGTCAAGAGCTCTACACGAGGACGGCCGATTTCGAAATCCAGGGAAAATTGATTCGGATGAGTGGCGTCACACTGGAAGACTCTTGATGCATTGTGCAATTTCCGAACTTTTCCAAACATGCACCGGATTTCGGCAAGGAGACAAATCAACTGAGCAAGCTCTCAGCCCGCCGTAGTAGGCAGGCCTCGTTGTTTTAAAAGTAAAAGACAAAACGTAAACATCGACAGATATATTATAATTTTGAGGTAATTAAGAATTTGTCAACCTCGGGGCAAATGTTAACTCCACAAACGACAGTGGAGACCCATGAGGAATCGCCCTGGACAACCACTGCTACTTCGGTGTGTCAAAACAGGTAGGGTCAAAACTCTCTACAGAACAATGATCTTGCCAGTGATTTACGGAGCCGAATGTTGGACAATAAGCTAGAAAGCAGAGCAGGCTCTTTGACAGAAAAATTTTCCGTCGAACATATGGTCCTATCTGCGAGGAAGGCGAATGAAAGGGAAGACACTACCGCGAACTCTAGGAGCTGTATGTGATGTAGTCCGGAAGGCAAAAATCTGTCTACTACATTGGTTTGGCCACATCGAGCGCAAATGCGACGACCACGCTCCAGCAAAGAAAGTTTTCAAATGCCAGCCACCTGGTTCGAGAAGTCCGGGGAGACTGAACTACCTGACTACCTAAAAGACTGCGCTACATTAAACCACACCGGACAACCATACGCGATGATGAGCCTTATTAGGGTAACGTATCTTATAATTTTTACCATATAGTCAAGGTCAAGGAATCTGTTTCTTGTCATACCGAAAGACTTCTTAGCTCCAGCAAAACAAGCGTCTATATGTTTATTGAAATATAGACATTGGTCAAGCCAGATACCAAGATACGTTCTTCATCGCCAATGCTTGTCCAGTTGCCGATGATCACGAATTTTCTCCAGTTTTTTTTTCTGGTATCCCTTGAAGCCATTTACAACGGAATTCTAAACAATATCGTTTCCAACTTTTGGAACTTAATTTTTAGCTTCCAATTATCGATCGAAGTCACTCTGCATCACTGTATTGATAACCTTAATTTTTGGTCCTGATCTGTACACTACTAAATCATCTCCATACGCTATTGAATGGCTGAGGAAACCTATAAGATCGCTTGTGTAGATGTTAAAGCGCTCCCTATTGTAAATCGTTTTTAATATCAAGCACCGATCGATTTGGCTTTGTCATGTGGATCTTCGACTTCGTTGTCATCCGAGGGACTCGGAAATACGGGATATTGTTACGATCTTTCTCCTGAATATTTTATTTTTTTGCGGGAAGCTTATGGGATTTTATAGAACGTTATTGCCCCAGTGCAAACTTACAGTGCTTTGTAATTGTCTTTTAATAACCGACTTTAAGTCCTTATCTTCGGATCATGTGGGTCTGTAAACTGTCTATATAGGCGTTTTAGCCGGGAGAGAACTTTCTTTTTTTTTTTCTGTGAAACGCATCGATTGTTGGTATTCGGTATTTGTCGGTTTGATCGCTGGTACAAAGTTCGTTTTATGACGACGTCTATTTGTTGAAAGTGTTTGTCAAATTCGTCGTGTGCCAAGTTTCGGCTTCTTCTTCTTAGATCGCGTTCCAGCTCATGAAGAGCCAGAGCCAAGCTTCTCTCATTCACTCATGTTGTGTGCGATTTGTTTTTTCCATAGAAGCGAAACAGGATTTACAGTTATAAGATAACACCTTGGTGTTATCGGGATCCGATCTCCCTCATCGCGCCATGGCGCTCTCTTACTGTAAGTTTCGACTTACAGGTTGATTAATTCCACTCAGGCGTATCTCTCTTCTCAAAGATCTTGAGAAGTGTCACCTTTTGATATTCGAAGGTGCATTATGGTTCGTAATGTTTCATTTGCGAAAGTTCGTTGGGTATATGTATTACTGTGACGAATCCATAACGATGACTGTCGATGGTTAACAGACAGTTTGGATTGTAGTGATTTTTACTAGTCAGTTCAAGTCGTGCGATTGTTAATGCTAAATCCAAAAAAGATTCTGCCTGGCCGAAGTGTTGAGGGATGGGGAATTTTTTTTTTTTTTTTTTTTTTTTTTTTTTTTTTTTGTTGGAGGCTTCTACAATCTGCTGGAGCACTCAGACACAAATACTGGTCCATTGTACTACCAGACAGACACCTTGTCTTTATTGTATTTTCCCCGTTGTCCGGAGAAAAGTGAGGAGGGGAGTGATGTAGAGCTAAGAGATTCGGCACCCACCACGTCGGCGCCAAGGGTGCGCCACCGTGCACGAGCGAAGGCGGGACAGTCGGAGAGAAAGTGTTCCGCTGTGTCGTCCTCCTCGCAACAAGCAGCACAGGTAGGCGTCTCTCTGATGCCAAGCACGTAGAGATGCTTGGCAAAAGTGTAATGGCCCGTAATGACGCCCGTTAGCCTTCTGCAATCATTTATTCTTAAGCATAAGAAAAATGTTGCGGACTTTTTGCAGACGTCAGGGCGTACGCGCTTAGTCATCCTGCATCCTGGATATTCCTTCCATCTGCGACTGTGTACGTTAAAGACCCAGTCATTGATGTCAGATTTAACCGTTGAAGCTGGTAGACCTAAGGCGGGTTCAGGCCCTGAGAAACTCTCCTCTGAGCCTTTTCTAGCGAGTTCATCGGAGATCTCGTTTCCTGGGATTCCAGAGTGACCTGGAACCCATACAAGCCTAAGTGAATTAAGTCTTCCGACTTTGTTCAACAAGGTCTTGAGTTCATGCACTAGTTTGGAGTTGGACAGAGGATTGGATGCAGCTTTGAGTGCAGCTTGGCTGTCACTGCAGACACATATGCTCTTTCCCCTCCATCTGTGTTTCACAACATAGTGCATGGCCATTAGGATTGCGTAAATCTCCGCCTGGAAGACAGACGCATATTTTCCTAACGAGAAGTGCAGTCGAATGTTTTCGCGCTCGAAGAAAACTCCGGCGCCGGATCCCTGATCAGTCCTGGAGCCATCTGTGAAGATGCGAAGACATTCTATTCCAGGTTCAGTGTCTGGCCAAAGCCAGTCCTGACGCCAAGGAAATGTGACTGTGTAGTTACTGCGCAGTAGGATGGCAGGTGTCATTGCGTCAGAGGGCATATCCATGAGACAGTGATCGTAGGATATTTCTCTCTCAAGTACACCCTCACTCCACTGCGAGTTGTACCAAAGACCATTCCTCTTTAGGCGAGAAATAGTTTTCAGTGCACACCCTCTGATATATATGTCAAGGGGTGGAAGGTTCATCATAGCATCCAAAGCAGCTCCCGGTGTGCTGGGGAAAGCCCCCGTGCAACTGAGGCAGACCGCTCTTTGGAGTTTGGTGAGTGAAGCCACAACGTGTTTTCGTGTCAGCCTGCTCCACCAAACAACCGATGCATATGAGATTATCGGTCTTACCATTGCCGTGTAGATCCAAAGGACCTTTTTCGGCGATAAGCCCCATGTTTTGCCAAAGGCACCTTTGCATTGCCAGAAAGCTGACAGCGCTTTGGTGGTTTTGGACTCAACATGTTTTGACCAGAGAAGTTTGTTATCTAGAATGACTCCCAGATACTTAGCTTCCTTGGATATAGGGATATAGGATGGGAATGCCTTTTAGCACCAGCTGAGCAATGCCAGTTGTTTTCCTCCTTCTCGTGAAGAGAACGACATCGGTCTTAAGAGGATTAACCGACAGCCCATTTCTCGTGCACCAGTCATCGATCACGTTTAGCGCCGCCTGCGCTTTGAGACAGACATTCGCTAAACATGAGCCGACAGAGAGAACAGCAACATCATCCGCATAGGCCTGGGTATAGATTCCAGAGGCATTGAGAGCATCTAGCAGAGAGTCGACCACCATGCACCATAGCAGCGGAGACAAGACGCCACCTTGCGGGCAGCCCCTGTTTACTCCAGACTTGACACATTGTTCGAGGCCTGTATCAGCGATCAATGTCCTGTGCACAAGCATTGCTTTGATCCACAAAACCAGTGCTTCATCTACGCCATGCCGTCTAGCAGCGTTACACATGCTGTCGAAGGTAGCGTTATCAAAAGCTCCCTCAATGTCGACGAAAATGCCTAGTACGTACTCTTTCCTTTCGAGAGCGCATTCAATTCTCCCAACTAGGTTTTGAAGCGCAGTCTCGCAGGATTTTCCGCGCTGATAAGCATGTTGCATGTCCGACAGAGGATGCAATCGAAGGGCATCTTTGCGCACGTGCAACTCTACTAGTCTTTCCATGCTTTTCAGCAGGAATGATGTTAGACTTATTGGTCTAAAACTCTTGGCTAGTGAGTAATCCTCTTTCCCTATTTTGGGAATAAAGACCACTTTCACCGCGCGCCAAGGGATAGGTATGTAGGCAAGTGCCAGGCTAGCAGTGAAAATTCTTTTCAGTGTAGGAAGCAGCTGTCTTATACCTTTTTGCAGCATAACGGGGTATATCCCATCAGTGCCCGGCGACTTAAAGCCATCGAAGGATGCCACAGCAAATTCAATGGCCTCAGTAGTTGCCACGCGTGACGCAACATACCAGCTACGCCGAGTTGTTTTCATCGCTACAGCCGCAGTATCCAATGAGGGAGTGTGCAACGAGCCGATGACAGTCTGATTTCCCGGAAAATGGGTCTGAAACAGTAAACTAAGAGTTTCTGCTTTAGACTCGGTAAAGGTACCATCAGACTTTCTGAGTACCTCCAGTCTTGTCGACTTTCCTCGTTTGAGGACTTTAACCAACTTGCTGGTCGCCCTCAGGGATTTGATCTCTTCGCAGAAGGACTCATTCTTCGATTTTCGAATAAGCTTCTTATATTCCTTCTGCTTCGATCGGTATTTATTCCAGTCATCTTCCGAGTTCGATTTAAGCGATCTGTTCAGAAGACTTCTGGCTTCCCTACGAAGCCGTTGGAGCTCAGCATTCCACCAGGGAACCGGCTTCCTGTTGGGAGGTTTTTTGACAGGACATGCGAGTTCAAAACATTTGGTGATGGCGCTGTTCAGGTTATGAACTGCATCCTCCACCAATTGATTAGTTTTGAGTTTAGGCGGGGCTTGAGTGGATTTCTCAAGCTCCTCCCTAAATCGCACCCAGTCTGTTTTTCTCGGATTCCGCTTGGGCTGTGAGGGGGAGATCCCGCACTTCAATTGGAATTCGATGTATCTATGGTCTGACAGCGTAACATCTGGTGAGACTCTCCAGTTAGTGATGGCCTTCGCATGCCTGTTAGATAAGGTTAGGTCAATCACTTCCTGTCGTCTCGCCGTCACAAAGGTTGGTAGAGAGCCAACATTGTTGATGAAAAGGTCAGACGAAAGAATGAAGTTTAAAAGATGGTCTCCTCTCCGGTTGCATTTGCTGCTGCCCCAAAATGTGTTTTGAGCGTTAGCATCGCAACAGATGATGAGTCCAATCCTTCTGGCTTCACAGTACTCTACGAGTTCGGAAACCGCCTTAGGTGGCGGGGGTAGTACCGAGTCGTAGGGGAAGTAAGCAGACGCCACGACGAAGTGTTCAATTTCTCCGTGCGCCTTGTAGCTCACTTTCGCAGCTACCAGATCTTGACCACAGAATTGACCAAGTTTGGTTGCCGATAGCGTATTCGATATGATGAGGCAGACCCTGGGCCTTTCGGATCGCTCATCATAAAGGATTGTAGCATCACGTATGCCACCAAGACCACACAGGCGTTTGTTCCACACCCATGGTTCTTGAATGGATACAATGTGATGATTTGTACTACTGCATGCAATTCTGCTACTTAGAAGAGCGGTAGCAGCCTTGCAATGCTGTAGGTTGATCTGAGTAAAAATCATGGATTCATACTGGGGAACACGTTCCATCCTTCGACTACTTGACATCAAAATGGAATACAATCCTACCAAGGCCGAAGTAGGGACGTGAGTCGTACGCGGTTTTCAGGGCCTCAACAGAGCCATTGTCCATTCCCACTACCAGAGTGAAGCCCTCTTTTTTCAGAGAGTTCTTTTTCTCCTTGTAGGAATAGACAGTCCAGGCCCTCGTGTCGAGTCCCGGGTTCTGCGCACGTATTCGCGTCAGCACTTTCAGCTTGTTTCCGGGTTTTCCCGGAATCCAGCAGATGGCGCGCGTTAGTTTCGGGAGACTAACTACTTGATAAGTGCTAGTTCCCAGGGGGGGGATTTTCGGCACCATGCTCCTGATCCAGGCAGATGTCTGCTGAGAGGAACAGCTCACCACGAAGGTACCATTCATCAAAGCAGACCTCTCCGCTTGAATACAGAAGCCTGTTGCTGAAGCTAGCTCCAGTAGATGATCCTCGCAGTGTTGGCAATCTGCGCTGGTCATTCTGCTGTCACTGCCAGCCTTCCCTATTCTGACCTTTTCGGAGGAGATGGCTGCCTCTTTGTAGGAGAGGTGCTTGTCTCGACTCTTTACGGTCATTTGTGTTGCCTTTCCAGAGGAAGGGGTTTTTTTGTGTGAAGTGCCCGCCTCCGATGAGCAGCCTTTGGTCCTCTCCGTCTTCAGGTTTTTGCTTTGATCTTTATTGATCGCCGCATCTGCCTTTGGACTCCGATTTCCCGCCGCCATATCAGAGGAGGAGACATCACGTTCTCTCTCCCCAGCAAGATTGTCCCCGGCGGCCATCTTCCGCTTGCAAGTGCTTTACCTTTTTCGGTTCGAGCTCCTGCTCCCTTCCGACGCCGCTTTCGAACAGTTTTGCCAGCCTGAGGGTTGTTATGATCCAAGACCGCTTCGCCTTCTGCGATCAGAGTCAGTCTGCCAGCATCATCACCTTTTTCGGCGGTGGCACCGACCATGACAGGACCCTGAACATCTTCAGCTCCGTCAGTTTTGGAACTTGGCACGCTCTTATTGGGAGTTTGACCATCACCAATAAGAGGAGGAGTGTTTGAGGCGCATGCCGAAAGTGCTGGCATGCTTGTGCCTCCAGCAGCAGCCTTTACTAGCCGCCGACGTTTTCTGCGCTGCGCGCCGGCAAGAAGTGCGGGATCTGCAGGTGAGAGGGTCGGATGGGCTTCGGTAGGGGATACCTCCGCCGATCTGATCCTCTTACCTGCCTTTCCCAGAGGTTCGCCCTCAATCTTCGTGCCTTCGGCTGTGCCAGCCTCTTTGCACGATTTTCGGGCACGCCTTTTCCTCCTTCTTTTTGGGCACTTAGCAGTGCAATCTACAGCACGTCCCAATTCTGGGGCTCGTTCAACCTTGGCGGTTTTCCGTGCCGCACCATCGTCGGTGTCGCCTCTGTCGGTTGCACCGCTCACGCTCAGTCCAACCAAGTGGTCGGACAATGAGCCGCAGGAGTCGGTGTCGTTCCGGGCTGCCGGAGAGTTGAGAATGACTGGTGGGGCCTCCAGAATCCTTGCCCCGGCCGCGATCAGGGAGATCGCGGGTGGATTTCCGCTATTGCGGGTGCCACCTGGAGTATTTTCATCCATCTGGTTGTCCATTCATTCATGACTAACTCGGGGTTCTCCGGGTCTTAGTTCGAGGTCATTGACCTCTTAAGCCCCTCCGCCGCGACAAGGCGCCCGAAGAGCGAAGGGGGGGATGGGGAATTACTTGCCAAAACCTTTTTTTTTAAATAAACGCGTGGAAAAAGGTTCTTTAATACTCTTTGTCAAGACACAGCACGAGCCGAAGGTATCGGTGCACATTTGTTTTAAATGTTTGTGTTTAAATGTCCGAAAAATATTGGGCTGGGCAGAACATTCCATATTCGTGAGGCACGGCTATAAAACGAGTCTTTAATTGTAACTAAAATTCCGAAGACAGGCCTACGGCTTAATTAATGAGCGTTCCTGGCAAGATGAGTATTGCGGTTAAATTTTTGAATGCAATAAGTTGCGATAACCTATGTAGCAGGTGCAAAAAGGCATTAGGAGTACCGGATCAGAATTACGTGCCAAATGCTTTAGGAAAATCAAACGCAATAATTTTGCTTTCACCGAGGTCATGCAAAGACTTATTCTACTCTTGCTACGGAAATGACACTGCCGGTCATTAATGAGTTTCCCCCAATTAAAATATTTTCCATAAGCCGACGATTTGTCAGTGTTTCTATGACTGAGAAGGACAGATGAAAAAGTTTACGCAGTGTTGGAACCATCAGAGCCAGCGGATTTGTGCAGGTTTAGATCTTTAAATGCTCTTGCAACTTACGAGTGCGAAAATGGATTTGTCGTATAAGAGATTTGGAAACGTTGAGTTGGCTTCAAAATGTGCAGCAAGCACATGTCATTGCAAATAGACGTAGGGTTTGAAAATTATGCAGAATTCTATATATTCTTTACAGACGGCTAACAGTTTTTGCTACCCTCAGGAACTAGTATGCTTCAATTTTTGATCATTGGAGCATCATTGCCCTCCACTCTAGGGGAAAAAAAGTGGCAGTGGCATCCGTCTCACTATCCCCGAAGTAAGATTCCTATATTCACATTCACATTATACGCCACATACTGTCAAAAAGTCAAGGATCATGGGCAAACATGTTGAGCTATTAGAAGCGAACGTAAAAGGGATGGAAAGCGCAGAAGATGATGCAGTGTGTACGATAGATCTTGCAATTAATAGTCGGCATAAAATATATTAGTGATAACTACGGTGAGCAATTCAAGAGGTAACGCGAAACAGTTGAAAGAAAATGATCAAAGATTTAAATTGGTCAGCAGCTAAGGTGTTGTACTCGGCTATTTTATAATTTGAGAATTTGGGTCATGATTCCCATATCAAATAACGCGTTATCCTTGGACATTTTAAAATGTGTGATCGGCACATGACACAAAGGTTTAATGGGCTAAAGCTGTCTTCAAGATGAAATTGTAAAAACCAGTTGATTCAATTCTTCGACCAAAATCACAAAAGTACCTTTCTGATGGCTTTAATAATGTAGCATATTTGATTAAAATGCACCGTGGCTTAAAGTTGAATAAACATCACGTCCCTTTTACATGTGGGAAAAAATTAATCAGACACCGCATATGTAAGTATATATCTATGTGAATGAGAGAAGCTTATTTACATATACATGCGTACAAATACATACATATTTATCGGGTTTCTTGTGTCGGTCGGCGTCTTATGCTAAAGAGCCACAAGTCGTTTTGTCTCAATCCTTTTTCGACATTGAAAACATCGATTAGAAAGTTTTCTAACCTCATGCAGCACAAACCAGACTAGACCAGCTAGACAAAGCTCGCTTTAAAACACTGTGTAAAGACGCACACCGTCATATTTTCGGTTCATACCTTCGCGATTCAATATCCATCATTGCCCGTATTCTGCTCACATGGTTTATAAGCGGCTCTCGGTTTATACATATAGCGCAGCAGGAGTTTCGGAGAGTTTGAAGGAAGCACAATTAGCAAAGGCGCCGGCGCACAGTGTGTTATTTTGCGAATCTAGCGGAACTTTAATCGTTGAGCGTTTTAATGGTTTTTTAATTATGTTAAACTGTTAAATTATAAATTTGTATGTTATTTCATGAGTTTTTTAAGGTTACCTAAGTTTTAAAAATTTAATTACATACATTTAACACACGTACCGCACTCTATAAATGCTCTCATTTGATCAATTTTCTTTTTTTAAATGATAAACCTTATTTAAAAACTTTTAGAATGTTCATTAAAGTCTTGAAATATTATTTTAATTTTTTTTCATTTTAAGGATACCTAAGGATAAAAAAAACAAATAGACATTTAATTACTTAAGTTTTCTGACTCTTAGTTATTTTTATTGATTTTTTTTTATATTTGAAAAATTTGTATTTAAATGAATGATTAGAATTATTTATGGTGGTTTCTATTTCTATAAAGCATTGTACTTCGACTGGAAAAATATGTATCTGAGGAAAATAAAAATCTATTTATGACATCTCAATTTGTGTTTTGCCGTGAGAACTTCCAACTGATATGCTTTCGGAATCGCCTATATTCTTTGTTGCTTGCTTCCTGGTGCTCTTCGGACAACTGCCCAAGTGCTAATATGCAAGCACCTTATTAATACATGGGCTTCTTCTAGAGTTATTATTTTGTTCGTCTTTTCTTGACTTAATCTAGCCTTTTTGATGTTTGTGGCGCTTCCAGGAGAACGACTTGCAAGCCCCTTGTCAATATGAGCTTCATATAGGGGGTACAAATTAATTCGGTCCGTTTTTCTGTGTTCAAAATTTTTTTTTTATTGAAAAAACGTAAAAAATACATCACTCAAAGTATTGTCCGTCGGAAGCGACTACTTTTTTCCCATCTCTCTGGTAATTTTCGAATACCATCTCTAAAAAATGAGTCCTCTCTGGCATCGATCCAATCATTGAGCCATTCTTTGATTTCTTCAAAAGACCCGAGCCGGTGACCCCCCAAATCGTTTTACAGTGAAAAAGCCAGTAGTCGGAAGGAGCAACGTCTGGAGAATACGGCGGATGGGGTAAGACCTCCCATTTCAGCGTTTCTAGGTTGTTTTTGACCGCTATAGCCACGTGGGGCCGAGCGTTATCATGTTGCAAAATCACCTTGTCATGCCTTTCGATCGTGTCTGGCCGTTTTTCACGCAATGCACGGTTTGAGCCGTGCATTAGTTGTAGTCGATAACGTTTCCCATCAATGGTTTCGCCTGGTTTTAGCAGCTCATAGTACACCACACCCGTCTGGTCCCACCATATGCAGAGCATGACCTTTGAACCGTGGATGTTTTTCTTTGGCGTCGATGTAGACGATGATGGAACGGGTTCACCAGGCTTTGCATAGTATTTTTTCTTCTTGGGGATATCCACTTTTCATCTCCAGTCACGATCCGGTGCAAAAATCTCTTCCTTTGATGTCTTTCAAGAAGCAGTTCCGAGGTAAAAAATCGCCTTTCGACATCTCTCGGTTTCAACTCGTACGGCACCCAATTTCCTTGCTTTTGAATAAATCCAAATTTCTTTAACCGAACGGAAATTGTTTGCTGAGTCACTCCCAACGATTCTGCGAGTTCACTTTGCGTTTGGCACGGACCTTGATCCAGTAAAGCCTCCAATTCCTCATCTTCAAACTTTTTGGGCTGGCCAATACGTTCTTTGTCTTCGACGCTAAAATCACCACTTTTGAAGCGTCGAAACCACTCTCTGCATGATTTATCAGTCGGAGCAGATTCACCATAAACTTCTACAAGCATTCGATGGGCTTCAGCTGCACTTTTTTTTCCAATTAAAAAAGAAAATCAAAACTTCCCGAAAATGCTGTTTATTTAAGACAAATCCGGACATTTTCGAAGAGGCAAAAAACAATGTTGTTGTCAGAAACAGACGCTGATGCACACTAATAATTGTTGACAGATGTCACACCTTTCCAATGAAGTAGGTAATCGCTTCCAAGATCAGCCACAACTTACAGGTGGCGCCATCTTTTGAAAACGGACCGAATTAATTTGTACTCCAATATTTTACCAGATGATCTCCAACTAATTTCAGCTGCAAGTGCGATTTCGATTGGAGTTTTTAAGCCAAGATGTTCTTTTATTTCACGTTTTTGGATGTTTGGAGTGCATTCGTCAAATAATTTCGGTGATCGTCCCCGATTTGTATTTGAGCTTGCCGAAAGAACACCTTCAATTAAGCCTTTTGGTAGCTTAACTTCCTCATTCAACCACATTTCATTGGCTTTTCAAATACCGAAAATTGCAGAATTTGTCATTTTGCTATATATGTAGGTCAGTTGAAAAAAAAAAATTGTTTAGGTTCAGCAACAAGAAGCAATAGAAGTAAACGAATTCTTACACATAAGACACCAACGGAGATTTTAGGCATAATTACACGATGGATACATAAGGATACTTTTTAAAAGGCTTCACAAGCCATAAAATACAAAAAAAAAATAACATCACTTTTAAGGTCTTCAAACACACCAACATTTTTTTATTTTTTTTTATTCACTTTTGTTTTTATAATACACAATGTATGTATTATAATTATAATGTAATTTAATAACACACTAACTCTAGACAAAAATGCTTAAAACTAGCTTAAACAACAACTGACATAAAATCCCTTACTGGCCCTACTATTTAAAACAATTGAAATAAATAAACAATTTAGGCCAAGAAAAGTGATATTTTAAAAAAACTTAGCATCAGATCCTCTTTTTTTTTATAAAGAAACTTATAACCAAGAAAACTTATACATATATATATATACATATATATATATACATCTTTTTTGTTTTCATTATTGTTTTGTAATTTTTTTGTTTTTAATTTTTATTTAGTTAAAGCTAAAACTAAACTAAACCTACGTGCCACCCTGGCCTGCCGTAACATGCCCTTACCTACTCTAACCCCTTCTAACCTACCTTAGTCTATGTAAGACTGCCATTGGCATGTGGCAGGCTTGCCTTAAAGAGGCCGACCTAATAAAATTAACCACTGACGCAGTCCCTTCCAGCCACCAGAAGCGCTGATGCTGTCGGACGAAGTCTCTCCGATCTTGGCGTGACACCGATCTACTAAACCTGAGGCGCTCGGGCTCACGGAGTGCAACTTCACGTTCGTAGAGAAGTCGCCGCTCCACGGACTTACGCGCCATATGGAAGATTAACGGGATCGCCAATTCATCCTGGATCAGTTCACATTGATCTAAATAGTGGAATGCCTCTGGGGGGACAAAGCCGCTAAGGCGCACTTTTTCGTGGTACATGTAATTAGCGAAGTAAGCCCCGGATATTAACCGAAGTCATTGCCCTCGAAACGTGACCTCGGATCAGTTTTATTAGAAAATTATCCACTCGTACAATCCTGGCCCTATTGTATAGGACCTCGTTCGGGTAAAATTTCGTGTACCCAGATTCAGGTGTTCTATGTAATCCGAGACAATTTCTGAGACATGCCAGAGCAGCATCTACATGTTTGTCAAAATATGGATACTGATCCAGCACGATCCCAATCTGGCTACACTTTGTTTTGCCAGTGGACACCCGTCCGGTCCAAGAATTGAGAACCCGCGCCAATTTTTTTTAGTGTCTCGGGAGGCCCTAGACAAAGGCGTTCTGAACAAAATAGTTTCTGATTTCTGGCAGTTGGTTTTCAACTTCCAGTTATCACAATACTGCTGAATTTTTTCGAAGTCACGCTGCAAGAGGGTGACAATGATTAAATCGTCCGCATACGCTATTGAATGGTGAAGAGAAGCTATCAAATCACTGAAGTAAATGTTGAACAGGATCGGCGAGTTCACCGTACCCTGTTGCAGTCCGTTGTTAATATCAAATGTTTGGGTAGAAGCCACGTTGGCAATTTTCACTACGAACTTTCTACCTGTTAACATGTCAAAAATCATATATAGCAGTGGTTTACTTATGCCCAGCCGACTGAGCTTGTAATAAAGACCTCCTAACCATACGGGGTCGAAAACCTTTTCCAAGCCAATCAGACAGGCACCCGTGCATTGGTTCTGACACGAGTTTCGACGCAGCATGAACAGTATTATGCCCCGCTCTGAAACCGAATTGGTTATCCGGAATAATTTTATTGTCCTTAACCCATTTAGACAGGGCTCTATGGACCACCTTCTCGAAAACCTTGCTAATACTTGGAAGGAGACTTATCGACCGAAGATTTGATGGGTTAGAGGTATCTTTACCCCTCTTGGGAATTGGTTGTACCACCGCTGTTTTCCAACCCCCTGGATAATATGCATTATTTAGTGAATTGTTGAACAGAATGGTGTACGTCTCTACAGCCACTGGTGGGAGATGCCTGAGCACAACATTAGATACTCCGTCGATTCCCGCGGATTCTTTTTTTTTCAGTGACTCGAAGATCATCTGGAGATCTCCCGTCGGAATAAACAGGGTATTCGCCTCTTCATTGGTGACGGCATTGTTTGCCATGAAATCGTCATTGAACCTGGTAAAACCAAGATTCTCGGATCGCCAATGTTCGATATCATTTCTAAGGTAGGAGTGATGAAGTAGAACTCTGTTTTCCAATTCGTGGTTTGGGCGAATGCTATCATTCACCTTATACACTTCCTAGAAAACAGCTCCCACTGTCGCCACCTTCTCCTGAGGATCCTCGATCACGAAGAAATTATCATCCAAGACGGCGCTCTCCGGATCAATGCTGACTGTTCGCAAAAGACGTTCGTTGTCTGACGTTCTCGAAAGCTTCAGGTCCTGAATGTCATTCTGATTGTTTCTCCGAAATATTTTGTTAATTTGCGGGAACATACTCGCGTGGTTGGAATTTACAGGTTGGCTAACTTTTAACTCGGTCGTACGACATTGTGACAGCTGTAGCGAAAAAAAAACAATTCAAAGGAAATTTTCAAATCTGACGGTTGACGATCAATTGTAAGTATCTGGACAAACGTATTATTTTGTGATTTTTGTAATATTTTAGGGATATTTATTCTTTGTTGAAACAGGCAAAAAGGAAGAACAAATAATTGAAGCGGTGAAGGAGAGGGAAATTTTGTGGAACCTTTGCCATCATTTTTTTGTTTTTAACAATTTATATGCCAAGTAGAACATTTGCACAAAACTTGTAATAAAAAGAACTTTCTTTCATTTATCAATATTACTTTTATTATTATTTGCAATTTTCGAACAAAAGCACAAATTCAATTCAAACAGCTGTTTAAAATCTGACATAACAAAGCGACCTTATTGTGGACGAAATTTTTGGCAGATTGCCGACTGCGACAGCGACCGCATTGTGTTCTGCGCTTAAGAGGGCCTTTGGAGGCAAATTATTTTCTTCTGATATTCTTCGTGGAACCAAGAAATAAGGTGTCCCACGAGCAGTGTGACAAAAATCTAGAGCGTGTAGGTCTGGTCAAGACAAGAAAAAAATCGTATGGGAGGGGGGGTCTATTCCCCCCCGTTTAGCCGGGAGGGGCAATTTTCTAATAAATTGACTTAATTTGGAAAAAAAAATTATTAAAAATCAACAGTTACATCCACAATGCCGCGATATACTTTTTTGTAAAGCCAGAAACCTCTTCTTTCATCTTGTTTTTAAACGAAGCTGTTTTAAGGAATAGTTTTTGAGAAATTAATTTTCAAACTCCAAATTTAAAAAAAAAAATGAAAAAACAAAAATTCGAATTATTTTTTTTTCAAAATTGTATGTACAATAATTAAGTACTCATTTTTTTCAAAAATTAAATTCTCTTATTAGTTTTTAGGTAAAAACAGAAAACCGGATGCAAAAATGTCTTGTAGTTTTTGAGAAATTAAAGAAAAACCCGAACCATTTTTTTCTAAGAAAAACCTTTTTTTTTGTTTTAACGCGGCTGGAGTTGTAGGCAAATTAATGTATGAAACATTGACCTCTTTTTTATTATTTTTAAAAAATTCGGAGTTTTATTATAATAAATTTTCAATATGATCCCCATTTTTTAGAAGGCAAAGATTATATCCTTCAAATGGCTGCACATAAGTCTATGCTTGACAAATTTTCCTGCAATTTGACTCCAGCGACTTCAATCCGTTCTTTCAGTTGTTCCAAAGATACTATTTCCACTTCGTAAACATAATTCTTCATGAATCCCCACACACAAAAATCTAGAGGTGGCCATTCCGTGGGGCCCCTTCTTCCGATCTAACGGTCACTAAATTGATCATCCAGCCAGTTTCTAACCCGTAAGCTGTAGTGTGCTGGTGCTCCATATTGCTGGTAGATTAAATTATCTGCTATGACCAAAGGAACGTTGTCCATCAAATCGGGCAAAAGGTCTCGTAGGAACTGCAGGTATGATTCTCCATTAATAACGGCATTCAAAAACCGGGGCCCGATTACAGTTTGTCCAACAATACCAAGCCAAACATTACAGCTAAAGCGGTGTTGTGATTTATTTTGTTTTTTGTTGTGTGGATTGGTGCTTCTCCAATGATGCAAATTGTGGAAGTTAGTAACCCCATCTCTGGTAAACTGTGCTTCATCCGTCCAGAATATCCTTGCAAAATAGTTTCGTTCAGTTTCATCTCGAAGCAGTAATGATCGACAAAATTCAGCTCTCAAAAACTTGTCGTTTGAGGTGAGTTCCTGAACTGGCCTAAAATTGTATGGGTGTAAGTTTTCAGTATGAAGCACTCTCCATACTCTACATTTGGGCACTCCAAGCATAATAGCTATCCTCCTTGTACTAAGGAAGGGATTACGTCGGACCAAATCCAAAATTCTCTCATCTAAGATTCCTGATCCATCTGTAACAGATCTTTCGCTTCTTCGATGCTCTAGCGCTCCGTGCTCTCGCAGACGTGGGTTTGCCTACAAGTCCAGCCGCGTTAAAACCAAAAAAAAGGTTTTTCTTAGAAAAAAATGGTTCGGATCTTTTTTTAATTTCTTAAAAACTACAAGACATTTTTACATCCGGTTTTCTGTTTTTAACTGAAATCTAGTAACAAAATTGAATTTTTGAAAAAAAATTAGTACTTAATTACATACAATTTTGAAAAAAAATAGTTCGATTTTTTTTTTTTCAAAATTTTGAGTTTGAAAATTAATTTCTCAAAAACTATTCCTTAAAACAGCTTCGTTTAAAAACAAGATGAAAGAAGAGGTTTCTGGCTTTACAAAAAAGTATATCACAGCATTGCGGATGTAACGGTTGATTTTTAATATTTTTTTTCCAAATTAAGTAAATTTTTTAGAAAATTGCCCCTCCCGGCTAAACGGGGGGAATAGAGCCCCCTTCCCATACGATTTTTTTCTTGTCTGCACACAGCTCGTGAGACACCCTGTATAATAGTCCGGGAGGTAGCGCTGCAATTTTTCTAGGAATTTTATACCGAATGAATTTTATTTCAAACAGTTGTTTAATGTTCAGAAATCAGTAAAGTGAGCGTCAGTTGTCGCTGGAGCTAAAGGAGACAGCATGAAAAAGTCATTGGAAAACAATCCGCTCCGATGAATTTTATACCGAGCAAAAATGTATGAAATTATTGTTTCAATCACATTTAAAAAAAAAAAGCTCGGCATCGGGTACTATGAGGTGTTAAAACCAAGTGAAACAATCACAGGTGCTCGTTATCGAACGCAATTAATGCGTTTGAGCAGAGCATTAAAATACAAACGGCCGCAGAACAGTGCGAGGCACGATAAAGTGATTTTGCAGCACTACAACGCTCGACCCCACGATGCAAAAAAGGTCAAAACGTACTTGGAAACGTTAAAATGGGAGATTCTACCCCACTCGGCGTATTCTCCAGACATTGCTCCCTCTGACTATAACCTGTTTCGATCAATGGCGCATGGCTGACCAACACTTCCGATCTCATGAAGAAGTCACAAATTGGATCGATTCGTGGATCACTTCAAAAGATGACCAATTTTTCGACGCGGGTTTTAAGATTAAGATTAAGAATTTGTTCGCGATAAAATATTTTAATATTTTTGATCATGCCCTGGATGGTTATCACGTTGACTGACGGTCTTATCCCCGTCAAAAATACAGCTGACGATTTTCTTTATTATTTTAAAAGTATGAAAATCTAGATGTATAAATTTCATAAGGTATAAAATAAATTTATTTTTCAAATTTTCAATGAGCTTCATGCACGTGACTGACATATAACGCCCCTCCTCAATACCGCTGACAATTTTTTTTTTTTAAATGTGATTGAAACAATAATTTCATACATTTTTGCTCGGTATAAAATTCATCGGAGCGGATTGTTTTCCAATGACTTTTTCATGCTGTCTCCTTTAGCTCCACCGCTATCGAAGCAGCTGACGTTCGGAGCTGTTATGTGTTAGGGGAAAACTATTATTGTTATGATTTTCAGTCGGTATAAAATGACTTGCTCAACTATAGTGCTGCCTCCCGGACTCAACCTCAACTTATAACAACATTTTCTTTTATTTCAGCGTTTCATATATATTCTTTTCCCTTTTCGGTTCATATTTTCTGTGAAGTCCTTTATTTTTATATGTACATAATTTTTAACCTTGAAGGCATCGATTGGACCAATCGTTGGCAATATGCAAGCTCAATTTTATGCCAATCATCTAAACCCTCTCTTAAGCTCATTTTTATTTGAAAATTTGGTCTTATCAATTTTTTTTAGTCGGTTCTCTATAGAACTGATATCCGGATTTTGAGGTGGAGTTTGAATAACATGGGGACAATTGTACCAAAGCGAACTTTTAATGCCTTGTGTTTACAATCATTGTTTTGAAAAAACCGCAAATTGTCCCTAAGCGGGAGCTTGGTCTTGTATTGTGGAATATTTTGTTTTAAAATATCCAAATACAAGTGCTGGTCCATATCCTGTTCAATAAATTGGAGAGTGTCTGAACCGACAGCCAAGAAGGCACCCAAAACCATCACAGACTCACCTCCATGTTTTAGGGTTATCCGCAAATTTTTGGAACGATTTTCCTTCTATTCAAATTTACTTTATGAAGCATGTCTCTTATCGTAGAAGGACTGGCAAGATTTGGCGCAATAAGAAAGAGTTTTCTTTCAAATTCGCGCACCAAATACCTTTTTTCCGCTTCACTAAAAGTGAGCATATTTTTCTTTATTGGTCACCTTTCCACTTATCTCATAACGTATTATTATGCCACGAACTGTTGATAGCTTTTATTAACAATACGCTATATTTCTCGAAAACATTTTCCATCTTGCGAGTGTTAAACAATTAATTCCCGGATATCTATAGAAGTTTGGCCATTTTGTCTTCCCATTTTTGTAAAACTCGATTTTTGTTGCACAGAAAATAGTCAAGAATAAGAGATAAATGTCAAAAAAGGTTTAAGTTTTATAAATGCCGTTAGTTGATGAAGTATGAAGTTAGTCGCGTTTGCGGCAAAATGAGCGAGTTTCGCTTGTGCATAGTTTTGGAAGTTGAGGTTTTGTTTATATAATAACGTTTATTTTTGTTTATGGATTTTTGTTTGTTTTCTGTTTTGAATAAAAAATTGAATATCTGAAAAATAATATTTAATATTTGTTTTATTTACTGCTTAATTTCAGAGATTTTTACTTTTTTTTCCAAGTGAGCGAGTTTGGCTTGGAGCCACTGTAGCTGATGGCAGATTTTGTCACACTGAAATCTAGGGCTAAACGATTCCCGTGAACGCCTTCATCAAGCTTTTTTAACATCTTAACTTTCGTTTCCAAAGACACAGAGTTTTTTTTCCCGTTAATTTGACATTTTTAATAAATTACATTCACTTTTTGATCGAGACTGAGCCAAATATGTACATGCGAATCAAATTTTAATAGGAGTATAACCAAATATGTATCTGAATATGACAAAAAAATGCGAAGGGAATCACCATTTGGTGATTCTCCTTTTTATTTTTACCTTGTTGAAGCAAAATAAATACAAAAATGGGAATTCCCATAATGAGAACCTCAGTTCTACTTTTAGTGCATTCAATGCACTAAAAACTCAGGTTCGAATTTCTGGAAGATTCGAATTTCCGAAAGTTCTAATTTGTGTGCGTCCGCTGTACCACGATAGCACATTCCGATCGGGCATTATTCCCCCCGAGGTATTTTTCAATATTGATTCCGAAAGATCAGTGCACAATAGAGATAGTATCCCAGTAATTTACCACCGCCACCGGGCGCCAGGGACAAACGGCTGCGTTGATGGGTACGTTGACGTTGCTCATGAGCTCATTCGTTTTAGTACGGCAATGGGAACTGGGATTTTTCGGGTGTCGCTAATTACGTATAGCACGCCAATTTCGTTAAAGCATCGAGCAAACAGGAGACGCGAAAACCTGTCGCGGATAGACGCAATTAGGTGGGTGACCAATTGAAACGAAACATCTGTTCTTTCCAACTTAAATGTATTGAAGATTAAACTAAGCTGCTTAATGTAGATAAAGATATTAGAGTAGGCAAAAAAATGAATCTAAGCTTTTTACAGACATATATGAAATTAGAATAGACAAGTTTAAGCCTAAATGCGTTTTTAATATAAAATATAGTTAGACCCCGTATAGGGCCAATAAGGCATATTAAATATTAAGATCAATTTAAGTTAGATTTGAAGATTTTTGTCTAGGAGATAAGAATAGGAAAATAGAACAACAAAAATGAGTCAAAAAAAAAAGATTACAAGCAATGTAACCAAGGGCACCTGGTTTAATGTCAAATCGGATGCCAAGACCTGATGTTGGTTATGACCGTGAAGTCCTAATTCGTGCTACTTGGAAAAATAGTTTTAAATGTAAATAAAGAGAACAAAAATACCTTTCCACAATTATTAGATTTGTATTATTGCGCCCGGATGTCGGACTCTAATAACACGATTGTTTCAGTATTTGAAGAGCGGTTGCACCGGATTCCGTAGTTAGTCTGCTCATTTGACGCCCACAGACAGATATGTAGTTATTCGCGTATTTATAAGCATGTATTATATATATAAGCTCGCGTGCTTTCACGTACGTATGTGTTCGTCTTAGCAAGTAATTTTCCAGTCTAAATTTAAATTACAATAAATGACTTTTGGTAATTTATTTAAATCAGAGATCATTTCCGAGAACATAATTATCTTGTGCATGGCAACTTCGGGGTTTTACGCGCCTAAGCTACGTCTTTCTCGAATATCAATTATAAGACTTTAAACTCTTTGAAATCTTGAGAGACATTGAATTTTACCCCGAAAATAACAAAAAAACTTTTTGAAATACTATATTTGATCATAATTGGAAGCATGTCCTTGAGCAATCAGTCTCACGACCAGCTGCTTGATGTTTCGACGACGCTGACAGATGAAGTCTATGTATACTTAGATATGTACTTGTACAAAGAACATTTACTTAGCGCCTGTGTTGCGTCACCAAAATCGTTCCCGGCAATTTAAAGGTAGAAAAGCCAAAAGATAGACATGAATATATGCAGGCACAAGTGTCTACACATGAGCCTCTGCTTAACTCTTTCCCTCACCTTCACGTGATGGCTTCCTCTGACTGGGGCATCAAATTTGATGATCGCCTTGTTAGTAGAGAAGCAGTAAATATATATTACGATCAAGGCAGAGATCGTTGATCCGTACCAGGGGAAGAACTACTTGATGATGGTTCTGCCAACTTGCCAAGAAGTCGGCACCTAAACGGATTATTGCCTTGTTACATAACAGTCATGGTTATAGTCACAAGAGAACGCAAAGATCTTGATCGATCACGCTTCAATTTCAAAACCTTAAATAATCTGCATACACCATAGAACTATTAACATGCCACCAGAAAAACGGCGTCTGTTGTGCTCGGTTTCAAGTCATTATCTACGAATATAGACATCTCCATGTACAAAAGCAATTGATTTTAGCAGCACGGCACATAGCCGCTTCCCATCTAAAGCCGATGATTTCAGAATACCATCTCCTGATTTACACTAATAGCTCCGTATAAAGGTTCTCCGCATGGAGCTGAATATTCCCGATTCGTGCCGCGTCCCTTGAAAAGGTCTGAAATCTACTCAGTACAGCTTGCCCTAACAATATACAACAATCATATTCTTAGCAATGTCGTTCCGTAAACTAGACTGGTGGAGAAATGCATGGTCTAGACAAACTCGAGACCACCTTAAATGCACACATTGTAATTGTGGGTTTACCGCTTAAATACCGAAAATTAAACTTTTTTTCAATACTTTTAAACCACAGCTAGGCTGAAAAGTCTAATCAATCACATCGCACCGCGCATATCTATAGCGAAGAGTATACCTCGCTAGAGCCGTAGAAAAAGACAATGGAGGTCAGCAACGATCTAATTAAGACCTCCGATGTTATAAAGGATTCAACATTTCAAAGGATTATGTGATTTATTCAATATTTTCCTTGAAAAGATCATGCGGAACTCACTGGCTAATACTACACACACGATCTATTTTAAGACGACGTGATTGGTGGTGTACGCAGATGACTTTGACGTGATTTGACGAATACAGCGAAACGTCAATATACATTCAGGAGCATCGAAGCACAAGCGGCTAAGGTGAATCAGCGAGAAAAGACATACTACACCGTCGTGATGGCCAGAACGTCACCATTGGCATTTATAGCTTTGAAGTAGTCAAGGATTCACATAACCTTGATCATCCTCTAGGGCGCGGAAACCTGGACCTTATTTACATTTTTACTAAATAAAAAAAAATGATTTTGAGTGATGGACATTTTTATTTCGACCTTTACAGTTTTTTTCTGTTAAGTGGACAAGATGATATCCGCCAAGTGGCTGCCCTCAGTGTTGATACACATTTGTACCCATTTTATCGCATTTTCCATGACTTCCCGCAAGATTTTCGGTGATAACTGCTCGCATTCCTGTCGAATATTCTCCTTGAGGGCTGCGATTGTCTGAGGCTTGTTGGCATAAACCTGCACCTTCTAGTAGCCTCAAAGAAAAATGTCTGGGATGGTTAAATCGGGCGATCTTGCTGGCCATGCCGACTCGCTAAAACGGGAGATTGTTTTCTTTTTTTTTTTTTATAATTTACGCCCACAAAAAGGGTTATGACTACCCATAAGTGTCCGGAATCAAGACACAGCAAGGGCCGAAGGTATAGAGAGAGAAAGGGAGAGGAGGCACCGGTGCACATTGGTTTTAAATGTTTGTGGATTGTAATGAGTGGGAAAAGATAGGACTTTGAGGTGGGAAGAGCATTCCACATTCGTCTGATTCGGCTAAAAAACGAGTCTCTAAATTTTACTGTGCGTTTGAAGACAGGCTTGAAGGTGAACTGATGAGCATTCCTGGCAAGACGAGTATTGCGAGTGAATTCATGGAGGTGAGGAATGCAATTGGCTAACTCATTTGAGCAACGGTTGTTAAAATAGCGATAAAACAATGACAAGGAAGACACATTACGTCGGTGTTCGAGCGAGTCAATTGACTTTGCGATATTACTGTCTCCTATAAGTTTTATGGCTCGCTGTTGTATTCTATCTAGTAGGTGCAGTGATGTCTTAGGGGCACCAGGCCAGATATGACCGTTATACTCAAGCTTGGGGCGGATGTAGGTCTAATAAATTGAAGCCAAATCGGAGGGGGTGAAATATTTCTTGCATCGTTTAAGGACACCTAGACATTTTGCCGTGTTTTTGACGACTTCAAATATATGATCATTCTAATTAAGTTTGGTATTGATACACATTTTTCGGTTTCGCCGACACAAGCGCCATTCATGGATAATGGCTGATTATTACGGGTTCGATTTAACGACAGTGGACAGTAGGGTTGGTTTTGTTAGAAGCATTGAATTCCACTCTTTTATTTTTACCCCAATCGATTATGCTGTCAAGATCGGAATTCAATGTGCTTAACATACGCTGCCGTTCCAGTTCTATGGCCGAAGAGCAGGGACGTGAGTTCGGGAATGAATATGAAAAGCTGAGAGTACTGTCATCAACGAAGGAGTGGATTGGATTAGAAGTAACAGATAAGAGATCATTTATAAAAATGAGAAAGAGAGTCGGAGACAAAACAGAGCCTTGGGGGACACCAGCATTTATTTGGTGAATATCAGACTTGAACCCATCCAAAACAACTTGAATTGAACGGTTCGAAAGGTAATTTCTAATCCATAGAAGCAGTGATTTATCGATGCGATAAGCACGCATCTTCGACAAAAGAGCCTGATGCCAAACTCTGTCAAATGCTTTTGAAATATCAAGCGCAACGATCTTGCTTTCACCTAAATTGTGCAAAGATTGGTTCCACTTTTCGGTGAGATAGGCCACCAGTGGACCTGTTGCTGCGAAAACCGTATTGCCTGTCATTAAGAAGCTTCCGCGTTTCAAGATATTTCATAAGCTGACGGTTTATCAGCGTTTCCATGACTTTGGAAAGAAGGGACGCTAGTGCTATGGGTCGGTAGGAGGAGGGGGACGATATATATGCCCTTTTTAGGACTGGACAAAGGCTGCTTTCCATCTACTGGGAAAGAGACCCGAAGAGTAGGACAGATGGAAAAGCTTACGCAGAGGTTTTGCCAGCGCAGAAGAACACCTCTTCAGAAGTATTGGGGGTATGCCATCCGGGCCAGCGGATTTGTGTACGTTGAGATCTTTAAGTACTCTTGCAACTGTACGAGTGCGAAAATGGATTTGTCCCATGGTGAAATCAACGCTCTCAAGTACAATGTGGAATCTGACAGCGTTGAGCTATACGCGAAATGCGCAGCAAGCAGATTGGCCTTGTCTAAAGAGCTGACAGCTGGAATGTCATTGTAAATGAGCGTGGGAATTGAAGATTAAACTGAATTCTTTACGTTTTTCACGAACGACCAAACGTTTTTGCTACCCTTGGGACATTGTGGCACTTTTTACCTCAACTTTTGTTCGTGGAAGAATTTTACACGTCTAATTAATGCATTTCAGTCATTTCCGGCCATTGTAGCTCGTGCTGTGTGCGGTTGATTCTTATTAAAACCACATGTTCACCAAGCCCCGCTCAACCAATTCCGGCAGTATGAAGTCGTTTATCACGGCCCTGTAACGTTTGCCAGTAACAGTGATCGTATTGCCGATGGCGTCCTCAAAAACATACGGCCCAATCACTCACCTCGCGTGAACGCCTCACCATACAGTGGCTTTTAGGGGATGAAATGGCTCTTCGTGCATCACACGCGAATTTTCAATGTCCCAGAAAGAAGATTTTGCTTATTGACGTAACCGCTTAAGTGGAAATGCGCCTCATCGCTCATGATGATTTTCGATACAAAATCGTCCTCTTCGTTGTTGAGAATAAGAATGGTTTGAGAGTAATTCACACACGACTGACGGCCGTCAGCAGGCATTAACTAATGCACTGCTTGCACTGTACGGGAACATGTGTAAGTCTTTCATTAAAATTCGTTGTAGGGTCCGTCTGATGATGCCCAATTGCGGGGATCGTCGTCTGGCTGATGTTTCTTCGTTCTCAGCGACATCGGCAGTCACAGCCGCGATATCTCAGCCGTCTGGTGGCGGCCACGCCCTGCATGGTCTCCTGTGGTTCCAGTCAGTTCGAATCGAGTAGTTAAGCGCCGGAATGTTTGCCCAGTCAGCGCGACACGATAAGGAAATCGACGTCGAAATTCCCGCTACGCTAACACCACCGACCGCCACAATTACTCCACGCTCTTGCGAAGTATAGCGCTCTATTACTTGTCTGTTTGTATACTGCAGCTGTCTCGTTCGTAAATATCAAATATGATTGACATACAACGCCGCTTGCAAAAATTATACATCTTGCGATAGAGTGATTAATTTTGCACCACCTTGTATAATTGACTAACGTAGTCTGCCATTCGATTTGAAACCTAACCTTTGACAAAATTACTTCATCAGATCTTAAAGTAGACCGCACCGCACTGACTGAGGAAATCACGGTCAACACGTTCATGATGTCGTCTTTGAAAACCTATATTGTTGTATTGCATCAAAAAACAACTAGAAAGAAAGACAACATTTGTGCAAAAAGCATTTTTATTTTTGTGTTCTTCTTTTGCTTCCGGCTGGAATTCCAAAGCATTGCCGTAATAATTTATGTGTTGATCTTCAGCCTTTGCTTATTTTGTTGAAGCGATTTGCTGCTCGAATATAGGATAGAGCTTTGATACGTTATCCCAAGTCTTTTGACCGTTTGATAAGGCTCTTACAACATCTGCAACTTCGTCCAGCTACAAGCAATCGAAGGAATAAAGTAAATATAAAAAAATAATATTTTCACAACGAATTGCGTTACCGAAATCCGAACTTGTGTCATTGAATCCCGTTCCCGCAAGGTGACACTATGGGGCTCCTTTAGTGTGTCAAAGTCAATGGTTATGCCATATGGAATAGCGATCTCATCAGTACGCGCATATCGTCGGCCTGTATAAGGAGCAAAATCAAATAAATATGAACTCAGGAGCATGCCATAAAAAAGGGACATTACCAATAGATCCGCTTGAGTCATCAACTTTATGAGACACATCGGCCCTTGTAAGAGCAGACGCTAAAACAAACAATTGTTAACATGGTACATTTTTACAAAGGACACTATATTTACAGAGCTTCTCGACGAATGGTATGAATTCGGCATTATTACTAAGAGGCAGAACACTGCATTTGAGTGGAGCAACTACGGCAGGTAGAGAGAAATAACAACGTTGTTCATCTTCGCTGCGAGACTTAAAGTTTTGTTCGAGCAGGGCATATAGTATTCGTCCAATACCTGTGGGATGGGAGAAAATCAGTCAGAAAAAGTGAGAAACTATTTAACTAATGATTACCAAACGACGGTTCGATGACGTTAGGGATGATTTCTTCGACGTGAACTGTCTTCGTGGAACGCTTAACCGAAATTGTTTCATTGGTTAATTCGAACACATTGCCCTCAAACGAGAAGTCGTGCTTCCTAGGGAAAAAAGGCGTAACACGTATGTTAAATATATAAATATTCAAACGTACTTCTTTTCAACGAGATTCTTCTCCACTTCCTCGATGTCATTGATTGATAAGGCCGACAGAGCTTGCGTAAGGGTTTTGGCATCCTTCTTAAAGGTTTTGCCAAATGTTTGTTTGTTAATCGCTATCTCGGTAACCTCAATATCCTTGGGTTCTGATAAGCGCTTTTCGGCTACTAACCGAACGCCAGTTGCTACCATGTGTTGTTTAAGATCATAAGCTGATCGATCAGCACATCCAACGCACTCTATCCAACCCTAAATGTATACGATTTTGAATATTAAAAAAATATTTTCATTTCGATTTTCAGTGTGTTTTAACTTACATAGCTAGTTAGGCACTCAGCGTCCCAACAGTCGCAAGCGTAATGAGCCATTTCATTGGCTAAATGCTGACGGAAACGTAGATATTTAGGATTGATTCCAATGGATATTAAGAATTGATGTATTCTAGCCACATAATATCCAAGAGTTTCATTGGCAACAAGACCCTAATTGAAAAATAAAATTAATTAAGTTAGCGAGCAAACTGGTACTAAATTAAAAACATGTTTCTGGATGGTCAGCACGTGCAACATCTGACGTCAAGTACTTCGCATATTATAAAATATGTACGTCACAGCAATATATTTTTTTATGACTGAATTAAGATCATTAACAGCTTAGCGTTTAAAGACCATGGATAAACATTCCTCCACTAACTGACTGGAAATGTGTCAATAAAAACTCAAATAAGTAATCATCAAAATTTATTTTGTCTACTTTGAAATAGGCTCCATTTGAAGCGGCCCAATTTTTTCAACGAATAATCCCGCCATCCATATACTTTTTATAGGCAAATTCCAGGTAGTTCTTTCAGTGATTTTTCTTTTATGCCTCGAATCAACTCAAAACGGCACCCACTACATGGTTATTTGAGTTTCGGAATATGCAATATCTAGAGAATTTTGATTTGATTTTGGTGGTGGCTATACCCCGATTTTATTGTGCTTAATTCAAGCTACATACTTAATTTAACTTACTATCTAGGAAACTAAGAAAGAGGGCGATTGAGACGGAGTTTTAGAAAAGGAGTGCTGATTTTAAAGTCGAAACAGTTTTTCTCATTAACATTCCGCTGCATACGGGAGATAGGTTCATTGGAGCCATAGGAGGTACGAGAGGTGGGTACAGTGGGTGCATAGAAGAGACGTGGATTCCGTGTATTACGAGGGTTAGTGTTAAAAAAGATAGAGTTATAAAGGGTCGCGCAATTGATGGTACCTGAGAGGAATCGATGGATGAAAAGGATGTCGGATAATCCTTCTTCGTTCTTCCATAAAATTCACATATTTCAGGCGGTCTTGATAGGGAGGTAGGATCAGAGGATTGTCCCAGGGTAAGCCACGAAGAGAAAAACGGAGAAAACGGCGTTGGATACTCTTGATTGTGGAAATGTGTGAATGATAGTAAGGAGACCACATTTGAAAGGGGTATTCGAGAATAGGGCGAACAAAGGATATGTAGAGAGACCGAGTGACGTAGGGATTGGAAAATTCTTTAGACCATCGTTTCACGAAGCCGAGTGCAGAATTGGCCTTAAGAATTATATCGCTGATATGTGCAATGAAATTGAGTTCCTGGTCGCTTAATACACCAAGATCACCGATCACCTGAACGGTAGAAAGGGGTTGATTATGGAGAAAGTAGAGGCGGGGAGAGGTTTGTTACGTTTGCGGGAGAAAGTAATAGATTGACACTTGGAGATGTTAAGGTCGAGGCAGTTCTTGGAGTACCAGGTGGAAAAGCTGTTGAGGTCGAATTGAATAAATGAAGAGTCATGTTCTGAGGATAAAAGAAGCAGGCCTAAATGACTGCCTTGGGGGACACCGGAGGAAGCAACGAACGAGTAGAGAGGGCAGATCTAAAGCGAACGCTGAAGTGGCGATTTTCCAGGTAAAATTAAATCCTCTTTAATAAGATGGGTTCAAAGCCAAGAGAAGATAGTTTGAAAAAAATTAATCTGTGTGAAATTTTATCAAAGACCTTACTGAAAACAGTTGAGATAACTTCGACTTCCTTACCATTTTCTAAGGCTGAAAGGGTGAAGCGAATTCTATAAGGTTTGTGGGTGTAGACCTGCCTTTGAAGAAGCCGTGTTGTCTGGGGGAAATTAAAGACTTGTATTGAAAACTTAAATTATCATACAAAATACTTTCGAAGATTTTGGGTATATGAGACAGTTTGGCAATGGGACGGTAGTTGTTAATGTCATTCATCGGACCCTTTTTGTGTATAGGTGTTATAAAAGAGGTTTTCCAGACCCGGGGAAATTCACCTTGAGAAAGGGGTAGGCTGAAGATTTTTGAGAGGTAGAGAAAGGGAAAAGGAACATTTTTTTAAAAATATAGCAGGGAGGCCGGGCCAGGGGTGAATTCATCATTAAGTTGCTTTAATCTTTCTTCGTTGATATCGGGGTCGACACTACGAGGGAGAAATGGTCCAAAGGAGAAGTTTGGTAAATAGTTGAAATAGGTATGATCGGGTGCAAAGGAATCAGGGGTGAAAGATTGATTGAAAAAGGTGGCAAAAAGGTTGGCGATGTAATGAGGATCATTGGAAGTTTCATTATTGAAGGAGAGTGAGTTTGGGTAGCCATCAGATTTTCTTTTGTAATTAACGAATTGAAAGAAGGACTTGGGATTATTTATAAGGTTGGTTTGCATCTCAACTAAGTAGTGTTGATAGAGAGATTTATAAAGCTCTACAAAATGCAGGTAAGTAATTAACTGAGCCGACAACTTTTTTTATATACAGATTTGCAGATGAGTGGTAATCAAAACAAAAAGTTATAAAATTTTACGCTAAACAGGTTTGCAAATTTTTTTTTTCTAATATTTTTAATCAATATTAAAAAAAAAAATGTCTGTTCAGTAGAATCAGTAATCCGTAAGCTTTCGAATGACGTACGTATATTGATTTATCTTAAATCAGTGCCGAGAAAAGTGTTTTCGAAGTTCAGAAAAGGATAGTTATCAGGACGACCATTTAAAAAAAAAAAAAAAAACTTTTTACGTATTTAGACGTCATTTTGGTTTTTTGGGGTAAGTGTTTTTAGTATGTAGAAATCTCGTTCAAAACAATTAATTGGTATTGCTACCATTATTACTTATTAATTATTTTGACTAGTTTCCAAGATGCCTCGTCGCCCCTTCAAATAACGCAAGGATTAAGTCCAATTTTCGCAAATGTCAAGAATCAATTTTTCGGAAATTCAGAAATATATTTTACCCACTTCTACTGATTTTCATTTTCTTTGCGTCATTTGATGCAGAATTGTTTACAGATTTAGAAAATAAAAATAATAAAAAAAATATTTTTTGATCGAAATTTGGTTGCTGTCCCCTTAAACTCCTCTGAATCAGGTGAACGAAATTCTTCCTCACCTTCCTTCTATGTGAATGATTCGTGCTGCCTGATAGCGGTATTTTCACTATCATCGCCATTATACAGTCTGCCGAATTGGTTTTCACAGCGAATGGGGCTATGACTTTTCTACCAGCAGAATAATTCGTGCAGGCTTTCGCCTTGGCATTATCGTTTCACTGTTTCCTTGGTCGACTAGTTACCACGGATGCCGAAAAATCAGGACTTTAATTGCTTCCGATCAGCAAATCATAGTTCGCAGCGATGTTAAACTTTAGCAAGTCAACCGCTTCCTAACATTAAAGCAAACTTCAAATGATAAAAAGCTGGATGATAGGATGTCGAAAGATTTCACTAAAAAAAATGGTTTTGATTGCATTTCCATTAGCGATTCGTATTAAAGGGACAAGTGGCGGTTTTGTAGCAAGCGAGATGAACCAGTGTTTACCACTTCTAAGATCGGTTTACATCCCAAGAAGTTAATGCTCCGTATTTAGTAGCGTTAAAAGGGAGAATACCATCAGACAACGAAACGGTCGATTCGGACTGTTTGCAGTTCAATCAATGAAAGATAGAAATCAGCAACGTGTCCGGAGTTACAAGTTTGCAGACTCGCTAAAAATGATTTGAGTTTGGCTGGGATGTTTTGCCCCATCCATCATATACCTCCGAAATCCCAGTCTTTCATTTAGTTCGGACGCTGTAGGACTTCCTTCAAACGCCTCGAAAACTGCTTGGAAAGTTTTTTCGTTAATAAAAAAAACAGGATTTTCAGAGGAATTTTGAAATTGCCTTATAAAGACGTATTTTAAAAGAGCAATAGACAAAGAGGCTTTGGAGGGTTTTAGCTTTCAACATTTAATCAAGGATGTTGATTAAAAAGTTATTCCAATCGCATCTGATGATATGGGGGAGAATTACTGCAAAAAAGCAGAAGCGTAATACTCCTAATTAATTTTCTCAAAGAAATAAGTATGAACGTAGCTTTCTAGTATCTAATAGCTTAAATATTGCTTTCGGATAGAGTATTGAAAGTGAATAAGAATCAGAATTTCTTACCGAGTCTACTGCTTCTCCCATAGTCAACTGCATCGCGCCCTTGCCATCCATTTGATTGCAAGCAGAATAGAAAGTCATTGGAGTATCCCGCACATACTTAAACTTGGGATGGTCCTTATGACTTGGATCACAAAAATGTTCAATTTCGGCCATTGTGAACTCTCGAACACGGATCAAACCAGATCGAGGAGATATCTCATTACGGAACGAGTTACCTAAGATAAACATCTTGATTAGAAATCTATATTTCATAGAAAACGCAAAATCAATACCAATTTGCGCAGCAGCGAACGGCAGTTTGCCTTGATTGAACTCGAGTAATCGTTTGAAGTTTACGAAAATGCCTTGTGCGGTCTCGGGTCGAAGGAAACTAAAGATAAAAAAAATGGCAGATGGTCTAATGTGTAATTCCAATAATATTTTTATACTGTTTTACCCTTTTATAAGGCCAGTGGGTCCAATTTGAGTTGCGAACATAAGATTAAATTCAATGGGATCGGTAAGTTCGTTGCCAGTTATTGGAGATTTCATTTCATATTTTCTGAGAATGTCCCTCATTTCGTCCTTGGTCATTCCGTCCAGCTATGAAGAGCGGAAAGGAAATGTGAAAGCGAATTTTGACCTTGTATGAATTTCTACCTTTATGGTAATATCCTCGGCGGTTTGTTTGAATGCGGCAGTGGCATTTTTTTCAGAGGCAAGTTTCTCTAGCGAGTTCTTAATGAGATGATCCAGACGGAAACATTCGCCGTTCTTGACATCTTTCACCATTAGATCAGCAAAGCGTTCCACATGACCTGATGCTCTGTAATTGAAAAAGATAAAATATTTAATTACAGAAAACGAATCACAAGAGATTATACATATGTATGTATTTAAGAGAAGACCATTTTATTCATTTATAGCACAGTTCTCCTTATTTTCTACAATTACCTAAAGTGACTGAAATCAGGCCAGGGGAATATACTGAAGAATTCCCTATTTGAAGTCCTTTAGTTTTTACAAAGTCTGTCGGGCGACGTGTCTTTTTTGTCCTTTACGATTAACCCTAACCAAACAATTTTCTTGAACATTCTCACTGACTTCAGGAAGTCGCTCACAGTATTTACTTGCACTACCCATGTATCGATCTTAGAAGTGAATCAAGGTTTCTTTAAAAGGTGTATGATCAATATTAAGCCTGTCAGCAATGCTAGCGACAGTACGTTAATATCATCGATGTGAATTGCAAACCACTTTAAAATACACTAAATGTTAGTTATTGCAGTTCCAACACTCACTCCTTTTGTTTTATTGGAACAGATTGGAAGAAATTGGATTCCAGTCTCATTTAAAGTCTAATTCTCAAAAAGCTATCGCTCGAATATAACAAAATTTATTGGAACCTTGAATAAGTTCTCACTTATTACCAAAAGATGACGTTACCAGAACTAGGTGCATGTAATATAAGATAGTACAAGGAAGTACTGTATGCAGGCTTGATTCAAAAGGCTATTCAAAAAAATCTACAGTTGGAGCACACAGAATTCTTGTTCTAATTAACAGTGAGCTCTGTCGGAAACAATATGCAGATTTCGCTTTTGTCGCTTCAAAAAGAATGTCATAATCTCTACATCTATAAAACAGAACCAATTTTTCTCTTTGCCCGCGTATAGGGAGTAGGTACTTAACGATACTTTATTCTTCGATTAGTACATTTCCTCGTGAAGAGATTGATGTATCTGTATATGTATGAGATATGATGAAGTTATAAACATTTTTTTCTTCTCTATTCTTCCTTTGGACTATTGTAGGTTTCTTATGTATGTTAATATTTGTCTTACATAATGGCCGTATCACAATACGGCATTCGAACGCTCGGGCTTTTGAGAGGTGTTGTACCGACTTACGATAAACCTATGTCAAACGCGTGATCTAGGAATCTCTATAACGAAATTTGTCTTCAGGCACTCGGGTGTTCAAAGATCGGGAATATGACAGAAAATAACACTGAAATTTTACTTTTTAATTTTTTTTTCCTTTTTTATAGTTACAAATATGTATACGAAATAACCTATATAAGCATTGTCAGCTGTCAAAACGCACGACCGAATAGCTAGTAGCTCTACTCTGGCGTTGAGCTCGAGCTTACGATATTTACGATACTAGCCAAAGCAACGCCTGAGGTTGCATTCCGTGTTACTCCATATGAATTCATTGTTCCTACTGATGCTGTCAAAAGCCCGAGCGCTCGAACGCCACATTGTGATACGACCATAACTGTTTCAATGGAACAGCAACTGGAATAGCAAGCACAAGCTATATCAACCAAAAATGACATTCACTCGCGAGTTTCCGCTGTCAATAATATAACGGTTAATGTGGGAGTTGGGTACATGTTTACGCGCAGTTAACGGACCTTGTTTTTTGTTTTTCTCTATTCTCTGTTTGCTATTTTGTTCCACATGGAAATAAAATAAGTTACTGTGAACTACAACCAACGCGACAAATTCAGTCGATCTCTCAAATCCTATCTAGGACAACCACCCCCGGAGAGTAATGAACGAACATCTTCAACACAAACCATCTGCACCCCGTCCAGGTTGTAATATAAACACCATAAGAGCTCTTGAATCTGCGCGAACCCTAAAAAAAAATCTATTAAAGGACCCAGCAAAGCGGGGACATCCAGCTAGTGTATATTAAAGATAAGAATCGCTCTAGCAACCCAAAAAAGGTACTTCTACTTCATTAAAAAGCATGTCAGACGAATATAATTGAATTGAATGGAATGGAATGACATGACACTTACTTTAAATAATGCATTAATTTTTACAAAAAAAAAACAAAAACTACGAACTTCCGGGCCCTAATAGTATTTTATCAAAATTTGGCTACTCTCAGTCCATTTACAATTCATCACTACACCATACCACGATGTCGACAGGTTCGTTAAAAGAAGCCTGGGACCTCCCCGATCAACCAATTCTTCGAAGCAGAATTCCCCCAACTAACTGACAAAATCTACTATCTCACTTCTAACTCATCACATGATGTCAAAAGGGCCCTGTCTCGGATGAGAACACAGAGACTGCTGCCAACTTTATGTAAAGCACTTTCCTCTGCGGATACTCTAAATATTTCCCTCTCCAATCAAAGTGACAAGTGTCACTCCTTGAAATCTTTCAAGAACCGTGATAAATACCAAAATACTACTGTGAACGTCAAAAGAAACTTTACACCTTGTGAAATATGATTGGCTGAGGGCAAAAACTGTTACCGTTACGTGTGCCTCTCCGCTTTACTTAGAATATTTAGCTGATCCTTTTGTAAAAAGGTGTCTTTCGATTTCATTCTTCGCTTGTTTATTTGTAAAAGAAGTGGCGTTTTACATTTAAAATGAAGAATGAAAAATCCTCAAGAAAAATGGCGGAAATTAATGGTAAAAACTATCAAGGTGTTAAAAAAATAATTATACTCACAGACCCAAGCCACTTTCCAAATGTGAAAGCCCATCGGCCAGTGCTGTCAAAATATCAGGAGATATTGAAAAAAAGGGTTAGGATTTCCTGTAAGTGGAAGTACTATCCGAAGACACTACATGATAATTGGCTGCAAAGTAGGTTACGTTAGGTTAGATTAAAGAAAGGGAGTGTGATGGTTGAGCATCACTTCCACTCGGAGGCCAAAGTGCCCATTGTGATTCCTTTCATTTGTGGAGTACACATATAATTTACCCGTCCTATCACGTGGTGGCTGAAACCACCCCGTGCTCTTTATGAATTTTAGAAGGTCCGATATATCTGCATTTGCTACGTCCGTAATCTCTGTGAAGAATCTTTGGCCCAGCGAAGCTAGGCGTCCATTCTGGAGAGCTGGGCAGTGGCAAAGCAGATGTTGGATCGCCTCGGTTTCTTCTTCATCGCCGCAGCTCCGGCAGAGGTCCCGAGCTCCGTTTCCGAAGCATTGCTCCAATGGGACAATGTCCTGTGATCACTCCGACGTGCATATGGATCGAGTTTCGGTTCAGTACTAAGAGCTTCTTTGTTTTTCCGATATTGAGCTCTGGCCACGATGACCTTGTCGTCTGGCTGTCGTTTCTTGTAAACCAAGACGAGTTGGCTTCTTTCATTAATGTACCATTTATGATCCGGTATAATGTACTGATCGGTGGTTGCAGTGACGTGTCCGCTTCGCTGATGTCCATTTCAGACCCTTGCCTGGTCAATTCGTTCCCTGCGATTATGCTGTGACCCGGGACCCAGCAGAGTTTGACTTTGTGGTGTCTGATGGATTTCAGTGAGTCGCAACATTTCATGAAAGCCTTTGATATTTGGCAGCAAAGTAAGTTACCGCCTATTAAACCGACAGCCAATCAAAAATATGATTTCAGTTTTCAGAAAGATATGAAGAAAAGAATTTTCCGTTTTGGAAGAATGTGTTATTAATAAGTGACGAGAGTCAGTTTGAAATTTTTAAATAAATACCACCGCCACAAATTCCGAAAACCAAAAATAAGGCGCTTGATGAGAAAAACATTACCCCCATGACGGCAGCGTGGGTCTTAATATTGGGCCCATAATGAACAATCTTACATCCAAGCGTCGCAAAGTTGAGTTTGGATCAAACATGGGTATTCCAGTATGACAATGACCGGTTGGATCATACTCCGCAATCCTCAGCCAAACAGCCAATCGAACATTCGTGTGAATATTTCGTCAAGCACGTTCGAAAAAGGCATCTAGAAGACTCATTAAAGTCCGTGTTGTTAAGGGTTATTAAGGCAAAAGGAAAACAAACAAAATATTGAACGTTCGTAGTTGTAACTACGCCAAATCTACAAACAATGATCACATCTACAAGCACCTATTTCTCTGAATCGCTAACAATTATAAAACTCATGTTTGGAACCTTATTTTTACTACGATAAGACAGTCACATTTCATTTTCAGTTGTCGACGAAAATATTACAGTTCCCTTCAAAGGTATTTTAGCGAAATGTTCGTCCATTTCCGCTGATTCAGCATTTGCCATATTCAAAACAATAAAATGGTCTTGAAAACATCCCAAATTCAGTCGGAATTATGGTAACAAGAGTTGACCTTCTTATATCAAACAAGTAAACCTTGGCTTCCTAGCCACAAAGAAATCAGGAGTAACGAGCTAAATCAGCGATAAAACAACCTTTAAAGAGGTCCTACCAATACAACAAAAAACCTATTTAAAGCCTCTAAAAAAAAACGATTGGTAAATTACAATTATATACACAAAAATCCGAAAAAAGACTAAAAATATATAGCAAATTTAGACTTGGCAATACATCACACGCAAACATCTACTCCAGAAAAAATCACTTGTAAACTATCACATTTGTTTACCCTTTTATGCCCAAGTTTTTTTTCGGGAAAAGAATTATATGTTGTAGAGGAGACAATTCTGAACAACTTTTGTTCTACGGCTTTTTCATATAACTCACCTGGGTTTGTGCCACGTGATTTCAGGTAATGCGATAATGCCGGCATAATTCGCAAAAAAATTCAAAGGTGTTTTTGTATGGAAGACATTTTTTATTGAAAATAAACGAGAAAAGTTGTATGAAAAAAATTTAAAAAAAAAACCAAATTTTGATCAAATAGCGTCAGGGCTATTTCATGAAACAGTTCTTTTCCCTGCTGAAGCACAGATGGACTTGACATTTCTGGCAAACAAATCGAGTTCATGAATCGCAGCCAGGTTTTATGCATCGATTTCGAGCTGTAGCGTGCTCCGGCAAGTAGCCGATTGTGTCTAGTCGTACATCCTTCGGTGGCAAAGGAGCAACATTTACTCGACCCCGCTTGGCTGCGATTTCCGATTCCAAATTCGATGGGCGACCAGGTGACAAGTGGCCACTTCCATGATGAAATCGTACAATTTTAGTGGCCTCGTAGTTTGTTCCGAACAATCGAAATGGGGTCAATATAACATCTAAGCGTTTATGATGGTCATATTGCACATGCGGTAGAAAAGGCGGTGTGTCCATTTGTGTGATTTGATGCGGATGCGATATCGACTCAAGCACGCATCCATTAGATCGACGCCGCCCATGTATTTGTTGTATTCGAGTATGACGTTAGAGCACTAGACTGATTTCACCGATTTCGACTTTTTGTTGAAACGTTGAACAGCTGGAGCCGTTGTCGCTGCCGTTTTATCGGACGATAAATATGGTGGTTTGATTCTAGCCATTGTGCAAGCCACGATCACAACTTTGTTGTCGTTTCATGCGACTGTAGAAACGGTTGCCGAACTTTTGCGGCGAATCGTTCCGAGCGAGTATATGCCTTGAGTGAGGAAGTAAATAAGAAGCGGAATGGATGTGTAGTAGTTATCGAAAAATATGGTGTGCCCAAAAAAGTTGCCTGAAGCGCCTAAATTGGGTTCACCATCACGACGGTGATCGTCATCACTCGAATATATCTCAAAACAATAACAAAAGCCGTTGTTGTCCCATAGTACGAAGAGCCTATCGCCCCATGGGTGAGGCTTATCTGGCTTGCATTGTTTGAGAAAATGGGCAATTTTTGTGGCACACATCTTCTCACCAACGCAGTCTTCCTTTCATTGAAACTTTTTTGAAGTTTCGATTCAACGCATCTATCAACGGGCGCAATTTGTATAGACGGTCGTATGTTTGATCATTTTGTGGAATTGGGCCGTGCTTTTCGATGTTGTGTTGCATCTCAAGATGGCATCACTCCAGTACATTCGTGAGAACTCCATTGATTCCGAAGAATCATGTCATTTCATCTGTTGTTGTTTTTAGTTCTCCGGATTGCATTCGATCGGGAATAGAGGTAGCCATCCTAACACATAACACACTTTCTAGCCTGAGTGACCAGCGTGCCATTTCGGGCACGAACAAAAAATCAAAAAAAAAATGATAAAAATGTTTAAATTTTTTTATTTTGAATGCTCACATCACTTTCTAGAAAAATGGAAAAAGAGCAATATCGGTCGGTGATTCGATTCTTGTTCTTGGAAGGGAAATCGCGCAGCGAAATCAAAGAGAGTTTGGATGCTGTGTACGGTGATTCTTCTCCTTTGATGGCGACCATCAAAAATTGGTTTAACGAGTTTCAACGTGGTCACACGTCGGTTTTTGATGAGCCACGTCCAGGTGCCCCGAAAATGGCTACCACGGAGGATAACGTGACAAAAATCCACGATCTCGTATTGGCAGATCGCCGGTTGATGGTGCGCGAGATAGCTGAGACAGTAGGCATTTCAAAAGATCGCGTGGGTCATATCCTGCATGAAATTTTGGGCATGAGAAAGCTGTCGGCGCGATGGGTGCCGCGTCTGCTGACTCCGGACAACAAGCGCAACCGTGAGACCACTTCAGAGCAGTGTTTGACGCTGTTTAAGCGCAATCCGAAGGAGTTTCTGCGTCGTTTCGTGACAGTCGACGAAACATGGATCCACTGGTACACACCAGAGACCAAGGAAGAGTCGAAACAGTGAACTTCACCCGGCCAACGTGCTCCGAAGAAGGCGAAGACTGTCCCATCGGCCGGAAAGGTGATGGCCACCATATTCACAAGGTGTGATCCACATCGACTACCTGGAGAAGGGCAGAACGGTCACAGGGCTGTACTATGCTTAATTATTTTCAATTGAAAAAAAAACGGCCCCACTTGGCGAAGAAAAAAGTGCTCTTCCACCATGATAACGCACCGGCTCACACCTCTGCCCTCGCCATGGCCAAACTGGTCGAATTGGGCTACGAACTGCGGCCCCATCCACCGTATTCTCCAGATTTGGCCCCGTGCGAAAAAGTCACTCGCGGAGCAGAAATTTCAGTCGAATGACGAGGTCATCGCCGCCACGGAGGCCTACTTTGCAGACCTCGAGAAAACGTATTTTTCAGACGGGTTAAAGAAGTTGGAGCATCGCTGGGTCAAGTGTATCGAGCTAAAAGCAGACTATATGGAAAAATAAATCGCCATTTCTCCAAAATTTTTGTTTTTCTTTTGTAGGCTAAGTACTTATCGGTACCTCGTATTAAGCCAGAAATAGATTCCATGATATCGTCGCACTTATATTGTGGAGATAAATAAACTGATAGTCGATAGAAATGACTATATATCTTTGTTAAGCTGCTTAATTATTGTTGCGCAGTGGAACGAGCTCACTACGTTGAATACTATATATTGTGTTAGATTTCAACGCTCATAATAACGCAGCTCGTAGAGCGCAAAACAGAAAATTGAAACAAGGGTTAAAAGCAGATCCGGTAGCCAGACGTATAGAAATCCCGACAAACTATGCAGGCAATGAACACCAGATTCTAAAACCGAGTTGAACGAACTTATAAACTAAGCACCATTAACAAGAAATCTTGCTACGAACTTCAATAATCAATAATTAGGCAACATTTTCTCTGAGATGTGTTCATGATCTTCAAGCTAATACCACTATTTATCACAGAAATCTTACTTTAAAACGGGCTCCGGTGTCAGTATAGAACAGTCGACTTCAAGCATTTGCTCCTCACGAACGAAAAATTGTCGCCACAAATTCAAGATGTTTGACTTTAAGGCGCATCCCATTGGACCGTAATCATATTGTCCTAAAAGTAAAGAAAAAACAGAGCAATTTAATAAATATATTATTAATTTAATAAAATCGATTTTGAACCAAGATGTAGTAGTCGTGAAGGAGAATTCCCATTCAACTCAAAGCAACAACACTTCTGACATGGAAAATATAGTTTGAGTGAATCATCTTCCATTCACCCAATTCCATTCACCGTACATATGGTCTCAAACGAAATCACAACTCACCTGTTATGCCACCATAGATTGCGAAACTCTGATCATAGAAGAATCGTCTCTTGAGCAAATCCTCCATCTTCGATCGGTCGAACGTTACCGTTTTCGACATCAATTCCAGCTCTTTATCCTCCAGAGCTTTCTTCCTCACTTTCAACTCGGCAACGGCCCTCTTGATATCTAATTCAGGTGCTCCCTCCGCTTTCAGGCTTCTCACCAGGTTGCCCTGTTCCTGAACCCTTTCCCTCAATGGGGCAATAACAGCTTCCGAATCGGCAGTCATATTTTCTATTAACTTTAATTGTATATTCCTTTTTGTCTTCTTAGTTCCCCAGGCTGGTTGTGTGGAAAATGATGAAAATTTAAAGACCAATACGCTCGCAACTCGTTGATAGGTTTTTGAAGCTCGGACGGCGGACGTAGCAATCTGACGAAATCTACTGAGCAAACCGGTCGACATAGATACAACCCAACATCAGCAAAACGTGTCAATTCAAAAGTCAAAAAAGAGCAAAATTGTGACAGTTGTGAAAGGGTTACATTTGACAGACGGCCTTGCGATCCGATGTCAATACAGGCAGAGGATTGTTTAATAAGCTGCGTGTGTGTGCCATGATAGACCTTTTACTGGAATTATGGTTGGAAAGAAAGGGAAAACCAATATGAAGAGTAGCCATTGTAATGTGTGACAGTAGATTGGCAGAAGCTATTGAGTGCGTTCAGTCGGCGTGAAGTCTAATCCAATTCTTGAAAATGCCATTGTTAATAAACTTTAGGAGCGTTACAGCAGTAGTAATTGAAATAACCCAATACTGTTTAAAAAAACATTAAAATTTATCTTATATTCCTAAGAGGGGAAGCGATAGGGCATCGAATCAATCAGTGACAAGGTCATAACTCACTATCGACCTTTTTTATTAATATCCGTATCACCATTCGCGAGTCGAACGAAAAATGAGTCGAAACACACAAATTCGTATCACCGTTCGCGAGTCGCGCAATGGCATTCGACTCAAATATCACAATTTCGACGGACTACGATTTTTCCGTGTTACCGTTGGCGAACGTTCAACTGAATTGTTGTTTCTAATGTCAAATTCAGTCGAAAGAAAAAAAATCGTGACTGGGAGAAAAACGTTTGTTGTATTCAAAAGACACATTGTAACCAGAAACCACCAATGAGACGTCCCACTCAAAATGGCCGCCGACGTTTGCCTGCAAGCTCGGGCGAGCACGTGGGTACCTCAAGTGCTGTCAAATTTTTGTAAACAATCACGCGCATTGTTATAATTCCAAGAGTGTGTGTGGCGGGAGTACACTGCGGTCAATGAAATGAACTCACACGTATTCACGATTAGAGTTTGTTTGTAACGGGTTTTGTCGCTACGCACCTGAACCTCTGTCAAAATCTCGTCAAAATTTCAGGGTGTCACGGGGGAAGACGTACGAAAGACGCACGTCTCATTTTGGTTTCTGATTGTAACAACGACAGAGAATAGGAAAATGTAAGTCGGCTATCACATGCGACCTCACGACTCACGACTCACTTCCCATCTCCTCTTTCAATTTAAATTCCGTGAGCCGAGCGCCTCCTTTTTTTTTAATTTTGAAGTTGTCTCCGTGAGATAAAATATAGCTCTACGCATTTTCTGCAAGCAACATCCGACATGATTGCGTCCGTTACCCACAAAGTACGAATAGAAATGAAATGGAAATGAAAAATAACGAACAAAGAGAAAGAGAAACGTCAATGTGAGTCGTGAAGAATTTCGCCCGCGACTCACCGGGAATTAAATTCTCCATCTCATTCGCACTCATCTCCTTTCTCTTTTACTCTTATGTGAGTCGTGAGTCGTGAGGCCGCATGTGATAGCGGACTAAGTAATAACAAATAAAATGCATGAATTTCAAAGTGATTGGCGTTAAGTTTTATTAGGTAACGAAGCTAGTTTGTGAAGAGACCCAAAAGTTACCAATGCATCCGGAAAAATGCACTGTTTGGTGCAGATTAGTTTAATTTTAAATTTAAATGCATTTTTTTTTATATCACACAATCTGGCTGCAGATGGTTTGTGTCGAAGATGTTCGTTCACTACTCTCCGGTGGTGGTTGTCCTAGATAGGATTTGAGAGATTCGACTGAATTTTGGTTGTAGTTCACAGTAACTCTTATGTTTCCATGTCATTAAGGTGTTTTATTGGAAATGCACAGAGTATGAATTCTGCAGTGATCTTATGCTGCGAGTGTTATGCCTTCGTCAGCACTTTTTTATCATCTCCCATTCAAAACTGATGTTGCACAATTTTTTCGTATAGGAATTGTTCTTGACTATGGACGGACTTGATATCTACAGACCTTCGGCTCAACAGTCGGTGATGATTACCATTGCACCACGACCACCCAATGCATTTTTGTTATTAAATTTTAGGACTATATTACGATAGACGAAACTACTTTAAATTAGGATAACATCTTAACTAACTCAATATACTTTACTGGCCCTCTGTGGATCCTCTAAAGTATATAGGATAAATTTAGAACTATGTCTTTCGACCTTAAGACTGGCTTATTGGAAAGAAGGTGTACTGTTTGGTGCTTTTTGATAAAAATTAAGAAAGAAGGTACGTAACATTTAACAAACGCTACCGAACAATGATCTGTGAAATTTTGCTGCAAAAGGGTAAATGATTTGTGGTTTCAACTGGATGGTTCAATGCCCAATACAGCGGGCAAAACCATTCAAGATAATTTTCACGAAGATATCATCTCATGAATTGAACCTATGAATTGGTCAATTGGTTCTAATCATTTCTATTGGGTCTCAACTTAAGCCGCTATCGATGCTTGAATGTGTAGTCACCACGTGAATCAATCGTTATGTTGGCAAGCAATGAGACCATCCAAGTGTTTACATAATTCTTTATGGCGTCCTGTATTTAGAGCCGAATCGACGCTAAACAGGAATATTACATCTTCATCTACACCACTAACTTAACGTACTTTGATACCTACAAAGTTTAAATGGAATGGAAGCGCATGTAACATTAGCCTGAAGGCCATTTCAACAGAATTTCATTCTTAGTCAGGCAACAGAGTACTAGATACGTCAGCCCTAATAATATTGTCCAGTATACCATAATGAAGGCCTTTATCCGTCAAATGTCATTTATTCTAATAGGGCAGTCACACGTCGTTCGTTGGTCACAACTTTTAGTTGATTGGAAGTTATACTGCCCTTTCTCGGTCGCCAAAGCCTCTTTGGATGGATGCAATAAGATGGAATTTCGTCATCGGTATCCCGTCGTCTTTATCCATCCTTTGTAGTTGGAATAGAAGAATTCCCGCGCTGAGCAGCGGTACTCCAGTCGTCCTAGATATTCTAGATCGTCGGCCCGTCCAGTTTTTACTTGTGTCGTCTCTCCCGCTCTATGTTCACATAAACGGAAACAAAGATTGCGCGTAAAATTTTCGATTCTAGTCGACCAAATGTCTCTTCATCCACTTTCGATAATGTCTAATCCTCAGGGACAGAGAGGAAGTACGGAATGACCAAGAGTACCCTTCGTTTTTTGAGACAGAGTTCTAGCTTTAAATTGCCTCTTAAGTCAAAAGAAGCAGCAGTATTAGTAGGTAGATGAGACCACATCTGTTATTTCGGTTGCCTGGATACAGATAAAAAAACGCCTAATGCCCTAGCTATGACACCAAAATTGTCATAAGATTTTTTCCTTGGAAGTTAAGGCTTGGCATCATGGAAAGTAGATGAACAGGAGCTCGACCGATTGAAGATAACAATTCTGTTTTGCTTCCGAAACAGAAGATACGACCAAGGACTCTATTGATCGTATAAAACATCGGCTTAGTCCGACGCCTAAGATGGCTGCTTCAGGTTGAGCGAATGGATAACACTTCTCCGGCCCAAAGAGTCTTCGATTCTGACCCCGATGGAAGGCGCATCAGAGAGTGACTATCTCTAAAACGACAAAAGGTGATCTACAAAATGAGAATTTCTCCGAGAAATGAAGCAGGCTTTACTGAAAGAGGATATATGTACATACAATTGCGGTCGCATTAATAGCAGTGCAACCTCTCCAACGAAATAATATAGCATAGATTAAGGTATGAATAATCTATTACTTTCTTTAACTAATTTTTCGGTAATAAAACAATAATGTCTTACGTTTCTAAGAAAAAAAAAATTGGTTGCCATAACGGTTTCTTTCCAAATGTCATTTCAAACCATTCACTGTGTGTTCCTTGGCGGTCAATATAATAGCACTGCGCGCTAGTTTGAAGCAATTTATATTCTTTTTTGATTTTGTGTGTATTTAGGTTAACTTAAGGTAAACTTTCGAATCGTCTCGGCGTTTATACAAACATTACTACAAATATTACACTGCACTCCGGAATAATGAGGTCTTTTCGCCTTCTTGTTCAGGGCAAAAAATATACAGAAATTGAATACATGCTGGGGATTTCCGCGAAAATGATTTTAAATGCAAAAAACTACGAGGAAAAACCCGAAACCCGGCAGAAAAACGGTTATATCGGAAAAATCGGCAACATAAATTGTAAGGTGCTCGAAAGCTTCACCGTTTACATCTGCCGCAGAAATAAAAAATGAACTAAATTTAAATCCAAGTGTGGAAACTATTAGGAGAAACATTAAGACAAAATATTCTTTATGCCAGGAGTCCATGAAAAGTCCCACTTTTAGAAAAAAGGCATATTTCCAGAAGAAATATTCAGTTTTTCAAGGTTCATGTTGATAGGCCTCTTCACGAGTGGCGGAACATCCTGTGGTGGCGGCTCAAAATACATGCCTAGGTATACGCATAAATATATGAAACATGGTAGCATTATGGTATGGGGTTGCTTCTCGTATTATGGTGTAGGCCCCATATACCGCGTAAATGTTTATGTGAATATACTTGAGGGAACCATGCTGCCTTACGCAGAGGAGGAAATGCCACTCAGATGGGGGTTTCAACAAGACAACGAGCTGAAACACAGGGCTGGCAATATATCCGTCATTGACTGGCCTGCCCAATCACCTCACCTCAACCCAATAGAGAACCTTTGGCGGATGTGAAAAAAAGTGGTGGCAGCTTCAGAACCCAGAAATAACAACTAACTCTGGGTCAACGTGAAAACAGCATGGCAACATATACCCCTGGTATGATGAAGCGCAGATGTGAAGGCGTATTAAAAAACAAAGGGTCTACTACCAAATATTAACTAATTTCAGTACATTTTCCTTCAAAATTTTCATCTATTACCCCATTTTAGTTAATAGACTCATATACTGCTATTTTTATGACTGTGCTTAATTCTTCCTATGGAGACTTTTTCATTATTTTTTTTTCTTGTGAATTTAACAAATATTTTACCCAGAATCGAAATTAATGTTTATGTAACTTAATAAATAATACTATTTTATAACGTTTTGTAGATAATACAGGGTGCACCATTTCATATGGGTCGATGTAAATTTCGAATAACTTCAACAATTCTCAACCGATTTTGGAAATTCAAAAACTTTTATTCATTATAGACCTTTATAATTTTTTTAAATTAATTTTTGAAAACAATATCAATTAAATTACCGCCTTTATTTCCGATGCAAAAATGGGCTCGTTTTCGCGCATTCTCCATGACGTTTTCAAGCATTTCGGTCGAAATTTCTGCGATTTACGCACGAATGTTTCTTTTGAGCTGTTCTATTGTCTTGGGGCCGTTAACATACACCTTGTTTTTCAAGTATCCCAAAGAAAAAAGTGTGGAGGAGTCAAATCCGGCGAACCCGGAGGCCAGTCAATATCGCCCTTTTTTGACACCAATCTTCCAGGGAACTTCTTACGCAAAGGGTTCATTGTTTTGTCCGTAGTATGGCATGTTGCGCCGTCTTGTTGAAACCAAAAGTGAAATAAGCCTTTTTAAAGCATTTCTGGGACAACATAATGGGCCAACATCCACCGATATCGATCGCCATCCACTGTATCGCCGATTTTGAAGAAATACGGTCCAATGATGGTTTTAGCGCATACACCGGCCCAAACAGTAACTTTTTGATCAAATAGCGGCTCTTCGTGAATAATGTGAAAATTTTCGTTGCCCCAGAAGCGACAATTTTGTATATTAACTGAGCCAGAGAACGTAAAATGTGCCTCATCGGTCATCAAAATATGCTGCCAGAACTCCGGCTCAGTATTAATCATTGAAAAGACATTTTGTACGTATGCCAAGCGCCGTGGCTCATCTTGTGGCAAAATTCTTTGAGTTATCTGCACTTTGTATGGAAATAAGTAAAGATCATCGTTTAAAATTCTCCGCAAAGTGGTCCCACTGATGCCTAACTGCTGCGAAAGGCACCGATATGACAAACTTGGGTCTGCTTGAACACTGGCCTTCACAGACTGAATAGATGAGTGGCTTAGGTTGCTCACGAGGGCTTGCCACAGAACCAAATTGAAAAAAATTCGAGGCCCAACGACGAATTGTATCTTTTTTGTGCGCAACACAATCACGATATTTTGCACGATACAAACGTTGAGTTAGCACAGTCGAGCGTTCATTTTTAATGAACATTGAAACTATTTCCGCGCGTTCTTTTGGTGTGAAGCAATTCATGGTTAAAATCAGAAACCACTAATGAGACCTTCCACTTAAAACGGCCGCCGACGTTTGCCTACAAGCTCGGGCGAGCACGTGGGAACCTCAAGTGCTGTCAAAATCTTGTAAACAATCACGCACATTGTTATAATTACAATAGTGTGTGTTGCGGGAGTACACTGCGGTAAAATGAAATGAGCTCACACGTATTCACGGATAGAAGCTCGTTTGTAACGGGTTTTGTCGTTACGAACCTAAACTTCTTTCAAAATTTCAGGGTGTCACGGGGGAAGATGTACGAAAGACGCTCGTCTCATTCTGGTTCCTGGTTAAAATTGTACTGAATTGATATTTCCAAAATGCTATGACATCTGAAAATCGGTTGACAATTGCTGAAGCTATTCGAAGCTTAGATCGACCCATATGAGATGGCGCACCCTGTATGTATTCATTTTGATGAGTTGTTTCGTTTTTGGTTTCTCACTGCTATTATTTTGACCGCAGCTGTACCTTTGTGCATATACACATAAATGCTCAAATCCATTCTAAATGAAAATCTACAACGATATTTGTAGAAATTCTATTTTCAAATCAATACCACCTCCTGAGTCCCTCCAGGCAGCTATCTAGACGCAATGATATTTCTTTTAAGCATGTTAACAGTGGCATCGGGTACTCTTATCTTTTCGTAAACGCTGAGGATATGAAAATCTTCAAAGTTATATCTGACACCTGCTCACATAACCCGACGTAAACAAGTTCAGTATTTGGTGTTTTAGTCAAGAGTGGTTTCCCTCTTATGGGATCTACACTGCGCGTATTGGGTGCAGATTAAATCCAATATTTATTGGGATTTGAGAGAGTTTAAGAAGCGTTTTTTAATGCACCACTGAAACATCATTGATCATCATGACTAACACCTCCGCTCATGTAACGTCAAACCCCCGATTTACTCGTTTAAAGCTTCTGTCAATGAGTAGGTCTGACCAGACTTTTTCCATTTTCGCGACCATTTCTTCATAATTGTTTGTGTAGCTATCTTTGCCAAATTTCCTGACTCTGTCAGCCTATGTATTCTGCATGCTTTCGTGTGGGCAATAAATTTAAAATCTAAGTGGGGGAGAAAAAAAGCAGTACAACAACCCCTAGAGTCAATGGAATAGGTCCGGTCAGACCTAGCTACATATTGTACGGAAAAACCTATTTTTTTTCACATTTCATTCGAAAAAACAACTTTTATTACCATCGGCGCCAGAGAGCAACACACTACCTACTCTTATGTTTACAGTTAGTTTATTTTACAGTTATTGGTTTTGCTCAGCTCATGGGTATATAAAAGAGTGAAAGTATCATTGTTGTCAATCAGTAATCATTACTTGAGCGAATTAGAAGCATATTGGGAAAACATACTTATACGAAGGTAAACTATTATGGGTGACGAAATAAATGCATTCAACTGGGGCCGCATGAACGAAGAAGAACGGGAGCAATACATTTTAAGGCTTTCCGAAGAAGTACGGGAAAATGGGTCTGAAGTTGAAGATTTTAGTGGCGATGGCGATGAGGACTCACGCTAAAAACATACATATGTTCCACATGGAGATCATCTGATGCGGAGACGGACTTAGTAGTAAGGAGAATATCAAATATAGAAGATACTGATGACGACGAGATGCTAGAAGAGTCGCAGGCAGAAAATGATCCAGTTCATGAAGCGCAAGAAAAACAATTCTCCGAGAAATACTATTTGGCCCGTGATGGAACAAAATGTGCCAACAACCACCAGAAAACAGCTCGTCTAAAAGCACACAATGTCATTCGAGAGGTCGGTGACTAGTCAAGACGAGGAATGCCTCGTAGTCATATTGGTATCTTCAGGACAATGATATCAGAAGATATAATCATTTAGTCTGTTCAATGTCGCTGTTCTGGACTGTTTCGGACAGAAAAGTACACCTTTTGCTGTTCAGTGACAAAAATTTCTGTCCGAAAGTGTTCTGCTTGCTGTTCAGTGACGGTGTTTCGGACACTTCAGAACATGATTTTCTGCACCTACTCTGGAGTCAGAACAGATTCGTGAAAAGTGTCAAAAGCAGCTGTCAGCTAAAGTTCACGCTAAAACATACATATCATCACAGAAAAATGTTGTTGACGAGCCACTAATTACAGTAATTTCACTATCAGTGCCCACTCTTCCAAAGCATTTTTATGTGAATTCACTTTTGTTTATTATTTATCTCTAAAACATGTTTATTACAATCTGACATATGATGTTTTCCGCTTTTTGACAACTAACATGCGGCTGTACTTTTCTGTTCTAACTTGATCTGACAGTTTTCACGAATCTGTGCTGTCCTGTCCTGTTCTGGTCTGATCTTTTTGTCATTGAACAAAGCTATTATCATTATGCGAGAAACTAACAGAAGGGCTCTACGGGAAATTGTGAAGTACAACGAAAATAACTAGACGAAGCAAATAGTTGGAAATTTGTTACTGAGGAGGAACTATAGTTGTGTTCACATAAATAGCACACCCTAAACCAAATGCTTCTGTTTTTGCAAAACAGACTGTATTTTCATGATAATTCCAGGAAAAATCATGAAACCCAAACCGTAAGCACCTACTTGCTCTCTCAGTGAATTTTGATTCTTATCGATTATCTTCTAGATTTTGGCAAAGTAAATATAATTATTTCGATACTTAACTTATAAATTAAAGAAATGATTTCACATAGCAAGAATTACTATGGGAAGAGGAAAGCATTGCACAGAAGAGAAAAGGGCATTGATCGGTACTATGCTACTGGACGGAACATCAATATCAGAGGTGGCGAGAACACTGGGATGCTTCAGAAAGTTCATTCAGAATGCGAATAAAATAATAAGAGATACTAGGTCTGTTCCCGTACTTTTTGGGCAGAAATTCACAGATTCTCATATTTCCAAGAGTGGGGATGAAATTCTCTCAAAGAGAAGTGGAAACACAAAAAAGTACGGGAACGCGTTGAACCAAAAAAGTTGCACACATTTTAAATGTCAAAAACATATGTTTGAATTTGATACATTCTTGGATTCGTTAGCAGGTGCAACATACTAATTTGCAAAAACATACATATTATTTTCAGATTACTATTTATTAGATGATTCAGCATATCCATTCATCATTTAATAACGCCATATAGAGACAATGCACATCTTAAAAATGCACAAAAGAATTTTAATATAAAATTGAGCTCTTGTCGTATGACGGAATGACGGAAATCAGCTGATTTCACAAAGCTGTGACATCTAACCCACATAAATTTCTTGGGCTGAAATTCGCAGCATGGGGAAATTTTTTACTCTCTCGAGAGCGCTCTCTTTTGTCCAAAAGTGTGAATTTTTGGAGTACGGGAACAGACTTTCGGAGTTTTTCGTAGTTTTTCGTAGATTTGGACTGTTTTTGTCAGGTACGGGAACAGACCTACTAAGTCAACAAAAAACCCAATTAGAAAGAACAGGGAGAAAAAAACGTCAACTGACAGGATCAGCTGTAGCGACCCGTTTTTAGCATCTCGGGAGATTAAGTTTCAATTAGCTGAACATCATAGTGTTGAAATATCACCAGTGACCGTGCGTCGTCGCCTAGCAGAATTTCAGCTCAATGGAATGATCGCCAGAAAAAAACCTCTTGTGTCTGAAAGGAACCGAAAGAGAAGACTTGCTTTTGCCAATGCTCACAAGGATAAGCCTTTGTCCTTTTGGAAAAGTATATTGTTGAGTGATGAAAGCAAGTTCAATCGACTAGGATCTGATGGGAAAAAATATGTGCGAAGACCACCAAACCATGAGTACGATCCTAGGTACACTTTAAAAACAGTTAAGCACGGCGGTGGGAGCATTCGGCATGGCGTTGGTCCTATAGTAAAAATTGACGGTATTCTCGACCAACACCAATACAAACGCATCTTGGAGAGTCATATGGAGCCATACACTGATGATAATATGCCTGTATTTTGGTCTTTCATGGCCCAAAACACTCTTCGCGGCTCGTCAAAAACTGGCTTTCGGAAAGAAAAATTCCCGTTCTTGATTGACCAGCCCAAAGCCCCGACTTGAATCCGATCGAGAATTTGTGGAATGATGTCGATTTAATGGTTAAAGACTCAAAATCAAGTAATCTCGACTTTGGCGTAAAATTAAGTCGGCGTGGAAAAATGTTCCTACTGAACGATGTAAACGCCTAGCGGAGACATTACCGAAGCGTTGTATGGCGGTAATCCGGGAAGAGTACGATAACTTGGCCGCCAAGATTTGATAACGGGATCTTGTAGAGGGGTCAAAAACAAGCACTTTTCTCCCCCCGTTTAGGAGGTAGAGGGACTTTTAGAAAAAATGGTTTAAATTGAAAAAAAAAAATTAAAAACGACGGCAACACTTACAGTAAAGTGCTATACTGCATTTGAAAGCCAGAAGTTTGTTCTATAATCCTGCATTTAAATTAAATTACTCATGTCAATGGTTTTTGAGAAATTCACATTTAAAGTCCAAATTTTGATAAAAAACCTGAAAAATAAAAGTTTAAGCCGATTGTTCTCAAAATTTTGAAATGAAATTGTAAATTAGCTTATATGTGTTCCATGTAACTATCAATTCTTAATCGAACACAACCTACAAAAGTTGAACAACGAATGACCTTAATAAACAATAACTAGTACCACCTTTTCATTAACGAACAAAAACCAACGGTACAAATTGATATTAAGAAATTATATATATTTGCTGCAGTCGAGCAGTAGTGCCAAGTTTGTGTGAATTTTTCATAATGCATTACATTTTAATATTTGAAAATTGTAAGTTTGGAACTTTGGGCTACTTATATACAGTGAAATTCGGATATAACGACGGTGAAGGGACCAGCCTCAAATGGTCGTTATAGCCGAATGTCGCTATAGCCGAAGGTCAGAAAAAAAGACTATTTATTAGTATGTAGATACATAGATACATATGTCGTATTTATAGTTTTATTATTCATGTAGAATTAAAAAAGAAAACATATAATATACATAATGCATAAATGTAATAAAAAAATCAAAACTTATAAGAGTATGCGTACGTGCATTGGTGCACTGCATCTAAGTCATTTCTTTGAAGAAATCCGTAATATTTCGCTGCTTTAGCTTCCTTTTTTCCGCAAAAACTTTTTCTAGACGCTTCTCAGTTTTTATAACACACGAAACTTCTATATCGTTTTCACCTTACCTTAAGTTATTCTCACATGCAATTAAAATAAGAGCAAAAGCTTAAATCACTTTTGTGGTAAGCCTAGTGTTTTTTTATTTATGTTTGTCAGTGATAACACTCGATTGTATAATAAAATATCAAAAAGAAACATAACATCTTAAATTCACCAAATAGAGCAAATCGTTTGAAATAGCACCTAGAGCATCTGTGATTTTTGGAATTCGTTCTGCCCATTCCGGATCGTCAGACTCCTCCTCATCAGATAAGACTTCGTGCATGCTTACTGCTGAAGCTGTAGTTGAAGCTACGCTTTCAACAATCTCTTGATCTGTAGGATCAGCGGCCGTCAAAACATGGTTATCTACATCAATGTACGTCTCCCAGTTACAGGAGTTTTCCTCGTTCGTCCAAATTTGAGCGAGTTGTGCCAAAGGCAAACTATCCAGTCCATCATCGGTATCCTCTACATATGCAGGTAAAGCTGAAGAGTTACAGAAGCCTGCATGTGCGAAACATTTTCTTATAGTCTCTGGGTGTACTCTTTCCCACGCTGTTGTAATCATTTCTATTGCATTTAAAAGACTATTGCGAAATTCTGAAGTGTTGTTCTCTAAATGAATTATCATTTTTAATACCAATATTTTTCGGTAATTCAATTTGAGACACTTTATAATTCCTTGGTCGATGGGTTGAAGAACGGATGTTTTGTTCGGTGGTAAAAATGCCAATTTTATGTTTGTTAAATTGTCAATACGTGGATGTGCAGGACAGTTATCAATAAATAAAAGAATTTTTTTATTTTCGTGCTTTAACTCAGAGTTCCATGTTTTCAAAGTTTTTTTCAAAAACTACAGAAGTCGCCCATTTGTTGGCTTCGTAGTAGACTGGTAAGCATTTAACATTCTTAAAGCAACGAGGTTTCTTTGACTTGCCGATGATAAGTAGCTTCCGTTTCACTCCATCCATGCTTGCAGCAACTAACACCGTGATCCGTTCTTTTGACAACTTACCACCCACACATTTTTCGCCCCTCAGCTTTAATGTTCTTTCAGATGTTAATTTATAGAATAACACTGTTTCATCCGCATTATAAATTTCAGAATTTGTATATCCTTCTCTTAATTTCGGAAAAAGATTTTTTAAACATTCACTATGAGAAACACTTGCTGCTTCACCATACATTTTGCCGACCACAATATTATGACGTTGTCGAAATCGAAAGATCCAACTTTCAGAACATTTGAAATCTTTTTTCCCTAGTAGGATGCCAAATTGATTAGCCTTTTCTTGTAAAATCCGACTACTTAATGGGACATTTTTACTTCGTTGCGATTTAAACCATATGAGAAGAGACTGTTCTATATCTTGATGTTCGGGTTTACTATTCTTTTTTATTTTCAAAGAATTCGATTCAAAAACTTGTTGTATTCTTTCTCGATTTTTCCAAATCGTAGAAAGAGAGGAATGCGACATATTAAATTCTTTGCATAAATCGGCATTGGATTCACCATTCTGCAATCGCCAAATTATTGCCGACTTTTCCTCAACAGTCAATGTGCGTCTAACAGATGGTGGGGCCATAATGCAGTAGATTTCCACAGAACGTTAAAAAAACTAAGGGAAAACAGATGCATTAATAACAAAGGTTTGATTGAATACACGAATATCACCTACATAACAAGTCGAATAGGCAGCTTAAAATTAAATCAAACGAATTTAGTTTGTTCTGCCAGATTTAAAAAACATTCGAATCAACTATTGTACATCTTACAATTTTAAGCTGTTGTTTCTTTTTCAGTTTGTAGTTTCTAAGTTAGATTAAGTTAAGGAAGTAAGAATATTAGCCTGAAAATTAAAATTAAATTGAATCACCTATTATGCGATTGTTCCAACAGAAGTTTTCACTTTTCGGTTTTTAAAACGACGACAGACAGGCGAGCTCTACTGATTTAATGAACTGAAGAAAAAAAAAACAAAGAAGAAAAACAAGCAAACGAAACAAACGGTAATTTGTATTTGTTTTTATTGCTAGGTTTCAATTTTGCACAGGCAACTAGATGATTTTTTTTTATTTCGTCGCTATATCCGGAGGAAAAAATTCAAATTCTTGCAAAAAACGGACGCTATATCAGGATGAGTTTTTATGGAAAATATGGTGTGAAATCAAGGGACTCAGAATTTGCGTCGTTATATCCGCATGGTCGTTATAACCAGAAACCACCAATGAGACGTCCCACTCAAAATGGCCGCCGACGTTTGCCTACAAGCTCGGGCGAGCACGTGGGTACCTCAAGTGCTGTCAAAAGAGCATGTGGGTACCTCAAGTGCTGTCAAAATTTTGTAAACAATCGCGCACATTGTTATAATTCCAAGAGTGTGTTTGGCGGGAGTACACTGCGGTAAAATGAAATGAGCTCACACGTATTCACGGATAGAAGCTCGTTTGTAACGGGTTTTGTCGCTACGCACCTGAACCGCTGTCAAAATCTCGTCAAAATTTCAGGGTGTCACGGGGGAAGACGTACGAAAGACGCACGTCTCATTCTGGTTTCTGGTTATAACCGAGGTCGCTATAGGCGAATTTCACTGTACATATATATGTATTTAGTGGACATTGGATAAATAGAATAAATTTGAATTTTTTTAAATACAGATTCTGTGAATGCAAAAGAAACTGCATGTACCCAACCTCGCACTGTTACTGTTTATATATTGTAATGTTGGAAGCTAGCATTGATTTATTTATGTAAGTAACCAAAAAATAAAAATTTCATAGAAAAGTAGTTTTAGTTATTTTCGATTTTCTCAAAAACTAGAAGACATAGAACCATGCGGTTTTTTGTGTTCGATTAAGAACTGATAGTTACATGGAACATATATAAGCTAATTTACAATTTCATTTCAAAATTTTGAGAACGATCGGTTTAAACTTTTATTTTTCAGGTTTTTTATCAAAATTTGGACTTTAAATGTGAATTTCTCAAAAACCATTAACATGAACAATTTAATTTAAATGCAGGATTATAGAACAAACTTCTGGATTTCAAATGCTGAAAAGCATTTTACTGTACGTGTTGCCGTTGTTCTTTAATATATTTTCTTCCCAATTTAAACCATTTTTCACATTCCCTAAAAGTGCCCCTACCTCCTAAACGGGGGGAGATGCCCCTCCCCCCCCTCTCCCATAGTAAAAAGTGCTTGTTTTTGACCCCTCTACAAGATCGCGTTATCAAATCTTGGCGGCCAAGCTATCGTACTCGTGCCGGTAATCCAAATTAAAGGTTACCCCACCAAATACTGATTACTAAAATACATATTTAATCATTTTAAATTTAATTTTCTATTTATTTTTTTTCCATTTTATAATCGTTTATTTGACTGTGCTTATTTATATGAATAACCGTTTTTTATGTTTTACAAGATTTTTTTTTTTTGTAATGAATTTTTTTGAATGATGTTTTTTGTATTTAATAGAGTGAGCCGAAGGCCCTGGTAGCGAGTGCTCAATAATTTAAATTATTGATATGTAATTGGATTACGTGTCAATAAAGTTTAATAATAATAATAATAATAATTAATAGAGTGTTACTTAACGAATTCAAAAACAAAAAAAATGTTTTTGTTTATTTACGTTAATTCTTTACACGTTATTTTTTGTCAAAATGTTGGGGTGTGCTATTTATGTGAACACAACTGTATATGTCTATTTTGGTCTTTGTCTAGCTGCTGGTGTAAATCACGCCAACATGCTGCATACCATCTGCATACAGTAGAGTTGTGGGAAACCAATATGGATCCCGTATCCAGAGCACCGATGTCGCTAGGCCGATTTTGGGCTATAAATCGTTTTAAAAGATTTCAGGATCAAAGGACTTGTGTCGAACGGCAAAGTGCAGATAAAGCGGCTCCCATTCGGGACAATGTGGACAATGCTAAATTATCATTTGGAAACTGCGTATACTGCAGCAAACGAAGGTGTCTGAGAGAATCAAGTGGTATAAGCTGGATAAAGGAAAAGGCGAAGCTTTTATTACCAACATGAAAAACTACCTCTCTTCCATTATAGATGAGGTCGGTAATGAGGAGTGCAGAGCACAAGACATGTGGGATTCCCTACAACAATCTGGCCTGGAGAAAGCCAAATCACTGCTCGGAACATCTAAAGGCCCCTGCCAACACGCAAAAGAAACCTGGTGGTGGACAGACGAAGCCAAAGCAGTGATACACGAAAAGAAAATGGCTTTCCAAGCTTGGTCAAAGTGCTCTTTTACTAATAGAGAGGAAAAAGCTCGCCGTGAAAAGGTATATAGATATTGCAAAGGTATCGCGAAGAAAAAGTGCGCCGAATTCAAAGCGAAAAGCATGGAAGGAATCTATCAGGAGTTGGAAGAAATATCGTCTTCCGCGTCTGACAGGAACCAGGCTACCCAGGAGCTTCGACAAAGCAATTTGAACAAAGGAGCAAATATCTTTAAGATAGCCGCCCAGAGAAGAAGAAATGCTCAGGAGATTCGTTTCCCAAAGTTTATTAACAATGCTGAAGCCAACTCCTTGTAGATGACGAAAAAATTCTTCACAGATGGCGACAGTATTGCGAGGAACTTCTGAACGAACAGTTTCCCCGAGTGTACTTTCCAAGAGCCGCCCCGAATCATGCCGAAATACCCGACATCACAGTCGAAGAAGCTCGGTACGCGGTTAAAAACTCCAAGAAAAGAAAAGCTGTTGGGCCGGACGGGATACCCTCTGAGTTATGGAAAAAGATAAGAGACATCGGGTCTAGATGGCTCATGTTCTTATCTCCAAACTTATGAGAGGCGACACTATGCCTAATCAATGGAGGGAAAGCTATCTTCTTCCTTTGCACAAAGGAAAGGGTGATACGCGAAATTGTGATAACTACCGTTCTGTTAAGCTGATGTCGCACACCATGAAGATCAAAGTCGGTGTACACCAAGGGAGCGTCCTCAGCCCACTGCTCTTTATAGCAGTCCTTGATTGCTTGCTTGAAGGAAAAGTGACGGACCCCAATATGCACCAGCTATTCTTTGCTGACGATGGAGCCATTATAAGTGATGATCAGGCGTCCCTACAACGAGCACTTGATGTGTGGGTGGACATTTTTGAGGGACACGGGTATCGTATTAGTTCAAAGAAGACAGAGTATCTGTGCTGCCCGTTCTCTGACCCTCATCAGCCTATTCCAGACATTTACTTGAATGGAAGAGTGCTTCCCAGGTGTGAAAAGTTTAAATATCTGGGATCTATGATTAATTAAGAAGCAACTTGTGATGACGACATCAACCATCGCGTAAGCGTAGGGTGGATGAAGTGGCGGGAAAACTCCGCCATCTTCTGTGATCGAAAAATGCCCCCTAAGCTGAAAGGAAGGCTCTACACTTCAGTTGTACGTCCAGCGCTCACATACGGTTCACAATGCTGGACAATGCACAAAAAGTATGAGAGCAAATTAACGGCAACTGAGATGAAGATGCTTCGCATGACAGCGGGAGTAACAAAGCGTGACAGAATTAGAAGTTCAAAGATCCGAGGAAGCCTCCACGTAAAAGAAACCATCACAAGAAAGATAGAGCGCGACCGACTCAGTTGGTATTGCCATGTTCAAAGGAGAGATCCTTTGAACCCCGTCCAAAAGGCGATATCAATCAACGTTCCAATTTCAACACGCATAAAAGGCAGGCCGAAAAACAATTGGTGCAAACAAATGCAAAAACACCAGCATTTGATTGGCCTCAGCGATGAAGTAATCCCAAACCGGGAAGCCTGCCGCTACTTTCTGAGGTCAAACCGACGGACCCCACAAGCGGACCAGTAGGAATGTAGTTAAGTGGAAAGGTTATGGTCCTACACTTCTGACCATAACGACGCCGGAAAAAAGGAAAAGAAGAAGGAAACTGCGTATACACCGACAGAAGTTACAACCGTTGACGAACAACTATTCCCATACAGAGGAAACACACCCAACATACCCTTGCAAAGGAATTCTGTATAGAGGAAAAAAAGATGGTCATCAGAGAGCTGTAAATTTGGGCGAGAAGGTGATGATTGAATTAACGACTAAGTACCAATCCAGTGGGAGAACTGTTGCTGCTGACAACTTCTTTACAAGTTTTGAAGGTGTGGAAAAACTTCGAAAATCTGGACTGGCCTTGGTTGGGACTATTCGACGGAATAAAAAGTGCATTCCTTCAGAAATGCTTTCGGATCGAACACATTCCACAATCTTTGAATTTACGGATTGTCGCACCGGTGTCTTACGTGCCGAAAAAATCTAAAGCTGTTATTTTATTGTCAACAGTTCACTATGACACCGAATTGGTTGGAACAGCAAGAAAGCCACAAGCAGTTCTGTTTTCTTCTTCTTAGATGGCGTTACAGCTCATGAAGAGCTAGAGCCTAGCTTCTCTCATTCACTTATGTTGTGTGCGATTTGTTTATTTCACACAAGTGAACGGGACCTACAGTTTAATGCCGATTCCGAACGGCGAGAGTCGAGAAGCTTTTTCAAGGCAGATGTGCTACGGGGAGTTTTGCCAGTTCCCCGCCGAGGAGAGAAGCCGCGTAATGAACATTCGATGGCGTTGGTATTATCGGGATCCGAACTCGCTCATCGTGCGTCAGAGGCCGACACACTACCCACTGCGCCACGGCTCTCTCTGTTTTACAACAAACATAAAGTTGGCGTCGACGTCATAGATCAAATGTTAGGAGAATATACGTGTAAACGACAGATGAAGCGATGGCCATTGGCTTTTTTCTGCAACATGTTGGATGTCGCAGCATTAGCATCTTTTATAATTTACAAAAAAAAATTGCATTCGTTAATTAACGTGATTGTCTAAACATCTCTACAATTTAACAGCTTCTTGCAGTTTTTCTGACAGCTTTCACTGCGACCATGCGACTGCACCCACTGTCAAAAACACAATCGATCTCCGAGCGCATGTAACCCTAGCTTAAAACTGATCTTTGCGAACAGATTTGATTCTTGTTTTGGCTTCACGGGTCCAGTTTGTATGCGTGCGCTCCATATTCGTGAAATCTATGTTGAATGTATTCCTGGTGTACACAGCTAAACAATGAAATCCGTTCTCGTAACACAAAACTGCGTCAAGACGGCGATAAAACTTTAAAACGATCTTATTCTTTTATGTTAAATAGTTATGTTTCGTGTATCCGTCGAATAGTCGGTCTGTCTTAAATGTATTTTACTTTCATGAAACGTACTTAATCTAAGAACGAAATCAAGTTGTTTGTATCGAGTGTGAATTACGGAGAAACAAAAAGAAAAACAAATTTGTGATTGAAAAAAGGATGCTAATTGTCTATGTCTATTGTACAAGGGAGCGTTTATGCCAAGTGACGCGGTAGAGCAACAAGAAGTTTATTGTTTTATGAACCAAGTGAGTATGCGATCGTCCGTTCAACATGTGTCAGTCTCCTTTCTGTGGTTTTGCAATTTGTCAGACAAGATTTGTGTTTATCCTGGAACTTAGACGAAATTTCGCTAGGGAACTTGCAGGCATGTTGTGTGCATGTTTCCCCTCCGTATAATGCGATGATTCATTTCATAATTTATGCACTAAAATGAGATCCCATGGTAGATCCTATAGAATATCCAATTTGAATAAAAAGTCAATATCATGAGGTCCAAAGACTGTACTTTGAAAGAGAGAACGATTTTTGTTGCATCCAAATTAGTGATTGTCGGTATAACCCAGATTATTTCGATCCATTCTGACATACTAAAAAAGGTGATTGGCGCTCCTGATTTGAATAATAATGCAATATCCTGTGTCCATCGGGAGTCACCGTCACTTTTTTTTGGTTATCGCTTCAATAGGCCTATAAGGCAACTCGATAGCACGATCGCTCTATAGTATAGGTCAGTTCTCGTCAATCATTAGCACTTGTCACGTCGTTTCATACGTTCCAAGCCGCAGATAATTGAATGAATCGGAATCTCGTAACACCTTGATGAGTAACCGTCAATAAACACGAATTTTAAATTGTAAACATATTTTCAACATGAGTAACGCAAACGTGAAGTAATTCAAACGAAATTGCTCATTTACAACCGGATTTCCCGCCCTTAGACTAAACAAATCACGTTTGTCTCGGTAATATCACTGAATAGTTTTTCATTAACTTTCGAGCGAAATAGCTACATTCAGTGTTCCACTCAATTAAGAATTCAGTCTTACTTAATGCAATCCTCTCTCTGAACGGAGCGCGCAAATGCAATCTTCGATGTAATGCTCAGTAGAGCGTTTAATTGTTTTCCGAATTATCTCATCATATTTTCACTTTTCCAGGTTTCAACGCTTTTCAAAAGCGATATTTATGCATGCCACCACCTACATTCTGAGTTCAAATAAAGCCATTTGTCACACGGCAATATGGAATATAGTAAGACCAATGATCCCGAGCTTCGACACGGTAATCATTTACCCATGTCTCGTAACTGCCTTATGAAAGTCCAATCCAATGGTCTACTGTACGATCAAGCGAAAACACGCGATCTGAGTTTACCTCCGAATCAATTACAGCACAGCAACTCTAGTATCGAATTATATCAAGTACTACGCGGTGGAGGACAAGGACTACCTTCCAGTGGAGCAGATTTAAGGCGCACAGTTAATCACGGTCCCTCAAGCATGTCATCATCCTCGGACGGGCGAACCAATGACAGTTTCTTTGCCATGCTACAGGACTATCAACCAGCTGTCATGAACATCATAGGAACCGACCAGCGTTCGCCCGGCCCCGCTGAATTCATGCAAGAAAGAGTTGTGCATGCAACTCCTTTTGTCAACGACGGGCCCGATACCAATGTCAACCAAACAGAGGCGAACAATAGTAGTATGAAGAAACCGCGTGATCCAAAGGTTAAGAAAAAATTGCATCGATTTTTGGCTCAAACCAAAAGCAAACCAGACGATGTCGCGCCAATTCTGTCGAACTTGTCTCTGACTAAGAATACCTCACTAAGCGAAGATTTAACGTCACAATATTACCCAACAACAACGCATCGAACAGCGATATCCTTTGCCGAAATGGAGGAGCAACAGCGGCAACGGGTGTTTGCCCATTACGATTGCCAAAGTCTAGCTGCTCATTTGAACTACGTGAAGAAACTACGCGGTTTGAGTGCACGAACGGCCAGCGGAACGAATGGAGATTCGTCAGGCTCCTCGTTGAACTCCACAAAGAGTTGTAATGGCTTGGTATCAGATGACAAAAGCCATTGCAATTCGCTGTTGCGGAAGTGCCCTTATTTTTACAATGAAGTCGGCGACAATAACGAACAGTTTGCTGGCGTACATGGCAACAAACTTAACAGCTTCGTGACCCGAACGGGTTATAAAACACCGAATTCCAATCATGTTTCCATTTTAGAATCGCTACCAAATGAAACGCTTTGGCGTGTGGGTGCTTGTCCCTTCCAAAACGATTCGTATCCCATCGAATCAGCTGATTATGGTGCACATTATTATCGACGTTTCTTTCACACTCAAAAACATGAGAACTGGTTCGGTATTGACGAGCAGCTTGGTCCATTAGCGATTTCAATCAAAAGGGAAAGGGTAAACGATAATGTAAACGAGCAGCGACATCACCAGCATAGATATCAGTTTCGTATGATAATCAGGACATCAGAGCTTCTTACCCTTCGCGGTATAGTCCTGGAAGAATCTATAATAAACCCGCGAGGTTCTAACAAGTCCGTGTCATCCAAAGAATTATTAGAACATGTAGCACCCGAGATCCAAATCAGTTGTCTTCGACTGGGCGTGAGTACTTCAAACTGCGAGGAGCAACTACAGAAACTCGACGAACAGGGACTGACGAGTAGATATAAAGTCGGGATACTCTATTGTCGCAGCGGTCAATCATCGGAGGAGGATATGTACAACAATGAAAACGCTGGCCCGGCCTTTATGGAGTTTCTGGAGGCCATCGGAAAACGTGTTCGTCTGAAAGGATTCCAGCAGTACAAAGCTGGTCTTGATAACAAGACCGATTCCACCGGCACTCACTCCCTCTATACAAAATACAAGGAATGTGAAATAATGTTTCATGTATCCACTATGCTTCCATTCACACCAAATAATCGACAGCAGTTACTGCGCAAGCGACACATCGGCAATGACATCGTTACAATTGTCTTCCAAGAACCTGGTGCTCTTCCTTTCAGTCCCGAGAATATTCGGAGCCAATTCCAACATGTTTTTGTTGTAGTCAGGGCTATAAACCCGTGTACAGATAACCCAACCTACCGCGTGGCGATTTCCCGCTCCAAGGAAGTCCCTGCGTTTGGCCCTTCTCTACAAGGTTAGTATTACTGAGGCACTTTTGCACACCTTCTCTCATATGACTTTTTGCCTTTTTAGCCGGCGGGCTGTTTCTGAGAAACAAAGCTTTCACTGATTTCATATTGGCAAAGATAATCAACGCGGAAAATGCAGCGCACCGGTCAGAGAAGTTTGCAAATTTGGCGACCAGGACGCGTAGAGAATATTTGAAAGACCTCTGCACGAACTATTGCACCAACATATACATGGACCCGGGTAACAAGTTCTCGATATTTCCCAGTAAGAAGAAGGACAAAGCCAAAGTACGGTTCTCCGGGCACATATCTCAGCGAGGTGCCATCTGCTGGCAAATCATGTTCCACCATCAGGGTCTGGAGGCAGAGTGCTGCTTGGGCATATCAGCCGAGACGTTTGTGATCATGGAAGAGACATCGAAACAAGTGATTTTCGCAACTCCAACGCGATCAATCCTCGGATGGTATACGTCTGATAATTCCCTGAGGATCTTTTATCACAACGGCGAGTGCATTACGATCAGTATGCGTTGCTTCGGAGGACTTGATGAGCAATTGGAAGTGATTGAACGTTTGCAGGCAGTGACATTGGGCAATGGAGCAACAGAACTAAGCATTCGACGAAATATGATTGTTCAACTGGGCTTTCATGTGCAACCGGATGGCATAGTGACACAAGTCGAGCCGACCGGGCAAGCATGGGCCGCCGGCCTAAGACGAGGATGTCGCTTGGTGGAAATCTGTAAAATAGTTGTCGCCAGTCTGTCCCACAGCGAAATGATCGATTTACTTAAAACATCTGCTCAACTGACATTTATTGTGATCAAATCGTTTCCCGATGGTACACCGAGGCGGGGATGTTTCAATAAATATTGTAAAACAAATTTTCTCAGCGTGGAGGACGATTACGAGTTCCATCGGTTCAGCAATAGTTCGCTCGAGACGGATAGTGTCAAAGCGAGAAGCCTTATTCGGAATGAAGCTGTTCCAAAACCACAACATCCCGTCGTGACCTCCCGAAATAGGTATGAACAGAATTCGCTTCCACATAAATCAAGTAAATCTGATTACTACGCGCCGACTTGTACACTTTTACCAAAGGAAACTCGTGATGACTACAATAAGACAGTTTACACATCAGACTCAAGTTCGCCGCACTCGTGTCAAAATGGTCATTGGTACGATTTGGTCGAAGACACAGAACACAAGCAGAACACTCAAAATGCAATTCATTCTCTCAATCAACGATATGCTGCGAAATCGTACGACCATTCGAAATTGGAAGAATCCACGTCTCTGCCGCTCAATCTCAACGCACGTTTTACATTGCCGAACGACAGTTTAAGGACACAGACATACACGGTAAATGGAAAACCGAATTTCTCACAGCATTCGCTCCTTCCCAGCACGGAAATGTCGTTGAAAAAGTCCTCGGATAACTATAAGCTTTTAAAGCACAGATACTCGAAAATCGATGTACCTGACAAGAAGTATACTACGTCATCGCTCAATGAACCCCGCGGCCCAGAAAGCAGTAAACAAACATATTACCTATTCGAAGAAAAGATCAACCATGATCCCACTTACCATACACCGGTATTCAAGGCTGATCATGAAGTAAACCTGCGCGGATCGATTTCAGCTTCGTCTTCGCCGGTAAAGACTGCTAAGCTCCTTCCAAGTTCCGCGAATTTCAACTCGATGAACAGTATCCCCCGAGATCCTTCTAGCTACTCGAAAAGCACCTCCTATCGACGAGACCTGCTTGATGTATTAAATCCAGCCAGTTTCTCTCAATACGACGAAAGCTCGACTTCGAAGAGAAACTCAACCGTCGAACGAAACACAAGCACGCACGACCAAAAGCAGGTGGTAAGTAATCCAGGAAAACATCCCAAACTCAAGTTAAATTTATGATTTATTAATTTTAGTCTCCAATTTCAGGCCGGTATTCAACCGACTTTTAAAAATGCCACTGACGGTGCTCAGATATCTTTCAATTTAAGTCGATCAGCTACAATTCTGTCGCAACGAAATACTGACGATCAGTTTAGGAAACATAATCCAGGTGGTGAAAGTAGTTTACAAAGGCTTAAAGAGTCGATGGAATCTATGCGAAGAGATGTTCGCAATGACATACCAACCGCTCCGGCTTTATTGCCTGACACGAAAGATCTCGATTGGTCGACTTTGGTCGATACTGCAACCAAGGCGATCACGCTTCAGGATGATTGTAGTTGTAAGTTTTAGGGTCTTCTTACCCATGGTGAAAACTAAAAGTGTTTTTTTTTTTTCAATTCCATTTAGAAACCATAACATTTGCTTGTGTACATCATGATTGTGCTTCAAACCAAATAGCCATCCTAGTTAACTGGAAAATGAATTACCGATGGGGTCAATATTCTATGAATTTAACAAGAAAAGCTTTACTTGCTGGCTTTACCAAACAGTTGCCCGGAAGACTAAGTTTACACGGACGCTCCTTAAATTATTTGTACATAAGAATAGATTTGTAGTTTTTTTTTTAACAGACAATTTTTGATATGAACAAAAATAAAAAAATAAATCAACTGATAATTTTAAACATGATCTTACATTCTATATCGGATGAAACACAAATGTTTTAGGCATCACAATGATTTCTAGTCATCAGCAGGATCTCTAGTCACATCAAAACACGGTCATGATCTCTAGTCATCTATATGATCTCTACCCGCCAGCATGATCGCTAGCCACCAGCTTGACCTCTAATCGCCGCACATCACTGGTGCGATCTCTAGTCACCGACATGGTGTCTAATATGGTGTCGGTAGGATCACTCCCCACCTCAAGCCACCTGAATGATCTCTACTTGTCAACATGACATCATCCGCATGATCTCTATTCACCGAGTTCTGGTCGCCACCATAATTCCAAGTTGTCAGTAAAATCTCTAGTTACCTCAAGCCACCGTCATAATCTTTGCTTGCCAACATATTCTGTAGTCGCCAGCATAATCTCTAGTCACGCCGAATCACTGGCACGATCTCTGGTCACCGACATGATCTCTAGTCACTGGCATGATCTCTAGTCACCGACATGACCTCTAATCGCCGTATAATCTTTAGTCACCAGCATGATCTCTAGTCACATCAAAACACGGTCATGATATCTAGTCATCTGTATGATCTCTACTCGCCAGCATGATCACTAGCCATCAGCTTGACCTATAATCACGTCAAATAACTGGTGCAATCTCTAGTCATTGGCACTCGGCAGCATAATCTAGTCACCTAAAATCACTGTCATGATCTCTAATCACAAATGTGCGATCTCTAGTCACCGACATGATGTCTAATCACTAGCACTCGGCAGCATAATCTAGTTATCTCAAATCACTGGCGTGATTTCTAGTCACATATGTGTGATCTCTAGTCACCGGCACGATCACTCCCCACCTCAAGCAACCTGAATGATCTCTACTCGTCAACATGACATCACCCGCATGATCTCTATTCACCGAGCTCTAGTCACCAGCATAATTCCTAGTTGTCAGCGAAATCTCTAGTCACCTCAAGTCACCGCGAACATATTCTCTAGTCGCCAGCATGATCTCTAGTCACGCCGAATCACTGGTACGATCGCTAATCACCGATATGGTCTCTAGTCACTGGCATGGTCTGTAGTCGCTTAGAATAACCAGAATGATTTCTAGCCACATCAAAGTCCCAGTGTCACCATCACCTCAACATATACAACAAGGGTAATACACCAACGTTTCGTAACAGGGTTAGGGAAGAAGTAATTTACCTTACTCTACTAAATGAGTCTAACTCTATCCGAGTAGAGAAATGGAAAGTATCCACTAACTGTTCCTTTTCGAACCGCAGCCGAATACTCTTCAACTTTAACGTCAACAAAGAAAAACCAAAACCTTTCAGAAATCCTGAGACGACAGACTGGATCTTTTCTCCAACCTAGTTGCCAACAGGTTAGTACCGCCACAAGCCATCACTAACCCCGACCCAACTTACATTGAGAATTCAGTCGAAAACCTTGTGAGAATTCTGAAAGCGGTTTTCAACAGATCCTGTCCTTTGCAACGTGCTCGCAAGAAGACCAGAGCAGTCTGGTGGACCACAGAGATAAATCAACTCAGGACCAGAACTCAAACTTATCAACTTACACAACTTATGCAACACTCAACACGTCTACCTTAAAGGCAGATCAGTGGAAAGTGCTCTGCATAGTGTTGTTCGTGAAATTGAGGGGTCATTGAATTTAAAAGAATTTACAATTCTCTATCTTCTCGATATAGAGGGAGCCTTCAATAACGTAAACACGGAGGCCGTAATTAGAGCTCTAGAGGACATAAAAGTAGGCAAATCCATTGTAATCTGTATTGAAAATATGTTAAATAACAGAATTATCAATGCAGACATTGGACACAGCTCTAGAAAATGACAACTAGAGGCACACCAAAGGGTGGAGTTCTCTCTCCCCTACAGTTAACAAAATCCTTAAAATCTTCATGGAGAAAGGCACAAAGACCATACGCGGATGACCTAGTTATCTTGATAAAAGGTACATTTCTACCAACTATCAGCGAATAATAGAATCTGCGTTAAAGGAACTCTCCTCGTGGGCAGGACAGAACGGTCTGAGAATAAGCCCCCAGAAAACTGAGCTGGTTTTATTCACCAGGAAAAGGAAAATCCCGATATTTGCTCCCCCAAAGTTAGAGGGTACTCCACTCAAACTCAAAGCGGAAGCCAAGTATCTAGGCATCATTTTTGACGCTTGCATCCGTACATCATTCATTCATTGGATGTACACAGCAATCATCAAACCCATTATACCTTATGGGGCCCTAGTCTGGTGGACTTCTAGCAGCACGAAAAGCTATATCAGCATGCTCAACAAAGTACAAAGGTCAGTCGCCGTTTGTACAACGGGAGCTATGTGAGAAGTATGCCACAAGCAGGGTTGGACATGATACTTCATCTCCTTCTTCTGGATCTATTCATAAAAGGCGCTCTGCAAAAGGCGCTCTCAGACTAAGGGAGTCCTCTTTGTGGAAACAAGCCAACTTTGGACATGCGGACATAGTCAGAATATATAATAACCTGGGAAAGAAACAGAGTTTTAGTAGCCTCGCATCTATGACCGTCTATATTCTCCCCCCAAATGACTTCTCTCTCAGAATACCAATCCTTTTCCCCAGAGAAGAGACAGAGAAGAGTGGCTAGCAAACGCCGTGATCAACGACCACGAGATTACTCTCTTCACCTGCGGATCGAAAATGGTACACAGGAACTGGGGCCGGGCTCTACTCTGAAACCCGGCATAAACAGGAATCATTTAGACTCCTTGATTTGTGCAGCGTCTTCCAAACAGAGATCCTGGCAATAGAGAAAGCAGCCAAACACTTACAAGTATCCGATATCCCACCATCGGATATCAGCCAGGCTGTACTGAAGTCAATAGGATCCTGTACAACGAGATCAAAAGCTGTCATGAAATGTCAGACACCACAAAGTCAAACTCTGCTGGGACGACGAATTGGCCAGGCAAGGTTCGGAAATGGACATCAGGGAAGCGGACACGTCATTGCAACCACCGATCAGCGCATGATACCGGATCATTAATGACACAATTATAAAAAAAAGCCAACTCGTCTTGGCTTACAAGAAACGAAAGCCACACGACAAGATCATCGTGGCCAAAGCTCAATATCGGAAAAACAAAGAAGCTCTTGGCACTGAACCGAAACTCGATCCGTATGCTCGTCGGAGTGATCACAGGATACTGTCCAATTGAAGCAATGCACCGGAAATGGAACTCGGGATCCAGCTATCTCTGCCGGAGCTGCGGCGATGAAGATCCAACATCTGCTCTGCCACCGCCCAGCTCTCCAGAATCGGGGCCTAGTTCGCTGGGCCAAAGATTCTTTACAGAGATTACGGACGAAGCAAATGCAGATATATTGGATCTTCTAAAATTCATAAACAGCACGGGGTGGTTTCAGCCACCACGTGATAGGACAGGGTAATTATATGTGTACTCCACAAACGAAGGTAATCACAATGGGCACTTTGGCCTCCGAGTGAAAGTGATGCCTCCCCTTCTTTAACCTAACCTAACCTTAGTCACCATCACGATCTTTAGCCATCTCAAGTCACTAGCATGTTCTCAATTCCCTCTCCAAACTCCAGTCAGCGACATGATGTCCAGTGACTAGCTTATCTAGTTTATCTCTAATCACGTTAAATCACTGGATTGATCTCTACTCACCGACATAATCTCTTATCTTAGATCTCTACTCACTACCACGCTAATTACCTCAGGTCAGTAGCGTGGTCTGGTCTAGTCACTGAAATTACGAGGGTGGTCCCATAAGTACTTAGCCTCACCACCAGATTGCGCCAGTATCGCAAGAGCATTCGTGTAGTAGATTCTAGTAGACAGCCGGATCGGACTCGTAGTTTTGTTTTGACCGCGCGTGGAAGCGGGAGTGTCCGCGGATCTTAGAAAAATGGAAAAAGAGTAATATCGGTCGGTGATTCGATTCTTGTTTTTGGAAGGGAAATCGCGCAGCGAAATCAAAGAGCATTTGGATGTTGTGTACGGTGACTTCACCTTCGGCGGCGACCATCAAAAATTGGTTTAACGAGTTTCAACGTGGTCACGTTGGTTTTTGATGAGCCACGTCCAGGTGCCCCGAAAACGGCTACCACAGCGGATAACGTGACAAAAATCCACGATCTCGTATTGGCAGACCGCCGATTGAAGGTGCGCGAGATAGCTGAGACAGTAGACATTTCAAAGATCGGGTGGGTCATATCCTGCACGAAATTTTGGGCATGAGAAAGCTGTCGGCGCGATGGGTGCCGCGTCTGCTGACTCCGGACAACAAGCGCAACCGTGAGACCACTTCAGAGCAGTGTTTGACGCTGTTTAAGCGCAATCCGAAGGAGTTTCTGCGTCCACTGGTACACACCAGAGACAAGGGACAGTCGAAACAGTGGACTTTACCCGGCGAACGTGCTCCGAAGAAGGCGAAGACTGTCCCATCGGCCGGAAAGGTGATCGCGACCGTTTTCTGGGATTCACAAGGTGTGATCCACATCGACTTCCTGGATAAGGGCAAAACGGTCACAGGGCTGTACTATGCCAAACTATTGGGCCGATTCGACGCCGAATTGAAGAAAAAACGGCCCCACTTGTCGAAGAAAAAAGTGCTCTTCCACCATGATAACGCACCGGCTCACACCTCCGCCCTCGCCACGGCCAAATTGGGCTACGAACTGCTGCCCCATCCACCGTATTCTCCAGATTTGGCCCCGTGCGACTTCTTTTTGTTTCCAAACTTGAAAAAGTCACTCGCCGGGCAGAAATTTCAGTCGAATGAGTAGGTCATCGCCGCCACGGAGACCTACTTTGCAGACCTCGAGAAAACGTATTTTTCAGACGGGTTAAAGAAGTCGGAGCATCGCTGGGTCAAGTGTATCGAGCTAAAAGCAGACTATATTGAAAAATAAATCGCCATTTCTCCAAAATTTTTGTTTTTCTTTTGTAGGCTAAGTACTTATCGGACCAACCTCGTATCTCTAGTCGCCAGCATAATCTTTAGTCATTAGCATGATCTCTATTCATTGTCCATTCATCCCTAGTCAATTTAAATAACCCACGTGAGCTCTAGAAATCAACATCATCCCTAGTTGTAATATTATTTTTCACCATCTTGATCTCATATCCCCAGCGTGATCCCAGGTACTTAGCGTGATTTCTGGTGACGTTGGCCTAATGGAATTGATAGTTCAAGTTTAGGAAAATCGAAAGGAGTTTGAAATAGCCCTTTTTAATGAAACAATTTTGATCATAGCAACCAGGTTAACATTAAATTATGTCTTTATAGAAGCATATATAATAAGTTACTCATACTGATTATTCTGTTAGAGAAGTCTTGAGAATAATTTAAACTTATTTTGGGTTATTACGTAAATTTGAAAGCGTTCATTATGGTATTATATAGAGTGCTTGATGGTTCACTCACTGACATAGAAGGATAAATATACCTTGAATGAAAAGTTTAGCTCGGTTTGTCCAACCACAAAATGTAAATCGCAACAAAGACGTCTTTATTAGAGAAAATTGTTTGATTATAATATATAGTAAATAGAGGGCACCTGCATAATCTTTTAGGAAGCAGACCATGACCGCGAAGGGTGGTTCATTGAGGCAATATTGCTGGGTGACGAAAATATGAGATAATACTCATAAAACGTTCTGGTGGGTGATTTTATAAGTAAAGTGGCGAAAATCACCCCAATAATCACTCGACACTTGCAGCTGCTGAAAGTAATCAGTAAATGTATTATTTAATTGTTTCAATTGTATTTTCATTCAGTTCGCATAAAATATAACATAGAAATGCGCTTTATTATATGAACGGGCTAAAAGGCCGGTGAAGTGTTTATTTTTCTAGTATAATGTTTCTATCTACAAGGCATGAGTCCATTTATGGATGACAGTAATCCAGTTAAAATAGACGGTTTTTATGAGGCACGACGACTCACTTTGGTATCTAACTTAACGTATCTAATATAACGAAAAAGGTTGATTTTTTGTCTCGTATAAGGTGACCTGAGTTTCTTGAATGTGCGATCGTTAAAAGCCGAACGCTTCGGCGTTGATATCCTTGAAGTTTGTGTCTGCGGAGCTGCAGTGACCACCAGTGCCAATATTAATGTTCTGGTTAAGAAATCATTGGTGGTCGTGGTGCAATGGTAATCATCACCGACTGTTGAGCCGAAGGTCTGTAGTTAAGTCCGTCCATAGTCAAGGATAATTCTTATATGGAAAACTGAGTTACTGCGAACTACAACCAACGGAAATTCAGTCGAATCTCTCAAATCATATCTAGGACAACCACCCCCGGCGAGTAGTGAACGAACATCTTCGACACAAACCATCTGCATCCCGTCCAGGTTGTGTGACAAACACCATAACACTCTTGAACTTGCACGAATTATATGTATAAAAAAAAAAAATGGCATTACTGCTATTGTGTGAATCCTTTTTGGGTACGTCCACTCCATGTTTCATGCTCACTTGACGCTGAATTGACTGGCGATTCTCTGATTTTAAATAGATTAATTTAGCCACAACTCAGTAAATAGTGTTTTAAATTCAGAAGCTGATGATAGGCGATTAAATCCAAGCTACATCCTGCTCAATGAAGTTATCTTGTGAAGTTCTTCTGTAGTATGGTACTGTCAAACCGGATGTATTTTCTCTGTACTTTTAATACATCAACAAGCCGAAGGCTATTCAGGTTACAATAATCCGAACAAGCCTTCAACCAATTATATATACCACTTAAGTTGGAAATGGTGAGGGTAATAATTGTCACTTTAATCAGATCAGAGTGACATTCGATTTACTTTTCGCTCCCATTCCCTTCATTAAAGTGCAATTATTTATGCATGCATTTTTCGAGATCTGCCGCACGCCACAGCTGGCATGCGAGGCCACCATGCAGCCGTTGAGGAGATTCGATCTTGACTGCATCCAGGAGTGGGCTCAGTCACCGGAGGATATGAAGAAATTAACTCCCGACGGACCAATGGACCGGTTGACTTACGTTGGCGATGCCATAACAATGATCAGGCATTTGTTGAATGGTAAAGTGCCGCTGGTTGGATTCACGGAAGCTCCGTGGACCCTGATGGGTTATATGATCGAACGTGGCGGTAGTAAAACAATGTCAAAGACAACAATGTGGCTCGAAAAGTACCCAGAGGGCTCAAAGAAACTTCTGTCGATGCTGACCGCTGCCGTCATCGATTATCTCGAAATGCAAGTGAAAGCCGGAGCTCAGATAGTCCAAGTGTTCTAATCCAGCGCCCAGCATTTGTCCAAAGAGGAATTCATTCAAACCGCGTTGCCGCACTTGAAGGAGATCCACGACTCGCTGATAGATCAGTTGACCAGCCAAGGAGTTCCAACAGTTTCAATGATTCTCTGATAGTGAATCCCGTCGACGCGAGATGAGAAGTCGGTACGAACATCACTTTGCAAGGAAATCTATGGCCGAAGGATATGTACAAACCTCCGGATGAAATTCGTGCTTTAACCACTGAAATGGTTAAAAAGTTCGGAAAGACGCGGTACATTGCCAATTTGGGACACGGCCTTTTGATAAAGAAAACCAAAAGCGAGCTCCTGCATTGCCTTATTTTTTTGTTATGGGGAATGTCATATGAACAAATACTTCGTGGAATGAAAGTCGAATCCAATATTTATAGCCAAAGGTGACAACGAACCACCCGAAAACCCCAAATACTACCGACCAATCAGTCTCTCCTCATTTTTACTGAAAATGATAGAAAACTGATGGACTTGGTTATAAGATCAACACTGGAAAATGCAACACTCCACAAACTACAATTTACATATGTATGTAGAAAAATCCGTGAAAGCAAAGGAAGTCGGGATTGGCGCCTTTATGAATTTAGAATCATTTATCACTAACCGATGTATTGTACTACTAGAAAGGTAGACCCTTAAATTATCAAATGGATAAACGTCATGCTGAAAGAAAGTCACATCAGAGGTAGTGATCAAAACTATGAGAGGTTGCCCGCATTATTTTATCCACTCTTCTATAGTCAATGGCTTTACAGCTTTCGAATATGCTGACAATATAACAATAACCATAAATGGAAAACATGAGCAGATCATAGGAAACCTCGCGTAAAAAATCCTAGAAATAACCTGGAACTGGTCCGAGAAAGAAGGACTCTCCGTCAATCCCAGCAAAACAAACATAATTCGATTCATTAAAAAAAAACAAATAATCTTTAAACCTTAGAAATCAAAGAAACCTGCTTTCCATTAAAGAAAGAACTATGGTTTCTAGGAATAATACTGGACCAAAAACTGTCTTGGAATGCACACATAAACAAAATGTACTCAAAGGCGATCAAAGCTCTATGGGCCCTAAAACAATTCGTAGGCAAAACATGGAGCTAAACCCCAAAATGAGTCTTGGGATATACAATCAAATGATTAAACCAATCATACTTTATGGTGCTGTTGTTTGGTGGAAAAAATGTGAACAAACACGCCATGAAAAAAATCAATAAGACACAAAGGCTAGCGTGTATCTGCACTACTGGAGCGATGAGAACGACTCCGACTGTAGGGATGGAAGCAATTCTAAACATTCCACAATTACACACTGCCATACAGGCTGAAGCTGCCAAACAAGCTTTAACCTTGGAGGGAACTTATAAATACAAAGAAGGTGAGCTTGGTGGACATCTAGAAATTCTTAAAAAAGTGGATAACATCTGGGAACTAACCCGAGTGAGTGATCTGATATCCTACACCTACGAATTACTCACGCCAAATAGAGAGGAATGGAACAACAACCCTCCTTGGAAGAAAGAAGGGGCCCAGAAATGTTACACAGATGAGTCGAAATCTGGAAACAAGGTACGGACTCGTGTAAAAGGACCAAAATGGGAGTGGTTGTGGTGCAACCACATGGTAATCAACGTCGACTGTTGAGCGGAAGGTTTGTAGTTCAAGTCTGTCCATTGCCAAGAACAATTCCTATATGGAAAAATTGTGCAACAACATCAGTTGTGAATGAAAAAATGCTGCCGAATCACTTCAAAATTCATATCCTGTGTATGAATTTCCAATATAACACCTTAATGACATGAAGACAAAAGAGTTACTGTGAACTACATCCAACGCAAATTCAGTTGAATCTCTCAAATCTGATCTAGGACAACCCCGGAGAGTAATGAACAAACAGACCATCTGCACCCGTCCAGGTTATTTGACAAATACCATAAGAGCGTACACCCTATAAAAAACAAATTAGCCGAAACATTTCCCTCTGCAATGAGCCAACTATATTTCAGGCCGAGCTATTTGCAAGCATCATATAGCATTAGTGACAGGAGACCCAGCAACACAAGGATAACTATATTCTCAGCCAAGCGGCTCTTAAAGCACTAAAAAGGTACACCTTTAGTTCTAAAGCTGCCTTGGAATGTCACACTACCCTATACAAATTGGCTGAAAACGACAGATTAAAGTTGATCTGGGTCCCAGGTCATGAAAACCATGAAGACAAGGAAAAGCCTGACATACAAGCCAAGACAGGTGGTCACATACCTTTTAGGGGGCCATCCCTCCCTAAAGGTTTTGATAGTTTAGACATAAACCTACACTTACACAAATTGATCATAAATCAAAAGAACCAATTCTGGAACAGACAGGGGGGTATTAAAAACACAAGAACGTCCATGGATCAGAATCACTAGAACTAAATAAAGCCGACCTAAGAGTGCTATGTAAGGCACTCACAGGATACAGGGCAAGCAACAACAACCTAAAAAAATAAAATGGGTCTTAGTAGCACAGAAATCTGCAGGCGAAGTGGGCGGGCTCCATGAGGAACACATACTGACCACCTCCTATCATCTTGCCCGAGAGAGATTCAAAATGACGAATAACATAACCATAACAGGGAAAAACTTCCAAGAAATTCCATCTAGAGATGTTGTCAAATTCTTGAAGGCAGCACTCAAATCATAGTTGAAAGAAGGGAGTACAATCGATCTTTATGGTCGCAGTACTAGTGTCCTCAGGTGACACGCCTCGAGTTCTTCAATGGTACCGACAAAACCCTCTTTCCGACAAAAGCTCATTTTAACTCACCGTTTAGGTTGGGTCTTTTTTTAAATGCTAGAGGGAAGAGGAAGAAGGCTTTCAAGCAAGAGGAATGCACTAGAGAAATCTATGTATCAGGATTGTAGAATTTTGTAAAATAAGTCAATCAGGCTATGATGATTTCAACCTTCTTATGACTGAATGGGTGTAACTTCTTTAGACGACAAGCTTTCCCTGAGAACGACGTTACTAAGATAATAAAACATTGATATAACCATTTCTGGCGAATGGGCTTGTGATTTTATTACCACTGATGCCTCGGCGCTCCTAGTTTTCTTTGACTCAATCTTGAAGAGCATTATGGCAGTCCTAGATGAATTTTGAGTTCATATTTTGTGAGATCAGTGCTTTAGACTGGCGCATGTGCAAATGGTATGCATAATAACTCAGTTTGGAAATAAACTTTGAAACATTCGAGGGTTTTCGAAAATGTACAGTAAGAGCTAGGAATACAAGCTTTTATACCTGATTTGTACTCGTTTGTGGATCACCAATCTCTAAGGCTAAACGGATTTGGATCAGTATTATTCCACAAGTAGTCTATTTTCTTATTGCTTTGGGTGAACGATGCCGACATTTTAATCACAGCAGGAACCAGTTCGTGCTAGCAGCTTTAGTAGACTTAATTTTGATATAACTACCTTTACCTCATCTCGGCAGGAGTGTTGCCTTCATCTCCGGCAAATAACTCCCAGTCTGATAGCAGAATTTTGGCTTTAGTCGTCCGTAAAGAAGTTATTTAGCCTATTCTTAACATCGATTGTGCTTGTTTTTTTTATATGCGCCAAAGGGATGACATTTTTATGTTGTACATAGATACCATTAACCCGTGACCATTCTATACCCTAGTTGCTCCCAGATATACACTTCCACTTTTCCCGCGGGACCGCCGCGCCGCCTGGTATTACTTCACGTGGCTGAAAACCATTTATGCTTCTCCGTTTTTCTGCTACTCTCTTCTCGGTTCCAGCTCTAAATAGTTTAGCTTTGACGGTTCTTGCTGGTGGGATAGATATTCACTCAGTATTTTTGGTGTCTTAATTGAAGGAAAAAGGGTTAATTAAAGGAATTAGGTATCTGCTCTTTATGGTATTAGGGTCATCGGGCGTGAGCTGCCTCCCTCCTTGATACCCATCACTGAGTCGGCTTGATTTGATATGGACAGTCTCCTGCAGCAGATTCTCCTCATCTCGGCCGTATAGATGTTAACGCGGATCAATCTAGCAAAGGCAAATGTACCAATAGGTTTCTTTTTTTCTGAGGATTTCTACCCAGTCTGGTGCCTTCTATATGGTAGGATCCTCTTTGTGTATCCACGTCAAAGCACGTTCGGTAGTATCCTTGAGAGGACCATCTGCAGCGCAGCGATAGCGCTTACTTGCTCTCGTAGTCGCATGTGTTTTCAACCACAGCCTGTTATCTAGAATCACTCCTAATCATTTTATCTCTGCCTTGGGCGGTTTATTGTGATTGCCACGGTTTTTTCTACTCATGATGAGAATGGTTTCATTTTTGTGGTCGGCCAGTTCAAGACCTGTAAACTAAAATCACCGCTTGATTTGGGTTTTTAGCGTTTTTTGGGCGTTTAGGAAACCGATGATATTAACTTCTGATAGTAGCCTCAGCCTGCGGCCACGCAGTGAGCGACGAGCAACTGAGCGATTGAGCGCCGTGGGATTGATCTTAGCAAAATCGCTCAGGACTTACGGAGGCCATACCCATACCATTTGATATGCTCACTGCGAGGCTGCAGCCATAATCGCAGGATGATTGTGATTATCATTAAAATATCCATTCCCACTATGTAGGTCTTGTTTATACATTTTGGTGTGGCTTTCGATTACTATTCCTCCCATCCGCTGCTATTCGATCACATGTTTTTCAAGTTCTTTCTATTTATGTATTCCTTGGAAGCATACGCTACTGTCCCGCATCATCCTGGACAGATGATTCCAACGCAGAATTCATTTTTGATGTTTCTCGCACTGAGATCAATCTGGTTGATGGGTGATTGATCAAGTGATTATGTGCTCCTAACACAATTTTGGCTTTACAGTCGGGACACTGAGCATATCACTCTAGGATAACACAGATCTCACCTTTTATGTGATTATGTTTAGCTTTGTGAGGTCAGAGTCACATAACGAAACTGCACCCATGCAAGCGATACCTATCTTTTTTCAGCAATTGTTTTGTTAGAGTGCAGCCATGTCAATTTAATATCATTTTCCCACTCTATTGAATATGTACCATAATGTACCTTTGTACCATAAAAAGCCGTCTAAATCCCGTCTATAACAACTTGAAAGTTCTAGTAAGTGACCCTGGACGGGTCATTAATTAAAACCTGGTCTGCCAATTGTAGCTCTAAACGGTCATACTGATTGGACCTGCAGACATTGACGAGATCGGAAGCGGAAGCATTCTATTCGCCGGTCTTCGGTCAATAGAAACTTTTTCCTTGTAGAAAAGTTCGAATACAGAGGTAAGGCGTAAAAGTTGGACTCCAAGTGGACCACATGTTATTGCGATTGAATCGCTACTTCATCAATTTACTTATCTGTTTATCTAAAAATACTATTAGCGTGGCAGAATAATCCATAGACTATAGGTAAGATAAACACTCTTTGTTTCAATCCAAATATTTAAGCTCAAAACAAAAATAAAAATATTTATAATTTTGCTCGAGACTATCCCAACCAATATGACGGCTGCAATTCCATGTAATATTGATGAATGACCTGAAATTAAACAAAACCGAATGCATACATGCAAGTAAAAGTATATCTCACGCCGTATGAGGAGCAACATTCCCAAATTAATTACATTGAGTGCAATCCACACAGGGTTCATTCGGTGTCTCCAGCAGCATCGCGTTTCCCCAAAGGGATGATGCTGTTTATGTAAACATCCAATTGGTTCGCCGTACTGTGAAGGCGTGGTTTTCAAAGATGCGCAACAAAAATAATTTTGGATTAAGATTTTCAGTCAATTTCCGCTGTTTTGCTGAACACAACAGGTGTAGCGGTCTTATACCATTGAATTGGTTTTTTTTTTTTGTTTTAATTTGAATGTATGTTACAAGTTGTTGGGTATTCTGATCGTTAAAATCAATATTTTGTTGGATTAAATACAATTAAAGTGCAAACTAAGAGTATAGCCACCGTTTTTTTTTTAAATTCACGTCAGCAGCTCTAATATTTTTATCTCAGCTTTGCAAGTGTTATTAATTTTGCTTTCAAATTTTTATTCAACAGTGCGAGTGTGAATAATAAAATAATTGAGAAATATATCCCTTTTCTTGTAAGAATTTTCACAAGGATTTACTTATGTTTTGAAAATTCTTAACAATGAGATTGATTCGTATGATACGCGCTTTGATTTGTGCTCACGGTCCCTGGGAAACGTCCGAGAAATCACTTTGCGTTCTTCACTTCATTTATTGATGTGCGCTTATCGAATTTATTGAACGGAATTTTTAAACTTGGTAAGTTATCAGTTCTCTTTAAACAAATCTAAATCAAAAATTTGGAAAGAAGTGTAAGGTTTTGATGCCTGCTTTGAAGTAAAAATATTTCACCTATCTCTGCCACTTTGCGTTTGTTTTATTCTACCAGGTGATATCAAGCATTTGACAAATAAGCAATATTTTTCCGTGTGACTTAGAACCGGCAATAGCAATAGTCGGTGGAGCAGAAATGTAGCTTATAAATTCTACCAACTTGAACCGATTTCCTTGACAAGTAAGGTTGCCTACGTATCATATTAAGTAAAGAATTTTATATTGTACCTAGAGTTGAGATCATGTACAGTATTGGACAAAACATTTACAACTCGAACAGAAACTGGAAAATTTCAAAAAATTCAAAAATTCGAAAACATAACAATCTTCATTTTTAAAGCTCTAGATTTGAGGAAAATAAAAATATATAATTCATAAAAATCCAATAAATATTTCTTAAGTTACGGTAAATAATGATAAGGTAATGATAAGATAAGATACAAAACTATTGCAACTTCTAATTAAAAAAAAAAACTAAAAATATTCAATCTTTCGTGGCAAGTCCTTTATCACTGCCTTGCTTCACCGTGGCTTTCCAGGCTTTCTCTATTCTAGAGAAAATATCCTCCGCATTTTGAATATCAACCCGATTTATTCCTTGTTTCACAATTTCCCCATTTTCAATTGGGCTTAAATCGGGCGACTGCGGTGGCCAATTCATAACAGTGATCTTTTGGTTACTGAGCCACGATTTGACAAACTTGAATGTGTGTTTTGGGTCATTATCCTGCTGGTAGAGTCAACGCAACGACATCTTCCGCATATGGTAGTTTACCATTAATGCGTACCATTAATGCGATTCAATGGGCCAAAACAAGCAGCAGAAAAACAACCCCACACCATCACATTGCCCGCACCAAGCTTAAAAGTTTTTAAGCAATCGACTTGGCAAGTGATTCCTAACATACGAAATTCCATCGCTGCCCGTGATATTGAATTTTTACTACTCACTAAAAAGTACTGAGCTCCACTTCTGAATGTCCCAACAACATACGAGTAGATGTTCTTTTGCAAATTGAAAACGCCTTTTCTGGTTTGGGATCGAAAGCAATGGTTTTTTATAAATTAACTTCGGTCATCCGACGAGATACTGTTCTTGAACCAATTTCGGCTCAGGTATGAAGGGATCAATTTTAACTTTTCGTGCCAACAAAGCGTCCGTTCGGGAACTTGTTTTACGTGGTCGGCCACCGCGATGCACAACAGCTACTTCTTTTGTTTTTTTATATCGACCTATAATTCGGGAAACCGACGATTTATTTATTGAGCGAAGCTCCAATCGGGTGACTTCAATTGCCATCTAAGATAAATTGTTTCTCAGCCATTTCTTAACCGATCCTTATGATTTTTGGACCATTAGAAAGTATTTTAAAATATTTAGGTTACTGTCCAAACAGAATTTTGATTTTGGCCCTAATTAAGAAAGATAAATTGATGAAAAAAAATTAAGTTAAAAGTGCAAAATTTTCGCACGCGCTATTTTTTGTTTTTTTGAAGATTCTTATTTTCGAACGTTTTTAGCCAAAAAAAGCAAACATAATAATTTAATAAAGAAATCAGGAGTTCAAAATATTGAAGCTTTGTATATTGTTGTTCATTCCGACGCTCTTTAGCAGTAAAACTGATCTATCTGCAGTTCAACAAAGTATTTTTCCTGCAGCAAATTATACGCCAATTAGGTGTCGAGCAACAGGCATTCAAAAATATATTAGATCATTTGGCGGTTGGACACTTTACTGAAGAAGATTATAAATTATATTCAGAGCGTTTTACTACTAACAACTATGATGAGCCCCCAACAATAAACAATTCAATCAGATTGATGTCGACAAACGAAGAAATCCGAACCTACAATGCAGAAAGTTTAAAAAATGCAAACCGTCCTGTCGCAATGATAAATGCGATCCTAGAGCTGCTTCGATCTCTTCAGACTCTGCGCAGGGTTTATCTCCAAGACTTCTTCCTTGCATTGGTGCACCAGTAATATTAAGCAAAATTTGTTTACAACAGATGGCTTGTGCAATGGATCACTTGGTACTGTTGTAGATATAATTCACAAACCAACAGCAGACAGTAGATATAATGACGAATTCCCAATATTCATAATGGTGAAATATACTGCCTATTCTTCCGAGTATCGTATGCTTTAAAGATCATGGAACAAGTTACATACGAAAATAGTTTCCTCTTTAATTAGCTCACGCAATCAGCATTCATCGTTCTCCAGATTTAACTTTCGACTCCGGCGTTGTGGATCTTGGTAAAACTGAACATTCATTAGGCTTGGCTTGTGTAGGTGTTTTCTAGGTTCCGATTCTTCTATCGTTTCTGGATCGTCCCTTTTCCATTCGAACCACTTCGGAAATCAGTGAGAAGAAAGGCTTGCCATCTAAACTCAAAGAACATAACAGGCTGAAACAGATGGCAGAAATTATGAACTAATGAACTTAATGAGTAATCGCTAAAATTAATAAAAAAATCCATTTTCTATCACAATAAACTCATGAGTCTGCATAAAGCATTCCGCGAATCCAATTATGTTAATTAATATTAGTCTTTACACTTGACTTATGCTATCAGATTGTCTTATATCGTTTTGCTAAACGTGTGAACAGATTTAAATCATTAGTCTCAAATTTCAACACCTGAGGGCCGATCGGACAGATTTGGAAAAACATCAATATGACTCGTGACAAATCAACGCGTAGTATCAAATGTCAAATCGAAATGAACGAAGAGAAAACTATCCAGATATTTAACACTACAAAGAAAATTGACAATTTATCTCCTATAAAAATTAACAACAGAAGCATAAAAACTAGTGATCACGCCAAGTACTTAAGTATGATTATTTGTAGCTAATTAACATGAAAGTAAAACTTTAATCTGATCCTTTGTCTGACAAAATCTGTCTGATCTAGTCAATTCTACATTGCTGTTGTTATTTTAGAGATAAAATCTTCAACTGGATCTGTTCCTATCTTTAAAATAGAATACAGCCTTTCGTGCGAATGTTAAATTTAGTGAACTAAAGTTTTCTTCAAATTCAGAGGCTTTTTAAGGCTCAGTTCTAGGACTCTTGCTGCTACTTACTCTCTTGATATCTAGAATTGCTCTAGTAGATCTAGTTCTGATGTAGGCTGTTTGTTTTCATCAAAGTTTTAAAATTCAAATGAATGTTGACTAAGCTATTTCATAATGGGCTTGGATTATGTCAAATGGTCCTAAAGCGCAAATCAAAATCTTTATCCAAAGAGTGAATATCGTAACTGCTAGAATCGGTTTCTGAATATTAATGTCTCTGAGCTATTGTAGATTGCAAGTTCAAATCGCAAGCATATATTAAAGAACTATAAGTTAGTGCCTCAAAACCTACATATACGAATCAATCTACTACTTGCATATCTGCAAACCCTTATCGTGGTCCTTGAGATATCAGAGTAATTTTGTTTAAATTTTTTCTCTAAGGCCTCTAAGACCTATACGTTTATAAATGTGCCACTAAGACTGTTCCATCTGCCTAGCGGTTATAACAATTTAAAGGAAACGATCTCTTGATAGTGCCTTGATTGAATTTTTAGCCTTATCTTTTTTTTTTCACTGCGCGGCTTCTATGCACTTAAAGCTGATATTTTACCATAAGGCTGTACTTACGAGTATGGTTGCTTATAACCCAACTTTTATATCTACCACAACCCCTCAGGATATTATGTTTGGATTCTAGTACGGATAAAACCAGTTCTACAAAACATTGAACCCCACTGTCATAAGTCGAAACGATGGCGTAGTTTTACCAACTGGTTAAGAGTTACAGCCTTCTAAAGTTGGTTTTAGTTAACTTGAGCTATGGTCAACCTTATCGAAAAAGAAAGTAGATGCATAAGCAGATCTACTCATTGTTGACATAATGGGAAGCTTACTTTATTATTTGTGGATTGGACTATTTAAATGCCTTTTATATACAGGTCTATGTTCCTTTCTAAATTAATTGTAATAACATTCCTGGTCACGAACTGAGAGGGTGACAACGCTAGTGTATCCTGAGTTAAATGCCGTATCGTGGAGCGAAGTTGCTAACTGGATGAGCAAGATCCGAATATGCCATTGCTCGAAGTAAATGTGGCCCCGAATCAAACTTATCTTTTTACTAAGCTTCTCACAAAGTCCCGTTTGTCTACTCGGGAACCTAAAGTTATTCCGCCTTAGACTCAGAATATTATATTTCCGCCAACGTAACGCCACGTTAAACTAACAGTATGACCATGAAAGTAGAATATATTCATTGTGGCATCGTGGAAAATTAGATTAGTTAGAAATAGTTTCCTTTCTGGATAGAGATATTGACCTAGTTGAACTCGAAAGTACCCGACTAAATTGTTACTACACACCTAATCAGCAACCAATAAGTTACTGTTCTTATACCTTACTGATGTTACGATTGCGTTTCTTGTCAAACTGATACTATGTCCGCCGCTCCTAAAGGAATATGGTAAGAAGGCAACGAATATTGCTCTACTTAGGATATGAACAAGCAACAAAACCCTTACCCACAACGTGAATGGGTATGAATTTTCGTGGCAAGAAAACAAAGAAGCAGATGTTTTATAGGTTCACAAACTACATTTCATTCGATCTTATATGAGAGATTCAACACTTGAAAGTTTTGGTAGAAAGCCCTAGCCACGTTGCCACTACTGGTCACTAAATGATAAATCGTTACATTTTTTGTCCTAAATTGTTAAGAGAGGAAGCTGTGAGTTTGCCTCCACCATTGATTGCCCGTGATCATCGTTACGTTTGATTCCTGCCGCAGCGTTCTATGACTTTTCATCATTTGTCACGCTTCACCCTCCATTATTTCGTATGCTGTATGTATTTCGGACCGCCAGGTATTCTGTCACAATCCGTGGGCTTATGGGTTTTATCACAGAGTGTGTTAAGCTATACAATTGTTGTCAAATTGTATGTTGATGTCTGCTGATTCCTGACTCCTTCTATAGTAAAAACGTCCGCGCCTATAAATAAACTCGTATTATGGTTACTCTCGAAGCGCTGCATCCATATAACAGCTCAGGCTTAACTGTTACAGTGTTGAAAATTTGATAACATTTCGAACAAGGACTGGTAATGCTCACTTCGGTCGCCCCATTGGCTGACGCGGTATTCCGAAGGTAGGTACTATTGTATTTTAGTATTCCGGTTTTGATTGATTAATGTAATGATAACTTCTGTCTTCTCTTTTTACCTCCCTACCTTTGATTTAATTTCCGGAAATCTATTATTTTGTGCGGAAATATGGTCAGCATAATTCAGATACTTCAGTTGGATTGTAAGAGTCCAGTTAATTCCATCGTCTTCCGTCTATAATGCTGCCTGAAATATACCGCTTACCATTAAAGCAAATTAAATTGGCGACTTTGGAAATTTGGTTCCTCTAGAAACCAACTTTATAAGTGGAAGTAGTAGCTCAACAGTTACGTTCGATATTTGACACCCTTACGGAGGCATTGAATGCATGACTTAAACAATCTAAACCTATGTTAAACCTTACGAGTATACGCATTGGAAGGGAGCGCCGTGGCGCAGTGGGTAGTGTGTCGGCCGCTGATGCAAGGTGAGCGAGTTCGGATCCCGATAACACCAACGCCATCGAATGATAATTTCGCGGCGTCCCTCCTCGGCGGGGTACTGGCAAAACCCTCCGTTGTACACTTGCCTTGAAAAAGCTTCTCGGCTCTCGCCGTTCGGAATCGGCATTAAGCTTTAGGTTTCGTTCACTTGTGTGGAAAAACAAATGGCACACAACATAATTGAATAAAAAGAAGCTTGGCTAACGCCATCTAAGGTGTCTGTCTGGCAGTACAATGGACCAGTGTTTGTGTCTGAGTGCTCCAACAGATAGCAGAAGCCTCCACCAATAAAAAAAAAAAAAAAAAAAATATGCATTGGAGGACGTTTTTAAGACTGGGTGTAAAATGTAGCGTCAAACTTCACGGAGCATTCTGGATATTGGGGTATGGTAGTCATAGTTAAAAGAGTCATAGATAGTTCGAGGAGGGACATTTACCGAAGGCTCCGAGGATCGGTGTTAAAGGGATTTATATTCAGGTGTGTGAGGCAGTCAATATTATCGTTAGGTAGGTAAAATTAACGGTAGGACGGTAGGAATGTCTGCAATCTTCTTCTTGGAGGGATTGCAAATTTCCCAGGAAAACGAAATAACCTACGTTGAAAGGCCTCAATACGTGCAGTATGGACTCCATAAGAAGGGGACCAGTAGGGAATAATTCGCGTAAGAACTATTTGACCGGACTTGACTAGCATATTCAAGAAGGAGCCTCTAAGGGCAGTGAATTTGAAAGAGATAATTCAATGCGAAATCTTTTCGAAGGCCTTACAGGAGTCGGTAAAGCTCATGTTTTACCGCCTATACCGCACACTGCTGGTGAATAACAATTCAAAACCTTAGGGAAATGGTTTCGTCACCTTTGGAGCTGGTCTTCATCCAAACATCAAAAAACCTTTTAGACTTGTCACAAGATGATGGTTAGAGCTATGACTACTTGTCAGCTTTCTAGTCACTCGATTATCTTGCCGCATTATGTTGTCTGCCTCTACGGCTACGGCGTTGATGTGGTAGTTGCGGTAGTTCTCTCATCTTAGCGATATAGGTCGCTTCTTTCTGATTCTGCGGTGGTTATAATGCGTATTTTACGCTGTTGCCGTTCATTAATCCGCTGGGAGGTATCATTGGAAGGTTTAAACTGAGGCTGATCGGTAGACGTTAAAAGATTTTTCAGATCAACCCAGTGCCCTGGCACGGTTCAAAGCATTTAGTTATTGATTGTTTCCATATTATGCGAAAGATGAATGGTACTGAAGGGTCATTTAGGTGAAAATTAAGTACATTTTTATTTCTTTTGGAAACTTAAGCCCAACAGAAAGGTCATGTCACTAAACTTTTCCTTTTTTCATTTAATAATAATAGTTACTACATATTAACAAAAAGAGGCAGAAAAAAAGAGATTCGGAAGAAGCAGGAGCAGAAAAAACTTCATTTGATCTCCGCGTATGTTTACAATTTACGATCGATTTGTATACAATTTAAGCTAAATGAACACCTGGGGAAATGAGATAAAATTAACTATTTGTATAAATTTCTTTTCTATACTAGTTATCATTTCATTTATCAGACTTGAATGGAGCACATTTCTTTTGTTTATTTTAATTTTGTTTACGTAGTCAAGTGTTTGTTGATCGATCTTAAAAGAGCTTTCAAGAAACCCACGCGATGAAGGCCACTTAATTATGTATATTACTAGCAGTACTCTTTGCTTTTTTATCCATACTGTTTTATGGTGTTCTAAAGTAAGCTTTTCATTCACATGCGTGAGTCTCATTGGAACTTGTCCTCAACTTACGCATAAGCTTGTTCAAACAACATGATCTGTCAACTGCTCATTTTGGCTAACGTTGCTTTTTACATGTGGTTTCTCTCTTACGTCTTCTCTAAGACTTAAACTGCTGCTATGGTGTAAATTCCTTTAACTTATCCAATATAATCAATAAAAAAGGGATCGAAAGCAACATGCCCTTGAAACAGCTTTCGATCGGGTTCCCGATCCTGCGCCATACATATATTGCTGTAAAACATGTATGTATAGGGCTAATCTTGTTTTAGAAAATTCGAATGTTTTCTCGATGGCAATAAATATTTTACATTTCCAGGATCCGCCATAGGTCCAGTATTTTCAAGTCCTCTTAGACGGAAGGTGTTCATCGTTAACACAATATAAACGAAAGGATCAGAAACGAAAGGATAGTCAGAAAACCTATTTCTCCCTCCTTTTTTCTACTTTTCGTTATGAGATTTCACTCACCAGATTTGTTTTCTCAGATTATGTTGTACTATATATTAAAAGTGATCCAGAGCCTCCTTCCGTACCAGCAGCCTTTTGCGACTCCAGCTCCGAGAGTTTTATTATCTTTATCCTATAGGGAATTCAGAAATTTTGTCCGGAATACATGTTCGATGGTGGCAAAATGTCGTATTGAGATTGACATTCGTTATGTGAGTCGATTTTAAATGGTTCATAAAATATACCTATCTAACTGTCCGTGCGAGCTTACGGATAGTTCTCATCCTGCTTTATGCTGATTATATGCAGTTCATTCGAACTTAGGTTTCCAGCCGATGGCATCTTAAAACCAAGCAAATAGAAAGTATCTTTTTTAATGACGCGTTAATGACTCTTAACGATAGCTTTTCTATAGTTTCGAATAATATGAAAGTTCGAGCAAGGCGCGATAGGCAAAGATCTTTTCGATTTTTAATGAATGGTGTTAGTTGAACTCTTGTGTTGTACGCTGTGTACAGAGTTTTCAGTAGGAATACAACAATTTTGTACCTAGTCAAGTCATAAATACTGGTACAAGTTAACGCGAAACAGATTTCGTCACACGATCTGCAACAAACAAAATGCTACGTGACGGAATCTGCCCGGTCAACACTTTGTGCACCAACCATCCATCCAAGGTTGCACACGTCGCCATCTGAGCTGCTCCCCCAAGCCCAGAACATCTCGTCCGAGCGTGGACTTACGTTCGACACCTGAGCCACGCATTTCTGTCGTCTGGCGAATTGCACCGTTGCCGACACCTGATCCCACACGCCTACGTCGCAGCAGGTTACGACGAAATAGTATTTAAGGTAGAGTAAGAATCGATGTAGATTACACTTAGTTTAAAGTTGTTAGGGTAACCTATGCCCGACTGCATAGGAAGAAATAAAAAATATTTTTTTTTTTAAATATAAATCTTAAAACTAGTTAATTTACACAACCGAACGCACTCATTACGAATGCAACACTGGGCGCATCCATTTCGTATTGATTGAGATTTGAAAGTTGACATTTATGCTTCATTGCGACGTAAAAAGTTTTTGACATCAATTGTTTACAATCATGGAATGGGGCGACATCGAAAATCGTATTGTCTACTAAAATGCAACATGGAAAAAGGCGATATCTCTAGGACGTTGCAATCGCTTGGAATCACTCGTAATTTTGTGTATCGTGCTGGGAAGCTGCTTGAGGACACTGGTGGAGTACGAGACCAAAGATCCGGCCGTCCGCGCACTGTGAGAACTCCGAAAGCGATCAAAGCCGTGAAGAAACGAATCGACCGAAAACCGCTGTGAAAACAGAAAATTTTGTCGTGGCAAATGAAAATTTCGCAAAAATCCATGTCTCGCATTATCAAAAAGGATTTGGGGCTCAGCGCGTACAAGCGACACACTGGACACCTGCTCACGGCCGCATTGAAGGTAAAACGCAAGCGAAAATCGAAAGCGTTACACAGCCAGTACGCGAAGAACGCTCACAGACAAATTCTGTTTACTTCACCGTAGAAGAATTGTTCAATAGACAGAACGATCGTGTGTATGCTCGGTCATCCAGAGAAGCATCCCAACTTATCCCGAGGGTTCAAAGAGACCACCATCCCGTCTGTAACGGTATGGTGGGGAGTGAGCTACGATGGCATTACCAAGCTCCATTTTTGCGAGAAAGGAGTGAAAACATCGGCCAAAGTACATATACTATAAAGTTTATCCAACTGTGGCTCGAAAACAACGTTCGGGACTTCATATCAACGGATGATTGTCTGGTAGACCATCAACCCGTTGGATTACAAGTTGTGGTCCGTATTAGAGGGCATGGCTTGCTCTAATCGACACCCAAATATTGAGTCGTTGAAGCGAGCCCTTGTCCGTGCAGTGGACAATTTCCCCGTGCATGAAGTGCATCTCGTGATCGATGAGTGGCCAGATCGCCTCAATTCGTGCTGGAAGTCAAATGGAAGTAATTTCGAATAAGTTGTTCTAAGATTTGTAGACATTGAATAATCCAATAAAAACAAACATTTTTTTTTCTTTTTAAATATTAATTCGTTTTCATTTGGCGTCGATATTTCTATGTAGCAGTATTTATGATTTGACTAGGTACTTTAGCACAAGTTTGGAAATTATTAAAAAAATTCTATCGAACTTTTTAGTAGTCCAAATTTAAGAGCTCTTACTTTTATTTTCAGTCGTAACTAAATTATGCGTTTTTGGACGGCCTAAAGAGACTCCATTGCATCCACAAGAAGTTACCGTGTGGTGTGGAATTCATGCCGGAGGTGTGATTGGACCGTAACCTTTCTTCATGAAAATGAAGAAAAACGTCGTTATCGTGCGATGTTTGAAGTCTATTTCGGAGAAGTTTTTTTTAATTGAGGTGATGTCTCAAACCCCAATATACTTCATATCAAAGTCTTTTGATTTCGTCCCTTTTCAATTTTCAAATATTTTTAGTTACATCTTTGAACTCTGCTCTTGTCGCCTCCGTACCCAGGAACCCACGAACGTTTTTGGTTTTCTTTTCTAATTCTTGCAGAACGTCAAAGTAGTCGGATTTTGAATTCACGCAATGTAAGAATTTACTCATAATACCAGACGCGAGATTTTGGTTGAGGATTACTTCTTAAGACATGCTCATATTAAGAAGCTTGTATTCCTAAATGTAACCTTGGTGCCGATTGATAAAATATTTTGGCGGGCTTAAGGCTTTTTAACTACAATAAGTTCGTTCTCGTATAAGAAATCCGTAACTGAATAGGTATTGACTATATGCATCATAGCTACTCAGGAGTCCCTATGCGATTATGGAGCTCCCTTAAGACGTAGTAGAGCTATAGGGATTATACTCCAAGTAGTCTTAACTGGCTTGAACTGTGGACATGGCTATATAATATAATAAAAATCAGTTAAAGGGCCAAAGATTTGGATTTCTTACCTAGGTTAGATATTCATATGCAGAATAATTAAATTGTATTTCTGTGACTCTCAAATTAAACTCTGACAATCTGCATTATCTCTGCCGATCAGGCGCTTCCGATTCATTAGCATTTACCTTTTTCCCATGAGCATACGAGTACACGACTAAGGGGCACTTATGCGCGTCCACATCTATGCGATGCTATAAAGTCAGTCATTGACAAAAACCGACATTAACTTAAAATTATTTATAGCCTAGGGTTGATCAATTATAAGTCAGTCTGTTGCGGCTGCCATTAAGAGAATACCCTTTGTAAGAATCAATAAGATACAAAGAATTAATATTCTCAAGTGGATGATGCGCCTGAAGATGCCTTGACTCAAGGCAAGAGAATCCATTTACGCGCACAAGTGTTCCGATAAAATATTTCTCGTAACGGAGATGCACGAATATACAATATACGAGTATAGTACATTTCATTTTAATCCGATAAATTCAATGAGGATGGCATGAAAATATATACATATTTATGTATGTACGTATCTATGTGCGCTAATCCAAATAGTATATAGAAATACAATTGGCGCGTGGCTTTCGAAGGCGGGGCTACTAAAGATGCGCAATTTTTTGGAAAAGAATTTCATTCCGTTCGTGGCCGAATCAGTCAGTGAAATTGCGATTGCAGAATGTGTAATGATTGGACATGTTAGACTAATAATAACTGAATTAGTGTTAATGTGTTTTACCTATAGTTAAATTAATATTAAGTTACAGTTTAGAAATTTAATAAGTGGTACGTAATGGAAGGGTCATCGGGAGGTTTGATGGGGAGCGGCGGGTCATGCTTCGCGTCTTGTGACGATTATGAAAACAGGTCGTATATTTTCAAAGAAGCTGAAAGTGAGTTGTCATCTGGAAGGTTTTCCTGACTTTTTTTAAATATTACGATATTAAAGAGTTTTTTTTTATTGTTGGCATTTATATTATGTGCATGCTCTACGGTTTTAAGGATCAATTGGAAGACTGACATCAATGTATAGCAAATTAAGTTTTATATGGACAAGCGTGCGATTTGAAGTGATTAAACTTTGATGTAATTGAAAGCTATTGAAAAACTTAAAAAAATATACTCTCCCTCACAAAAGTATTCGCAATTAAGTTTTTTTCTGGATTTGAGTATTGATAAATAACAAATAATTAAGCAATAATAATAAAAATCAGTGTCAATTCAACATTTATTCCCTATTAACAAATAATTTAAAAAAAATGAACATTTTCTCTCTACAACAACAAAAAAAGCAAAATAAACAATAACAGAGCGAATTCCATGTCACAAACGTATTCGAAAATGTTGCTTATAACTAATATAATTTCAAAATAAAAAGTAAAACTAAAATTATAATATCGTGTGGCGTCTGACACCATCTGACGGCTACTAGCGAATTCATTCACGTCATATTATTTTGTTCTGTTAATTTTAATGTTAACTATACAAATTCTGACAATACTTTTAGTTATAGATCTTTTAAAAATTTAAATTATAGTGCACTTCTAGCTGTCTTTTATAATCTTAATTGGTTTGAAGTGTATTTATCATCTGACGTTAACTACAAAGTAGATATTTTTAATAATTTGTCCCTGTTAAAACCAAACGTAAGAAGTCTTCACAGTGCCCGTGGTACTCGGAACAAATTAAAAATCGTATCCAGGAAAGGGAGCTATTATTCAGACGTTACAAAAGAAACCCAACTATGTTCAATAAAATACAATTCTGTGTGGCTCGAAACAGGGTTAATCTGCTTATTCGAAACTCAAAGTTTTCATATTATTCTAGCAGACTAGACCCTAGTATGACATCCAAGGAACTATGGAGAAATCTAAAGGAACTTGGTGTAACATCGAATAATAAATCCCGCAGTTGCCCATTTTGTCCTAATGTAGTTGGTAATTTTTTAAACCTTCAGATGTAGGTGTATCGAATGTGTCTGATATTTGTAGTACAGTACCTAATGTTTCTAATGCCTTTAACTTTGAATGTGTTACGGACTTAGAAGTTTTTAGAGCAATTATGTCAGTAAAATCGAACGCAACAGGTCCAGATGGATGCAGCCCACGATTTGTAAAAGTTCTTCTGCCTCATTTGATCCCATATATAACCCATATCTTCAATTTTTGTATATATAGTAGTCAATTTCCCGATCAATGGAAAATGGCCAATATTATTCCGATTCCGAAGAATAATAGCCCTCAAAATCCCTCTGATTACAGACCGATCAGCATGCTTTGTTTTTTAGCGAGGGCATTTGAAAAGATACATGCTAAACAAATACAGCAATATCTTAATTCAAAAAACCTGTTATCCAAATGGCAATCGGGATTTCGATCTAAGCACAGTTGTGAATCTGCAGTCATGAAAGTAACAAGCGATATTAGATCATCATTGGATATCGACGATATAGTAGTATTAGTATTGCTTGATTTCTCAAAAGCTTTTCTTCTCAGGAAGTTGAAACAGAATGTCAATTTTTCTTATTTCTCAGTGAGATTACTGCAAGCTTACCTACATGACCGCACTCAATCTAAAGGGTCCGCCAATTATTTTTTTTTTTTGAAAATGCTATAAAAAAAAACTACTGAATATTTTCTCAAATTTCTTTTTTTTATTTGAAAGTACAATCCTTCCGGTTAATAATGGAAAATAATTTCATTCAAATGGCTACCTCGGCTGGCCATGCAGTAGCCTACACGATCGGTCCAATTTTTAAGCATATTATCGATTGTGTGCAGCTGTATTTCACCAATGGCTTCACGAATATTGTCCTTTAAAGCGTCAATTGTCTCTGGCTTGTCGGCGTAACATTTATCTTTGACGGCACCCCACAAATAATAGTCCAACGGTGTCAAATCGCAGCTCCGAGGTGGCCAAACGACAACAGCTCTGCGGCTGATAATGCGATCTTCAAAAACAGGGCGCAAAACATCGAGTGTTGCTTCGGCTGTGTGGCACGTAGCGCCTTCCTGTTGAAACCAAATGTTGCCAATATCCTCCTCTTCAATTTTTGTGAACAAAAATTCGTTCAACATGGCCCGATAACGATCGCCATTGACTGTAACGGCCACTCCTTGCTCATTTTCGAAGAAAAATGGCCCAATTATGCCTCTGGACCAAAATCCGCACCAAACAGTGGCTCGTTTTGGGTGCACCGGCTTTTCAATGTATGCGTGCGGGTTTTCTGTGCCCCAAATGCGACAATTTTGCTTGTTTACATACCCGCCAAGATCAAAATGAGCTTCATCTGAAAAGATGATTTTTTTGGCAAAATCGGCATCTTCTGTAAGTCGATCGCAGGCCCACTTAGCGAAGCGAAAACGCATTGGATGGTCAGTTGGCTTCAACTCCTGAACCAATTGGACTTGGTATGGCGTCATACCAATGTCTTTATGCAAAATTCGTCTCAATGATGTCTCCGAAATGTTCAATTGTTGAGAACGACGGTGAATTGATGTTGATGGCGCTTCACGCGCACTTTCTGCCGCAGCAGCAATATTCTCGGGTGTACGCACTGTTTTTGGCTTTTCACGCTTTGGTTTATCGATGAGGATGCCAGTTTCTTTCACTTTTTTCACAAGATAACGAACATACGGACCTGACGGTGCTTCTCTTCTTCCAAAATCCGTACGCAATTTTCGCACACATTCTGCAACATTACCATGATTTTCAAAGTAATGTCGCAATATTTCCCAGCGTTGTTCAAGCGTATACACAACCATATTCGTTCAGCGGAAGGATAAAACTAATTATCTGTCAAATCAGACATGAGCTAAGTGTTACCATTCACGAAATAAGCACTACTTGAAAAAAAAACGTTAGATGGCGGACCCTTTATTATTACTGAAATCGGAAGGTCGACCCCATTTTCAACAAATATTGGGGTCCCCCAGGGCTCTGTTTTGGGACCACTTTTACTTACACTTACACTATACAATAATGATCTTCCACAAGTAATTCAGAATTGTAAAATTCATATGTATGCGGATGATGTCTTAATCTACATCCCGCGCCCAATCGGATTGCGTGAAGAGCAAGAATAGCAAGAATCAACGAGGATCTTATTAGAATTGCATTGTGGTCATCGCAGAATAAGCTCAAGCTTAATCCTTCTAAGTCCACGAGTCTTATCTGTTCTAGAAACACATTTGACCTACATAATTTTCCGAAAATATTACTTAATAATGAAATAATACAGTTGGAAAATAATGTGAGATATCTTGGGTACCACATTAATTCATCATTGACCTGTTGTGATGCCTTAGCTGACACCATAAAAAAAATGTACACTAGTCTGCGATACTTACGTCACTTCGCTTACGTGTTAAATATGTCAATAAAACTACATCTTTTTAAAAGTTTGATAATGCCGTTCTTTACTTATAATTGCTCTGTTTATCCCCATCTTGACTGCGAATGTAAAAGAAGATTAAATGTGGCTTTTAATGACTGTGTTCGCTTCATTTATAATGTCCCTAGGTACTGTAGTGTGTCTCATATTAATACTGATGTCCTGGGTGTGAAACTGGACGTATTTCTAGATTTTCGAAATATCTTGAAATTATATCGATTTATTTATCGCATGTACCCAGATTACCTTCATGACATGATAACATTTGCACCTTCAAATCGCGGTTTGAGTTTAATCTTACTACGATTCACACATTGCGTTGGTGAACAGTCCTTCCTGGTATCTGCAATTCGCTTGTGGAATCGTCTTTCCCACGAATTGCAGACAATAAACACAATTGCCGAATTCTAAAGAAAACTTTTTATCCATCTCTCTATAAACAATACCATAAGTTAAAATTCCAATATATATAATACATTAGCTCCTTTCTATGTATCTTTTCTTTATTTTCAAAATTCTCTCTATTTTAGTTTGTATTTATTAGTTTTTAAGTTTTGTTTATTTTATTTCTTTTTTCTTGTAATTTAACCTAAAGGGCTAACCATAATAGACAGGAGCAAGCAGAAGTAAGCAGAGGGGAATGTCTTCTTACATGCAAAGCATATGATATGCCCACAATGGGAAGATACGACGTTTCGTTAAATGTTCGTTAACTGATGCAAGCAGAAGGAAGGTCTTCTTGAAAGAAGACATGACGGACGGAATTTTTGACAAGTGACATTTGAGGTTAGGAAAGAGAAAAAAGATAAAATAAATATGGAATACGAGCTTGTTAACAAGTTGATTTCACATGTGCAGGGCAATAAGTGTCTCTATGATAAAGCAGATGGCTTTTATTTCAATAAAAAGGAAAAAGCCAAAGCCACACCGAAAATAAACATATCGAATGAAAATAATTTGACAGTTCCTTTCCTTCTGCTTGCTCCTGCTTACATCTGTTCATTGTGGGTATCGTGACGGTTCGTTGAAACAGAGGGGAGAATTTCGTTCGGATCTGACATAAGCTTCTGCTTGCTCCTGTCTATTATGGTTAGCCCTTAAGCTTTGTAACTTAATGTCTTCTTGCTTTTAAAAGACCACTGTGTCTTGTAGCATATTGTTATACACAAATAAATGCAATGAATGAATGAAATTAATGAAATGTGGCAAAACCCTTTTGCTTAACAATTTCTTTAAGCCTATTTGGCATTGATTTTATAAGCCTATTTGTCGTTTAAGTACTTATTTTACTCCATTTTTGAGAAATGGCTTCCTTTAGTGACGAATTGCTTGTTATTGGATGCTTGCGGATTTTTTGCTCTATGATGGCCCATAAATGTTCGATGGGGTTAAGGTCTGGAGACTGCGGTGGAGTTTTCAACTGTTTTGGAGTGTTATATAAAACCCACATTTTTGTATTGTGCGCTGTATACTTTGGGTCTTTATCGTGTTGAAATAAATAACGACCCGAAAGCAACAATTTCTCAGCACTCTCATTCAAATTGTTTTTGAAATGTCAATATATTGATAGTGATTCATCGTAATTTCAATAAATTACATATTACCAACCCCATTCGCACTCATGCAGCCCCACAGCATAACGTTACCTCCTCCGTGTTTTATCGTTGGTATAGTATTGCTGGGATGCATTTCTTTTCCCACTTTTCTCCAGACCTTATGGCCTCCGTCGGGTCCAAATACGTCAAAATTGGTTTCGCCACTAAATATTACACTTCTCCAAAAATCTTCAGTGTAGTTTAAGTGCTCTTTTGCAAGCTCCAAACTTTTCTTCCGGTTGACCTCGCTTATCAATAGTTTGCAGGGTGGAGTACGACTATTATAGCCAGCGCTTCTGAGCACCCTACGCACGGTTTCATCACAAACATTAACACTGCTATACTCAGCCATTTCTCTCTTTATTTCTGGAGCTGATTTTTTTAGATCTTGTTTAACTTTTCTAATTATAAGCGATTTATCAAGTATGTAGATTTAATTTTATAGGACGGACTGTAAAATGCGCTGTAAAATGCTATGAATTGTAGAAATGCTTCTATTTACATAAGACGATATTTCCTTTAGTTTTTTCGCCTTTACTGTGCATTTGAAAAATAATTTTTCTTTCTTCTTCGGTAGTTTCCCTTGATTTTCTACCCATTTTAATATAAATTTAGTAAGATGCTCTAAACAACGAAAAATATACTGTATGATAGCTTTTTGATGTTTGCGAATGCTGGGTATGTACCAATATGTAACGTATGTAACGTATTTTAAGAAGAATTCAAAACGGAACTTGATTTTAACCGTAAATGGTAGCAATTCCGAATAATTTTGTGACATGGAATTCACTCTGTTATTATTTATTTGGCTTTTTTTTGTTGTTGCAGAGAGAAAATTCATTTTTTTTACATTATTTGTTAATAAAGAATAAATGTTGAATTTACACTTTTGACAATACTCAAATCCAGAAAGAACATAATTCCGAATATTTTTGTGAGAGTCTGTCTTAGTTCTGATAGTGTTAATGTCATTTCATGGTGTTTCGCGTCGTGATATTGTGTCGTCGATTATTACTTACAAATTCGATTTATTGGAAGTTTGAATTAATTTTTAATGTTTTTCAATATCAAACTTTTGTTTATCCTTTGGGTACGATACGAATACCATGTCGGAGGAACACCTAGTTTTTAGATATTATTTACGAATCGATTTTTTTTTTTGCAATACTTACGAGAAGTTAGCTTCATTTACAGGCAGAGTAGAGAAGGATTTTTCCTTTGAGCGCTACCAAGTATGTTTTGACAATTTTCGCAACAAGCGGACGAGAATTGTCCTGCAAACTAACTTTGTCATATCTACGGAGTATTCCAAGAGTGTTCCGCTTTTCCTTTAATACACGGTTCAAGCGCGTTAATTATAATCAGTAGCGATTTGAATTGATGGTTTTATTTGGTTTAAGCAGTTCATAGTAGACCACCCTTTTCTGATCACATAAGAAACAGAACAAGAGCTTAGTTGGCCAGGTTTAACACATGACTTTCGGCACTTGGAATTGTGGCAAAAAATCTTCTCCCATTCCACCGTTGAAGGAGCTGTTCACAGGTGGAAAAATGCCTTATTTGCTTATTTTGGATCGTTCCCAGGGTATTAACGCGAGTTCCAAGTCAACTCACAATTCAGACAATTTTTGAAGCATTTGACATGGGTCTTCACTGAATAGTTCCTTCTATTCTTCATCTTCAAACATTTACAGCTGTCGAAGTCGTGCGGACAAGTTTATTCAGCTAGTGGTTGATCACTATAAATTCCTTATAAAATACAGGAACTTTCGGTAGCACTTTTTTAAATTTAAAGTAATGAAGTAGAACTCCGAAGCAAGGTTCGACATATTCAATAAAGTATGAAGTGCTGTTATTCACGCTACAACCAATTGAAACATATTGAAGCTTACGCGTTATGAAATCCGTTTTACGGAAAATATTTGGCATAAGTGAAAAAAGTATTACTGGTAAAATGCTACGAACTAATTCCATTCCCAATATATCAAAGTTATACCCTTTAAAATACTACACTTATGTCAGCGCTTTTAATCCTCAGAACCCTTGTACCCAGAGAACTTGTTCTTTGAAAAAGCATTCGGTTCTTTCCGTTTTAATTTTACCTGTGCTTGCGAAACGACGGCTCTTAGGGGAAGAACATCCTTTCTTCCGAAAAGAAGAAGAAAAGAAGATGGAACTCGAGTATGGCGAGTATGACAACTGATTCATCACTGCAATGTTGCTTCTGCCCTACTATTTATTTATTAAAAAAGCAGATTTGCAAGAGCCATGAATTAATTCGCGACAAGTCCGGGTATTTATTCGGATTGCTTCAAGGAAACGACGCTGCACTTCTTGCTGGGACCTTGTCGCTTGAACTCATGGTGGACCATGCCATCCAAATCGAAAAGTAAATTGAGTATTATCCTTATTATTCGACCGTACATGATGTGTTTTTTTTTCGGTCTGAGAATCCAGAATGTCTTTTTTGGAACTACTGAGTTATTGTTTCCACATATTGTTCATGACTTACTAAAGCACGCATCAGGATTGGTGTCGCTATTGCTTTCATTTCCATTCACTATTGTGATTGTGCGAAATATAACGAAATACAACTACCGTACAACAAGTTGACCGAATCACTCAGTGTATTCATAAGGGGTTCACTGCTAAAAAATCAACAGGAGTAGTCCTCCTGGATATTGAAAAAGCTTTTGATTCTGTCTGGCATGATGGATTACTCTATAAAATGATATTGTATGAATTTCCAACATACTTAACAAAATTAATTAAAAGTTTCCTCGAAGTACGGTCGTTTTGCGTATGTGTCAACAAAACCTTGTCTTCTGAAAAAAACGATCCCTGCAGGTGTTCCTCAAGGATCTGTTCTTGGTCCAGTGCTGTTTAATTTGTACATGTCCGACTTTCCGTCTCTTTTTAACTGTGAATCTGCTATGTTTGCCGACGATACATGTATTTACTGCTCCGATGAATTTGCTTCTGCAATAGAAGTTAGCCTTCAATCGGGGCTAAATACCATTGTCGAGTTTTGTTGTAAATGGAAAATTAAAATCAATGCTTCTAAGACGCAAGCTATCATTTTCACCAAAAAAAGAAAACGATGTTTCTTGCCAAGCAACGATTTAATAATTAACAATGACGCCATAGTTTGGTCGGACAGTGTCAAGTATCTAGGTATCACATTAGATAAAAAATTAACATATAGTAACCACATTTTAAACACCATTAAATAAGACCATCAAAATGTTATATCCACTTATTAACAGAAAATCAATGTTAAGTAAGAAAAATAAACTTATAATTTTTAAGGTAATTTTTTGTTCCTTCATGTTTTATGGTTGTCCAGTCTGGGGAAAAAGTACAATAACGCATATAAATAAATTGCAGATAGCCCAAAATAAATTACTTAAACTGATGCTTAAGCTACCTTGGTACTTTTCTACGCGTAAACTTCACAATATGGCCAATATCGATAGTGTTTCTACCAGAATACACAAATTAAATGAAAGATACAGATTAAGTTGTGAGGTGTCTGATAACATCCTTATTAATACTTTAATTGACAATACATAATAATTTAGCATCCATTTATTTATTTATTTATTTATTTGTTTATTTATTTATTTGTTTATTTATTTATTTATTTGTTTATTTATTTATTTAATTATTTATATCATTTTAATATTATTATTATTTTTTTATTTTTTTTTATTTTGTTTGTTATAAATGAGAGGTTTTTACTTATCATTTCCCTCTCGACTTACGATTTTTGTTTTCTTTTCATCTTGATTAATGTCCAAAAAAATAATTATTCAGATGTAAGACTAAGTCACAACTCTGTAAATTGAGCAATTACGATGAAATGTATATATATATTTAAAAAGATAATAAACTGAAACTGAAACAAAAAATAACAGTTTTTTTAATAAACTGTACATGATGGCATGAGTCATTGGAAATGCTAACTCCTTCTTCTCTGATTGTGTATCGACGATTGTTAATAATCATTTTATTTACTTTTTTTTATGATTTCATTTGTTTTTTTATATTGAATATTTTAGTTTTAGTCATGTAAGATTCATCATGGGTAACACTCTATTTAAAAAAAAAACGTTCTTATTATTATTTTGTTATTTCTGGCTATTTGGAATTCGGAAGATCAGGTCTTCGTTGATAACCCTTCGCCAAGCCTCCCTGCTATGAGTGTGTTTTTTCTATGATCCGCCATCCTGTTCCATCTTTTCTAAGTCCTATCTACGGCACGACCTTTCTGGCGGTCTTTTTCCTTCCGGTTTTCCACTCGCTATATCCACTGTCCATTTGTTCTTCGTGCCTTTCCGTCTTGGCCCGCTATTTTATTACTGGGCTTGAATACACGAGCCTATCCTTAAGAACCGATCGTGGAGCTAGTTTATCATACCTCCGGTATATTTTACCCAAGGAAGACTAACCATGTTAAACACCACCGTGGGCTTACGATTTTTGATGTTGTTATGAGTGTGGTAATGCTATGGTGTATTGTTGTAGTGATGAGGGTGTAGGTAGTGAAGTCATCAGCTCTGCGTAGATATCCATAAGGAATTTAGACGTCTCTTACAATTGGCATTCCGACCCGCAGGTATAATATATTCTAACCCCTTCCCCGCAGGGGAAATTTTGATAAGAACTATACATTCTTACGGATTACTTATTAACAAAGCAATATATGTCACTAGAGAAATGAAATTTTATAAGTTTAATTTATGACCATAAACCTATTTAGTAGACATGTAGAATACGACCTAGTTTTTAGCATCTCTCCATTAGCTATGAGGACCAATCTGTTTGAGGTCTCCTTCCACCTAACCATGTATTGCGTCGTTGCGTCTAATCGTCTCATTCATTCCGCCTCAAGTCATTGTAACAAAATTCGGAACAAAAATTGTTCCTATAATTCGTCTTAGGGCTCAGAGTGGAAGTTTTTATCAAACAAATTTTTTGATTTTAGAAAAAAAAATATTAACCTTTAATGGTTAATGAAATCTAGTCAATTGCAATTGTGAATGAAATACAACCACAACGGCTCTTGTTAAGGTCAAAATTGTTGATGATTTTTCGGAGAATAAGTAGCTTAATAGCTGCAGTTTACGAATACTGGCTGGGTTATACTCTTCAAATAACTTCACGTAAATAAGTCTAAGGTTGTCAAGTCGCAACACCTCGGATGCCAATTAACTTCTCCTATAATCGAAATAATACGATCTTCAAATTTCGTATTTATATTGAATATTTATGGGCATGGGTGTTCCGTGCAGGGACGGGTAAAGAATATCCCTGCAGCGATACCTCTCGCTTGTCGTAAAAGGCGACTAAAACAAAGGTAAACAAAAATCACATCTAGGCAATTTTGAAAACACCAAGGTGAGCCTAGGGACACACATATACCACCATTAAACTGCCCCACAAGTATACATGCAAATCAGTGGGCTGACACGACTGGAGATCACCGGTGTTGTAAGAGTAAGATCAAACAAAAAAATCTGGAGCATGCGTGTCACAAAAAAAAAAAAAAACGGCAGGCCGAAAAACAATTGATGCAAACAAATGCAAAAACACCAGCATTTGATTGGCCTCAGCGATGAAGTAATCCCAAACCGGGAAGCCTGCCGCTACTTTCCGAGGTCAAACCGGCGGACCCCACAAGCGGACCAGTAGGAATGCAGTTAAGTGGGAAGGTTATGGTCCTACACTTCTGACCATAACAACGCCGGAAAAAGGAAAAGAAGAATTTATGGGCATGGGCGGTAGCGCCTACTTCTTGAAATCAGAGATCGTCCAGACCTAATTCATTCAATTTTGGGAACAAAAATATTTTCGATAAAATACGAGTACAGTCAATGTTGCCCCCAACTCATAAGCCGTACCATATGTTAACCATATGGAATATTGGTGACAAATTGCGATCTTAGCGATCCAGTGTCCATTTAAGGAATCGGTGACATTGTAGATTGGATAAAGCCTTCAGCTGTTGGGTAATTTGGACTTTGGAAGGGTTAAGTTTGGGTTCATTGAAAACACTTCACCATTTACATTTTTCGTTGCTAACTCACCAAATGCTAGTGTATTTTCCCAAACAATACAAAAACTAAAGACAAATAATCAAAATGACCATAACACGGTCTGAGAAAGTGCAATCCGTTGTAGATGATCAACCAGAGTTGCTCTATAAAATTCCTTACTCGTATATCAATTTTCTACGCGAATTTCGGCTCACACGTCTCGGCTATGATGTACCCGAATTGTATCACGAAGCCGCATTGGAATGGAATCGAATGATTGCGAAGGAGAAGAAGTTTTACAACTTTAACCATATAATAAAAGATATTAAGGAACGTAGGGCAAGGAAAGATTTGAGGAACCTTAATCACACCCAGTTGAAGCGAAGGCATCGTAAAAAGCGCCAACATCACCATGGGAGGAAACATTATTTGAAAGACAATTCGATCACCAGTCTCTGGCGAAGCAGTGAAAAGGATGACAATGATGATGAGGCTTCAAAGCCCAGTAATCATTCGAATGTCGACGAATCGTCGAAAGTTCACCTACGCCTTAAAAGATTCTGGGCTTCAGGACCTACCGATACATTGGCGAGAACAACGAAACGCCGTTGTTCTCGAAAACGAAAACGTAAGCACAGGCACTAAAACGTCGTAGAGAGTAATGAAATTCAAACTTTAGCTTTAAAATTGCATAAATGGTCGCTTTCGGTGAGTCATGTGTTTCGTAGGAAGTTGCCATTTTAATTGAACGGCAATAGAAATAAGTAATATAATTGCAGACTCTAGCCTACTAAAATCTGTTGGTTCACCTTTTAGAATATCGTCTTAGTCTTTCGGAAGAGCACTGATCAATTATTTATTAAGACGAAAGAAATAGCGAACAACAATAATGATCAGCTTTAGTTTTAAAACTTGAAAACGACTCTTCTCTTGTAGACGTCGAAATTGTCTTCTCTAAAAAGATATAAAGAGAATGCATTGCTTTTACTGGAAGACATACGCTTATATTAAAGAATTATATGTGGTCACCGAAGGAGTCAATTAACGGCCATTTACCGCCCTTTTCAGCTAAAGGATAAATCATCAGTTTTTTTTAATTATCGTAGTTTTGCGTTTTATTGAAAAGAGTTAACTTTTAGATCAGCTGCGGAATATAATTTCATTCAAATGGCTGCTTCGGCTAGGATTGCAGTAACGAATTTTGTTTGTCGAGTAATGGAAAATATTTTCGATGTTGAGGCCCTATTACACGGATAGTCATGTAAAAATCATGCTTAAATGTCTGAATCGTTTCAAGATTACGGGCGTGACATAGAATTTTAAGAGCATCCGAAAAAAAATCAAACTGCGACAAGTCCTTGTTTCGTGCAAGCATAGTAACTTTATCAGAACGGCCGTTTACATGTGTGTTTTGTGTGATTTGTAGTAGTATATCGCTATTCAGCTATAATCATAGCTTACCCAAATAAATTAATATATAGTTCACCGTAATGACGTTCCCACCTATAACACCACACCAAGAACTGAATCAAAAAGTCAAACAATGAGGATACTTTAATTTCTCTTCGAATAAATGTGGGATTTCCAGTCCCAAATAAGCTAGTTTTGTTTAGAAGAACATTCGTTTTATCTGAAAACTGTTGTTTTTATTAGATCGAATTTTATGATCAAAATATAGCAACTGATTTAAATCTCAAGCCAGGAATCAATATCGAAGCATGTGGTGATCCCTAGGTAGATTTGACATTATAACCAAATAATCCTTCATCGTAATGCAGAATTCTCCATAGATAAGTGTGGCCTATGTTCAACTGCTAAGATCTATAACTAGTTAAGGTTTTTGGGCTTAAATGTCAACTTTCAGCAGCAGTAGCAGCTCTACTGAGCGCTCTTGACATATACGAGGATATACGTTTGTCTAACACAGTTCGTTCGTTATTTCTACGAACATTTTCCTAAATATTGCATTGCTACATAACAGTCGCCTTGGAAATTCGAGTGTGTTAAACCTAACTTGTAGTATGCCGAAAGCGACCATTTTGAAATGTGGTACTAAGGACAGATAACGATAGCTGTTCAAATCGATCAACAGATAATTTTAATCTCATTTGGAGCTAATACTATCTGGACCGCTTGAATAATTTGATTTAGACTATTTGAATAATCTTAGCTTGATTAGTAATTTATTTTAGTTCAGTTAATGTTAAGAAGACGCACTCGGTCAGAACGTCACAATTGACGGCTATAGATTTGAAGGGGTCAAGGACTGCATCTACTTTGGCTTACCAGCGACCAGCGACAACAACACCAGCGCTGAGATCAAATGCAGAATTACTCTTGCCAATCGCTGCTTCTTTGGGCTCAAGAGGCAATGGAGAAGGAGAGTCCTCTCTCGAAAAATCAAGGTAGCACTATATAAATCATTGATCATTCCGGTCCGCCTTTACGGCGCAGAGGCCTGGAGCTTAACGTAAACGGATGAGGACGCCCTTGGTTGCATCTAGAGGAAAATTCTACGTTCAATCTATAGTCTCGTTTATATTAGGTTGTCGAAAAAGTCTTTTCGTATTTTGTCAACAGATGTCGTTGGAGTCGACTATCTCCAAGGCTACCAATCACATTGTGTCATACCATATGGTGTTGGAAAGGTGACATTTTAAACTTCATTTAAGCAAAAACAAAATTAAATTCGGAGAAGTTGAAAAAAAAGTTACAGCTGTTCAAAAATGAGTGAAAATAATGAAGAAATTCGCTATATTTTGAAATTTTTGTATAAAAAAGGGAAGAATGCCACGCAAGCCACCAATGAAATTTGTGAAGTTTACGGAGACGATGCTGTATCAGTTCGTGTAGCACAACAATGGTTCGCCCGCTTCCGTTCTGGAAATTTCGAAGTGAAAGATGCACCTCGCTCTGGTCGACCTATCGTTGAAAAAGTCGATGAAATTATGAAGAAGATTGACCAGGACCGTCACATAAGCAGCCATGACATCGCCAAGGAACTAAACATTCATCATCAAACGGTTTTGAACAATTTAAAAAAGGCTGGCTACAAAAAGAAGCTCGATGTTTGGGTACCACATGAATTGTCTGTGAAAAATTTAATGGACCGAATTAACATCTGCGATTCTTTGCTGAAGCGAAATAAAATCGAACCATTTCTGAAGCGAATGGTAACAGGAGACGAAAAGTGGATCAAATACGACAATAATGTACGAAAAAGATCATGGTGCAAGCGTGGTGAAGCTCAACAAATGGGATTCGAAAGGAATCATCCACTATGAGCTGCTCCAGCCTGTTCGAACGATTGATTCTACACTTTACTGTCAACAACTGATGAGATTGAAGCAAGCAATCGAAAAGAAACGGCCAGAACTGATCAACAGAAAAGGTGTCGTCTTCCATCACGACAACGCTAGACCACACACATCTTTGATGACTCGGCAAAAACTGGGAGAGCTTGGCTGGGAAGTTTTGATGCATCCACCATATAGCCCTGACCTTGCACCATCCGACTACCATTTGTTTCGGTCAATACAGAACTCCCTTAATGGAGTAAAGTTGGCTTCAAGAGAAGCCTCTGAAAATTACTTGTCGCAGTTTTTCACCGAGAAACCACAAAAGTTTTACACTGATGGAATAATGTCTCTAGCGGAAAAATGGCAAAAGGTGGTCGACCAAAATGGTACATATTTGGTTCAATAAAGTTCATTATAAATATAAAAAAAAAATGAGTTGAAGTTTGATTAGAAATACGAAAAGACTTTTTCGACAACCATATATAAACTGAGACTGGAGGAGAAGATACAATGACTAGCTGTACGGGCTGTACAGCGACATGGGCCTAGTACGACGTCTCCGGATCCAACGTCTAAGACGACGAGCGAATGGACAGCACAGCTCCGGCCCGAAGAGTCTTCGAATCCGACCCTTAGGGACGACGCAGCAGGGGAAAACCGAATCTAAGGTGGCGCACACAGATGGAAGGGGACCTTAACCAATTGGAAGTGCGGCACTGGAAACAATTGAAAAAAGATCGTGACACATGAAGACGCTTGTTGTTTGAGGCCCAGGTTCATATCGGAATATAGCGCATCTAAGAGTAGAAAGAAGAATCTTAAGACCGAAAGACATAGTTTTAAGAACGTGCTGTATTACTAAGAGTACCCACATAGGACCAGTAAAATACTTTCAGTTAATTTAGACATTTTTATCTAGAGTAAGTGAGATATAACAATATGAACAAAAAAAATCCTATTTGGATAGGAAAAGAAAAAGCGTGACTCTTGTCTTGTGGACTCTCCAGACTAGCAATCAGGTTCTGTGGCTTAAATCGTATTTTCGTTGCAAGTTTGTCATAATATGAGTTTTAACTTAAAATTGTTTTTTATGCCATATAGGTAGTGAAAATATGGCAGCAGAGAAAATTTAATAAACTGGCTACAGTAAAAATGGAAAAACATGATCTACATGTCACATTTCATTAGTAGAACAAGTTTTATAAGAAAACGTCATGGAATATGGGAAAAATATTTTGATGAGATAATTTACAAAAAAAATTATAACAATCGAAGCCTTATCAATACAGCGATTACACTTGATTTACATCAATTTTTATGTCTTATAAAAAAACGGCTTATTTTAAGTAAACAGATCTGACGGTACCTTGATCAGCCCAAATAATAACGTGTTTCCGAATTTAGAAAACCATTTCCGAAGGAATCATTCATTGAAAGTTACGAAACTATTGCGTTAACAAAACATTTAGTTGGATTGAATTCGAGATCGCCAGGAACTCTACAAGTATTTAGGTTTCTTTTTGCGATGCAAGAAATATTTCTTCCTCTCTGATTTGGCTTCAATAAGACTATCCGCTCCGTGTTTGAGTATAAGGCTCATATCTTATTTAGTGATCCTAAGACCTCTTTTCCAAAAGCGGGCATCATTTAAGTATCGACGCAATGTTTCTTCTCTGTCAATGTTTTATCACTATTTCAACAAACAATGATCAAGCGAGCTAGAAATTTGCATTCCTCCACTTCAAGAATTCAAGCGCAATACTCGGCTCGCCTGGAATGCCCATCAATTTACCCTTGGCGCTGTCTTCGGAAGTGCTGTTAACTAAGTTTGTAACTCGTTAACGCGAATATGGAATGCTTTTTTCCCAATATTTTCCACACATTACAGTCCACAAGCATTTAAAGCCAATGTGCGCCTCCTCTATCTCCTCTCCCTTTTTCCCACTATACGTTCCACCCGTGCTGTGTTTTGACAAAGATCACTTAAGAGCATTCATATACCCTTTTGCACGCGTTATTTAAAAAAAAATCTCTTCCATTTTGGAATATTGTCAACGTACCTAGCATGGTAGTAATCTTTAAAGTTCAAACCGTTGTCGCTAGTCATTACTTTTGCAATGTGCTCTCGAAGGACAATATAAAAGGGTGGATCTAGAAGAGATGGAACAGAAAAGCGAAACATGGAAGAAGATTTTGCGACCAGTTGTCATTGCCGGCAATAATAATAACATCTAGCCTTTTGCGCACGGGAAGGACTCGGTCGCCATGACGTTTCGTAGGACGAGTTTGCGGTAGGACGAGTAGCGAGTAAGAGGCGATAGTCGGTGTTTATGTTAGATTTCTTTTCGCCGTCTCCAACCGAGGGGAATGAATTATTGGATTTTGGAAAGGTTCCTTAATTGTTGGTGTTCTTTTATACGAAGTGTGAAAAGGCATATGTTTATAAATAAAATAAAATCAATAAAAGGTTCTTTTAAGACTGCGACTCTGACAATGGCTCGAGCATCAATTGAGACTCAGCTATCGTGGCAAAAGCGACTGAAGAACTTGCATAGAGTGATTTTGTTTGAACCCCGACAAAAATGGATATCATAAATGAACTCAACTCTAGTGAAAACGAATTTTGTTTTGATACGCTACATAATTAAATCGAATAAAGCGATCCAGATAGAAACTTGCTATGAAGATGACGACACAGTAATGGGTTTAAGATCTCGAAAAATCAGAGTTATACGAGGTTGGTCCGATAAGTACTTAGCCTCACCGCCAGATGGCGCCAGTATAGCAGTAAAAGCAATTTACTATCGTGTAGTACATTCTAGTAGACGGCTACTGTCGAAGCCGCGTGTGGAAGCGGGAGTGGATTTTAGAAAAATGGAAAAAGAGCAATATCGGTCGGTGATTCGATACTTGTTTTTGGAAGGGAAATCGCGCAGCGAAATCAAAGAGCGTTTGGATGCTGTGTACGGTGACTCTTCTCCTTCGATGGCGATCATCAACGGATTGGTTTAGCGAGCTTAACGAGTTTCAACGTGGTCGCACGTCGGTTTTTGATGAACCACGTCCAAGTGCCCCGAAAATGGCTACCACGGAGAATAACGTGACAAAAATCCACGATCTCGTATTGGCAGACCGCTGATTGAAGGTGCGCGAGATAGCTGAGACAGTAGGCATTTCAAAAGATCACGTGGGTCATATTCTGAATGATATTTTGGGCAGGAGAAAGCTGTCGGCGCGATGGGTGCCCCGGTTGCTCACTCCGGACAACAAGCGCAACCGTGAGACCACTTCAGAGCAGTATTTGACGCTGTTTAAGCGCAATCCGAAGGAGTTTCTGCGTCGTTTCGTGACATTCGACGAAACATGGATCCACTGGTACACACCAGAGACCAAGGAACAGTCGAAACAGTCACCCGGCGACGAACGTGCTCCGAAGAAGGCGTTGTCCTTCATCGCCAGATGTTTGCCCGTTTTCTGGGATTCACAAGGTGTGCTCCACATCGACTACCTGGAGAAGGGCAAAACGGTCACAGGGCTGTACTATGCCTTATTATTGGGCCGATTCGAGGCCGAATTGAAGAAAAAACGGCATCACTAGGCGAAGAAAAAAGTGCTCTTCCACCATGATAACGCCATCGCCAAGGCCAAATTGGTCGAATTGGGCTACGAACTGCTGCCCCATCCACCGTATTCTCCAGATTTGGCCCCGTCCGACTTCTTTTTGCTTCCAAACTTGAAAAAGTCACTCGCCGGGCAGAAATTTCAGTCGAATGAGAAGGTCATCGCCGCCACGGAGGCTTACATTGCAGATCTCGAGAAAACGTAGTTTTCAGAGGGGTTAAAGAAGTTGGAACATCGCTGGGTCAAGTGTATCGAGCTAAAAGGAGACTATATTGAAAAATAAATCGCCATTTCTTCAAAATTTTTGTTATTCTTTTGTAGGCTAAGTACTTACCGGACCACCCTCGTAATACAAACCTCTGATAAATCAGAATGGACAACCTGTGATGAGTGCCAGGAAAGATCTGCAGGGCCGCAAATATCATAAAATGTCTATGGATTTGTTCAAGATGGTCTCTACCGACGACCTAGTACCTAGTCGAATAAATAATAATAGATATCAACAACTGTGCTGCTAAAAATTTCGAGGGAAGGTCGCTATCATCACGGTCGCTCTGGTAAATATGGTCCATATGATCCAAGAATAATTTTTGCCGTTTATTGCAGTGGTTATAAATATGTGAATAATAATAACCGGGGAATATGAAAGAATATTTGCCAACAGACGCAATAAACCACTTTGCGTTTTCTGCTAACACCTTTACAAGAAATTGATTTACCAATTTTTTTGTAACACTACAACGTGTTATGTTGACTGGTTATCTTGGTTATATAAACTCAAGATTTCAAGAAATTTGTGTCGATGAATCTGTTGTAAGATTCAAAGGACGACTATTATTTATTACATATAAACCACAGAAACCGACTTTATGACAACCTTATAAAAAAACATTGGCAAGGCCAGACCTTAATTAACAAGAATTCCCTTACACTTATATATTGTACAATGATACTGAATGCAATTACAGGGACGCAGGGGTATCACATGTTTACTGATCTGTATTACACCAGCTACTTTTTAACTAGAAAATACTTTAACACACAAAATGAAGTGATTTGACAGGAACGATACTAACTAAAATTACCAGATTTAATAAAAAAAACTACTTCCAAAAGGAAACTCAATGGTAGAGTATCATAGAAACAATAATGTCATTTTAGCGTGAAAAGATAAGGGGGACGTCATGACATTGACAAATTTTTACAATGCAGAAACGAGTAGCGTTAACAAAATACTCCAAAATGTTGTTCAAATGTCTAAATGGAAAACTTCATGTAATTATTACCGACACAGAGAAAGATTGCAAAGTCGAAGGGAAGACATGAGACCATCTATCACTCGAAATATTTGCAAAAAAAGACTCCTCCTGCTATCTGACCCGGCTAAAAAAGGCTAGCTCATTTTATGAGAGATGACCTGAAGCATATTACCGATTGTGTCAATAGTAAACCTAAAAGTGTTTTGCTGGATGATATTCTCAAATATTTCTATGAGCACCTCTATCCTAGATTCAGCCAGCAAAACAAGGTAATCCTATTTACATTTTTTAATTACTCGTATGATTTCTATTGCGATGCTCATACATGCGCGTATATGCGCTCGGACACATTTGCATCAGAGCATCATTTCAGATCAATTTGTTTCAAGAATCTGCTTTGTAAACAAAAGGTAAATGCTACTCCACAAGTGTAAAGTAAATTACATTCCATTTCATTAAAAAAAAGAAAGGAGCGACGTGAGGTGTTCTATTTTTACTCGAAACTCTCGAATATGAAGTACCTTCATCCACTTGTATGTTCGAATTTATTTTTGGAAGTAATTTATTTATTTGGAGAGACTGTATACAAAGGAATAAGCAAGTAAACTACCTAATTGTGTATGATTCTACACTCCGTACCAAAATCTTGAAAAATATGCAAACTCTAAAGTTGGCTCCAATTTTTTTTATTTCAAAAAAAAAAAAGATATCCACGAGAAGTCTTATTTAGAAACACTGTAAATAAGATAATAAGAATTGGTCCGTGTCCTGGTAACCTTTTCGCACTCATACAAATTTTATTCTAAGGCCATTGTTTCGATCGACCTTTGATTTGGGACTCTTCTATGTTCGTTTTTTTACTGTTGATAATGATTTTCTGAATATACGATACAGCGTTAACGCCTACTGATACTCGAATGTGTACCTCCAATTCTTTCGCGTGAAGAAAAAGCTCCTGTCTTATCTTCTTGCTTTTCCTCTTTTCATTGAATAAAGTACAAGTAAGCATGACACCGAAACTGGGTATTCGAGGTCTATGCCTCGGAACATTAGTTATTTCCAGGTGTAAACTCCAAAATAACTGAGAATCAGACCTTTCCTAGAATGATGGTGAAGGGAATGCACTTAAAGTAATTGAATGCCGATTGCAGCACTGAGGTTTTGCGAAATGCTGTTGATTCATAAAGAATTCTTCGATTTACCTGGAACTAAGGAACAAGTCGTGGTTTTGATTTATTGGCCAAACATGAGCCAAACTCTTACTTCAATTTGCAATAAGTCTGCCACACCACATATGTACATAAGTTTTTATCAAACATAGCAATTTTCAAGTCTCATTTACAATTTGAACGTTCTAGCCTCTTAAGACCTGAGCACGAAGCAAACGGAAAAATACATAGTGTTCTAAGGGATTTTTTTTAGTAATTGTGGTTCAAATGAAACACAGGATTTTTTTTTAATTTTTCCTTTTACTAAAACTATTAGAAAAAAATGGTGCACATATGTGTACTTAGGGTTTTAAACTAAGCAACATTTTTAAAAGTATGATCTTTTTCAAAACAGTTGTTTTTCAAAATACAAAGATAAACATTGCATTTTACACACATAGTGCGGCACCGCGATGAACATGACGGATGGCGACATTTGGAGGCGAATTGGTTTTCAACAAACCGTGGCAGATGACCGACATTGTCGAGCCTTATTTCAGGTTGTGGTTGTGGTATAACTGGGCGATGTTTCTTTGCTGGAGGCTCGCTGGCGCACTGCGGTGTCACATCTGTGGGGATGAAATTAGGTGGCGCGGAGGATCTAGAGCTGGGAATTAAAAACCGCCAATTAAAAATTTGGAGTCAACCCTTCCTTCGTCAAATTTCATCATAGCTTTGGCCAGATTCAACCTGTATCGGAGTAGACCCAATTTATCCTTGCGTTGTACTCTTTCTTCCGTACAACAGCGAGTGTACATAACCCAGCAATTGACGACAACGAGATCTAGAAAATGGCAAAACGTTCTCACTGTCCATTTCTTTGTGCGCATTCCACTTCGGTAGTAGGCGATTAACCTGTCACATAGATCGATACCACCCATACAGATACTGTAGTTTCGCACTGCTGCTGGACGATCAACGTCAATTTTACGCTGTTCTTTCTTGCACCAACGTTTGCAGGTATCCGTGGGAGCACTTCCTGTACATGTAGATAACATGGTCACAGCCTTTGTATCCATCCATTTTACTACGCAAACATTTTCGTCGTTTTTTACCTTTTCGTCGAACTGCCCTCTTTTCAACGCCTTGTCGGATTTCAATTTTTGAGCCACGGTCCCAATCCTATTCGTCATCACAGTCCCTGTCAGAAAGATATCTTTTTTTTTCTCTAATAAGTGTTCTGCTAATTTCAAGCTCGTAAAGAATCTATCTGTATACAAAACACAATTTCCGTTAATTGTGCGGGAAAGTTTTTCCACTATTCCCGCTCCAAGTCCAAGATTTTTCATGACATCCTGAGGCAGCGTACCCTTTCCAACATATATCTCAAAATCCAGTACTAGTCCGTCCCGGGCAACCAACACAAAGTTCTTCAATCCAAGTGGATTAGGCTTGGCTGGTACGTACTGACGGTATTCACATCTTCCTGAAAATGGGATCATTTGCTCGTCTATTGACATGTGCTGGGATCTCGGCAGGCTGTGGCATTTGTTCAAAATTGGCTCTATCAGTGGTCTTATTTTCCAAAGTTTGTCATTAGGATTTTTGTGAATTTCGTCGACGAAGTGGAGATAATTGCGAAGTTCAAAAAATCTATCACGACACATTGTATCTCTGACAACAGGAACGCAAAGATCTCTGTTCCAATAGAGCTTCGCCTGAGAATATTTCAAGGTGCCCATCATCAATTGCATACCGGCAAAATGAATCATCTCTTTAGCATTTGTCTCCAGTGATTTTTAATTTCGCTTTTGTGCCGAATATATGTTGCTTTGTTCCGCTACAATCTTCCAAAAATCTAGCCCCAAATATTCAAAAAAAGAGTACAACACATTGGCGTCTGAACTACCTTGGGAAATGAGCACATCCTCCGCAATATCGGGTCCACGAGAAGTCATTTCCCTAGAACGCCAAAATAAACGCGATGAGCTTCCAGCTTCTTCTTCAATATCTTCCTCTGCCGGCCTCGAATATTTACATTCTTCAATTTCATCGGGATGTTCCCGATTTGTTCTAGCGATATTTGGGGGCAGGTACTCCTTATCATCTTCAGAGAAGTCAAATTCGCTATCATTGAGCAAATCTTCAATCTCTCGGTCATCCATCCCACTTTAGTCCTAAGGTACACATATGTGCACCAATAAAACTTAGCGTTTTTTTCAAAATGAAAATGAATAACAATTAAGAAACTAACCTTTTCAAACAATAGTCCAATGTTCGAACAACAAAAAAACACAATAAATTTTATTTGTACTGCACAATTTTATTTTTTATCAAATTTTCAAGATAGCGACCGCAAATTTGTTGAACAATTTCCAAACTCTCAAATTCAAGGAAAAATAACGGGAGCAGAACTTTGCTCGGAGAGCCATCTATTGATATAATTTGAACTTTTATTCATTTAGATCCTATAACAAATACAACTAGTTGCCAAAAGATGGGACTACTAGCCATTATTTGAAAAACAATAAGGTGCACATGTGTGCACCCACGGTCTTAAGAGGCTAGATCAAAATACAGGCCACTATAGTTCGGTGGGTAGAATTGGAGACACGAGGCAGTTGTTCAACTGCTTAATAATTCATAGGTTTGGCTTAACGCAAGTAGCGTCGGAGTTGAATATTTTGATGTTTATATTTGGTTTGGATGGGAAATTTCAGAGTTAATTTGAACAATGTTCTTGGGCTCTTTGCTATATACGTCCACCTTTCTAATTACAAACCGCCTGTTTTGGCACTAATTGAAACACAGATGGGCAAAAATACCGACTTTTCAGATTTGAGCCTGCCCGGATATAACTTGGTGCCAGTATTCTTTCTACACCGCAGTCTTAAAATTCCATGTCCGTAAGCATTTGGTATGTAGAGATCTTTGCTGCGCTAAGATGTAACCCAATTAGTAAATGAGCCAACACGAATACCTGACTTTGCAGATCATCCCGCCAACACCCTGGACATTAATAACTTCATCACCTCTCATCCTGATAAGTATTCTATCGATACATTATCGATCACCTCTACGCTCGCCAGACTACTGTGTCGCTTCAACTAATTTCTCGTATTCAAACCACACAATTAGAGAACGAATTACTAAAGAAGAGTATGGCTCTAGGAAAAAGCCAACTGGAGTGGACTCAACAACTTCTTTAGGAATTTTAACTGGTCACTATGTTGCTTCGATAATTATGTGTATGCTGATGCGATCACGAACATACTTCTGCTCAAATTCTCTCATGACCAAAAGTTGAGGCAAAAAGTGTTAAGATGTTCCAGGCGAAAACTTTTGGTCATTTGTGAAAAAACATAAAAAATTCTGACTAGTCCTCAATCCCTACACTCATTTACAATGACATCCCAGCTGTCAGCTCTTTAGACAAAGCCAATCTGCTAGCCGCATATTTTGCAGCCAGCTCAACGCTCCCAGATTGCACTTTGTCTCCGTCTGCACTTGAGAGAGTAGAATCTTCCATGGGACAAATCCACTTTCACACTCATACAGTTGCAAGAGTACTTAAGGATTTCAAGGTGCACAAATCCGTTGGCCCTGATGGAATTGCCCCAATAGTTCTGAAGAGGTGTTCTTCTACGCTATCAAAACCATTGCGTAAGTTTTTTCACCTCTCCTACTCTTCTGGTCTCTGTCCAGGTAAATGGACAACAGCATTTGTCAAACCTGTCCTTCTCCACCTCCTAGCGACCCATAGCACTAACGCCCCTTATTTCTAACATCATTAAAGCGCTGATAAATCATCAGCTTATGAAATATCTTAAATCGCGGAAAATTATTAATGACCGGCAGTACGGTTTCCGCAGCAACAGGTCCACTGGTGATTTGATGGTATATCTCACCGAAAAACATTTGATAGAGTTTGCCATCAGGCTCTTTTATCGAAAAAGCGTGGAATCGATGTTCTTCTATGGATTAGAAACTACCTTTCGGGCCGTTCAATTCATGTTGTTTTGGACGGTATTAAGTCTGATATTCACCAAATAACCATTGGTGTTCCCCAGGGCTCTGTTCTGTCACCGACACTCTTCCCCATTTTTATAAATGGTCTCATAACTGCTACTTCTCATCCAATAGATTCCTTCGCTGATGACAATCCTCTTAGCTTTTCATATTCGTTCCAAGACTCATGTCCCTGCTTTTCGGCCGTAGAACTGGAACTGTAGCGAATGTTAAGCACATTAAATTTCCACCTTGACAGCAAAATTGAATGGGGTATAAACAATAGAGTGGAATTGAATGCTTCTAAAACGCAATGCTGTCTACTTACCAAGCTTACCATAAAAAAATCAGCCATTATCCTTGAATGGCGCCTGTGTCGATGAAACTGAAAGACTTTCCATCCTCGGTATGTGTGCTTATAAAACTCTCGAATGACCACATATTCGTGGTAGCTAAGAACGCTGCGACATGTCTAGGTTTCCTCAAACGATGCAAGAAATATTTCATCCCCTCTGATCTGGCTTCAATTTATAGAGCCTACATCCGCCCCAAGCATGAGTATAACGCTCATGTCTGGTCTGGTGCTCTTAAGAACTCTCTGCGCTTGCAGATAAAAACGAAAGCTTATCGCTCGCTTTCATAGTCTCAACAATATCGCGAAGTCGATCGACATCTACGTAATGTCTCCTCTCTCTGTTTTATTGTTATTTTAACGAACAATGCAATTGCATTTCTCTCCTTCAAGAATTTAACCGCAATACACATCTCGCTCAAAATGTTCATCAGTTCACCCAAAAGCCTGCCGAGCAACACGAATGTGGAATGCTCTTCTCAGCTCAACTTTTCCCACTCCTTATAATCCACAAACATTTAAAACCAACGTGCACCGGTACCTTCTTACCCTTTCTCCCTCTATACCTTCCGTGACTTAAGGCCAGTCAAAACCCCTTGTGCATGTGCAAACTATAAAAAAAAATAAAAAATATTATATGGTTATACAAAATATTCTCGTACGAAGGTGCTTAAGGTCTGTAACTAAAAACCTGGCTCAGTAGTAAATATTTTAGCCTCTTGATACCTGAGCATGAACAGTCTGCCCAAACTTTTCACTTGATACCCTTGAAGATTAAAAATCATTAATTAATAAAAAGTGGATCTCAAAGAAACTGTCTTATGAACATATTTCTGCAATCAAAAAAGGATTCAAACCCCTGGAGCCTCATTATGTTAAAATATGTAAATATTTCTAGTGTCTAATAATCGCCGATTATATCAAGCCTCGTGTAATCTACTTGCTGACAGTAGATCAAACAACTAGTTTGATCTGCAATGCCTTTGAAATTAAACAATTCCAGTTATTTTTTAACACACCTACATATGTTTTTTTTTTAAAACAAAGTCCTAACGTAATTCTAAAAAAAGTATAAAAATGTAAGGCCCACTACCTTAACCTTTTGACACCTGTAGTATATTGCAGTTAAATACCACTAGCTCTACAAAATGTAGGGCTCATTAGTTGTTGTTGGTCATGCACAGCATTTTGGACATAGATTCATTGTAGCGATAGTTAATGCGGTGAAATTACTGTCAGAAGAGGGGTATAATAGGATGCCGTAATACGAGTATTAATCGTATCAGAGCAGGAATGCCAATTTTTCCTGCAAGGAACTTATGGACGAATAGAATGCCAGCAATTACCGGCGTTTGACAAAGAGTTGCATATTAACTCATATTAAGTAATATTAAGCATTTTTAAAAAGGGATAAGCTAAGTCTGTCAATTCAGGGACGATCATGTAGAGCAATGCGGATAAATCTGGATAGACTCAATCTATAGAGACTGGGTATTGTGAATGAGCGATCAAATTTGACTAGAATATCTAGGATTGGTCTGACAAAATTAACAAAAATTGTGATAAGGATCGGAGAATTTTATTAACCAGCGTTTTAAAAAATCGAGTGCATGGTTGGCTCTGCTAACAACGTCGTTGAAAGGGTAACGAAAGTTAGGTCCTCTGTCACAGATGGCACCTAAGTCTCTTAATAAAGACACTGAAGAGCTCCGTTCGCCACACATCGTAAAACTTTTGGCAGCTGAATACGTATTTGAAACTTGGAAGTTCAGAACCTCGTTGAAAATACACCACCAAGCCTCCTTTTTTCATCGTTATATTGTCCTTCTTGTCCTTCTACGGCGGTCTTTTCTTCTCGTGTTCCGAAATACGAGTATGTCATGGCTTGACATTTAGTGAAATTCAGTTCAAGGAAATTGCTTAGACCCCATATTGTAAAGTTGTTCGAATCAGCTTGGGGTATGCGCGAATCGAAGAAAGACAAAATGGGTCTGAAGAGTTTAATATCGACAGCGTAGATGGATAGAATATAAATTAAAATTAAGCCGCCAACGTCGATGATGGACAGAATGACAATGAGAGGCTCAAGCGGACTGCCTTGAGGAACTCCGGAAGGGTCTGCAAAAGCGTCGTATACAGAGTATCTAAGGAGGTTTTTATATTGCTGTCGTTAAGGTAGAATTCAATTCTCGCTATTAGTACGGATTGAAAGCTTCTTATCGAAGAAGACTTCTTATCGAAGGTTTTTTCCGAAATCGGTGCCACTGACATCGACGAATTTGCCACCCTCTAGCGCGCAAATGATATTAGAAGAAAAATTCTGCCAAATTGGTGTTTGTTTATCTTGTGTTTAGCAATATTGGTGCTTTTTTTATGCAAAAATGCTAGCTATATGTAAGAGCCGTTTTCCGTTTCTTGATAAAGAAGTTCGAAAAATGGCTGCGGATGAAGAGGCTAAGTTGGTTTTAAGTTTCACAAAACTATAAGATAGTCAATCGCGACGGGAAGGATTTCATATTTTAATTATTTACTTTTTCAAGAAGGAGAGTCACGGATACTTCAACAGAGCTGTCTGACTACAGCTTCTCATTTAAGACAATTAATTATGTCAACCTCTAGGGGACGCAAAAATTGACCAAAGTGAAAAAAAAGTTAGTATAGTAATAACTAGGATCGGATCACTCGAAAAGACGTCTGATAATTGTTCGTTCTTTCCTAAGTTTATACCCAAATTGAAGAACATCTAGGATCGGCAGATTCACAGAGTTTTTTAATTACCCTGCTTCATGGCTTTATTAACTTAACTTACTTTGTATTTTTTTATTTTGTAGGAGAAATGTCTGATACCTGGCACTCAAATCGAATACCTCAGATTCCAGATGCGTTTTTAAACAATTTGACCCAACTCTCTTCAGGGTCGGTGATACATGTAAATAAGAATAACCATAATCTTTGCCATTCGACGTTTGAAGTTAAAAATGGTAAGAATCAAACCCAAAGCTAACAAAACTTATAATTTTTGAGTGAAATTTCATTTCAAAATTTAGTTCAAGGTCCGGCCCAAACAACTAAAAGACGAACGACTGCGAATAAAAAAGAGCGCCGACGGACCCAATCGATCAACAACGCCTTCTTTTGCTTACGAAGTAAAATACCTAATGTACCATATGACACGAAACTTTCCAAGGTAAGCTTTAAGTCTCAAACAATGTTGGAATCTTATACTTACATACGTAGAGGTATATAAAATAGATCCTTCAGCTTTGTATTTATTGTTGAGGCTTCCACTTCAAAAGTTGCAAACCCGTTTTATAACCAATGTTGGCATTATAATCATTTCTTAATTGGTCCATCGACTTGCGTGCTGTGTGCCATATAGCGCCGCCACATACTTGAACCATATGTTGACCAGGTTCATTTCACATATTTTGAGCAACAAAAGGTCGAAATCATTGAACGATAGCGGCTACCATAGACGGTAACGTTGTTCCGCACCAAAATTTGTGGTTTTCCGGGGTTATTGGTAGCTCTTGTGTTGCCCGAGATTGCTTTATACAGGGTGTCCCACGAGCAGTGTGCCAAAAAGCTAGAGCGTGTAGGTCTAGTCAAGACAAGAAAAAAATCGTATTTGAGAGGGGGGGTCTATTTCCCCCCGTTTAGCCGGGAGGGGCAATTTTCTAAAAAATTGACTTAATTTGGAAAAAAAATTATTAAAAATCAACAGTTACATCCACAATGCCACGATATACCTTTTTGTAAAGCCAGAAACCTCTTCTTTCATACTGATTTTAAATGAAGCTGTTTTAAGGAGTAGTTTTTGAGAAATTCATTTTCAAACTCAAAATTTTGAAAAAAAATTGAAAAAAAAAATTTTTTTAACTACTTTTTTTCAAAATTGTATGTAATTAAGTAGTAATTTTTTTTCAAAAATTCAATGCTCTTATTAGTTTTTAGTTAAAAACAGAACACTAATTTTGAGAAATTAAAAAAAAACCCGAACCATTTTTTTCTAAGAAAAATCTTTTTTTTGGTTTTAACGCGGCTGGACTTGTTGGCAAATTAATGTATGAAACATTGACCTCTTTTTTATTTTTAAAAAATTCGGGGTTTTATTATAATAAATTCTCAATATGATCCCCATTTTTTAGAAGGCAAAGATTATATCTCCTTCTTCTCCTAATGGCTGCACATATCTATGCTTGACAAATTTTCCTGCAATTTGACTGCAGCGACTTCAATCCGTTGTTCCAAAGATACTATTTCCACTTCGCAAAACATAATTTTTCATGAATCCCCACACATAAAAATCTAGAGGAGTTAAATTTGCTGATCTAGGTGGCCATTCCGTGGTGCCCCTTCTTCCGATCCAACGGTCACTAAAATGATCATTCAGCCAGTTTCTAACCCGTAAGCTCTAGTGTGCTGGTGCTCCATCATGCTGGTAGATTCAATTATCTGCTATGGCCAAAGGAACGTTGTCCATCAAATCGGGCAAAACGTCTCGTAGGAATTGCAGGTATGATTCTCCATTAATAACGGCATTCAAAAACCGGGGCCCGATTACAGTTTGTCGAACAATACCAAGCCAAACATTACAGCTAAAGCGGTGTTGTGATTTATTTTGTTTCTTGTTGTGTGGATTGGTGCTATTCCAATGATGCAAATTGTGGAAGTTAGTAACCCCATCTCTGGTAAACTGTGCTTCATCCGTCCAGAATATCCTTGCAAAATATTTTCGTTCAGTTTCATCTCGAAGTAGTAATGATCGACAAAATTCCGCTCTCGAAAACTTGTCGTTTGAGGTGAGTCCCTGAACTGGCCTAAAATGGTACGGGTGTAAGTTTTCGTTTTAAGCACTCTCCATACGCTAGATTTGGGCACTCCAAGCATAATAGCTATCCTCCTTGTACTAAGGGAGGGATTGCGTCGGACCAAATCCAAAATTCGGGTAGAACCCATCGGCGGCGGGCGTACCCAGACGAAATTCGCAGGTCAGTTTTCAGGCGTTATCAATGAAAAAAAAGGATTAATCCAGGGTTATTCCAATACTGTGTCACTTTATTGTATCCTCATAAAACTCGGAATTTTTTTAAAAATAATAAAAAAGAGGTCAATGTTTCATACATTAATTTGCTTACAAGTAAAGCCGCGTTAAAACAAAAAAAAAAAGGTTTTTCTTAGAAAAAAATGGTTCGGGTTTTTTTTTAATTTCTCAAAAACTACAAGACATTTTTGCATCCGGTTTTCTGTTTTTAACTAAAAACTAATAAGAGCATTGAATTTTTGAAAAAAAATTACTACTTAATTACATACAATTTTGAAAAAAAAGTGGTTCAAAATTTTTTTTTTTCAATTTTTTTTCAAAATTTTGAGTTTGAAAATAAATTTCTCAAAAACTACTTCTTAAAACAGCTTCATTTAAATCAGTATGAAAGAGGAGGTTTCTGGCTTTACAAAAAGGTATATCGTGGCATTGTGGATGTAACTGTTGATTTTTAATAATTTTTTTTCCAAATTAAGTCATTTTTTTAGAAAATTGCCCCTCCCGGCTAAACGGGGGGAAATAGACCCCTCCCTCAGATACGATTTTTTTCTTGTCTTGACTAGACCTACACGCTCTAGCTTTTTGGCACACTGCTCGTGGGACACCCTGTATACGGCGGTTGTGTTTATTTACATACCGCTTCGTCGCTAAAGACATTTGTTCGATAAAAAGCAGCTCTTTCTCCAGCTTTTCTAAGGCCTACCCTCGGCTTCAGTTCAGTATTTTGTAAGTTTTAAGACCAATATCCTTGCGTAAAATCTTCCACGTAATCACACGTAATACAAGCCCAATTGCTGTGAAAAATATATAGAATAGTATAAAAACTTTAGATATATGACCATGGACAACGACGTGTATTTGCTGATTGGGCTTTGAAGCAGTTGAAAGTAGACCCAAGTTTCACCGACGAAGTCAAATACCAATAAAAATTGTCAAAGTTGGCACGATACGGGTGCGGACACTAGTCTGGCGGAAACATTAAGCTATTCTTCTTCCAAAACTAAACAGGTATTGCCATAGCCCTCACCGACGACGGCTGTAGATCAATGTAAAACAACTTCTTGGGGCCTGAACTGGATGATATTGATTCTTATGATATGAGGAACGCAATGTTAAAAAACAACGATATTATGTTTGCTCTGATAATCAAAGCCTATAGAGGAATTTGCATCTCAGTAAGACATTTGATACGCTTAAACATAATAAGTTATTACAACGTTAGGTCGACTGATTGTGAGACAATCTAAAAGATGGCAGGCGATTTTAGCAACGACACACCCGTTTCTTTAAGAAGTGCCATAAGGATTAAAGCTCGGACCAATATTTTACATTCTATTTTACGAAAGCAGCCCTCTTTTTGAATTCACAGATCACACAATTTTAGTACCTTAACAAAAGTGATATGATACTGCTACGAGGGTAATGCAATGAGCATGATAAATCTAAACAGTAATAAATAATAAGCCAAAACGATGCCTATTCGGCGGCCACATAAGTCAAAGTGCACTTCCGAATCAGACTATGGAAGTTGTCGAAAGTTATAAACACCTAGGAGTCCCAACCGACAGCAATTCCATTTGTGAAAGGCACATCGAGAAGCTACGCCCAAAACTCAAAAAAGCGCTGTTCGCCCTGTATCAACTGGTATATCATTCGATAATTCAGGTCCAGAAACATGTTTAGGACGCATCTGCCAAATCTTTAGAATACGTTGGATGGGGCAGCAGTTCGTAGCCCAATTCGACCAATTTGGCCGTGGCGAGGGCAGAGGTGTGAGCCGGTGCGTTATCATGGTGGAAGAGCACTTTTTTCTTCGCCAAGTGGGGCCGTTTTTTCTTCAATTCGGCGTCGAATCGGCCCAATAATTTTGGCATAGTACAGCCCTGTGACCTTTCGCCCTTCTCCAGGTAGTCGATGTGGATCACACCTTGTGAATCCCAGAAAACGGGAAAACATCTGGTCGATGGGACAGTCTTCGCCTTCTTCGGAGCACGTTCGCCAGGTGAAGTCCACTGTTTCGACTGTTCCTTGGTCTCAGGTGTGTACCAGTGGATCCACGTTTCGTCGACTGTCACGAAACGACGCAGAAACTCCTTCGGATTGCGCTTAAACAGCGTCAAACACTGCTCTGAAGTGGTCTCACGGTTGCGCTTTTTGTCCGGAGTGAGCAAACGTGGCACCCATCGCGCCGACAGCTTTCTCATGTCCAAAATTTCATGCAGGATATGACCCACGCGATCTTTTGAAATGCCTACTGTCTCACCTATCTTGAGCACCTTCAATCGGCGGTCGTATTGGCAGACCGTGGATTTTTGATTTTTGTCACGTTGTCCTCTGTGGTAGCCGTTTTCGGGCACCTGGACGTGGCTCATCAAAAACTGACGTGCGACCACGTTGGAACTCGTTAAACCAATTTTTGATGGTCGCCATCGAAGGAGAAGAGTACACAGCATCCAAACGCTCTTTGATTTCGCTGCGCGATTTCCCTTCCAAAAAAGAAGAATCGAATCACCGACCGATATTGCTCTTTTTCCATTTTTCTAAAATCCGCGGACACTCCCACTTCCACGCCCGGTCAAAACAAAATTACGAGTCCGATCCGTCTGAAATTTCGACAGTAGCCGTCTACTAGAATGCACTACACGATAATAAGTTGCTCTTGCGATACTTGCGCCATCTGGCGGTGAGGCTAAGTACTTATCGGAGCACCCTCGTATTATCCAGTGAAATTGTAACAGCGCTTTTTAGGGCATTAAGGTGTATCGCTTTGTCTCTGAAATTTCTTAAAATGAAAAGTCTCAGTCAGATTGTGAGGCACTAATAGGACACGGTGCATGCAACTACCACCTAAAATGGATCTCAGCAGTACAGAAATCTGTAGGCGATGTGGGCAGGCTAAGGAAGCTATGGAACACATACTGACAAACACAAAATGACAAGCAATACAACTATAACAGGGAAAGACTTCCAAGAATTCCCATCTCGAGAAGTCGTCAAATTTTTGAAGGCAGCACTTATATCCTAGACCAAGAAGGGGTCGCAGTATTAGTATCTTCATGTGACACACCCCGAGTTCTTCAATTCAATTTCCAGTCAGATTATTATTGGTTTTGATGGCTAGCGAGATTTCTTTATAATGTTGAACTGAAATAATAACCATCTACCTAGAATCCTGGCAGTTTTCGTAGAAGATGAATCTTGCTGACCTTAGCATCTGATCTTAGTTAATCAATTTACTAGAAAGTGGCTCAGTTAATTTTGAGCGCCTTGAATAAGCAAACACATTATATGGGCCTACTATGGAATTCCAGTTTTGTCAGCATCTCTTGGCTAACCTGGAGACTTTTGATTTGGACATCCATAATTGACCTAAGTTTCCTTTCTTTTAATTTCAGATAAAAACACTTAAGCTTGCAATTTTGTATATAAAATATCTCACTGAAGTGATAAAAGGCGATAAAGATTTGTCGAGTGGATTCCGCTCAGAATTGATGCCTCTCGGAAAGCTAACCGGCCCCAAGCTGAAGAAGAATATTAAATCTGAATTAAAAGTAAGCAACCATTTTTCAATACTCATGTATTTCAATTCAATTGTATTAATTTTAGAAGGTCTTCATATCATTACAGAACTTACTACAAGACGAACAACATTTTATGAAATGTAAGGGTCGTACCGGATGGCCACAAGACGTGTGGCAGTCAGTACTTAAAGTTAGTCGTAATTGAAAATCTCAAAGTAGCATATCATTATCAAATTCTGGTTTAAGTAATAAAGCATTCTAATTCATAATATGTAATGTGGATGTTTTATTTTGAGAATCATCAATTGTGGTTGGGCAGGGTTGTGCCATTCTATCACCTATCTAACAAGGTTAAGATGTACTTACCCTTGACAAATTTTCTCAATCATTGTCTCATGATGCTGTGAATATAATATTGAAGGCGACATTCGTGACGCGGCTGGCAGATAGCAGAAGCAGATTTTGCAAGATTTATCAATGACAAGATGACACTGGTTATATTAGGAAGTAGTCTTCCTAGAAGGGTCAAGCTAAAATGTGGTATACATAGTACTCGTGTTGTGATTGAAACATCCGCTCTGAAAGAGTTAAATGGAATCATTTCCGAATTTATATATTCAAGGATAATGTTGAAAAAGTCACATGAAAATGCGTCGTCTTGTCTGAATCCTTTCATTGAAGTATAATCTTTAAGGAGCAGCGGGAATTCTCCATTGAAGCGCTTATGCGAAGGGAAGCGAACGATAGAATTAAATTTTCATATCGCTAAAGGCATTAAACCTGTGGATATACTAATATAACCATTTTGTAGAACAAACGATAAGCTTCAAATATTGATACATACTTTATCAATATTCTTAGCATTGACCACTACTAGTTGTCCGTGGTCATCTCTCCTTTTTTTTTACTTCCTTAAAAGTTCACATAAATAGACCATGATTCCCATTCACTTGAATACGAATCATCGAACGGATAATATCAAATTGGAGAAAAACGAAATTAGAGCTCATCATGTACCTCTGCTTGAAAAAAAACTGTCTATCTGACATACACAGCCACTTGGTGAAAACACTGGGGGACTTTACTCCATATTCGATAGTGGTACTCTGAGCCACGGAGTTTAAGCTTCACTCAAATGAAGACCGCGAAGGACAGACGCGAACGTGAAAAAAGATGGAAGAGTGACCATCAGGCTATATTTGAAAAAGAATCTTAACCGACGAGCAAAAGAAAAACGAAAAAGAATTTCGAGACAATCGATGACACGGAAGTGAGTTTCCTCACTGACCCCCAGTGTAAATTTCGACGAGAAAGGTTATGACATCCGTTTTTTTGGGACACTGAAGAAATAATTGTCGCGCAATATTTGAAAAAGGAAGCCACTATTTCGGGATCTTACGCAGGCCAAATAAAAAGATTGCAGGAGGTCATTAAAGAAAAAAAGACGTGGCAAACTGTGGTCACAAAGCCACAGTTGCGATGGCTGGCATTCAAGAAACGGGATTCGAACTGCTGGAACCAGATCTAGCTTCCTTTGATTTCTACCTCTTCCACCGGCTCAAGGAACACATCCGAGACAAGAAATTTGAGGATGTTAGCCAAGTTTTGGCCACTGTTGAGGCGTTTTTGGAGGGTCAAGACAGAGAATTTTTTTCAAGGGAATCATGGGTTTTATTTTATAATCATCGTTTTTTATTTTCGGTATCATTACTTTTGGACCACCCAATGACTTATCGTAGCCCCACAAAAGAATCCAATGAATCAGTTGTTGAAGCCCATTGGACGTAACATGGCGGTCACTTTCCTCGTTCAAAAACAAAGGGGTTCAATCATTTCTCTAGCATGAAATGTGCAATACACGGTTACTTCTTGGGGATGCAACGCAGTGTCTTCACATGTGGGTTTGTTGGTCCCCAATAACGCATATTTAGCTTTTGCTTCTTTGAAGGAAAATTTCATTTGCTACATATCGTATATGTATCGTACATTTATTTTTTTTCGGAACAGAAAAGAAGGAAAATAAAAAATTAAAATATTTAAAAATGTGAGCGAAAATCAACGACAACGAAAACGAACAACAATTTCTGGAGTCACTGTTGACAAATCCCGTTAACAGGGAAAATGTCAGCTAAACAAACGCACGGATAGTGCATTAAGACGACCACACACAGAAAAAAAATACAACACGACCAAAATAACAAAGGCAAGAAAACTAATTGTTGCGTTGTCAGAGTGGGGTTTTGCGTCATCGAAAAGCAGTGTTGATATTAAAACATCACACTGCGCGGGAAAATAAAAAAAGTCATTTTTATTATAAACAGCGTCGCCTACAATAGCTCTACAATAGGAACTGTCGCTCGATGGGGAAAACGGTGAGTAGAACACAAAAATGAATACTACGAATCGGATTTCAACTCGCACGAGATTAATAAAGTATTATCAGTAACTACACCATTGGTAAATACCCCATAGCCAGCACTCCGATGTTGATTTTAATTCTTAAGAGTCTGGTCAAGCGTTATACCGCATCCGAGGGTCCAAGAAAGCAATAGTTAGAGCCCCGACTCGGATTTTGACCCAAACGTTTCTTACCCAGAAGAAACTGACATGAATTCGAGAGTGTCGATAAGACTCCTAAGGCACCACTACGGATAAGTATCCCGTACGGATCAGAGTCCAGAATGACAGAGTATAATCGCTGCGCCGGCCCAGCTCGTGAGTCTGTGGGTTTCACGACAACAAATTTATGTGACGGACCTACACCCGGCGAGTATACCTTGGCTAAGGTGACCAGACGTCCCGCTTTTGGCGGGACAGTCCCGATTTTTCACAATTTGTCCCACGTCCCGCGACGTTTTTCAAAAGTCCCGACTTTTAGAATTAAGTTAAATTTTATATTTATGAAAATCATTGTTTTGCGTTCTAAGAATCCTACGGGCTACGACGGCTAACATATTGCTTTTGCTACTCAGTTACATTGTGTTTGTCTCTCAGATGATACACTTCGTGTTCGTACTGCGTGCTAGCAAGCTAATTAAACAAATAAATATTACAAATCTGCTACTTACCATAGAAAATTAAGGTAAGTAATTTACTCATATATTTCATAAATACATACATTTTCTTAAACTTAGCTTAAAATACTCATAGTCTTCATATTTTATATTGATGACAAAAAGTATATCACCGACCTTAACCTTAAAAGAAATTTTAGAAAGAAATATACTAATAAAATTTTGCAAATATTTTAAGTCAATCAAACTAATTTCGTTATAAACAACAATAAAATATGTTCATGTAAATTATGTTTAGTGCAAATTAACTCGGCGACATTTTGCCGATGTGAAACGAATATTTGTACTGATGTGTTTATAACATTTTAGTAATTTTTTTAATTCTCATAGACATAACATTTAATATTGTAGTTTACTAAAGAACAGTTAGATAATCACAAATTAATTTAAAATTTGAATTTATCTTTAAGAATCAAAACATACAATTATACGCTTGACGATTTAAAAAATCGAATTGTTACTTGCGTATTTTTGTGTATATAATAATTTATAATTTGATTTAATTTTTTAGATTTTTAACAAAATGAGTAAGAAAAGAGGATGTAAATTCAACGATGATTTAAGAAGTGAATTTTCTTTTATTAAAAAATCTAAAAACGATTACATAGTAAAATGTGAGACATGTAATGGCGAATTTAGTATTCTGCACGGCGGGAAGAATGATCTTTCAAATGATGTTTAAATACTGCTGCATCATCTTCCAAAATGCTGGAATTTTTTCGAAAAACAACTTATGGAGATGAAGAAAAGAATTTCGCATTAGCAGAAGGACTTATGTCTTTTCATGCTGTTAATCACAATCGTTCCTTCAGATCTATGGATTGTACATCACAAGTTGTCAGAAAGCTATTTAATAAAAAATTTACCTGTGCTAGAACAAAGGCCGAGGCAATTGTATGTAATGTGCTTTCCCCATATGCATTTTCAGAACTAAACAAACATTATTGATATTTTGGAAAAAAATAATTTAAAACAAAAAATTATTGCATATTGTGCAGACAACACGAATACAAATTTCGGAGGAAAAGCGAGGAGAGGTACAAATAATATTTTTTATAAATTAACGAAAGATCTGAATCAAAATATTATTGGTGTTGGGTGTGCAGCGCATATAATACATAACGCTATTCAAACAGCTGCTGACTTGTTACCCGTAGATGTGGAAAATATTGTTGTTAAAATCTATTCTTATTTCTATATATACTCGTACACTGTACGCGTTGAAATGCTTAAAGAATTTTGTGAAACTGCGGAAGTTGAATATCAGAAAATACTTGGATACAGTAAAACGCGTTGGTTAGCTCTTCTGCCAGCTATCGAAAGAATTTTGAAAATGTATGATCCTTTAAAATCCTTAATGTCCTAGAATTTTAGAAAAGTTTTTGAAAGAGAATCTTCAAAAATTTGGCTAGAGTTTCTACAAAATCAAGCTGCTTTTTTTCAAAACGTTATAAAACTTATTGAAGGTGACAAAATATCGGCAATCGAAGTAGCAAATGAAGTTAATAATTTAAAATGTCAATGTCAAGAGAGGTTAGAAAATAATTTTCTACCGTTAACTATCCGCAATAGTATAAACCAGCTCGAAGAGCAAGGTGCAATAAATCGTCAAGATATCATGAACCATGTCAAAAAGTTTTATAGTAACTGCAAAGATTATTTGGAAGACTGGACGGTATATAATATATAGATATGATGATATTGATCATTTTCGTTCGGTTACATTAAAACCAGAACTTAATTGGAACGATGTGCAAAAATCATTTGATTATATTTCTCAAAAATTCCCAAATAGTAATATTTCCGAAAATGATCTTTTTAATGAAGTGTCATTAGTAAAAAAATATATTGATAAGGAAAAGCTTAAATATTGGGCATCAGAAAAAATCACAGTAGAAAACAAATGGTTAGAAATATTTCATCATTTGGAAACAAACTATGTTCCATACAATAATGTATTAAAAATTGTGGAATATGCACTATGTTTACCTGGAACTAACGCTGCGACTGAACGCGTTTTTTCTACAGTAAATCAAGTGTGGACATCAGAAAAATCAAAATTAAGTGTTGAAACTTTGAAAGCCATTTTATGTGTCAAATATAATTTGACAAATTCTTGTGAAGATTTTTACAATATTTTAAAAAATGACAACAATCTACTGAAACAAATTCACTCAAATAAAAAATATGTCAAGGAATAAAATATTATACATTTTTTTATATTTATAAATTGTACTTATGTTAAAAATAAAAAAAATATTACGATTTAATTTTTATTCTGTATGAAAATTTTTGTTGATACCCCCCTCCTTCAGAGTTGTCCCGCTTTGCCCATCTAAAAATCTGGTCACCTTAACCTTGTCCCAGAAAGCTTATTCCAGTTCAGCATTAAAATAATTTTCCGATGAAATTCAGGTGTCGAATCACTGATGTCGCTTATTTCGAGCTGAGGCACTTACGGCTGTGATATTTTCGGTACTTCTATCTGTGCGCTGTCTCACTAGCACAGTAATATTCAATAGCGATTATCTTGTTCCAAAGTTAGTCTGTTGGGACGAATATTATGACTGAAATTTGGAGAAAGCGCTCTTAAAGTTGCGACCAACGACTCAGAATTTCGATACAAGTAAACACGATTTTTGAGTCTGAGTGCTGTAGTGCTGATTTTGATCAATTATGTCTAACTAAGGAAAGAAAAAATACTTTTATCCAATAAAGTTTGCTTTTGTAGCAACCAGAACGAAATTTAAAATTCAAATTTTTTTTATTTCAGTAGAATACAAAAGCAAGAAAAAAAATCTTTAATTTATATGTTAATCACTTAAAAAGCTTCTTTTTCTTCTGTATAAGGACGAACTTTTCGTATTAGACTCCAAATGCAGTCACCCATCATGTTCTCATTATAATGCCCTTGATGACGTTGTTCAAAGTTCACCACATCCTGGTGAAAGCGTTGTCCTTGCTCTTCTGAATATGCCCCCAAGTTATCTTTAAACTGATCTAAGTGAGCATGAAGCATATGTACTTTAAGGGACATTCTGCAACCCATGAGTTTGAAATTATCAAGCATATTAGAAATGAGCTCTTTATAATTTGCAGCTTTTTTATTGCCAAGAAAGCCATGGATCACTGCTTTAAGGCTGAGCCACGCCTGTTTTTCGTGGGCGTTCAGTAGCTCTGGGAATTCTTCACTGGCCATTATTTTCTTTGTTCGTGCACCGACGAAAATACCAGCTTTAACTCTGACAATTTAGGGAAGATATTTTTTAAGTACTCAAAAGCTTTAGAGTCTTGACGAAGAGCCTTCACAAATTACTTTTGATGAAGGCATCATATATGATGACATAAATATGACCGGCCTTCACAATCGGTTCATTCTTGACGTTATGTTTTCTTATCTGAAACTCAATCCATTTAGGCCATGGGTGCTGCTTGTTGTGAATTGCGTCGGCTTTACTATCCCATAAGCAAAGATAGCATGGATATTTAGTGTATCCGCCTTGCATTCCCATCAGAAAACCTAAGATCTTGAAATCCCCTATCACTGGCCAGGCATACTCTTCATACTTTTAAGTTTGAAGCACCTTTTTAACGCTTTCGTAATTTTTTTTGAGCCAGAGGTAGAGATGGAAATTTATTTCCATTATGAAGGAGGGCTGCCTTTAAATTTTTTGTAGAGATGTCGATGGAAAGACGCCACTCAGAAGGAACGCAAGGGATTTCGATTGCTACAAGTAAACCTTTCACATCATTGCAATAACAGAGTCCGTCTTCCTTTGTAAAAAATCCAGAAAATATATCATAACGCTTTCTTTGATCACTTACATTAATATCCTTCTTGAGCAGATTTCATTGTTTTAGTCGTGAAGCTAATATTTCTGCTTTAAGTTTAGGTAGGTTTAAGTCTCTTACAAGTCATTAAACTCTTCTGAATTAATAAGATGTGGACCAACAGGCACTGATTCGAATAAGAATTCGCTTCATCCGCTACTACATATAAATGTGATTGATTGGCATTTGGAAATGCTAAAGAAAAGCTGTTGAGATCTGATTGAATAAGGGAAGAATCTTGTTACGAGGAAATGGTCTTGAAGAACTTGGTGTTGTCAGCGTACAGTGAGAGGTGAAACGTTTGATGATACACTCAATGCCGTTAATGATAAGAATAAAAAGAAGTGGACCTAGGTGGCTGCCTTGGGGAACGCCGCAATAAGCTAAAAAGAGGTTTGAAAAGGCAGATCTAAAAGAAGATATCCACTTCCAGGCAGTGGGTTCAAAGCCAAGGGAAGACATTTTGAAGAGTATTAGTTTGTGCGAGATTTTGTCGAAACGACGTCATTTCCATTCTCTAATGCTGAGAGTGTGAAGGACACAAATTCGACAAGGACTTAAGCGGAGGGGAATTATTCAGTAGTGGAGAGTCGTGAAAAAATGAAAGAAGAGGAGGGGCTAATTGTCGATGGTTGATAAGAAAAGGGAACAAAGTGAAACGGAGGAACCAAGGGGGTCTGTTGTGAAGATCAGGTCTAGCTGTCTACCCATGTAATTTGCGATGCCACTAACTTAGCTAAGGTTTGAATCTGCTAGGCGATCTAAGAAAAGACATTCTTTGGCCGCAGAGGGATTAGTGGCAATGTAAAATTATTGATTTTCTGATGGAATCCATTTAAGAGAAGGAAGATTGAAATCACCAAAGAGAAAGAGTTCATAGGATTCAATAGGTAGAGATGGTAAGATAAAAAAGCAGAGCGCTTTACGGAGCAGTACAATATTGATTGCAACAAAGTCGAGATACGGGAAAGAGGATATAACGCCACAATAGGGACAGCTATCGGCAGATCGATTGAGATCGTCGTCGCGATAGACATTAAAATTTGATGGGAACAATTCTTAGTTTTTTATGCTAGATCCCAAGTCGGTTTCTGTCAGAGCGGAGATTGGTTCGCTGGAATGGTAAAACATTAGAATGTTGAAGGACTGTTTGGATTTTTGAGCGAAGACCTCTTACATTCTGATAATAAATCGTGAGAGGAAGGTTAGCATAAGGGGCAGAAGGAGAATGAAAATTAGGGGCGAAAATATCTGCTGTGGTTGGCTCTGCTACGCTGGAGATGGGATACCCGCATTGAGTGAATATATTGACGAAAGGTATCTAGATCGTTCGATACTTTTTGGAGGGGGGAGGGAGGGATATATTGAAGACCTCGTGATACTTAATAAAGAGACACTTGAGGCTGGCAAAATCAGTAGAGAGGCCTTCCTGTTGAATGGAGACCATAGACACTAGTCTTCGTTTTACCTTCATAGCAGACCGACTGTGGTTTATCATGGAGATAGGCCAAAAAGAGATGAATGTCTTCATACGGCTTTTTATCCCTGAGACGAGAGAGAGCTTAGAGAGTGAGGTTACTAACTTGCTGGGAAATTTTGACTGAGAGGGCAGAAGGGGATCAATGAAAGATTGGGTAGAATTAGGAAGAGACGTTGTTGAAGGAGTTGAAACTGTTGTTGAAGAAGTAGAGTTGGCTATAATGTGAGAGGGTGAGTATGGTGTGGATGTATTAGAATATGCGGGGGCTGAGGGATTGAGGAAGCGGGAGCTGCATAAATTAGGATACTTGGCTCTAAATTTGTGACCGAAATTGGGAAAACAATTTGAAAGGGGTGCTTCTGTTGGTGGCGATGGGCTAGTGGTGGTAGAACAGCAGTTGGAATCAGATTGAAGGAAACTCGTTGACGTGGCAGTTTTGGTGGAGCAGATGAAGAGGTCTGCATATGGGAGATGGAGGGGTGAGTGAAAGATGGGAAAAGTTTTGTTTTGAAGCTCCAGTTATGGTGGGGGTTAGACTGAGGTTTAGGGTTTTTATCACAAGTGTTAGGCTTATTTTTATGTTTCTTAGAGTTAGGAACATAGATTTGTTTTTTAGAATTATTGAGCAGCTTGGGGTGGATATCTTTTTTTTTCATTTCATCTGGTAAGGGTAGTTCTACCAAGAGTGAATGGGCGGCCGTCAGGGTTTAGGAATAACCACTCGTATTTCGATGATATGGACAGCCTCAGTTTAAACGATCTGGACCGTTGAAGCGTTTGGCAACTTACTATTGGAATTCTTAATTCCTTTGTGAACTTTTCTGCCCATTTTTTCGAAATTTCAATTTTTCACTTTTTGGGAACACTTTGAAGGAAAAAACGAGATTTTTTTGCGAAAAAATCGGTTAATTTGTTATTGTAAAATGAAAAATATTAACAAGTTTGAAAAAAAAACTTTCCAGCGTTTCCTCGTAAATTATGTACAGAAATAGTGTTCAAAATTTCAAAACGATCGGTGCAGTAATTTTGAAGTTATGAGGGGCACCGACTTTGAAAACGTGAGTTATGGAAAAAAAGCTTTAAAGTTTTGAACACAAAAAAATTTGGGATGAAACATTCATAAGCGAGTTCTATCGGCTAACCTCACACTGAATCATCGATGCCAGGTCCATAAAGAATGTTGCAATCATCCATGATCTCCAAAGCATCTTTTTTCTCCTGCCTTCTTTTGGTTTGTTTTTGAGTTTCCTGCTCTGCTCGGCCTATACGCATGGAGTCAGTTGATCGCGCCCACTCATGAGCGTTTGGTCCACTACGGATTCCCATGTCTTGTATGAAAGTTAGATAAGCAAAGCATCTTCATTGAAGACATAGGCTGCCACATAAGCTGCAATCTCAACGATGACAGAGGTTCCACACAAGTGCTTTGGTGAGATTTTCCAAATATGTAAGTTGGTTCAAACTCTCATTGTTGTTCTGCGTAAAGCCACCGACACATCGCTCCAGGAGGGCATCTTTGCTCAGATCTTCTGAACGAACTGCTCGATAGAACGTTTACTGCTACACTAAATTATATACTCTACATTGACTAAAGTTATAATACAGGTTTAAACACGTTTGTACTCGTTTTCAAATTTCTATGAGGAAAGATAGGGGTAAAGGTAAGGAATTCTATAGATATCGAACCAACTACCTGGTAACAATAGCGCGCTCGAGTCAGCTAGGTATAAAAATCCAACAGGTATAAACATATTCATAACTTTATCAATTTTGCTTCGATCGACTTGAAATTTTTTCAAATTTCCAAAAAGGTTGGGTCTTCCGAAATTGGGCTTTCAGTTTGCGTGTAAACGATGACTATTCTTCGAATTAAAGAAGTACAGTAAAGCGTCCCGCAAATGTACTTTCGTTGATATATTGTTTACACATTGGCAAATGGATACATACTACAAGAAGTCAGATGACGTGACTTAAATATGACGCAATTACAGCATGGTCGGATACGTATTGTACTATCTCTTACAAAACCTGTAACATTAATGGATACACCCAATAATTTCTAAACGTTGCACAGTCGTGAGCTTCATCTTCTTCTTCTTCTTTTCCTTTTTTCCGACATCGTTATGGTCAGTAGTGTAGGACCATAACCTTCCCTTCTTACTGGTCCGCTTGTGGGGTCCGCCGGTTTGACCTCAGAAAGTAGCGGCAGGCTTCCCGGTTTGGGATTACCTCATCGCGGAGGCCAATCAAATGCTGGTGTTTTTGCATTTGTTTGCACCAATTGTTTTTCGGCCTGCCTTTTTTGCGTGTTGAAATTGGAATGTTGATTGATAACGCCTTTTGGACGGGGTTCAAAGGATCTCTCCTTTGAACATGGCAATACCAACTGAGTCGGTCGCGCTCTATATTTCTTGTGATGGTTTCTTTTACGTGGAGGCTTCCTCGGATCTTTGAACTTCTAATTCTGTCACGCTTTGTTACTCCCGCTGTCATGCGAAGCATCTTCATCTCAGCTGCCGTTAATTTGCTCTCATACTTTTTGTGCATTGTCCAGCATTGTGAACCGTATGTGAGCGCCGGACGTACAACTGAAGTGTAGAGCCTTCCTTTCAGCTTAGGGGGCATTTTTCGATCACAGAAGATGGCGGAGTTTTCCCGCCACTTCATCCACCCTACGCTTACGCGATGGTTGATGTCGTCATCACAAGTTGCTTCTTTATTAATCATAGATCCCAGATATTTAAACTTTTCACACTTGGGAAGCACTCTTCCATTCAAGTAAATGTCTGGAATAGGCTGATGAGGGTCAGAGAACGGGCAGCACAGATACTCTGTCTTCTTTGAACTAATACGATACCCGTGTCCCTCAAAAATGTCCACCCACACGTCAAGTGCTCGTTGTAGAGACGCCTGATCATCACTTATAATGGCTCCATCGTCAGCAAAGAATAGCTGGTGCACATTGTGGTCCGTCACTTTTCCTTCAAGCAAGCAATCAAGGACTGCTATAAAAAGCAGTGGGCTGGGGACGCTCCCTTGGTGTACACCGACTTTGATTGCGAACTCTTCGGTGACTCCTGCGGTGCATCTTACTCTTGTCGTTGCTCTATTGTACATGTCCATGATCACTCGCACGTAGGTTTCTGGAACTCCTTTTTGTCTTAGCGCTACCCATAAAAGATCTCTTGGTTGCCGGTCAAAGGCCTTCTCGAAATCAACCAACACCATATACATGTTCTTTGAAGAATCACGATGCTTTTCCATCATGACCCTTATACTTTGGATTGCATCTGTCGTTGATTTACCCGAGACAAACCCGCACTGGTCACCAGATAGTCGTATTATTTTCCGCAGTCGGCTATCTAATACCCGTTCAACGATCTTCATGGTGTGCGACATCAGCTTGACAGAGCGGTAGTTACCACAATTTCGCGTATCACCCGTCCGGCCCAACAGCTTTTCTTTTCTTGGAGTTTTTAGCCGCGTACCGAACTTCTTCGACTGTGATGTCGGATATTTCGGCATGATTCGGGGCGGCTCTTGGAAAGTACACTCGGGGAAACTGTTCGTTCAGAAGTGCCTCGCAATACTGTCGCCATCTGTGGAGAATTTTTTCGTCTTCCACAAGGAGTTGGCCTTCAGCATTGTTAATAAACTTTGGGAAACGAATCTCCTGAGCATTTCTTCTTCTCTGAGCGGCTATCTTAAAGATATTTGCTCCTTTGTTCAAATTGCTTTGTCGAAGCTCCTGGGTAGCCTGGTTCCTGTCAGACGCGGAAGACGATATTTCTTCCAACTCCTGATAGAGGCCTTCCATGCTTTTCGCTTTGAATTCGGCGCACTTTTTCTTCGCGATACCTTTGCAATATCTATATACCTTTTCACGGCGAGCTTTTTCCTCTCTATTAGTAGAAAGGCACTTTGACCAAGCTTGGAAAGCCATTTTCTTTTCGTGTATCACTGATTTGGCTTCGTCTGTCCACCGCCAGGTTTCTTTTGCGTGTTGGCAGGGGCCTTTAGATGTACCGAGCAGTGATTTGGCTTTCTCCAGGCCAGATTATTGTAGGGAATCCCACATGTCTTGTGCTGTGCACTCCTCATTACCGACCTCATCGATAATGGAAAAGAGTTAGTTTTTCATGTTGGTAATAAAAGCTTCGCCTTTTCCTTTATCCAGCTTATACCACTTGATTCACTCAGACACCTTCGTTTGCTGCTTTGACTTCTTACTGGCCTCCATAAAAAAATCAGTCAGGAGGAGACGGTGTTGAGTGGCGATCGCGTCTCCCAGGATCACTTTGCAATCTTTAACTCGTGGCTTCATGAAACTGGATACCAAATGATAGTCTATTTGAGTTTCATTTCCGCCGCTGCTATTAGTGATCAGGTGCCGGCTTTGTTTGACGAACATGATATTTAGCACTATAAGACCGTACGACTTACACATGTTTAGGATATCTTCACCTGAAGAGTTCCTGGTGCCGTATCCCAGCCATCCGTGGTAGTCTTCATAGTCTTCGCTTGTCTTCCCCACATGTCCGTTTAAATCTCCCCCAACAAACAAAAGCTCTTCCTTTGGGATGAGTTTGACAAGGTTGTGGAAATCTAGCCAGAATGCATCTTTTTCTTTTTGTTCGCATCCTACTTGAGGGGCATATGCGCTTACGATGTTCCACACCTCACCATGCATCACCAATTTGAGAGCCATCAAACGGTCACTGGACTTTGAAATGGTTAAGACGTTGCCAAGTAGCTCAACCGCAAGGATGAGCTTCATCACTGTTAAAAATGTAAACCTTGGCTGACATCTTGACATTAATAGTTCATGAAAAAAGTTTGAGGATGTGATGGTATTAAAATAATAAAATCTCCTTATTGATGAAACCGTGTATTATACTTACGATAAGGTGAGTGCGCCACCCGAGACCGCGATTAGTAGTAAAACGACTGATAATTGCGAAAAGAAAAATATATGCAAAATTGTTTTTACAGAAACTATGTTTTAATGGTTTTTCTCTGTTTATAAATTATAAATAAAAAAAGGTCAAATGTGGAATTGGTTCCCAACTGCACTAAGTATTCATAATACTTTATCCACTATCCGTACAAGCCAAAGCTATTTAGATAAAATAAAATAGGTAAAGAAATAATTAAAGAATATATTTGTATATGTACTCGTTACTCTCGTTACTTACTCTCCCGGCCGCTCATAATGAGAACTAGCCGCTCGAGTTACAAATAATACTTTATTTTCTGAAAATGTAAATATGCTATTTTGTTTTTTAGCAGAAACCACGAATGCGTAAACGATTACTGAATTGTTATTTCGTTTAATTTAATTTAAGACGAAAAAAAAAATATCATTAGCCACAGAAGAAAATTATATATACATACATCCACATAATACTCGTATGATGTACAGCGCTGTACATCTCTTCGTACGTCGTTTAGAGCTCATTTTGTTTTCTTTCTCTCCTTCTTTTTGCCTCTTGTGTATATATATTTTCTTGTTTTACTATATTACATGTTATATTTTCATATAAAAATAAAGCAATGCATATGATTTCTTAATTTTTAATGTTAAAATATATTATTTATAGTTTTTTTGTTTTTTGTTTTGTTTAAATACTTATTAAATGTATTTAAAGTATGTTAATAAAAATGTTGAGAGCTTTAATTAAATTTTTTACTCTTTCTTTGATCTTGAGATTTCTTTTAAAAGTTTGTGTCGCTGAATGCTACGTTATCTACGTTGTTTTCATTTTATATGTTTTTTTTGTTGCTTGAATTTTTGTTTTCTGTGATTTATTTCATTCACTTTTAAGTAATTTGTTTCATTTTTTTTTTCACTTTTTTGTTTTCGCTTTTAGTAGTTGTTTATTAGTTAATTTTAAAAAATTTAAATATGAGAATAATTTCAAATATTGTTCGATTTAATATATAAATACGATCCAAATGGAGGGCTTTATATATTTAGTATACATAAAGTAAGAGAAGGTAATTCTATTATCACACATTTTGCATATTTTAGGCAAGAAACTTTTTCACATTCGTTTTTAGTTGTTTTTTTATTTTTTTTATTTTGTTTTGTATTTGTGTTTTAGGTTTTAATTTATATTTTTCTTTTTTTTGCTTTTTTCGCATTAAATATTTTCAAATTATGTTCTCATTTTTGTTTTTGTTTTAAAGATTTTTAATAATATACTGTTTAATAAATATTAAGATTGTAAGTTTAATACGTGAAGTAATTTTGTTAAAAAATATAAAAATAAGATGATTAGTAAATTCGAAGTGTAATAATAATACTAAGTGTTCATAAGCATAGTGGTTGTCATGACATTCAGCTTAGGCCAAAGGAATTATATACAAATTCTTTAAATATTGATTACATTCCGTTAATATCTATATTACTGAATGTCAGTAAAACATGTTTACTTCTACCAAAAGTTTTACTATATAATCAATTAAGTACGTGATTTCTTGTTTTTGTGATTGTAGAAATCTTCAATCGTCAGTGAATTGTTCCCTTAAATCCCTTAACAATTGAGTATTTTGTTTTTGTTTTCTTTAATTCGTTTGTTAAATGTTTTAACTTTGTTTTTGTTTTTTTTTTTAAATACTAAATAAATACTAAAAATACTCAAAATAAATTTCCTTGTGTTTTTTTACTTTTAGTTTTTTGTTCTTTTAAGTTTTTTTGTTTTTTGTTTTTTGCTTGTTTGCTTGTAAAATAATATCATGTTAATTGTCGAATTTGATTTAATTGCTTATTAGAATTATATATAAGTTAATTAATGCTGCTTTTGTTGTTTATCTGAAAATCGAGCCTTTACGTTTAACGCTGCGTTTATAAACACGGGTCCTTCGACGCTCTCAAGTTGAGCGATTAAAATTAGTTGGGTAGTTTAGCTTAGCTTGAGACTCGCTTGAAACTAAATTAAGTGGTGAGTTGCAGTCCTCGTTCTCGTGACTACTGTTTTCACTTTCCGATTCGTCGTTTCGCCCCGGATCGGGATCTTTTTTTGCATCAACTGGTGCTTTATCGATTTGAGTATTTTGTCGTGAGCAAAGGTACTGTGAATAATGCTAAAATGATGGTAATTCAAGTGTGAATATACCTAGTGTGAACAACAAATGCTTACCTGGGCAGAAAAGGATGCATTTCTGGGGTTGTTGCAACCTACTGACATGAAAAAGCTGTTGTCTTTGAATGCTTGTAGATCGTTCTTGCTTTCGTTTTCTCGAGGTGTTTCTACATCTATTGAGCTTACTGCTGCATTCTTATTTCCTAAAAAGAATAGAAAGATGATTTTTCTTTAACTATTGCAGCTAACATTTAGAAAGTAATTCAAATTAATGCCTAAACCAACGGTAAGTCTATGTTATGTTAGGGGCTATTGGGAGTTGAAAATAGTAGTAGCGAAGCCTTTTACCAGAGATAGCGTACCATCTGGTATCACATCTGGCCTGTATAATATTTTCTGTGAAACCGCTGTTATTAGGCGACAGTTCAGTACAGTTTTTGGGAACGAAAGAGCGGACGAATTGACTAGGCAAGGGTCTGAAATGGACATCAGCGAAGCGGACACGACACTGCAACCTCCGATCAGTGCAATATACCGGATCATAAATGACACAATTATAAAAAAAGCCAACTCGTCTTGGCTTACAAGAAACGACAGCCACACGACAAGATCATCGTGGCCAGAGCTCAATATCGGAAAAACAAAGAAGCTCTTGGCGCTGGACCGGAACTCAATCCGTATGCTCGTCGGAGTGATCACAGGACACTATCCCATTGAAGCAATGCTCCGGAAATGGAACTCGGGATCCAGCGATCTCTGCCGGAGCTGCGGCGATGAGGAAGAAACCTAGACGATCCAACATCTGCTCTGCCACCGCCCAGCTCTCCAGAATCGGCGCCTAGCTTCGCTGGGTCAAAGATTCTTTACAGAGATTGCGGACATAGCAAATGCAGACATATCGGATCTTTTGAAATTCATAAAGAGCACGGGATTGTTTCAGCCACCACGTGATAGGACAGATTAATTGTATGTGTACTCCACAAATGAAGGGAATCACAATGGACCGCTTGGCCTCCGAGTGGAAGTCATGCTCAGCCATCACACTCCCTTAACCTTAGTACAGTTCATTAATTTGGAGCATAAATAGCCACATTTTGTAATTTATCGAATAAAATGGAACTTTGTTCCGAACAATTTGTTTTTGCGAGGAATTCTACTTCAAAAGTATTTTAGTAGAAATTAATGGGTCCAAGTGGCTTGCACGTTTTAAAAGTGGTGGATAGCCTCAGAAATGATCCTAGTCATTGGGAGTTGTCGTGCTAAATTAGTAGGAAAACTCCTGAAAGCGATGGGAATGATGCAAAAGCAAGTCCATCGGATCTGTCATCGGCTATGTTATAAGAGATTCTTGTACCAAATTGACACTGACGATGAAAAGTGGCTCCATTACTATAATCCAAGGCGCCGAAAGGGTTACGCCTGGTCAAACTTCTTCTTAGACGGCGTAGCAGTCCGGTGTGAACCTGGGCCTCAACCAACAAGCATCTCCAGCTGGCACGAGTTGGTTAAGGTCCCCTTCCACCTGTGTGCGTCACCTTAGATTCGGTTGTCCTCTGCGGCGTCGTCCCTCAGGGATGAATTCGAAGACTTTTCGGGCCGGAGCTGTGTTGTCACCTTAGACGTTGGATTCTGAGACGTCGTACTAGGCCGATATGGCTGTACGTCTGTACATTTCGTCATTGTATAAGGTGTACAACGTTGCTTCCGCCGTTTGCCGATATGTGGCGATAACGGTAAGTAGCGGTCGAAAAAAAAACAGATCGCAGACGTCAGGCAGTTGGCTTGGACCTCGGTCAACAGAACACCAATCAAACATTAGTCGATTTGTGTCTGCATCATAAAGTTGTTCTCGATTGAAAATGTCAGTTTACGAGCCAAATTCTCGTCATTTGCGGGAGGTGTTTCTGTTTTGTTTCAATATGAAGAAAACAGCGGCTGAGTCTCATCGAATGCTCTCAGATACGTATGGTGAGGATGCTATTAGTGAAAGAACGTGTCGTGAGTAGTTTCAACGCTTTAAGAACGGTGATTTTAACGTCGAAGACCGGCATAATGGTGGAAGAGAGAAAGTTTTCGAAGATGCAGAATTGGAGACATTGCTGAGTGCAGACTCGCGTCAAATTCAAGAAGAATTGGCACGATCAGTGGGAGTGACACAGCAAGCCATTTCAAAACGTCTCAAGGCCATGGGCATGATTCAGATACAAGCAACTTGGGTCCCGTATGAGTTGAAACCAAGCGACATTGAACGGCGTTTGTGTGTTTGTGAACAGTTGCTCAGAGGCAAAAACGAAAGGGATTTCTGCATCGCATTGTGACCGGCGACGAAAAATGGGTTCATTACGATAACCCTAAACGCAAAAAATCATGGGGATATACCGGCCATGCTTCTACGTCGACGGCCAAACCGAATATCCATGGCCCCAAGATCATGCTCTGCATTTGTGGGACCAGCTCGACGTCGTGTACTATGAGGTGTTAAAACCAAATGAAACAATCGCAGGTGCTCGTTATCGAACGCAATTAATGCGTTTGAGCAGAGCATTAAAAGACAAACGGCCGCAATACAGCGAGAGGCACGATAAAGTGATTGTGCAGCACGATAACGCTCGACCCCACATTGCAAAAGGGGTCAAAACGTACTTGGAAACGTTAAAATGGGAAGTCCTACCCCACCCGCCGTATTCTCTAGACATTACTAGAGTCACATCTAGACTCTCTGACTATCACCTGTTTTGATCAATGGCCTGGCTGATCAACATTTCCGATCTCATGAAGAAGTCACAAATTGGATCGATAATTGGAGCGCTTCAAAAGATAAACAATTTTTTCGACGCGGGATTCGTACACTGCCCGAAAGATGGGAGAAAGTAGTGGCCAGCGATGGAAAATACTTTGAATGATACATGTGTAACCAATTTGTTTCATTAAATCATCAAATGTTGGGGGGAAAACGGCGCAAGCAAAGTTGTCCACCAGTATCCTCTCCTCCACTCTCCGTTCATATAACGGGACCATAGATTGAACGCAGAAACTTCGTTCTGCACTGAAGCCAAATATCCATGGATCCACATCTGGTGGGATAAGAAAAGTGTTGTCCACTATGAGCTATTCAAACCGATGAAAACCATCACGCTCTCGGCTGCAATTGATGCGTTTGAGCCGAACATTGACGAAAAAACGGCCGCTATGCGAACAGAAACATGAGAAGGTGATTTTGGCACATGACAACGGTCGGCTGTAAAAATCAGTGAAAACCTATACTTGTTCCGTTGGAAGACACATAGCTTGGCTGAGCCACAATTCCATTCTTATGAAAATCCAAACAAATGTTCCAATTTTGGATAGCCTCAAAAGACTTGTTGTTTTCCGACGTGGAATTTATATCATGTCAGAAAGATAGGCGCGGGCCCCTTATAGTGGAAGCTTATGGTGACAATACTCTAGCTGATCAAACGTGTCGGAAATGATATAGTCTACTATAAGCTGCTCAAACCGTCAGTCCAGACCACTAACGACTATTTTAATGCGCTCGAGCCGTACATTGAAGGTAAAACGAGTGGACTACTTTGAAAGACACGAAGAAGTCCAGCACGTCAATGGTTGAACGCTAAAACGGACTGTCCCACCCACCCTCCGTGTTGTCAAGACATTGCTTCTTGTCATTATCAATTCATGGCTCATGGCCTGTCTAGAAGAAGTCTACCTTTATACGGAGATTGCAAAAAATGGGTCGATTCGTGAATTGCATCTAAAGATGAGGCGCTCCATCGGCATAAAAAGATGAGGCATAGTATGTGCTAATGACTGGCTAATTGGGAATAGTTTTTCAATTTCAACATAACTAAACAACTTTTTTTTTATAAGAAAACGATACGAACCAATTCCAGTCCTAAATATAAATTGATCGATAAATCACGTTCGGGAAAAACAAATTTCTTTAAACGAAAATTGAATATGCACACATCGTAAGCATTGTAAGTGAAAGACACGAGGTAAACAAGAAACGTACGAGTAAAAGGAACAAAATCTCTAGTTGCGTAGTCCTATCCAAGTGGAATTGCAATTTTAGCTCGAACACCTTACGAGTCTTAATACCCACACAAAGCATGGTGCTCCTGTCGAAAGTAGCGTTTTAAACATCATGAGCATGCAAAAATAATATGAGCAAGTCTAAATCGACGATTTCTTAAATGTGTATATTTTATTCTCTGTTTTTTGATTTGAAAATTATAACAGTGGAGTGAGGAGAGCAAATTGCGTGGGTTGGGATAATTTTATAATGAAATTCAAACTGTTTTTGGATGTGGTGCTTTTACAATTGTAAACATTTTAAAATATACGGGAAAACACAAATTCATATGCGAAAGAAAAAAGACCCAAAGCAAATGACCGGTTTATTAAAAAATATTGTAAGCATGTTTTAGAGGTATCAGATCCAAGTGCCAGTCAGTGAAATCACGAGTAGACTCTTGGAAAATAATATTTTTGCGCAGTTGTCGTAAGGTTAAACTCTTAACCCAATTCAATCCGAGAGAACACATGTTGATTGGCCTGTTGCCAAAGAGCAAACGCAAAGTTATCCTAACTAGTTCTCAACAATACTCGGTAGGTGGTAAAAACTGAAGGCCATGCTTCTCATACAGTGGTGTGGAATAAACAAAATTATTTACAAACATGTTTACGTGAAAATACCAAAAAAAAATGTGTTTTCATATCTGGAATTTCATATGAACACCTTTTAAAATGATTATCGCAACAAGGCGACGACGCGGAACATACGAATAGAAAGGCAAGAGTGGTTTCGGGTCCAAGGTATCCAGACCAAGAAGTGGCCACCATAATCAAGTCATGTAAATCCGATTAAAAATGTGTCAGATGCTAAACTAAAAAACCAATAGCAAACAACCTTGGAGCTGAAGTTGAAAAAGCAAAACGAATATAGAGGAGAATGTAAAGGGAAGCATTGTAAATGCAAGTGTCAGGGAAGAATCAGTAAATTCGAATTTATGGTCCGCTTTCTGTGCAGAAGTTTGGGTTAGATTAGGTTAAGTGGCTTCTCTCCGTAAAAGCGGTGGCGATCACTTAGACCAAGATCGGTCCATTGTGCTACCACTTGAGTCGGCTTGGTCACCGTTACTCTTGGAACCATTTTGAGTGCTGAATAAGCACGGCTAGAGCAGGGCAATTACATAGGAGATGGGATGGATTCCTCTTCCTTATCACGACACCTACTGCAGTAGTCGTTGTATGGCACTCCTAATCTTGCGGCAAATTTTTCTAAAACGCAATGTCCTGTTTGGGCCAGGTTTGTCTCGCATAGTTGCATGTTTCAAAGTCACACCATCTCTCATTTGCCTGTTGCAGTTTATTTTTCGAGATTTTATATTTTTGCGTTTCCATTGGTGGGTGAATTTACCCTTTAACAGTCGATAGCTCTAGTGTGGTGCCTGTTTTGACTAGTTCGTCTGCTTCACAGTTACCTGGTATATCGCTATGTCCAGGAACCCAGCACAACGTTATAGCGCATCTGCTCGATATCTCATTTAGAGACGTGCGGCAGTGCCTGACTAATTTTGATCTCATTATTGGTGATTCGAGTGCTTTTATTGCAGCTTGGCTATCTGTGTAGATGACGATGTTTCTGTTGTTTATCGATCTCACATACAGCCAGTCGGCGGTCTCACGAATTGGTGTTAATTCAGCTTGGAATATGCTGCAGTGGTTCCGTAGGATTGGCTGATTTTCAGGGTCGGTGCATAGCGCCCACAGCATTGTCTGTTTTATTACTGTATACTGTATATTTCCAGTGCAGTGTCTTTTTTTGGAAATTCATTTTATAGAGAATCTTGAAGTCAATGGTCGGGATTAAGTAGTCCGTGACTTCAGTTAGATCTTTGCTTTGGCGTAGAATACCAGCGTGCCCTATTTCAGAGAACTACAGTGAGCGCATTCCTTAAGTCGCAGCGCCGATTTCTTTGCCTTTTCCTTGCCAAAGAGATCCAAGGCGACTAGATGAAGCATCGTTTCGAGGGCGGCAGTGGGGGTTGTTCGCAGTGCCCCTGTTATCGCGATGCACGCCATCTTTTGAACTCTGTTTATGAGTTTGCAATAGTTAGATCTGCACAGTGCCTGCCACCAGACAAGGCATCCGTTCATTAGTATAAGTCTAACAACCGCGGAATACAGCCAGTGGGTAATATGGGGTTTGATACCCCATCTGGTGCCCAAGGCTTTTTTGTAGGTGTATAGCGCAGTTGTTGCTTTCTTGATGCGTTCTTCCGCATTAAATTTCCAGTTGAGCTTCCTATCGAGTATCACGCCAACGTATTTGGAGTCTGCGAAGTCTAAGAAAAGTCCTATTGAGTTTTGGTGGAGTGATTTGAGGAATCTGCCGTTTTCTTGTGAATAAAACTAGCTCCGTTTTGGATAGATTTATTCCAAGCCCCAAGTTCTCTGCCCAGTTGGCCAGTTTACCTAGTACTGTTTCCATCAAATCTCTGATTGTCCCGCTGATTGCTAGTGCAATATCGTCTGTACAAACAATGACTGTGCACCCGCCGCCCTCCAGGGATAAGAGTATTTCGTTTACAACCAGTACTCACAATTGCGGCAATAGTACTTCTCCTTGTGGTGTACCACGTTTTACATTTGTTTGATCCAAAGTATTATCTTATTCTTTTCCTTTTTATCCCGGCGTCGTTATGGTCAGAAGTGTAGGACCATAACCTTCCCACTTAACTGCATTCCTACTGGTCCGCTTGTGGGGTCCGCCGGTTTGACCTCAGAAAGTAGCGGCAGGCTTCCCGCTTTGGGATTACTTCATCGCTGAGGCCAATCAAATGCTGGTGTTTTTGCATTTGTTTGCACCAATTGTTTTTCGGCCTGCCTTTTTTGCGTGTTGAAATTGGAATGTTGATTGATAACGCCTTTTGGAAGGATCTCTCCTTTGAACATGGCAATACCAACTGAGTCGGTCGCGCTCTATATTTCTTGTGATGGTTTCTTTTACGTGGAGGCTTCCTCGGATCTTTGAATTTCTAATTCTGTCACGCTTTGTTACTCCCGCTGTCATGCGAAGCGTCTTCATCTCAGCTTCCGTTAATTTGCTCTCATACTTTTTGTGCATTGTCCAGCATTGTGAACCGTATGTGAGCGCCGGACGTACAACTGAAGTGTAGAGCCTTCCTTTCAGCTTAGGGGGCATTTTTCGATCACAGAAGATGGCGGAGTTTTCCCGCCACTTCATCCACCCTACGCTTACGCGATGTTTGATGTCGTCATCACAAGTTGCTTCTCTATTAATCATAGATCCCAGATATTTAAACTTTTCACACTTGGGAAGCACTCTTCCATTCAAGTATGTAAATGTCTGGAATAGGCTGATGAGGGTCAGAGAACGGGCAGCACAGCTACTCTGTCTTCTTTGAACTAATACGTTACCCGTGTCCCTCAAAAATGTCCACCCACACGTCAAGTGCTCGTTGTAGGGACGCCTGATCATCACTTATAATGGCTCCATCGTCAGCAAAGAATAGCTGGTGCACATTGGGGTCCGTCACTTTTCCTTCAAGCAAGCAATCAAGGACTGCTATAAAAAGCAGTGGGCTGAGGACGCTCCCTTGGTGTACACCGACTTTGATTGCGAACTCTTCGGTGACTCCTGCGGTGCATCTTACTCTTGTCGTTGCTCTCTCGTACATGTCCATAATCACTCGCACGTAGGTTTCTGGAACTCCTTTTTGTCGTAGCGCTACCCATAAAAGATCTCTTGGTTACCGGTCAAAGGCCTTCTCGAAATCAACCAACACCATATGCAAGTCCTTTGAAGAATCACGATGCTTTTCCATCATGATCCTTATACTTTGGATTGCATCTGTCGTTGATTTACCCGAGACAAACCCGCACTGGTCATCAGATAGTCGTATTATTTTCCGCAGTCGGCTATCTAATACCCGTTCAACGATCTTCATGGTGTGCGACATCAGCTTGACAGAACGGTAGTTATCACAATTTCGCGTATCACCCTTTCCTTTGTGCAATGGAAGAAGATAGCTTTCCCTCCATTGATTAGGCATAGTGTCGCCTCTCATAAGTTTGGAGATAAGAACCATGAGCCATCTAGACCCGATGTCTCCCATCTTTTTCCAGAACTCAGAGGGTATCCCGTCCGGCCCAACAGCTTTTCTTTTCTTGGAGTTTTTAACCGCGTACCGAACTTCTTCGACTGTGATCCAAAGTATTATATTATCTTTAACCTCTAGTTTGCTTAATGCACTGGTGATGGCTAGTGGTTTTATGTCCTTCAATATCGAGGAAGGCAATCATGGTGGCTTCTTTGTTGGAAAGTGATTTTTCAACAGTTCCAAATATCATATGTAGAGCTGTGTCTACTAATTTCCCCATACAATAACCAGTTGCGATTTCGAAAGCATACTTTTTTGTAGGTTTTCGCGAATGTACAGGTCCACCAGTCTCTCTAGCATCTTAAGAAGAAAGAAGGAGAAACTGATAGGTCTGTAGTCTTTTTCAGTACTGTGTGGGAATTTTTTTCCTGCAGAATATATGTATATTTGTTGTTTTCTAATTAACATATTTAAATATCATGATTGTTAACGAAACCTTTTATGCTCTATTGATGAACTCTGCACGATTTAGAGTAGGGTAGGCGGGAGTACGATCTAGACTGGCCAGGCAGCGAATGATATAGATCGGAAAGGGGTTTGGATTTCTTTCCAACCAGAATAGATTCCAAGCCTTGAGACGAAAAAGGAGAAGGTCGCTTGTGCACAGGACATTGATCGCTGATGCAGGCCTCGAGCAATGTGTGAAGTCTGGAGTAAACAGGGGCTGCGAGGTGACGTCTTGTCTCCGCTGTTATGGTGCATGGTGGCCCACTCTCTGCTCGATGCTCTCAATGCCTCTGGAATCTATGCCCAGGTCTATGCGGATAATGTTGCTGTTCTCTCTGTCGCCTCATGTTTAGCGACTGTCTGTCTTAAACCGCAGGCGGGGCTAGATGTGATCGAAGACTGGTGAACGAGTAATGGGCTGTCGGTTAATCCTCTTAAGACTGATGTCGTTCTCTTCACGAGAAGGTAAAATACTGGCATTACTTAGCTGGTGCTAACAGGCATTCCCATCCCGATATTCAAGGAAGCTAAGTACCTGGGAGTCATCCTAGATAGCAAGCTTCTTTGGTCCAAGCATGTTGAATTCAAAACCACCAAAGCGCTGTCAGCTTTTTGGCAATGCAAAGATGACTTTGGCAAAAGATGGGGCTTATCGCCGAAAAAGGTCCTTTGGTTCTCCACGGCAATGATAAGACTGATAATCTCATATGCATCGGTTGTTAGCCTGTTCCACGGCTAACACGAAAACACGCTGTGGCTTCACTCACCAAACTCCAAAGAGCGGTCTTTCCCCAGCACACCAGGAACTGCTCTAGATGCTATGATGAATCTTCCATTCCTTGATCCTTGATATATATCAGAGGGTGCGCACTGAAAGCCATTTCTCGCCTAAAGAGAAATGGTCTTTGGTACAACTCGCATTGGAGTGAAAGTGTACTTGCGCGAGAAATATCCTACGACCCCTGTCTCATGGATATGCCTTCTGACGCAATGACACCTGCCATCCTACTGCGCTGTAATTTCACAGTCACATTTCCATGGCGTCAGGACTGGCTTTGGCCAGACACTGAACCTGGAATGAATTGTCTTCGCATTTTCACAGATGGCTCCAGGACTGGGCAGGGATCCGGCGCTGAAGTTTTCTTTGAGCGCGAAAACATTCGACTGCACTTCTCGTTAGAAAAATAGGCGTCTGTCTTTCAATCGGAGATTTACGCAATCCAATCGTGGGATGTATATACGAGTATTTTACTTTGGCTTTATAGCACCCTATGTCTAATGTGCTTGACGCCTGACATAAATCGAAAGCGACTAGCACTAGAAGTTTCCATAGACAAGTATCGTGAAGTTGTATTGCTCTGTCACGCCTTGCTACACAGCTTTCATTTTTGGAAATGTTAATCAAGAAAGCGACGCATACAATGCCCTTGATTTGCAATGTTTGTTATGCGGAAGAGATATGTTGTTGAGGTGATTAATTTTCTTCTTTTGATGACATCAACACAGAACTAAGTTATAGGCTATTATAGTGTTGATTTTGTTCTATTTTTAACGGGGTTAGTTAGTGATTCATGCGGTTTGGAAAGGAAAAAAGAAGCAATTAAGATCGCCAAAGTAGATTATACGACGTTGACGTTGCGAGAGCTATACGAAAACTGAGGCTGGGACATGCAACAGAGATTTCTCAACAAGATATCACATCAAATTAAAATTCATAAATGAATAGTGCGATTTGACCAGACTTATTTGAAGCCACAAAAAAGTTGGAATTCTTTATAAAGTGATTGATTGAGTTTCTATCAAAAGGAAACTGATCTTGGTAAAACCATAAAAGAACCTTAGTGTTACAAGTACAATCCTCTCAATTCGACAGACACCAAGTTTACTAAACTAATTATTTCATCGTTTCTTATTTTACTCAAAAAAAGGCTATATCGTACTTACTTTTCCTACCGCCCGCCTCGCTGCCTTTCGGTCGCCTTCGGCGCGTGTGAATCGTGTCTCGTCTCATCGAATGAGGCCTGTTGACACCGTGCAATTTAAAGTACAATCCGCAAGCATTGCAAACCATTTCGCCGCGAACGTTTCGTCGCCATATGGTGGTAGTGAGTGTCCCACAATTTGAGCAAGACATATCCTTCTGGCTGCTAATAAAATTCGAATTTTTTGTCTTTGATTTATCGGCGACGGTGTTGCTAGACCAATTACTACGATCGGAATTATCATCTGCTCGATGTGGATTTTTAAACGAATGTCCAGCATTTTCATGGAAATCCTTACAATCGGCCTTGCTGGGCCAAGCTTGTTTCCTTCGGCCGGATTTAATACTCAACGACAGCCTGTCTTTAGTGACATTGTTCTGAAAGTCAAAGGAGAAATATTAATAAAAGGATAATGTATGTACCATATGTAGAGTAAGTATAAAGAGAAATCGGTTCTGCAGATTCTCCCCGAAATTGAAAAAAAAAAGAAAGACCTTATCTAAGAAACGCGTGAAAGCAAATCAGCCAGACTTGCTTAGTCAACTTTATTCAGGTGCGACTGCAAGTGAAAGGATATCACATGACACGCGCATGAACTACGGCGGACATACGTATCTGGACGAAATGATGACACCGCAGCTTGAGGACGGGACGAAGGCCGCGAGTGCAACTTGGATTAGAGTTTAAGTTTTAAGTTTAAGGAAGTCGGACGTATAAAACAAAGATCATCGATGAAGTTAACGGAAGTTGTCTTTTTGTAAGTCGAACAGTTGGGGAGGGACAAAAGTCTTTTTTTATGATTTCTCAAACAAGAAATCCTTAACTGGCGCCCGAGCAGGGACCGGCAAATATTGTATCCTTTTCGCCTGTGGATCGGTATTAAATCAGAATGAACACGCCTAATCGGGTGCAAGTCACTGCGGCCATGGGAACACAGTTGATCATTTATTTCTGAATACCAGCCTTCCACATATCCATGGGAACATGCGGATATCCTAGAGGGCTAAGAGATAAAATAGTGAAGACCGAATAGTACCACAAGTAAGTCGCGTACAATCATTAACGTTCGCGACTAAATAAATACGATCCTTCCATTGCCGGTTCTTCGGCAATTATCGCAAATCCTAAAAGAGAAATCATATTTTCTTCAGGAAATCGGACTTCTTCTTTTCCTTTTTTTTCCGGCGTCGTTACGGTCAGAAGTGTCAGACGGTCAGACCATAACCTTCCCACTTAACTGCATTCCTACTGGTCCGCTTGTGGGGTCCGCCGGTTTGACCTCAGAAACTAGCGGCAGGCTTCCCGGTTTGGGATTACTTCGTCGCTGAGGCCAATCAAATGCTGGTGTTTTTGCATTTGTTTGCACCAATTGTTTTTCGGCCTGCCTTTTTTGCGTGTTGAAATTGGAATGTTGATTGATAACGCCTTTTGGACGGGGTTCAAAGGATCTCTCCTTTGAACATGGCAATACCAACTGAGTCGGTCGCGCTCTATCTTTCTTAAGATACTAAGCACAGATACTCTGTCTTCTTTGAACTAATACGATACCCGTGTCCCTGAAAAATGGCCACCCACACATCAAGTGCTCGTTGTAGATACGCCTGATCATCACTTATAATGGCTCCATCGTCAGCAAAGAATAGCTGGTGCACATTGGGTTCCGTCACTTTTTCTTCAAACAAGCAATCAAGGAGCAGTAGGCTGAGGACGCTCCCTTGGTGTACACCGACTTTGATTGCGAACTCTTCGGTGACTCCTTACTGCATCTTACTCTTGTCGTTGCTCTCTTGTACATGTCCATGATCACTCGCACGTAGGTTTCTGGAACTCCTTTTTGTCTTAGCGTTATCCATAAAAGATCTCTTGGTTGCCGGTCAAAGGCCTTCTCGAAATCAACCAACACCATATGCAAGTCCTTTGAAGAATCACGATGCTTTTCCATCATGACCCTTATACTTTGGATTGCATCTGTCGTTGATTTACCCGAGACAAACCCGCACTGGTCACCAGATAGTCGTATTATTTTCCGCAGTCGGCTATCTAATACCCGTTCAACGATCTTCATGGTGTGCGACATCAGCTTGACAGAGCGGTAGTTACCACAATTTCGCGTATCACCCTTTCCTTAGTGCAAAGGAAGAAGATAGCTATCCCTCCATTGATTAGGCATAGTGTCGCCTCTCATAAGTTTGGAGATAGACCCGAAGGTATCCCGTCCGGCCCAACAGCTTTTCTTTTCTTGGAGTTTTTAGCCGCGTACCGAACTTCTTCGACTGTGGTGTCGGATATTTCGGCATGATTCGGGGCGGCTCTTGGAAAGTACACTCGGGGAAACTGTTGTTCAGAAGTTCCTCGCAATACTGTCGCCATCTGTGGACAATTTTTTCGTCTTCCACAAGGAGTTGGCCTTCAGCATTATTAATAGACTTTGGGAAACGAATCTCCTGAGCATTTCTTCTTCTCTGAGCGGCTATCTTAAAGATATTTGCTCCTTTGTTCAAAATCGGACTAAAAGCATAAATATCAGAAAGAAGTGTGAAAGAAATTGTTTTTCTTCTCGAGAAAGTGTGGGGATAATTGAAAGAAATCCTTAACTCGGATAACAAACAGCAATGACATCAGCTTGTTTCGTGGGCCTCAAACCAACAAATCAACAAAGCTCTTTCTTGGAAACTTTATACTAGACTTTCCCTTCTGGCGCAGAGACATTTTTGCACAAGATCTTTTGCCCCGTTTGTTTTGACGGGGAATGAAATAGGAGGTTCAACCACGAACTGTATCTGCTAGACAGTTAAATTGGCATGGCATGGATTTAACGCCCAAGATAGCCATAAAATATTGAGTGAATGAACACTACGGCTCAGGTCCGACTAGTATTTGAATCCAAACCCAAAGGACGAAATGGTGAGGATGCCTTTTATAAGATGAATGAAAGAGGTCCTGACCAAAGTCTAATTGCATTCCTCTGGCATATAAGAAACTCTTGGATCGATGAGTTGAAAGTCGCTGTTTCATTACGCAGATAAGAGTCTTATGTCAGCTGAACCTTATTTACTTATTTATTATTTTTTCAACCTAATGCTTGAAGAGCTCGTACGGAATTTAGTGCTACACAATTGCTTGTATATTTAGATGATATTGAGGTGATTGAACGAGCACAGTGAGACATGAATGAAGCGTTTCGCATCACTGAAGTAGAAGGGGTTAAAATAAGTCTAAAGACCAAACCAAATACAGGATTATTAATAGGGACAACAATTTTATGTTTTAATACACACGCACCCTTAAACTTCTTTTACATTTTGATCGTGTTAAAGTTCACGAAAGCGCAACAGTTGGAAATTGACTACCGACATTTTCAGTCTCAAATTTTCGGTGGCAATAGTCCACGAAGGTTCTACACAGTGGTGCCAGAACGGAAACAATTCGATTTTTGAAAGCGTTCATTTCGAGTATCTTCTTTATGATTCTCACACTATATAAGCTACAGGATCTAGGATCAGCATGATTTTCTCCCTGTTTCAAGGGTATTCCCATAAATTTGGGCCCACTGTCAGAACAATGGAAGTTTGACCAAATTACACATTACTCTAAGTAAGTGTTATATTGTATAATTGTAAAAGAGGAAGAAAAGAATTATCATTTTTTTCCCTCTCTTCGATGGTCAATTAAGCCACACATCAGTCAAACTGGGCAAAAAAAAATTAGAGAGCTTTGTAAGGTTATAAGTTACGAATTTTAAATAAGCATTGAGAACAACTATGAGTACAAAGCTTCGGCCTCCTCCGAGATGTGGAAGGTCACTTTTCAAACTGACGTGTTAAAGTAAAGATTAGAACAAAAATCATCTGCCTTTATCTGCCTATCCGATCATAAACACCCCAAAGAAAGGAAAGGAATAGAGTGCGCCTTTGTTTGTTGCACTTTCTTGTTTACTCAATTGGCTCAGATAATGCATGTCTCCACTCCAAAACAATTTTAATTCGAGTTCAGTCTAGTTGCTAACGTTGTCTAGTCATGAGCTCTATCAAAATTTAATACCGCGATTTGTGTGAGTGCTTGTGGGGTGGTACAAACTTTGACGTATTCCTTCGACAAAATCACCCTGAACTTGATGAGGAAAATATTTCTTTAGGTTCAAAAAAAAAATTCAGCGAGTGGATGGAAAATGAATATGTTTTTAACATACGAAACCGGGAATCAACAGGATGTGTTGGGAGACCAAGTAAAGACTTTGATGATTGCGGTGAATGCAAGAAGAATAAAATACGCAGCCTTCAAGCATCGCACCCACAAAGCTTGATTAATGCAGCTGTGACACATGAAGGCCACGATAAACCCAAAGCTTTGTCAGCTGATCAGGCATTAGCTATATTCTCCAGGCCAACCTGACAAAATATCAGTACGAGGTGATTAGACAAGCGCTACAAGACCTTGGGTGTTCTTTATTTCCAAGTTAAAAAATAATAATTCTCTCAAAGAAGCAGTGCTACAATGAAAGTATGTCAATTAATGAAACATCTGCAATGGTCCCTTTACAGAATATGCTTGACCATATTGCCAAACGAATACTGGAAACAAAACTAGAAAAATTAAATAATCATAAATTAATATTGACGACGAAATGGGGATTCGACACAGCCTCAGGCCAAAGTGAATTTGCCGAAAAATATTCGATCGACAATAACGAAATAAGTGACTCGAATTTATTCATGACGCCAATAGCTCTCAATCCCAATTGATGTTGATCAAAATGGATCGATTTGGGAAAATAATCGACCTTCCTCAACAAGACATTGCAGGCCCTTGAGATACAGTTTCCAGAAAGAGACACTTGATTTGGCGCGAGATGAAAAAAAAACGGGTTGAAGAAGAAATAGAGAAGTTGGAAGCTACCGATCGGCATTAATGTCATCCGTATTTGACATATTCTGGTGATGATAATGTTGGACGGCAAGGTAGCTCAAGCCATCACATATACGAAGTCGGCAAGTGCCTGCTACATATGCAGTGCTTTACCATCCGAAATGAACCACTTGACAAAAATCCAACAAGAGCCTCTTAATGGGAATGCTCTCGAATTTGATATCTCTACATTACATGCCAGAATCAAGTGTATGGAATACATTCTTGCACGAAAACGAAAAGAAACATATTCAACAAGAGTTTCGTGAGAAAGTCGTCATCAAAGTAGACTTCGTTAAGCAGGGTTACGGATCTTCAAATAATGGCAACACTACCAGACGTTTTTTCAATGATTGCAAGGTCACAAATGCAATAACGGGAGTCGACGAAACTCTAATCCGCCGAATTGCTACCATACTGGAAGTCATAAATACCAGGTGCGCAAGTTTAAAATGTCGTTTTTTTCATGAAAAATACGCAATTATTTAAGAACAATGGCAAAACATTTTTTATTCAAAGTACTGGCCCTCGCTTTCTACACATTTTATCCATCTCTCGGGCAATTTATGGATACCATTCCAAAATAAAGCTTTATCTTTTATTGATATCCATTCATCGAGCCATTTTCGTACAGCCTCGAATGTCTTGAAGTGTTGTTCAGAGAGTGCGTGTCCCATCGATGAGAAGAGATGATAATCAGAAGGCGCCAGGTATGCTGAATACGGCGGGTGAGGTAGGAGTTCCCAACCAAGCGAAGAAATCGTTTCTTTGACCACTTTAGCTGAATGTGCAGAGCGTTGTCATGCTACAGAATGACTTTGCCGTGTCTTCGAGCCCATTCTGGGCGTTTTCCGATCAATGCGTGGTTCAAATTGATCATTTGTTGTCGGTAGCGGACGGTATTAACTGTTTCGCCGGGTTTGAGAAGCTCGTAGTACACTACTCCCTTCTGATCCCACCACACACACAGCATTGTCTTCCTAACAAAGCGATTCGGTCTTGCACTCGATGTTGATGGTTGTCCTGGCGTTACCCATGATTTTTTACGTTTGGGATTCTCAAAATATAACCATTTTTTATCGCCAGTTACAAAACGATGCAGAAAACCCTTTCTTTCGTGGCGTAAAAGCAGCATTTCGTACACAGTTTTTCGTTTTTCCATCTGTCGTTCGTTCAGTTCGTGTGGAACCCATTTTCCAACCTTTTGAATCTTTCCCATGGCTCTCAGGCAATCGGAAATGGCTTGCCGAGTGACATTCAACTGCTCCGCCATCATTTGTTGTGTTTGTGTATCGTCTTCGTCCAATAATGCTTGTAATTCGTCGTCTTCAAACTTTTTTGGTCGATTTTCGCGTTCTTTGTCAATAACATTGAAATCGCCACTTTTGAAACGTTGAAACCAGCGTTCACAAGTCTTGACGGTTGGAGCAAGATCGCCGTAAGTCTCTACAAGAATTCGATGACTTTCCGATGCCTTTTTCTTTTGATTGAACAGGAAAATCATTATATGCCGCAAATGCTCTTTATTTGGCTCAAAATTCGACATGTTTAACACGAAAAAGAAGTATGCTACTAACTCGTAAACAACTAAACGAATATGACGTTTTGTAGCGGGCTGTCATACCAACAAAATGGCGCTTTGGGTTCGACATATACTTCAATACGTTTTATGCGCCATCTCTTGACAAAAAAACGACATTTTAAACTTGCACACCTGGTAGCAATGCAATGGTCGACCCAGAAAAATTCCGGCTCTTCTCAAAAGAAACAGCAGAGTTGGCCATTGAGAAGTATTCTACATGCCATCCACTGTACATACGATTTTATTGCATGGTGCAGAAATAGTGCAGAAGTCGATTCTTCCTGTCGGAATATGTATAAGAAATAAGGATTACAAGACTTTCAGGATCAGAAACTCGCGGAAAATGTCTCGTTTATCTACCAACGAAGTAGTGTTCCACAAGCTACTAGCGACTTCGGATCCTTTTATCACGAACATGAGACCCGAACCAAGAAAAAAAGCACCTGGAAATCAGTGATGCAGCTAAGGAACTGTTAATCTAATTTCCTTGAATTTGAAATCGTAAGTATATTTTCAATTTGAACAACCTTTGACTTCGAATCGCTTGTTTTATTATTTACAAAATTCTTCAGTCTTTTAAGCTTTTTTTTTTGTAAGCATTATTTAATTTAAATAGACACACTCAAAATACTTGTTGCAACTTGTTTTGATGAGTACAACCTATTCCGAAAATCTCAGAAATTCTTATCTTGCCAATAGGCTTTCATTTCCTCATTAGTTTCTTTAATTTTCTTCAGGCCCCAGGTTTCTATGTAAATCCGTTCTCGAGACATTGACCATTCGCTTTTTGGCCATTCCGTCACGTGGTGGTGTCGGCCGCTGACCCGCGATGAGCGGATTCGGATCCCGATAACACCAACTCCATCGAATATTCATTTCGCGGCTTCTCTCTTTGATGGGATACTTGCAAAACCGCAGTACCCTTGTCTTGAAAAAGCTTCTCGGCTCTCGCCGTTCGTAATCGGCATTATACTGTAGGTCCCGTTCACTTGTGTAAAAAAACAAATCTCACACAACATAAGTGACTAAGAGAAGTTTGGTTTTGGCTCTCCGTGAACTGTAACGTCTAAGAAGAAGAAGAATGGACCACCCATCAGACAAGCTGTGATAGTGAGGCAACGCACCGAGCAAAGTACCGAAAATATCAGGGGAAATAAAAAGAAATCCAAAATTTTTCCTACAGATGGCTTTAGTAATCTGTATCTCGCGTTGTATATATCCTTGTGGATGTTCACTAGGTGGCGTTAAAAATATGAGGTTTCATACTAAAACAAAATTCTCTGACCGTTGTGTGATTGTTTAGGTGTGTCAAAGATTGACACCCATAAAGAGAAAATACGACATATTTTGCAGTTTGAAAACGCAAGTCAGATAGCTGAGAATGTGAATAGAATTTATGGTTCTGATATTATTACACAGTTTTGGTTTCGTTTATTCGATTCCGACGTCAATGATGCACCACGCTCTGGAAAATCTCGATAAAATCATGGAAATCGTCGAGTTTGATTGTCATGGCCATGTCGGACCCATTGCACAAAAACGGTTTGAAATCATTTGAATAAGACTGAATACAAAAAGAAGGTCGATGTTGTGCACCACACCTGTTAATGCAAAAAAAAAAACCTCATAGACCGAATTTCTATTTGTAAATAGCAAAAAGAATCGTTGCTCAATCGCAACAAAATGACGCATTTCTAAAGCGGATGGCGACTCATGATGACAAGTCATATACGACAACTTTAAGCAAAAACGATCATGGTGATCGCAGTGAGATGGCGCAAATGGTGGCCAAGCCAGGAACGACGGCCAATAATGTTTAGCTGTCTGTTTGGTGGGATTGGTAGGGAATCATCCACTATGAGCTTAATTCGGGCCTGTACTGTCAACACTTGGACTGTCTAAAAGAACCAAACGCCCAGAAGCCGCCAGCTTTGGCGAATAGGAAAGGAACTGTGCTCAATCAGAACAAAGTCAAACCCCACACATCGATAGTGATACGCCAGAAGCTCCAGGAGTTTGATTTAGAGATTCTTATGCATTGACCTTATAATTCCAACCTGGGACCAAGTAATTACTACCTGTTTCTGTCCATGGCGATTGATTCTGCTTGCTGAGGCCTCAGGGGCATAATGGAATTACCTTCAAAATAGCAAACTGCTAGCAAAGAAATAGAAGCATATTCGACACAAATCGGATCATTCCAACTATGCTAAATAAAGCCTTCAACTTTCTGCAAAAATTATGGATTTTTTACTGCACCTAATATCGCAGCCGTAAGTGTTTCAGTTCAAAATCAATCGATTCCAAGTCGTATACAGATTATAAGTCGCACATTGTGACGAATTTTGAAGTACACACACTTTCCCGATTAGATTCAACAAAATCTTAAAGACAATCTTGAGTATCATCGAAAAATCGTCTTCAGCGATGTAGATGAGCCGAAGGTCCGTAGTTAAAGTCCGTCCATAGTCAAGAACAATTCCTATACGGAAAAACTGTGAACCAACATCAGTTGTGAATGAGGGATGATCAAAAGTGCTAACGAAGGCATAACACTTGCATCATAAGATCAGTTCAAAATTTGTACTCTGTGTGTGCATTTCCAATATAACACCTTAATGACATGGAAACAAAAGACTTACTGTGAACTACAACCAACGCAAATTCAGTCGAATTTCTCGAATCCTATCTAGGACAACCACCCTAGGAGAGTAGTGAACGAACATTTACGACACAAACCATCTGCACCCCGTCCAGTTTGTGTGACAAACATGGACAGGAGCGTACACTTTTGAACCTCAGACATACCGGAAGGGTTTATGAACTGTATTTTTTCTAGTTTAAAACTATAGCTATATTACGGTCAATGGAATTCATTATCGTGCCATGTTGGAAGAAAATTTGGGCGAAATTGACACCAGTCTTATGTGGTTCCGAAGAGATGGTATAACATACCACGCAGCTGGTCAGACAATTGAATCAATTATCAGGGTAAATGGCCACCTCATTAATGCGATTTACGGCAATTGGATATATTTTTATTGGGTTACGTTAAGTCGTTATTTCATGTCAACAAAACGGGAACGTTAGAGGATCTCATAAAAAATATCAAACGTAAAATTACCAACATTCCGGCCAATGTGTGTGGAAGAGCATCGAAAAATTGGCTTCAAAGGATCAATCGCTGAGAATATATCGGTCTGATATCTTCATTAGTCCTTGTTTTACCCTTATTGAAATCGAGGATGCTGCCGTCAAAGAAAAACGCCCAACATCGACATCTTGAACAGAAACTCATCTTTGGCAATTGTGACTTTAAAGTACCTTAGCTCACCAGTGACACCACAACGAAATCAACGTTCAGGCACAAAATAACATTTGCAAATCGCTGCTTCTCCGGGCTCAAAAAGCAATTAAGAAGCAGAGTCATCTCTCGAAAAATCAAGGTAACTCTTTACAAAATCTCAATCAGTCCTGTCCTCTACGACGCGAAGGCTCTAAAGTCTAAGATGACTGCGCCATGTATGGCGAATGACTACTCGAATGACTCGAGGGAAAACATAGTAAAAGACGACCGCTCCTTAAGGTGGAAAGGGACCTTAATCAACTCGTCGTGTGTCACTTGAAGCAACTAGCTATGGATGGTGCCGGCTAAAGGCTTGTTGGTGAAGGGTCAAATTCATCCCCAACTATAGAGCCTTCTAAGTAAGTAAGAAAGGACAACAATATTTATACCGAACTGAGCAATTATACTATTTGCTCAAATGACGCGAATTTCAACAAATATGAATTGCGCCGTTCGGTCTTTATCGAGGTAGGATAAAGACCAGCCGTAAGTAATGTTGGGCTTGTACAGGGGACAAAATACCCATTGATAAAAGTACATAGAACCTAATCGAACGAACGGAAATCCAATTAGACCAATTAGCTTATCTCGAATCTGTTAATTGTTTATGTCAATAATAAGCGTCCGCTATATCTAATCTAACTCCACTTAAATATTTAACCAGCATGGCAAGGAAAAACATAGTTAAAAGGTCGATAAACCGCACGACTAATTTCACAATCATTTGCTTAAAATAACAAACAATAGCCGGGGTTGTTGGCTATCATGTGAAGCACATCGATCGAGTTATAAAAAAAAAGCTGAATCTCGTGTCAAAATGTTTTAATTACCTTAAGTAAAGCTATAGGTTCATCGGCTGAGCTGTTAGCGTGATCGGCAACTGATGGTAAAGAAAACGAGAATGACCTGCAAGTGATCATTTGACGAAGTAATTGCGTTGCTTGATTCCCCTCACCGTTCACTGCAAGACAAGAACAATAAGATCGATATTTAAGAGAATTATTTAAATGTGATTTACTATTTAGATATTCTTCACCTGTGGTATGCGCTAGGGCTTGCCAAAGCTGAGTTGTGGCCGGATCAGTGCCATGATCTTCAGATGATATACTATCGACAGAATGTCGTTCGGCATTGTCATCGAAACTGGATACATTTGTTTTGGACGGACGATCGAGTTCTTCAATCTCTAGAGATCCTATATCCATTTGCAGTCTCCCTGAATCGGAACTTTCATCCGAGCCACTGTATTGAGGTAAAGCACTTCTCTCGACTTCGATATTCTTCGTAACTGTTGCTCCGCTTTGTACCTCCGAATTGTGTTCAGAATTATTATTATTACTGCTAACGTTTCCTGATGGTAAACTATTACTAATACTTCGCAATGGACCACAAGAATTTTGAGATTGAGGCATTTGACGTTGAGATACTGCATCCTTCTGAATGTCACTTGGGATTATGTTGTTTACTTGTTCTTCGATGGTTTGTTTACTGGCGTCTGCTGTTTGCTCATGTTTTATCACAGATTTATTAATACATGTTTCAGTTGTGAGATTAAAATTCGGAGATTGTGGATTAGAATGGGGCGGAGAGATAACAACTTTCTTACTAATGTCCATAAGAACTGCAGCCGTTTCGAGTTGTTGCTGCAACTGCGTTAGAGACGATGCCGATAAAGCTGGGCTTTGTATCACGGGCGTAAACTGGTTTACATTTGGTTTCAATTCGGTATCCATACGATATTTACTATCGAATTTATATGACGTTCGTTTGAGTGCATCATCACTACACATATAGGCACTTGGTAAAGTGTCGGGAGGGTCATGAGATATATGGGATACGCGGATAGTGGTGTCAGTGATGTAGTCATCATTGGAAGGGTTTATACAATTAGTGGACATTGTATCGTCGACAAGAGACTCGCTTGTTCGGGGAGAGTGATTGCCATGCGAGGCAACGTTTGATAGTTGGTTTGGTAGTTGTGGCAGTTTAATACTCTTAATTGGTTTTGTGTAGCCTACACTTAAGTTTTGGCGCTTGTTAATTCTGTTTAAGTTGCTGCTCGAAGTTTTACTGAGTTCAGTAAGAGCCGTGGCCGCCATAGTTTCTGATGCTTTACGCTCCGAAGAGGTATTAAATAACTGATTAAATGAATTTGAAGACTTTTGATGATGAAGTTCCTGAAAGTAAAAAACATAAACAGTGATTAGTAAATGATATAGAACTAATATGTATATTAAGACAAAAAGAAAATATGGGCCACTGCTGTAGGAAAAAATTAAGCAGTTTCTATGGTGTGCTTAACAGTGAAGCTTCTTCCCAACCTTATCGCCTGTATAAAGACCAAACGTACTACGAAGAAGAGTTAGAAGAGCACCCATGCAGGATGTTCACAAAACGATTCCCATTGTTTTAAACCAAGGATATGCCTGTAACGCCTAGGAGAGCGTATTCTTTTCTCTCACTTGGCTGGACGAATTTAGATTGGATTTCGCATCACATGAAGGATATCCAAAAGCAATTAAAACTTATGAACTCAGGTAATCGTCGAGCATATTTGCGGAATGATTTTGCTGCTGCAGAAAAGTTGAGAATGTTGCAGAAGGCCTTTGATGACCAGGCTCTGCCGAAAAATTGCAAGTAGTATAAGCAATTCTTATAAGAAGGTAAAGATGTGGCTTCCAATCGGCAAACATCAAATCGCGAACAACACGCTAACAAAATTAAAGATTCGGTAATCAAAAATTGTCGACTGACCATTAGAGTCTTTGTTGGTGTACTTGGCATATCGTATGGATCAATTCAAACATTTTCAAAGGCCATTCGGATCTGAGATGCCTCTCAACTCGTTTTGGTTCGACAAACATCTAATTCCTTTGAAAAAAAACTTTGCTTTAGCAATCATAGAGAAATGATTTCTGACTATGAGGCGGTCATAAAACATTTCATACCTGGAGATGGAACTTGGATGTTGCTGCGTGTGTCTTCTGGCTATTCAATAATCTAAAAAGACTGCTTCGGGAATATCCATAATCCATAAAAGAGATTTAACGCGAAAAGCTGTGTGAACTTGAAGCTCGATTGTGCTAACTCAACGTGCGTATCGTGCAAAATATCGTGATCATGTTCCGCCCAAAAAAGATACAATTCGTCGTTTGGTTCTGTGGCAAGCCCTCGTGAGCAACCTAGGCCACGTCCGCGGCGTTCAAACTCATCTATTCAGTCTGTGAAGGCCAGTGTTCAAGAAGACCCAAGTTTGTCATATCGGCGCCGTTCGCAGCAGTTAGGCACCAGTGGGACCTTTGCAGTGGGACTTTGCGGAGAATTTTAAAGGATGATCTTCACTTATTTCCATACAAAGTGCAGAAGTCCATACAAAGTCAAACAATTTTGCCACAAGACGAGCCACGGCGCTTGGCATGCGCACAAAATGTCGTTGCAATGATTAATGCGGAGCCGGAGTTTTGACAGCAAATTTTGATGACCGATGAGGCACATTTTACGCTCTTTGGCTCAGTTAATAAACAAAATTGTCGCTTCTGGGGCACCGAAAATTCTCACATTATTCACGAAAAGCCGCTGTATGATCAAAAAGTTACTGTTTGTGCCGGTGTATGCGCTAAAACCATCATTGGACCGTATTTCTTCAAAGTTGGCGATCGATATCGGTGGATGTTGGCCCAGTATGTGATCGTAATGCGTAAAAAAGGCTTATTTCATTTTTGGTTTCAACAAGACGGCGCGAAATCCCATTCTGCGGACAAAACAATGAACCTTTTGCGTAAGAAGTTTCCTGGAAGATTGGTGTCAAAAAAGGGCGATATTGACTGGCCTCCGAGATCGCCGGATTTTACTCCTCCAGACTTTTTTCTTTTGGGATATTCGAAAAGCAAGGTTAATGCTAACGGCCCGAAGACAATAGAACAGATCAAAAGAAACATTCGTGCGGAAATCACAGAAATTTCGACCGAAATGCTCGAAAATGTCATGGAGAATGCGTGAAAACGAGCCCATTTTTTGTATCGGCAATAAAGGCGGTCATTTAATTGATATTGTTTTCAGAAATTAATCAAAATAAATTATAAAGGTCTAAATTGAATAAGTTTTTGAATTTCCAAAATCGGTTGAGAATTGTTGAAGTTATTCGAAATTTACATCGACCCATATGAGATGGCGCATCCTGTACATATGTATACGGTGTGTTTACGAATTCGCGCAATTTTTTTCGTTTCAATTTTATTTCGTTACCAAAGTAGAAGAGCTGTCTGGGAGCCTAACAGATTGTTTAATATAGTCATGGGTTACATGTTTTTTGGCGCCTTCTGCGATTGTTTCCTTCCCTCCAACGGATAAGATAATTTGCAAGTCTTATTTTTTTCTTACGTTTTAAGAAAAAAAAGAGAAGCTACCTAGACACAGAGCTAAGGTATTCGAAAAAAGACATGTCAGCCTCAAAAGTACTTTACCTTACGCAAGCAAAGGGGGGACAATTGCAGAAGAAATATTAAATCCCATCGTCATCTCCTTCGAGACAGAATTTGCACTGAATTCTCCTCATGCAGGCTTTTTACTGACATCAGATTGTCAGCTTACATTCGGGACAGTTCCATCGTCCTCGATTATGACCTAGCCATTAACAAAGAAAAAGATGAGGGTAAGTCTACAGCAGCCTTCGGTCCTTAGACGCCTTTGTCCGAGCCCTTGCTGACTAGCTCATCGAATATTGTATTTCCTGAGATTTCAGAGTCATCTAAACAAGGCTCTATGATCTCAGTTAGCCAGTTTAAGGAAATCTTTAGTTCGCGAAGTTAAAGGTTTGTATATAAAATATCGGGAAAATTCCGGAAAAATAGATGTATTTTCAGATATTGATATAAATTTCGTTTAGCGTCATTTCTGACATCGGGTTTTCCACGACTTGATAGCTCCCTGATAGACGAATTCTGGAAAGTCCTTTGGGGAGGGCGTGCGACCTCCTTCGACGGCACTTAAAGTGCTATGGTGGTGTACTTTGAGGTAGCTTTTCACTTTTAGCAATAGTTAATTTAAAAGTTTGTGGAACAAGTCGGGACTGTACGCGGGTGTCCGATAAGTACTTAGCCCCACCGCCAGATGGCGCCAGTATCGCAAGAGCAACTTTCTATCGTGTAGTACATTCTAGTAGACGGCTACTGTCGAAAGTTCAACCGGATCGGACTCGTAGTTTTGTTTTGACGGCGTGTGGAAGCGGGAGTGCCCGCGGATTTTAGAAAAATGGAAAAAGAGCAATATCGGTCGGTGATTCGATTCTTGTTTTTGGAAGGGAAATCGCGCAGCAAAATCAAAGAGCGTTTGGATGCTGTGTACGGTGACTCTTCTCCTTCGATGGCGACCATAAAAAATTGGTTTAACGAGTTCCAACGTTGTCGCACGTCGGTTTTTGATGAGCCACGTCCAGGTGCCCCGAAAACGGCTACCACGGAGGATAACGTGACAACAATCCACGATCTCGTATTGACAGACCGCCGATTGAAGGTGCGCGAGATAGCTGAGACAGTAGGCATTTCAAATGAGAAAGCTGTCGGCGTGATGGGTGCCGCGTTTGCTCACTCCGGACAACAAGCGCAATCGTGAGACCACTTCAGAGCAGTGTTTGACGCTGTTTAAGCGCAATCCGAAGGAGTTTCTGCGTCGTTTCGTGACAGTCGATGAAACATAGATCGACTGGTACACACCAGTGACCAAGGAACAGTGGGCTTCACCTGGCGAACGTGCTCCGAAGAAGGCGTAGACTGTCCCATCGACCAGATGTTTTCCCGTTTTCTTGGATTCACAAGGTGTGATCCACATCGACTACCTGGAGAAGGGCAAAACGGTCACAGGACTGTACTATGCCAAATTATTGGGCCGATTCGACGCCGAATTAAAGAAAAAACGGCCCACTTGGCGAAGAAAAAATTGCTCTTCAACCATGGTAACGCACCGGCCCACACCTCCGCCCTCGTCACGGCCAAATTGGTCGAATTGGGCTACGAACTGCTGCCCCATCCACCGTAATCTCCAGATGTGGCCCCGCGCGACTTCTTTTTGTTTCCAAACTTGAAAAAGTCGCTCGCCGGGCAGAAATTTCAGTCGAATGAGGAGGTCACCGCCGCCACGGAGACCTACTTTGCAGACCTCGAGAAAACGTATTTTTCAGACGGGTTAAAGAAGTCGGAGCATCGCTGGGTCAAGTGTATCGAGCTAAAAGGAGACTAAATTGAAAAATAAATCGCCATTTCTCCAAAATTTTTGTTTTTCTTTTGTAGGCTAAGTACTTATCGAACCACCCTCGTAAATAGTTAACGTATGTGCACGCATGTATCATACAGTACCACTTAGTACGCGGAAAAGAAAACAATATCAATTGCCTTTAATCGCTGAAATCGCAGTCTAATTGGCAAACCCCTTCCTCAATTTTCTGTTTCAGATAGCACAATGACCTACTAATAATCGGAATACCCGATAAGAAAGTGTGCAAGGCGTCTTATCAACGTCGAGGGAACAATACAAAAACTACACGCCCAGAACGTAAAAAAAAAGATTCCGGAATTTCTTCAATTATGGCTCATTAAACCGAAAGGAAACCAAGTTCTTGTGATAAGAGCGGCAATTAATAAGCTTTTATTGATGTCATGAAGGTCACCAAAAACTTAATGATACGATGAGTTTAATTAAAGGGTAATCAGTGCCGTGGGTGGCGCGTTTTGTGAAGAGAAAATTCATTCAAAATGTGAAAGAATGGCGCAAAGCTCCAGCCAGGGATAATTACATCAATTAGATTGGAATCCTGCGCCTGTTTTGCCGCCAGCATTTGTTTATCTAGAATCAGACATGGGAGGAGGACGAAAATAGGACGAATAGACCAACCATCGGGAAAAATAATAAACGTCCATTAGTTTAACATACTTACCGGCATAGATAGTTTGTTTTGAAGAATTTTCCTTAAGTCCGTTTGTGCCTTGAGCGCCGCTGACCGAAATTTATAACAATCGTCCAATTTATGCCTGCAGTCGTGGCACACAACCGATGGTAAGCCATCCGTAGGCGATACCTTAAAAGAGAAATAAAAATCAATAACGAAACGAATGTGCGAATTGTCTGTAAACTACATCTAGTTTAGAAATAGCATAGTATAGTGCAGAAAGCTTATCACCCTTATCTCATTAGTGCATATATCGAAATTCAATACCCCCACGACCGTTCAAGAGCTAATAGTGAGTCGAGAATCTTTGAAAGTCCCCATTTTTATTTTGTTTTTGTATTCTCAAGGTGAGCAGCTCTTGCACCCAAAAAAAAAAAAAGAAAAAAAAATGCTTGAAACAGGTTAAAAATAGATACGAAAATAGTATTCTTATGATTTGCATCAAGTAGTGCACACATGTAGAGATAACGCTAAAAATAGATCTTTACAAATTGGCTTATCCGTAGGCTGGAATATTCATTATTCAAGAAATGAGTTTTCATTTCGAAAATGCGTTCAGATTTACATATGTATTATAGTACGAGTATAGATAGGTGCTTCATCCTAGTAAATAAATGGGAGAAGGAAACGAGTACACGACATGGAAAAAGTGCATACACAAAATATTCAATCCAATTGGACTATGTATGGAGAGTAAGTTGAAACGGCTTATTGTGGAATCGAGCGAATGTCGAGAATAAAGAATTGCGCTTTCTCAACGATTATCATAACAATTTCTTACATTTACCCTGTTACCCTGGCTGCTCGTACGACATATTGCTACTAAAAATACAAGCAAAGCTGACGAATCGCCGCTTTTTATGAATGTACACACAGGGAATATGAAGTCATACACGTTGCGCTTGAAATGTTTTTGCAATCTATAAACGTTGTTATCACTCATCGTTAAATGACTGGTTGGGTCGGCTGTGGTTTAAACTGATAAGACTTGCATTTCGCTCTCATGGACTTGGTTTTAGTAATCATCAACCACATTTTGCTAACTATGATTGCGTAGAAGACAGAAATAATATCCGAATGACCTGTTCACTAATGAATGAGAATGATGATGATGATGATGATGGGAAGCTTTCTACGAAACGTGAATTAATTAAGCACCATCATGACTAATGCCCGAAAGAAAAAAAAGAGACTGTATAGGCAGCAGCAAGTAACCAAGCCAGCAAGCAAGCAATGATAAGGTCAAAATGTGGGATTCAAAGAGAGGGTTCAATGAAAACGTCATGGGTTTTTTTGTCGACTTGTTTGTGGCCGGAAAGAGACTTTGTACAGTCTATACTGTGTCTAAGGCACTATCGCCTCGTTTGGACCAACTTGAGAAGCGATACAAGTTTTCTAGTGTGTTTCTTATCGGCCCCTATCAGTCATTACTACACCTACACAATATACGCTGCGAGCATATACGTATGTAGGTAGAGAAACGCTAGAAACGTTGGGTTTAGATGTGGCGATATCCATACAAATAAGCTCTCTCTCTCTGTATGTCGATATGAAATTGGCTCAAATGCACAGCTACAAACAGAGAGTCGATTTCGATGTGTATGGAGATATCGCGCACACACGAGCGCGGGCAACACTATAGTGTGAGCCGAGTGATTGTTTTGGTCAAAACTCGACCACACTTCTCATAAATAATTTTTTTTTTATCAGTCAACCGGCATTCATTCATTCAACATTTGACGTATGTAATCGAATAAAAGCAATAAATTTGAATTTGCTTGGCTATTATAAGCCAAAAAAACAAAAAAAAAAAAAAAAAACAAAAGGCGTTAGAGCACGAAGAAAAAACAAAAGACCAACGTTGTTCACTCGAGCATACGTACGTAACGTACACAAACGGAAGAAATAGATAATAGCAAGTTTGTTAGTGTGGTAACTGGTAAGCTATGCTACAATTACCTTTATTGAGAGGCAGCAGTATATTTGTCCTATAATATCAGATGGTGAATCACCGCCGTCTTCATTTCCTTCACAATTTTTTTCAACATCTGTAAGAGTACTATTACTTTTGACATCACCATTGCCGTCTTCGACTAATGTTGTTTGTTCCATTATCCGCGTGCCTGGCGTGATCGCCCCGTCGCCGCTTTCCTCTTCGTCGTCCATCAAGTTAGTTTCGTCGGTAAGTTCTAACTTAATTCGAATTGTTGGTGTAGTTGTGGGCGATGGTGCACGATTTACAATTGTCAATGAGGTTGGTGTAGCTGATTTTGATGATGTCGACACAGATGCCAGTAGGTTTTCTTTTTCATGCTTAATCGAGAATTTCTCATTGCGAAATTCATCGTTTCGCCGATAATGACTGCTCGGTCGAATACTGTCCCGTCCGCCGTTGATTTTATTTTTAATAATTGCATTTCGGTTGTCTGTTTCGAATACCGTTAAAGAATTTGGTACTATCGTTGCAGCAGGTATCTGTGGTGATGATGACGAGGATGTTGTTGATAGTAATGATGATAATGATGCAGCGTCAGCTGATTTACCCTTTGATTGTTGCTGATTTAGCTGCGACTGTAATCGGGACGACTGTGATTGTTGCTGGCATTGATTAGTGGTATTCGGAAGACCATTTCCAATAATTAACTGTTGTTGTTGTTGTTGCTGCTGCTGTTGATGATGATGATGTTGATAATGATGTTGTTGGCTCAGCAGATTCGTCTGATGTTGATTTATTGAGAGGGTCGCGTTCCTTTTCGAACATGAATCGAATATGCTTAGCTTTTCAACATCAGACTCATTGACCAGACTGAGGCACAACCGACAAACTTGATAGAACTTTGGTGGTACATTACACATAATTATTTAGTTTGTTTTGATCTTATTGGGTTTTATTAAAATTGGTTTTTATACTCTTAATTTGTTTAAGTCATGAATTTTAATTTTTTTATTTTTTATTTTCGAGAAATAATAACAAAAAGGAATATGAAGAAATGGTATATATATATATGTATTATCTCATACGCACACACGCCTATAATCAATGGTACATATGTAACATAATAAACAAAACAAATTTCTCGTTCACAAAGTACACAAATCAAACATTGAGAATATCATTAAAAAAACAAATAAAGAAAATAAATAAAGAACGAACGAACAATTAAACATTAAAAAAAGAAAAAAAAAGAAATAGAGCACTGTATTGTTTAGGAGCAGGGCATAATTATTATTGTTGAATTGTAAACGAATTAACGTATTAACGAATTACACGGAGTAGTAGCAGCTATTTTAGATTTTCGTTTTTAAGTAAACTTCGAAGCACCGAAATTATGCTGACAATACAGAGCGGCGAAGAGACGAGAGTCGAAAACAAAAGCATAGTTTATCTGTACTTAGTACACAAAGGACGGCACATCACATACACAGTTATCTAGATAGTATATTCTTCCTCTTGATTGTTTCTTGTTTCATTTACATTTATATCTTAATCTTCAATTAGAAATTCTGATTTTATGTTTACTTTCTATTGCAATTTCAAACATTCCGATTTCTGTGAACAGAACAAGAAAATAGATATTTCATTAATCAACAATATCCAATGGGTACGACGAAATGCCATTGTAAAACAAAGCAATCATTTTATACACCTATACACGTGCATACGTATGTAGATATGTCGATATACATGATACACCGTCGTGTTATCATATAAATCAATATACACATTACACACATAGGAATATGAAGCGCTTCAAGGCGAATTGGCCAATGGGCGACATGTCAAAATAATTTCGTTTTTTCCACGTTTCTTGCCTCGCTCGACAGGATTTCAACTATTCAACTAATTCTTTATCGAACAAATTTATCGAAATCGAAATAATAGTATTGCAACATGTAACGAAACACAGCGAGACGACACGGACACACCACACATTTGATAAAGGAACTACGGGGGAGAGGACACACAAAATAAAACACACAAACTAGCACCATCAGCACCATTAGCACCACTAGCACCACATGAAAAACGCATTACGATTACGAGCATTATTTTTCCCCCCTCCCTCAACCAAATAGTAGAAGAATATTTCACTGATTTCGTTCGTATCGAACTTACGTTTCACCTGCGTTTCGTATTTTCTTTTCTTTTTTCCTCTTTTCATTCATTTCTTTCTGTTTTTTTTTTTTTATTTTTCGCAACATCTAATCACATTTTTGCCTCCATCAGAATCATGTATAATCCACAATCGATTCTCATCGCCAATAATAAAATGAAAGAACAAAAATAAGAAAACAGATTACATTTACTATAATATGCCAAAGCAATGGAAAGTATAATATCTCCACGAGAGTGGTGTGTTGAAAAGATACGATGCTGCCAAGCGATTTGTAAAAAGACAACACACGACGAGAACACAATATATACACAAATGTTGTGTAGGCGTATGGCAGAGTGGGAGAAAATGTTCAAATTCGATTGCAAGTGTATTTTCGTTGGTATTCTGCTCCCTATTTACTTTACTAAAGTACACCGAAGGAACGAGAAAGGAACACAAAAACTTAAGAAAGAAAAGAAAAAACAAAAGAAAAACAACACACGGAAGGTGATTCGTAATGTTCTTGCACAATCATATTCATTTCATATTCCTTTTACTTTTTTTCCATAAATAATTGTATGAGTTATCGAACTGATCAAACCGCCGGGACATAGGTATGTCGCCCGATCCGTATCAACCCTCCCCCCCGCGCTCTCAAACAGACTGTGTTTTACTCTATTTTTTTTTTTCTGTTATACTATGTATTTTTATCACAAGTTAGGCGAAAGAAGAAAAAAAAAACAGACAAAAAAACCGCTCATCACGAAAACGCTCGCTTACTTTCAAGGCGACTTCATTAATTGCAGCAGAAAATATGACTCAAAGAACGGAAAGGCAGAAAAAAGGTATCGGGTCGAGTGTGACAGTATTTGGATTCGTATCCATGTCGACAGTCGACATTTGTTCATTTGATATTTGTATCGTGGACCTTGTCGCCTTTGCAGCCGTTGTGGACGCGTTCAGAAGATAACTGACAGTCACATGGATTTTTCGATCTAGTGATAAGGACGACTTTAATCATTGCGCCGAATAACACTGAAACTCAAATGTCGCGAATGACAAAGGAAAACTTTCGAACACTCTGACTCAAATCTAATTCGATTATTTAATACAGGAAACAGAAATTAAATTCGCGGGCAAAGTACTAACGCAATAGAAAATATACTTCTGAGTTTTTCTATGTTTTGCCTACACTCGACATATGTCGAACGGACCTGTCATCGCAGTATTACACGTGGACTCTTGTACGTCAACTGATGGTAGTACCCTCGAATGCCGTTTACACTATGAGTGTAACAGGTAGGTTTTTAATTTTCGTCAAAATGTTTTCGTGGTGATGGAAATTAGAAATAAATTTATAATCCATGAAAAATAATGATAATTATAATAATAATTACAGTGGGTGACCAAACTATTAGGGCCACTAGAAATAAAATTATTTTTTAAAATGTAAACGGATGAAGTTTATAAAAAAAAATTACTATTTTGTTACAGCTCCACTTGCGGATATAACAGCCTTAACCCTTTCTAGCATATTTTGGATGCGTTTTACGCAAGTTTTTTTTTTTTATTGTTTCACTTCTATGCCATGCTTCTATTAGGCGGTCTATTAAGGCCTGCTTATTTTTGTACAACGGAAGCCATGAGAAGTACGCTGCAAGCAGGGTTGTACTTCATCTCCTTTCCCTGGATCTATTCATAAAAGGCTGCGCTGCAAAGAGCGCTCTCAGAGTAAGGGAGTCCTCTCTGTGGAAGCAAGCCAACTATGGACATGCGGCCATACTCAGAATAATAGACGACCTGGGAAAGAAACATGGTTTTAGTAGCCTCGCAGCTACGACCGACTATATTTCCCTCCAAAATGACTTCCCTCTCAGAATACCAATCCTTTTCCCCGACAGAGAAGAATGGCTATCCAACGCTGTGATCAACGACCACGAGATCACTCTCTTCACCGACGGATCGAAAATGGACACAGGCACTGGGGCCGGGTCCTACTCTGATACAGGAATCATTCAGACTCCCTGATCTGTGCAGCGTTTTTCAAGCAGAAATCCTGGCAATAGAGAAAGCATCCAAACATCTACAGGTAGCCGATATCCCACCTTCTGATATCACTATCTTCGTAGACAGCCAGGCTGCACTGAAGTCAATAGGATCCTGTATAACGAGATCCAAGGCTGTCATGAAATTTCGCGACTCACTGAAGTCCATCAGACACCACAAAGTCAAACTCTGCTGGGTCATGGGTCACAGCTCAATCGCAGGGAACGAAAGAGCGGACGAAGCGGCCAGGCAAGGGTCTGAACTGGACATCAGCGAAACGGACACGTCATTGAAGCCAACTCGTCTTGGTTTACAAGAAACGACAGCTACACGACAGGACACTGTCCTATTGGAGCAATGCTCCGGAAATGGGACTCGGGATCCAGCGATCTCTGCCGGAGTTGCGGCGATGAGGAAGGAACTGAGACGATCCAACATCTGCTTTGCCACTGCCCAACTCTCCAGAATCGACGCCTAGCTTCGCTGGGCCAAAGATTCTTTACAGGGATTGCGGACGTGGCAAATGCAGATATATCGGATCTTCTAAAATTCATAAAAAGCTACGCTGCAAAGAGCGCTCTCAGACTAAGAGAGTCGTCCTCTCTGTGGAAGCAAGCCAACTATGGACATGCGACCATACTCAGAATAATAGACGACCTGGGAAAGAAACATGGTTTTAGTAGCCTCGCAGCTACGACCGACTATATTTCCCTCCAAAATGACTTCCCTCTAAGAATACCAATCCTTTTCCCCGACAGAGAAGAGTGGCTATCTAACGCTGTGATCAACGACCACGAGATCACTCTCTTCACCGATGGATCGAAAATGGACACAGGCACTGGGCCCGGGTTCTACTCTGATACCCTCCACAAACAGGAATCAGTCAGACTCCCTGATCTGCGCAGCGTTTTTCAGGCAGAAATCCTAGCAATAGAAAAGGCAGTCCGTGCAGGGACGGGTTAAGAATATCCCTGCAGCGATACCTCTCGCTTGTCGTAAAAGGCGACTAAAACAAAGGTTAACAAAAATCACATCTAGGCAATTTAGAAAACACCAAGGTAAGCCTAGGGACAGATATGCCACCATTAAACTGCCCCACAAGTGTACATGCAAATCAGTGGGTTGACACGACTGGAGATCACCGGTGTTGTAAGAGTAAGATCAAGCAAAAAAATCGGGAGCATGCCCGTGTCACAAAAAAAAAAAAAAAAAAAAAAGCCAGGCCGAAAAACAATTGGTGCAAACAAATGCAAAAACACCAGCATTTGATTGGCCCCAGCGATGAAGTAATCCCAAACCGGGAAGCCTGCCGCTACTTTCTGAGGTCAAACCGGCGGACCCCGCAAGCGGACCCCGCAAGCGGACCAGTAGGAACAGTAGGAATGCAGTTAAGTGGGAAGGTTATGGTCCTACACTTCTGACCATAACGACGGCAGAAAAAAAAAAAAAAAAAAAGGAAAACAAGAAGAGAAGGCAGTGAAACACCTATAGGTAACCGATATCCCAACTTCGGCCCAACTTCGGATATCACTATCTTCGTAGACAGCCAAGCTGCACTGAAGTCAATAGGATCCTGTATAACGAGATCAAAGGCTGTCATGAGATGTCGCGACTCACTGAAGTCCATCAGACATCACAAAGTCAAACTCTGCTGGGTCACAGCTCAATCGCAGGGAACGAAAGAGCGGACGAAGTGGCCAGGCAAGGGTCTGAACTGGACATCAGCGAAACGGACACGTCATTGCAACCACCGATCAGCGCATTATACCGGATCATAAACGACACAATCATCAAAGAAGCCAACTCGTCTTGGCTTACAAGAAACGACAGCTACACGACAAGATCATCGTGGCCAGAGCTCAATATCGGAAAAACAAAGAAGCTCTTGGCGCTCGACCGAAACTCGATCCGTATGCTCGTCGGAGTGATCACAGGACACTGTCCTATTGGAGCAATGCTCCGGAAATGGGACTCGGGATCCAGCGATCTCTGCCGGAGTTGCGGCGATGAGGAAGGAACTGAGACGATCCAACATCTGCTTTGCCACTGCCTAACTCTCCAGAATCGACGCCTAGCTTCGCTCGGCCAAAGATTCCTTACAGGGATTGCGGACGTGGCAAATGCAGAGATATCGGATCTTCTAAAATTCATAAAGAGTACGGGGTGGTTTCAGCCACCACGCGATAATACTGGTTAATTATATGTGTACTCCACAAATTAAGGGAATCACAATGGGCCTTTTGGCCTCCGAGTGGAAGTGATGCTTAACCATCACACACCCCTTCTTTAACCTAACCTAAGGCCTGCTTATTTGTGATGTTTTCCTTCCCTATTTCCCTATTCATAAGCTCCTAAAGATTTTCTATGAGATTCAGGTTAGATGCAGTTAGATTTTTCAAATAAATTTTTGGCATATTCTGGAAGTATGATATTTCGAAAATATTGTCTAAATATTTCAATTTAATCCGGTGAATAGTTTCCGAGATATCCTACAATTAACGCAGGTGTCTCGAACCCTCACGGCCTATTATTAGGTTGTACTACATGAAATGTCCGATTTTTTTGATTTTCAAAAATGTATAACTCAAAAACTATAAACTTTACGAAAGTTTTATAAAGAAGACCTTCATTTTAAAATTGCCCAAAATATATAAAAAAAAATATTCTCGGTGACCACGATAATTCAAAAACCACTCAATGGAATTTGATAAAAATTTTACAGCTTATTAATATCATTAAAAACTAGTCTTTGATCGTCGGATTTTCATTTTTGTTCAAAATTTCTATTTTTTTCAACAAAAAACTTGTGATTTTTGGTAGTAAATTCGGGTGTAAACTGTCAAAATGCTTATCCGACAAAATTTGGACTGTTGACTCATCGGAAAAACAAACTTGGAAGAAAAACATTTACCGAAAAAATCGTGAAATTATTCCTTCAAAAGATAAAAAGTAAATTAACAAGTCGACTGAACGCGTTGTTACCTTCAACCAATCTTCATATGTCCAGTCTTTATGTGCTTTAGCGCATTTTAGACGTTTTTTCATCATGGTCTTTGTCAGAAGTGGCTTCTTTGCGGGGCGGCAACATATCCTTAAGTCGACGTCGGACTGTCATGTCAGAAATTTCAATTCCTTACTCTTGAATCAAGTTTTTGAGGATCTTCGTTGACTTTTTCCTGTTTTGGACACATATTTCTCTTATTTTCCGCTCATCCCGTGGTGTTGTAATTTTTTTTCTTTCAGATTTTCCGGTTCTCATTAGGAAAATGGCGGCATTTGCATTAATTTTATTTTTCATTTTGTCAACTGATGACTTTGCCACTCCTGCAATTATTACAATTTTCCTTTGTGAATGATCTGTATTCAATAGCAGAGTTTTGATTTCCGAAAATTTTCCGGTGAACGATCTTTTCGTCTACCCATTTCTAAAACAACGTCTTACCACAAAAACTCGAAAAAACACAACCAACACAATCTGAATGCACACAAATTTAAAATAAAAATAATTCACACAACTCATTTGAAGCAATTATACCGATGTCGAAACAGTAGGCTTTGATTTTTCGATAAAAAACTGTTAAAACGGTTGAAAAGATATAAGGCATAACATATAGGAAATTAGGTATCTATTTAGGAAGATGGCTACCACAAAAATAAACACTATTTGAAATAATGCTTTTTATAATTTCTAAGGTTAATTGGTCACAAATTAGTTTTTTAATGCTTTTATATTAATTCAATTTTGAAAATAGCTATTTTTTTTATGGTGGCCGTAATAATTTGAGCACCAACTAAGGGTAGGTAAGCGTAGGCTCCTGGAACATACGAAACCCAGACAAACTGGTTGCTTTCTAAATAATACTCACCAAAATAAGTAGGTACGAAGCATGATCCCAAATCGCATATAAATCCAAAAGAAAAAAAAAACGTGCTCGCTCATATGGCGACTATGTAGTCATTTACCTCTGCTTGAAAAATCTCTCTATCAACGACATACTCAGAGACCTGGTGGAAATATTGGGGACTCTGCTCCACCATATTCCATAGCTGGACCAATGAGTTAAAACTGGGCAGAACATCTACTGAAGATGAACATTTTGAAAGACGCTCATCCACGTCCCTTACTGAAGATAACGTGAGAAAATGTGGTGTTGGCAGAACGAAGACCATTAGGCATATACTTGATTTCACAGTATTGATGACCTCATATGGCAACTTTCAAAGAATCCTCGCGAACGAATTGAATATCAAAAAGGTCTCTGCGCGCGGGGTATCGAGAATGTTGACCAACAAGCAAAAGAAAAAATCGATGATTCGGCAGCGAGGCTCCTCACCTACGCAAAATAAATTCAAAGTGTCAAGTTCGGCAGAAAGGTTTTTCTGAACACTGAAGAAATATTGGTGGTAAAATATTTGGAAAAAGGATCCACTATTCTGGATTTTACTACACAGACCAAATAAGAAGAAAAAATATGCGGCAAACTACGAGCTGAAGTGCATTTCCACCGGCCCACAAAGCCACAGTTTCGATGGCTGCCATTCAAGAAACTGGATTCGATTGCCAGATCTTGCTCAATGACTTCTACCTCTTCTCTCGGTTGAAGGAACACATCCGAGACAAGAAATTTGAAGATGATAGCGAAACTATGGCCGTCGTTGAGGCGTTTTGAGAGGGTCAAAACAAAGAATTTTTTTCTAGGAGAATTCCGAATTTAAAAAAAGTTGGTCTATATCTATTGACTTCTACGGAGACTACGTAGAAAAAACTAATTTTTTTACCTATAATCACCGTGTTTTATTTTTATTATCATTACTTTTGGATCACTCCTCGTATAGAGGAAAGAAGCTTAACTTTCAAACAGACCATTTGTTAAGGACGGTTAAACGTACGTTGGTGGTGATACGGAAACCCACAATCTTGTAATAGGATACATTACCAACAAGAAAGTTGTGCAGAACATATAGTACGAAGTATTTTATAACGAGCGAATGTCGATTCCCAAAATCTGGATTCTCCTTTTTGCTTAGGCATGCTCATTTTACTTTTTGCTAAAACTCCTCGATCTTGCGCTTCTCGTTCACTTTCGTTTTCCTACTCAGAAGCACTTGTTTCTCTCTTATTTTCTGTTCGTGAAACTCACGGGCAGCTCTCATCCTTAAGTACTCCTTTTAAGTACTATTGGCTGCGCTACTGCGACTCTATCCTTTTCAACACTTACCTCTTTGTCTCTACCTACCGCCCGTACCTTCTATGGCTGCAATGAACCCATATCTCTTATGTTGTTTCTATAGTCCTCAATCTCAGTACTCGCTGAAAAGCTCAAAACTTCGGCTTCTTAATCGATTTTCATGATCCAAATTATGGCCAGGCGTTTCTTATTTTATATATAAAGCATTAGCTTATTTTGAGGTGGATAACTAGAAACGAGAGCGCCGTGGCGCAGTGGATAGTGTGTCGGCCTCAGTCGCACGATTAGCGAGTTCGGTTCCCAATAACAACAACGCCATCGAATGTTCAGCTAACAACCTTAGATGTGGATTTATAGCGAGGAAAAAGATGTGCAATAAAAATAAAATAACTTAGTGACATAACAATAAAATAAAACTAAACTAAATTTATCTTCCGACAGGTACGATGGCGAGTAGCACCTTCTCCACTAAAGCGAAGCGCTGCCCTATGATTATAGTTTGTTCGATGTCATGGTCATAATTTAGTCGCCTGTCACTACCAAAGCTGACGGCGTGGTAAACTAGCAGACCGATTCGATCGAGATGTGGGAATGTTTCCGGGGGGATAAAGCCCTTAAGGCTTATGTTCTCATGCTATTTAGAATTGGGGTAAAAGGCAGCGGAAACTTAATTTTTTCGAAGTCGAATGTGACCCCGAACTAACTTCAGCAGGAAATTGTCCACTGTATTTAAATTAGCCAAATATTGGGAGATTTTTTTATTCCGTTCGTATTTTGGTCGTTTTTTCAATAACGTACGTTTCAAACGAATCAGTAATAGCCTATACCGATCGCCCGTAATGGATTCACCAGGTTGTGGCAGCTCATATTACGCAAAACTCTTTGCTCAGACCAGAAACATGACCTTCGAACTCAAAATTTTTATTGGTATTGACGGGTACTATTTTTTCTTCTTGAGATTATCGTAGAAAGTCAATTTTTCATCCCCAGTCCAATTCCTGTAAAAAAACCGTTTCTTTTTACCTTTGAATCAGCTGCTCGCAAATGAAAAATTTCCTTTCAATATCTCTCGGTTTCAATTCATGATGGATCCAATTGTCATGCAACTGAATCATTCCAATAGACTTAAATTGTACCGAAACTTCTTGCTGAACTACTCCCTATGAATCCGTTACCTCAATTTGAATTTAACTTAGATCTTCTTCGTGTTGCCTCCAATTCTTTGTCTTTTAATTTTTATTGTTGGAGAATGGAGCGAATCTTATCTTCAATGCTTAATTCACCATTCTTAAAACAAACCATTCCCTACATAATTTCTTAATTAGAGCATTGTCACCATAAGCCAACAGTCCACAACCATTGAACGTGCTTCAGCACTTTTGCTCCAATTAAAACAAAAAATTAAAAAAATTAAAAATATCGGACAATAACTCGACCAAAACTTAACAAATAATTTTTCAAAACGTCAAAACGTTCTTAGATTATGTGCATAAGCCCGACCTTTTGCATACCCCGAAAAATATATCTCAGTGGGCAGTTCACATCACTAAAACGCAAAACTCTTCTTGCAATAAAGCGAAAACGGCTCCTTGAAACTACATATAGACATAGACTACAGACGACATCGATTTTGGGCCAAAAAACTTGATTGAAATTTTGCTATATCGATGAGAATCAACGGTGATGATTATACCTTTCATTTTTCAGAACTGTCACTAATGGCAGCCAAATTTTCCGCAGGGCGTGCACTTTGAATATGAATAGACCTTAAAACTATTATGTCGACCATAATCTGCTAGTAATGTGCGAAACTTACTATAGAATCACTATTTTTGTAGCAAGTTCATCACAATTTTAAGGCATTCAGAAATTATTAAACGATCCATATTATAAAATGGCAAACCTAAAGTTTCGGATGACAGTTCGGTAGGATTGTCAAATCCAGACAACGAATTGTACATTTATAATCATAAGATGCAATAGTTGCCCTCGTTATGTCTTCGGCGCTATTAACATTGCTTCTATCTGCAAGACAGTAGTAAGTAAGGAGCTCCATATTTTTTTCTCTAATTGTGTTACGAATATCTTACATGATCGTTCAGAGCCGAATTTTCATACTTTACTGCTTGTCGCCGCTAATGAGTCTTCTTCTTCTTTTCCTTTTTTCCGGCGTTGTTATGGTCAGAAGTGTAGGACCATAACCTTCCCACTTAACTGCATTCCTACTGGTCCGCTTGTGGGGTCCGTCGGTTTGACCTCAGAAAGTAGCGGCAGGCTTCCCGGTTTGGGATTACTTCATCGCTGAGGCCAATCAAATGCTGGTGTTTTTTCATTTTGCACCAATTGTTTTTCGGCCTGCTTTTTTTTTTTGTTTTTTTTTTTTGTGACTGGGCATACTCCAGATTTTTTTGTTTGATCTTACTCTTACAACACCGGTGATCGCCAGTCGTGTCAATCCTCTGATTCGCATGTACACTTGTGGGGCAGTTTAATGGTGGTATATGTGTCCCTAGGCTCACCTTGGTGTTTTCTAAATTGCCTAGATGTGATTTTTGTTTACCTTTGTTTTAGTCGCCTTTTACGACAAGCGAGAGGTATCGCTGCAGGGATATTCTTAACCCGTCCCTGCACGGGTCTCGCCGCTAATGAGTATAACATATAATATTCATGTATATGCTATATATCGTTATACCATAGTTACTTATTGGTGACTCTTGGCTGGCGACTGTGGCTATCGGCAAAATGATAAATGAATCGGCGGCACTAATATCAATTTACGCGCGCTGTTCAAGTGACAGATCGTTAGTTAGATTCGCTCTGTTCGCCTTCGCCAACCTAGAGTGACCGACAAGCAAGCACACCAAGTTATCTATCACTCATCGACACCAGGTCATCGATCATTCATCGACACTGTTTGTGGCCTTCATATTCCCTTTTAATAACTTTGAGTTCATCACCATATTTGCACAAGTACCGAGATTGGCACAGTACATAATTTGAAATCTAACATGATTTCTCTAAACATGAAAACATCATTTGGACAGATTTCACTTTCATATTTCTCACAGATGCATTTTTGATACTCTAGTGAAGTTTTCGATTCGTTCCCCCACATTGCACTCGCCTGACAGCAATCACTCCGAGATCAATTACTTTTTCGCAAGACTATGCTATAAGAGTTATTTCTTCCAGGTCCCATCGCCAAATACTTTAAAATTCGAAATAGGTTTTTCGTCTATTTCATTTTCTTTTTTCTTTTTTCTCTTACAACGAAATACTCGTAAGTGTATATGCAGTTTCTAGCATATACTCGAATGTAGTTATTGTACATTGCATTATAAGTATTGAATAAAATGTGACGTACTGCTGCCTATGTCCATGTATTGTAGTTACAAAATAAATTTAATCCTACTCTGTCAACTGCCAAGGACGGCACGACAAACACGATCACACAAGATCTCTATTGTGAAAATGAACAAAAGAACATCTGTCGACTTCCCTCGCCTCGGCTGTTGCTTTCAGCCAGAAATATATCTCGGTGAATTCATAAATGACTACCTGAGTGTAGTGTTGGGTTACTCATACAAGATGCACTACAAATGTCCCATACATCACTACAAAAATGTCGCAACACCTCAAAAAAATTATTTGTCCCACTTCAATTCTTGTCATAGTCAGAAGCACCTCACGTCCTCATGTCCCATACACCACTACAAAAATGTCCCAAGACCTCAAAAAATTATTTGTCCCACTTCAATTCTTGTCATAGTCAGAAGCACCTCACATCCTCATGTCCCATACACCAGTACAAAAATATCCCAACACCTCAAAAAATAATATTTTTCCCACTTCAATTCTTGTCATAGTCAAGGCACCTCAAATCCTCATGTCCCATACACCAGTACAAAAATATCCCAACACCTCAAAAAAGAATATTTTTCCCACTTCAATTCTTGTCATAGTCAGAGCACCTCACATCCTCATGTCCCATACACCAGTACAAAAATATCCCAACACCTCAAAAAAAATATTTTTCCCACTTCAATTCTTGTCATAGTCAGAGCACCTCAAATCTTCATGTCCCATACACCAGTACAAAAATATCCCAATACCTCAAAAAAAATATTTTTCCGACTTCAATTCTTGTCATAGCCAGAGCACCTCACATCCTCATGTCCCATACACCAGTACAAAAATATCCCAACACCTCAAAAAAATAATTTGTACCACTTCAATTCTTGTCATAGCCAGAGCACCTCACATCCTCATGTCCCATACACCAGAACAAAAATATCCCAACACCTCAAAAAAATAATTTGTACCACTTCAATTCTTGTCATAGCCAGAGCACCTCAAATCCTCATGTCCCATACACCAGTACAAAAATATCCCAACACCTCAAAAAAATAATTTGTACCACTTCAATTCTTGTCATAGTCAGAGCACCTCACTTCCTCATGTCCCATACACCAGTACAAAAATATCCCAACACCTCAAATTTGTACCACTTCAATTCTTGTCATAGTCAGAGGCACCTCACGACTTTTGCATTAGTACATATTGCAAGCTATCAATGGGACATGTGACAAGATGTAAAGGGTGTATTTTATAGAGTTATAGAACTTTGAAATGGAATAAAACAAAGATGATTTTTTTAAATTGACATGAAATTGACTTTATTCGAAAGATAATCTTCTGACATTATAATTTAAATATAATTTCTGGCATATGACTGCCCAAAACAAGATTGCCATTGATCCCAATTTTCATAAGCGAATTTTGTTTAGCGATGAAGCTCACTTTTGATTGAATGGATACGTTAATAAACAAAACTGCCGCATATGGAGGGATGATAATCCTCAAGTGTATGTTGAGGCACCGTTACATCCACAAAAACTGACTTTTTGGTGTGCTTTATGGGCTGGTCCGTACTTCTTTATAAACGATGTTGGCCAGAACGTTACAGTCAATGGTGACCGCTATAGAGCGATGATTACTGAGTTCTCCGTTCATCAATTGAACAACCATGATGTGCAGGAGTTGAGGTTTCAACAAGACGGCGCAACATGTCACACAGCTCGTGCCACAATTGATTTATTGAAGGAAACGTTTGGTAACCGCATAATTTCACGTTACGGACCCGTGAATTGGCCTCCAAAATCCTGCGATTTAACGCCGCTTGACTATTTTCTCTGAGGATATGTGAAGTCGCTAGTTTACGCCGATAAATCCGAAACGATTGACCACTTGGAGGACAACATTCGCCGCGTTATTGCCGATATACGGCCACAAATGTTGGAAAAAATCATTGAAAATTGGACCTCCAGATTAGACTACTTTCGAACCAGCCGTGGCGCTCATATACCAGAAATTATATTTAAATTATAATGGTAGAAGATTATCTTTCGAATAAAGTCAATTTCATGACAATTTAAAAAAATCATCTTTGTTTTATTCCATTTCAAAGTTCTATACCTCTATAAGAAACATCCTTTACCTCAAATGAGGTGGGACAATGTACCACTTCACTCCCCCAAATGAGTACCTCATACAAACTCAATAAAAATGCGTGTCCTACCCAACACTACCTGAGTGACGGCTAGTTTAGTTTTTACTTGCCATGCGTCCCGGTTCTTAAGGAAGAACGCCTACTTACATAAATGCTCATAGCTTTAAAATGAATTGACATCTTCTATTGGAATTTTAGAAACATATTTTTAAATTTGTTTAAACAAAAACAAATAAATGTTTGAGTCATCTAAAGTCTTAAACATGGATCGATGCATACGGCAAAATGGTGACCAAAATGTTGCTCAGAGACCATACTATTTCGGTCATCATCAAGTGCCTTCTCAGATAGCTACAGGAAATTTGAATGAACGTAGGTATAACATGAAGACTTCAACAACGAGTAACATTTGGTGCGATATTTGGGAGGGCGATATTATTGGCCATATTTTGATGAAAATGATGCAAATGCGACCGTTTTATTGAATGGATTGTGTTATTACTAGGCGGCCGCCGTGCTAGCCATAAGGCTTCTCAGCAGCATAATGGAGCGGAGTTTGGATGAACTAATATTTTTATCGATTACTAATTTTCTTAAGCAAATCAACACATTTCAGTGCATATTTGACATAGAGTGAAAATTCGACAACTTCCTTCTAATTCGAATGCATCTTTCTTTCCCAATTCGTACAAAATATGTGGAAAGGCAACATTTGTAATGCGTTTTCATCGATCACAAGATTAGCATAAAACGGATTGTTGTTTATGCAAGTTAATGTGTTTAAAAATTTTGTACGTCGAACACGAAAGTCGCTGTAACCTACCAATCCCTGCTTTCCAAAGAGAATGACATCAATATGCTCGGGAGCTCTTGGCAGCTTATCAGACACAGATTGAAGATCTTGTTCGACACATATTATATTGCCCATGTGTCGGAGTTGTCCTTCCCCTCTATATGTTCGAATGCGTGTGTACCAAGCATAACTGGTTGAACCCGGCTGATCAACATCCCTTCAACAGGCGTCAAATTTTCAAAAACACTTGGCTGACTGCCAGGATGCATATTATTTGCTGCGTATTTATTGGGCTTGCGACGGCATTTAATACATTGAAGATTATCGCCTTTCCTCAGTTCCAATGCATTGCAATTTGGGAAAGATCCATAACAAAATGCTAACATTTTATCATAAAATTGATCTTTAAATCCCTCTGCCATTGCTGGGTTTTTAGCTATTCTCATTGTATGGGCGTAGTGTTGACGATGCGCCTCACGAGCATCAGGACATAAACGGGCAGTAGTATTTCTATATCTGGCAGTTCGAGCAGTCAAACGGCCTATTCTATGTCGCCCTATGGGTCGTGTAGGTGGCATGTTTCATTAAATAATACTGAAGTATCGATGTATTTCTATGTGATTTTTAAAGTTTGAGTTATTAAATCGGGAATGATACTTACTCTAGCTTATTTGAGAACGGACTTTTAAACCACTGAATTAACGCTTAGCCAAAAATTGACTTACAAAATTCAGAGATTCACGATATACTGTTTTATGCAAACTATACATTTTTCACACAACAAGATGTCAGAATATTATTAATCTAAAACAGTTATTGGAAAACTTAAATATCGTTAATTTAATTCGTATTGAATTGAATTAATTTTAATTAAGAAACATGAATTTTTTTCTCGTAGACTTAAGATTGCGGTATGAAAATAATTTTTTAAAAATGTTGTGCGCCAAAAATTAAAATTTCGCTTTCGTCATGATCTAGAATTTTGTTTGTTGTTTATTTAGACAGAAAAATTATTAAAATCGGCCGAGATTTGCTCGACGTAACAATTGCCATTTGATCTGCTCTATGGGAGCTCCGCTGCAATTATTTTTTTATACGGAAATATTGACATAGACGGCAATTTTCAGAACGGCTAGTGAAACAATGGCTGTGTTACATACAAATTTCTTCGATGTGGGAGCTGGGGTCATAGTCTGTAGGGGACGAGAGCCGAAACTTCAATCAATCATTTATATTGTGTGAGACTCATAGGTCGAAGGGACAAGTACACTATATATGGTTTTGTCAAAACGCTTGAAGGTAAAGACCGCTAAAGACGATTTGGATAACTTAGAGTTTGCATTGTAAATCCCTTCACACCTTCATCCGTTCGAGATATGTGTCATCAATTCACTAGTGTTTCGAGGTGGCAATCGATTCATTTCTGCAGCTCCTGTAGAGGCAGCTGAACTTCATACTGCCGTTGAGCTTATGGATAGAAAATCGTTGCAGTGCCAGCAACTTACTTGTTATATTGTAATTGAGCCTGGGCTGCAGGAATCTGCAATTATTCCTTATGAACCGTGATAAGTTACCCTATTGGAGTAATACGAGTACTATATACACTCTGCGGTTATCTGGCACAATGCGCTTTTCCGTGGCAGCGGTAAGTTCTCTTCACTGGTTTTCATTTACGACAATACTTGGCCTGGTTTTTCAATGGGGATATAACGCTTTCGTATTTTAAATCTGTCAGTATTAAAGCGCCAGTCCAGGCTTACACTTTTGTCAGGGTGAAGAAAACGAATAACACGAAGATCAGATTACGCAATATAAAAACTGCTTACCTCAATTTTCGGTAGTAATAATCGTCCCATTTAGACTACGCATTTCAGGGTTGATAAATTTGAGTTAACATATTCACTATTTCGTGAGAAAACACCAAATCAAACAATTCCGCGTGCTTCACAGAAATTAGGAATCTTCCAGCCCTAAATTGTAGTAAATTTTGAAAAAAGATTTTGACCTACACCTTTACAAGATTAAATATGCAAAAACTGAAGCCTACAGATCATTTGAAGTTTGAATAAAATCTTGAATTTCATCGAAAAGTCGTTAAATCAAAATATATGTCAAATATATGTATGTTATGCCTCCAAGAGACCCTATTGCATTCACAAAAAGTGACGGTGTAGTGTGGATTTTGTTGCGGAGGTGTGATTGGACGTATTTTTTCATCGATGAAAATTGTCGCCATGTTACGGTCAAATGAATTCACTTTCACCATATTTTTGGCCAGAATTGAATGGACTTGACATCAGTGATATGTGGATCCACATGCCACATATCTGGTTAATTAGTTTATCAAATGAAAGGGAAGTTAGGTAATTGTATTAACTTGAGAAATGGTCTCAACGAATCCCGTCACATAAGTATTATCTGCATCTGGTATAAATTTCAACCCGACATCTAAATATTTCTGTCTTATTAAAATACAAAATTGTTGAAAAATTTGGAACTATGGACGGGAACACAGTAAAATCAAACTCTGTTCTGGCTGATGGTCTTAGTGAGTTACGAAATATCTTTACGGCTTTTGATTTTATTATACCTATTGATTTTAGGACAGTTTAAAAGATTACAAAATTGTGATATACAATAGTGAGAAAACAGAAAGTCTACGAGTAATAATATCAGAAAAGGAAGTAGGCTTGGAAGTAACTGAAGAGAAAACCGAATATATTGTCACTGACCGACTTGGATCGATCCAAATCTGACAAGTCTTTTATCTCCGTATTTATAAAACCATAATAATGCTAGTGATACTTAACGGTTATTAAATTTGGTTCCTGATCAAAAAAAAGTAAAATAGAATCGGGTTTAGGAAAACAAGACAAAGTCGAATGGAAAAAATTACACAAAGAACTGAGGAACTTTTTTTTGTTTTTTTTTTTGTTGGAGGCTTCTACTACATATCTGTTAAAGCACTCAGACACAAATACTGGTTCATTGTACTACCAGACAGACACCGTGTCTTTATTGTATTTTCCCTGTGGTCCGCAGAAAAGTGAGGAGAGGCTTCAGTGATGTAGAGTTAAGAGATTCAGCACACATCACGTCGGACCCAAGGGTGTACCACCGTGCGCGAGCGAAGGCGGGACAGTCGCAGAGAAAGTATTCTGCTGTGTCATCCTCCTCGCAACACGCAGCACAGGTATGCATTAAGGATAAGAAAAATGTTGCGGACTTCTTGCAAACATCAGGGCGTACGCGCTTAGTCATCCTGCATCCTGGATATTCCCTCCATCTACGACTGTGTGCATTAAGAACCCAGTCGTTGATGTCAAATTTGACCGTGGAAGCAGGTAGATCTAAGGCGGGTTCAGGTCTTGAGAAACTCTCCTCTGAGCCCCTTCTAGCGAGTTCATCGGAGATCTCGTTTCCTGGGATCCCAGAGTGACCTGGGACCCATACAAGCCTAAGTGAATTTAGTCTTCCGACTTTGTTCAAAAAGATCTCGAGTTCATGCACTAATTTGGAGTTGGATAGAGCATAAGCTTTTTTCCTTTTCACCTGTGCTTTACAACATATGGCCATTAAGAATGCGTAAATCTTTGATTAAAAGACAAACGCATATTTTCCTAACGAGAAGTGCAGTCGAATGTTTTCGCGCTCAAAGAAAACTACAGCGCCGGATCCCTGCCCAGCCCTGGAGCCATCTGTGAAAATGCGAAGACATTCCATTCCAAGTTCAGTGTCTGGCTAAAGCCAGTCCTGACGCCATGGAAATGTGACTGTGAAATTACAGCGCAGTAGGATGGCAGGTGTCATTGCGTCAAAAGGCATATCCACGAAAGAGGGGTCGTAGGATATTTCTTGCGCAAGTACACTTTCACTCCAATGCGAGTTGTACCGAAGACCATTTCTCTTTAGGGAAGACATGGCTTTCAGTGCACACCCTCTATATGTCAAGGGGTGGAAGATTCATCACAGCATCTAGAGCAGCTCTCGGTGTGCTGGGGAAAGCCCCTGTGCAGCTGAGACAGACCACTCTCTGGAATTTGGTGAAAGAGGCTACAACGTGTTTGCGTATTAGCCTGTTCCACTAAATAACCGATGCATATGAGATTATCGATCTTATCATTGGACCTTTTTTCGGAGATAAACCCCATGTTTTGTCAAACGCACCTTAGCATTGCCAAAAAGCTGACAGGGCTTTGATGGATTTGGACTCAACATGCTTTGACCAAAGAAGCTTGCTATCTACGATGACTCAGAGGTACTTAGCTTCCTTGGATATCGGGATGGGAATGCCTTTTAGCACCAGCTGAGTAATGCCAGTATTTTTCTTCTCGTGAAGAGAACGACATCAGTTTTGATGAACCGACAGCCCATTACTCGTGCACCATTGAGAGCATCGAGCAGAAAGTCGACCCCCATGCACCATAACAGCGGAGACAAGACGCCACCTTGCGGGCAGCCCCTGTTTACTCTAGACTTGACACATTGCACGATCGCCTGCTTCAGCGATCAATGTCCTGTGCACAAGATTGTTTTTATCCACAAAACCAGTGCTTCATCTACGCTATGCCGTCTAACAGCGTTGCAAATGCTGTCGAAAGTAGCGTTGTCAAAAGCTCCCTCAATGTCAACGAAAATGCCTAGTACGTACTGTTTCCTTTTGAGAGCGCCTTCAATTCTCAATTTGGTTTGAGATGGGAGGTCACTATACATATATGTAGCTGGACCTAAAAGAGATGGAACAAAGCAGAATGGAACAATGAAAGGAATACACTGATGACAGCGAGGCTTGGCGAAGGGTTGTCAACGAGATTCTGAACTCCAAACAACACTAATTTTCAAGTGTCTTGTAATTTTTAAAATTGTTACGCAATTTTTCACTACAACGTCACTTTTATGAATTTTCTTTATGAATCTTTCGCAAAGTTTTGTGAATATACAGGGTGTCCCACGAGCAGTATGCCAAAAAGCTAGAGCGTGTAGGTATGGTCAAGACAAGACAAAAATCATATTGGAGGGAGGGGTCTATTCCCCCCCGTTTAGCCGGAAGGGGCAAGTTTCTAAAAAATTGACTTAATTTGGAAACAAAATTATTAAAAATCAACAGTTACATCCACAATGCCGTGATATACTTTTTGTAAAGCCAGAAACCTCTTCCTCTTGTTTTTAAACGAAGCTGTTTTAAGGAATAGTTTTTGAGAAATTAATTTTCAAACTCAAAATTTTGAAAAAAAAATTTCGAACTATTTTTTTTCAAAATTGTATGTAATTAAGTACTAATTTTTTTTTCAAAAATTCAATTCTCTTATTAGTTTTTAGTTACAAACAGAAAACCGGATGCAAAAATGTTTTGTAGTTTTTGAGAAATTAAATAAAAACCCGAACCATTTTTTTTCTAAGAAAAACCTTTTTTTTGGGTTTAACGCGGCTGGACTTGTAGGCAAATTAATGTATGAAACATTGACCTCATTTGTATGATTTTTAAAAAATTTGGAGTTTTATTATAATAAATTTTCAATATGATCCCCATTTTTTAGAAGGCTAAGATTATATCTCCTTCTAATGGCTGCACATAGATAAGTCAATGCTTGACAAATTTTCCTGCAATTTGACTCCAGCGATTCAATCCGTTCTTTCAGTTGTTCCAAAGATACTATTTCCACTTCGTAAACATAATTCTTCATGAATCCCCACACATAAAAATCTAGAGGAGTTAAATCTGGTGATCTAGGTGGCCATTCCGTGGGGCCCCTTCTTCCGATCCAACGGTCAGTAAAATGATCATCCAGCCAGTTTCTAGCCCGTAAGCTGTAGTGTGCTGGTGCTCCATCTTGCTGGTTGATAAAATTATCTTCTATGGCCAAAGGAACGTTGTCCATCAAATCGGGCAAAAGGTCTCGTAGAAACTGCAGTTATGATTCTCCATTAATAACGGCATTCAAAAACCGGGGCCCGATTACAGTTTGTCAACATTACAGCTAAAGCGGTGTTGTGATTAATTTTGTTTTTTGTTGTGTGGATTGGTGCTACTCCAATGATGCAAATTGTGGAATTTAGTAACCCCATCTCTGGTAAACTATGCTTCATCCGTCCAGAATATACTTGCAAAATAGTTTCGTTCAGTTTCATCTCGAAGCAGTAATGATCGACAAAATTCTGCTCTCAAAAACTTGTCGTTTGAGGTGAGTTCCTGAACTGGCCTAAAATGGTACGGGTGTAAGTTTTCGGTATGAAGCACTCTCCATACTCTAGATTTGGGCACTCCAAGCATAATAGCTATCCTCCTTGTACTAAGGGAGGGATTACGTCGGACTAAATCCAAAATTCTTTCATCTAAGATTCCTGATCCATCTGTAACTGATCTTTCGCTTCTTCGATGCTCTAGCACTCCGTGCTCTCGCAGACGTCGGTGGATTCTTGAAAACATGCTACGACTGGGACACCTCCGATTAGGATATCTTTCAGCGTAGAGTCTTTCGGCTTCACGATCTCGACCATTAGCTAAACCGTAGCAGAAGTGCATGTCCGTTAATTCTTCTCGAGAGTATGAGTTTGACATCGTAATGTGTTGATGAGTTAACATCCAATTTGGAAATGTTTTTTTATTAAAAATGCGATGTCTTTTATTGATCGAGCGGAGCGTAGCGGAGCGAGAGCAATCACCCACTTTTTGGCCTAGCGCGTGCATGTACGGGGAATATAGTGGTCCGAAAACGATTTCGGACTAATCTTGTACGCACTAAATGTAGATATCGGCTATAACCACACATGTGTGCAGCATGTCATTCGATAGATCTAGGTCTGTAGATGAGCCATAAATTATCAAATGAAATTGTTTGATTGAAAAATAGTGAGAAATAACGAAGTAAAGTTTAGAAAAGTGCCATGCGGAGCGAGAGCAAGGTTGATAAAACAACAAATTTGCTCGCTCGATCAAAAATTTTCAGTAGCGGAGTTAAGCCCGCGCATACTGATCTGCCTAGTTTACATTTGGGTTGCAAATATTTTGTTTTTCAATAAAGAAAAAATGCGGTTTTATTGTCTTAAGGTCCTAGCGCGTAGAACCCATCGGCGGCGGGCGGACTCAGACGAAATTGGGAGATCAGTTTTCATGCGTTATCAATGAAAAGAAAGGATTAATCCAGGGTTATTCCAATATTGTGTCACTTTATTGTATCCTCATAAAACTCCGAATTTTTTAAAAAAAATAAAAAAGAGGTCAATGTTTCATACATTAATTTGCCTACAAGTCCAGCCGCGTTAAAACCAAAAAAAAAGGTTTTTCTAAGAAAAAAATGGTTCGGTTTTTTTTTAATTTCTCAAAAACTACAAGACATTTTTGCATCCGGTTTTCTGTTTTTAACTAAGAACTAATAAGAGAATTGAAAAAAAAATAGTACTTAATTACATACAATTTTGAAAAAAAATAGTTCGAAATTTTTTTTTCAAAATTTTGAGTTTGAAAATTAATTTCTCAAAAACTATTTCTTAAAACAGTTTCGTTTAAAAACAGGATTAAATAAGAGGTTTTTGGCTTTACAAAAAAGTATATCACGGCATTGTGGATGTAACTGTTGATTTTTAATATTTTTTTTCCAAATTAAGTCAATTTTTTAGAAAATTGCCCCTCCCGGCTATACGGGGGGGAATAGACCCCCCTCCCTTACGATTTTTTTCTTGTCTTGACCAGACCTACACGCTCTAGCTTTTTGGCACACTGCTCTTGGGACACCCTGTATAAAATAAATATGCCGAAGCTGAAAAATACGGCTCTCTTGACTTGGCCTATAAAAAAAGAACTAAAAAAATCTAAACTAAATTAAACTAAATGAGAGTAAGCATCGTACTCGTATTTAAAAAACTCTTAGTTGCGTTGTTCTACTTTTCATACGTCACCTGGGTGAATTTAATGGTAAAATCCTAAAGGCATGGGAGAGGACTAGAAAAAATGTGGACGCTTCACCATTTGGCGTGTGGTCGTTCTAACTTCAGTTTATTTTCAAGTCCTTATTCATCGGTCAGCCACTCACATTTACACAGTACATTTCGGTCTTTTTTGTGCATACTTAGCCAATAGAACCCACTAAGACTGGTTGGCCAACAAAGGACAACGACTCTCAATGCGGATTTGTTTTTGGAAAACAATACCAACTTACTTTCATGAGACTCGTTAATTGAGACGTCGCCGTCGATGCTTACATCTCATTTTGAAAAAAAATTAATAAAAAAAGAAAATTTTGTTGTTCTATCAATTTTTATTTAATGTCATAATAAGAAAGTAGGTAATTTTGAACAATTTGAACTACGGAAATAAAAACATCTTTCGGACAATACTAAATTCTAATATCTGTATTTCTCACATTGTTTTTGAAAGTTCTTATTTATATTTTTTTGTCTTGAATTTCTTGTCTTTTTATAGTTTACGAGTATGTACTCGTATCTCGATACAATAAGCAATTAATCTCATTAAATTTTTTATGCAGTATATTTGAAAAATCCAGTAAATTATATATCTGTTAATTTTTCTGTGAAATAAACTACAAAAAAATCAAATGACCATTTCACCCATATTTGGTTCGTTTGTAATGTATAATTATATCAAGACAATGATAATATAATATTTTGAGTTATTTCAAGTATGAGTATATTTGATATCTGTATTTACGTCTTATTACTTTAACAATATATTATATTATTTTATTTCGATTGTTTTTTTCACTTTTTTTTCATTTTTTGGGGGGTTTTTATAATTTTTTTGGGTTTGTTTGTTTAATTTTTATTTATTTTTAATAAAATTGTATAATTAGACCACAGTTGCCAATTCTTGGAGAGTTGCAGGGTGATGACAGTTTTGCATTCTACCAGCAGCCGATAGTCTTACGACAACTTCACGGGAGTATTTATGTCAGGCTGTGCAACTCGAGGCGTCATTTGTTAATTTTTTTCTGGAACAAATGCCACAGGCTTTTAATTCTGTGAATATCTCTGTGAAAAATCCAGGTTCAGCATTTATACGTAACATTTCACCACTCAGCCGATTTACAATGAGTAAACATCTGAAAGAAGCATTCAATTTAAAACAATACAATTAAAAGCTATAGAAAAAAAATTAAGAAACGTCTATTCTTAACATCAGGTATAAAAGACTTATTATCGCACTTCCTAGAAGATATCGACCAAAATTCGGATTCGTTGAGTTTTACGAGCAGTTCCAACTGATTTGATTTACAACCACCCAACAAGCTCTCCATTGAAAGTTACACATTTTTTAAATTCAATTACCTGTCCCAAAATTTCTCCTTTGATTCTTCAACCAAAAACGGCTTGAGGGGATAACTTATCTCATTTCCCATATACGAATAAGAAAGATACAGACAGGTTAACACGGTCGCTTGCAGCTCACATTCTCTTGTCTCATCACCATCTACTAACTCTCGCACAAGCATGTATACAAACACCACATTGGCTGGGTTGATGAAGGCTACGTCCTGTTAAAAAAATCAATGGAAATCAAATTGCATCAGCATTTTTTAGAACAAACATAAAAACTCGATTAGTAAATTAAATATAAAAGCCTTTCAGCTCAACAACATCAACGACAAATTCTTTGGTGAAGAAACAAAATTTCGAATTTTAAAAAAGTACTCTGATTTGTACAATTCGTTCTGATTTCAAGGAAATATATAGTACACATGTAAGCCTCTAAGTCATTCAGTCTCTTCCCCATCTCTCTTAAGCGCTGGATCAATTTTTGCTTCATTCATAAACTCATAAACAACATGACTAACGTCCCTTCTTTTAAAGGTCATGGCAACGCTGAATAACCGTCAACTTGTGAAATACCTTGAATCACGAAACATTATGATTTTCGTAGCAACAGATCCGCAGGTGATTTGATGGCACATCCCACCGAAAAGTGGAATCGCTCGCTTCACCAAGCAGGTGAAAGCAAAATAGTCGCACGGAATATTATGAAAGCGTTTGGCAGGGTTTGGAAATAAAACAGTTACTGTGAACTACAACCAATGCGACAAAGCCAGTTGAATCTATCTCTGATCCTATCTAGGACAACCACCTCCGGAGAGTAGTGAACGAACATCTTCGATACAAACCATCTGTACCCCGTCCAGGTTGTGTGACAAACACCATAAGAGCGTACACTCTTGAATCTGCACGAACCCTAAAAAAAAATTCAAGTCTGACATCATTTTCTTAAATGCTGTTATTCCCTCCGTCTCCGTCTTGTCTCCGACATTCTTTCTCATTTTTATAAATGATCTCTTGTCCGTCATTTCTAAACCAATCTACTCGTACTCTTTCGCCGACGACAGTACCCTTAACTTCTCATATTCGTTCACTACTATACGTCCCTGCTCTTCGGCTGAAGACAGTGAGCGGTAGCGTATGTTAAGCTCATTAAATTCCGATATTGACAGCATCACTGCGGGGGTAAAAGGAATAGAGTGGAATTTAATGCCTCCAAAACAAAGTGCTGTCTTCTGTCGTTAAAACGTATCACCAACCTACAGCCATTATCCGTGAATGGCACTTGCACTCAGAAACCGAAAAGCTTTCCATATTGGGTATGTGTGTCAACAATCTGTGTGTCTAACAATCTTAATTGGAACGACCACATATTCAGTGTCACCAAGAATGCTGCTAAATGCATAGGCTTCTTATACAGATGCAAGAAATATTTCTTACCCTTAGATCTGTCTACAATGTATAAGGGTTCATTCGCCCTAAATTAGAGTTTAACGCTTATGTCTGGTCCAAAGCGTTAAACCTATTTCATTAAACCTACTAGGCAGAGTACAAAATCGCGCGATAAAACTGATAAGTAACTCCAGCAATACCAAAACATTAGATTCGCTGGAACGTCGCAGGAATGTTTCCTGCCTTTCCCTGTTTTATCCTTACTTCAATAAAAAATGCTCTGATCATTTCTCCCGAAGTCACGTCTCTCTAGGAATGCTCACCAATACGCTCTGAGACCTATTTCCGTCGCACTGTCAAATATGGAGAATCCTTTTTTAACTGAACCGCACGAATTTGGAATCCCCTTCCAGATTCGGTCTACCCTCCTCAGTACAACGTGCAAGTATTGCAAGCATTTATCAGCAATGTCCATCGGAATCTCTTCTATCCCCTTCACTTTTACCTTCTGCCCGCACACCGTCACCGACATCATAAGGTTATGAAGCCTTGAGTGTATAAAAAAAAAAAAAGACTAGCTGCCGCAACCCGGCCCTTAAGAATCCTGTAGTAAGAGTACATTAATGAATTGGGACTGCTCTGCGTCCCTGGGGACCTTACCTGATGTGCGCTTTTCTTGTTCTAACCTCATACATCGTTTGTTCAGTACTGCGACAAGCACGTTTAAACTTCTAAATAAAACAACCAACCTGTCTGGCGGGCTCTTACGTACTGATAAAGTGGGCAAAGGTTTCTTTTAATCCTACAAAGCCCCAGGCAAAAACAGGGTCTTCCAAATCATAGGATAGCGCGAAAAAGGCGAATATCACCGATTGTCAGTATAACATGACGTTTATTGGAAAAGAACAAGCGCTACTTCATCTGTCACTCTTTTATACAATTTGGGTTAGAGGTTTTCGGAGCAATCATCCGATCAGGTCAATACCCATATAAAAGTCAGACGAGCCCGTGGTGGAGATCTGCGGATTAACTACAATAGACGCTTAAACTGTCAAGCACAGTATTACTCAATAGAATATCATCCCCGACTACCACAAACACTTTCTGAAAAAAGAGATATAATGGAAGCAAATAAGTCAATGTGTCCTTAAAAGATTTTTTTTTTTGTAATACCGAGAATGTATTACACCATTTAATTGGACATTTAGAGATTGTCTTAAACATCGAGGGGCTTCTTGCTACAACTCGATCATGGGGGCGTTAACTAACAGATGCGTAGCTTATCACATTAGCAAAAGCTTGCCTACTGGATGGGGTACTTTCTACACTTCTATCGTCGATTGATGGAAGAAAGCCAGACGGAAAAAATAACTAACAAACTACAATATTCTCAAAGAGTTCTATATCCTGACATAACAGACGCCATCTTACTTCGGCTAACAGTAGCCCAAGAAACACTTACTCCATTTCACATAAACATTACCTTGGGGATAAAATCTGTAGAGAGAATTGAACAAAGAACTCCCTTATTAGTCGAAAGAGTAATATCTAACTCTGTTTCAACGGATTCTATCTTGCCAAAACGCCGAAATGGTCGCCTATCTATATTAACAAAACGAGAGCAAAACTCGGTTAACCTAACTTAACACTAGAAATACCAACCGTTGTTATACGGTGGTCCGATGAGTACTTAGCCTACAAAAGAAAAACTAACATTTTGGAGAAATGGCGATTTATTTTTCAATATAGTCTCCTTTTAGCTCGATACACTTGACCCAGCGATGCTCCAACTTCTTTAACCCGTCTGAAAAATACGTTTTCTCGAGGTCTGCAAAGTAGGCCTCCGTCGCGGCGATGACCTCCTCATTCGACTTTTTCAAGTTTGAAAACAAAAAGAAGTCGCACGTGGCCAAATCTGGAGAACACAGTCGATGGGGCAGCAGTTCGTAGCCCAATTCGACCAATTTGGCCGGGGCGAGAGTGGAGGTGTGAGCCGGTGCGTTATCATGGCGGAAGAGCACTTTTTTCTTCGCCAAGTGTGGCCGTCTTTTCTGCAATTCGGCGTCGAATGGACCCAATAATGTGGATCACACCTTGTAAATCCCAGAAAACGGTGGCCATCACCTTTCCGGCCGATGGGACAGTCTTCGCCTTCTTCGGAGCACGGTCGCCGGGTGAAGTCCACTGTTTCGACTATCCCTTGTCTCTGGTGTGTACCAGTGGATCCATGTTTCGACTGTCACGAAACGACGCAGAAACTCCTTCGGATTGCGCTTAAACAGCGTCAAACACTGCAAACGGTGTCTCACGGTTGCGCTTGTTGTCCGGACTGAGCAAACGCGGCACCCTTCGCGCAGACGGCTTTCTCATGCCCAAAATTTCATGCAGAAATGACCCACGCGATCTTTTGAAATGCCTACTGTCTCAGCTATCTCGCGCACCATCAACCGGCGATCTGCCAATACGAGATCGTGGATTTTTGTCACGTTATCCTCCGTGGTAGCCGTTTTCGGAGCACCTGGACGTGGCTCATCAAAAACCGACGCGCGACCACGTTGAAACTCGTTAAACCAATTTTTGATGGGCGCCATCGAAGGAGAAGAGTCACCGTACACAACATCGAAACGCTCTTTGAATTCGCTGCGCGATTTCCCCTTTCAAAAACAAGAATCGAATCACAGACCGATATTGCTCTTTTTCAATTTTTCTAAAATCCACGGACTCTCCCGCTTCTACACGAGGTCAAAACAAAACTACGAGTCCGATCCGGCTGAAATTTCGACAGTAGCCGTCTACTAGAATGTACTACACGATAGTAAGTTGCTCTTACGATACTGGCGCCATCGGCGGTGAGGCTAAGTACTTATCGGACCACCCTCGTATACCTATTTCTATCAACCCGGTCATTTTGACCACTCCGTTCATTTCTTTTATCGAAGCAAGTTAATTGTAAAATGTTCGTAAACTCTTTTTACTCATAACTTTTCCAAATAACTCTGGTCCCCCTGTTTAGATCATAAGTAGGACAATTTTAAATTCTTAGCTTCATATGCAACACGTGCAAATAAAATTGCAAGAAAAGCGTTAAACTTTTCTTGAGATAAATCCCATTTTTCGCCAAGAACTCGAAACGCTTCTAGTTTTGTACAAGTTCCAGTATGGTCTATAATTCGCCGATTGATCCTCAATAAAAAAAATACTATTGGGTATATAACTTAATTCGTGCGGTTTTTTTCTTCAAAATTTGAACGTTTATTTAAGGAAGACATGTACAATAGTGTTATTCAAAGTATTGCCCATCTGAAGCTATGACTTTTTCCCATCTTTCTGGCAATTTGTGGATCCCATCCCAAAAGAACTGGCAGCCAAGAATGAATCAAGCCAATTTTTGATATTCTGCTCTGATGTGAACCGTATTTCAGTGAGGGCGTCCTGCATCGACCGGAACAAATGGTAGTCAGAAGCGGCAAGGTCTGGGCTATAAGGCGGGTGGGGTAAAACTTCCCATCCACTGTTTTCCAAATAGTTCTTAACCGGAATAGCAACGTGGGGCCGAGCGTTGTCATGATGGAAAATTATTGCCTCGTGTCTGGTCGCATATTCCGGGCGTTTTTCGGCTACCGCTCTCTTCAAACGGATTAATTGTGTTCGGTAGCGTTGTCCATTGATGGGTTCACCCGGTTTTAGCAGCTCGTAATACAGCACACCCTTCTGATCCCACCAAATACAGAGCATTACCTTCGCGCCATGGTTTTGCCGTTGATTTGGCTGGTTGGCCAGGTTTCACATATGATTTTTTGCGCTTGGGGTTGTCGTAATGGATCCATTTTTCATCACCAGTAACAATCCGATGCAAAAACGACTTCCTTTTGTGGCGTTCCGGCAGCATTTCGGACATGCAAAACCACCTTTCGACGTCTCTCGGCTTGAGTTCATGTGGAACCCAATTTCCTTGCTTTTGAATATATCCAGCTGCTTTTAAACGTTTTGAAATGGCTGCTTGAGTGACACCCAAAGATTATGCGAGCTCTTCTTGTGTTTGGCAACAATCTTCATAGAGTAATGCTTCCAGTTCTTCATCTTCAAACTTTTTTGACTGCAAACCACTTTTGGCAAGTTCGCTCAGCTAGCGCATGTTCACCATAAACGTCCACCAAAATACGATGACTTTCGGCAGCAGTTTTCTTCATATTAAAATAATGAAGAAGAACTCCCCGCAAAAATACTTTTTCAGATACAAAGTTCGACATACATATTTGAGTGAAAAAAACTTATTGTTGTTTACGCTTCAAATGAATGACATATACTGAAATGACGTGCAATGACAGTAGCTTTCCAACGCATGTTCCAATGGAATAATACCAGTTACGCCATCTCTTAGCAAACCGCACGAATTAAGTTATAGACCCAATACTTTTAGTGCCCTTCATTGTGTTTCGTTTTGCATATCCTGTACGTAGGACCGGCCGCTCCTTTGAAAAAAGTATTTATTGATCTCCTTCCTCGATTCGATCCAGCTTTTATTCTAGTCTAGATAGTTCCATCAGCAACAATTTCATTTTATTGACGGTCACTCTCATCCGAAGATGACGATAATCTCAAAATTCTTCTTTATGAATATACAGTATGTTCTCTACTTCACTACTGCTGTATGAGGATTTTTTAACTGGATTTCGCTCGTCATGACGAAGCCCAAATTTTTAATTTTGGCCCACAAAATTTTTTTTTTAATTAACATAAAAATTCTCAATGTAAAGTCTATGGGGAAAAATCACGCGCTTTTAGCATTTGTTTGAAGGACGGAATAAATTCTTTCTAAACTTAATATTTACATTTAATTAACTTTCGCTCAAAACTATTAAGCAGCTAATTATAATAAATAATTGAATAAAGTATAGCAGAATTGTATACAAAAGATAAGAGAGAATCACAAGAGATTCGGAAAGAAAGGTATGTACAAACTCTAAGATGAATTAATTTTGTATTTAATCTCCGCTTGTTTATCAAATAGACAGGATTGGTAGGTTAACGTCCATAGAGAGGGATTTTCAAAAGTTGTGGCTCGAATAGCAAGATATTATAGCGAGTGAATGTTATTGACATACAGTTTCTTAATCTGTTCTAAAAATTACTGTACCTTCCCTGCCATTTCTGATATTCGTGGTCAAAGACGAGCATATTGACATATCTAACAGATGACCTTCTCTATGTAAGATTGCGTATCAAATTTATCATGCCCTTAATTGTTGCTGAGCAGTGGCTTAATTGTTGCCAATCAATGCCTTAATTGTTGCTGAGCAGTGGCTTAATTGTTGCCAACCATGGCCTTAATTTTTGCTGAGCAGTGGCTTAATTGTGGCCTTGCATTTGCGCGCGACCATTTTGGCGCTAAAACAATTGTTCTGTTTTGATTCCAATTAATTGCTCAGTACTAGGCAGATCAGTATGCGCGGGCTTAACCCCGCTACTGAAAATTTTTGATCGAGCGAGCAAATTTGTTGTTTTATCAACCTTGCTCTCGCTCCGCATGGCACTTTTCTAAACTTTACTTCGTTATTTCTCACTATTTTTCAATCAAACAATTTCATTTGATAATTTATGGCTCATCTACAGACCTAGATCTATCGAATGACATGCTGCACACATGTGTGGTTATAGCCGATATCTACATTTAGTGCGTACAAGATTAGTCCGAAATCGTTTTCGGACCACTATATTCCCCGTACATGCACGCGCTAGGCCAAAAAGTGGGTGATTGCTCTCGCTCCGCTACGCTCCGCTCGATCAATTAAATAATGGATTTAAACGAATATCATTTTAGCTTTGCAGGAACAGGCAAATGGTCTGGAACTCGACAATGCCAATTAATAAATAAGTTTCATACAAGCTTAAAAAGTAAGTTTTGTCGGCCAGAAATGCATGCGTTTATTCTAATAAATTGAACTCTAGAAATAAAAATTGCTGAACAATTTAAAGGTCTTCCGATTATTGAAGTTGGTAAGGTCGCAATATTCCAAGGTGACGTGTACACCCAAAAAATAAAGTGGCAGAGCAGTTACAATCCCAAAGATGCAAGGCGGGCACATCCAAACCTTCTTCCAACACTATCATGGAATCGAGTTGTTTGTGCCGGTAACTTCGTTAGTTTGGGCCAACATGTTCGGATCTCTTCTTTATTTTGGCTACCATCAAATAGTTTTGATCTTCCGTAAAGTTGGAAAACATTATCAAGTTCGAATGTTTGATCCGAATCCCGCAACAGTGGTCACCTCGGATGCAAAAAAGTTCCTAAAATCAATTGCCGGTATGAAGAAAGTTGACATTTTGTGGGGTAACAATCAGGTTGATGAATATCTCCAATTATCATACGAATTTATCATCAACAGCATGCAAATGCAAAATAGTATATTTGATGTACCTGGTAATTTCACAGCCAAAGTTTGAAGAAAAAGTTCATTAAAATTTTTATTTATTAGCTCCGCTCTAATATGCCGCTGCGTAGCGACACGACACGACACGCGACTGCGGCGACCTAGTTATATTTTTTTTCATATTGAAGACATACAAAATAATGACCGTCGGTATAAATAGGTATACCACATGAGAAAATCTTGCGACCAATTGATGCAACCGGTAGTGTCAAGGTAGAGGAAAGTTTTCGCAAAACTTTGAATTTTAAAAAAAGCTAGGTGTAATAGGCCATAGGATATCATACATAGATATGTATGGGCTTGGGAATGTATGGCAACGTTTATCGAATCCATAATAGGTCAAATGGGATAGAGAAAAGTTTTGGAAAGTACTTTGGAGAAAGATATCTGGTTTCGAAACTTGGCACCTAGAGTCTTTTATGAATTGAAGCCCGCGACCTCGAAAAGCGGGTATGCAAATCAGAAATACTTATTGAGCGCTACAAAAGAAAGTAATTTCTGCATCGATCGGTAACTAACATCAAATAATTGATCCATTATGGCAACCTTAAATGCAGGAAATCATACGTGAAGAACAGACAACCCGACACATTCATGGCCAATTTCTGACCACGACACACGGATGGCTGTTTTTAAGTCGTTTACGTTAGCGAATTGTCGCCCATTTGCATAAACTTTTTCAGCGTAAATGCCCCAAAGATTTTCGATTGGATTGCTGTCAGGACTGCAAGCTGGCCAGCCAAGTAAGCATATCTTTTTGCTCGCAAAACAATCTTTTGAAGCCCTGAAAAAATGAATAGATGCGTCATCCTGCTTATCACGGCGTGGAAGATGCGTCATCAAAACATTTTCCAAGAGATTGGTGTACATCTCTGAGTTCATCCGTGTAGTAATAAAGCCGATGGGAAGCTTTCCTTGTTGCGAGAATGCGCCCCATACCATAACGCTTCCGCCGCCGAAGTTGCGTTTCGATCTGACCACACTGTGCTTGCTTAAATCATGCCAGTAACAGCTGTAGCAATCCGGTCTATCTAAGTTAATTTTATTTTTCATCAGAAAGTGGACTTTCGGCCACTCGCTTGTTCAAGACATACATTTTTTGGCAAAGTCCAGTCTCTTTTCTCTGTGGCTTGCAGTTAAGCGTGGCTTTCCTTTGAGTTTTGTCCATTTGGATTGCTGCACAAAACACGTGCAATGTGAGGTGGTGTGTCTGGAAGGTCAAGTTTTTCTTTAATTTGTCTAGAAGACAATCGGTGTTGCGTCGCTTCGTGTTGAATTTGGCCTTTCTGAAGCAAAGATAATATCCGGTTACCTTTTGTATAGGCTTTTACACCATAATTTTTGCCTCTTCTTAAAAAAAAAATTCTGATGACCTTTATAAAAACACTGCAGATCAAAACTTCAACAAAAAAATATGAGAATTAGTTTTTAGTGCCACGTTTGCTCATGCGCTCATACGAATGTCGACCTCTGTAGAAGCAAAGCCTCTAAAGTAAAACCTTGGTTCGACGAAGAATGCGAATAAAAAGTAAAAGCCAGTACTATTCTAAGACTTCAAGCCTTGGAAAGTAGCAAACGTACAAGATATCAAATCCTACGAAAGGACAATGGCAACGGAAAAAAATTGCTAAAACTCAGAATGAATAAGCGGCTAAAATCACGAGAGCAGTGTATGCAAGAATAAATGCTGTAGGAAAAGGATCCAATGCTAGATCAGGTTTTATCCGCAACGATAATGGGGAGCTCGTTTCGGACAACGAGAAAGTTGCAGTCCGATAGAGGAGATATTTCGATAAGCTGCTCAACGTACACGGAGAGTCAGCAGCAATGGAAAACGGGATTATCCATACAGCAGAGGTTCAGGTAGAACTGCCAAACATTGAGCAAATAAGAGAAGAAATACATCGGCTTAGGCTAAGGCTCCGGGAATCGACCTAATTCCGTACATTTTAATAAAATATGCAGGAGAAAAATTAAGGACAATGAAACCATTCCCGAGAAATGGAACAACGGAATGGAAATATTCTCCTCAAGAGACTGAATTTATACGCAAAGAAAATAATCGGAGACCTCCAGAGTGGCTTCACGAGGAATCGCTAGACGAGTGACCATTTTTTGACAGGAATAGGAATTCCACGAATCGGAATTCCAACTATTCATAGATTTGACTCTATAAACCTATCGAAAATGTACCACGTCCTTGTAAGGAAATGTCAGTTGGAATTCAAAATAAGATCCAATCAAGATCTTAATAGCTTCACATATGTTCTAGCTTATGCTGACCATCTGGACCTGCTTGGAGAAAGTGGGGAAACATTTTAAAGAAATGTAGAAAGTCCAGTAATGGCAATGAAAAGAAAACCAAATATATTACAATTTATTATCATTGAATCGATCCAAACCTCGCACCTGACTGTACTTTGCTTTGAGAAAGTGGACGAATTCAAATATCTAGGTACCATATTGACTGCCAAAAACGATATAAAAGTTGAAATAAATAGAAGGCTGAAATAAACTCGTGCTTCTTCGGAATTATTCAAGACAACTCTTTTGTCTTGCGATGTTATAAAACTTAATAATGCCAGTGGCACTTGCGGATGTGAAACCTGGACTCTGACTAGGAAGGAGCAAAATAGATTTCGAGTCTGGGAACAAAAGAAAAAGAAGAAACAGGCGAAAAGGGAAACTACACAATCAAGAATTCGAGCAACTCCATTCTTCACCAAGCATTATCCGAGTAAAGATGGGCAGGACGTAGAACGAATCGACAGTGGACGAACAGTAGAAATATATGAGTGGAAAGCCCGTAGGAAAAGGATCGCCAGGAAAGCTGCGGCGTAGATGGGAGAACTATAAAGATGGACCTAGAGGAGATGGAGCAGAAAAGCGAAACATGGAAGGAATACACTCATGACAGGGAAGCTTGGCGAAGGCTTAAAATTTCCAAATGGCCAGTAATAATAATAATAATAAATTGTAGGTTTTGGTATATACGAGTAATTTGATTTTTCCCGAATAAATAAAATTTTGTATATAAGGATAATTTGTCGATATATTTCAATTCAAATAACCACTAGAAGCTGAGTTAAAAAATCAATTTTTTTAAATTAAAATTTAAAATGCAATATTTACCTGCCATCCTTGCAGCAATAGACATCTGTCGACTGATCGAAGCCACATCACTGCATCACAGGCTTCGAATGTCCTTAATTTTCTACATCGCCCATGTAGAAACATTCCCAGACATTTAAGCAGTTCCGAAGTTGATGCCTAATGATAAACAATAATTTAAAGTTAATTCGTTAATTATTTATTTGTAAGCAGAACGCTCTTTTAAAAACACGAAACTTAGTTTTAAGAGTCCAATCATACAAGAGAGCATAGGCAGCTTAATCTTTTAAAAAACATGAATATCCAAACAAAGCAATGAAAGATTTTTATATTCGGTAATATTCTTCTCTAATATTAGTTGTGTCAATCATTAGTTCAAAAAAAAGGATCGTGTTTAAGACAGTTAAGCCTGGGACGTTGATCGATCCTCATTTCCGAATAAAAAGCGATTGTGTTAAAACTGTCACAATAACTCAAAAAATATTTAAATGAAATTTGTAATTTTGTAAATTTCCATTTTAGATTTAATAGAAACAAAAAAATCAAGAAATTGAAAGGAAAGAAACACCACGAGTATAAGGCAATTAATTGTGGATCACGCCCTTGCCCGATCGTACAGTATGGACAGAAAAAAAAATAGAAATGAATAAACTAAGACTCGTGTAAGTCCGTTCTCTATCATATGAGCTTGAATTCATACTTATACCAACCTGAATCACAGTTTTTCTAGCTCCAGTATGGTTATGCTGAGATTGAGGTCTGGAGTTCTTCAAAGGTAATTGCAATGGAAGCGACAGAGGAAATTTTGGAGCCAATTTATTTTGCGATTGCGTGGGATTTGTATTATTAGCCCGGACTAGGTCCAGGGCTAGAAATATACTCTTTGGCGTCCCGGGAGTATAATAAATCTGCCTTTGCTGATTCTGATGTCCGACACTGTGCTGGATCTGAGTCTGGTCTTGTGATTCCTGAAACTGCTGCTTATCCTGCAATTTCTGTTGAACATTTTTATTTTTGTCGACCTCTATGTGATGTAATGTATCTCCAGTGGACGGTTTATGATTAACTGTTGGCAAATTGGTTGTTTTATTTTTATTATTATCCAACTTTTTCCTACTATGCGATGCCGCCAATCGTTTCCACGACAATGCATTTATGAAGAGCGAATGCTTCTTCAGATTTTTCTCCAATGCATTCTTTTCCGATAATATCCTGGAGCTGTCAATATTACGTTCGGATGACGATTTTGTGTTATTGACATTATTGTTGATACTATTATTATTATTTATAATATTGTTAATGTTATTAGTGTGAACGTTATGCGTTTGTTCGAGTACTAAATTGTTGTTTTCGTTATTATTATATTGACTAAAATTATTATTAGACAATTGTTGAAAAGTCGGTTTGGCATTCTCCCGATTTTTCGCATTATTTAATTGCTCGTATGAAAAATTGTTTAGCGGGAAATCTGATGTATTTGACGACGACTCTATAGAACCTTCGTTGCACGAGCCGTTACCGTTGTCGACACTGCTACGATTATGTCGATGGAAATGATGACCATGATGATGTGCTGAGTACACGGGACGACGTTCTCGAGGACTAAAACTGAGAACTGTACCCATTATAATTCGGTCGAATTCCGATACTGAAAACTAAAATCACACACACGTCTTCAATATCACTAAAGTCGTTATATATTGTAAAAAAAAAAATGAAAAAGAGAACAACAACAACAATATGCAGTGTAACAGTATTGTTAAAAGTTTAAATGAATATAGCAGCAGAGCAATATACTCGGATCGACATCAATGAAATAGCTCAGCACAAAGCATTTGAAAAAAATTTACAAGAAAAAAAATATTTTCACACTTGGCACTAGTAGCAGAGTAAGAAATGAGGAGGAGCAGAAGAACTACGACTAATATCCGTTGGATGTGGAAAACTGACTTAAAATTATCGAAAACAATTGAACTAATTAACGAAATATTACCAATGGTATAGTAATTGATTATTTTAAACGGGCAACTAGAATTTTTTTCCACATTAAATACAATTATAACGGCTCCACGCTGTGGAAGGTCTTTCACCAAATTTCAGATACTCATATTTTTCCGATCGATTTAAGTGCGCAGAAGTACAAATGTACATTCACCCTTTGTTTTTATGCTCGTAGAGGAGAGGCCCATCGCATCGCCTAAGCATTTTCGAAACCTGAAACTTGCTACTTGCAGGGTAGAAAGCTCAATATTGCGCATATTCCGTTTTAGGATAGTCGCAGACTGTGAGGAAATGTTGTAAGAGGCAAACTGCATTAATTTAACTTTAAACCAAAACCTACCACCTTTAAAATTCGCTACAAAGATACGAGGGAAATTAACATTTCTCTTCAGTACATACGTACGTGGAGGCATACACTTGAGATTTTGTCGGTTTGCCTTGATTGTTCATGTGTTGTTTTTTTTTTTTGTTTTTGGGCGGGTGGAAACTCGATTAGGTGGCTTGATTATCCTCGTAAATATCTTAATGCGAGAGGGACTCATCGAAATTCAGCTTTACCTATGAATTCTTAATATAAGAATTCCGTTTTCCTTATTTTATTCATATTTTTAATTTAGCCTCATGTAGATACATCTATACATCTATACATACTCGTTTTTTGTATGAATATGTCTATGTAGGTAAGCCTATGCGTCTGCTTACGTCTGGGATTTTTACTTGTTTGAAGCTAAAAATAAACCTGGCCACTACACACTCATCCTACCAGCCAGGCAAATAATAGTAAAAATAATTTATCGACCGTTATTTTTACGCCTGCAAAGCGGAGTGAAAAACTTTTAGTTCGTCTGAACTGTAAAACAATGCGCGTGCGATTGATATTTATGCTGTAGGTAAAATTATTTTAGTGCTTCTGATAAAAAAAAAAATCATTTCTTCAGTTTCAAGGGTAGTAAAGAGTAATCGGAATACGTGACGTACGTAAATCTGCCTTTTACTATTTTTTCAATCAATATTTGTTGTTCTTTTTCCATCTTGTAGGTGTTCCACGTTTCTCATAGTCCTGCAAGTACATACATATGTGCATATGTATGCGACATGTCTGATTGATTTATTCATAATTAATGACTTAAAGACTCGCTAAATATAAGATTTTAAATAATTGTTTTCCTTGAAGGGTATGAAGCTTTGCTTTCATACGGGGTCGGCAAATTAGTACGATTTGTTTTTGACTCTACGTCGATTTTATGAACTTAAGCCGATTCAATGACTGATCTTGTTAATCTTGCAATATTTTAGAGCAATATAGAGCTTTTTAATAGGGACATACCTTTATACATACATATGTAGGGTAAACGCACTAGTATCCGGACACTTAACGTTTTTCCTAAATTTGACTTCGACTCATTTTCTTACTATAAATGCTACCGCGGATAGTTATATTGTTCGTAAGAATGTAGATATTTCTTAATAATATAGCGTCCAAATAAATTGCAAATATAATACTGTTATAATTAATAAAATAAAAATTCAAAAAAGTTAGATTTTCGCTAGTATCCGGACGGCAAAATTTAGTTTCCGGACGCTTTTATTTTAGTATCCGGACAGGAAAAATTAATATGAAGTTATAACAAAACACACACTTATAGGTTCCTTTAATATATTTTATTATAAGGCTTAAACATTTCCAAAAAAAAACAAAAAATCAACAAATTCACTTATTTACTTATATATGTATGTATATAATACATATGCATAGGCAGGTCGTTAAGTACACTCAAACACTTAACGATAAACTAACTAAATAAATTAATACGTTATATAAGGACACATTTAGGTATTCAGGTAAGTTTTAAGAGGTTAAAGTTTATAAAAAAATATTTCTTTTGGTGGACGCATATATGGAAAAATAACCATTGGTTCGAACAGTTTTCCGTCCGCTGAAAAAACTATAAGCACCGTTAATGTCTCCTTTTCATTTCCGGCTGCAATTTGATAAATGTTTTTATAGCCCTTCGGAGCTATAACTTTTCCAGTTTTTGAGCAGAGGCAAAAGCTGGTTTCGTCACCATTTAAAATTCTTGACGGGTTATTCATAATGTTTTCCTGCCCAATGCTTTTTAAGTAATCTTCAAGTTCTTTGAACCATTTCAAAATTGTCTCTTGAGTCACAACTGCTCTGCCCTTACTTATGGTTTCCGCTTCCCTCATTGCTAAAGATGCATTTCGCTTTATGAAAGCTTGCATCCACGTCCTCCCCGGTCGATCATTTTTAAATGGTGTTTTTCTTTTCGTGTCCCTTATTATCTTTTGAACCGTATTTAACAAATCGTAAATTTTTAGCGGAAAACCACATTTGCATAGATCGGCACACCACTGAGCAATCTGTTGTTCCTCTGCAGATTTTAAATAAGGTTCTGGGCCCATCCCTGTTGGCTTTTCACCGATTAATCTTTTGCCCTTTAATCGGTCATGCAATGTTGAGCGGCATAAACCATATTTATTTGCCGCTTGCCTGATGCTGATATGGTTTGTCCTTATATCCTCTAAGGCCTGAGCTATGTTGTCTGCATTCATTCGCTAAAAATAAAAAGTAGGATAGTGTGTCCGGTAACTGAAAATCTTCTTCAGTTTTGGTTGTAGTGTTCGGACACCATAAATTTAGCCAAAGAATTTAATTAATTTGATTTTGACTGATGCGTAACTTTCAAAATACGCATTTGGTGTTCCTGAAACTTTGCATGTATATGTAGGAAACATAAGCGATTGCATTTTTGTTGTTACTTAATACTTTCTATGAGTGATGTATCTATTATTCTCGAAAAAAGTTCAGATAGTCCGGACACTAACACTGTCCGGATACTAGTGCGTTTACCCTATATGAGCATAAACCCACCTTTGAATATTTGTTTATGATCTATCAATATCAAAACGTCAGTCAACTTTTGCATTTCCTTCATGGTAAAGTAAATGAGCCAGCAATGTTTAGAAATTATTAAAAATCGGTCAGTGATCGCAACTTTAAGAGCTTACTTATTCAATGTGGAATGTTTCTTTGCCAGTAAGATGACAATTCGGTGGAATTACCGAAGATATTGCAGTAGTAGGTCTAAAATGAGCCAATCAATCGCGTATTCACGGCAACATTTTAGTCCACATTATGGCGAAAGATCTTGGCCTTACAAGATCGAATCAACTCAAGAGCTAAAGTCTCTTATCTATTTGAAGCCCCGAGACTTCTCCTATTGGTCACTGCAAAAGCTTACAGAAAATCTTGCATTTCATCGAAAAATTGTCTTTAGCGATTAAGATCCCTTTTGGCTTAGTTACTTAGTGAATGAGCAAAATATGCTTTTTTGGACATCAACAAGCACATGTGCTTCTATGGACTTCATCGGGATGGTATAATTGGACCGTATGTTTTTGTCGACAAAAATGATCGCCATGCTTTGATCAATAGATATCGTGCTGTCGTGCCATATTTCTATTGAATCATGTGAAGTCGTTGGCTTATACAAAAAGCTAGAGAAGCTCAGGAGTAGTTCCGTCCAATATGGGTGAAAAAATAGTGGGAAATTAGCTCCAAAAAATCAATGGCTGCATACGTGTTGGGGATGGTCATATGAACTAGGTCGAGTTCCACAAATTTGTATAACATATGCATATGGAATAATTTTCGATAAGATATCTGAACTATTCCTTGTTTAATTTATGTACAATACATATACACAAAGTGGCACAAAATCAATCATCCAATCTTGTTTTTGAATCACTTTTTTACTAAAAAAATTATTTTGATTGATGGAGATTTATACTTGGACCTTTATAATTTTTTTTCTTGGTAAGGGGAAAAGATGATATCCGTCAAGGGGCTGCCGCCAGTGTTAATATACATTTGTACTAGTTTTATCGCATTTTCCATGACTTTTTGCAAGGTTTCCGGTAATGACTGTTCGCATTCCTGTCGGCTTGTTGGCATAAGCCTGAGACTTCAAGTAGCCCCAAAGAAAGAAGTCTGGGATGGTTAAATCGGGTGTTTTGCTGGCGATGCCAAATCGCGCAGACGGGAGATTACGCAACCAGGAAACGTTTCCTTCACAATATCCATTGTCGCTCGTTCTATTGTATGTATATGTGCGGTTGCACCGACTTGTTGAAACCACATGTTCATCAAGCGCCGCTCTTCTGATTGCGACAGTAAGAAGTCGTTTATTATGGCCCTGTAGCATTCGCCAGTAACAGTGACCGTATTGTCGGTGGCATACTCAAAAATACTCTTCCCGCGTGAACTCCGCACCACACAGTGACTTTGAGTGAATGTAAGCTCTTCGTGTATCATACGCGGATTTTCAGTGCCCCAGAAACGAAGATTTTGCTTATTGATATAACCACTTAAGTGGAAATGCGCCTTGTCGCTCATGATAGACAGATAGATAGATATTTATTTCTTGCATAGTATAACAGTGTTTTACAATAGTATTTTAATTTTCTCAGGCCTGCATAGAGATATGGTTTTATTAAACCTTACTGCTGAAAATACAATTGGTTTTAGATTAAGATATGCAGGAGATTTACAATATTTTAAATATGGAGTTGGAGGAAAACTATGGAAATAACGAGAACAAAAGCAAAAGCAAAATAATTGCAAATATCACAGATGTTAAGGCTGGATGAACATTTTAGTGACCGTTGGATCGGAAGAAGGGGCCCCACGGAATGGCCACCTAGATCACCAGATTTAACTCCTCTAGATTTTTATTTGTGGGGACTCATGAAGAATTATGTTTACGAAGTGGAAATAGTATCTTTGGAACGACTGAAAGCACGGATTGAAGTCGCTGGAGTCAAATTGTTTGACTTATGTGCAGCCATTAGAAGGAGATATAATCTTTGCCTTCTAAAAAATGGGGATCATATTGAAAATTTATTACAATAAAACTCCGAATTTTTTAAAAATAATAAAAAGAGGTCAATGTTTCATACATCAATTTGCCTACAAGTCCAGCCGCGGTAAAATAAAAAAAAAAGGTTTTTCTTAGAAAAAAATTGTTCGGGTTTTTTTTCAATTTCTCAGAAACTACAAGACATTTTTGCATCCGGTTTCCTGTTTTTAACTAAAAACTAATAAGAGAATTGAATTTTTGAAAAAAAAATTAGTACTTAATTACATACAATTTTGAAAAAAAATAGTTCGAATTTTTTTTTTTCAATTTTTTTTTAGTTTGCAAATTTATTTCTCAAAAACTATTCCTTAAAACAGCTTCGTTTAAAAACAAGATGAAAGAAGAGGTTTCTGGCTTTACAAAAAAGTATATCACGGCATTGTGGATGTATGTAACTGTTGATTTTTAATAATTTTTTTTCCAAATTAAGTAATTTTTTTTAGAAAATTGCCCCTCCCTGCTAAACGAAGGGGAATAGACCCCCCCTCCAGTACGATTTTTTCTAGTCTTGACCAGACCTACACGCTCTAGCTTTTTAGCACACTGCTCGTGGGACACCCTGTATATAGAAAAAAAAAAGTAGTAGGTAAATTAATAGATGATCGATAATAAATAAATAAATAAATAGTAATAACTGAATAAGTAAATAAGGCAAAAAGTTATAACAGCCGTAAATCCCTAATAAGTGGGTTATCAACATCAGAACATCTGGGCATGAATTTTTCATCGAGAATTTCGATTCTTCTGCCAATCTAGATAACACCCGCTCTTTCATGCAGTGTAAGGGTTGGATAATCTTGTGGTAGGATAAGCATCATTTTTAATAGTTTATTTTGAGCAACTTGAAGGCGTTTAATGTAAGTTTTCGCGTCAAAGCATGTTGAGTCCAAAACCACCAAAGCGCTGTCAGCTTTTTGGCAATGCAAAGGTGCCTTTGGCAAAACAAGGAGCCTATCGCCGAAAAAGGTCCTTTGGATCTACATGGCAATGATAAGACCGATAATCTCATATGCATCGGTTTTTTGGTGGAGCACTCACCAAACTCCAAAGAGCGGTCTGTCTCAGCAGCACGGGGGCTTTCCCCAGCACACCGGAAGCTGTTCTAAATGCTATAATAAATCTTCCACCCATTGACATATATATCAGAGGGTGCGCACTGAAAGCCATGCCTCGCCTAAAGAGAAATGGTCTTTGGTACAACCCCCATTGGAGTGAATGTGTACTTGCGCGAGAAATATCCTACGACCCCTGTATCATGGATATTCCTACAATCAATTCCTACAATATATACGCAATCCTAATATCCATGCACTATGTTGTCAAGCACAGATGGAAGGGAAAAAGCATATGCGTCTGCAGTGACAGCCAAGCTGCACTCAAACCTGTGTCCAACTCTCTATCCAACTCTAAATTAGTGCATGAACTCAATACCTTTTTGAACAAAGTGAGAAGACTAAATTCAAATTCACTTAGGCTTGTATGGGTCCCAAGTCACTCTGGAATCTCAGGAAACGAGAACTCCGATGAACTCGATAGAAGGGGCTCAGAGGAGAGTTTCTCAGGACCTGAACCCACGTTAGGCCTACCACTTCCACGATAAAATCGGACATCAATGACTGGGTCTTTAATGCACACAAGTAGATGGAGGGAATATCCAGGATGCAGGACGACTAAACGCGTACGCCCTGATGTCTGCAAGAAGTCCGCAACATTTTTCTAATCCTTAAGGAGAAATGATGGCAGAAGGCTTACGGGCGTCATTACGGGCTTGGCATCAATGAGACGCCTACCTGTACTGCATGTTGCGAGGAGGATGACACAGCAGAACACTTTCCTACGACTGTCCCGCCTTCGCTTGACGCACGGTGGCGCACCCTTGTGCCAACGTGGTGGTTGCCGAATCTCTTAGCTCTACATCACTCCCCACCTCACTTTTCTCCGGACAACGGGGAGAATACAATAAAGACAAGGTGTCTGTCTGGTGGTACAATGTACCAGTATTTGTGTCTGAGTCCTCCAACAAATAGTAGAAGCCTCCAACAAAAAAAAAATCTGGCAAGGCCAGCAAGGAGCTACCGATTAAAAGATGCCCTAGCAGCTTCCCCTTAACCCCAAAGTGTTGAGATTTGGGTGGAATCATCTGCCATTCTACGCGATCTTGTGTTGGTCACCGCTTCTGAAATTCTGTAGCATTAATGAGGACGTATATTTCTTTTATGTCACTTTTCGCCCCCACGTAGTTAGTTCCATTGTCACTATAAATGATTTTATTTAGATCTCATCTGCTGAAAAAACGTTTTAGGGCTCCCATGCATGAATCTGTAGTTAAGTCGTCAACCACCTCTAAACGTACAGCCTTGGTACTTAAACACACAAAGATAGCAACATATGCCTTCACCGGATTACTCTTTCTGCGCTTAAAATGGATGAGAAACGGACCACAAAAGTCAGTTCCGACAACTGCAAACGGATTAACACGTTCGGGCGGAAGATCAGCCATGATGAGATAGATGGTTCTTGGTTTGCTTCTAAAACAAACGATTGCTAAAAAGTCCTTGAGCTCCCAGATGATGATACCTTTTGTGGTAGTGTGCCATGAGACAGCGAGTAAAGAAACTCTTCTTTGGCAGCAAGATAGGGTGTTTGAACTCACATGGGATTCTAGCGTGATTTAGGCGACCACCAACGCGAAGTATTTCTAGCTCGTCGATGAATGGGCTTAATGAGCGGATATGGGACCTTGAGTCTATTTGCTTGTAGTTTTTTTAAAATGTAAAGTTCCCTTTGGAACGCATTGCTCTGCACGATCTTAACTATGCTGATCTGCGCTAACTAGATCTCTTTTAGGTTTAACTCATCTAATTGCCTATCGACAGGTCTTTGATTACAGTACAGATTAGAAATGAATCTCAGAACGAAGGCCATCGTTCTCACAAACTTCAGATAGCTGTTTTGGAATTTGATTCTTGATGATATATCTTTCTGTTCAAGGCAATTAATGTTTTAAACTTCTTTTCTTAACGCTTCATTATCTTTCCACCTTTTACCAGTATGTCCACGCAAACTACTCCAACCCCAGCCTGCGAAAAACTACCCAAATTTAGCATTTGTATACGTTGGAAAATCGAATTCGCTTTGGACAACTAGTACGAGAGAACAAGTGTTTTATTGCTTTTCGAAATATTCGCCCTTAAGCGCTATACATTTTTGCATACGCTCAAACCAATTCTGAAAACATTTTTTCCACTCTGAAGCTGATATCGTAGAAACCTAGAAACAAACAGCTTTAGTGGGATTGGGTACATCGTTAACGTTTTTCAACATTTCCTGACACCAATCAACACGACACTTTTTTTGCGCTTCGGTCAAATTATGCGGAATCCATCTGGAACATATCTTTCTCACACCTAAATGTTCATGCAAAATCGATTGTATTGCAGTCTGCGATATCCTAAGAGACGCCTCTATCTGTCTTTAAGTCACGTGCCGATCTTTTTTAATCATGTTGCGCACAGCATCGATGTTTCTCGGAATGACAGCCGATTTTGGCCGATCTTCTCGACATTCATCACTGACGGACGCATGACCATGACGAAATTCTGCAAACCAATTGTAAACAGTCTTCTCTGATGGCGCTTCATACCAAAAGTTGCACGAAGCGATTCTATGCACTGTTGTTGAGTAAGGCCTTTTTTAAAATCATAAAAAATCATCCAACATAAGCCTTCACGGGTGATTTCCATTTTTGCACAAACTTGCTTCTTTTAAACGTTCACTATCAACAACTTACTCAGTCAATTTCTAAATTGCCACTGGCTTCGCAATAACAAACGTCAATGTTCACAAGTACAGTGGTGGCACAACTCACTAACGCCACCTATTGTTCGATTGTAAAAACTTAAAAGGCAACCCTCGTATTGGTGTCTATCCATTTAATTTGCACTTGCTAGCACGTTAAAAAAAACAATAATTTGGTCTAAATAGTAAGTGAATTTATATTTTTATAGAATATTTTACGAAGATATTACTTAATTGCTCTTTTTGTGTTTTAGCTTAGTAATTTAATATAAAGAAACATAAAAAAACGAGGAAAAAATAAAGCAAAATAAAACGATTCTTTACTGCTTACATATAACCAAATATTTTTGCATTGGTTAGCATCGTCAGCTTACTTTTTTGTTTTTTTCTTTTTTATAAATAAATTATGTGATGTGACAATGTGTCTTACATAGGGAATCAATTTATAATATGAAGTAGGTATAGTATATAATACATATATTATATATATACACATATTATTGTAAGTGTAGTAATTTAATAGATAATTATATAAGTATATAATGATCTAGTTCACTATAGAGAATACTTCATAATCCTTTCACCTCGAGGAATATTCTCTTTCATGTCATTTTTTTTGTTTTTGTATTGAATTTTTATTTTTTTTACTTTTTTATTTATTTTAATTTAAATTTTAACGTATCTTCGCTCTACCGCCCTTCCCGTGGCATGCTGTTCCGCGCTTCGTAATCCATGACTTCTTGATAGATCAACTCTTTCCACTGCTCTACAGTGTGTTCTCTCTCGTCAACACTGTGGTCATATGGCTCTGGAGCGGGCTGCACAATACAAAAGAAGAACAAGCATATCATATTATTTTCTCTGTTGTACATGTTAACATTCGATATTTTATATGATTTAAAACTTAATAACGAAATAAAACTTAAATGCACTAATTATGTAGATATGTATGTATCAGGTGTACAAATGGGAACCTGCCATATTCCAATAGATGGCACTGGTGGCGCATGCTGGTCAGAAATGTCAGAACAAAAGCGTCACTCCCCACTCTTCGGCGTCGTATGAAAATTTCGACTTTCGTGCCAAATAAGCTTGTGGGGGAAAGTTTTGCTCTTCGCCTTCAATTCGAAGAAATCTGCGGTTGGGGCGCGTCGAATCATTATGGACATTTATGGTAAGGCTTCTATTAGCGAATGAATGTGTCGTGAATGGTTTCAACGCTATCAAAGTTGTAATGAAAAGTGAAAAAAAAAAGCCGTCATTGACTGTGACATTTCCCATCGTTTGAAAGTCTTGGGAATACCATAGGAATCGAGACTGAGGGACGCCGGACAACGTTTTTTCACGAGTGAACTGCCACTCCAGCGACAGAAAAGGAAGGGTTTTCTGTAACGTATTGCGACTGGCAATGAAAAATGAATTCATTGCAATAATCCACAGAGAAGAAAATCGGAGGTGCAACATCGTTCAACAAGTTCATGCTGTGTATTTGTTGGGGCCATCTCGGCTTGTTATATACTGAGTTGTTGCAACCGGGCGAAACCACCACGGGCAAGAGCCCAACAAAGTGATTGCAAGACATTGCTAAGGTCGTTCAAATCTACCCCAAAACCACTGAAATTGGAGGCCATACCCCAACCTCTGTATTCTCCCGACAACAGACCTTTCGACTTCCTGGGGCCCACACTTCCGATATTCGCAGAAGCCAAAAATTGGTTCAATTCATCGATCGCTTCAAAAATCGTGCAGTTTTTCCAATGCGAAATTTGTAAGCTGCCAGAAAAATTACTAAAAGTTGTAGCTAGCAATGGATAACAAAATTTTGAAAAAAAAGGTCAATTTCTATTTGTACACCTGATATGTAAAATGTGTTGGCGACTTAAACTTGTTAGTATAATATAATCGAAAAGGGCAAAAAAAAAATTATGTGATGAGAAAGGGGCGGAATTTGTACCGGTCAAACGACGTTGTCATCGACATATCATAGAATGATACCTATTAAAACTGGTGAAAGTCAAAAAAAAAAAAAATATATATTTGTAAGTTCTTTTAGACGTTTTAGTAAGCGGGTGATACGAGGGACGCCTTAGAGCCTTGACATTCGTATTCAAGGCATGAAAACGGTAAGACAATAAAAAGAATATTGAAAAAAAATTAACGAACAAGAGCATTTCTAAAAAGTTGCCTTATAAGATGATAACCACTCTAACATTATTGGACACAACTTTCTATTATGGCACTAAAGAAATCTGATCATCGAGCTTACAATCTGCTTACCCAAGGATTAATTGATGTTCTTGATTGAGGGTTTATAGAGCAGGTTCTCGAACGGCTGACTATGTGGCAAAATAGCAGTAACCACAAACTTCGTAAACAGCCAGAGTAAGCTATCGCCAAGAGGCAGTCATGAGGTGTACAAAACAATAAATTGAAAGACGATTATCTAGCCTGCTAAGAAATTACTTAAAATATCTAGAGAGAAGCTTGAAGTTCTATGACTTAAAAACATGATTAACTATTTAAAAGTTTCACAGCAATCGAACGAAACCGTGAAGTATATCAGTAATGTAAACGTAATTTTTCGGCATCTATTCAACATCTATACATTTTCATTTTAATCCATAATCCATCGCCTCTAGTCTGATTTAACGAGGAATATTACGAATACTTTATGAAGAAATACATTTTACTTAATTGCTTTTAGAAGAAATACGTGCAAAGTTGTTATTCGAAAGACCAGGCTGAATGCATCACTCTGAGATTTCTGAGAAATGATAAATCAAGTGAAACCCGATTCAGAGTTTTTGTTTTTAATTAGAAGGCCTACTCTACAATTAGGAACAAGGGGAAAGTAACAAGTCAGAGTCTGCGCTCCTTCTCTGGGTCAAGTTCATTTTATTAAGATGATACCTCAAACTGCCTTTTGATATCGACCGTCCCTCGGGAATTTTAAACATTTTTAGAGAATTTGTTCAAGCGTGGAGTAATCTTCTATGATTGACTAATATTTGGAACTATCTTAGAAACGCTAGGCTTCTATGTATTAATCAGATGTGCCCTTCCTGGCTGAAAGGTCAATTTTTTTTTTTTTTAAGTCCCAGGAAACCATTGTTCATTAGTTCTTTTTTGTTTTTCTTATCGAGCATCATAGCAGTTAACGAATTTCTGAGTCACGATATGTAGGCTCAGCGCTTTGAGTGCTGCTTGGCTATCGGTAAGTATATGTACAGTTATATCATTGACGCGAAACTCGATATTCATCATTTCGAACCATTTGTGTGCCATCATCCAAGACCTACGATGTTTTTCAGGGAATCGCCACACGCAGGTTAAACGGATTAGGATCAGTATGTAACTTTTGATGTCAAAGATGTGCATTTGTGCCGTAATAGTCTGCATGGCAAGATCCTTTTTGAGCGAAGAAGTCTTATTACACTGCGTATAGCGGTATAGATGTTTTTATGGGCATGTAAAATGGAGTGAGTGCTCGGTCTTTTACCACCTTATTACAGAGACATAGGTGATAATATAATAGGCGTAACTATCGCGGTGTCTAATCAAAACATGCCTTGAAGTTTAAATCCCCAGATATTAAAGCAACTGCGGCGGCAGCTACTTTTAATATTTTGTTAGTCGAGTGTATATCCAGATATTTAAGTAAATCTAACAATCCGATATCATAATGTCAATTTTCTTTTGCTTGTGAAATATACAAAGTCAATCTCAGTTGGGTTAATGGATAAGCTCCTTCTGACGCAATCGTGTAAACAACGCACACATTTGCCTAGAACTAGGGCCACAAGATTATCACATAACCGAGATCGATTGATAAGCAGAATGACAATGTAATGAAAGTTTGAAGTTTCTTCATCGACTTCAGAAGTAACCACGTGCGACTAATAGAACGATAGGATTTAGGCTGCATATTAATTATGCTTCCAAGTTTTCGATAAGAAAATCGATTCTCTCGAAATGTAAGGTATGTATTCCAGATTGAAATTGGATTATATGGGGATAGCGGAGGCAGGATGATTAGGACATCTTTTTTGAGAAGAGCTTCTGTTCTGTAGAGAGGTGGACGCAAGAAATTGTATCTCGAGTAGGGTCTCCAGGGTTTCCCTTCGATTGATGCCATCCGATTTTCAGAACAGTCCTAATTAATTAGGGCGTTTTATGAACAGAGCTCTGTAGAGTCGATAAAAGTGCTTCTAATAGGTGTGTAAATATAAAATATCGATGTGCTAATAGGTAGCTTAACAGCTACATATGGATAGTTTCCATGATAACATATAGTATTTTGGAGGGTAATTTGTCAATAAATCTGGTAAATCGTAGGTTGTGCTTGTACAAACAACATGTTTTGATACCCAATGTTTTGATGGCGAATTTTATACGACCAAATAAAAACCATTTGCGGGGAAAAGACTTGCGAACGTTGGTTGGCTTGGTTTAAAAGTAGAGTTTCGGCATACACAAAAAAAGGACCGTGCAAAATAAGAGAAGAAATTCGGAGATGCAGAATTACAAGCATCAATGGGTTTTACATTTACATTACATGCAGAAATGGGTTTCATATTGGGAGGAAGACATACGTAGTGCGGTCCATGAGTTCTTTGCCTAACATAGAAAGAAAGGTCATAAATAAAAAAACTGTGATTATTTTTCAATATATTCTCCCTTTATTTCCACACACTTTTCAGAACGTCTGAGTAAAGCTACTATGCCACTATAAAAATATGATGCATCTTTAGAGTCAAAAGTGTCGTACATCGCCTGTTTAATTTCATCGTCGCTGTTAAATCTTTTACCCCTTAACTCGGCCTTCAGCTGTGAGAACAAAAAAAATGGTCGGACGTTCAATCTCTGTGAAGCCACATTCGTGAATAAAAGCCTTGGAAAGCGAAGCAGTGTGGACCGGAGCATTGTCATGAAGCAAGCGCATACCTCGGCTGATTTTGCCGCGCCTTTTTTCAATAATTTCTTGATGCAGCTGCCTTAGTAAGTCAGAGTAATATGCCGCGCTTACGGTTGTATTTGATGTCAATCAGAAGGATACCCTCGCAGTCCCAAAACATTGTTGCCATCACTTTTTTGGTGCTTTGAGTGACCTTTGCTTTTTTTTGGAACGGGCTCTTCTTTCCGATGCCACTCCATGGAATCTCTTTTGGATGTCGGATCATAGTAAAGGACCATAGTATCATTACCCGTTACAATTTATCGGATTACACCTTCTTGGTCCTCGCGGGAGAGCTCTCAAAATTGCTCACATTTTACTCGACGCTGTTTTTGCACTGCGCTGAGAATTCGAGGCACCCACCTTGCAATCATTTTTGTCATACTTAAATGCTCATGTCTGTGCTTTTCTTTTTTTTGTTTTTAGGCGCCGGTCACTTAGAACAATTTCATCCACTAATTTAATGTTTTCTGGAGTAGTCACCGTCACAGGACCTCCCGCACGTGGGTCATCTTCTAATAATCCTCGTCCCCAGGAAACAACTTAGACCACCAGGAAACAACTTAGCCACCGTAAACAGCTTCCATTCTGTTTTTGATTTGTGTTTAAACTTAATAACAGCGCGAAACTCAGTTTGAGACATTTTTACAAGTTGACCAAGTGGTCGTTCGAGCTCTACTACAATGAAATGAATTGAAGCAGCAAGTTGAAACTTTGTGTAAAGCTTGTTGAGACTTGTCACTGACGCTTGCATAAAGATTTTTGCGAACGCACTCTATTTACTATATGATGCCAAGAACTCATGGACCGCACTACGTATAAATAAGAAAAACCATTTAAAAAATTGTGTTTAATCGACAAAAAAGAAAAGAATGAAGCATTGGTGGACTCGAGCCAATCATCAGCCTAGCACCTATCTACGGGAGAAAGATATGCTGTGCATATGGTGGGACCAATACGGATGGTACAGGGAGCGCTATCTCATATGGGTCGATGTAAACTTCTTGTCATGAAACGCTTCACACCAAAAGAACGTGCGGAAATAGTTTCAATGTTCATTAAAAATTAACGCTCGATTGTGCTAACTCAACGTGCGTATCGTGCAAAATATCGTAATCGTGTTGCGCCCAAAAAAGATACAATTCGGCGTTGGGCCTCAATTTTTTTTTCAATTTGGTTCTGTGGCAAGACCTCGTGAGCAACCTAGGCCACGTCCGCGGCGTTCAAATTCATCTATTCAGTCGGTGAAGGCCAGTGTTCAAGAAGACCCAAGTTTTTCATATCGGCGCCGTTCGCAGCAGTTAGGCATCAGTGGGACTCTGCGGAGAATTTTAAAGGATCATCTTCAGTTATTTCCACACAAAGTGCAGATAACTCAAAGATTTTTGCCACAAAATGAGCCACGGCGCTTGGCATATGCACAAAATGTCGTTACAATGATTAATGCTGAGCCGGAGTTCTGGCAGCAAATTTTGATGACCGATGAGGCACATTTTACGCTCTCTGGCTCAGAATAAACAAAATTGTAGCTTCTGGGGCACCGAAAATCCTCACATTTTTCACGAAGAGCCGCTATATGATCAAAAAGTTACTGTTTGGGCCGGTCTATGCGCTAAAACCATTATTGGATCGTATTTCTTCAAAGTTGGCGATCGATATCGGTGGATGTTGGCCCATTATGTGGCCCTAGAAATGCGTAAAAACGGCTTATTTCACTTTTGGTTTCAATAAGACGTCATGACATACCATACTGCGGACAAAACAATGAATCTTTTGTGTAAGAAGTTCCCTGGAAGATTGATGTCAAAAAAGGACGGCTGACTTGCCTCCGAGATCGCCGGATTTGACTCCTCCAGACGTTTTTCTTTGGGGATACTTGAAAAGCAAGGTGTATGCTAACGGTCCGAAAACAATAGGACAGCTCAAAAGAAACATTCGTGCGGAAATCGCAGATATTTCGACTGAAATGCTCGAAAATATCATGGAGAATGCGCGAAAACGAACCAATTTTTGCATCGCCAACAAAGCCGGTCATTTAATTGATATTGTTTTCAAAAATTAATCAAAATAAATTGTAAAGGTCTAAATTGAATAAAAGTTTTTGAATTTCCAAAATCGGTTGAGAATTGTTGAAGTTATTCGAAATTTACTTCGACCCATATGAGATGGCGCACTCTGTACATTTCATATTCACACACGTAACTTTCGAGGGTAAATCTTTTGGAAAATAGAAATTATTCTTATTGGTTGACGACGTTTGAGCAAAGAAACCGTACCCCTAGGTCAAGTGTTGTAGACATCTTGTATACCATCGAGTAACTTTTTTTCAGACAATAAAACAAGTTCCCGTGACCGATCGGAAAATCAGAAGAAGAAACAGGGAATAAGACGTATTAAAAGTGATTAGATTGCAAAAGCGAAGTTAAATACAAGGCGTAAAGGATTAAAATCGGGTCTTTTTGTTGCATCGTACGAAACAATTCCAGCTGGTAATTAAATGCAAAAAAAAATAAAAATAATGGTGTAAAGCGTGGTGTAAATAATGGGAGGCAATAGCAAGGATGTTATGGCTGGTGGAATTTATAAGTTGTACTGAAGATTGAGGGTTTAACTTCATGCACAATTGTTTGTTGGGAAATGTAGAAGAGCTATTACACAATCCGCCCGTTAAAAGCACACAGAAACCAGGACACTATACGGCTCATGCTCAACGTGACGACAGAACGCGCCCTATGTGTTGAAACCCTAAATCATCTTGATCAACTTGTGATTACGATTGGCATTAAATTGCTTAATCGTATTGTTTGAAAAAACTCATAATACCTACTAAGGCAGTTTGCCCTTCTACCTTTATTAGCAGTATTTTGGGGTATAAAGAATCATACATTTGTATCAAAGGGGAACGCGAAAGGAACATGCTAAAGAATGTTAGAAAATATTTGATATAATATTTTTTCTTAATTATTATTAGTTTTTTATATGTAAACATATTTTAATAAAGTGGATTTTTGAAATATCGAATTTGTAATGAGTACCTTCTCTGTTATCTTCTGCATGATTCATTTTAAGAATTGAATGAATAAGAAAAAAACAAAAAAACAAGTAAAGCTATGTCATCTCTATTTTCTTCAAATGGCTTTTAAAAAAAGTGGAAGAAACATACATTATTGAGGAAGTAAAACATTGATACTTACTGCGTTAACCTCTTCGGCATCATACCAAACGTTAATATAACTATGAAGAAGTGCCTGATCGACGGATATACGTTGCTCAGGGTCGACTACCAACATTTTACTTAAGAGATCACGAGCTTCCGAGGCTTTTCGCCGACTCTGTTCGTTATTATCACTTGGAAATAAAACATCAGGAAATAATCTATCAAAAGGGTAACCAGAATATCTGGGCCTATTCTCAACATAATTCCGAACAGTGGGTTGTAAACGTTGCATAAACGATGCAGATGGAGTACCCAATTGTTCTAAAAAATAAATTAATACAATCGACATAATAATTACAATAAAATAAATTGAAATCGTTGTCAAACAGTTACCGATAATTTTATTCCATTGATCAATATGATCAGTCCCAGGAAACAAAACGCCACCGCGAATCATCTCACCCATTATACAACCGACGGACCAAATGTCTACATTCTCTGTGTAGCCCATACCAAGAATGACTTCGGGTGCGCGATAATACCTTGTAACAACATATGGTGTCATCATAAATGTAGTGCCGGCTGTTCTAGCCAAGCCGAAATCGAGAATTTTAAGAGTGCAATCTGCTTTTACTACTATATTAGACGGTTTTAAATCCTTTGAAAACGAAAATGATACACAAATGTATCGATTGTATTACTACTTGTACGAATTATATAGTATTCCACTTACTCTATGAATAATCCCAGCTGAATGCAAATGCTTTATCCCACACAACATCTGGTACAATAAGTACGACATCCGATCATGGTCCAGATCCATTTGTATAACTTGACACAAATTAGCATCCATGAGTTCCATAACAAGGTAGACATCTTGAAATTCATCTAGAGTACGTTGCGGAGTAAAAGCATTCAACAAACCAATGATCTGAGTGCACATACATCCACGAAAGAGAGATCGACAGAGCGAAAGGATGACGAAGTGTGAGAAACGATGAGAAAGAGAGTATTGTAAAAAAGAGAGAGAGAGAAAAAAGAGGAGAATGGCAAAAAAAAAAGAGAACATTATCATTTCAAGGTTTTTGTTGTTGAAAAACTTACATTTTTATGGTTAACTAGTTTCATTAATTTGAATTCCCGATAAGCGCGCTTTGCGTGCGTTACATTTTGAAATGGGCGTGATAACTTTTTTATTGCAACATTTTGTTCAGAAACTGTATCATATGCAGCACTAGAATACATAGAATTACAAATATTTGTTAAATCAATGAAAGATGGCGTAAAACTATTTTTAAAAATAACAAACTGAACGAATAATAAACCATTCTAAAGGAATTCGAAGTGGCTTTTGTGGATAAGTAATGGAAAGTACTAAATAAATGCATTCAAAAAGGTGAAATTAAAGTAGCAAGTATAAAATTTGTGAAACAAAAGTAAAAAGCGTATGAAAATCAAAAGCAATGCAAGACAATATTAAGACCTGGAATAAGTTCACGTTATTTCCCAACAGATGGCGTATCTACAATAGAGCAACGTGCATGTAAGATGGTAACGCATCTTCAAGGACGTTCTGTGTTGAAACTCAGTGAAGTGTAAATTACTTTTAAACAGAGCGAAGAAACAAGCGAATGCAGAAAACTACGCAATCGAGAACTCAAGGAACTCTATTCAGTCCCAGGCTTCCCAAGTTACAAATGGTTAACACGCAGAAACTGGTTTCGACGCTTCAAAAGTAATGAGTTTGATGTTGAAGATAAAAAACAAAAAACATCTGGCGCCCCGAAAAAAGTTTGAAAACGAAGAATTGAAGACATAAGTTCATGAAGACTCAAGTCGAACGCTAGCTAAACTTGCAAATTAAACCAAGTGGATGACACAACGGTTTAGAAACGTTTGAAAGCACTAGGAATATCTCAGACGCAAAGACATTGTGTACCGTACGAGTTGAAGCCGAGAGACATCAAAATGCGTTTTTTTTTCACTTGTGAACTGCAACATTAACGAAGGAGAAGGAAAAGTTTTTTTGCATCGTGACTGGCCATTAAAATTGTACTGTAGGATAACCCTACACCTAATACCTAATCTATCCGTTATTATTGATACAATTTTCACTGCAATCATTTTAAATAAGGTACTAGCTGCATTCTTTTCACGTTTTTTTAATCGACTCTTTTGGACTTTGCGACCCCTTGGAATCACTCGAATCGGGAGCCATCAAAGCCGTGCAGGCTGGAATCCGATCACTTATAAAGCAGAAGATCCTGCCGCGGATAATGAACATTCCGTAAAAATCCGCATCTCGCATCTTCAAAGAACTTAGTGTCTACAACAGCAAAAATTAAAGACTGTACGCTAAAAATGTTCAAGGAAAATGTTAACCGTCGAAGAAACGTTTAATAAACAAAATGATCAAGTATATCCTCGGACATGAAAAAAAGCTTTAGAACTTATTCCAAGAATTGAAGGAGACCATCATCCTGCGGGGTGAGGCATAGTCACCTTTGTGACAAAATAGCCAAGACCTGTGAATGTGTATCATATCAAACCAATGTTACGAAGGTTGATGTTAAGCCTCTAAGCCTAGCAAAGTTCGTAACAAGCGCTGGACATTCCAACACTCCAAAAGCATTCAAGAGTGCCTGAAAATGTGTCATATCACCGGATAATTGGCTGGTAATCCGGACCTCAACCCTTTGGATTACCGTGTTCCGTTTTAAAGAGAATGGCCTGCTTTACCCATCATCGAAATATCTAGCCCTTGAAGCGAGTCCTTCTGTGTCGTCGACAAATTTCTGCTGAACGAGGAATGAAGTCTTTCATAACATGTAGCTAGAGATTTGACAAATAAAATGTATAAATTTTTTTTTGGAAATATCAGCGCATTGTTTGTCCACATCGTCGACAAGGACATATGTCCATAGTTCGAAAGTACTGCTCTGCTTTTGGTAGGATCAGCAGGGTGTAGTCGATTATGAACTGTTCAAACCGAACGAAAGCATCACGGGATATCGTTATCGACCGTAATTGATGCGTTCGAGAGGGCGAACATGTTTGAACATTTCGCAGAAAAGCACAGCCCACACAATATCCCGCCAGGAAACGTATTAAGACGTTATCTTTTATTAGCTAACACAATTTTTTTAATAATTCGTGCAGGTTCAAGAGTGTACGATCTTTTGGTGTTTGTCACACAACCTAGACGGGGTGCAGGTGGTTTGTGTCGATGATGTTCGTTCACTACTCTCCGGGGGTTGTTGTCCTAGATAGGATTTGAGAGATTCCTCTGAATTTGCGTTGGTTGTATTGTAGTTCACAGTAACTCTTTTTCCATGTCATTAAGGTATTTTCATATATTGAAAATGCAAACAAAGAGTATGAATTTTGGATCGATCTTATGCTGCGAGTGTTATGCCTTCGTCAGCACATTTTGATCATTTCTCATTCACAACTGATGTTGTTGCACAGTTTTCCATATAGGAATTATTCTTGACTATGGACGGACTTAACTACAGACCTTCGGCTCAACAGTGGGTGATGTTTACCACTGCACCGCGACCACTCCCATATTTCCCCCCTCCAATGATCCCACATGTCAATAAGGGACCCTGGCGATCAAGTGGCAATGAACCAAATTGCCAAACATTCTTCTAGCTACTGCATGTCTGAAACTTCCGAAAAGCCAACATCAAGTCGGTTCATCGCTACATCGTAACCAAATTACGAATGTGTATTTCGGGAAATCCAGAGTCGAATAAGACCATCAAAATGTTAATTTTAAGGTCGAGACATGTCAATGCGCTATCAGGTTGGCCGCCTCTGATGCACTCGGCTTTAAGCCTTCACCTACTAAAAACCCCTGCGTTGGCAACGAATTCAGGCAGGCCCATATTGGAGGAACGTGCTGTTGAGGTGAAAAAGAAATAGTACGAGAAGCGCAAAATCGATGAGATGGAGAGATGCTTTGGAGGGAACGACATTCGAAGATTTTACTAAAAAATAAAACGGACAGGCTAATGATATAAAGCCAGAACGGCAACCTGCCGGGATGGATTTCACAAAGGATTAAGACGAAAGTTAAGTCCAATAAAGCTTGGCGCAGACCTGCGGAAGTATTTAAAGCATGAAAAACATAGTGAAAAGCATGGTTGAATTCTCCGCATTGTTTGCCCAGGGCACAAGAAAATTGATCTCTATTATTGAGCCAACTATAGGGCATAAATCTGCTAAGAAGTGCCTATAAGATCTTCTTTGTCGTGTAAAACCATTTCTGAACAATCACGAATTTCATATACCATATTTTTATTGTCTTTAAAGCCATATGAAAGAACCCATAGACACACCCCTATTAAACTAGTCAGACTATGAAAAGTCTCGTTGCTCCAGTAAGGTCGACGACTAACAAACTGTGACCTACGTTGTTAAAAAAGGATTTAGACTCGGCAACCCATTATAAACTGATTTCTTCAACTAGCCAACAAAAAATAACCAATCTACTCGTATTTCAAGTTTGCAAATGTTCATGATACGATGATTAGATGGACACAGCGATAACTCAATGCATCTTTGAGAGCATCGATGAGACTAAAACGACTCCAACGCTGAGATCGGACGCAAAATAACGTCAAAAATAATAAGTAGAATTACATCGGCTTAGTCAAGCGTCTACGGATCAAACGTTTAAAATGGCTGGGCAAGTGAACACGACCAAATGCTCCAGGCCGAAAAATCATCGATTTAAACCTCGTGGACAGACCCAGTAGAGGGCGACCGTCTCTAAGTGCCTGTTCACATTGGCGCGGGAAGGACAAGCGCAAGAAGGCAAATAGTGTTCACATTGGTGGAAGCACACTTGAATTTTTGACAAGTGGAACGCATGAATCGGGTCATTTTCATTCAGTCGTCTTCGTCCAAGTAGTCATTTTTGCAAGCCAAATGAACTTGTTTGTCCAACAGTCACGAATAAATGAAGAAAAACTGTCAAAAATGGAATGAATTTAGAACGGAACGGTTTGCTTCACCCGAAAATCCAAATTGAAGATGGATTTTCGGTGCAAGCAACCCTTCTCGTTTCCACTTATTAAAAATCGTTCCCTATCTTTCAAGCAATTTGGTGCGCTTCCACCAATGTGAACAGGCACTAAGGCTGAGAGGTAACAAAAGACCTCTGTCAACTCGGCGTACGAACCTAAAAGTAGAGTCTAAAGATTTTACAGGCTGAAAAGGTTTATAATTTGAGGCTCAGGTTCACTCCGAACAGTAGTGACATTTAAGTAACTAATTATATGTATATCAATAATTTATTTTCACCTTTTGTCAGCGTCGGTGGCTTATTAGCGAAAAACCAATTCGAATAGTTGTTAAATGCTCCAACGCACTTTGAGATTTTCCAAATCCGAACCTGAGCAATTTTCGTGTAGCAAAAGACAAATGAAAAACAGAGCAAAATGATGGAGAAAAGGCTCTTTCGATTTACTAATTTAGGAGGTTTTGGACCAAATGTGGATAATAAATATTTGAATTTATACATTCATGATAGATGATGGAAAACAAGATTTTCTTACGGTCAAAACAAACCTATGGCTAATAGGATGCAGCTTACTGATATACGAACCAAGAGTGAATACAAAAAATCTAAATTAAAGCTGCTCCCGCTTTGAAAAGAAAGTTAGGCAACCAGTAAAAGCTTGTTCTTGAAACTGAACAGATTCTACGTGGTGGATAATGGCCTTTCAACGGTAATGCTGACGTGATACTCCCAATCGAAAACAGTGTTACGTTTTCCCTTCAACAAGAACAAAGTGAAGCAATAGAAGGACTAACGGGGGGAAATGAATTTGGTACCTGAAATTTAGAACAAGCAAATGATTTCACCATTAAGCATTGGGACAAATAGATCCAGGAAACCAATAGGGAATTTACTACTTTTCCCAGATGTGAAGGGTGTGTGCAGACTTTTGCCCATTTCAAACGACAAGTTAATTAACTCTGTTTACGGCATCGCTATTTCGTATTAATAGTAATTAATTATGTGCAAAACATTTCATAAATTTAATAAAAAACAAAGAACGCCAACCGGAAAAATGAGGTAAATGTTTATTAAAAAAAAAAAACCAACGACTAACTAAATATGTAGTTAACCTCCGTTTCATATTGGGCATTAAAAAATGAAAGACAAAGCAATTAACGAAATGCGAACAAAAATTAAAAAAAAAAAAGAGTTAATGGATTTATAAAACTCACCACACAATTCCTTGCGCCCCGGAACCAATTGGCTTTAAATTTTGATACCTATTGAGGATTGCGAATTTCGTATCTCCCACCTCAACGGTGTATAAAGGGCAGCGTCCGCTCATTGTGGTTGTGTTGTATCTACTTGATGCACTTTAATCCATTTTATTGTCTAAAACACAAGAACAAAAATAAATAACATTAATTGAAAGCACAATATTTAGTTTAGTTTAATTTATTATTATGATTGGAAGCTTGTTTCAGACAACCAAAGAATTGCAGCGTAATGGAGGAGATATTCCCATTTACTATACAAGGTACATGGAGAGCAAGTAATATTGAGGAACCATGTAATCCAGACAGTAGTGCCAACCATAAGTAAAGGAAGCAATCCACCGGTTTAAGAATGACATAGCCGCAGAAATCGACCTAATACCATCGGAACTATTTTAATAGAATATGCATTAACAAAGAAGTTACATAGGCTCATCACAATTATGTACATGGAATAAATAAACTATTCCCTAGGAATAGAAAAAACTCAGTCCTGTATTTAAAAAGGGTAACTTAACACAATGCAACAACTATCACTGCTCTTAAATCGGAACAAGGTGTTGTCAAATATTCTTTCAAAGGAACTAACATCATACGCCAAGGAAATTATCGGAGACTACTAGAATATGTTCAGGAGGAACCGCTCGACGAGTTACCAGATTTCAAATGGGAATTCCACGAAAAGATTTACCAACTACATAAACCGATCGAAAAGGTATCATGCCCTTGTAAAGTTGAGAAACCTAAAAAAGATGATGAAACTGATACAAGTGTGGCTAAAAGAGACAAAGGATGAGAAAAGTAAATTGAAGAATTAAAACAGTACATTCAGAAAAAAGGGGGAAAAATTACTTAATGGAATTACACCCGCTCTAATTTACGGTCTCCTCGTAGATGGGATAAGGATAGAAGAGATAAAACAGAAGAGCCCAACATGGTAGGAACACATACATGACAGGGGGACTTGCAAGTCAACGAAGCTCTAAACTTCCAGTAAAATTAATTACAAAGAGGATAATAAGAGCCAGGTTATCAGAAACAAATTGAGTGTAAAAAAATAAAAAAAAAATAATAATAGCGATTAAAACAAAAAGAAACGACATGGTAGAAGGGAAGTCATGCTGATACAGAATCTTTGGAAATATAATATCAAATTCCTTGAAACCTGTAATTTATGCAATGCTATAAGACACTGAATTCCAAGTGAGAATACTATTAAAATAGAAAATAAATTAAAAAAAGGTATGAACTGAACAAAGACTAATTTACTATGTAAGTAGTGTGATGGCTTATGGCGCTTATGCGGTAAGATTCAGTTCCTCACATTAAGACAAAGTACAATCAAAGATTAGAACATTTTTCGTCACTGACAGTCTGTACAGTGCTCTATAAATCTGACTGCAAGTTAGGTTCGGTAACCTTGAACCCCGGGCTTTTTGGGAAAAGTACAGCGTGCGCCATCTCATGGGTCGATGTAAATTTCGAATAACTTCAACAATTCTCAACCGATTTTGGAAATTCAAAAACTTTTATTCAAGTTAGACCTTTAAAATTTATTTTGATTAATTTTTGAAAACAATATCATTTAAATGACCGTCTTTATTGCCGATGCAAAAATGGGCTCGTTTTCGCGCATTCTCCATGACATTCTCGAGCATTTCAGTCGAAATTTCTGCGATTTCCGCACGTTTCTTTTGAGCTGTTCTATTGTCTTCAGGCCGTTAGCTAAAGTCTGGAGGAGTCAAATCCGGCGATCTCGGAGGCCAGTCAATATCGCCCTTTTTTGACACCAATTTTTCAGGGAACTTCTTACGCAAAAGGTTCATTGTTTTGTCCGCAGGATGGCATGTCTTGTTGAAAACCAAATGTGAAATAAGCCTTTTTTACGCATTTCTGGGACCACATAATGGGCCGACATCCACCAATATCGATCGCAATCCACTGTATCGCCAACTTTGAAGAAATACGGTCCAATGATGGTTTTAGCGCATACACCGGCCCAAACAATAACTTTTTGATCATATATCGGCTCTTCGTGAATAATGTGAAGATTTTCGGTGCCCCAGAAGCGACAATTTTATTTATTAACTGAGCCAGAGAGCGTAAAATGTGCCTCATTGGTCATCAAAATTTGTTGCCAGAACTCTGGCTCAGCATTAATCATTGCAACGACATTTTGTGCGTATGCCAAGCGCCGTGGCTCATCTTGTGGCAAAATTCTTTGAGTTATCTGCATTTTGTAAGGAAATAAGTGAAGATCAGTCTTTAAAATTCTCCCACTGGTCCCAGTGATGCCTAACTGCTGCGAACGGCGCCGATATGACAAACTGGGGTCTTCTTGAACACTGGCCTTCACAGACTGAATAGATGAGTTTGAACGCCGCGGACGTGGTCTAGGTTGCTCACGAGGGCTTGCCACAGAACCAAATTAAAAAAAAAATTCGAGGCCCAACCTATCTTTTTTGGGCGCAACACGATCACGATATTTTGCACGATACGCACGTGGAGTTAGCACAATCGAGCGTTCATTTTTAATGAACATTGAAACTATTTCCGGGCGTTCTTTTGGTGTGAAGCGATTCATGGTTAAAATTGTACATAATTGACGTTTCCAAAATGCTATGACTTATGAAAATCGGTTGACAATTGTTGAAGTTATTCGAAGTTTACGTATCGACCCATATGAGATGGCGCACTCTATACTTTGACGACAGATTATTTTTCGTTTGTTATTTCGTCTGCGCTGTAGATTAGGGAACCTTATCGTATAGAGAATACTTTGCGGCCGTACGATTGGGAGGAATAGAGGAGAAGCCGCTGGAAATCGGTATTGAATATCCGTCAGTCATACCGATAAAGAACGACCGATTTTGGTAGAGTCATCCGCGTGGGTCGGTTAAAGACTTTCTGAATTTGAGAGTGTGCCTGATGGCAGACACCGGGGTATGTATATTTTGGAAGAGAAGGGTTCAGTTAATCCCAGCACATTTCATTGAAATAACGATACATCGCAGAGACACAGGAGACATTTCTGCGATGTTTCAGCGATTTAATCAATTTTGTAATTCTCATATGAGTTTTATCGTGTGGATTCTAGTAAGTGCAATTAGGTCTTAGGCGTACCAGCCCACTCAGGAGCATTAAACTCTAACTCTTGGGGGGACAAACCCTTTTATGATGATTCAAAACGAATTCAAAAACATTAATAAATTTTAAGAACTTGATTCTAAAATAACCATATGCGCCAAACGCATAAAACACTTGCACCATATTAGACACGACATTATGAGTCATCTTAGACCGCTATACGCCGTATTGTTTACTATTTTCGTACAACACTTGAAGTGGCACCGAGGCGCATAAAAAGATAATACTGCAATCGTCCAGACAAGGATTGAGGGAAGTCCAAATTTATCGATTCGACATCGTTCACAACAGTTTAGTCTTTGCCCCTCCACTTTATGGAGAATTTCACACAAAAATCTGTGTTCGAAGTCTCCCAAATCCAGCTTGTGCCAAATAATAATACCAAAGGATCATTGTCTGCGTCGAAATTTCAGTAATTAGGTCCAAAATCAATAATTAAATTTGCTGTATCAAAAAATAATTTTCAGCGATAATGCTTTTGTCGCCTCAATGGATATGTTGATGAGCAAAATCGTCGCATTTATAACAAGGATAATCCACTCGAGATTATGGAAACGCCACTATACCTTAAAAAACTGACACTTTGTTGCGGTGTGTGGGCTGGTGGAGTTGTCGGTCCATATAATTTTTAATGTGGCTGCTCAATGGATTTCGCTATAGAGCCATGATTAATGATTATTTCCATTCCCCGATTAAATGCAATAAATGTGAAAGATGTGAATTTGCCATTCTGCTGCTGCGTGCCATTCAGCAAACGAAACAATCATCTAATTCAGTGATTCCCAAAGTGGTCCAGGGGGACACTCAACGGGGGTCTACGTTGGCATGCAAAAAAAAGGGGGTTCACCAGTTGTAAGTGGGGGTCCACGACCCACTGATAGTAAAGAACAATTTTTTCGGTTAGGCTGGTATATGGATCAGATAGCCTGTTTATTTAGCATAAATTCCCTTTTTTAAGAAGATCAGCGACTGTTACTTGTAGAAACTTGTATATTTGATAATCAGTGCAATGCATGTCGAGGTTTGCAATGCGCCGCCATCCCGCCCGCTACACTTGTTCAGACGTGCAAAGGGACGAAATACGACTTGTGCTGTGCTTGCAATCTTGCATGAACTTGTCTGATTCCTCAACAATATAAATACGAATGCTGCCAAGAACAAATGCTCATTTGTTTCCTGAATTTTGAAAAGAAAAGTGTGAGTGAATCGATGTCAGTGTTTGCCAGTGCCTGAAAAGGTAAGTACCTGCCTATTTGTACATTTGTTATGCATACTTCTATTTTATATTGTAATAATGTTATATTTGTTATGTTTGCGTGTAGTATGTATATTTTAAAAATTAAATACTGAACAAGGCCATTATTCGATACTTCTTTAAAAGAAGAGAAAGCCGAAAAAAATTGAACTTTTAGTATTATACTTTTTATTATAAAATTATTTATTTGCCCAACTGTGGCGATTCATTAAATGAGAGATATAGCCCTCGTAGTTGCTAATACTAGATGACTAAAAATATTTTCATAAATTGTACGTTTCTTCATGTAAATAGGTAGGTACCATTGAAATCGTGGAGTTATGATGTAGAAATATTCTTTAAAAGTACAATTAATCGAATTAACAGAAGTGTATCAAAATATATAATAATAATAATAATAATTAATCAAAAAAATGTTTTATATTACATTAAAATACAGGGTAGGCCATTTAACCCTTTCGCTCCCATTGGGATCATATGTCCCAAGCAAAGTTCGAAGAATCCCAGAAAGCCACATTTCAAAGAAAATGTTATTTAAATTGGTCCCATTGTTCATTCCAGGTAGTATCATGCTTTTTAACCGTTACTTTTCCCAGTTTGCACGGTCGATTTTTTTTAGCAACTGTAGATTACCAAAAATACAAGATTATTGGAGCATGAACCCGTCTCTTGGTAATGTGGCGGTGAAAAATGCTCTATCTAGAAACCGATTCCAGCTTTTGATGGCAACATTATATGTAAACTATCCATCAAAACCAGCAGATTGTTCTAAGCTATATTACATTGAAGAGTTGATAAATTGTGTAAAGACCACCTTTCCAGCTGGAAGAACAGAATCACCTTTCCAGTCTATAGATGAAAGCATGACGAAATTCAAAGGCAGGTCATCTTTGAAACAGTATCAACCGTTAAAACCAATAAAGTGGGGGATTAAAATTTGGATGCGATGTGACGCGAAAACAGGTTACACGTATGACTTGAATATATATGCTGGAAAGGAGGAAGAATTCTTAGAAGGAACTCTTGGGGAGAGGGTTGTAAAAAAGCTTTGCAGTACGATTCGGGAGGCTGATGTAATGATTGCAATGGATCGATTTTTCACCAGCACTTTATTATTGCAAAAACTTGACTATGCTGCAGTTGGAACCGTTATAAAATCGAGGAAAAACCTCCCCATCTTTGACAGCATATTGAAAAAATACGAGGTGGATTTCAAAATCAGCAATGGTGGAATATTAGCTGCAAAATGGGTCGATTCAAAGGAATTAATAGTATTATCAACCTGCCACCCACCTACAATGGCTAAAGGTCTACGCAAAATGAAAGACGGTAAAAAAATTGAAGTTCCTATACCACTTGCAATTAAAAGTTATAATGAAATAATGGGAGGAGTGGATCTGGCTGACCAAAAAATATCAACCTATGATTTGGATCGAAGATCTGCTAAATGGTGGAAGAAAGTTTTTTTCAAGATATTAAACATGGCGGTTGTAAACGCCTCTACAATCTACTCTGAACTGCACCATAAAAAGCTAGAACTACTCCAGTTTCTCGTTCCTTTGTCTGAGCAGATGATATGTATCGGAAAGGAGAAATCAGGAACCCTCCAGAGGAGACGTAGTTCCGGTCGTCCATCTAAGAAACCAAAATATATGCTAAATATCGGGGAGCACATGCCAGAAGTTATAATACAAAGACATCGTTGTGTTCAATGCTCCGCAAATCAGATTGAAAAACGAACTAAAACTATTTGCGCCAGCTGCAAGGTCGCTTTGTGCATAACATGTTTTGCCATGTACCACAAATAATATGTCTTCTTTATTAGTATGGTACCTGTTTTCTTTTCTAATTTATTTATTGATTTTTTTATTAATATTCTTTTTTTTTTCTAATAAAACTTGAATTCTTGAAAAATGACTTTTTTGTTTCTTGAGTCCCATTGGGACGAATACATCCCACTCAAAAATACCAATGGGACAATACGTCCCGGCCTAAAATTCCAAAAACCGGCCTTGAATTTAATCCAAACCTATGAAAAAACATTTAATCTATTACAGTTAACAAAGATTTACATAAAAAATTGAATAATAATAAAATAAAAATTTGGGAGCGAAAGGGTTAAAGTTGACCCATTTGTTTCTGAAAAAACAATGTTTTTTGTCCATTTCAAAAATAATTTATTTTGGTCCAAGGAGATTTGTTCCAGCTAATTTTTTAAAATCGCGTAAATGGGCACCTTTAGCTTTGACAGCCAAATGGACTTTTTTTTCGGCATTTTCCATGACTTTGGCCAATGTTTCGGACGATATGGCGGCGAATGTTGGCTTTCAGTTGAGCTAAGGTCTTTGGCTTCAAATAACCCCATAAATAAAAGTCTGGTGGCGTCAAATCTGGTGATCTTGGTGGCCAGTCAAAATCACCATTTTTCGATAATCGCCCGGGGAACAATGGTCGCAATAAATTGATTCTTGGTCGAGCTGTATGGCATGTAGCCCCGTGCTGTTGAAACCAGAAGTCATCCATGTCATTTTCACGAATAATGGGCATCACAAAATCCGTTATCATGGCTCGATAACGCGGCGATAACTCGATGTCGTTGGAGTCTCCTCAACTCGTACGGCTTCGATATTTTCATCGGAACGACTTGTTCGTTGTCTGGATCCATGACTGGCATTACTAAGATTACCGGTGTTCACAAATTTTGCGTATAAAGACTTAATTGTGTTCTTAACTGGAGCACTTTTCACTTTATTTTTTTTACGAAACGCACGTTGAGTTAACACAATTGAGAAGTTATTTTGAATGTAAAGCTGAACAATTTCAGCGCGTTCTTTTGGAGTGTACTGTTTCATGGTGTAAATTGTCTTCGAATGACGCTTCCAACGCGGTATGACATTAGTCGATCTGTCAGCGCTGTCAAAATTTACAGCGTCGCCAGATAGGTCAACTTTAAATGGCCTACCCCGTAGTTCCAGCCGTTTTGTGAGAACTTATTTATGGGTCTTAACGGTTTATTGCTCCTATTCCTATTCTGTTAAAAAAGCCATACCCTGTTAAAATGGCCTTATGATTACTAAAACAAACATTTTTTTTCTGTACGGGTAGTTAGCTGATATGAAACATGGCTGAATCTAAGAAAAAATGTCGACAGTACAGTGTTGATTATTTAAAATTGGGTTTTCTTCCATCAAAAGCATACAAACGATTGCCGATATGCCATTTATGTAACAAAATTTTCAGCAATGACTCTATGAAACCATCGAAGCTCGAAGATCATCTAAGAATATGACATTCTGATAAAAAAGGCAAAGATTTAAAATATTTTCAAACATTGAAGGAAAAATATGAACAGAATCCCACCGTGCACAGTATGTTCGCTTCAATGTCTCAAAGTAACAATGATGGCTTGCGGTCATCTTACAATATCTCATTGTTTATAGCGAAATCTGGAAAACCGCACACCATCGGAGAACAGTTCATTTTACCCGCCGTTGAAGAGGTTTTAAAAACTGTTCGGCACAAACCTCCATTTAACTCAAAAGAATTCCTTTGAGTAACAACACTGTACAACGATGCATTGATGAAATGAGCTCTGATATTGGAAGCTCCTTGTGTAATTATCTGCAAATAACTCATTTTACTATTCAACTGGACGAGTCAACTTTACCTGGTAATGAAGCATTAATATTAGCATATGTTCGATTTGTTATGGATGAAGAAATTCATGAAGAGCTGCTATTTGCGAATACTTTAAAGGCGGTGAATCAATATTTAATGTCCTGAGTAATTTTTTTTAAAGAAAAATCGATTCCATTTACAAACATCATTTCGGTGGCAGCAGATGGAGCTCCTGCCATGTTCAGGCGATATGGTGGGTTTAATTCACTGTGTCATCCATCGACAACACCTAGTGGCGAAAAATTTGAGTGATTGATTGCACCAATCGCTTCAGTTTGTGATTAAAGCAGTTAATAAAATAAGAAGCAATGCGTTGAATACCCGAATGTTTGCACAATTGTGCGACGAAAATGATGAAGACTTCCAACGATTACTCTTACATACTGTAGTACGCTGGTTGTCGTTGCTGTCTGTTGATTTTACTCCCTTTTTGAATCAGTCTTAGAGTTTCTGGAAAGTAAAGATCCAGATTTAAAAGAAATCCGGATCAAATTGAAAGCAGACATCGCGTATTTGACAGATTTGTTCAAAAAATTCAAAGACATTAATTTGCAGTTACAAGGGGACAGTTTAAATTTAATAAAAACAAATTGTATAATTTGGAGTTTTCTTGAAAAATTGAAATTTATGAAGCAAAATATTAGTCCGCGCGAATTCTCCCAGTTTCCAAACTTATCACGAGCAGAAAGTGTTGGTGAAGATATTCAGACAGGTTCAGCATTTAAATGCCCCACATGATGACTTCAAAAGCAGATTTGAAGATATTCTCACGATAGAAATACCACCATGGATCACAAATCCATTTGTTGAAACGGAAGTGTCGAATGTGGTATTACAAGGGGAGCTACTCGAGCTTATCACCAATGAGGAGTTGAAGGTGAAATTTAAAAAAGGCTATCAAACATTTTGGCTGCAGGCAGAAATACCCGAAAAGTATTCTGGGCTGTGGGAAATTGCGGGGGAACTTTTGATAGTTTTGATAGCGTTTTCCTCGTCATACCTTGTCGAAAAAAGTTTTTGCGGATATTCCTTACAAATCTGAAGCTAAATATTGATAATTTGCTGTCAATCCATTGAGTACATCCATTTTTTCTTTTTTTTTTTTGATTTGTATTGTTGACGTTACGATGCGTTAATAATGTTTGATTTTAGCTCTAGTAAGTCTGTTATCGTATTACGAGGGGCAATCAAAAAGTAATGATAATCAATGTATAATACAACATTTATTCTTTCAAATTAAATTTACTTTCCTACATAATCTCCTAATAAGTTTATACATTTAGTCCATTTCTTCTCTAAAGCATGTATTCCAATTAAAAAAAATCTTTATCTTGCTCCTCGAAAAACGCTTGTATGGCAGCCATCACTTCACTATCATCTGCAAATTTCTGGCCTCTGAGGTGTTCCTTGAGGCGAGGCAAGGGATAGAAGTCGCTGGGGGCTAGGTCTGGAGAATAGGGAGGGTGCTCAACCAATTCGAAGCCCGCTTCCCGTATGGCATCCAACGCAACTTGAGCTTTGTGAGAGGGTGTGTTGTCTTGGTGAAACAACACCTTCGCACACAGTTTGCCCCGCCTTTTTTCCTTAATGGCTTCCCGCAACTTTCTTATTTGTTCTGCATAGTAGGAACCTGTAATACTAGCTCCCTTCTCCAAATAATCAATCATGATAATTCCCTCGGCATCCCAAATAGCAGACGCCATAATCTTGCCTGCCGAGCTTGAAACCTTGAACTTCTTAGGGGTCGGTGAAGAAGGTATTTTCCAGGCCATAGACTGTTGTTTAGTCTCGGGGTCGAAGTGGTGTACCCAGGTTTCGTCCATCGTTACAAAACGAGTGCAAAAAGCTGCCGGATCCTTTTGATATTTTTCAAGATTCGCTCTTTTGTTCGTCGGTCAACATTCTTGGGACCCATCTTGTGGAGACCTTCTTCATGTTCAAATCATCTGTCAGGATACTTTGAATGCTTCCAAATGAGAGCCCTGTGATCTTAACGAAATGTTGGATGGTCACTCGTCGGTCATCTAGCACGATGTCTTCGATTTTTTTAATATTATCCTCGGTGCGGGATGTGGATGGACGCCCGGAGCGATGATGATGATGCCCAGTTTGAACTCCTTACTCCACCTTGCAACTGTGGAATATGGAGGAGCAGAGTCCCCCAATGTTTCCACTAAGTCAGCGTGAATTTCTTTCGTAGACATTTTTTTTCAGGTAGAGGTACTTAATGACGGCTCTTACTTAATTTTTCTCCATTTTGATGTGATCTCTTCGACTGCTCGTGTTTGAATGAATGTATCTTCCAGAAAAGATGAACTATTTATATGATTTTTTTGCTCGCTACTAGTGAGGGTATATGTGAGTGAAAACAATAGATTTCACGTAACTAGGCCCTGCAATATTACCCGTTTATCGTTACTTTTTGATTGTCCCTCGTATTTAAATAAATAAAACATAAGAAAATATACAAGTTATTTTTACCCCTCCGAATTTAGGGTAGGAACTCAGCCGCTATGTAAATTTCCATCGTTAGATCTAATCTTCACATTTTTTGACGAGTTTTGGGAATATGGTAAAAATGTAGTAGTCCACCATGTAGGGGTCCACCGAAATCAGGTTGATTTTGAAAGTGGTCTATGAGAAAAAAAAGTTCGGAAACCTCTGATCTAACTCAACGGAACATTCGTATTGGGCCTGTAATTTGGTCTCCAAGATCTTTTGATAGAACGGCTTATGATTATTTTCTCTGAAGATACCCTCGCTAGCCTACGCTGACAAGTTAACAACCATCGCCGCTTTAGAAACCATCATTATTAGTGTTATTGAGGACATGTTGTCTCTGTTCAACTGTCTCTCGGATGGCATTCATTCGCTATAGTGGGTATATGCCCGAAGTTGTGTTTATTTCAGAATGTATTCTCTCGATAGCACCCAAACAACCGAAGACAATTGTACCAATATAGAAAAAACAAATATTAAGAAACCACTAAAAACTCAGCCGCGGAACATATTGACAGAATGTAATTCTTTCTTCATTCTCGATTACGCAAGACTACCGACAGCGCTCGGGTAAATAATAGTCAATAACATTCCTCGTATTGTAGATCTGAAACGTGGGCCAAGGGAGTCTTTTCATGTTATATTGATAGATTATTATACACACGCTATATTTTAGAGATAAGTTGACATTACTCAAAAGATTTGCAGGTGTCATGTCAATATCATGGACTTGCTCAATGCCTTAGCTTCGAGATGAGCCATCGTTGACGTGACAACGATATATGTTAGAACTGTGATGAGACAGTTGGATCACATTCGTGTTCGACTGGTATGGACAAAAACATATAAAGAACTTGTGTGTGCTGTTTACTTATCTATCTAGTGGAACTGAATTTTATGTAATAAATATGACGTACGGCGCATAAGTTTTATTCAAACATATAATCACATAAATCACTCGCAAAAGTAAACAAATAGAGATATAAATAGAAATTCCGACCACAAAGACTAATCATATCACTCTCAATCATAACACACACAATAGCAACATGAGACAGACAAGATAGCAATGGAAAAGTCTTGGCTTCTAAGAAGATAAATACAGAAGTAACCCCACGTGTGACAAGTTATGCTTTTGATACCACCCGTTTGTCCACCGGTTATTACGCGACACGAAAAACTTTATCAAAATTGAACTAGATCGACTGATTCGATACGAGAACGCTAATCGACAAGGCGATATTTGGTATACGGAAGGCAAAGTACTAGCAATGATGTGTGGTGTACTGTCTTTTTATTATCCCCGCATGCATCGACGATTTGATTAGACTGCAGGGAACCGAGGCATTCAGTAAATAGATGATTACACCGAAGTGTTAGATTTAAGACAACGGACTTGAGATATGAAAATTATTGGCGGGTGACTAATACGTTTCATGACTAACGCTTTCATAAACTGCAAAAATTTGAATTGTCTGCCAATGATTGCTCAACGAGCAGTACTTTGTTTATAGATGATAAGTATGGAATACCAAGAAGTATAAAGGCTTAAGAATGTAATCTTACATCTTCGCCAGTAGTTTGTGTTTTATTAAACAAGAAGGTTTAGAAGGTGCACAATGTTTACTTCTTTGAATTGTTTATGCAAACAATGACACGGCGGAAATGGATTGCGCACACTCTACAAAATGATCCGTAAAGACTTGGCGCGTTGAAGATGAATCCCCGCTCTATCTCTTATGAGATCATATTTTTTTGTGATCGCATAGAGTACATTTGAAAGGACATTTAACTTTGGTACGTCACAATCGAGTAGTTGGAGGTCATTCAACCGCCCACCCTTAGTAGCTTTTTTGTGCCATCGATTCTCGCAGGACTCTAGAAACTGCCCAGTTCTTTAAGGATAATTTCGTCGTCGTACTAATTCAGAACAAGAAGCATGTCCTTCTCAAAAGAATTGCCATCCTTCGACGGGCAATTACATTAGGCCATTGTTGCCGAAGAATCCGCCCGGAAACAAATACCCAGCTAACTGCCATTAGTTGTTTACATAAAGGACCGAATCGTTTCTCTTTTTTCCACTCGAAAATAATCAATCTGTCTCCATATTGCCATTAAATTTCAAATTCTCTCCATCCGCATTGCGTCTGACAAAAGCGAAATTCCCCTGCAACATGCCACCAATCTGCCTCGTATTTTCTTGTTCACCTTTTTTTTCCAACATTTTAGAGAAATATTTTTAATTCTTGAGGAAAACCAACAGAAACATCAATGTCTACACATTGAGACGGCAGTAGCACCACACCACGAAGGAGTGTGATTCCATAAAACTTCTCTGTGATTTTTACCCCCAAGGAAATCGAATAAAATTTCAATCCTTTACATAAGCGCAAAAACCACTCGAAAGCCAATTTCAATTTAAAAAGGAAAATGAAAAAAAAAATTGCATAAAACCAGGCAAGTAGTCGAATTTTTTTAGACGATAAACAGACCATATACAGCATATTAATCGATTTTTTAAGCCATCGACAATTCACCTCACATTTGCAATTGGCAAAACAGCCAAACTACATGAGCGAGTCCGAAAAATAGGCATTTTGCACGAGCCCGACCGACAATCCCATCGATACGAACACTTTGTTCATCAATTTGTTTATACTTTATTCGAATTTGGCATTAATTTCAAAAATGTACTTGTATATAGGGCAGTCAGCCATTTACCACAATGACATTGGGTTAGCTGAGACGGCACTTGGGCACTTGGACCTAATATTGATCGATGATTTTTCTCTTACTAACCTTTTTTTTTTAAATATTGTATCGTGAACGTGAGTAAAATTTCCTTAATTCACTTGTTATTTCTCTAAAATAAAGCAATACTCCGGCTCCTTACGATTGTATTTTAAAATTAATATATAAATAAATACTATATCACGCAAAACATTTGATTCTTTTCGGCACCTTGCAGTAGCTAACCGAATAAAAGTGTATTACCGAAATAAATAAGACGATGTATTCCGCTATCGGTATCGGCTTAGGGTGCGCGTTCTCTTTCTGCCAGGAGTCCGGGATGTCTTTCTTTCGTTTGGCTCTATGGATGTATGGGTGCATGTGTGGTTTCTTTCTAATTGGAACGCACACACGTGCTCAGGTTTTGTACTCTTTCCGCATGGATGCATATAGCGTGGGTTGTTTCTCTCACACATATTTGCAATAACAAATTCACAAAAGACCGAAAAAGCTGGGCTGGGTTTCTAGAGGTTGTCGATTTTTTCCCGATCCCTTGTCTCGCTCTATCTTATCTGCAGTGTTCAGTGCGCTGTGCTAAAGATTTTTGCGTGGATACTTGAAATGTTGTTGAAAGAAACTGCCCTTGCACTCACGTTACACTTGGTAATAATTATAAAATCGATATTAAGGCGTTTAAGCATTCTGGCTGAAAGACTCGTAAAAAGAATTTCGAAAATTTGACACATTTGTGACAGATGATGAATGATTATTTGTTATTGTTTTTTTTAGTATGAGACTAATACCAAAATACGCCAATAGCCTACGTCGACCTTTTAACTCTTTCCGGGGCACTACTAAAAAACGAAGAAAATTGTACTTTTTTTTTGCAAAAATTACTTTATTTACATATGTAATATTATTAAGATAAGACAAAAATTAAAATTTTATCCCTACAGGATTTTGTGCAAGGACATGGTATGAAATCTATACCACTGCGCATAAAGTGCATATTCTCATGAATGGAATTCATTGAAACAGGATTTTGTCTTACTTAGACAAAGTGGAACATTGCAAGTAGAACACATCCATTGGGCCTGCACACACGGGAGTAATCCAACCGGCTGAAAATTGAGTTTATGGGAGAGGGAGCTGAAGTGTGAAGTATGAAACGGAGTAAAATCTTCAACCGCGTATCGAGTGGTTGAAGAGAGCGCAAAACTAATACATACACAACTCTTTACTTTTCGAGTCGGCACGTTTTTTGTCTCGTGTTGCGTCTCAATCGTAGTTTGCCCTTCAAGCAGTGAACACTGTATAAACCAAATGGAGATTAGACGTCTTTTGCGAAATATCTCTGTCAAATGAAATGTCAGAAAGACGAAAAAACACTAACACAATGAAACGAGGTTCACATATACATTTTTTTACAGTTGGATTAATTCATTCCGTGTGCGCTTAGAGCAGAGCATTACACCAGTTTTCCTCCTGATAAAATTACTCTCGTGTGCTCAGGCCCATTGTGTTCTTCTTTGGTGTCCTGATATGCTACAGTGTGCACATCTTCGCGCTGAAGTTCTTATTGGTTGATGAGAGGAACTGGATCGAAGACTTTTGTCAACAAATGGCTTATTTTTTCTTACACGAACGTTAGTTTTATTTATTTTTTCTTTTGGCTGTAAATCTGAATGTTGGCACAGATGTGATATAAGTTCCAACTTAAACTCTTTGAGTGGTAAGGTGTACCCTGTATGTTTTGCCAAGATATAAGAATTTACGACTGCTACGTCAAGAAAATGGAAAAAAAATCGATGCCACCATTTCCTACTTTTCCGGTCCACTTCGTAATATTTCTTGAGCTGGTCAATTTTATCAACGCTGTTCATGTGCATGTTATAGTCAGAAACGATTTCCGGTATTTCCACCTCCCTTCGGGAACCATCGTTCTGTCGCCTTTGAACTTTGACACTAGCTCTTGGATCGTGAAAGTTGGACAAGACTGTCACAGCTCTTTTATCCATCCACTTCATAAAAACCAAGCCACTATCACTTATTCGCCAGTCATTTTTTCCTCTTTTCAATTCCCTATCACTTTTTATATCTTTTGGTAGGAATTTTCCATTTTGTTGAACAGTTCCACATGCGTTTATTTTTTTGCGTTTCAGCTCAAGTAATAGTATATATGACGTGAAGAAATTATCAAAATACACCTTGTAGTTTTTTTCTGCGAAGTTTGAAGTTAAATCTAACACAACACGCTCACCAAGCCTTTTTTCAACCAAATTTCCCTTTTTGCCGGTGTAAACATCGAACTTCAGAACATAACCACTGCTGTCACATAACATCCAAACTTTGAATCCTCTTTTGATTGGCTTTTTAGGCATGTACTGAATGAGAGTAGAACGACCTAAAAAAAGAAGAACAGTGAAACAATGAAAACAAAATCACTTTATTTTACCTATGAATTTGATCATCAATTCATCTACAGCTAGAAATTGGCCAGGATAAAAGCACACTCGAAATCTCTGCTGCAAGAGATCTAAAAACGGTTGAACTTTGTAAAGTTTATTAAATGTGGTTGATCCTCTTTTGGGCATCAGTGCTGAATCGTTCAAATGTATGTTGCTCAAAATCCAATCGAATCTTTTCACCGGCATTATGTTTGATACGTAGGAATCATGTAATTCAGGTCGAGTTGACCAATAATCTCTATAACTTCCCTGAGATTTTATGCCCATTAGAAAATTGATTCCGATAAATGCTTTTATTTCTGTCGCATTGGTGGGAGTAAAGCGTCTGTCTGATTGCTCAGCAACCAAATTTGTTTTTTTTTTTTTTTTTTTTTTTTATTTCATTTTTGTTTTTATATATTAAGAACACACTTACCCTAGACAAAAATGTTTAAAACTAGCTTACATAACAACTTACATAAAATACCTTACTGGCCCTATACGGACACTCTAAAGCAAACAGAACAATTTAAGACTATGCCTTTCAGCCTTATGATTAATTTGCAATAATTAAAATAAATAAACAACTTAGGCTAAGAAAGTGATATTTTTTAAAAACTTAGCATCAGATAATTTTTTTATAAAAAAGCTTATAACTAAAAACAACTTAACCCTACCTTAACTAAAATATACAATATATACAAAAATACATACGTATACCTTTTGTATGTATAATATACCTTTTTCTTCATTATTGTTTTGTGATTTTTTTTTTGTTTTTTTAATTACAGCTAAATCTAAAGTAAGCCTTCCAGTCACCCTTGCTTGCCTTAGCCTGTCCTAACCTATCCTAACCTACTCTAACCTCTTCTAATCTACCCTAGTCTATGCAAGCCTGCCACTGGCATATGGCAAGCTTTGTCTTAAAGAGGTTGACCTATTAAAGTTAACCACTGACGCAGTCTGCTCCAGCCACCAAAAGCGTTGATGCTGTCGGGCGACGTCTCCCCGATCTTGGTGCGACACTGATTTACTAAACCTGAGGCGCTCGGGCTCGCGGAGCGCAACATCATGTTCGTATAGGAGCCGCCGCTCCACAGATTTACGGGCCACGTGGAAGATTAGCGGTACCGCTGATCTATCCTGGATCAGCCCACATTGATCAAAATAGAGGAATGCCTCTGGGGGGACAAAGCCGCTAAGGCGAACTTTCTCGTGGTACATGTAATTAGGGAAGTAAGCCCCGGAGATCAGGTTATTGACCGAAGTCATTGCTCTTGCAACGTGGCTTCGAATCAGTTTTATCGGAAAGTTATCCACCCGTACAATCCTGGACCTATTGTATAGGACCTCGTTCGAGTAAAATTTCGTGTACTCAGATTCGGGTGTCCTATATAACCCAAGACAAGTTCTGAGACATTGTCTCTCAAGCACCCGAATCTTTTCCATTAAGCTAGCTCTCACATTAAACCACACGGGACATCCATAAGCAATCATGGGCCTGATTAAGGCCATGTAGCAAATTACCTTTACTCTCGAATCAAGTTGGTTGCTATGAAACAGCCATCTTGTAAGAGCAAAAGCGCCTCGGGCCCTCGCCAGAGCAGCATCTATATGTTTGTCAAAATATAGATACTGGTCTAGCCAGATCCCAAGGTATTTGACTACATTTTGTTTCGCCAATGGGCGCCCGTCCGGTCCGAGAATTGAGAACCCGCGCCAATTTTTTCTAGTGTCTCGGGAGGCCCTAGCCAAAGGCGTTCTGAACAAAATAGTTTCTGATTTCTGGCAGTTGATTTTCAACTTCCAGTCATCACAATACTGCTGAATTTTTTCGAAGTCCCGCTGCAAGAGAGTGACAATGACGTCGATCGTTGGACCTGATCTGTACGCGATTAAATCGTCCGCATACGCTATTGAATGGTGAAGAGAAGCTATCAAATCACTGAAGTAAATGTTGAACAGGATCGGCGAGTTCACCGTACCCTGTTGCAGGCCTATCAAATGTTTGGGTAGAAGTCACGTTGGCAATTTTCACTACGAACTTTCTACCTGTTAACATGTCAAAAATCATATATAGCAGTGGTTTACTTATGCCCAGCCGACTGAGCTTGTAATAAAGACCTTCTAACCATACGGTGTCGAAAGCTTTCTCCAAGTCAATCAGACAGGCACCCGTGCATTGGTTCTTGCATTTGTTCCACTGGATATCCGACACGAGTTTCGACGCGGCATGAATAGTGTTATGCCCCGCTCTGAAACCGAACTGATTCTCCGGAATGATTTTATTTTCCTCAACAAATTTAGACAGGGCTCTATGGACCACCTTCTCGAAGACCTTGCTAACACTTGGAAGAAGACTTATCGACCGAAGATTTGATGGGTTAGAGGTATCTTTACCCCTCTTGGGAATTGGTTGCACCACCGCTGTCTTCCAACCCACTGGATAATATGCATTATTCAGTGCATTGTTGAACAGTATGGTGTACATCTCTACAGCCAATGGTGGGAGATGTCTGAGCACAACATTAGATATTCCGTCGATTCCCGCGGATTTTTTTCTCTTCAGTGACTCGAAGATCATCTGGAGATCCCCCGTCGAAATAAACAGGGTGTTCGCCCCTTCATTGGTGACGGCATTATTTGCCATGAAATCGTCATTGAACCTGGTAAAACCAAGATTCTCGGATCGCCAATGATCGAAATCATTTCTAAGGTAGGAGTGATGAAGCAGGGCTCTGCTCTCCAGGTCGTGATTCGGGCGAATACTATCATTCACCTTGTACACTTCCTGGAAAACAGCTCCCACTGTCGCCACCTTCTCCTGAGGATCCTCGATCACGAAGAAATCATCATCCAAGACGGCGCTCTCCGGATCGATGCGATGTGTTCGTAGCAAACGTTCATTGTCTGACGTTCTCGGAAGCTTTAGATCCTGAATGTCATTCTGATTGTTTCTCCGAAATATTTTGTTAATTTGCGGGAACATACTCGCGTTGTTGGAATTTACAGCACGAATTCTGTTGTTCCAATACAAACTTACAGATATTCTGTAATTTTCCTTGATCAACTGTTGGATATTTTTAATCAGTGACTTCAGTAACCTGACCTCCGAGTTTTGTCCGTCGGTAAACCGCCTGTACAAGAGTTTGAGTCTTGTCAGTAGTCTACTTTTTTGTCTATGCAGTGCGTCGATTGTCGCGTTTCGGTATACGTTTGTGGTATCGTGCTGTCGTTGGCGAGGTATCGTACTGTCCATCGTCTGCTTAATTTGATCATCCATTTGTCTGAGGTACCTGTCGATCTCGCCGTTTGACAGGTTCCTATTGGATGGTGGGAAGGAATCACTCGAAGTGAGCGATCTCGCCAGATTACTGGTAAAACGTGGCCAACGCGCCTTACTATAATCGTAGGGGCGCATTTGGACATACTCTGCCATCTCCGTGAGTTCGTCTGGTATTGTGATCATGGCACTAAGTCCGCAGTGGTCACTGTCGTATACGAAGGTCCGTAGACAGTTAATAGACGATTCGTTCGTGTCAGCCAGTCTCAGTCGAGAGTCTATCAGCATGAGATCCAGATAGGAGCCGCTCCTTGGATACGACGGACTATCCGTTGCGAGCAATTTGACTCTATATTCAATGTTGCGAAGAACCCACCAATGGTTTAGTAGGCTCCCCCTAGTGTTAAGAATGTTATTTCCCCAATCACTATGCTTAGCGTTCAAATCGCCGGTCAGGATGTAGTAGTTTTCCACCAAATTTAAGTGCAGAGATCGAAAAAGTGTCTCGAGCTCCGCAATGAAAATATTGGGTTGAGGTGCTTCAGGTGCATAGGCAGCTACAATGTACATTTTCTTTCCATTTCGGAGAGGAATGCACACAATGCAGGCCTCTAGCACCTGGAACCTCGGCACTTCACCGCTATATATGACTTTATGCTTTAAATTATTTTTAATGAAGATCGCGACTCCCCCGCTACGTGTGGCGTTGGGTCGGTCCCTTCGTATTATTTTATAAGAACTGTGCCAGATTTTGTGCTTTTGATTTAGCTTTGTTTCGCTAACCAAAAGTACATCGGGGCTTTCGTCCTGCAACAGGTTGAAAAGTACGGCTCTTCGCTCAATCATAATCAATGAATTCACATTCACTGACAGGATCTTTAAGGGACTCTCTACCAGCGTACCCATTACGATTGTAGTTGCGCTAGGCCCGGCAGAAGCGAGTAGATTCTGTCCACTCGGGTCGCCGTCTCATGGATCTGCTGTTGGAGCTGGCCAATCTGCCCTTGAATGGCGAGCAGGATCGAACGCAAGTCCGCATCGGCCTCCGGTGCCTTATAAACAGGCACCGGGTCTTTGGGCGCAGCCGTGTGTTTTTGTACCGTCTGTCCCAGACCTGCCGCCATTTGGGCGTAGGTCATTTGGGGTGTGACGGCTGGTGTTTCTAAGCGACCCGAGAAACGTTTCCCCTCAGACTTCTGCTTACGAGTCAGATTTGCTTTTTTCATATCTTGGAACTTAGGACATCCCCGATAGTTTGCAGGGTGTCCACGGTTCCTACAGAGCACGCACTCGAGCTGCTCCCTGCTTGCGACCTTGTCCTGGGTCAGATCGCATTCTTCGTTCCTGTGGTTCTTTGCACACTTAACACATCGAGGCTGCATTTCGCAGTTCGACGCGGCGTGCCCGAACCTTTGGCAGCGGATACATTGTAAGATGTTTCCTTGCCTTTTTACTTTTTCCCATGTTACACGCTGGGAAGCCAAGGAAGTAATAGACCTTAGCCTCTCCAGCTTGCTGTTGGGTGCGAGCTGGACCAGGAAGAAGGGCAATACCCGCTTCTCCCGTTTAGCTCGCGCCGTGGTAAACGTCTTGACCCCCACGAATTTGAGGTCGTCGCTCTCGAACTCTTTGAGCTCTAAGAGCATTTCCCCGGGGTCAATGATCGAGTGTACACCTTTGAGGAGCATCGATCGCAGCCTCTCGGCCTTGGGGGTAAAGGAGAAGAACTCCGTCGTGGTCTCCTTTAAAAGGTCCTTGACTCGCTTATACTGCTCCAGTGTGGTGCACTGGATAGCATAGCGGTTTTCGCCTATACCTTTAAAAACAAAGTTATCAACACCAATGACATACTTACATAGATCTATTGTTTCTCGTAGGGCCGTAGTATGGGTAAAGATGGGTGGTACTTTGTCCTTAGTAGGATGTGGTTGATGCAGTTGTTGTTGCTGCTGGGGCTGTTGTTGCTGCTGTGGCTGTTGTTGCTGCTGTGGCTGTTGTTGCTGCTGTGGCTGTTGTTGCTGCTGTGGCTGTTGTTGCTGCTGTGGCTGTTGTTGCTGCTGTGGCTGTTGTTGCTGCTGTGGCTGTTGTTGCTGTTGTTTCTGCGGCTGTTGATGCTGCTGCTGCTGTTTCTGCTGCGGCTGTTGATGCTGCTGCTGCTGTTTCCGTTGCTGTTGTTTCTGCTGCGGCTGCTTCTGTTGTGGCAACCAAATTTGTTTGGAAGACGATATGATCAATTATTTCTTGTGTTACAACTTTATCAAATATTGAAGCAGCATCATGGTTTTCCATACATTCAATCTCATAAGCTGGACCATGTTTTTTGCCTAAAAAGCCAGCTACTGGATCAATCGAATAATTTTTTTTCCATTTCGGTAGAACAAATGGTTTCACAATCTTAAGCTCACTCAGCACAATTTCATCTTCGCTATCAAAGTTATCTTGTGAAACATAGTTAGACAGATTTGTTTTGTCTTTAATTACGGCGTCAAAACCTTCCAAGTGTTCGATATCTTCCTCATTTGTTATGTTGATTATGCGTTGAAGATTGTTTTCTTCATCATTACTGTCGAATGAATCGTCAACTACAGAATCCTCGTCGGATGGAATCTCTGCCAAGCTAATGCTTTCACAATCACTTTGTTGAAGCAGATACGAAATATCTTTTTCTTTTAGATTTTTACGTGCCATGGTTCGGATAAGCTTAATAAGACTAAAAATTGAATCACGATTGAATTTTAGTTCTAATCCTTCTAACAACAAAAAGAGACTAATCCCCCATCGTCTTCAACAACTTTTTAAATATGCTAGAAAATGCTAGGATATTGTGTTGCCCATGTTTTATTATCGAAAATTCCCAATATCTTCACTTAGTTTTACTTACATATACATTACATATTATTTTTTTATGAAAATATAAACTTCAATTTGTATAGAAAAGTGGTATACATATAAAGTATTCCATTGCACATTCGATTAGGGAACTATGTTTAGATAAGTGGTATGGTTTTCATACCAACGGCCCGGAAAGAGTTAAGAGGGATGACTAAAATCTTTAAACGCGTTTTTCTCGAAACGACTTTTTTCAAAATGGTCGCATCGATAACTTGATCAATTCTTAACCGATGTTTAAATTTTTTTTTGTTTTGTTCATCTTAGTAGTGGCTAAGGTTAAGCGTAGCCGATTTGGAAAATTTTGTTTTTTACTATTTTTTAAACTGTTTGAAAAAAATAAACGGTCGAAAAAATGCAAATATTTTCAATCGGTCGCCATTTTGTTAAAAATCAAAAAAAAAAAAAACCGCTACGAACAACGATAACTACATTCATACAAATTATAGTAATTTTTTTTTTGATTTTTAAGATTACTGGCTTTTGAATAATCGATGCGACCATGGAGGGAGAATTTTTTTTCAGGCTCTACGGCATCGTTTATATTGTTGAAACTATGCAATATTTTTCAATACAAATTTGTGGAAACAGTATTGGATGTGTACTTAATAAAATAAAAAAAACCCGATCCAAAAATTCCTTCATTTACTCGGTCAACAAAATTCTTGAAAATCACTAATTTTTGGGGCCGTCACAGTGGCTATCCGCCTTAAAATGTGGGATATGTGTCAAATATTTATCAAAAATTATTTTTCGAACGCCGAACTTGACGGTTTGAAGGCTTGACGCTTAATAAAAAACTACAACTAAACTATAACTTATTAACTAGGTGGCAGGGTGGAAACGATTAAGGAGAGTGTAAAGGGTTGTGGTATGGGGCAATTCTAAGGCTGTACTTTTTGAGGTGAAGGTCGAAAAGATTGGTGTTAGCCTTGCGGAGCATTCTGGACATTGGTTCATGGTAGCCATAATTTGTGCGGTGAGTGTTTATACGGAAGAGGGGCGTGGACCGAAGGTTACGTGGGTTGGTGTTAAGGCGAATCATGTGCAATAATGAGGGGCTGTCAATGTTACCGCTGAGAAGGTCGTGAATAAATAGAATATCTGCAACATCACGTCGTTCTTTAAGGGGTTGGAGGTTGATTAATTTTAGGCGATCCGTATAAGGTGGTAAATTAAGGGGGTCGGCCCAGGGAAGGCCACGAACGGCAAAACGGATAAACCTGCGTTGAATGGCTTCAATACGCGTAGTATGGGATTCGTAAGAGGGGGACCAGACCTGGCTAGCATATTCGAGAAGGGGTCTAACGAAATTGATGTATAATGATTTCGTAATGTAAGGATTCGAGAATTCTTTGGACCAACGTTTCACGAAACCGAGGCAGAGTTAGCACGTTTGATAATGTTGTCGATATGGAGGCGAAAGTTGAGTTCACGGTCACAAATAACCCTTATATCAACCAAGACGTTGACAGCGGGAACGGTTTCATTACGAATAATGTAGGTTCTGGGTGGTGAGGAAGAGCGCTTGCGGGAGTAAGTGATGTTTTGGCATTTACTGACATTGAGCTCGAGATGGTTTTTTTGACACCAAGTAGTGAACCTGTTAAGGTCCAATTGGAGAGAGCAGGAGTCGACAGGGGAAGATATGTATTTAAATATTTTCATATCATCAGCATATATGGAGAGCTGGGAGTTCAGAATAACACTGTCAACATCATTAATGGTTAGAATAAATATCAGTGGGCCCAGATGACTAACTTGCGGGACACCGGAGGTAGCATTAATTGGATCAGAGATAGAAGATCTGAAGATAACGTTATATTGACGATCTTCAAGATAATAGATTTGATGCATGAGATAAAACCGGGAGAGAAACCGAGGGCAGTGAGTTGGAGGAAAATAATTTGGTGAGATATTTTGTCAAAGACTTTACTGAAGTCAGTACGTAAAGCACTAAAATATTTTTAAAACATCATTTGGAATTATGCATACCTGTTTGCATATATTCGCAAACGTCCCATGTAAGCTAAACAAATTTGAAATTGTCATTCAAGTAATCATACACAAATGCGTTTTGAGTACCTTTCTGACCATTTATTTAGTGCAAATGGTACAGTCGACTCTCAATAATTCGAAGTTGGAGGGGATTAGGAAAAATTTCGAATTAGCGAGAGTTTCGAATTATTGAAAGATCAGATTTCAATTATTAAAAGAATAAAAATTACCATGTAATATGTATGACTGAATTGACATTTTCATCGACTCCCACGTATTCATCAAAAGTAACATTTTGTAAAGAGATAGACTCCCAAGGCCTTGGTGAAATAGTATCTTCCTCTATCTTTTCCTCTTGAAAAGTGTTGTGTGGTTGCACGGTCTTATTGAAACGTTCACCAAGCCTCGATCATCCAATTCCAGCAGTCAGTCGTTTATTATGGCCCTGTAGCGTTCGCCAGTAACAGTGATCGTATTCTCGATGGCGTCCTAAAAAGAAATACCTTCCAATCAGAGAAATCGCGCAGCGAAATCAAAGAGCGTTTGGACGCTGTGTACGGTGACTCTTCTCCTTCGATGGCGACCATCAAAAATTGGTTAAACCAGTTTCAACGTGGTCGCATGTCGGTTTTTGATGAGCCACGTCCAGGTGCCCCGAAAACGGCTACCACGGTAGATAACGTGACAAAAATCCACGATCTCGTATTGGCAGACCGCCGATTGAAGGTGCGCGAGATAGCTGAGACAGTAGGCATTTCAAAAGATAGCTTGGGTCATATCCTGCATGAAATTTTGGGCATGAGAAAGCTGTCGGCGCGATGGGTGCCGCGTTTGCTCACTCCGGACAACAAGCGCAACCGTGAGACCACTTCAGAGCGGTGTTTGATGCTGTTTATGCGCAATCCGAAAGAGTTTCTGGGTCGTTTCATGACAGTCGACGAAACATGGATCCACTGGTACACCAGAGACCAAGGAACAAAAAAAAAAAAAAAAAAAAAAAAAAAAAAAAGGAACAGTCGAAACAGTGGACTGTCCCATCGGCCGGAAAGGTGATGGCCACCGTTTTCTGGGATTCACAAGATGTGATCCACATCGAATACCTGGAGAAAGGCAAAACGGTCACAGTGCTGTACTATGCCAAAGTATTGGGCCGATTCGACGCCGAATTGAAGAAAAAACGGCCCCACTTGGCGAAGAAAAAAGTGCTCTTCCACCATGATAACGCACCGGCTCACACCTCCGCCCTCGCCACGGCCAAGTTGGTCGAATTGGGTTACGAACTGCTGCCCCATCCACCGTATTCTCCAGATTTGGCCCCGTGCGTCTTATTTTTGTTTCATAACTTGAAAAAGTCACTCGCTGGGCAGAAATTTCGCCATATGTCCATTTCTCCAAAATTTTTGTTTTTCTTTTGTAGGCTAAGTACTTATTGGACCACCCTCGTAAACGCGTCTTGTCGCTCATGATGGTTTTCGACACAAATCTTCCTCTTCGTTGTTGATTAATGGCTTGACAGTAATTCACACGAGACTGACGGTCAGCAGGCATTGATGCACTGTTTGTACTTTGTACAGGAACATGTGTAAGTTTTTCACTAAAATTCGCTGTAGGGTCCGACTGGCGATACCCAATTGCTTGGCCCTTCGTTTGGTTGATGTTTATTCGTTCTCAGCGACATCGGTAGCCGAACGACCAGTCCAATGGCGGCCACGTCCTGCATGGTCTCCTATGGTTCCATTCTGTTCAAGTTGAGTAGCTAAGCGAAATTTTTGGGCAGTCGGCGTGACACGAATAGGAAATCGACGTCGAAATTCACGAAATTCCACCGACCGATTATTGGTCAAAAAAATAGACACAATTATTCCACGCTCTTGCGAAGTATAGCGCTCCATTGCTTATTTATTTATATACTGCAACTGTCCAGTTCCAATCAAATATGATTGAGGTACGACGCCATTTGCAAAAATGATAATATCTCCCGATAGGGTGATTAATATTGCACTACTTAAAAGATCAGATGGCCTGAACATATCTTCATAAAATGTAGCTAAGAACCATCTCGATCACGTTAGCTTTCAAACAGAAAAAAAACATCAAAATCGGTCCATTCGTTCAGGAGCTACGATGCCACAGACTGACACACAGCCACGTCAAACTTATAACACCCCTCTTTTTGCGTCGGAGGTTATATAAAATGTACATACGAGGAGTGATTCAAAAGTAATTACTAGACAGATCAGTATGCGCGGGCTTAACTCCGCTACTGAAAATTTTTGATCGAGCGAGCAAATTTGTTGTTTTATCAACCTTGCTCTCGCTCCGCATGGCACTTTTCTAAACTTTACTTCGTTATTTCTCACTATTTTTCAATCAAACAATTTCATTTGATAATTTATGGCTCATCTACAGACCTAGATCTATCGAATGACATGCTGCACACATGTGTGGTTATAGCCGATATCTACATTTAGTGCGTACAAGATTAGTCCGAAACCGTTTTCGGACCACTATATTCCCCGTACATGCACGCGCTAGGCCAAAAAGTGGGTGATTGCTCTCGCTCCGCTACGCTCCGCTCGATCAATAATGAAAATAAAACAAGGTGATTATAGTTCAAAAATGATTTATTTTTCTACATAGTCTCCTAACAAATCAATGCATTTAGTTCATCTTTTTTTCAAAACCCAGGATTCTCTTAGAAGATCATCCCAAAACGCCTAAACAGACGCCTTAGCTTGCTATCGTCTAAATTTCTCTTTCCTCGGATGTGTTCTTGAGCCGTGAATAGAAGTGAAAGTCATTGAGAGCAAGATCTGGCGAATTGGATAGGTATTTAACCAGTTCTTATCCTGTTTCTTCAATGGCAGCCATCGCAAATGCGGCTTATTCAGCCGGTGGATTGTCTTTATCAAACAGCACTCCAGCTTGCAGCTTGCCGCGTATTTTTTCTTTAATGACCTCCTGCAATCTTCTTATTTGATCTGCCAAGTAAGATCTCGAAATGCGGATGATGTTGCTGTTCTCTCTGTCGGCTCATATTTAGCGACTGTCTGTCTTAAAGCGCAGGCGGCGCTAGATGTGATCGAAGACTGGTGCACGAGTAATGGGCTGTCGGTTAATCCTCTTAAGACTGATGTCGTTCTCTTCACGAGAAGGAAGTAAAATACTGGCATTACTTGATGCTAAAAGGCATTCACATTCCGATATTCAAGGAAGCTAAGTACCTGGGAGTCATCTTAGATAGCAAGCTTCTTTGATCAAAGCATGTTGAGTCAAAAAACACCAAAGCGCTGTCAGCTTTTTGGCATTGCAAAGGTGCCTTTGGCAAAAGCATGTTGAGTCAAAAACCACCAAAGCGCTGTCAGCTTTTTGGCATTGCAAAGGTGCATTTGGCAAAAGCATGTTGAGTCAAAAACCACCAAAGCGCTGTCAGCTTTTTGGCATTGCAAAGGTGCCTTTGGCAAAACATAGGGCTTATCCCCTAAAAAGGTCCTTTGGATCTATACGGCAATGATAGGACCGATAATCTCATATGCATCGGTTGTTTGGTGAAGCAGACTAACACGCAAACATGCTGTGGCTTCACTCACCAAACTCCAAAGAGCGGTCTGTCTCAGCTGCACGGGAGCTTTCCCTAGCACACCGGGAGCTAGATGTTATGATGAATCTTCCACCCCTTGACATATACAGAGGGTGCGCACTGAAAGCCATTTCTCACGTAAAGAGAAATGGTCTTTGTTACAACTCGCATTGGAGTGACAGTGTACTTGCGCGAGAAATATCCTACGATCCCCGTTTTTTTTTTTTCATGGCGTCAAATGAGTGCCTTTTGACCTTTTTGAATAAAATGGGAAGACTAAATTCACTTAGGCTTGTATGGGTCCCAGGTCGCTCTGGGATCCCAGGAAACGAGATCTCCGATGAACTCGTTAGAAGGGGCTCAGAGGAGAGTTTCTCAGTATCTGAACCCGCCTTAGGTCTACCTGCTTCCACTGTCAAATCTGACATCAACAAATGGGTCTTTAATGCACACAGTCGTATATGGAGGGAATATCCAGGATGCAGGATGATTAACGCGTACGCCCCGATGTCTACAAGAAGTCCGCAACATTTTTCTTATCCTTAAGGAGAAATGATTGCAGAAGGCTTATAGGCGTCATTATGGGCCATTACACTTTTGTCATGCGTCTCTACGTGCTTGACATCAGTGAGACACCTAACCGTGCTGCATGTTGCGAGGAGAATGACACAGCAGAACACTTTCTCTGCGACTGTCCCGCCTTCGCTCGCGCACGGTGGCGCACCCTTGGGGCCGACGTGGTGGGTGTCCTTCTTTCTTTGCGGTGTCCATCTTCAGTGGATGTTCTCTCGTAGAGCATTAAGATGATAATGAAATCACAAAAGGTTTTACCAACGGTACAAAATATACAAAGTTAAAAGTTTTACGAATGCTTTGTTACAGTTTTGCACCGCTGCGGCGAGTATACAAAATTGCTTATATGTATTTTCATGTTTTCTTGTTGCGAATTGATCATTTGGTGGTGTCATTTTGAAGTGATCGGTAGTGTCGATATAAAAATTTGCTAAAATGAGAAGTTTGAGTGATAAAATAAGCCAAAAAGCTCTAGATTTGTTGAACGAGGGCAAATTAGTGAAGTTTGCAATGTAAGTATGGGAGGAAGATCCAGAAAAATCGCGGGTAGCGAGGCGAGACACATTGGGAGGCTCTTAATGCCAGATCAAATATCTCTGCCAAGGGATGGCCTCCCATTGCTTGAGTAAAAAGCAAGCATTTGGACTCTTCGTCGGGGGTTAAATAAAATAGGCTACATAGTTAAAGAAAATAAAAAAAGCCAGCATTGCCAGCCAAAAATATTTCATCCCAAGAAAGTTTATTTAAAAAGATATGAAAACTGGATTTATGATGATTGGGAACGAGTAATACTAAACGAATAATTGCTTTGTCATTTTTGTTTTAATCCAGTTTTTGTTTTCTAGGTAATTTGTTCTTGACCAAATCAGTAGATTTCAGTCGTTCTTTGTACTGGACAAACTCGCAGGTACTATAAAACCGCAACACATCAAACAAACGATAAAGCATGGAGGCGGTTGTTTGATGATTTGTAGCTGCATAACGCCTAATGGTATTGGTCCAGTGGTGAAGATTAACGGAATAATGAGAATGGAAGATTATCGCAATATTCTGCAGTAGAATTTGCCAGTTGCTGTTGAGATGATGGGAATGGAGGAAGACAGGATCATTTTTCAACAGGACAATGATCCAAAACATTCATCGAAAGTAGTAAAAAATTGGTTAAATAGAGAAAAATTACACGCAATGGAGTAGCCTGCACAAAGCCCGGACATGAATCCCATCGAAAACGTGTGGGCTTATTTAAAACGTCAACTGCCAAGTTACCCCGATGCTCCCAAGAGAATGACCGAGCTATGGGATCGAATGCAAGAAGAATGGTACGCAATTTCACCGGAATTCGTACGAAAGCTCTTCGAAAGTATGCCGCGAAGGCTTAACTCCTTAAAAAGTCCAAAGGACTGTGGACGGATTATTAAAGACCTTTGCATTTCTTGATCAACATATTTTTATTATGTGGTGCAAAACTGTAGCAATGGACTTTTTCGGTATTTTGCTCTTTCACAGTTTTGTTTTTTTTCGAAATTCAAGTTTTAGTTATTTATTTTATTTATTAATATTAAATAAGTTGACTAAATTTTTATAGCTGAATTGAAATGAATAAACCAACATACATATATATGAGTGTTCTTTATTAGCATTATTGGTACACTTTTGCTCTTCAGTGTATATATGTACATATGTAGTTTGCAAGGAAAAAAAAACTTTTTAGATTTTTATGCCAACTGGAGATAACCGATTATCATTATTTTTTGATCACCCCTCGTACATACGGTGACTCCAACGAATAATCAGGTAAAGATCAGTCCATCTCCTCCATCTCCCATATGCAGACCTCTTCCTCTGCTCCACCAAAATACCACGTCAATGAGTTTCCTTCAATCTGACTCCAACTGCTCGTTCTACCCCTGCTAGCCCCTCGCTACAAACACAAACACCTCATCCTAATTATTTTCCTAATTTCGATCTCAAATCTGGAGCCAAGTATTCTAATTTCCGCAGATCCCACGTCCTCAATCCCTCAGCCCCCGCCTTTTCTAATACATCCACACCATTCTCGCCCACTCACACTATAGCCAACTCCAATTCTCTTCAAACAGTTTCAACTCCTTCAACACCGTCTCCTCCCAACTCCACCCAATCTTTCATTGATCCCCTTCTGCCCCCCTCAGTCAAAATTACCCAGCAAGTTAGTAACCCCACTGAATGCCGCTATGCTCTCTCTCGTCTAAGGGATAAAAAGACGTACGAAAACATTCGTCTTTTTTTGGCCTATCTCCATGATAAACCAGACTCGGTCTGCTATGAAGCTAAAACGAAGACTAGTGTAATGGTCTCCATTCAACCGACTCCCTACAGACTTTGCCAAACTCAAGTGCCTCTTTATTAAGTATCACTAGTTCTTCAATACCCCCCCCCCCCCCCCCCCCCTCAAAAAGTATCGAACGATTTAGATACCTTTCGTCAATATATCCACTCAAAGCGGATATCCCACCTCCAGCGTAGCAGAGCCGACCACGACAGATATTTTCGACCCTAATTTCCATTCTCTTCCTGCCCCTCATGCTAACCTTCCTCTCACCTTCTATTATCAAAATGTAAGAGGTCTTCGCTCAAAAACCCAAGCAGTCTTTCAACAGTCTCATGCTTTACCATTCCAAATCTTCGCTCTGACTGAAACAAACTTGATACCTAGTATAAACAATCAAGAATTGTTCCCATCAAATTTTAACGTCTACCGCGACAACGATCTCAATCGACCTAGCCATCCTTAACTCAATCGACTCATCCCTTATTGCAATATCCTCTTCCCCGTATCTCGACTTCGTTTCAATCAAGATTGTACTGCCTCGTAAAGCACTCTATGTCATCTGCTTTTATATCTTGCCATCTCAGCCTATTGAATCCTATCATTGAATGATCATGATGAAATCCTTTTCTTTAGTGATTTCAATCTTCCTTCTCTTAAACGGGCTCCATCAGACGATCAAACATATTATATTGCCACTAATCCCTCTGCTGCCAAAGAATGTCTTTTCTTAGATAGCCTAGCTGATTCAAACCTTAGCCAACTTAGAGGCATCACGAATTACATGGGAAGGCAGCTAGACCTGATCTTCACAACAGACCCCCTTAGTTACTCTGTTTCACTTTGTCGCTTTTCCTTATCAACCATTGACAACTACCATCCTCCCCTTCATCTTTCATTTTTTCACGACTCTCCACCACTGAATACTTCCCCTTCGCTTAAGTCATACGACTTCCACAAAGCAAATTTCAACCAAATCAACGCCCCCTAAATTTTGACAGCCATACAATAACCGACGCCATATTTATTTTCTACAGAGAAATATTCAATTCTATTTCTCTTTACGTTCCCCTTTCCCGATCCAAACACTTATCTACCTCCCCTCCATGGTATAATCGCAGGCTCCGTTCACTAAGAAACACAAGAAACAAACTGTGGGCAATCTTCCTTCGAACTCATTCCCCCAATGACTTTTCTAACTACATTGGTGTTTATCTGAAATTCACAGAGCTGCATAAGTCGCTCTATGAACGCCATTTAATCGAAACGCAAGCCAATCTTATTAAATCTTATTAACGATCCTAAGTCCTTCTTTCAGTTTATCAACTACAAACGCAAATCCCACAGCTACCCAACTTCACTCTCCTTCAATGGCGAAACCTCGAATGATCCCTAAACTAACGCCAACTTATTTGCCATCTTTTTCAAACAATCTTTCGCCGATGATTCCTTTGTACCGGATACTGCCTATTTCGACTACTTACAAATTACTCCCTTGGACCATTTCTCCCACGTACTATTGACCGCCATATCATTGAAAATAAATTGAATCAACTTCATGATGAATTTACTCCTGGGCCCGATGGTCTCCCTGCCATATTACTAAAAAAATGTTCCACCATTATTTCTGTCCCGCGCTCAAAAATATTCAACTTATCCCTGTCCCTTGGAGAATTTCCTCAGATATGGAGAATCGCTTTTATAACTCCTGTTCACAAAAAAGGTCCGAAGAATGTCGTTAACAACTACCGGCCCATCGCCAAACTATCACACATACCCAAACTTTTTGAAAGTATCTTGTATGACACTCTAAGTTTCCACTGCCAATCTCTAATCTCCTCCAAAAAACATGGCTTCCTTAAATGCAGGTCAACAATCACAAACTTTGTCGAATTTGTGCCCTTCACCCTCTCAGCATTAGAGGATGGGAATGAGGTCGACATGATTTCACCTGATTTCAGTAAAGTCTTCGACAAAATCTCCCACAGACTAATTCTCTTCAAATTGTCTTCCCTTGGCTTTGAACTCGCTGCGTTGAAGTGGATATATTCTTATTTAAAAAACCGTTACTACAGTGTTCGTTTTAGATCTGCCTTATCCAACCCATTCTTAGCTTCTTCCGGCGTTCCCCAAGGCAGCCACCTAGGTCCACTTCTTTTTATTCTTACCATGAACGGCATTGAGTTTGTCATCAAACATTCTCACCTCTCATTGTATGCCGACGACACCAAGTTCTTCAAGACCATTTTCTTGCAACAAGATTATTCCCATATTCAATCGGATCTCAACAGCTTGGTGCTCCAAAAATTGTTTGCAACTTAACATTTCCAAATGCCAATCAATTACCTTTTCACGTAAGCGAATCATACCTCCTCCTCGTCTCTATTTCCTCAATAATCAGCCCATCTCCACAGTTCAGGTTATCCACGATCTTGGCATACTATGTGACCAAGAGCTCTATTTTCGCGCACATATCGACGATTTACGAGTAATTCATAAAGCCTTCAATCCCTACGTGACTCGATCCCTCTATATTACCTTTGTTCGCCCCCCTTCTCGAATACGCATCTCAAGTGTGGTTCCCTTATCAACAAACTCGCATCTCTAGAATCGAAAGCATCCAACGTCGGTTCCTACGCTTCGCTCTTCGAGATCTGCCCTGGAACAATCCTTTGTTCTTACCACCCTATCAAACCGTCTTAAACTAATCAACTTGAGTACTCTGGAGGAAAGAAAAAGAGCATCCGATATAATCTTCATTCATAGACTTCTTACAGGTACCATTGACTGCGCCACCCTTTATAACTCCATATCTCTTAACACTAACCCCCGTAATACACGCAATCCTCGTCTCTTCTATCTATCCACCCCCCGCACCGCATACGGCTCCAATGAACCCATTTCCCGTATGCTGGCAAGTGTTAATTCGAATATTAACTTCGACTTCAACCTCAGCACTCCATGCCTAAAACTCCGTCTTCTCAATAACCTTCCCCCTTCCAGTCTTAGTTTCTAAGGTTTGCGCCCTCTCACCCGTTCTCATTAGTTATTAAGTTAGAATAAGTTTAGCTTGAATTAAGCTCAACAAATGGGGGTGTTTGCCCCCACGAAAATTAAATTTAGAAAAACTGATTTTTTTTTTATAATTCGTGTAGGTTCAAGAGTGTAGGCTCTTATGGTGTTTGTCATACAACCTGGACGGGGTGGAGATGGTTTATGTCGAAGATGTTCGTTCACTACTCTCCGGGGGTGGTTGTCCTAGATATGATTTGAGAGATTCGACTGAATTTGCGTTTATTGCAGTTCACAGTAACTTTTGTTTTCATGTGTTATATTGGAAATGCACAATGCCTTCGCCTTGATCATTTCTCCTTCACAACTGTTGTACTAATTAAACTGTAAATTATGCAATAGCAACATTGTATCTTTTATAAAACGAAATAAAGTAACTGTATTCAGAAAAACGGGTAATTTAATAAAAAATAAGCGATCTTTGGAAAACGTTTTATTTCATACTTCCTCTCTATTATTGAACAATACGTAAAAACAGAAAGCAAATTAATTTAAATGACTCAGTAAGAAAGGTCCATTAGGTTTTGCGTTTATGTAATTTTTTGTTTACATCTACATTTGCTTCCGTCGACGACGAAACAAGCCAGCTAAGAAGTCAGACATTAAATACAGTGCATTCTCGATTATCGCAACTATGTAATTAAAACGAGGGTAGTTGCAATGACCGAGGTTGTTGCAATAATCGAGTAATTACCTTTTTAGGCTCAATTTAAGATGTAAAGCGAAAATCAGAAAACCAAGAAATACATATGTATTTAGCGGAATACATTTTTATTTATTGTTTGGTTGTTACAATTTTTTAAAATCGCCATTTCTCGCAGTTTTTGAAGACTTACAATTAGTTTTATGGGGGCTGAATTTTGTTCAGCCCATCGAATTGCTATGTTAAAAGCTTATATTGCAGTCTCAGCCTTTATTTTGGGAGCAGGAACCTCAACCTCGGGCCTACTTTTAATTGATCTTGCAACTGATTCATCTTCTTCATAGTTTTCGTCATTGTTATAAATGGTTTCGCGTACCCAATCATTTACGTTTTCTTTCTAAATGGATTCGCTGCAGGAAATATCATTGGAGACAGTTGATATGAATTCTACGGCCTTTAGTTCACTCATAATTTCAGCTCTAACTGTGCTCAAAGGTAACTTATCTTCATCTTTCCAATCATTATGAGAAGTCATCAACACATTACAGTATTTCTTCACTGAATCTGCCTGCAATCCATCCCATGCGTTACATCGAATGCTTTCATTTTTATTTCCAGGTCTGACCCCTCACATCCAATAAAAACCAAAATAGACTTTTCTTGTAATGCAACTTTGTCAAATTTATAACGTTCTGGTCCATTGACTGAAGCAGAAGATCCTTCCGAACTTGTTGTTATCTCTGGCACATATGATGAGTGGAACCACTGTTCAAACAATGCTAACGTCATCATTTGTCTTGTATACAACGGGCATGTGGTCAACATTTTTAAAAGATCGTGGGTTTACAGATTTGCCAATGACGAATAGCTTAACTTTGTGTAAACCCGAATCGTTAGTGTAGGCAAGAAACGTGATTTTTCTTTGCTTGGCTTTCGGCCAGGAGCTGACGATTCCTTAAATCCTGCAAGGGTTTTTTTGGGCATAAGTCGGTAGAATAACCCGGACTCATCGGCGTTATAAATTTGATGGAGAGTCAAATCGATCTCTTTGACTTTTTCCCCAACCATTTAACAGGCATAATGTTTCAGTAGTGGCAGTTTTCGCACTAAATTTTGCCGGATAAAAGTATGTTGGCTCCCACCGTCAATAACGATTCTGATGAGACAGTCGACATTGCAACTAGTTGCTATGCAACGAGCCGTTTTCAAAAAAAAAAATTTTGTTTGTGTGGGTACATACAGTCTGTCACATAATTGTTTGCAAAAGGAAAAATTGTTTGCAATTTCATCTGAAATGTTAAAATTTATGGAAACCCATTGCTTTGGCATTTTTTTCTCTTCATAACTTTATTAATAATCTTATTCTCAATGACTACAACAAAAAAAAATTACCAAAGTTCAAACAAGAATGCACGAAAATAGCAAAAATAAAAACATCTTCATATTTTAATCTGTCAAATAATTGTTTGCAAAATGCAAACATAACATAAAAGAGAACGAAAAAACAAAAATTGTCCTAATATTTAGTGTGCCCACCATTGGCATCAATAACGGCTTGTTGCTTCTTGGCATTGATCCAATTAGACGCTCCATATCGTAACAGTCCGGTAGCTTTTTCCACTTTTTCTGGATTATTTTAACTAGTTCGCCTTGTCATGTGGAAGCCCGCTTTGCAATGTTCTTTTGAAAAATGCCCATAAATTTTCAATAGGGTTTATATCGGGACTTTGCGCGGGTGTATCGAGCACTTTGCTGCAGTTGTAAAGTCACCAGGTCCTGCATAAGAGTGACTTGGGCTTCGGGTCATTTTCCTGGTATAACTTTATTGCAGCTATTGAGGGTTTTGGGGATTAACAAACCCGAAACTTGCAGCACTTTTGGACAGTTCATTTTGGAGGTTGTCCAAGTAATACCCCTTGGTCATGATATTAGTGAAAATCGTCGCCAATAGCCCGCAAGAAACCGTTACTCTCGGAGACAAATGTGAATGAAAGTCTGGCTTTTGCACTGCATTGCATTGCACAGCCCCCAGAGTACTGGAATGATGTAATTTTTTTTGATGAAACAAAAATTATGTTGCATTACAACGAGGGATCTCAAACTGTATGGCGGAAACCAAATACAGCTTTGAAAAACAAAAATACTATCCCCACAATAAAGTTTGGCAAACTATCCGTCATAATGTGGGGATGCATTTCATCCAAGGGCGTCGGAGAAGTGAGGTTTTTCACCAATACAATGACCAACGAGTATTACTTGGACAACCTCCAAAATGAACTGTCCAAAAGTGCTGCAAGTTTCGGGTTTGTTAATCCCCAAAACCCTCAATAGCTGCAATAAAGTTATACCAGGAAAATGACCCGAAGCCCAAGTCACTCTTATGCAGGACCTGGTGACTTTACAACTGCAGCAAAGTGCTCGATACACCCGCGCAAAGTCCCGATATAAACCCTATTGAAAATTTATGGGCATTTTTCAAAAGAACATTGCAAAGCGGGCTTCCACATGACAAGGCGAACTAGTTAAAATAATCCAGAAAAAGTGGAAAAAGCTACCGGACTGTTACGATATGGAGCGTCTAATTGGATCAATGCCAAGAAGCAACAAGCCGTTATTGATGCCAATGGTGGGCACACTAAATATTAGGACAATTTTTGTTTTTTCGTTCTCTTTTATGTTATGTTTGCATTTTGCAAACAATTATTTGACAGATTAAAATATGAAGATGTTTTTATTTTTGCTATTTTCGTGCATTCTTGTTTGAACTTTGGTAATTTTTTTTTGTTGTAGTCATTGAGAATAAGATTATTAATAAAGTTATGAAGAGAAAAAAATGCCAAAGCAATGGGTTTCCATAAATTTTAACATTTCAGATGAAATTGCAAACAATTTTTCCTTTTGCAAACAATTATGTGACAAACTGTAAATTACAATCCGATTGGGAAATCGTGTTTTTTGATGAACTTCCAGTTAAATACGAAGGATCACACATCGAAGTAAAATGCCTACCGCCACAGCTATCGCGGCTATTCCAATACAAAGGATAACGCTTACAAGACCGCCTACGTTATAGGCATCGATTTCGCTGGACCACTGTATTACATGACGTCAGGAGATGCCACTATGCACAAGGCATACATTTTAATATTGACTTGCGCTGCTACTCGTGCTGTTCATTTGGAGTTTACAGATGGCATGTCTACGGAGTGCTGCCTGATGGGTTTAAGGCGTTTTATTGCTCGTCGTGGAGTTCTGTCAGCAATCTTATCAGACAATGACAAAACGTTTAGAAGAGCAGCTTTGGAACTAAACAACAAGACGAAAGATATATTTAACGACGATTTAATTTTCAATTTTCTTTTAGAGAAGCAAATAAAATGGACCTTTTGGACCATGGTGGGGCGGCTTTTGGGAGCGTCTCATACGAACTGTAAAGAACACTCTGAAAGTTGTCATTGGCAAGGCGGAGCTTACTTGCGAACAGCTCCGCAGAGTACTCAGCCAAGCAGGAGCAGTTACCAACGATCGTCCGCCCACGTACATATCAGACGATCAACTCGATTTAACACCTCTGACGCCAGCCAAGTTCCTCTTTGGATGGAGTACTCCGAACTCTACCCTTGAAAATCCAAGTTTTTCCGGACATGTTGCACGAGACCTTTGAAAGAACAGGATGAAGTACACCTCAAGAATTGCTAAAAATGGCAAGCAGAGTATCTGCAACTTTTGCGATCGTTTCATCACAGCAACAACAAAGAAACAGCAACACTTCAAAAGGGAGACGTGGTCCTCTTATTTGATCCTGCAACTCCCCGGGTGCATTGGAAGATGCACAGCTTTTTGGCGAGTAGTGTCGGGCATCGCTACCTACTTCCTCCACTCTGTCTACGCACTGAACCTGTGGCATAAATTTTGTTTTGATATAAAAACTCTAGAATTTTATAATCGCAAAAAAAATGGTTAAATGTTATGTGCACATTCTTTACTTCCTTCTATATTAGTTTTTGGGTCAGTTTCTTTACGATATGATTAGGAGCAAATCCTTCTTCCACCGAATTTGTAGTTTGACCAGTGTAGATGACTTCGTATAGGTACCCCGTCTGACTATCACACCGAACAAAACTTTGTATCCATGCTTTGTTGGGTTTTAGCGGCATATACTGTTTCAGGGAGGACCGCCCTTTGAACAGAATCATAGATTCATCAATACTTTGAGATGAAGATTGCTCTGCGTTATCTTGACGGGCTTGATAAATTAAATTTAATAATGGACGTATTTTGTAAAACTTTTCATAATTAGGACTGTTATTTTCTGGTTGATTTTTATTGTCGTTAAGATGTAGACACCTTAAGATATTTTTAAATCTTTTTGCTGGCATTATATCAGCGATTTCGTTCACTCTAAATCCAGAATCGGTTAGGTTAGGTTAGAGAAGGGGAGTGTGATGGTTAAGAATCACTTCCACTCGGAGGCCAAGAGGCCCATTGTGATTCCCTTCGTTTGTGTGGGTACACATAAAATTAACCTGTCCTATCACGTGGCGGCTGAAAGCACCCCGTGCTCCACGTCCGCAATCCCTGTAAAGAATCTTTGGCCTAGCGACACTAGGCGTCGATTCTGGAGAGCTGGGCACTGGTAAAGCAGATGTTGGATCGTCTCAGTTTCTTCCTCATCGCCGCAGCTCCGGCAGAGATCGCTGGATCCTGAGTCCCATTTCCGGAGCATTGCTCCAATGGGACAGTGTCCTGTGATCACCCCGACGAGCATACGGATTGAGTTACGGTCCAGCGTCAGGAGCTTCTTTGTTTTTCCGACATTGAGCTCTGGCCACGATGATCTTGTCGTGTAGCTGTCGTTTCTTGTAAGCCAAGACGAGTTGGCCTCTTTGATGATTGTGTCGTTTATGATCCGGTATAATGCGCTGATCGGTGGTTGCATCCGCATCTGCATCAGAACCTTGCCTGGCCAGTTCGTCTGCTCTTTCGTTCCCTGCGATTGAGCTGTGGCCCGTGACCCAGCAGAGTTTAACTTTGTGGTGTCTGATGGACCTCAGTGAGTCGCGACATTTCATGACAGCCTTTGATCTCGTTATACAGGATTCTATTGACTTCAGTGCAGCCTGGCTGTCTACGAAGATAGTGATATCAGAAGGTGGGATATCGGATGTTTGGATGCTTTCTCTATTGCCAGGATTTCTGCTTGAAAAACGCTGCACAGATCAGGGAGTCTGAATGATTCCTGTTTGTGGAGGGTATCAGAGTAGAACCCGGCCCCAGTGCCTGTGTCCATTTTCGATCCGTCGGTGAAGAGGGTGATCTCGTGGTTGTTGATTACGGCGTTTGATAGCCACTCTTCTCTGTTGGGGAAAAGGATAGGTATACTGAGAGAGAAGTCATTTTGGGGGGAAATATAGTCGGTCGTAGCTTCGAGGTTACTAAAACCATGTTTCCTTCTATAATCTTAAGTATAGCCGCATGTCCATAGTTGGCTTGCTTCCACAGAGAGGACTCCCTTAGTCTGAGAGCGCTCTTTGCAGCGCAGCCTTTTATGAATAGATACAGGGGGAGGAGATGAAGAATCATGTCCAACCCTGCTTGCGGCGTGCTTCTCATGGCTCCCGTTGTACAAAAAGCAGCTGACCTTTGTACTTTGTTGAGCATGTTCTTATAGCTTTTTGTGCTGCTAGCAGTCCACCAGACTATGGCCACATAAGTTAAAATGGGTCTGATGATTGCTGTGTACATCCAATGAATGTTGTACGGTTGCAAGCCCCATCTTTTTCCGAAGGTCTTTTTGCATGCATAAAAAGCGTTCAATCCTTTTTTCATCCTTTCCTCCAGGTTCCTTTTCCAGGAGAGTTTTGAGTCAAGAATGATGCCTAGATATTTTGCTTCCGCTTTGAGTTTGAGTGGAGTGCCCTCTAACTTTGGGGGAGCAAATATCGGAATTTTCCTTTTCCTGGTGAACAAGACCAGCTCGGTTTTCTGGGGGTTTATTCTCAGACCGTTCTGTCTTGCCCACGAGGAGAGTTCTCTCAGCGCAGATTCCATTAGTTCACTGATAGTTGGTAGAAATTTACCTTTTAAAAAGATAACCAGGTCATCCGCGTACGCTATGATCTTTGTGTCTTTCTCCATAAAGAATTTGAGGATTTTTTTGACTTTAAGAAGTCACAGTAGGGGGAAGAGAACTCCTTCTTGTGGTGTGCCTCTAGTTGTCACTTTCCTTATAGAACTGTGTCCAATGTCTGCATTGATATTTCTGTTCTTCAACATATTTTCAATCCAGGTTACAATGGATTTTTCTACTTTTATGTCCTTAAGAGCTGTTATTATGGCCTCTGTATTTACATTGTTGAAGGCCCGCTCTATGTCGAGGAAGGCTGCCATTGTAAGCTCTTTTAAGTTCAGCGAGCCCTCAATTTCACGGACAACACTATGCAGAGCACTTTCCACTGATCTGCCTTTAAGGTAGGCGTGCTGAGTGTTGCATAAGTTGCGTGAGTTGATGAGTCCTCTGATGTATAGGTCAAGGAGTCTCTCCAAGGTTTTTAATAGAAACGACGAGAGACTAATTGGCCCATAGTCCTTTGTGGCAGTATGGGATGGCTTACCTGCCTTAGGTATGAAAATTACCTTTATTTCTTTCCACTGTGTTCCCCGCACGCAGGCAATTGGAAAAAATGCTTACGAGATGGGGTACAATGTGGGTCTGTGTTTTTTTGAAGCATCGCTGGCAAGATATCGTCCGGCCCCGGAGATTTAAAGGGTTTGCCCATGATACTTTATCCGTTGTGATAATCTTGTTTATTACTTCTTCGGTTGTGTGAACCGTAGGAACCGTCGTCTCGAAGGAGACTGTGGTTTCAGGGGTTTTATAGCCTGGGAAGTGGGTTTCAGTCAGCAGTTTTAGAGATTCCTGACTGGATTCTGTCCAAGAACCATCTGGCTTAAGGATGAATCCCGGGACGCAGGGGTCCTTGGATAGGATCTTCCTGAGCCTTGCGGCTTCGTTGAGATCCTCTATTGATTCGCAGAACTCCCTCCAGGATTTAGATTTTGCTGCTCTTGTTTTGCTCTTATATTCGTTGAAGCTGGATTTGTAATTATCCCAGTCTTCGGTTCTTTTTGAGATCTTTGCTCTATTGAATAGAGTTCGGGTCCTGGTCCTGAGTTGCTTTAGCTCTGTGGTCCACCAGACTGCGCTGGTCTTCCTGCCAGTAGACCAGTAAAGGCCTATGGATGGCAAAATGTGATAACCCATCACGATTATTATTTCAAGTGGTGAACAGTTTTCAATTTTCTCTTGGGCGGCAGCTCGTATGCTTCATTCGTGAAAAAAACTTTTCGAAAAAAACTACTGGCCTTGTTCTGTTAGTAACTCTTCGTTTCGGTGCTAATGGGGTTTCGTTGAATGTTTCAGGTTTTGGTCTATGAGCCCAATTAGTCTTATGAAATTTTTTCGAAGATTCTTCGTCATCGTCAGATTGGTCTGTATCAGTTTCACTACTTGAATCATCGGAAACAGAATAAGAGGTTAGTGTAGACGTTGTGACAGTATTACTAGGACCAAGCGAAGGCCGTGGTCGCATTACTCTTCTTGAAGATGGACCAGGACTAGAAATTTCTTGAATTGAAGACATAAGTTGGCAGTCAGATTCCGTTTCAGGTGGTTGTGGGCTGGGATGGTTTTCTAAAAACGGTGTGGAAATCGCCCATATTCGATATCGGAAAGAGATCGCAGAAGACTGCTTGGTTCTTTGCCCTTCTCAAACTCTCTAAGTCTTGCCATGACACATTCCATGTGTTTTAAGGTTGCCATACTTAACCCTATGAAAAAGTGCACAAAATAAACGACTATTTCGTAAGCCACGACTTGGAACATGAAAACCAACTAACAAAAGCAAGTTAGGGGAATTGAATTTATAATTAATTGAATCATCTTCAAACATGACATCAGCTTATGTACGCCGTGTTTCCAACGCCTCGTTTTATAGTATGATGGCATATCAACATTCCATCGTAAGATCCGAATTGCAGTTCTCGTAAAGTGTTTCTGTTTTGTACGAATATTACACAACTCGTTGATCGAGGTGTAGCCTAAACTCTATTAATTCCCTGTCTTCTTAAAATATTTTACAAATTATCTAATCGCACTCTATCCACATTTTAAAAGGTGAATGGGAATATGCATAAAACGGTCCAAACCCAATGTATAACGACACGCGAGATGGACAAATCTTTGATCTGCGTATGATGCAAGAAATTCATACGATAGATATTGAATGGGTGATGTTCGAAAATGTTCGAAAGATGGAAAGTAAACCCTGTATTGTCAAAAAAATCGAATTATTCACTTTTTACAGTGGCGGCAGGGTATTCTGTACATTCATAAGCGACATGGAAAATGGAAGTCAAGTAAACAGAAGTAATTTTGTTACATAAAATGATTTTGTGAAAAAAAAAGAATTACGATTTGCATTTGCATTGGCAGAAAGTATCGATGCTGTGCCTGTTCGATTATCTTTGGTCATTGAAGTTAACACACCGACATTCCCCGCATTACATATTGCGAACTTAGATATAAGACACGTTTGCATATTGTGCATCTTTCAGATAGTGCGTTCCCACGACTCGGTCAAACGCGTCTCCCGTTACCAGTGCATGCTCCCATTTGTTTCCCATCACATGGGTCAACGTACACTCGTTTCCTGTGACCCAACACTTTTCCATTCCCACCTTTCCTAAATTCCGCGAATAATGTAACCTACTAACATAAGCTAAGTAAGCAAATTGTAAACACATAAATAGATGGAAAATAAAAAGTGCGGTTGTTCAGTTGTGATCGACCTCCAGCGAGATATTAATGTTTTTTTTTAACATGCCGCGTCCGCGAACATGTAACTTTGATGTGAAACACAATAAAACTATAGGGTCCGCCAAATAACTTTTTTTTTTTTGAAAATGCTATAAAAGAAAACTACTGAATATTTTCTCAAATTTCTTTTTTTATTTGCAAGTATAATCCTTCCGGTTAGTAATGGAAAATAATTTCATTCAAATGGCTGCCTCGGCTGGCCATGCAGTAGCCTACACGATCGGTCCAATTTTTAAGCACATTATCGATTGTGTGCAGCTGTATTTCACCAATGGCTTCACGAATATTGTCCTTTAAAGCGTCAATACTTTTCGGCGTAATACTTATCTTTGACGGCACCCCACAATTAATAGTCCAACGGTGTCAAATCGCAGCTCCGAGGTGGCCAAACGACATCAGCTCTGCGGCTGATAATGCGATCTTCAAAAACAGGGCGCAAAACATCGAGTGTAGCTTCGGCTATGTGGCACGTAGCGCCTTCCTGTTGAAACCAAATGTTGCCAATATCCTCCTCTTCAATTTTTGTGAACAAAAATTCGTTCAACATGGCCCGATAACGATCGCCATTGACTGTAACGGCCACTCCTTGCTCATTTTCGAAGAAAAATGGCCCAATTATGCCTCTGGACCAAAATCCGCACCAAACAGTGGCTCGTTTTGGGTGCACCGGCTACAAACCAGATACAAACAGTTCGACTGATTGTCAAATACAAAGTCGCGTCCAATGGTGCAAAGAGGTGCTAAAAATATTTTTTTGAGTATCGTTAAATTTGATTTACGGAATTGTTACAGATAATACGTCATGAATTTAGTCAATTGAGCCTGAAAGTAGACAGCAGTTAACTCATCCACTGTTTCAATGTCCCAAAATGAATTCAAGCTAGCGAAAGCCACTCAATGCGTTTAGGAATGTTTGTCCTAACCTAAATGTCCCACCATAGTTTGAGTGAATGGAAAAGCAGTTAATGCTGAGTTAACGAATTCAGGAAAAAATACTTCTATACAAGTATTAATGTTATTCATTAGCACTATTGTTCAAAAAGCTTTGTCGTTCGCCAAGGGAAACATGGTTTTATGGTTTGAAATACATTTTATTATTCATTATAACCTCTCAGAACTCAGTGATCTTCTAATGAGCGGATAACATTCCTGAAGTGAGGCTCCGGAAGACTGGAAAAATACGCTTCCACGGCGCGTTTGATGAACATTGTTCTCAAAAAATATAATTTTCGTGAGGTGTACTTAAGAACAGTCAGAAGTAGGAAGGAGTTAAGTCTAACGAATATGGTAGATGTTGCAACTGATAATACTTTAATTCACTCAGAACGTGTGTTATCTTGAACCATTTTTTTTCGATTTTTATATTCATTTGGTCCAAAAGGTTACAATAATAATTTGTGTTTATTGTTTTATCAATTTTGCAGGGTGCAGATGGTTTCTGTCGAAGATGTTTGTTCACTATTCTCCGGGGGTGGTTGTCCTAGATAGGATTTGAGAGATTCGACTGAATTTGCGTTGGTTGAAGTTCACAGTAACTCTTTTGTTTCCATGTCATTAAGGTGTTATATTGGAAATGCACACACAGAGTATGAATTTTGTAGTGATCTTATGATGCGAGTGTTATACCTTTATCAGCACTTTTTGATCATCTGTTATTCACAACTGATGTTGTTGCACGGTTTTTTTCCGTATAGGAGTTGTTCTTGGCTATGGACCGACTTGAACTGCAGACCTTCGGGCTTAACAGTCGGTGATGATTACCATTGCACCACGACCACCCCTTAATTTTGCCGATAGTCCAAAAACAAAACCGATTTCTGGATTTTAAATCACCTTGGATTTGAAGTACACACACACTCCTTAGCGTCCTGTTTTGATCCAGGATCATGGTAGTTGACCCAAGTGATAAAACATCGCACAAAATCCCTTTTATCGTTTTGAAAAGGATTCAAATGTTGAAAAAGTCGCATACGAGTGTGTTTTTGTTCCATTTCTGATATACGGCACACATCTTCAGCCACAGGCATCTCATTAGAATCACAATGCCTAATGAATGCCTAGGACTTTTACAAAATCTCTCTCGGTTAACCAACAGCCTTTTATAAACATATCTTGTATGTTTGCTTATGGTGTTGATGCACTTTTTGGCCGTCCTCCACGTGAATCATCTTCAAGATATGATGACCATTTTTAAAAGTAGCAGCCCCACTCTGTGTGAAGAGTTCTTATACACTTTTAACAATCGTTTATGAATCTGCTTGGATGCTATTCCTTCTTTAATCACGAGCCAGATCGAATTCAAGATCTTTGCCCTTGTAGCCTTAGAGGATGGCAAGAAAGTCGGCGTTTTTCAGTGAGGCTTTCGTTTAATATCTGCTTTTTTTACCTCCTTATTAGTTTTCTCTCAGGCAGGCACTTAGGTCCACTTTTTTTCATTCCTATTATCAACGATATTGAAATTGTTATTAATTCCCTTTCAATTTTCTGGGAACATGACTTTTCCTTTACCAACATATACATTCGATAATTTTAGAATCCAAATCATCCAACGTCGTTTCTTATAAAGGGTTTTCCAATGGGGACTTGACAGCTTTGAATTTAATTTGTGAACGCACCCTTTCACTAGTCACCGAACTGTCATTGTCAATTTATTCAGTAAACTCAACATTTTCATCATGGTAAAGTACACGAATGAACAACGTCTGCAAATTATAAAAATTTTCTACCGAAATTCGGAGTCGGTGACCGCAACTTTAAGAACGTTAACTCTAATTTTCGGTCGTAATTCTCGCCCTAGTAGACAGGCAATAACAAGCTTAGTGCAAAAATTTGAGTCTACATATTCGTTGTGTGATGTTGCCGTGTCAGTGAGACAACGGGTTGGTCGAAGTGTCGAAAATATCGCTGCCGTTCAGGCGTCCGTAGCAAACGATCCAAATCAGTCAATTCCACGGCGTTCTCAAGAATTGGGCATCGCTCAGACCACATTAAGGTGTATTTTGCGTAAGGATATTGGTTTACATCCATACAAGATCAAGCTGACTCAAGAATTGAAGCCCATGGACCATTTGAAGCGACGTACGTTCTCCGATTGGGCTCTGGAGAAGACGCGCCAAGATAATGAATTTCATCGCAAAATCATCTTCAGTGACGAAGCTCATTTTTGGCTCGATGGGTTCGTCAATTACCAAAATATGCGTTATTGATCGGGTGAAAATCCACATATGCTTCATAATTCACCACTTCATCCACGAAAAATAGCTGTTTGGTGCGGTTTGCATGCCGGTGGCGTTATTGGGCCATATTTTTTCGTAGACGATAACGATCGTCACGTTACTGTGAATGGCCAGCGTTATCGCGCCATGATTACCGATTATTTTTGGCCCGAATTGGAAGATTTGGACTTGGACGACATGTGGTTTCAACAGGATGGTGCCATAAGCCACACAGCACACGTTACAATCGATTTATTGAAGAGTAAGTTTGCTGAGCGTGTTATCTCAAGAAATGGGCCAGTCGATTGGCCGCCTCGTTCGTGCGATTGAACGCCTCTAGACTATTTTCTTTGGGGCTACGTTAAGTCATTGGTTTATGCCAACAAGCCGACGACGTTGGAAGAGCTCCCGTTTCAGCCGAAATGTGTGGCCGAGTCATCGAAAATTGGGTCCAACGAATCGACCACTGCAAACGTGCTCGCGGTGGCCATATGAACGAAGTCGAGTTCCATTCATAAATGTTTTGATTGTACTTCAAGCCGATAATAAAGTTTTTGAAATATCTCAAATGGTTTGCGTTTTATTTAAAAAAAAAGTTGTCAAGTCCTTTTTGGAAAACCCTATATTTAGCTCTTTGAATTCTCTCATAGATCAATCCTTTATTTCCAGCCCCATCTCCAAACCGCTTTACGGTAAACTAATCAACCTGAATACGTGGGAGGAACGAAGAGAAATTCATAAACTCCTTTCGGGTACCAGTGACTACCCGACTTTCTACAACTCTATCTTATTTAGCTCAAACTACTCCCGGTACCCGTTATGATTCCAATGAACCTATCTCTCACATGCTGCGACGCGTTAATAAGAATATTAACGATTTTAACTTAAACGTCAACCTACATGCCTAAAACTCTGTCAAACTTGGTAACCTTGTCTGTGCTCCAGTATGGTTTCTGTCAGAATAAAATATAAGGATATTAAGACGTATCAGGGCAAGGCTCAATTTTTTTAATTACAGGCAGTAAATATCTCAATTATTGCACTGGATCCCTAGGGAGACATGATTAGGTGACCTTACTCGACACCGAAATTCCCATCCGTACCTTGATTGCAACAAAATGAAGATCAGTTGAAATCGGCTTCTCGGAAAATTCGGACATAGAGGATGCTGACAATTGAGGATGCTGACAATTGAGGATGCTGACAATTGAGAATGCTGACAATTGAGGATGCTGACAATTGAGGATGCTGACAATTGAGGATGCTGACAATTGAGGATGCTGACAATTGAGGATGCCGACAATTGAGGATGCTGACAATTGAGGATGCTGACAATTGAGGATGCTCGAGGAGTGTCTGGCTTCGATGGCGGATTAATTGATTGATTATCAATTGATTAAAAACAGAATACTACGCTGCATCTATGGACGAAAGGTTTCCAACCAGAAAGAAAGGAAAGGGGAGGAGGTTTGTTACGTTTGCGGGAGAAAGTAATAGATTGACACTTTGAAATGTTAAGGTCGAGGCAGTTCTTAGAGCACCAGGTGGAAAAGCTGTTGAGATCCGATTGAATGAGAGAAGTGTTGTATTTTCCTCCGAAGCTACGCGGGGAGGTGGCACGTTTTATTTCCTGTAATTTTATAATGTGTTTTTATAATTCATGATGCACAAGGATTTTTCCCATACTTACACTTTGTGTGTCCTCCCCGTTCAAGCGTCGCTTCTAAAATGCCGGAAACTGTCGAGTTCGATTGGTCTTAAGGCCCAACCATAATAGACAGGAGCAAGCAGAAGCAAGCAGAGGGGAATGTCTTCTTACATGCAAAGCATATGATATGCCCACAATGGCCAGATGTGACGATTCGTTAAATGTTCGTTAACTGATGCGAGCAGAAGGAAGGTCTTCTTGAAAGAAGACATGACGGAAGGAATTTTTGACAAGTGACATTTGAGGTTAGGAAAGAGAAAAAAGATAAAATAAATATGGAATACGAGCTTGTTAACAAGTTGATTTCACTTGTGCAGGACAATAAGTGTCTCTATGATAAAGCAGATGGCTTTTATTTCAATAAAAAGGAAAAAGCCAAAGCCACACCGAAAATAAACAAATCGAATGAAAACAATTTGACAGTTCCTTTCCTTCTGCTTGCTCCTGCTTGCACCTGTTCATCATGGGTATCGTGACGGTTCGTTGAAACAGAGGGGAGAATTTCGTTTGGTTCTGACATAAGCTTCTGCTTGCTCCTGTCTATTATGGTTAGCCCTTTAAAACCATTACAATCCACTGAACTTCAATGTGGAACAATATGTCGAGTGGCTGCGCCGAACGCTCTACTATTATGACACTTGACACTTGAGAGGACACACACAGCGCTTACAAAGTTTTTTTTTTTTTTAATGGAATAATTTTTCAGATTCCACAACAGGAAGACTCATGTTCTGAGGTAACGATCTTAAAGAATTTAGCATCGTCGGCATATAGAGAGATGTGGGAATGTTTGATAACCATTTCAATATCGTTAATGGTGAGGATAAAAAGAAGCGGGCCTAAATGACTGCCTTGGGGGACACCGGAGGAAGCAAGGAAGGGGTAAAACCAAAGCGGAAGTATGGGAAACACCTATAATTCACGAATACCGTGTGGTAACAGTCAACACAACAGTTTGAACGACTGAACAAGAGGAGAGAGAATTCTCTCACCCGTTTAGACAAGCGCAATGTCGAATAAAGCTACTGGCGCTGGCGGATTGCCTACTACACTATTTAAAGAAGCTGGAGATAAATTGTTTGAGAATATGTACCAACAATCTCAGTATCGTTCGTCTGGTCAATAGACTTTTGCATCGATAAGTCAAATATTCAGGCAGATCTTGAAGAAGACTCACACATTTCAGGCCTACAAACACGCAGTATATAGAAACTAGCTATGCAAGATCACCCTGATCTAATTGTCAAGGACATCGTCTGTCACCTATTGGTACCATAATTAAAATCTGACGCAGAATAATTTTTACCAACCGTTTCTTCTTGGGGCTCAAGAGGCACTTGAGAAGTAGAACAGACAACTACAAGATGGCTCAAAATATATCACCCTTTCGGATGACGCTATAACTTGTACATATGGCGACAACTTTAAGTTTTGTAGAATACTCGTCGACAAGCCATGGAAAGCTTTACAACTCAAAATCGTGGAATACTCCGTGATATGTTTCTGCGGAATAATTTATCAGTGCCTTTGATGCAACGTGAATTTCTGCGCAGATTTCAGATCGTCCTATGCCAAATGGTCAAACACTGAAGAGTTTGGCAATTCCCCTCGAAGATGCTGGATACTGAAGAAGCTACCGAAGAGACTCGCAGTGCTCGTTTCGACGAAAATATTGCATCGACGTTTTGAAGGATGCGTTTCCAGATTGTCCAATATTTCATTTTGCCGATTTACGTTGATTTAGCAGTGCCAGACTTTTTCTTTTTTTCTTCTGGGGATATTTGAAGTAACGGGTCTATCAGAACAATCTATCATCTGTCTTTAGACACTGGAGGCTCTCAAAGAGTAAAACCGACAAAAGTTATTATGAATTTCTGAAGTTATTATTGTAAGAAATAGTGAGTGCTTTTGGACCACCCTCTACAATATTTATAAAACCTTAATAACCACGGTTTTCCTGTATGGTGCAGAGACGATTATGTCTAAAGAGGATGATGCCCTCTGTCCGATTCAAGAGAACAATTCTGCAATTATTTGGTACCGTTTGTGGAGAGTGGAAAAAATGGTACAACTTTCTGGTCGTTTAGTGATTTTAGTCGGACGTCTAAGAATAGGTCTACCTCATCTAAAATGGTGCAAACAAGTGGAAAGGGACCTCAATCACTTGCGAGGTGGCACAACTAAAAATCGTTGAGGTTAGAGAAGCTTGTCGGTTGAGGCCCAGTCTTACCCTGAACTACATATAGTGCAATCTAAGCAAACAAAAATTATCGTTTATCTTAGTCAATCATTTCTAGATCTTTTGAGCATTTTGAAATTACAACATCACTCGATAAAACAGGCTAACTCTCATAGCGTTTTTGTCAAAGTTAAAATAGGAATATATTTTTATATTATTGGACGAACCAATCGGTTTTATCTTCGATACTTAAGTTTCTTATCTTTCACTAAGCACAGTTTTTATAAAATTGACATTTATAACAGCATTAAGCTTAATGGCTGTACAACACTTTATCTATAATGAATACACTTTATTGCCCTTAACATTCCCACTTTGAATAAGTTGCTGTGATTAGGGCACTACGGTCGCACGTCGGGTATTAATTTGACTCATTATTAAAAAAGCACTTATTATGATGACTTTACGGTTCACTTTAATTTAAAGTATAGTCAAAGAAGACAAAAGGAATTAAGTAAAACAACTTGTAAAGAGCTAATAACTTGTTTTGCAATCTACTTGCTTACTTAGGTGATACAAAAGTCCGAGTTAGATCGATGACTCATCAAACATGTCCCTCCACCTACATCAGTCTTTCGATAGCTGTCTGACGTATAGCACGTCTAGACGAGGCAAATGTGATCCGGTGCGTCATCTTTCAGGGTTGGACTCAAAGACTCTTCGGACAGATGCTTGAATACCCATACACTAACATGACCCATCTATCGCATCTTTGTATCAATAGGCGCATGACTAGGCAGATGTTTCCGTACAGACCGTACAGTTCTTGGTTGTATCTTCTCCGCCATTACCCATTTTCACAAAACTGGCTTTTCCAGGTCTTTTTATCCGCCCCTGGCATAACATGATCAGAATGATAAGACTTTTGCTGCCTTGGTTTTTCGAGAGAGTGTTTCGAAGAAACAGAGGCCGATAAGAGTAATTCTACGTTTTATGTCTGCACTGCTGTTGTTGATACATGCTGGCTTGCGGTCAAGCTTCTTGACTACCTCTATTTCTGTCAATCCGTATATTCTGGCCAATACATTGGTGGTATGTCTTTTTTTTAGAACAGCATTTATTGTTTTGCACTCATTTGCCCTTAAACCGCTTCAGTCGTGTGTGCTCCAATCTCTCAAAAGTTTCATTGAGTCGATTCCAATTACGAGTAGTCGGATGAACTGGAAATATATTATGGTTCTTGTATTGACCAGCGATTCTTGTACGATATTTTCAAGAACAATGTTAAACACATCACATACTAGGGCTTCGCTTGAAAGCGTCGGTTAGATCACTTTCAACTCTTATGGAGCGTCGAGAGTTTTACAACGTCATCCTACACAGATTGACGAGTTTGGTTTGGCAAAGCTAGTGCTGGTGCTGTATGACTCTATAGCTTTAAAGGTGACAATTTGGTTATGAGTGTCGATCTGGAACTCTTTTGTTTTTTCCAGGATTTGCCATAGTGCGAATATTTGATTTATACCAATCAGTTTATTTACAAATGGTTTCAGGCGTTGGAGCAAAATTGCAAAGAAGATTTTGTATGCGATGTTCAGCATGTTATGAAACTTAAGTTTTGATGCCCATCTTGCCATCCAAATTTGGGGGACATCATTATTTTCTATCATCAAAGGAGACTTCATGACCGTGATGTGTTATACAGTCTTTCATGTCCTCAGTATTGCTTGCGACTCTACTAGTCTTTGCATATTTTAAATAAAATATTCGGAAATAATTTCTGCAGAAGCATTTCTGTACTTTAAGTGTAATTATTCATTCAAGCCATTATTCTTTCATCTTTCTTCTTTTGCTCATAGAGCTCAAGAGCTGCTCAGGTTTTGCTGTCCAAGTTTTTCTAAATGTCATTTTAATTACCATGCAGACAGTGCCGACTTGACCGTAAGTTAAAGTTAATCTTTACACCCAGGAAGTTGTTCGAGATGTAACTTCATTTAAGGTTGCGGCTTATAATTTCTTGATAATAGAGCTTTACCAATGGTCCGCACACTCCAGTAGCATCATTGAGAGCAAAAAGAGCCTCTCAGACCAAATTGACCTCTTTCCATTAGTTTCCAGTGTCGTACTCTCCGAGCTGGATAAATGTCACTTTTCACTTGCCGAAACCATCTGGGTCGTTCCTTCAACTTGGGCCGGAGCTTTGATGTCCATTCGCTTGACTGTAGTTCCTAGAGTTCGTGGTTGATTCCGGGATGATTTTTTTTGTTTGTAATTAATTTTATTGTTCTTGTTCTCTTCTTACTTACTGGCCCTATGCTGGGACTCTGGCGTTCTGTACATTCTAAGACAGACCCTAAAGCGCTATCTCTCGAACACACGAATCTTTTCCATATAAGTTGGTGCTACATTCAACCATACCGCACAACCATGCGCGATGATGGGCCGCCTTAGGGCCATGTAGCATATGATTTTTACCCTGCGGTCAAGTTGACTGCTTTGAAACATATTCCTTGTCATACCGAGGGCTTTCTAAGCTCCAGCAAGACAAGCGTCTATATGTCTATTGAAATATGGAAACAGGCAGATTTTTTTTTGTTATAATTCGTGCAGGTTCAAGAGTGTACGCTCTTATGGTGTCTGTCACACAACCCGGACGGGGTGCAGATGGTTTGTGTCGAAGGTGTTCGTTCACTACTCGGGTGGCGGGTGGTTGTCCTAGATAGGATTTGAGAGATTCCACTGAATTTGCGTTGGTTGTAGTTCACAGTAACTTGTTTCCATGTCATTAAGATGTTACATTGGAAATGCACACACGGAGTATGAATTTTAAAGTGATTTTATGCTGCGAGTGTTATGCCTTCGTCATCATTTTTTGATCATCTCTCATTCCCAACTGATGTTGTTACACAATTTGTCCGTATATGAATTTATATTGACTTTGGAACGACATGAACTATAGACCTTCGGATCAACAGTCGGTGATGATAACCATTGAACCACGACCACCTACAGATACCAAGATGACTAACCGCGCTTCTCATCCCTAATGGTTGCGCCCATGTTGAGCAATAATCGTGAATTTTGTCCAGTTCTTTCTGGTATCTATAATCTATAATATATAATATACATATAACGGACTCCTAAACATCCAACTTTTAAAAGTTAGTTTTTAACTTCCAATCATCGCAATATTTCTTAATATGGTCGCAGTCACACTGCAGCATTGTACTGATGACCTCCATTTTTTGATCTGTACACTACTAAATCATCTGCCTACGCTATAAAGTGGCTGAGAAAACCTACAAGATCACTTGTCTAGATGTAAAGCAATATGGGGGAGTTAACCGCCTATGTTCAAAGTGACATTGTTACATTAAAACTTTGTTCCCATAGTCTTTATGGTAATCATATTTAGAAGATGATTTGGCATGGATAATCTGGTAAGCTTATAGAACAAACCTTTTAACAACACGGTGCCGAAGACCTTTCTTTGCCTTATTCCACTGATATCGGAAACCAGTTTTGGCACAGCGTGAATGAACATAAAAAGTAGACTATACCGTGATATTTCCAGGTTAATCTTGTCTAAGCCAGGCGGATGAAGTTCCTTTTAGATCTAGAATAACAGTTTTTTGACCTGCAATTTCATTTCCCGTTTCTTGGATCGCGCTCCTTTCTGCAAAATACTAGAAAGAGTCTTATCTCTCTTAGTAAGCCAGACAAAGGTCTTATTGAGACTGTTGACTACCTCATAGTCAACTATGACCGACGACTTAATGGCCTCTTAAATGAGAGCTGCAGATAATGAGTCGCGAAATGATCTCGAAATTCTACAGACGCTGTTCCTAACGCCGGAATCGCTTATATTTTCTTTAACCTGCACCAAGAATCTTTCTTGCTAATTAATCATAATAAAAAATAAACAAAATATACAGAGCCACGTCTTATCACCGAATGTATCATCAAAAACATTGGTCGCATGTCCATTGTTTAGGCAAAGATCAGTCTCACTTCAGCTTATCACAAATTGAGTTGCGCAACCAACACTTTGTCTTTTATGTCCTATTGCAATCGACATTTAGGGTACAAAGCTATTGAGCTTGACCCCTCCGCTGTCTTATATTTTGCTCCTCGTTTTCAGACGCCTATGATTGGAGCACGCTTCGACAAATACTCATCGATTATAAGACATTTCCGAAAATCATTCCAATCGCTCGTGTGGCAAAGTTATTATTATCATTATACGCGTACCATGTCTTGGAAACGTGAACATTGACACGAAACGTTTGAATGCATTGATTACAGAGTGAAATTGAATAATGAAAAAGAAAAGTTGGAATAAAACCTTATCAAATATCAGCTGTCGTGGTTGAAGGACATTCCGTTTTCAAGCGATTTGTCAAGGTTGATGGACATACGAGTACATGGTATAAATATGCGTGTCGAAAATATTGAAGCACTTAGTAGACGTACGGGGACGAGATATTAAATCGCTTTATCCGGATGTCGTATGGTAAAAAAGGAAAAAATACACATGTGTGACTCACTATCCCTGGTTAACAATGCTGTGACCTGTCGAACCTATTAAGCAATGAATGCAATTAGTGGCATATTTTCCACGACTTAATGAACGAGCGTGCCTAGCCTGATACTCACACGCGATTAGCGTGTGGCATTTTGTAAGTTTATTGGGTCCGATAACAGAGATTTGATTGTAGCTTGGCTGTCCGTGTGAATAGCTCTTGAGACCCTCTATACCTCTTGAATATAACACTGTGGCGATATTTCTCACTTTGCACACTTTGAAAGTCTGGAAGTTGAAAGATTCTGATAATCCATTCTTAATCAATGCCATGTTCACTTGTGTGTCCAAATCTTTTGTAGAGGCATACAGAGTCCTTCCTAATAGATCTTCGACCAGTCTAGGCAGCTACTATCCAAGTAATCTTGGCTGTCATGTGGGGGTCTTGTTTTAAGTTTCATTCCAAAGTTCACAAGCTTATTGATAGCAACTTTGGCCCGACCGGATCTATGAAGTTAATGTGATGTTGAAGCTTTCACTCAGCGTCACCATCATGACTCTGCTGTAGTCAGATGCCTCAAGCATTTCACTACAGGGCCTTACCGTTTTTATCAGCCCAAATGAATTGTACACTCAGACTTCGTTTAAGATTGGGGCATATCATAGAGGTTTGCCGTTTGGGCTCAGTAACCTCTCAGGCTAAGGTAGACGACGAATCATCAAGGAGGATATTTGAAAATCAACAATAAAAAATAGACAGTAGGTTGATCATTATCTAGTTCAAGGAGTCATTGTTTGCGGAAAGCTTATTGGATGCACTGTGCAGTATCATATCATGTTCTTTGGTCATATTGTACGGAACTCAATAAATTAAAAAATAAGGCTTTATTGTGTTTATAAATATATAGATGGTGCTCTAGACAACGCTTGTCGAGCTTTTACTATGACTTTTTTTATACTCATTGCTGCCAATTGACTGCGGAGTGAAGGCCTATGGTCGCCTAAGGTTCTAAGTTGTTTAGAGTAAGTGCTAGTGTGATAGCAAAATTTCAGTTGCCTGATCCAAGATCTGTCTTGGATTTTGTAGACTCCCGGTAATCGAATATACAAATTCAATTCCAACGCATCATAAGAGACTAATATTATAAACCCTACCATGAACTAGTGAAGCTTAATGGCTCCTCTTCACCCCAAAATCTTGGATAAGTGGGGTTTTGATTTGAACATGGAAGCGGGAACTACCCTGAGGGCGCCTCTCCCAAGTAGAGAACGTAAGGTTCAATAGGATGATATCGAATCAAAACCAAAGAGACGATGAGACATATTGGTGGCTTGAGAAAGCCACCTCCTAATAATAAAATCGGCCCAAGATTAATAACTGGCTTAATGTTCATTAGTTTTGTGTTAGACATAAGAGCCTACACATAGGTATAGTAAGCTAGTTCTAAATATGTAGTTAAAATAAAGAGATGATAAAAACTAGCTGACTCAACAGACGTCGTCCTGACTTAGCCAAGAATGTTCCAGATTAATGTCCAGATTAATGCCGCAACCACTCAACGACTGCCCTGCGATTTTTTTATCGACATTGCGAATGGTAGCCGCACTGGAAAAAGCAACCGTTTGAAGTCAAATGGCATATCTGTTGGAATCATCGAAATGCTAGAATTCAGACACCTTCTTCTTTGTAATGCCCCTTAAGAATTCGATGACTTTGTGCTTCACCGCAAGCCGAGTACCATTACAAAAATATATATTTTGCAACATAATCATTACCAAGCCAAGTTTCAATTTCAGATTATGAGGTAATCCGGTAATCCGGGCAATTCCAGCGAGTTTAGAAATTCCATTGGATGGTGAACACCATCATCTTGGCTGGTGACGGAATCAACTGATTTATATGTGATCAGTTTCAGGAATTTCATTTTGAATTTGGAAATTCAATTCGTTGACATCAACATTATTTGCAGCGAATATTGCACATTCGTTCAACCAAACATGATTTTTATAATTTTGAGCAATACCTTCTCGATGTACCTGCAGGCTATGTTTGTCGGAAATCACCTGCTAATCATCAGAAAGAATTATCGCACCATCCGGTTTTAATAGTTTCTTAAATCTTGCACCGTGCGCTCTAATGCCTCCATTGATATTTTATGAACAATTGTATATTCATCCCAAACAATCAATTTGCATTTTCAGAGCATGGAGTATAGACTCAAGATACTCGCAACAGATAGTCCGTCGTATCCTAGTAGCGGCTCCTATCTGGATCTCATGCTGCTTGACGCTCGACTAAGACTGGCTGACACGAACGAATGGTCTACTAACTGTCTACGGACCTTCGTATATGACAGTGACCATTACGAGAACGCTCACTTCGAGTGCCTCCTTCCCACCGTCCAATAAGAACCTGTCAAACTATGAGATTGACAGGTACCTTAAACAAATGGACGATATCATTAAACAGACAATGAACGGTACGATACCACGCCAACGACAGCACGATACCACGAATATATACCGAAACGCGACAATCGACAATTTCGGAGAAACAATCAGAATGACATTTAGGATCTGAAGCTTCAGAGAACGTCAGACAATGAACGATTGCATCGATCGAGAGAGCGCCATCTTGGATGATGATTTGTTCGTGATCGAGGATCCCAAGGAGAAGGTGGCGACAATGGGAGCTGAATTCCAGGAAGTGTATACGCTAAATGAGAGCATTCGCCCAAACCGCGACCTGGAAAACAGGTCACTTCTACCTTCAAAATGATATATGTAGATCACTGGCGATCAGAGAACCTTGGTTTTAACAGGTTCAATGTTGATTTCATGGCAAACAGTGCCGATGAGGGGGCGAATACTCTGTTAATTTCTACGGATGATCTCCATATGATCTTCGAGTCATTGAAAAGAAAAAAATCCGCGGGAACCGTCGGTATATTCAATGTTGTGCTTAAACACCTTCCGCCAGTGGCTGTAGAGAGATACAACATTCTGTTCAACAATGCACTGAATAATGCATACTATCCAGTGCACTGGAAAACAGCGGTGATGCAACCAGTCCCCAAGAGGGGTAAAGACACCTCTAACCCAGCAAATCTTCGGTCAATAAGTCTCCTTCCGAGTATCAGCAAGGTCTTCGAGAAGATGGTCCATAGAGCCCTGTCGAAATGGGTTGACGACAAGAAAATCATCCCGGATTACCGGATTACCAATTCGGTTTCAGGCCATGACACTATTCATGCCGCGTCGAAACTTGTATCTGATATCCAATGGAATAAATGCAAGAATCAATGCAAGTCTGCCTGTCTGATTGACTTGTTAAAAGCTTTCGACACCGTATGGTTAGAAGGTCTTGATTACAAGCTCAGTGGGCTGGGCATAAGTAAACCATTGCTATATAAGTATAATTTTTGACATATTAAGAGGTAGAAAGCTCGTTGTGAAAATTGCCAACGTGACTTCTACCCAAACATTTGAAATCAAAAATAGACTGCTACAGGGTACGGTAAATTCGTCGATCCTTTTTAGCATTTACCTAAGTGATCTACTTGTTTCTCTTCACCACTCTATAGCGTACGCAGATGACCTAATGGCGTACAGATCAGGCCAAATTCTCTATCGTTGGGCCGAACGGGCGTCCACTGGCTAGACAAAGTGTAGTCAGATACCTTGGGATCGTGCTGGATCAGTATATATATTTTGACAAACATATACAATAGATGCTGCTCTGGTAAGGGCCCGGGGCGCTTTCGCTCTGACAAGATGGCTGTTTCATAGCAGCCAACATAGCTTTAATCAGACCCATGGTTGCCTATGGATGTCCCGTCTGGTTCAATGTGAGAGCCAGCTTAATGGAAAGGATTCGGATGTTTGAGAGACAATGTCTCCGGACTTGTCTGGAGTTACATAGGACACCTGATAGGACATCCGAATCTGAGTACACGAAATTTTACCCAAACGAGGTCCTATACAATAGGGCCAGGATTGTACGGGTGAATTACTTTCTGATAAAGCTGATTCGAAGCCACGTTGCAAGAGCAATGACTTCGGTCAATAATCTGATCTCCGGGGCTTACTACGTCAACTACTTGTACCATAAGAGAGTGCGCCTTAACAGCTTTGTTCCACGAGAGGCATTTCTCTATGTAGATCAATGTGGGCTGATCCAGGATAGACCAGCGGTACCGCTAATCTTCCACGTAACCCGCAATTCCGTGGAACGGCGATTCCTCTACGAACGTGATGTCGCGCTCCGTGAGCCCGAACGCCTCAGGTTTAGTAGATCGGTGTCGCGCCGAGATCGGGGAGACATCGTCCGTCAGAATCAACGCTTTTAGTGGCTGGAGTGAACTTCGTCAGTGGGACTCTTAATTCATATAGCCTCTTCAAGACAAAGCCTTCCAAACGCCAGTGGCAGGCTTATATAAGCTAGGTTAGGCTAGGGTAGGTTAGGGTAGGTTATGGTAGGTTAAGGTAGGCTAGGGTGATGGGTAGTTTGTTTTTAGTCAAGCATTAGGTCGAAAGGCATAGTTTAAGTTGTTCTATATACTTTAGAGCGTCCGCATAGGGCCAGTAAGGTATTTTAAGTTTGTTAAGTTATTTAAGCTTGTTTTAAGCATTTTTGTCTAGACTAAGATAGCCCTAAGTAAAAATTAAATAAAAATGAATTTGAAAAAAAAAATCAATTTGTATTACTGTAACACTTTGGCCACTGCAGAGTTCTTCGAAATATTGCAAGTTGGATTTTCATCTATTTGTGGCGAGGCAACTTAAGTGCCGAATGCTGCTCAATCTGTTCGATCACCATCCAAAAGTGTAGCTGCAATTCCTGAAGAACCAAATGCAAATGCAATTCTATTTTGCGATCGAATCGTTGCTAAAATCAATGATATCAAAAATGTTTTTCCAGGTTCTTCGGGAACATCTAAGAAGAAAATTCCTCCAGTTCCATCGTTTGGGACACCTCCGATTGGGATATCTTTCAGCGTAGAGTCTTTCGGCTTCACGATCTCGACCATTAGCTAAACCGTAGCAGAAGTGCATGTCCGTTAATTCTTCTCGAGAGTATGAGTTTGACATCGTAATGTGTTGATGAGTTAACATCCAATTTGGAAATGTTTTTTTATTAAAAATGCGATGCCTTTTATTTACATTTGGGTTGCAAATATTTTGTTTTTGAATAAAGAAAAATTGCGGTTTTATTGTCTTAAGGTCCTACCGGGTAGAACCCATCGGCGGCGGGCGGACTCAGACGAGGCAGTTCAGTTTTCAGGCGTTATCAATGAAAATAAAGGATTAATCCAGGGTTATTCCAATACTGTGTCACTTTATTGTATCCTCATAAAACTACGAATTTTTTTAAAAATAATAAAAAAGAGGTCAATGTTTCATACATTAATTTGCCTACAAGTCCAGCCACGTTAAAACAAAAAAAAAGGTTTTTCTTAGAAAAAAATGGTTCGGGTTTTTATTTAATTTCTCAAAAACTACAAAACATTTTTGCATCCGGTTTTCTGTTTTTCACTAAAAACTAATAAGAGAATTTAATTTTTGAAAAAAAATTAGTACTTAATTACATACAATTTTGAAAAAAAATTGTTCGAAATTTTTTTTTTTAATTTTTTTTTTCAAAATTTTGAGTTTGAAAATTAATTTCTCAAAAACTATTCCTTAAAACAACTTCGTTTAAAAACAAGATGAAAGAAGAGGTTTCTGGCTTTACAAAAAAGTATATCACGGCATTGTGGATGTAAGAATGTATATAGAAAATTGCCCCTCCCGGCTAAACGGGGGGGAATAGACCCTCCCTTCCCATACAATTTGTATCTTGTCTTGACCAGACCTACACGCTCTAGCTTTTTGGTACACTGCTCGTGGGACACCCTGTATAGAAGATAAATATACTTTATTGAGATTTTGAGGATATTTTATGGACATATTGAAGAACATTTACTGAAATTTTCAAACATTTTTCTTAAACAATCCTGGAGGTCACAATTTTTATCAGAAATCAATTTTAAGAAAAAAAATACATTTTTTTCATAAGTGTCTCTTCTATTTGAACTGCACTTTCACAAAAAAAAAAAAAAACGTTCAAGTTTTTTTTAGAATTTGAAAATTAAGTACGATTTTTGACCGTTTTTTTTTGTTTTTTTTTTGCAATAAAACATAAGTAAAAATGAAGATATTATTTATGATTAAGTTCAAATAGAGCGTATATATATAAAGAAAAAGTGTGCTAACGTTCCTCTGTGTCTCTTTCACTGTATACTCGTACATACTTTTGAATGACTATAGCTCCGAAAGGACGCTTGCTCAAATGCTTATAATTTTTAAACGGCTTGGACATTTTCAGGGTATATTATTGAATAGTTGTAGAATCGATGATGAAAAAAAAATTTTTTTAAATTTTTTGAGACCTTTACAACTATTACCCCCCTTAAATTGTTGCGAACATCTAAAAAAAATTGTCGAATCGGCCCAGTAGAATATTAAAGCAAACAAAGTAATATTATATCCAATTGTTAAATATCTAAATTACTTTTAAAATGAAAAGAATAGCTGTAAATTTCCCATGTTTTTTAAACCTTGACTTAAATTAAGGCAACAAGTTAATACAATAACATGTCATAATCACGACTTCAATAAGCTAACAAAAGCATGTTCATATAGAAAAGCATGCCGAAAGCGTACAATTTTTCTTATATTAATTAGGGATTATCATGGAAACACTATCACTCATAGTAGGAAACACATTCTTTGGGTAAAAAAAAAATTATGAAAACAATACATGACAGAATAAAATTACGTGAAATTTTTTTTTTGTTATTTTTAAAAAAATATTTGATAAGAAATCAGCAAATCTTTTTGACGCTTTTTATAACTTGTGTACGCGACGGCTCTCCCAATTTTAATCTTTAGAAGTCGAATGGTTTTAACAAAAAAAAATGTTCCTACATGAGAAACAAAAACATTTTTTTTTTTTAATTCCAGTTCTTTTAAAAGTTAGTATCAGTTGTATACATAGGAATCTGAAGCTTCGATTCTTGTTCAAATTGCGAAGTTTTATTTCAGAAAAATGTAACAAAATTGTATTGCCGAATGCCAGCTAATTTATAATCGTCCTCGTGACAGAATACAAATTTCGGGCTGGAAAAATTGCACGTTTCAAACAACTCACTTTTTGTCTCTTCTGAAAGATCGGAAATGGCTTTATGAGTTGCTACAAAAATTGCGAAGGTTAATGTTAAAATGAAAGATTGGTAGAGGATTATACAGTCAATGGTATCGAAAAGGTTCCTGCAAATGAAGAGAATGTCGGATATTAAAGTTTAAAGCAGTCGTGATATAGAGGTTGAGACAAAGGATTGTTCCATTGCAGACCTTGAAAAGAAGAATTGAGGAAACGGCATTAGATGCTCTCGATTTTGAAAATGTGAATATGTTTGTAAGGATACCACACTTAAGAGGCGTATTCAAGAAGGGGCCGATCAAATGTTATGGAGAGGGATCGAGTCAATAGGCGTTAGAGAATTCTTCGACCATCGTTTTATATAACTAAATTGGCTTTTAGAACTATACCACCGATAAGTCTATGGCTATTGAAGTCCTGGTCATATAATATGCTTAGGTCGCGAATCACTTACACATTACGCAACGGTAAATATAATTTCAAAGAGCGAAATCCTCAATGGAGGATCAACACAAGTCAAATACTCGTATCTCCATCGTTTCAGTATCCAGCACCTTTAATAGTTGATGGATATCTCGATGCACCAATTTCCCAAGTGGAGGTAGAAACGGTTATTGAAAATGTCAAAAAAGGGAAAGTGCCCGGGTATGATAGAATACGGTTTAAATATTTTAGATACCTTACATCAGAATTCTAACGGCTGCTTACTTCAAAGTATAACAGAATTCTCAAGACATCTGACCTGCGAGATTGCAAAAGGCGATTATTTTGTCACAAAAAAAAATTAGAGACTTGATGATCCGAATAACTATAGAGACTCAAATCTAAGCAGATCTTAAACGACCAAATCTTTTCGCTCATGATTATAGCCGAGATTTATAAAAGCAGAGGAAAAAACTGTGGATTTTCGGGCAGCTTTCGATTCAATCCCCCGGGAAGCACTTTTTTCTAAGCTGTACAAATATGGAATCTCAATCTGTCATCAAAGCAATGTACAATGAAAATGTTGCACAAATATGGGGCGGGAAATATCTATCAGATGGGTTTTGTACGTCGATGGGCGTTAAGCAAAGCTGATTTTGTGAATGGTGGTATTCTCGTGAGAAGAAAGAATATTCCAGGACTGATGTTCACTGATGATATAGTTTTCCCATCTGAAACTATAGACGAAACGCGGCTGATAATAAACAGGCTCCAACTCTACTGCAAAACCTGGAGTCGATCGGTTAATCTTTTCAAGTCAAACAAATTGGGATCAGCTTGCCAGGAGCTAAGCTACAATTCCAGTTTTTCTACCTTGAATTTTGCAAACTTTTGCCTGGATCTCAAGAACCACAGTAGCTAGGGTTCTAAAACCGATCGCTATGAGCTCAGAATCATGTACACAGCCAAGTTTCAGACTCATAGCCAATCGGCAAGTTTGGTTTAATATATGCATATGGACGGGCAGATATATGATTTATGTATGCGTACGAACGGACGGACAGACAGGAAAGTCTTTGCATAAGTCTTCCCTACCCCTGCTTTGCAAGGTAGAAGACTAAAATGAAGATATTCAGAAACAGTGGAGAGAGATATTCCAGAAGAGAGAAGTGGACTTTTGAGGAACATTTCAAATTACAGCTCGTGCAAGAACTTAGGCTGAACGACCTACTAAGGAGTCGAACAAGCGCCGTGGTGCAGTGGGAAGGGTGTGGGCCGCTGACGCATGATGAGCGAGTTCGGATCCCGATAACACCAACGCCATCGAATGATTATTTCGCGGCATCCCTCCTCGGTGGGGTACTGGCAAAACCCCCCGTTGTACACTTGCCTAGAGAAAGCTTCTCGGAATCGACATTAAGCTTTAGGTTCCGTTCACTTGTGTGAAAAATAAATCGCACACAACTTAAATGAATTAAAGATTCTTGATTCTGGCTCTTTATGAGCTGTAACGCGATCTAAGGTATCTCTCTGGCAGTATAATGGACTAGCATTTGTGTCTGAGTGCTCCAACAGATAGCAGAAGCCTCCAACAATAAAAAAAAAAAAAGGGTCGAACTTTCGATAAAAGGAAAGCTGAACGAAGTCCTGTATTTTTGTCGCCATATTTGAGCCGATGAGCAACCTTAGACTGTCAATGCATCCCGAAAAACGCACTGTTTGGTGAGGTTTATGATCCGACGGATTCATTGGACCCCATTTTTTCAAAGACGACCGTGTCATAGCACGCGAATCAATGGACCATTGCAGAAATGAGTTGGATTAAACAATTTATTTTTCGTTTTGGATTAGTGCCGGCTAGATCACGATTTAGATTTTTTTATAGGGATATGTATATCTTATATTAAGGTCTATTGGATGTGATGCACGAAGGTCAATTTGTGGTCTAAGTACACTACTAGGTACTTTACAGAACTGACCCACGGAATATTGCTGTTTTCTAGGCTTACATTTCCAGAAGGCAAGAAACAACTTAGTCTTCTTCTCGTGAAGAAAATGGCTGTACACTTGTCAACATTTATTTTTATTTTCCAAAGCTTATAATATTCAAAGAAAGATTGAATCCCGATTTGAGGGTTATTTTCTATTGTTGAGGCATAGTCGTGGGAAGAGTATAAGGCCAAATCGTCTGCGTTGAGTGCAATGTCACAGCTGGGAACGCTGGACATATCAGCTAGAAAAAATATTGAAGAGAACTGGGGCCAGGACTGAACCTTGCGAAAATCCGGCTGGGACTGGTTTTGTTGAAGAATAAGCTCCATTAAGATTGACTTTAAAGGAACTTTGTACAATTTTTATAAGATACCTAGGAAACTTAAATTTAATCAATTTATATATCAGGCCATTGGACCATATTGAATCGAAAGCCTTTTCAATGTCCAGGAGGACTAGGCTAGTTGTCTTTTTAAGGCTAAGCAGACGCTTCATAGCCCTGCAAATCCTAAGTATTTGGTGCGAAGTTCTGTGATTTTTCCTGAAACTGAACTGTTTAGCAAGAAGAATGTTAGTGGCACTAAGAAAGGCAACAATCTTAATTTTTATGACTTTTTCGAAAATTTTGCTAAAGGCATTTAAAAGGCTGATGGGTCTGTAACTGCTTGGGTTGGACGGATTTTTCCCGGATTTTAATAGAGGTACTACCTTGGCTTTTTTCCACTTAACTGGGAAATATAAAGTTTTTAAACAGGCATTAATTATAAATGTTAAGTATATCAAGGCACTTATTGGCAACTGCTTTATCACTTGATTACTTATGCGGTCCAGGCTAGGAGACTTATGATTTTTAGGTCCGAAACTATGAATTTTATATCCTCAATATTTGTGAACTCGTTAGAGGGTAGGGAAGTAGTAGAATTGTTTAAAAGAGATATTTCGTTTTCAACCTAAGGTTCAAAAGCAGATAAATAATTATTTGTCGTGGTATGATTTCCTAGGAATGTAGTGGCTAACATTTCTGCTTTGTCTTTTTTAGTTGATATTAATGACCCGTTTACTTCGAAGGTATTTTTTTACACATTATTTTAGCTACATTCCAAAAAGGTCTATATTTGGAGTCGAGCAATTGTTCCATAAAGAATTTCTGTACTCGTTTATTTGGATTGTTATTAAACGAGTGAATACGTTTATTTCATAGAAATCATTGATTGATATATACCTCCTGTCATTTTCTTCACATTAGATGGCGGGTGATAAACTTACAAGAGGTAGTCAATCTTGTAGTAGGTAGGTAGTCTTGAACATCGACGCAATATTTCCTCTTTGGTATTGTTTTATCGCCATTTCAACAAACAAAGCTCAACCGTTCAACGTCAAACAAAACACATAATCTGCACTTTTTTATTAAATTAAAGAACAAAGAGAACAAGTTGCATTTATGAACTGGTAAAGCTCAATCAAATGTGTATACGAGAAAGGATACCATTGTATACCATGTATCCTAGAAACGGACTTTTTTCAAATTGAAATCATATGACAAACTGTCACATTTCCCGTATTTGAAGTTCTGTTTGCTTATGAAACAATAGGATATCTTTAGAACCCATATTAAATACGATTGATTGACGAACGTAAAAGACGCGCATTTAAGAAAAAAACAAAAAGACAACGAAATTGCTTTCTATCAATTGCTGCAATATTTTTATATCTTGACATACTTTTTCTTCACAGTTTAAATGCCGGTGATAAACCCTAGAGACATGTGCAACCAAAAGCACATTTTTCAAAACACACCATCGTCTGTCATTTTTTGTCAAAGTAACATGTCTACATCGATCCACTTCCATGCATGTAAACGCGACGAACATGTGTTCTTGAACTTGAACCTAATCGGTGATCGCTAATCAGTAGTTGTTCAGTTTTATTTATTTTTTTCTCAGTACTAGTTGCCTCTTTTTCATGCAAGGCGACATCTAATCAAGTGCACAAGTGAGAGATCGACAGCTAAAGCACGCGAGAAACAACTCCGAGCGCCTGTCACCTTCAGCAAAAAACACTACGGAGTACTAAATCTTTGCACAGCTCTATCAGGCGGAGCACACAAATCATATGGTGTGAAGTTTTTGCGCATTTTGAGCTTGTATAAGATGAGGTGACACTTGTCTGGTTGTGTACATGCAAACAAACACAACTCTGGCTTTATCGGCGGCGGCAGAACTTTTTTTTTCTATCGTTCTTTAGTGGGGAAAGCATTTCACTAGATTGCGAGAACATCTGGCTCTCATGCCATCATCTATTTGTGGTACAGAGCTGCCTTGGTTTTCGCAGTATCAGCTAACGCGATTTATAAACATTGTCTATAAGCTCAAAGCTCGTCGTACATCGATTTAGTCTTTTCCTAACTGTCGAACCGGTGTGTGGTCTTCTTAAGGTCTCATCAACGCTCAAGGCATAATTGACGAGGAAAAAAAAAGTAGAATAGAATGCATTCTAGTTAAATTGTAAATTCGAATCGACATCAAATCGGCAAAAGAAAATTTAATCACAAAAGAAAATTAGTGCATTTCTGTGTACAATTTCGAGTTCGAGTTTGAGAAAAAGCTAAATTCCTCACATCCTTGTTGGGAATATATAAGTAAATTGTGTAGTCGAATCCTTGGAAGTGCGTCCCTGTGTTGTATATTCAAAAGTAAGTACATAATAGTGTAAGTTGACCATATTGCTCTTGTATTATAGGTACCATCTCTACATCATGTAATTCAAGTTCATTGCTGACTGAAATGGGTGCCTTTTTCTCGGGTTTCACTTGAACAACAACTTTTCTCCAAGAATCGAACCATTGCCGCTTGAATAGAAGAGTACATGGTGCACGGTAAATAGAAGCAAAAAAAACAAAAACTGCTTCTTACTTACTATGCTGAGGGGGAGCATAATTGATTTGGAATTCGCACATTCGATCAGGGAGTAGGTCAAATTGTCAAAATCTCGTGGTTCTTCATATATTCCAATCGAACATGGGTACCATCAATTCCTTAACAAAAAAAACCAAAACCATGATTCATACCAATAGTGCCTGCCTGGGTACACACACCAAACATACTATCTACGTATGTACATATGTTTTAACTTTTCGCAGAAAGGTATAAGACTATAATTGCTATTTGGGATTTAAGCATTTTTCATATCAATGTCGGTTAACGATTTACCCCTACGAGTAGTGACGTAATAAAATCGCCTGATTGTAACAGCTGATTGCCCTGTTTACATGCTTTCTTCCGTTAGTAAGAGACTAAGCGACTTCTCGCAAAAGTTTACTTCTTTCTCTACAGTTATCGCATCTATGTGTGGAAGGGAGACAAAATTAGGTTTGAAAATCACGCCACTATCTCCTCATTTTTAAAATGTGTACATATGCGGTGCGGCGGTGTTTCATACAATACTTACATTGGGATCGCATTTCTTGTCGGTAGTTATTCTCTTGTACAGTCAGTCACAAATCAATCCCGTGGAGTGGGACAGCTTAGATGACCGCCCGCTAAAATCATTCTTCCTACATTGTCCATACTCAAATATCACCGGTAAGTGTACTGTGAAAATATTTCTAATCGCTTCGATAAACCTATTCTAATCAGATAGTATAAAGTTGACTATTATTATTCGGTGTGTTTTGGAAAATCGCATGAGAGGGGAATGCGCACTAGATCCATTCGAATGGATAGTGAAAAAGTACATGCATGTGTACCATATACACATCTATCGAGAGTCCATACCCTCCTTTGATATCGATTAAACCATTTTCGGATTTCACTGTTTTAACTGTTGAGAAGGTTATTTCTCTTCTGTATTGTGCCACACCGCATACATATATTTATGGTGAATTTACTGCTAACTGGATACGAGTATAGTGTCGTTTGTATTCTAAACAAATTGAAATTGCTTAGTCCTGAACTATTTGGTCATTAGATTATTATTTACGTAACCATCCGCGACGGATATTGTTTTGAAATACAATACGACCGATGAACTATATATCATATTTGATTGATTTGAATATACATATGGTGAGACAATCATCTGCACGTTTTGACCTTTCTGCGATGTTTGTTTGATTTGAAACTTTTGTTGAATTTAAAATCCAAAGTGCGAAAGACGTTGTGTGAGATTAAGCAAAAACCACCTAATCAAGTCGTCAGCATCATTAACACCGTATATCAACTGCATGATGATCATTTATGTGGTTTTGAATTATTTACTTTTTCTCGAATAGATTTCCGAATTGAATTTTGCTAGTCGCTCCCCAGAAGGGTGCTAGTGTAGTCGTCCATGCCTCCATAGAGTGGTCGCTGATCATTAATAGGTATTAAATTAAATTAAATACTGCAACTGAAAGGCACTAGCAGCCAAGTGTTTAACAAACACTTTCTCATTTGTCGTGATAAAGATCAAGTGAATATTTGCTCCTCGCATAATGGACTAGAATTATTGTGAATGTGTCGCGTCGAGTGCGTTTATTAATTCGTATACGAGTACATGGTTGTGGAAATACAAGTTGTTTTTTTTTTATTCATCTCTAATTCTCATTTTGTTGTCATGTCGATCATCGACATTACGCGTGCAGCTATGTGTATGATAAGATTCAAATTCCGGAAGTGTCAGGGTTTTGACCTTTGATTTGACTTTTGGTTTAACTGACAAGGCTTTAATGTTATATATCTAGTGATCAATATCAAGGTTGGACCATTTTCGTGATTTATTAGTTTTTCCATTATCTCCTTTCCCCGAATTCGCATACGTTGACAGTGCAAATGGCCAATTTTATCTTAATATTATTGACCGATAAACAAACTACCAAGCAATAGAAATAATTTCGACTAATTTAATTGTCGATTCTGACCATTTAACCTCAACAACTCGAGTTTATATTTTGGTTTTTCTTTATCCCCAAACTTATAGGGTCCCATAGTAAATGTAGGTCCAAAAATTATAGTAAATTCTAAGCTGATAGTGTTATTCGTAATACACGAATAGTATATTATCAACTCTCGAAGTCTTCTTAATTTATTTAAATTTTACAAGGATCTTTTCAAAGAACTAATAAGTTGGAAAAAAATCGTATGGACCACAAATTAGAGACATAACGCAAAACCCTCTCAAAAAGAATACACACGTATAGCAGCAATTACGTTTTTATCATCAATATTTTGTTTAAAAAACTTCATTGTCTAATGACTTATGTATATGCATCTACATACACTGCCTAGATGCAATTTACTGTCTGAATCTATCGTTTTTCTTGATATTAGCCTTGATATTACTATCCTTGGTTGGTAAATTTTTTAGCGAACGAGTTTTTTTTCTTCTACAGAGTTCGTCATCTCATATGGGTCGATGTAAATTTCGAATAATTTCAAAAATTCTCAACCGATTTTGGAAATTCAAAAACTTTTATTCAATTTAGACCTTTACAATTTATTTTGATTAATTTTTGAAAACAATATCAATTAAATGACCGCCTTTATTGCCGATGCAAAAATGAGCTCGTTTTCGCGCATTCTCCATGACATTTTCGAGCATTTCGGTCGAAGTCTCTGCGATTTCCGCACGAATGTTTCTTTTGAGCTGTTCTATTGTCTTCGGGCCGTTAGCATACACCTTGCTTTTCAAGTATCCCCAAAGAAAAAAGTCTGGAGGAGTCAAATCCGGCGATCTCGGAGACCAGCCAATATCACCCTTCTTTGACACCAATCTTCCAGGGAACTTCTTACGCAAAAGATTCATTGTTTTGTCTGCAGTATGGCATGTCGCGCCGTCTTGTTGAAACCAAAAGTGAAATAAGCCTTTTTTACGCATTTCTGGGACCACATAATGGGCCAATATCCACCGATGTCGATCGCCATCCACTGTATCGCCAACTTTGAAGAAATACGGTCCAATGATGGTTTTAGCGCATACACCGGCCCAAACAGTAACTTTTTGATCATATACCGGCTCTCCGTGAATAATGTGAGGATTTTCGGTGCCCCAGAAGCGACAATTTTATTTATTAACTGAGCCAGAGAGCGTAAAATGTGCCTTATCGGTCATCAAAATTTGTTGCCAGAACTCCGGCTCAGCATTAATCATTGCAACGACATTTTGTGCGTATGCCAAGCGCCGTGGCTCATCTTGTGGCAAAATTCTTTGAGTTATCTGCACTTTGTATGGAAATAAGTGAAGATCATCGTTTAAAATTCTCCGGAAAGTGGTCCCACTAATGCCTAACTGCTGCGAACGGCGCCGATATGACAAACTTGGGTCTTCTTGAACACTGACTTTCATATAGACTTTGAATAGATGAGTTTGAACACCGCGGACGTGGTCTAGGTTGCTCACGAGACCTTGCCACAGAACCCAATTGAAAAAAAAATTCGAGGCCCAACGACGAATTGTATCTTTTTTGGGCGCAACACGATCGCGATATTTTGCACGATACGCACGTTGAGTTAGCACAATCGAGCGTTAATTTTTAATGAATATTGAAACTATTTACGCGCGTTCTTTTGGTGTGAAGCGATTCATGGTTAAAATTGTACTGAATTTACGTTTCCAAAATGCTATGACATATGAAAATCGGTTGACAATTGTTGAAGTTATGCGAAGTTTACATCGACCCATATGAGATGGCGCACCCTGTATCAGAACCACTGATACAGGATCGGAGTGAACCAAAATCATCAACCAGGTCGCAAACAATAAGCTACACTAACCGGCACGACCTTAAATTAGTTTTAGTTGTATTTTCAGTGTGGCACTCCTAGTTGGTTCAGGTGTCTTGTCATCTGGGTGCTCCACCTTAAATCCGGGCGTCCTCTAATGCTTTTTCGAATCTTTACCGATCCCTAGATTGAAAACTTTATGGCCACTGTCCATTCGCTCTATATGATCGAGCTACCCTGGGATCCATAAAAGTTCAACTAAGCCGATGCAGCTTTTCTTTCACTCTCCGGTAACATAAGCGGTGACATAAATTTAGCCCAGAATTCTTTCGTGGATCGGCTAAAGGGATTTCATAAATTTTCGATGATATCCAAGCCTCTACGCCGTAGGAGGACTAAAGGGAGGTGGTCGTGGTGCAATGGTAATCATCACCGACTATTGAGCTGAAGGTATGTAGTTCAACTCCGTCCGTAATCAAGAACAATTCCTATACGGAAACACTGTGCAACAAATCAGTTTTAAATGAGAGATGATCGCAAAGTGCTAACGAAGGCATAACACTCGCAGCATAAGGTCGTTTCAAAATTCATACTCTGTGCGTACATTTCCCATATAACACCTTACTGACATGGAAACAAAAGAGTTACTGTGAACTACAACCAACGCAAATTCAGTCGAATCTATCAAATGCTATCTAGGACAACCACCCCCCGGAGAGTAGTGAACGAACATCTTCGACATAAACCATCTGCACCCCGTCCAGGTTGTGTGACAAATGAGCGTACACTCTTGAACTTGCATGAATTATATAAAAAAAAAAAAAGTTTACGGGAGAGGGCTTTATTTTTCCTTTACCTTTTAGCCCAGAGAAGCAGCGGTTGGCAAGCGTTATTTTACGTTGGTCTTTACCCAAAGTTACGTCTGCAAAAGATAAAGTTCCGCCTAAGACTTTGGTGATGCACTTCTTTCATTGGTTTTGTCCTCACTTGCCCCGTTATCCATCTTAGCCGCTTGTTAGCTGGTTCTGGGTATTTGTGCAAATTTGAAACAGATGGGGCCTTTTTAATATACTCGTATGTGCCACGCACGTACGACGCATATGATCATGCGTCGCCCTTATTTCATTACCGATCTTTATACAGCAGCGAGCATTCTCCATTGTTATAGTGCACAGACTGATGAGTTAAGCAGAGATGCTAAAAAAGGCATGGCTTTGTATAGCTCGTCTCTATAGACACTGTCACATACAGCTTTAGAGCCAATAACAATTGATATGTGTCTTTTCCAAGTCCTGATGTAGTGTGAATGTTTGTTTCGTCGCAAATTTTTCTGGCCTCAAACCACACAGAAACACATCAGATAGGTTACGAAAAGTTTCGGGAATCCCCTTATGAACCGTGTGAATGTTGCTGAGATTCCATTCATTGGGCATGTTTTCTCCGATCACATCTTACAGATAAGTTGGTGCATGTCCAGAGCTTCTTCAAATGTGGTCATAAACGGTCCGTCTGCGCCAGAAGATTTTTTAGCTTTGATATCGCTATATTAACCTTATTTAAAAACGATGGACGAAATTCTTTAAAGTCTTCATTCAGCGTGTATGGTTCGTTTTGCGTAAGAAAAGTGGTCTTCTGCCTCAACCTTGACTCCATTACAAATTATCTATGTTCATCTTAACAGACTTTCGCCATCTCTCTAACTCCTCACAATCTCCTTCCTTCTACGTCGAGTTCAGAGGGAATGGAGCCATGTACATATGTGCTTTGTTAACTTCTGTTTCAGTACCAGTATGCTTATTTTTTTTTCTTCTACTATCTGTTGGAGCACTCAGACACAAATAATGGTCCATTTTACCACCAAACAGACACCGTGTCTTTATTGTATTTTCCCTGTGGTCCGCAGAAAAGTGAGGAGAGGCTTCAGTGATGTAGAGTTAAGAGATTGAGCACACATCACGTCGGACCCAAGGGTGTACCACCGTGCGCGAGCGAAGGCGGGACAGTCGCCGAGAAAGTGTTGTGTCATTCTCCTCGCAACATGCAGCACGGGTAGGCGTCTCACTGATGCCAAGCACGTAGAGACGCTTGGCAACAGTGTAATGGCCCGTAATGACGCCTGTAAGCCTTCTGCAATCATCTCTCCTTAAGGATAAGAAAAATGTTGCCGACTTTTTGCAGACATCAGGGCGTACGCGCTTAGTCATCCTGCATCCTGGATATTCCCTCCATCTAATGTGCGCATTAAAGACCTAGTCGTTCATGTCAGATTTGACCGTGGAAGCAGGTAGACCTAAGGCGGGTTCAGGTCCTGAGAAAGCCTAAGTGAATTAAGTCTTCCCACTTTGTTCAAAAAGGTCTTGAGTTCATGCACTAATTTGGAGTGGGATAGAGGGTTGGTCACAGCTTTGAGTGCAGCTTGGCTGTCACTGCAGACGCATAATCCCTTTTTCCCTTTCATCTCTGTTTCACAACATAGTGCATGGCCATTAGGATTGCGTAAATCTCTGATTGAAAGGCAGACGCATATTTTCCTAACGAGAAGTGCAGTCGAATGTTTTCGCGCTCAAAGAAAACTCGAGCGTCGGATCCATGCCCAGTCCTGGAGCCATCTATGAAAATGCGAAGACATTGCATTCCAGGTTCAGTGTCTGGCCAAAGCCAGTCCTGACGCCATGGAAATGTGACTTTGTAATTACAGCGCAATAGGATGGCAGATGTCATTGCGTCAGAAGGCATATCCATGAGACAGGGGTCGTAGGATATTTCTGCCGCAAGTACACTTTCACTCCAATGCGAGTTGTACCAAAGACCACTTCTCTTTAGGTGAGACATGGATTTCAGTGCGCACCCTTTGATATATATGTCAAGGGATGGAAGATTCATCAAAACATCTAGTTCCCGGTGTGCTGGGGAAAGCCCCCGTGCAGCTCAGACAGACCGCTCTTTGGAGTTTGGTGAGAGAAGCCACAACGTGTTTGCGTGTTAGCCTGTTCCATCAAAAAACCGATGCATATGAGATTATCGGTCTTATCATTGCCGTGTTGATCCAAAGGACCTTTTTCGGCGATAAGCCCCATGTTTCGCCAAAGTCACCTTTGCAATGCCAAAAAGCTGACAGCGCTTTGGTGGTTTTGGACTCAACATGCTTTGACCAAAGAAGCTTGTTATCTAGGATGACTCCCAGGTAATTAGCTTCCTTGGATATCGGGATGGGAATGCCTTTTACAATAGCACCAGCTGAGTATGCTGGTATTTTTCCTCGTTCCAGTATGTTACTCAGTATGGAAACCGAGAGCATCAGAGGCTGCATCCTTAGCAGCTCTTTGTCAAGGTCTCCATTGTTGTTCTGTGGCTTTGTTCATAGTGGATTTTGACAAAGCTTCAGGGCGACATGATCGGCAAAGATCATAGCGGTCTCTTTCGATTATAGCTGATATAGTTGTATGTGATTGTCCTAAAAACCATGCGAGCATTCCGATGATAGATAGGCCTTAAGACCTTTGCAACACAGCCCGCCTTATGGAATTATTACCTATAGTACACCCAGCTGAACGATCATGTCGACAATAATCTGCTCATAATGCAGAATCAATATTTTTGCTCTAGGTTTTTACGATTTTAACACGTTCAGCGATCATCAAACGATCCATATTACAAAATGGCAAACCTTAAACTATAAATATACAGACTCGGATTGCAGTTCGGTTTGAATTATGTAATTGAAACAACGATTGCAAATCCAGGCGACGAATTGAATCACTGTACAAGGTGTCCGAAAGTGGTTTCTACCATTCGAAATGGCACCTCAGCACTGCTGGGCTTGAACCTGATGAAATTTCACTCTAACATTCCAAGACTTGCTTACAGACTTCCTTACCTGGATTATTCGTTATGTAAAGTTTTTTTCAACCAATTATTTTACTATAATCAAATCTCCTCTACAAGTCAGACTGGGTTCATTTCTTATAACAGCTCAATAAGCTATAGGTTACAAACACGGCCTAAAAGTGCACATTGGGCAACTAAATTATCTATTATATGAAGAATCTAATTGACATATTCAATGCTTTTCTCAATAAGCTAGTTTTTTTTTATAATTTAATAATTTCCTTTTTAATATTAATTATACCCATACTTAGGCATTCTAAATCATGCCTTCCTACCTTTCCGACGAACTACAATCAAAATGAAAGACATCGTTCGATTCAGGAAAACCTTGAGTAGTGATTCAAACAGAGATTTCAAACACACGCTTAACAGACGAGCGTATATGCATATCATTGGGAAACGAACGCGTTTAATTGCTTCCGAAAATCATAAATCTGTGTAATCATTTACTAAACCCAAACGATATACCGGGCAAGCCCCATCGTCATTTTCTCGGATAAACTATGATCCCAGGGTAAAATCGTTTTCAATGAACTTTGATATCAGACTACGATCGAGCCACTAATGTTAGTGTAGCAAAAAAAAAAAAAACTGATAACAGAAAAATCTCGATGAACAAATGGGGAAGTCAGACAGATTGTTTCCTCCACTCTTGACTAATCAAAACATTTTGTGTTTCACTCACCACAAAACGTATGTTCGATTAATCGCTGGAAATTCATTAAATCAATTTATGTCGTCATTTTAAATACAATTAGTATTGAGTGCAAAGTATCAGGCGTTTACGACACGCTTTTTACATGCCATGTCAGGCGACTTACGCCTATGGTAAGGTCACGAATACTTATTCTTGAATTAATTAAAAAAACGCGTTTTTCCAGCAAGCGTATGATCGCCTGCCTACTACGAATAGCTTATGAATGCAAATTGATGGAGTGTGCGTACATAATGGTTCCATTACTACGTCGATTTGATGTTAATGCTCTCTAGAAACAACTTACGATGCTGAATATGATCTCTTTTACTCTTAAGCTATAGTTTAAGAGTTGTTCACCTGTTTATTTTCCTTCCGATCTCGTTCTATTCATGATGATTAAATTTGTCTGGAATAGTTGCCGGGCTTTGATAAGAGGGGCGAGCTTGCTCTTGACCTTGCCAATTGCTGATTGTTCAATAGTGTTTTGATAATAGATTTAAATCGGCATACTTGGATTATATGCGACGTATGTAGGTAAATTACTTTCAATTAGTGTCATTCATGTTGCACGCGTGTCAGAAGAGTATGTTCGCGTGCGAGAGATTGCTTCTTTTCAATTAAAATTATTTTTCTATTATTGGAAATGGCTATAACAACACGAAATCCTTTTTCATTACAGATACGTTAGTACGCTAATTAAATAGCGAATCAAAAAAAAAAATTAAGAAGAAATTTAAGTAAAATATAGAATCCCATCCACCACTGTTTAAGTAATACGTAAACATGCCGGCCCGTATCGCAGAAGAAGTCGTTGTTGATACCGAAAATCTACGAGATGAACGAGGCGGTGGAAATCGCTCAAAAGAACCCGGTGTGGCCATTACTGGCTTCTCCGGTCGTCTGCCAGAAAGCTCAAATATCGAGGAATTCAAAAAGAACTTGTTCGAAGGCGTAGACATGGTGAACGATGATCCTCGCCGATGGCCTAAAGGTATGCATAGCACACATCCGAAAACCAGTGAACCATATCTTATTTGTCTGTATATCCATAGGTTTGTACGATTTGCCCGATAGATTGGGTAAGATCAAGGACGAGGACTTGGAGCAATTCGATCAACAATTCTTCTCCGTTCATCAAAAACAAGCGGAATGCATGGATCCCCAATTGCGAATGCTATTAGAAGTCACTTACGAAGCTATCATTGATGCTGGCATCAATCCGCAAGATCTTCGCGGCAGCCGTACTGGTGTTTACATTGGAGTATCATCGTCTGAGACTGAACAATATTGGTGTAGTGATCCCGATCGTGTTAATGGTTATGGTCTGACTGGATGTGCAAGGGCTATGTTTGCCAATCGTATATCGTTTACCTTTGATTTCTGTGGGCCAAGTTACTGTGTGGATACGGCATGCTCGAGTTCCCTGTATGCCCTGGAGCAAGCCTTCTCGGACATGAAACGCGGTGCATGTGATAACGCTCTTGTAGCCGGTGTCGGTTTGATTTTGAAGCCAACCATGTCACTTCAATTCAAACGTCTGAACATGTTGAGTCAAGATGGAAAATGCAAAGCATTCGATGAAACCGGAGCTGGATACGTCCGTTCCGATGGTTGTGTGGCAATCTTTTTGCAAAACACTAAACAAGCAAAACGTGTCTACGCTTCTATCCTAAACGTACGAACAAATACCGATGGCAATAAGGAACAAGGCATTACATTCCCGTCAGGGAAAATGCAAAATCGTTTGATCAGGGAGACCTACAATGAAATCGGCTTAAACCCGCACGATGTTGCCTATGTAGAAGCGCACGGTACAGGAACGAAAGTAGGCGATCCGCAGGAAGTCAACTCGATCACCGATTTCTTCTGCAAGGATCGCACCACACCACTACTGATCGGTTCAGTCAAATCGAATATGGGTCATTCAGAACCTGCATCTGGAGTCTGCTCGATCGCTAAAATTTTGATTGCAATGGAAGAGGGAGTCATTCCGGCCAATTTGCACTACACCAGCCCGAATCCGGACTTGTACGGATTGATTGAAGGACGGATGAAGGTTGTTGACAAAAACACTCCATGGAATGGAGGAATTGTCGGAATTAATTCCTTTGGGTTCGGTGGAGCAAACGCTCACGTCATCCTTAAATCGAATCCGAAACCGAAAGCCGTCACTCCAAGGGAAGGACCTCCTAAACTACTCACTGTATCCGGTAGAACCTTCGAGGCCGTACAGGAGTTCCTAGAAGATGCTGAACAACACAAAAACGATGACGAATACATTGCCATAAACAATGGAATCTACCTGAAGAATATTCCTCTTCACTACTTCCGTGGATACACTGTTCTGAATAGTAAAGGGGCAGCTGTACGCGAAGTGGTCGAACATGTCGAGGAGAAGCGGCAAATATGGTTCATATATTCTGGAATGGGAAGCCAATGGGCCAACATGGCAAAGGACATGATGCATTTTGAAGTTTTCAACCAAAGCATTCATAGATCAGCAGAAGTTCTGCGTCCAGAGGGATTGAACCTTCTCGAAATCTTGACCAATTCGACCGATGACAGCTTTGAGAACATATTGAATTCCTTCACAGCAATCGCTGCTGTTCAAGTTGCTCTAACTGACATGCTTAGCAGCTTGGGCATTCATCCGGAGGGCATCATTGGCCACTCTGTCGGTGAGTTGGGCTGTGCTTACGCTGATGGTGGTTTCACGGCCGAGCAGACAGTGTTGGCAGCGTATTGGAGGGGCAAAAGTCTGTTGGATACCAAGCTACCAAAGGGTAGGATGGCCGCTGTGGGTATCAAATGGGCAGATGCCAGCAAACTATTGCCAGCCGATGTTTTCCCAGTTTGTCATAACAGCGAGGACAACGCAACCATTTCCGGGCCAGCAGAATCAATGCAAGCCGTAATCGATAACCTGTCATCTAAGGGAGTATTCGCTAAAGGAGTGAACTCTTCTGGATACGCATTCCACAGCAAGTACATTGCAGATGCCGGACCAAAACTTCGCAAGAGCCTGGAAAAAATCATCCCTAACCCGAGAAATCGTACTTCTAGGTGGATTAGTACAAGTATTCCCGAATCTGCTTGGAATTCACCAATTGCTAAACAATGTTCCGCCGCCTATCATGTCAACAATTTACTGTCGCCCGTCCTATTCTACGAGGCTCTGCAGAAAGTTCCAAAGAACGCAGTTTGCATTGAAATCGCCCCCACTGGTCTCCTTCAAGCCATCTTGAAGCGTGCACTGGATAGCTCATGCACGAATTTGAGTTTAGTCAAACGTAACCATGAGAACAACGTTGAATTCTTCCTAACCAATATCGGCAAACTATATGCCGCTGGAGCTCAACCCAATGTCCTGAAACTAGCTCGTCCGATCACGTTCCCCGTAGGACGTGGCACCCCTATGTTGAATTCCAAACTTGGTTGGGATCATTCACAAAGGTGGTTGGTTCCAAAGCATGGCAGTGACACCAATTCAGGCGAGACTGTCGTTGAAATAAATCTAGCAAAGGAGGAAGATGCTTATTTGGTTGGACACACCATCGACGGCAGGATTCTCTTCCCAGCTACTGGCTACATTACATTAGCTTGGAGGACTTTTTGCAAAACGCATAACTTTGATTTCAATCAAACAGCCGTTGTTTTCGAAAATGTTGTGTTCCATCGGGCTACCATTCTGAACAAGGATCAAGTTGTTAAGTTCGGAATCAACTTCTTCGAAGGAACGGGCGAATTCGAGATTTGCGAGGGTGGAACCCTAACTGTGTCCGGTAAAATTACCGTTCCAGAGAAAATTGCCAACGAAGAATTGCCGCCACAAAACACTGACAGCGAGATGCTTCCTCAAGATTTGAAAACAAACGATGTCTACAAGGAACTTCGTCTACGTGGATACGATTATGGTGGACAATTCCGCGGTATCTCATCATCCGATCTCACGGCAACAACTGGCAATCTTATATGGGACGACAACTGGGTTAGTTTCATGGATACTATGCTGCAATTTAGCATTCTCAAGAAAGATCTCCGTGAATTGTACTTGCCCACAAGAATCGAAAGAGTCATCCTGAATCCGACAAAACATCTTGAATTGGTCCGTGAAATGGATAGTGTAGAAAAATTGTTTACAGTACGTTCATATGACAGTATCAATGTGGTCAAGAGTGGAGGTGTGGAAATGCGAGGCCTTAAGGCTTCCCTGGCTCCTCGCCGATCTGGATCTCAGGCACCGCCTAAACTTGAGAAATATCAGTTTGTACCAAACAGTAATGCAAGCGATCTGCATGAGAACATTGAAAAGTCACGATTGTATGCTGTCACCGAAGCACTCCATGTAATGTTGGAAAATTCAGGGGGAGCCTTGAAAATCAAAGCGGTCGAATTGGATAATAATCGCAATGCCGATTTGCTGTTAGCAGCAAATATCCTCCAAATAATCGAAGACGAGCCGACAATCACAGCCGATGTGGCCGTTGCTACCACCGGTAACGAGGAGACAGTAACAGCAGCTATCGCTGATAGTCAAATTCGAATTATCAAGAAAAACATTGCAGTCGAGGAGGTCGAGAAAAATTGCCACCTGGTTGTCGGCTACGATGTACTCTCTGCAAAGAAGTCAGCCATCATCACCAATATTCTGAAAACGATCAAAGAAGAAGGATTCGTGTTGTTCGACGAAAGCTACCAGGAATACCATAAATCTGGAAAGGGAACATTGGCCCAGTTCAACTTGATTCCCATCCTAGAACAGAAGTACGGACAACGCATTTTGGTTCTCGCACGTTTCCCTGTCGATATTGAGAATAGAAATACCTACATTGTCCATGTGAACCAAAAGAACTTTGACTGGATTGAGGATCTTAAGAGCGCGTTGTCTACAGCCGAGTTTGAGGATCGTTACATATACCTTGTTGCAGAAGGAGACGAGTTCGTCGGAGCTGTTGGCTTCATTAACTGCTTGAAGAATGAGACTGGTGGCAAATTTGCTCGCATGGTGTTCGTGCAGGACAAGAAGGTAGAACCCTTCTCGCTGGAATCGCCATTCTATGCGAATCAGTTGCAGAAAGATCTTACGACCAATGTGTACAAGAACGGATCTTGGGGTACGTTTAGACACTTCAAGATCGAAAACCAATCCGAAGCGACTCTTCCCGTTGAACATGCCTACGTAAACGCCCTGGTGAAAGGTGATCTTGCCAGTTTGAAATGGATTGAAGCACCAACTCCGAAAAAATCGCTTGGAAACGACCTCTTTGACTTGTGTACCGTCTACTACGCTCCAGTTAACTTCCGTGATGTCATGCTTAGTTCTGGAAAACTATCTGCGGACGCTTTGCCTGGTGACTTGGCCCAACAAGATTGTGTTTTGGGTCTTGAATTTGCCGGACGTGACTCTTCTGGACAGAGAATAATGGCTATGGTAACTGCAAAATCATTAGCTTCCACATGTGTTGCAGGTAGGCATATGATGTGGCGTGTTCCCGACAACTGGACCATGGAAGAGGCATCAACAGTTCCTTGTGTATACTCAACCGTGTACTATGCTCTTATTGTTCGTGGTCAGATGAAGAAGGGTGAATCTATTCTCGTCCATGCTGGATCTGGTGGCGTGGGACAAGCTGCCATTTCTGTGGCGCTACATCACGGTGTGACGGTGTTCACCACAGTCGGAAGCGTTGAGAAACGTGAGTTTTTGAAGAGACGATTCCCGCAACTTCGCGACAGTCATATTGGAAACTCCCGAAACACGTCATTCGAACAGATGGTTATGATTGAAACCGGAGGCAAGGGTGTGGATTTGGTCCTTAATTCACTGGCTGAAGAAAAACTGCAAGCATCTGTAAGGTGTCTGGGACTGAACGGACGATTTTTGGAAATTGGCAAATTTGACTTGAACAACAACAGTCCACTGGGCATGTCTGTATTCTTGAAGAACACTTCGTTCCACGGAATTTTGCTAGACAGTGTTATTGAAGGTGAAGAAGAAACGCAGAACCGGGTCGCCCAACTCGTTGCTGAAGGTATTAAGAGCGGTGCTGTACGTCCTCTCCCAACCTCCCTATTCGGTGAAAGTCAAATCGAACAAGCATTCCGTTTCATGGCATCCGGCAGGCACATAGGAAAGGTTGTAATTAAAGTCCGTGACGAGGAACTGCCCATTAAGTCCCAACTCAAACCGGAATTACGCTTATATAACGCTATTCCACGTACATACATGCATCCCGATAAGGTGTACATCATTGTCGGCGGTCTGGGTGGTTTCGGTTTGGAGTTGACGAACTGGCTGACAATACGCGGTGCAAAGAACATAGTATTGACGAGTAGATCTGGCGTCAAGACTGGATATCAATCAATGATGATCAACCGCTGGAGGCAAAATAATTGTAACGTCAAAATCGACACGAATGACATGACCAGTGTGGAAGGAACACGTAAACTATTGGTTGGGGCCAACAAACTCGGACAAGTTGGTGGAATCTTCAACTTGGCAGCTGTATTAAGGGATGGTCTGATTGAGGATCAAACCAAGGAAGATTTCGCAGCCGTGTGCAAACCTAAAATTGAAGGAACCATCTATTTGGATAAACTATCGCGAGAACTCTGCCCCGAACTGGACTACTTTGTGTGCTTCTCCAGTGTTTCATGCGGACGCGGTAATATTGGGCAAACCAATTACGGTCTGGCTAACTCGGCCATGGAGAGGATTTGTGAAAGTCGCCAAGCTGCTGGATTCCCTGGTACTGCTATTCAGTGGGGTGCCATTGGTGATGTCGGTTTAGTTATTGAGAATCTCGGTGATAACAACACTGTTATCGGGGGAACCTTACCACAGAGGATGGCGTCTTGCTTACAAACCATCGACGCATTCCTGCAGCAACCGCATCCTGTTCTCGCATCCATGGTTGTTGCTGAGAAGAGGAAGACCGATAGCGGGTCTGGTATTAGTTTAACGGCATGCGTGGCTAACATTTTGGGACTTCGGGATACCAGAAACATTCAGGACAGCGCAACGTTAGCTGATCTCGGCATGGATTCTCTGATGGGTGCCGAAATCAAACAGACTTTGGAGCGAAACTTTGACATTGTCATGTCGGCACAAGAAATCCGAGCATTGACATTCGGCGCACTTAACAAGCTTGGCGGTGACTCAACTAGCGGTGGAGCTCCCACAACACCAGCCAGTCCTACCCGAAACACACCCAGCCCATTCGGAGACGGCACTCAAGTCGTATTTGCCTCTGAATTGATGCCAACCGAGACTATAGTCCAACTCAAGTCAGCCTCTCCTGCGGGTTCGAAGAAACGACCGATCTTCTTCATTCATCCAATCGAAGGATTTATCGCTCCTCTGGAACGCTTAGCCCAACGCATCGATTCACCTGTCTATGGACTGCAATGCACCTCAGATGCTCCCATCGACACTGTTGATGAACTAGCAGCGTTCTATATTAGCAAAATCAAGACAGTACAACCGCAAGGCCCATATGCTATCGCGGGCTACTCCTTTGGAGCTCTTATCGCATTCGTCATAGTCACACAATTGGAAAGTAAAAATGAAGTCGCAAAACTGATTTTGCTTGACGGTGCTCCGAAATATGTTAACTGGTACACTCAGACGCACAAACAGAGGTACAACTCATCAGAGGACGTTAACCAAAACCAGTCATTCGCCTTGGCCTATTTCGGCATGGTGTGCGGCAACTTGGACTATGGCGGCGTAAGTTATTATAATCAATTCTGAATGCATGCATTACATAACGAATTTTGTATTAAAGGTTGCGCGGTTACTGATTAAAATCCCAGTTTGGGAGGACAAAGTGGAGAAATGCGCCGAGCTCTTGCAGGCAGAAATTGAACAACCCATAGAACTGGTGAGTGTCCATTCGAAATGCTCGTGAAAAAAGGGCTCTTTTTGAAGAAAGCATTCTCTTTTAGATCAAACAAACCGCTGTGACATTCTATAAGAAACTCGTGGCAGCTGATTCCTTCGAAGCCAAGACAAAGGTGCGATGCAATGTAACTCTAATTAAGCCCACAGAAAACTACGCCAAACTGGAAGAAGACTATGGACTTTCAGAGGTACGATCTCTCACAATCTCTTTCGATCTATTTAAAACTCACTCACGCTCTCTTCCGCATTTCCGCAGGTCTGTGAAAAACAAGTCGACGTGCTGACCGTCGAAGGCAACCATCGTACATTCTTGCTCGAAGAAAAGTCGTTGGAAACAATAGAAGGCATCATCAAAAAGATTATTTCGTAATTTCCTTCCTTTTTTTATTTTTTAAAATATATTTGCATATTTTTACTTAAAATATTTCTTCATTGTGAATGAATTAAATTGTTAGTTTTGTAAATAACTCTGATGGATTTAACCAAAATCAAATTAGAAAAACCAATTACGATACATGTACTTTGTAGTGGCATTTAAAACACATGCACATTCCTTACTTGTAGCCCGTACGACTGCATTAAATTAAATGATAATGTTAAACGAAATTAATATGGAAGCTATAATACACACACATTACCTTTATACTTATGTTGAAGTGTCTCAGCATTAATATATAAATTTATATTCTAGTTGATTTTTTTATGTGAATGTATTATAAAAAAAAAATAATTAATTTTTATAATTAATAAGAAATAAAAGCTACATACTATGTAAACGGTCTTTAAACTTGATGATGTCGATTTTTATTAATTAGGACCTTGAATTAGTTCTCGCTGTTTTTTATCAATTTTTCTGACAGCACATGAATTACATGTCGAAAAAAAACAACATATCTTGAGGCAATTGATCACAATTGTGAATGAGAGATGATCAAAAAGTGCTGACGAAGGCATAACACTCGCAACAAATAAGATCACTTCAAAATTCATACTCTGTGTGTGCATTTCCAATATAACTCCTTAATGACATGGAAACAAAAGAGTTACTGTGAACTTCAACCAACGAAAATTCAGTCGAATCTCTCAAATCCTATCTAGGACAACCACCCGCCACCCGAGTAGTGAACAAACATCTTCGACACAAACCATCTGCACCCCACTCATACAAGATGCACTACAAAACTGTCCCAACACCTAAAAAATATTATTTGTCCCACTTCAATTCTTGTCATAGTCAGAAGCACCTCAAGTCCTCATGTCCCATACACCAGTATAAAAATATCCCAACACCTCAAAAAAAATATTTTTCCCACTTTAGTTCTTGTCATAGTCAGAGGCACCTCAAGTCCTCATGTCCCATACACCAGTACAAAAATATCCCAACACCTCAAAACAAATATTTTTCCCACTTCAATTCTTGTCATACTCAGAGGCACCTCAAGTCGTCATGTCCCATACACCAGTACAAAAATATCCCAACACCTCAAAAAAAAAAAATTTCCCACTTTAGTTCTTGTCATAGTCAGAGGCACCTCAAGTCCTCATGTCCCATACACCAGTACAAAAATATCCCAACACCTCAAAAAAGATATTTTTCCCACTTCAATTCTTGTCATACTCAGAGGCACCTCAAGTCCTCATGTCCCATACACCAGTACAAAAATATCCCAACACCTCAAAAAAAATATTTTTCCCACTTTAATTCTTGTCATAGTCAGAGGCACCTCAAGTCCTCATGTCCCATACACCAGTACAAAAATATCCCAACACCTCAAAAAAAATATTTTTCCCACTTTGATTCTTGTCATACTCAGAGGCACCTCACGACTTTCGCATTAGTATTGCAAGCTATCAATGGGACATGTGACAAGATGTACCTCAAATGAGGTGGGACAATGTACCACTTCACTCTCTCAAATGAGTACCTCAGACAAACTCAATAAAAATGCGTGTCCTACCCAACACTAGTCCAGGTTGCGTGACAAACATCATAAGAGCGTAGATTCTTGAACCTATGTATACGGATTATACAAAAAAAAAAAAAAAAAAAAGTAATAATCGCAGGGGGAAATGTCTTATGATTAAGGCCAATGAGGTAGTACTTCCCAAGGCAGCATGTTGCCGAACGTTTTCATTTAGCAAGATTGCTTTGTCGTGTCACTGCTCTAATAGCAGAGTACACGACTCAAGCGTATCAATTGCAGTGCACGTCCCGTGATGGTTTCGTTTGCTTTATGCAGCTCATAATTAACTACATCTTACTAAATTCAGAGCAGAACCATGGTTACTTGCCTTTGCCGACGATGTTGATGCATGGCCGGGCCATCATGTCCACGATCTTTTACGCTTTAGGCTTCGCCAAACAAAACCCGGGCCAGCGGCGTGAGCAGAATGCGACGTATTCAGGTCCTAGGTCGGGGAATAGTTATTTTCGTGTTTTATTTTGTTTTTGTGTTCTTTCTGCTGTAAGTAAAACTACCAGTACAAGGAAGAGATGTCGGGTGACGGCGGGGGAAGATCTGTACATCTAAGTCAGTCGGAATCGGGTATACATATCACCATCGACATCAAAGGCATCTTAGCACAAATAGCAAAAAGAGCAACAATCGGTACCCTTCTAGAAGTGGACATACATACATAATCTACCTTTCTGAAGGCAGGGAAAGTCGTTACATGGGGGACAACAACCCTTTCACCGCCCTTTCAAGTTAGGCTGCGAAGGGGGAGCGAAGTGAACTTGAGGATGAAGAACGCATACTACGTGCCAAGTTGAAGGCCATGGTAGATAGGCTCTCGGTCTCATGTGGCAGAGGGAGAGGGAACAGGCAACAACATCAACAAAAACTAAATAAAATGGGATCAGCTCGCCGGGAGGCAAGCTACAATTCCAGGTATTTTAACTTGAATTTTGCAAACTTTTACCTGGATCTGTCCAAATAGACAGACAGGAAAGCCTTTGCATAAGTTTTCCCTACCCCAGTTTTATAAGGTAGAAGATTAAAAACAGCCCCAACAGCAGCCACATGAAAAGAAGCAACAGCAACAACAGCCCAAGCGTCAAAAACAACAGCCGAAGCTACAAAAGCAATAAAAACAACAGCCGCAGAAATAGAACAGAATAGTTTTAGGAGAAGATGCTACTCATCATTACCCATAACACGGCCCTACGCGAGATCTGTGTAAGTACGTTATCGGCGTAGAAGTTTTGTTTTCAAGGGTTTAGGCCAAGGCCGCTACGGTGTCCAGTGCATTGCACAGGTAGGCCAAGAACACTTTAAGGAGATCACGTTCTTTTCCTTCATCTCCAAGGCGGGGAGGTTGCAGACGATGCTCCTCAAAAGAGTGTTCTCGATCACGGAATCCGAAGAAATGCTCTCAGAGCTCAAGATTTTCGAGAGTGATGACCTGAAGTTCGTAGCAGTTAAGCCACGGTGCGGGCAAAACGGGAGAAGTGAGTATTCTTCCTAGTCCAATTCACACCGAACAATAAACTAGAGAGGCTAATGACAATTACTTATCCTCGGTGCGGGATGTGGATGGAGCGATGTTCGTCTTCAGTCGACATTCTGCCCAGTTTGAACTCCTTACTCCACCTTGCAACTGTGGAATATGGAGAAGCAGAGTCCCCCAATGTTTCCACTAAGTCAGCGTGAATTTCTTTCGTAAACATTTTTTTCAGGCAGAGGTACTTAATGACGGCTCTTACTTCATTTATACGCGAGTGAAAACAATAGATTTCATGTAATTAGGCCCTGCAATAATACCCGTTTATCGTTACTTTTTGATCGCCCCTCGTATTTCAAATTAACAATGGACTGCAACAGGATACGGTGAACTCGCCAATCCTTTTCACCATTTACCTCAGCGGTAGCTTTTCTTTACTATTCAATTGCGTACGGGGAAGATTTAATTGCGTACAGATCAGATCCAACGATCAACGTCATTGTGACTCTTCGGCAGTATTGCGATGACTAGAAGTTGAAGGTCCACTTCCAGAAGTCAGAAACGCCTTTAGCTAGGGTCTGCTGGTACACTAGAAAAAATTGGCACAGGTTCTCAATTTTCGTCTATTGGCCAACCAAGTGTAGTTAGATACTTTGAAATCTCACAAGACCAGTATTTGTTCACAAACATTTTGATGCTGCTCTGCCAAGGACCCGGGGCGCTTTCGCTCCGACAAGATGTCTGTTTCATATGAAATAAAAAAAAAGGAATATAGTGAATTCCACTGCCTTTGTAAAAGTTACTTTATTTCAAGATCGTTTTTTAAAACCTATGTTTCAAGAGCAGCTTAGAAGGATACACCATCTCATAAAGCTCAAAAATATCAACGGAGCCAGCGGAAAAAAAAGGAAAAACTTTCAATTTGATTGAGGAAAGAATATCCTTTATTTGTTAATTTATTAGTTAACCCCGTAACTTACGAATATGTAACTAGGATTGTAGTTTATCCATACTATTCTTATTGATGTAAAGAAAGCAAACATTCAAGTCGATATCGCATTAGTGGTCTAGATTGCACTAAATCTTTTGTAAAGAGTTGAAGAATCTGACCATGAATCGGAACTTTCAGATAAAGTACTCGTACGTATTCTCGCCTTTCATAGTGAGACATTTTCAAATAGATCACAGATGTGGTGGGATGTCACGAAAGCCATGTGAGACGGTTTTTGAAGAAATTAAGGCAACTTGAGAACGGAAGACCTAAAAAGACGACACGGCAAGATCGGATTTTGGAGCACATATCTTTGAAAAAAACCGATTGGCAAATGCCACAAAATGGAAAAGACTCTTCAGAGGCGGCTTAATGGAGTTGGTCATCAAGCACGTAGACCTGCACAAAAGCTGCTGTTCTCAGTGGTAATGAAGAAAAAAAGCGACAGGAATCGACCGCTAATTATTAGAAGAGGGGTTTTGACGAAACCAAATTTAGTTTAATTGGACTTGACAGAAAGCTGGCAGAATCACGGAACGATTTAGACCAATGTTTGCTTATGGGATTGTAGGATGCATTTGTATTCCCAGTGAAGCGCAAGCTTTTTTTTTTAATTAACTTAACTAACTTAAACTAACTTACGGGCCATGTACGGACACTAAAATACATATATACAGCGTGCGCCATCTCATATGGGTCGATGTAAATTTCGAATAACTTCAACAAGTCTCAACCGATTTCGGAAATTCAAAAACTTTTATTCAATTTAGACCTTTACAATTTATTTTGATTAATTTTTGAAAACAATATCAATTCAATGATCGCCTTTATTGCCAATGCAAAAATGGGCTCGTTTTCGCGCATTCTCCATGACATTTTCAAGCATTTCGGTCGAAATTTCTGCGATTTTCGCACGAATGTTTCTTTTGAGCTATTCTATGGTCTTCGGACCATTAGCATACACCTTGCTTTTCAAGTATCCCCAAAGAAAAAAGTCTGGAGGAGTCAAATCCGACGATCTCGGAGGCCAGTCAATATCGCCCTTTTTTGACACCAATCTTTCAGGGAACTTCTTACGCAAAAGATTCATTGTTTTGTCCGCAGTATGGCATATCGCGCCGTCTTGTTGAAACCAAATGTGAAATAAGCCTTTTTTACGCATTTCTGGGACCACATAATGGGCCGACATCCACCAATATCGATCGCCATCCACTGTATCGCCAACTTTGAAGAAATACGGTCCAATGATGGTTCTAGCGCATACACCGGCCCAAACAATAATTTTTTGATCATATATTGGCTCTTCGTGAATAATGTGAGGATTTTCGGTGCCCCAGAAGCGACAATTTTGTTTATTAACTGAGCCAGAGAGCGTAAAATGTGCCTCATCGGTCATCAAAATTTGCTGCCAGAATTCCGGCTTAGCATTAATCATTGCAACGACATTTTGTGCGTATGCTAAGCACCGTGGCTCACCTTGTGGCTAAATTCTTTGTGTAATCTGCACTTTGTACGGAAATAAGATCATCGTTTAAAATTATCCGCAAAGTGGTCCCACTGATGCCTAACTGCTGCGAACGGCGCCGATATGACAAACTTGGGTCTTCTTGAACACTGGCCTTCACAGACTGAATAGATGAGTTTGAACGCCGCGGACGTGGCCTAGGTTGCTCACGAGGGCTTGCCACAGAACCAAATTGAAAAAAAATTCGAGGCCCAACGAAGAATTGTATATTTTTTGGGCGCAACACTCTCTGGCAAGTTAACTCGATCATTTTGCTTGTTGACATGTTGCTCAACTAAACATGTTGCTTTATCAGAGAAGGCGATGTTTGGCTATTGCCCACTCCTTCGTTCTTTCCACCCTAATTTTTTGTTTGCAAGACCATGAGTCTGAGTTTCTTTTTTTATAACTACTTACATCTGTTCTAGTATGTACATATATTCAGTACAGAAGCCAATTTTCTTTTTCCGCTACGCCGAGGATTGCAGTCAAGTCTGGCCCTTGCACATCAGATCACATTTGATCATGTCTTTTTCGAACCATGTCAATAACGTTTTAAAATGCTACCCGGTTCTTTGTTGCATGATATGGTGCGATACACAAACATTTTGTTAATTTTCAGATGTTCCAGTTCACGAACAAAAGCCGGTTGTGATTTATTTACCAGTAAAAAGCCAGTAGCAATATAATATTTAAACTCCATTGTTGATAAGAAAAAGATTCTTACACAAGCCCGTAATTTAGTAGACACTGGGGCGCGAAGTTGGCAACCGTTCATTTTAGGCTGCCCTTAATTTTGACCATTTCATCTCTACAATATTATATTATATGAGTCAATTTGACTGCCCTTAACAGGATCGGAGAACATGTTGTCTTGCAACAAATTCGAAAACTAAAATCAGCTCAATGTTATTTGCTTTCATAAGACGGTATCCCCGTTCGCCATTAACTGAAATTTTATTCATAATTGCCGTTACCTACATACATACATATAAGCTATGATCTTTTTTTTTTTCAAAATTTAAAGACCTCTATGTATTGGCTGATACTTTCTCGCGTATTACCGAAGACTTACGAAGTTGTTTTTAAAAATTATTATATAATACTGCATTAAAAACAGCCTCACTGTCATAAGGGTCCCTTAAAACTAACTATATAACTATATAGCACATACTTTTTATCCATGACTTACTTAGCGATAATGTTGACTGCCCTCGTCGGTCCAAGGTCCTTCTCAAAATCAACAGTCATGAAAAGAATGATGGAGAAAATGAGCCCAAGGTATGAATGCTTCTCATCGATCTCAAACTCAGTCTTAAACCTCTAATACCGCTCGTCATCCTCTCCTTAATAAATTTTTTTCCTCATTTAATAGAGAGATATAACCATCATGTGCACGTTTGCAACGATGATTCCTTGGGACCAATTTTTCATCATTCTTCCACTCTTATCGCCCGGAATATTAGCAAAGTTCGATGTTCCTAAGCTTCTCGTACATTCTTGAATTTATGGCATAAACCAACGACTTAACCGTAACTCCCAACGGCAATTAATCCCCCTTTAACGAAATAATCATTAGACCGGATTTCTCGAGATTATAATATTACCGAACTTTCCCTGCAATAGATTTATTGTTTGTATGTTTTGTTGTAACTGTTTTGGCATATAACACCATTTTATCGGAATCACATATCACTGATGTCAAATCCATCCAATTATGGCCAAAAATAGGCATGATATCATTAGTCATGATAGCGAACTCCGTTGATAGTAACATGGCGATTATTTTCATCGACGAAAAAATATCACACCTCCGGCACGAAATCTATAAAAAACCCTCTTGAAGCTGTCAAAAAATGCGTGTTTCACTTATCGACAAAGCCAAGCAAGCGCTTCATCGCTGAAGATGATTTTTTTGATTTCTTCAAACTTTTGAGAGCATAATCGGATTGGTTTCGTCGCGTTAAATGTCCAAGAGACTCCAGTTCTGGAGTAAATTCGATCTCGTAAGAGTGTAGGCCAAGACCTGTACGCAAATTTCGTCACAATGTAGGGTAAGAGACTCCAAATTCCTGTGAACGGCGTAGAACCGACTGATTTGACTGAGTTTGAAACGAAGTACTTATACTTACTTACTTACTTTGGTGGCGCTACAGTCCTGTGTGAACCTGGACCTTAAGCAACAGCGTCTCTAACTGGCACGATCTTTCGCCAGTTGTTTCCAGTGCCGCACTCCCAGTTGGTTAAGGTCACCTTCCACCCTTGTGACACCTTAGTATTATCCATTCGCTCTACATGGTCTAGCCATCTCAGACATTGTATCCGAAGGCGTCGTACTAGGCCGATATGGCTGTAAAGCCCGTTCGTCGTTGTATTTTCTCCTCCACTCTACGTGGAGGCAACATTTTTCTCTCGAAGCGACCAAGGGCATCCTCCTCCGTTTTCGTTAAGGTCAAAGCCTCTGCGCGTAAAGGAGGACCAGGATGATCAATGATTTATATAGTGCTGCCTTAGTTTTTCGAGAGGGCTCTACTTCCCAATTGTCTCTTGAACCCGAAGAAACAGCGGTTAACAAGAGTTATTCTGCGTTTAATCTCAACGCTGGTGTTGTTGCCGCTGGTCACTGGTGAGCCAAGGTGGACGAAATTCTTGACCACTTCGAATTTGTAACTGCCAATTATGATGTTCTGGCCAAGACGTCGGTGTTGTGGGTCTTTTTTGGATGACATGTACTTCGTCTTTCCCCAATTTATCCATTTTAACCGCTTCTGCTTCAATGCTTTCGAACACTTCATTCCAGACTTGAAATAAATCATACCGATTGTGTTGGTCAGTGAGTTTCGTATGATATTTTCAAGCACGATGCTGAAAAAGTTAAATGACAGTTCGACCCTAAATCGTCTAAACATCAAAGTTCTCAGTTAGTTCGTTACGACCTTAATTGAGCAGCGAGAATTCTCCATTGTCATTCTGCACAATCTCAACGGATTGGAAGGGATGTTAAAACTAGACATGGCTCGGTATATCTTGTCCCTATGCACACTACCATATGCGGCTTTAAAATCGACAAAGAGATGGTGTGTGTCGATTTGGAATTCGTTGGTCTTCTCCAAGATCTGCCGCAGTGTAAATATTTGGTCTATGAATATTGTGGATTTACCTGGCGTAAATGATAAGAACCTATCAGGTTAGCCACCAAGGATTTCAGACATTGACACAATACGGCAGAGAAGATCTTAATGCAATGTCCCCTATAGTTGGTGCAGTTATAGGAGTCTCCTTTCTTATGGAATAAGCAATCCATTCGTCGGGCATGCTTTCTGCGCCCGCTGCTCTTTTAGTTTTAAGCTACGAAATTACAAGCTAAATTTCATCTAGGTCAGGCGAACGGAATTCTCTTGCATCTTCATCCGTTGCGAATATTATCAGACAGCGGTATCAGTTTTGTCATCGCCGTTATACAGTTTGAAGTCGGCATCGACTGTGACTCTACTACTAGTTGTCTTTATCCCTACTCTGGCCTTATAGCCCTGGAATGTTCGTTTTACTTTTTCGTCATTCCAGCGGTAACATCTCTCTATCTCCCCGTTCTCCAACTTTTCGTGCTCTCCTTAAAAGCGTGTGCTCCTCCCCTCCTATTCTGCTCGTAGTGTTCATGAGCGGCTCTCGTCCATCTAAGTATATATGTTGCATGGCTTTGTAGGCAGTTTGCTTTGCTACATGGGTTTGCTCGCATTGCTCATCAAACCAGGAGTTTCTAACTGACGGCGGTCGGAAAAAGAGAGAGCGTCTCCGCTCTAGCATAGCGCGATGGCTATGCTCCCACTGCTGGTCTGTTGATTGTGCCGCTGTCACAGGACTTTGCGGGAGACGCGGTCGGCAAAGATCCTAGTGGTCTCTTGCGATTGTAGCTTCTATGTACGACTCCGTATCATCCTCGATACCCTCATTCATATCTTGGCTACAACAAAGTAGCGATTCAAGTCGATGTTAGCTCCTCAGAAGGTTCTTACATCTAAGATCCTGAAGGAGTGCCTAGCATCAATCGCAACGTGATCAACCTGGTTGATGGTCAACTGGTCAGGTGACCGTCAGGTTCCTTTATGGATGTTGGAATCGTGCGCTAGCTAGAAGGAAATTTCGTCTCGCCAGGAAGTCAAGTACCCGGTGTCCGTTTTCGGACATGGTGTCGTGTAAACTATACTGCCTCTTAGTACTATTTTTGTATCGTAGCTGGGTCATTGGGTATAGGTTCTGTCTAGAAGATCGTAGAAATCATCCTTGAATCGATTGTCCCTTTCTTCGGTTGGGGCGTGAACGCACACTTCAATAGGTGTATTATAGGAGGATGGTCCGATAAGTACTTAGCCTCACCGCCAGATGGCGCCAGTATCGCAACTTACTATCGTGGAGTACATTCTAGTAGACGGCTACTGTCGAAATTTCGGATCGGACTCGTAGTTTTGTTCTGACCGCGTGTGGAAGCGGGAGTGTCCGCGGATTTTAGAAAAATGGAAAAAGAGCAATATCGGTCGGTAATTCGATTCTTGTTTTGGAAGGGAAATCGCGCAGCAAATCAAAGAGGGTTTGGATGCTGTGTACGGTGACTCTTCTCCTTCGATGGCGACCATCAAAAATTTATTTACCGAGTTTTAACGTGGTCGCACGTCGGTTTTTGATGAACCACGTCTAGGTGCCCCGAAAACGGCTACCACGGAGGATAACGTGACAAAAATCCACGATCTCGTATTGGCAGATCGCCGATTGAAGGTGCGCGAGATAGCTGAGACAGTAGGCATTTCAAAAGATCGCGTGGGTCATATCCTGCATGAGAAAGCTGTCGGCGCGATGGGTGCCACGTTTGCTGACTCCGGACAACAAGCGCAACCGTGAGACCACTTCAGAGCAGTGTTTGACGCTGTATAAGCGCAATCCGAAGGAGTTTCTGCGTCGTTGCGTGACAGTCGACGAAACATAGATCCACTGGTACACACCAGAGACCAAGGAACAGTCGAAATAGTGGACTTCATCCGGTGAACGTGATCCGAAGAAGGCGAAGACTGTCCCATCGGCCGGAAAGTTGATGGCCACCGTTTTCTAGGGTTCACAAGGTGTGATCCACATCGACTACCTGGAGAAGGGCAAAACGGTCACAGGGCTGTACTATGCCAAATTATTGGACCGATTCGACGCCGAATTGAAGAAAAAACGGCCATACTTGGCGAAGAAAAAAGTACTCTTCCACCATGATAACGCTCCGGCTCAAACCTCCGTCCTCCCCACGGCCAAATTAGTCGAATTGGGCTACAAACTGCTGCTCCATCCACCGTATTCTCTTAAATTCCATTTAAATTGGAAGAGGAGATGGGAAGTGAGTCGTGAGGCCGCATGTGATAGCGCTCGCCTCACGGAATTTAAATTGAAAGAGGAGATGGGAAGTGAGTCGTGAGGCAAGTCGGCTTTCAATTTAAATTCTGTGAGGCGAGCGCTATCACATGCGGCCTCACGACTCACTTCCCATCTCCTCTTCCAATTTAAATTCCGTGAGCCGAGCGCCTACTTTTTTTTTCATTTTGAAGTTGTCTCCGTGAGATAAAGTAGAGCTCTACGCATTTTCTGCAAGCAACATCCGACATGATTGCGTCCATTCCCCACAAAGTACGAAAAGAAATGAAATGGAAATGAAAAATAACGAACAAAGAGAAAGAGAAACGTCAATGTGAGTCGTGAAGAATTTCTCCCGCGACTCACCGGGAATTAAATTCTCCATCTCATTCGCACTCATCTCTTTTCTCTTTTAATCTTATGTGAGTCGTGAGGCCGCATGTGATAGCCGACTTATCGGACCACCCTCGTAATAGTGAATTTGTCGACCCGAACTTATCCACTACAGCCCTCAGAGCCTACCCGGTGAGACGGTTCTCCTTCTTAAATTACGTTTTAGCTCACGGAGAGCCAAAGCCGAGCTTATCTCATTCACAAGTGAAGGCGAGCGCCGAGAAGCTTTTTCAAGGCAAGTGCAAGTGGTTTTGTCAGTACCCCGCCGAGGAGAGGAGACGCGAGATGAACATTACCGGGATCCGAACTCGCTAATCGTGCATCAGAGGCCGACACACTCCCCAATGCTCTCTCATAACGGGACGGTTATTATCACGAAAAATTAGAATAAACTTTCGAAAAGTTGCGACTATTGACTCAGAATTTCGGTAGTGATTCTTAAAATATAATTACCTTAAGACTGTCGTCCAACGTTCTGGTAGCTTATCTAATCCGTTGAAACAAAATGCTTCGCTTTTGGCGGCGAAAAACTGTTCCACTGCCAATTTGACACCTCCAAAATTCAAAAACTCATTTTCATCTAGGAAGCTCTCAACAGATCGGAAACATCAGAATATAGTTGCAGTGGTAAAGTTTCCATATTCATCTCAGCACTTTTTTGGACAAGCTTGCTTGCGGTATGCGGTCTGGCTTGCGACATGTGATCTTGCTTGCGTGATGAAAGATCACACCCTTTCCGTTGGCCAAGGATTGGTGTTTGCGCTGAATTTATCGATTTAAAATATAAAGCTTAGCAAAATAACGTTAAGCATTTTTCGTTGTACTTGGTTAACGCGTATCATATGTGATCCTACCGATAGCACAACCTAACCCATTTCTTTTGTTTCCGGAGTTGTTCCGCAGCAAGCAGAGGTCCTTTTTCTTACAACGTTTTTGTACACAACCCACTTTTCATCTCCAATGAACAGACGATCCAAAAACGATTCACCATTTTGACCAAAAAGGTTTGAGGCACTTCAATATTTCAATATTTTGTCCATAAAATGTTTTTCATTTAATTTATGTGGTACTCGGAGAGTTTTGAAACAATTCCAAACATTTTTATGTGTTCCAACACTTTAGCGCGATGATCTCCACGGCGAATGGCTGCGTCTATCGAAACCAGTGCGGAATTTGTGCGGCATAACTGCTTCCTGATCGGGGTTCATCTTTCAAAGAAGTCATTCTAGTGGAATTAAGAAAACTGCGGCCTCTCCAAGCACGGTGGACAAGTTTATTTCTGTCTGCATTGCCCTCTTGGAATACATTTAGTAGACATTCTTAAGTGTATTATTCTTCACTCATGTTGACGGTTCAAAAACCAAACAAAACATTTACATAAGCAAATTACGAACTGGTTTCATCAACAGCCCAAAGAAAAAGCCGATAAGACCCACACAGTGACCAATTGCCATCTGTAACAAACCTGATACCACGTTCCTCAAATCAAAAAAGTCAAATACGCATTAGTCAATAGCTTTTTGGAAAGAATTTATTTAATTTCTTGCATTTACCTGTGTGAACATAAATATATTTGCCATATTTATATTTTACTACTACATAATTTAGAAAATGAAATACTTTATTAACCTGACGTAGGATATCAATATGGACTACTAGTAAAGCTCTATCGTCCAATATTTACATCACGAGCGACAGCCGCGTCCCCATCGGGACGACACCTGTCTGTCTTGCAGCATATTCATAGGATAGCACAATTTAAAAACTCTCTGATCCGTCTACGGAATTCATTCATAATTTTACAAAAAAAAAACGCCTGAACTAATGTAACGCAAAACGAATTTGCACGGCTTTAAAATCAAAAGAAAACCAAGAAAAAATGAACCTAAAACGTAAACACTAATCATACACATACATGAAGATGTACATATATTAAAACAGTTACAAACTAATATTATTTTAGTGCTCTTAACAATAATTTAGTATTCGAACGCAAAATTTCCTTATACACTTAGTTTAGATCTAATTATGTTTGAAGATGTTTGAGTACGTTATACAGACAAAATTATTGATGCTTTAAAAATAAGACTTAATTTACTTAAACATTTTTTTTTGTTTTTTTTTTAATTTTTTTATTTTAATACTATAGGATATATTTTTATTGATTCTCTCGTATTTTAGGTAATAAAATTATATATTGTACAATCATACTTGTCGATTCCACACGAACACAATTAATGATTTGGCAGAACTGTGAAATCAGGCTGTATGTCTGGAAAAAAATCATGTTGCGTACCTGAAATGAAAGAAGTACGAGCAGTGAGTTTGATGTTTGAATGTAGCTTTTAATTTAATCGACATTGTTGAGTCCACGTAACGAGCCACAAACGAAGAATTTGTGAAGAAATGATGGAAAATCTCCACTGATAGTCAAAATGTCTTTGGATTGCCTGAATTAAAGTTGTTTAAATTGATAATAAGAAATGTATGTCTATCAGATGAATACTCGGTAAGATAGAGCCTAGATCGCAGATATATGTATCAGTTGCTTAGATATTGTTCCACTCTTTCCTGTTGGTTAGTTGTTTGGCGATACCTTGTAAGCGACTATACATTCAATTACTATTTTACAGTTTATGTTTTTTTTCTGTTTTAAATGAATCCACATTATTACTGCGATCGAAAGATTTAACCCTTTGTTGGGGTTTAGACCCACTTGTAAGTACTACAATGTTTTATTCCAAATAAAAACTCTATATGACTAAAATACTAAAAGACTGGTAAGTACCGTTGGGCTGTACGAGCTAATTTTATATTTTTATTCATTATTAAAAAAAGTGATTTAGTCAGCTACTCAGAATTAGAATCATCCAAATACCTTTGGACAAAAATGAAGATACTGACTTAGAATCAGAGGACGAATTGGATCTACTAACACTTCGTTCAAGAACAAAAGTTGCTACCCGGATGAATTAAGAACCAGATGAAGCCGAAATTCAATAAGAGTTAGAACAATTGTAGGTTGATGATGAGGAAATGTCATATCTTCCAGAATGCAGTAATTCGAAGAAAAAAATACCCGAAGAGGAACCGAACCGCCAACGGAAAACTAAGGATTATGCATCAGAAATTCCTGAATTTGTACTCGTAGTGCCTGAAGGTCCTGTTGAAGGTTTATTTGAGATCTGCGTTAGTCAAACAGATTTCTTCGTTTCTTTTCTATAAAGTGTGCTCGATAATATTGGTTATCAATCTAATTGCACCGTTCAGAAAAATAAGGCACACTCATAACTCGCTTTGCGCGGAGGTTAGGGGAATGAAAAGTTTCGTGCAAAGCGAAACCGTGCAAAACGAAGTAAGAACGTCATGCAAAAATGAGGGGTTGCGTTCCTGAAAATAGGGAATATGAAAAAACAGAAAGAAATGTAAAACGTTGTTAGTATTTTATCTTCTTTTCCTTTTTCCGGCGTTGTTATGGTCAGAAGTGTAGGACCATAACCTTCCCACTTAACTGCATTCCTACTGATCCGCTTGTGGGGTCCGCCGGTTTGACCTCAGAAAGTAGCGGCAGGTTTCCCGGTTTGGGATTACTTAATCGCTGAGGCTGGTGTTTTTGCATTTGTTTGCACCAATTGTTTTTCGGCCTGCCTTGTTTTTTTTTTTTTTTGTGACACGGGCATGCTCCAGATTTTTTTTGTTTGATCTTACTCTTACAACACCGGTGATCTCCCGTCGTGTCAACCCACTGATTTGCATGTACACTTGTGGGGCAGTTTAATGGTGGTATATGTGTCCCTAGGCTCACCTTGGTGTTTTCTAAATTGCCTAAATGTGATTTTTGTTTACCTTTGTTTTAGTCGCCTTTTACGACAAACGAGAGGTATCGCTGCAGGGATATTCTTAACCCGTCCCTGCACGGAGGTTTGTTGTTAGTATTTGATAATAATAAAAACACATTTATTTCAACAAAAAACAAAAAAAAACAGAATACAAAAAACTCAAAAAATTAAACCTCACATTCAAACGAAAAAAAATACAAAACTTAAAAACAATTATGATAACGTTCAACATTTTTTAATTTGCATTTTGTTTAAAAAAATCAGTTAAAATCAATTGCTTTTTGTTTTTAGTCTTGGGGTGTAGTTGCAGTTTCTTCAGAAGGTTCAAGTTCTTGAAATATATCAATCATATCTTCTGCAGCGATAAAATCTCATCAGCGTCTAAAATTTCATTAATATCTTCTCGATTGAGGTATGTGAAGTCTTCTACAGCAATTTGCCTACCAACTTCAATTAGTCCTTCCACATCAATTTCTATGTCACCTGTAGAGTCTTGTTGATTTAGAAGCCTTTTCCAAACAGCTTGTAGAATTGATTGTTTTAATTCTCCCCATGCTAGCTTTATATTGCGGACTGCATCTAAAACTGTAATTTTTTTCCAAAAGCTTCTAATGGTGTCAATGCCATGGTCTTCATCAGATGCTTTGATTGAAGCTGGAAACTACCCCTTGGTCCATCGGTTGAATTAAAGCGGTAGGATTTGGAGGTAAAAAAAAACGTTGATTTGTGGGTGCAAGTCTGTTAGATATGCTGGATGTGATGTTGCGTTGTCCAAAAGAAGTAACGCTTTGAAGAAAATGTTCGACTTTTTGCAATATTCTTCAACTTCAATGGCAAAATGATCCGTCAACCATTCCTTGAATATGGAAGCGATAACCCATGCTTTTTTGCTCGACCTCCAGTGAACAGGCAAATGCGGTTTAGAAACGCCCTTGAAAGTCCTCGGATTTTCAGATGTATGAATAACCAAAGGCTTACATCTGATATCACCCTCAGCATTTGCGCATAACAGAATAGTGATTCGTTCTTTTGATACTTTAAATCCTGGAGCAGACTTCTCCTCTCTCGCAATAAATGTTCTATTCGGCATGCGTTTCCAATAGAGACCTGTTTCATCAGCATTAAATATTTGCTGAAGAGAATATCCTCCAGCTTCGATTTGCGCTTTAAAAATCCCCGGAAAATGAGTTGCTGCTTCTTCATCGGCACTGGCTGCTTCTCCTTTAAGTTTCAGATTGTGAAGATTTTGCCTTCTTTTAAATTTGTCAAACCAGCCTCTACTTGCCGAAAACTGTTCCTCTGTAGACGAACATCCTTCTTCTATTTTTAAATGCTCATACAATTGCAATGCCTTTTACCGAATAACAGCTGTGCTCAAAGGCATTCGGTTGGATGTCTGCCGTTGTATCCACGCAGCTAAGATACTTTCCACTTTTTCAACCAAAGCCGAACGAACTCTTGATGTTGATTTTGTCGACAACTCACTTGACTGCTTAACAGACAGTTTTATTCGTTCTTTATTTGAGCTTATTCTTCGTATGCTCGACTCATTTATGCCATACAATTTTCCTAAAGCAGAAGGCTTCTCCCCGTTTCCAGTTGCCTGATTATCTCTATTTTTTTAGTCAAACTCAGAATTTTTTTTTATTTGAATTTAGCTTTCTCCTAAAAACAATCAAAGATGTATGAATATTCACTACTAATTTGTTATCTTTTACCATAATTCCAATTGTGAAATTCCTATAAAGAAAAACAAAACGATTTTCGCTGCACTATTCCGGATTCAGTCATTCACAAAACACAACTGAGTAAATTACATGAATATGTATGCATATTTTCAACAGAAAAACCATAGCGTGCCATGATTCTTTGAAGAAAAAACGGTATTTCGCGCAAATCGAATCTGGGTAGGTATATGAAAAGCGGGAATGTCCACGGATTTTAGAAAAATGGAAAAAAAGCAATATCGGTCGGTGAGTCGATTCTTGTTTTTTTAAGGAAAATCGCGCAGCGAAATCAAAGAGCGTTTGTATGCTGTGTACGGTGGTGACTCTTCTCCTTCCATTGCGACCATCAAAAATTGGTTTAACGAGTTTCAACGTGGTCGCACGTCAGTTTTTGATGAGCCACGTCCAGGTGCCCCCCCCGAAAACGGCTACCACCGAGGATAACGTGACAAAAATCCACGATCTCGTATTGGCAGACCGCCGATTGAAGGTGCGCGAGATAGCTGAGACAGGCTATTCAAAAGATCGCGTCTGTCATATCCTGCATGAAATTTTAGGCATGAGAAAGCTGTCGGCGCGATGGGTAGCTCGTTTGCTCACTCCGGAAAACCTCAGAGCAGTGTTTGACGCTGTATAAGCGCAATCCGAAGGAGTTTCTGCGTCGTTGCGTGACAGTCGACGAAACATGGACCCACTGGTACACACCAGAGACCAAGGAACAGTCGAAAAAATGGACTTCACCCGGCGAACGTGCTCCGAAGAAGGCGAAGGCTGTCCCTTCGGCCGGAAAGGTGATGGCCACCGTTTTCTGGGATTCACATCGACTACCTGGAGAAGGGCAAAACGGTCACAGGGCTGTACTATGCCAAATGATTGGGCCGATTCGACGCCGAATTGAAGAAAAAACGGCCCCACTTGACGAAGAAAGAAGTGCTCTTCTACCATGATAACGCACCGGCTCACAGCTCCGCCCTCGCCACAAACTTGAAAAAGTCACTCGCCGGGCAGAAATTTCAGTCGAATGAGGAGGTCATCGCCGCCACGGAGGCCTACTTTGCATACCTCGAAAAAACGTATTTTTCAGACAAGTTAAAGAAGTTGTAGCATCGCCGGGTCAAGTTTATCGAGCTAAAAGGAAACTATATTGAAAAATAAATCGCCATTTCTCCAAAATGTTTGTTTTTCTTTTGTAGGCTAAGTACTTATCGGACCACCCTCGTATGTGTACTCCTCAAATGAAGGGAATCACAATGGGCCCTTTGGCCTCCGAGTGGAAGTGATGCTCAACCATCACACTCCCCTTCTTTAACCTAGCCTAACCTGTTTTTCGCTTCCCAAAACCCAACGGTACTTCTGAGTACCACTTTCATCTTTAGTCCTTTGAAGTCCTTTGAAAATCTAAAAATGAGTTGCACTTCTCAAAATACCCTAAATAATCTTTCTCTAAAGTTTTTGTTGGCTTGTTCAACAAAGGGTTAATTTTACTGTGTCTAAAGCCATTCTTATAGTGCAACGGGCAAGCTGCAAACGTGGCCCTAGGATAAGGGCATTTGTTAAGAGGAGGCTAGCGAGAGGTTCAAATGTTAATATCTCTACAGCCGTTGCTCCTGCAGAACCGGGTTCGACCAATTACCCCGAGAAAATTAAGAAGATTTAAGAAAAGGATATTTGTTCCAAGATGTTGGCAAGGGGATCAAATGTCAACATTTCTTAAGCAGTTGCACCTACAGATGTACCACTACAATCATATTGTAGAGCAACCAATAAGATCATGCAACTTAAGTGGCAGTAATTAGCAGTGTTAACAAATTATGCAGTCGAAGTGACATAAAAATTAAATCTAAGCTATTGTCACTGAAGAAGCATTTTTGGGTTTCTTAAGGTATTCCAAACCGCAATTAGTGAACACAAAAATGACTAGAAAATACAATTATGCATAAATAGAATGCATCTATTGACATGTAGACCACCAGAAAGTACATACTTTTTAAATGGTTGACTTCAAGTTATATTTTTTATTTTTTGAAAACTGACATGGATTTGTTCTAATCCCAGTTGTCAGCTGACGCAGAGTAAACAGCTTGTGACTGTCAATAGATAGTTGCAAGCGGTTGAAATGATAATGTCTATACTGATACTGAATGGTGTTGCGTGTATCATTTTCTTAGAAATCCATAGTTGATAACGAGACTTTTCCAAAGGCTAGATACCTAAAAATACCTACTGATTATATACATAAGTTGACTGTCCCGTTGAAAGGTGGAACAACTGAGTTATGTTCTTGTTCGTTTGATTGGTCATGTTGTTGTAATCATTACTAAGATACCAAAGGGTGACGGTTTGGTTTGAAAAGTCTGTGCATGGTTGACTGATAGGTATGGTTCAATATCGATCATTCGACCGATAAGTACGAATAATTAGACTAGGCAGATCAGTATGCGCGGGCTTAACTCCGCTACTGAAAATTTTTGATCGAGCGAGCAAATTTGTTGTTTTATCAACCTTGCTCTCGCTCCGCATGGCACTTTTCTAAACTTTACTTCGTTATTTCTCACTATTTTTCAATCAAACAATTTCATTTGATAATTTATGGCTCATCTACAGACCTAGATCTATCGAATGACATGCTGCACACATGTGTGGTTATAGCCGATATCTACATTTAGTGCGTACAAGATTAGTCCGAAATCGTTTGCGGACCACTATATTCCCCGTACATGCACGCGCTAGGCCAAAAAGTGGGTGATTGCTCTCGCTCCGCTACGCTCCGCTCGATCAAAAAATGAAAGATAACTTTCATTTGCCCATTTTAGACTTACTAGATAAGTTTCTTTAACTTGACTATCTCCGGCAAAAGAATCATATTGCGGTCGATACCAGACGGAGTTGTTTATATCAACTTATCTCTAAGATTTGGTTTGATAAAGGCATATGTGATAAATTGAACCAAAAATTTGATCGATACTTTTGGCTGATGGACAAAAACGGATACCTCTAAACGGGTCAAACGTAGGAAAAAAAGAGTTTTTAACACCGCTTGCAAGATTTTCTCTATCGCATCGTTTGACAGTGCGCATTGACGGAGAGTTTAGGAGTCAGCTCAACCTATACGGACCTAGCCGTGATAAGGCTTAGTCAAACGTATATGGATTATGCGTCTAAAGTGGTTCGGCCATGTAAAAAGCGATTCAACACTACACAGCTTCCCCCGAAGTCTTCTAAATTGGCACACAGGTATTGTAGGAATGATGCCAACTAATAAATATATTCAATCAAAATATGTAATTTACCAAAAGAAACAATTGTAATTTTAGTACACGATACGTTGCGTAAAAAAAAGCTTTAAAAAACTAAGGTGTGTCTGTTCTGTGTAAATAATGCGACACAAGTAAAAGAGAAAAAAAATTACTCAGTTCTTCAAAGTATACTCAAATATATGAAATATACTCAAAATTCCAACTATTTCGAAGTATTAACCGATGATTTTGTAAGAAAGAGCCGATGATTTGCTCTCGATCAGTGTCGATCATTTCGCGTTTGAGTAGACATTGTCAAGATGGGAAGAGGAAAGAAGTTGAGAGAATTCGAAAAGGTGAACTGTTGAAGAGTGCCAAATCTAGGTGAAATTGGAAGGTAGTTAAATTGTTCCCATCACCTCATTCAAAGTTTTAATAAATTCGTGAGCCTTTATGGTCATCAGGCCCTCCGCCGGGATTAACTTATCAGCAGAAAAGGCGCATTTTAAGGGAATTGTTTAATTCCACAAACAGTATACGACGTGCTGCAGCATGTCCTGGAATAGAAGCACCAAGTCCACCGTTCACAGATTTGTAAAAGCTTCCGGTAGGCTGCAATCGAAGAGAATGAAGTCGCAACCACCTCTGAATATACAGCATAGGACGACCAGAATGGGCTGGGCGCGAAAGCACATGACCTTTGAAATTTAGACGGGCCGGACGGATAGGCATACTACTGGCATGATTTGAGGAAATAAGAAATTTCGTTCTCGAAACATCAGCATGGAGAAGATAGTGTAATGGTATGAGGCGTCTTTAATTGGTATGGAACTTCCCGTTTAGCATTTTTTTCTAATAGGATGAATGCGAAGTACCGAGACATGTTGGAGGAAACTCTTATACCATTTGCCGAAGAACTGGACCAACATTTCATGGAATTTCAACAGTATAATGCACGTGGCGGCTTGTTTTTAAAAATGGTTTTCCGACAGAGATAGTCCAATGGCCAGGACGTTCGCCAGACTTGAACCCAATCGAAAACATATGGCGCATATTAGCAAGACTGGTATATGCTGGGGGACGGCAATTTATTAACGTTCTTGATCTTAAAAGCGCAATTATGGACAGCTGGCAAAAAATTGAAATAGAAACAATCCAATAATAAGTAAGTCCAATGCCAAACAGGGTCTACGACACAATTTCAAAAAAAAAAAAAGAGAATTCATCGGAAATAAACTGTGCGCAAAATACAGATACAACCTGTAGCACTTTCATTTTGGGACATCAAAATTAATCTATTTTTTTAAATACTGTTAAATTTGTAAACAATTTTGGAAAAGAAGTACGTTTTTTCTAAATAATCGAAGCATTGGATGAATTTTTATTATTATTAATATTTTTTTATTTATTGCCTGTACTGCCAAGTTCTTCGATGGCTCTATCATTTTGGGACGCACCTTATTAAAGTTGTTTATTCTAACGTAGTCGCGTCCCTTTTGGGTTCTGTTGGCTTTACGGACCAATCTTTATCAATTACTAAAGGTCCTTGGAAGTGAGCTGATCCATAGGACACGTTAAATTAAAAAGAAAAAGGCATCTTTCAGATGAGCCGGATGATCCTGGAATCACAAGCTTTTTCAATAGATACATAACAATTTGATATGCACCATTTAGCTATTTTTATGATCAGTCAATATCAAAATGTCAGCCAAGATTTACATATTTCCTGAGTCGCAGTTCTAAGTGCATTTACTCCAATTTTCGTTCGTAATAATCATTTCACTGGATAAACTGTGTGGTATAGTGGATAAATTCGAGTCAACATATCCACTATTGAATGTTCCTGTACCGCAAGTGCTTCAATTCAAAATGAACGAAATCAGGAATTTCACGTCGTTTGCGGGCATTGAGAATATCAGCCCCACGTGGTGGAGAATGACGCAAAGATCTCGGCCTTCATCCTTACATAATTAAACATGCAAAAACTAAAGTCTTTTGATTATTTCAAGAGTCGAAGCTTCGCCAATTGGGCTCTGCGAATTTTTGAAGCAAATATTGAATATCATCGAATAATTATCTTTAGCGATGCTTTATCAATAAGCCAAGTGTGTGTAATTGCTTCACGTTCCCCACTGCATTCACAAAAAGTGACAGTGTGGTGTAGATTTTATGCCGGAAATGTGATTACACTGTTTTTTCGTCAATGAAAATTATCGCTATGTTGTAGTCAATAGAGTGCGCTATCTTGCCATTTGGAAGGCTATTTTTGGCTAAAATTGGACGGACTTAAAATCGGCGCTATATGGTTCTAACAAGGTGGTTAAACATGCCTCAAAGCTGATCAAACAATTGATTTATTAAAAAAGAGAAGTTTGGTAATCGTGTAATCTGGAGAAATGGTAACATCGAATGGTCACTATATCATTGATGTAAGCCAAAAAAAAAAACAACACAAAGTTATAGGATCTCAGGAAAAAAAATATTGAACGAGAAATTGCCAATGTTCCGGCCGAAATGTGTGGAAGAGTAGTGGAAAATTAGCTCCAATAGCGAAACAATACATCATTTTTTAAGACCCTATAAACAATAATTTTACTGACCTTCAAACACAATACTGATATATAAAGGGTGAGCCGTCGTGTGTTTTCTTTTTTTAAATCATTACACTGACAGCTGTTTTTCGCTCGAAATCTTGACAGAAAGTCAGTATCATACCTCCGCGGAACGAAATGAGTCGCTTTACGCTTGAACAACGTTGGGAAATATTGAAAACTTATTTCTGTGCTGTGTTTAAAAATAAGTTTTGGCGGAAATGAAGCATCCACCGCGACTGCTGTACGCAAGTTTGTGCAAAAAGATCATGGCCCTGGTATGCTAGTGGACAACACTCATTGTCCCCGTCATCGTACGGTGCGCACAGACGAGAATGTGACTGCTATGGCCGAGAGCGTGAGACTCAATTCACGAACATTAACTCACCATCGATCTCAACAGCTCAACGTTTCAAGCACTAGCCTGAGGAGAATTCTGCACAAAGATCTCGGATTATTCGCTTAAAGGGTCCTCAGCAATTGAAGACGCGCAACAATCCGCTTCGGTATCGCTTTACAGTTTGGGCTTTAGAGCAGCTTGAATTCCGACGAGGCAAACAAACAAAATTGCCGCATCTGGGGCTCGGAAAACCTCGGAAAGCACGTTATTGTCGAGAAGCCAATGCATCCACAGAGAGTGACAGTTTGGTGCGGATTGTGGAGTGGTGGCATCATTCGACCATTTGTCTTCGAAAATGAGGCTGTGAACAACGTTTCGGTCAACGGTGGGCGTTACAGAGCCATGTTAACATGGATTTGGACGACCTGTGATTCATGCAGGATGGACCGCGCCATGCCACACTTTGGTCAGCCAGGCCATGCGCCATTGATCGAAACAGGTGATAGTCAAAAGGAACAATGTGTGGAGAATACGGCGGGTGGGGTTGGACTTCCCATTTTAACGTTTCCAAGTACGTTTTGACCTCTTTTGCAACGTGGGGTCGAGCGTTATCGTGCTGCAAAATCACTTTATCGTACATCTCGCTGTATTGCGGCCGTTTGTCTTTTAATGCTCTGCTCAAACGCATTAATTGCGTTCGATGACGAGCGCCTGCGATTGTTTCACTTGGTTTTAACACCTCATAGTACACGACGCCGAGCTGGTCCCACAAATGCAGAGCATGATCTTGGGGCCGTGGATATTCGGTTTGGCCGTCGACGTGGAAGCATGGCCGGTATATCCCCATGATTTTTTGCGTTTAGGGTTATCGTAATGAACCCATTTTTCGTCCCCGGTCACAATGCGATGCAGAAATCCCTTTCGTTTTTGCCTCTGAAGCAACTGTTCACAAACACACAAACGCCGTTCAACGTCTCTTGGTTTCAACTCATACGGGACCCAAGTTCCTTCTTTCTGAATCATGCCCATGACCTTGATACGTTTTGAAATGGCTTGCTGTGTCACTCCCACTGATCGTGCCTATTCTTTTTGAGTTTGACACGAGTCTGCACTCAGCAATGTCTCCAATTTTGCATTTTCGAAAACTTTCTCTCTCGACGTTAAAATCACCGTTCTTGAAGCGTTGAAACCACTCACGACACGTTCTTTCACTAATAGCGTCCTCATCATACGTACATATCTGATAGCATTCGATGAGACTCAGCCGCTGTTTTCTTCATATTGAAACAAAACAGCAACACCTCCCGCAAATGACGAGAATTTGGCTCGTAAACTGACATTTTCAATCGAGAACAACTTTATGATGCAGACACAAATCGATTAATGTTTGAGTGGTGTTCTGTCGACCGAGGTTGTTAATGTTGTTAATTAAGCCATAATATATGGGAAAAAAATTAAATTTTGTTCATTTTATTGAATTTTTAAAAAGAAACTTGTATTTGGCCCACCCTTTTAAGTCGTAAGTGTGTTCATTTGTTTGTTGTAAATGCATAGCACTTGTTTACTGATTGTACTTATCGTCTTATTGGTATGGGTTGTCTTTATGTTATCTTGTTATTAGTTGTTTTCAAATGTCTGAACTGTAAACATGGCGAGTAAAATATGGACTTTGTCTATTGACGAAAAGTGTCACTAATTCGCACGATATAAAAGGCTGAAAAAAATGTTACAAAATGTTTTGGATTTGGTCCATCTTTGGTGTCTACCATTTGGAAGAACAAAGAAGAATTTCTACAGGCAGAGATAGATGACTAAGTTTGAAGATTTAGATCAGGCAACGTTGTCGTGGTTTTGCAAGCAGCGTCAGAATAAACGCCTGTCTCGCGGCCTATTATGAAAGCTAAGGCGGAGACATTTGCGGAACAACTTGATGGCTTTTAGAATAATTAAGCTTTCAATTTAGAAACCTACATATATACAAGGAGACGAGATGTTAGCAATGCAGTGAAGAAAAATGAGGAGGAACAAACGATGAAGAAGACAAAGTGGATGACTTGAGCTAGGTATTGAACAACCTTTGCATGCCGCAAAACTATTATAAAAATTGTTTTTTCCCTACGAAGATGATTCCACAATATCCTAAGATATGAATAAAACCAAACGAGGAATACAATCAAAATTCTGGCATAGTAAAAACGATAAACAAAGATAGGAGATTATAATTTTGTTATGGAAATTTCTTTCGCTTAATTTAGTCAAAATTAAAACCACTTATGCGTAAAACCTTATTGTATATAACGTATTAAAATTCCTGGTCCCTTCAATTTGGCTATATGGAGTTAACATTGTATTTTGTTATCAGTAAATTGTAAAAAAAAAAAGGTTTTTAAAAATAGAAATTACCTCTTTGTCCAAAGTCTTGCGATTCTATCGTGTTCCTCTCTATTTTGAAGATATTGCGTAGCAATGCTTCCGACTAGAGGGTCGGCTGGAAACGAAAAGAAGAAAAAAATCATGGAATATGTGAAAGAGAGAATGGAATTTGTAAAATCATTCTTAAAATCGTGTGTATTAAACCGAATTGTCAGACGAGTTTATAGATCTACTCACCAGGATTGCAATCAGTCAGTAGGGAACAAATAGAAAGCAACACTTTCGATATAGTTAATGCCGGTGACCAGTTGTCTTTTAAAATATCCAAACAAATAACACCTTGACTGTTTATATTGCAGTGATAAATCCTCGTTCGGAAAGTTACCTAAAACGCCAAGAATGATTACATTATTATGATAGACAAGTTAAATCAATTAGTTTCTACTTTAGGAGGTTTGAAGGGATATTCAGGAGAAAAGTGAATATCGAGGAAGAAGACACCACCTTCGTAGACAGATCCCGGTGGCCCCAGTATTGTAGACACCCATTCGTATAAGTTATCACCTTTTGGACCAGCACTACAATTTGGTGGTGGGTCTAATGTTATTTCTGCCAGTTCTTTTTGAATTCTTTTAGCTGATGTTCCTAGCGCTTTAGAAATTTTCGGATTGGCTTTTGTCTCCTTGCCTTCGGGCTTAGCTTCGTTTGCCGTGGAATTTGTTGGCCCGTTACCGTTACGCCCACGACCGCTGCCGCTTGCTCCCGATGTAGACGACATCTTAACCAACTACAAGAATTTTTAGCTGCAAAGAAAAGAACGATTTTAGTTAAAAATTCCATTTTCTGCGCGAAGAGAAAGTAAAACTCTAATTTTTGCCTACTCAGATTTTTTTTTATGTATGTAGTACTGTCATTGAGGTCTGTGTCAACGTCACGTCATTATCTCCACTGATTTTATAATGTCTGGTTTTGTTGCGCATTAAATTTTATTCGCAGAATAAACATTCTGCTGAAAAGACGTTGGGGAAGTTGCAAAAAGCTTTGCCTGGTCACAAAAAAACGTTGACATGAGCGTATTTCACCTTTCAATTTGATCACAGTATCACATATTTGTATGCATGTTTGGCGGAGGTTGACTAGGGACCATTGAGACGAATTGAAAATAAACAGGGAAGAGCTGAACTAGTAACCTGCACACGAGCTGTTAATTCATTAAATTTTATGAAAGCAGAGAGAATAGTAAGAGTAAATACGCCTAGAGAACCGGAACTAGTATACAATTCAATGTTTTGAAGCTATATTTCTACCAAAGTAGAAACAGGAAAGGAAGTTAAGGGTTTCAAGCTGTTATCAACATGCCTTTTATGCAGCCTGAGAACTAGCCTTTTTCAGCCATTCTCTTAAATTAAGTCACTTTGTGTGTAAAAAATATTGTATTGTGAACCAAGTTTAATTTGAATCATGTTTCTGCTCTTAGGAATGATTTTGGAACAGAGGTTTTGACTTGGACAACACTATGGGAGCTTCAGCAGAATATAATCCATGGACTTCAACTAAGAAGATTGCGGACAAGCTTAATAGCTTGTGATTATTTATTTTGGATCATCGCTGTTCATCTCGTTTCGAAGTTAAACTAGGTGTCCCACTGGGCCGAATATTAGGTCCATTTTTTTCTGCATGTTCATTAACGACAATCTACCAGGATGCAGGAAATCTCCAAAGCACATGTATGCTGATGTCGTCTAACTACATCTAGTTAAACCCTTTTCAGCCTTAATGAACTGGCCGTTTTTATTAACGATGATTTGAAACGACCACAGTATCAAGAAGTATGTTTAACTGAATAAGTTTAACTCTATAATTAAAACTTAAGAGACATCCACTAGCCTAGGATACGTACGGACTTTGAGTTAGTTCTCGCTGTTTCCCAATAGGTGACGTTAAATGCATGTTACTGCGCCGAGGGTTAAGCAACTTTTAAGTTTTAAACTTGTCGCGGGGAATGTTATTGCATTTTATTCCAAAAAACAAAAATGTATAGCTAGAGCACACAGAATTCTTGTTACAACATACGGTGAGCATGTTCTGCTGGAAGCGACATGCAGACATTGGTTTCGACGCTTCAAAAATAATAATTCAAGTCAGACGCTATCTGAACTTGCAGAGTTATTACAAGTTGATCACGACAGTTTCGTAACGTTTAAAAGCGTCAGAATGTTACAGAACCAAGGACAATGGGTGCCGTACGAGTTGAAAGCGAGAGATATCGAAAGGCGTTTAGCATGTACGAACTGCCTGTTCAACAGCAGAAAAAAAAAAGTTTTTTTTTGCATAGTATCATGACAGTGGACACCCTAAGCGCGAAAAATCATAGGATAAACCATGCATCAACTTCGTCGACAAAGGTAAGCTTCCATGTTTCGTAGGTTCTCCTTTGCATTTGATGGGATCATCAAGGTGTATTGTTTAAACTGAGACTGTTGGGTTTGAGCTCAATATTGCCTGTACGAGCAGAGGCACGGAATGGTGATTTTGCTACATAACAACGCTTGGCCACATGTTGCACAACCGGTGCACCTAATAGGGAATGCTCAAAAGAAAAGTCTTATCCATCCGTCGTATTCACAGGACATTACCCCTTCCGATTATAGCTTCAAAAGACGTGTTTTTTTTTTCCGACATGGAAATTATATGCTGCTAGACCTATTTTAACAAAGCATTAGTTTTCACAAAAAACAACTAGAAATTATTCAGGGTCACAATACGATACAATCACACATGGTCGTTGGTCGCATATACTGTCGACTCGACTTGATTGCCCAGCATAAGCTACAGTTAACGAACTCTAGAGAATTGTTAAGTTGCAATCTTGTACATCATCGCCATGAACTGTATATTCCCTCACAAAATTATTCATAAACCTGGTTCGCCGTACTTATACAATATGCTCGTAACAGGCTTAATTTCACTCGCTCTTCGAGAACAATCAACCTCATTCGCACCAATTCCCTTAACACTTTACTAATTGATACAATTCAGCAGTCTTCAGCTATTTTTCCACACAGCTATGAAAATTTCAGACAGATTTATCGAGTAGTTATGTTTTTTTTACTGTTAAAAGTGATCTAATTCGTGTAAATTTGAAACCATGGTGAAAGAGTTTTACCAGTCATTGATTCGATATATTTTTTTTAATGGGAAGTATGGACGTATGAGGAAATCAAAGTAAAGTTGCATGCCATTTATAAGGACAATTAAGATTCGATGTCAATTGATATTAATTTAATGAATTCAAACGTGAGTTTGATAAAGAGCGTCCAGATCCTCCGATTGAGTTGACTACGGAGGATGTGCTTCACATCAATAATATCGTGTTAGTAGACCGCCGTTGAAGATCAGACAGATTGCGGACATTGTGGAACTCTCAATTGAATACAGCTGTCGCCGCGCTGGCTCAGAGTGAAGCAATAACTTCGGGGCACGAATTAGTTCCTACGGCGTTTCGAGACTGTTAACAAAACATGAATCACCACTACGCGCCAGAAATGAAAAAAAAAAACCCCCAAAACAATAGAATTCAATAGTCGAACCTACTCTAAAGACCTGCTCGTCGACTCTTTGGAGAAGGGAAGGACAATCATGGAACCGACTCGATTCGGAATTGATGAAAAAACGAAACAATTAGCGACGAAAAAAGTCATTTTTCATGCACCAGCTCACTTATCCAAAAGATAAGATAAATCCAAGATTTAGTCTAAAGTGATTTCTTTTTGTTTTTTATGGGGAAATGGCTTGGCCAAAGAGATCTACGTGAAACGGGTAAGTCGCAATAGAGGCCTATTTTGGGAAGTTCGACAAATTATATTAGGTTCTCGCTGTTTGTCAAGAGATGGCTCCAATTGTAAGCGATGGTCGATTGTGACGTATCCAAAACGTCATCTACCAAGCTTAAACATATGGTAAACAAACCGCTTTGACACATTAGTGATTTTGTTTATATATCATATACTTTTGGTTGTGTAAAAATGTCTGATTTTTTGCCAAATAATCGTCATTTGCGAGAACATCAAAAAGTTTACGGAGATGCTGCTCTAAGTGAAACAACGTCCCGTGATTGGTTCCGTCGCTTCAAAGACGGTGATTTCAATGTTGACGACCGTTCGCGCGAAGGAAGGTCAACAACCTTCGAAGACGCTGAATTGAAGGCATTGCTTGATCATGATCTATACCAAACGCCAAAAAAGAGCTTGCTTCAGTATTAGGGGTTATCCGCCAAGCTATTTCCAAGCGATTGCATGCGTTGGGAATGATTCAAAAGCAAGGAACTTGGGTTCCTTATGATTTGAAGCCAAGAGACGTTGAGCGTCGTTTTTTCTTCAGCACATTGTTACGGGTGATAAAAAATGGATTCATTATAGCAACCCAAACAGAAAAAAAAAGATGGGGACAACCCGGCCATGCTTCTACATTGTCGGCCCGGCCGAATATACACGCTGCTAAGGTTATGCAGGCACATGGTCTGGCTGATCAACAGTTCCATTCATATGAAGACATCTCAAAATGGCTTGATTCGTGGATAGCCTCAAAAGACGAACACTTCTACCGTGACGGTATGCGAGCTCTGCCAGAAAGATGGGAATAAGTTTCATTCCTTCATTTGTAACGGTTTTTTCACAATAAAGTTGCATTTTCATAAAAAAAAAAAACAAGAACTTAATTGCGCTCCTAATAATATATTTTTTGAATGGCTTAAAAAAGTTAGATATTCTGAAGGTACACGGAGAGCCAGCAGCAATGGAAAACGGTGTTAGTAGAACAGTGGTAGAACTTCCAATCCATCGGCTCAAGAATAACAAGACCGCATGGATCGAACTAATACCATCGGAATTTATAAAATATGCAGGAAAAGAATACACAGAGCAGTTATATGGGCTCATCACTAATGAAGACATCTATCAAAAAAGGGTGGATGTGCAACCATTACCAAGGTATATCTCTCCTACCAAGTTGTTATAAGCTGCTGCCAAACATTCCCTTAAAGAAAGAAGAAACCACGAAACGGGTCACCAAACATCGCTGACGATCTGGATCTGCTTGGAGATAGTGAGAAAGCAGTAAAAAGAAATGTAGCAAGTCCAAAAATGACAGGAAAGTAAGACGGCTTAGGAGTAAGTGAAAATAAAACCAAATATATGGTAACTGAACGACGTGGATCGATCAGAACCTCGCACCTGACTATACTCGATAAACGCTTTGAGAAAGTCTTTGAAAATAAGATCTTAAGGAGAGCCTATGTAGGGTAGAAATCAGACAAAGAAACAGGCGAATGGAAAAATCTAAATTGTCAAGAACTCGAAGAACTTTATTCAGCCAAGACTAAGATGGGCAGGACATGTAGAACAATTAGGATGGATCTAGAAGAGATAGGGTAGAACAGCGAAACATTAAAGGAACATACTCATAACAACTTCTTAATATTTGATGAATTAACATCATACAAGCCTACATCCTTAATGATTTTCGTTCGAATTTATATTAAATTGAGCTGTTCCCTCCATGACTTGAATCCCTTTTCGCTGAAACCATTCCTCTACCTCCGGCTGGTATTTATGGGGGACAGCCAAACCAAATAGCATTATTTTGGATTCCTTGGTGAGAAATCGTCGAATCACTATCAGAGAAGTTGATGAGGATGAGGATGGAATTTTTCAGATATTTTGAACACGAAACAAGTGTGTAGCGATACTGCTAAATATTGACCAAAAGAATGAGCATAGCTAAGGAACTATTGAATAACTCGATTGACGATCCAAATTTGCTGAAAAGGTTAATCAATGGTGACGAAACATGGGCTTATGGTTATGATGTTGAAACAAGAGTCCGATTATCCAAATGGAAGCACGACAAGTTACGAGTACAATCTTCATGAGTTCTTGCCGGAAGTCCAGAAGGTCAATAATGAATATTAAAGCTATGCGCCGTTTGCGTGAACCAATAAGAAAACATCCGGATTTGTGAGAACAAAATTATAGCTGGTGCATCACGATAACGCTCACTCATCTTTGCTTCTACGTAATTTTAAGCCTCAGCAACCGCATTTACCGGACTTGGCCTACTGTGACTTTTTTCTCTTCCCAAAACTGAAAAGATCCGATTAAGAAGATAAAGACCTCATGACTGGCTCAAGGCTAACTAGCAACGTATAATATCTGAAGGCGATTACTTTGAAGGGGACATACAATATATTGATGGATAAATAAATACAGAGTGCGTAAACTTCGAATAACTTCAACAATTGTCAACCGATTTTAATGCCATAGCATTTTGGAAACGTCAATTCAGTACAATTTTAACCATGAATCGCTTCACACCAAAAGAACGCGCGGAAATAGTTTCAATGTTCATTAAAAATGAACGCTCGACTGTGCTAACTCAACGTGTGTATCGTGCAAAATATCGTGATCGTGTTGCGCACAAAAAAAGATACAGTTTTTCGTTGGGCCTCGAATTTTTTTCAATTTGGTTCTGTGGCAAGCCCTCGTGAGCAACCTAGGCCACGTCCGCGGCGTTCAATTCATCTATTCAGTCTGTGAAGGCCAGTGTTCAAGAAGACCCAAGTTTGTCATATCGGCGCAGTTCGCAGCAGTTAGGCATCAGTGGGACCACTTTGCGGAGAATTTTAAAGGATGATTTCACTTATTTTCATACAAAGTGCAGATAACTCAAAGTATTTTGCCACAAGACGAGCCACGGCGCTTGGCATACGCACAAATTTTTTTTAAGTTGTGACAGAGCAAAAAATGACAGATGAATAACTTCAGTTAGGTCGGCTTTCGACATATGGGAGTGTCAGCTGTCCGTGAAAGGTTTAAACTGGCTTTCATCTGGTTTGACTCTTACAAAACTGACGATTGATCGAACTCCCTGTTTCTACACTCAGCTGATTTTTGAATGCTTACCGCGGCTGTGACTCGAAGGGGATATACATATTTCAAAAGGATTAATAATGTTTAAATAACAACCAAATGAGGAATAAGCTCGTTAATTCGATTGGGTTTATGTAAACAGTCGATTTGCGGGAGACTCTTAGTTCAACGCAATTGCTCGACTGCTTCGTGTCCAAGTTGTTACTCCGAATTTATAATCGCCCTATGCATAGGCACAAGTGTTGCTGTATAAATGGGAGAAGTTACAGATAAAAGAAGTTTAATAAGTTAGGGAATTCTCGGCCGAGAAGCCCTCTTCATATCGATGAAAAACAAAAGTAGACCAGAAAACCAAGTACATAGATAATGCAAATTGTCTTTCCTCGGCGAGTTTGCTGTGTCATTCTTCAATCACGTCAGCATATAATGTCCATCCGAAAGTTTCAAGCCCAACCAAGCCGCAAACGTAAATCAAAGCAAATGCAACCTCAACATCTGCGACCTATTAAAAGGCAACTGCAAATAGAGTGCAAGTCTTTTCGCCATCGGACAGTAACTTTATTACCCATAACCATAGACACCGCATCGGATTGCACTCGTTAACGGAGCAGCCAAACAAAAGTCCATACGCTATTGCCCCCGACCACTCTTTTTGCAACATTCGACAAAATATTCGCTCAACATTTGCAGGCAGATTTCGTAACAAAAAAATATATATATCCCCATGGGAAAGAAAAAAAAAAACAACCGACAAGAGAACGAGACAATCGGCCATTTTGAACTTTATTTAGAATAATATGCAGTTTCGGGCGATTGAAAAACAAATAACCATCGAATTGCTGCTCAGGCAAAACATACCATCCGCACCGTACGACTGCAAGTGGTTAATATTATTAACCAAAGTGCTCTGACCCCGCAAGCAGAACGTAATTGCTATAGAATCCTAGCCAAGACACCAGTGCCTCAGTAGCCCAACATTCTTCAATTCATTAAATGTTTGAAGAAAATACATTTTTAAATCATTTTCTACCTTAATTCCTTCTTTCTTTGTTCACAATATTTGTCACTAAACAATCACAACTTATTCTTTTCTTTTCAAACACAACTGAAGGCAACGAAACAACAAGCTCAGAGCTCTGCTACCAGCACCAGTACCACAATTCCATTGGAAAACACATTCCACTTTCAATAGCGATTCTCATGTTTCCTTTCAAAATACAAAACCAGAGCAAAAATATGACTGTATTGGTCAGCCCTTACCCCGGTTTGCGTGGATGACTTTTTACCAACTTGCCGGCACTTGGATGTATTCGTGGGCGAATACACAGCGTACTCCTTATCGAGGGTCGAAGTCGATTATTTATTCCGTGAAATTCGGCAAATTCTTCGCTGAATCGATTGTTATCTAGTTTTCTTGACAAATCAAATGATTCAAAAGAAAAAAAAAGACAAAACTAATTGCACATCCGACAACACAAGTGAACTAACCACAGATAACGCTCATGTGTGAGTTTTATTGTTTCTGACACACACACACAAATTCACTGTCACCTATTGACAGTCGCTCATGCCTATGCGATTGGAAGGTGATTCCTGGAAAAAGGGATGCGAGGGCAATAGTGCCTCTCTTCTTACACTTTTTTCAATTCACATTCGATTTTATTACATGGAATTATCAGCAAACCGAAAATTATCAAAAAAAGAAATCTTTAAAATTAATAATTGTAGTAAATATAGAATTAGGATTAGGAATAATTGAACGACACTCACACAGTGAAGAACCAAAACTACACGTACGCACTAGCGTGCGGCTATGCCAAGAACAGTATTGGATTAGTTCGGTCAAAATCAGCTGTCAGTCAGAATGAAGTTTGCTGCGAGTGTGTAGTTTTCCAGTGATTTGTGTTTTCACCTCGTCATTGGAAAGCAACATATGGGAAACCCGTCTGCTGTTCTGGTTCCCGATTAGACATATCCTGGAAACGTAATATTCAAAATACCAAAGTAAACGTAATATTCAAAATACCAAAGTGCATGATTTCACCAATGTCAATCCATTAAAGACCCCGTTCCATAAAATACGTCAATCCGTTGCTCCACTATTTTTAACTGTCAGTTAGAGAGAATACACAGCCTGTTATAGAATGTGACCCATAACGAACCGATACATGAACTTAAAAGGAAAAGTTGTCCTGCGTTCTCTTTTTTATATCCGCTGTTCAGTTGACAGTCACACACTCTAGGCAGAAGCAAGCAGAAGCTTATGTCAGATCCGAACGAAATTCTCCCCTCTGTTTCAACGAACAGTCAAGGTACCCACAATGAGCAGATGCAAGCAGAAGGAAAGGAACTGTCAAATTGTTTTCATTCGATTTGTTTATTTTCGGTGTGGCTTTTTCCTTTTTATTGAAATAAAAGCCATCTGTTTTATCATAGAGACACTGCATAAGTGAAATCAACTGGTTAACAAACTCGTATTCCATATTTATTTTATCTTTTTTCTCTTGCCTAACCTCAAATGTCACTTGTCAAAAATTCCGTCCGTCATGTCTTCTTTCAAGAAGACCTTCCTTCTGCTTGCATCAGTTAACGAATATTTAACGTAACGTCGTATCTTCCCATTGTGGGCATATCTTATACTTTGCATGTAAGAAGACATTCCCCTCTGCTTGCATATTCTTGCTCCTGCCTATTATGGTTAGGCCTTAAGCCACTATTCGTTGGTGTAACCATTGAAAGAATTTTCGAGAACTTCTCATCGCGGTTGACACTTCAGTCTAAAGGTACGTAGGTACGCGACGGATAGTAAGGAACTGCTCTTTCTGGCAATGGTTTAGCAACAGATCGACGGATTCTATGGAACGGTGCCTTAAATACTATAAAGTGTTTATTTTATTAGGGCCCTTCTAGGACGTCGCAGAGGCCAAAGAGAAATAATTCAATTTTTAATCTGAGTCTACAGAGTAATTCTAACTTGTCTTCTAATGGGATATATACACGATATACTCAAGGCAAGTGGCTAGCAACATGTAAGCATTTCAAAACCCCCTATGAATACTGTAGAGTACCCTGAATCAATAACGAAACGTTGGCTGATACCGAATGATGACAAACATTCGAACGATTATAGGTCACTCGCTTGTCATCACCCCTTTTCATGTGATTCGGATGGAATTTTATTGCATATCGTAACCCAATTATAATCCAGGCCGTACAATTACCCTGGGCATATTTGCTTCCTCCAGGAGAATTCTATTATGTCGCGATGTGGTCGATTGTCTAACAAAAAAAGTTTATGGTATGGTTTTTAACAATTTCCTTGTCATTGAGTGGAGACCCGGCGATTCCAAATCACCGCGCCTATATGTATGCTATTGTGTTGCATTGCTTTCTATTTATTTATATACTTACGCCACTAATATCGACAGTCATAATGGACAACTGCTTACTTTGACCTCGACAGAAGAGGTATCACCCGCTCACACTTCCGACCATATACTCGTATGTACTAGTGATCAGACGAGTTTTGGGTTTAGTGGAAAAAAATAAACAATCGAAAATTAAAGTGTGTGCTTAGTCGGCTATCACACGCGGCCTCACGACTCACGACTCACATAAGATTAAAAGAGAAAGGAGATGAGTGCGAATGAGATGGAGAATTTAATTCCCGGTGAGTCGCGGGTGAAATTCTTCACGACTCACATTGACGTTTCTCTTTCTCTTTGTTCCTTATTTTTCATTTCCATTTCATTTCTATTCGTACTTTGTGGGGAACGGACGCAATCATGTCGGATGTTGCTTGCAGAAAATGCGTAGAGCTTTATTTTATCTCACGGAGACAACTTAAAAATGAAAAAAAAAAGTAGTAGGAATTTAAATTGAAAGAGGAGATGGGAAGTGAGTCGTGAGTCGTGAGGCCGCATGTGATAGCGCTCGCCTCATGGAATTTAAATTGAAAGAGGAGATGAGAAGTGAGTCGTCAGTCGTGAGGCCGCATGTGATAGCCGACTTAGGCGTATTAATCTTAGGACCCAAGCTAGCGCAGTGGTACAGTGCCCGACCCATAACCAGAAAGTGCCTGGTTCGATTCCTGATTTGGGAGCACAGTATTTGGTGAGTTCTCTTTCTTTCTCTGTAAAGTAATCTTACTCATAGAAGTAGCAGGAAGATATGCCGGGAGACGACGCGTGGGGGAAGACTTGTACGTCTTACGGACTCTGAATTGGTTGGTCATTCGTATAGATCATCCGATTTCGCCACACCATTCGCCGTCCCGATGAAGAGGAGGGGGCGGCTAAATCAAAGGCCTACTCCGATTAAGCACCACTCCCTCTCCACTTCGATCGAAAGCGGCCGGTCGAAACGAGGAAAGGGGCGCCATCATCGTCACCATTGACTTCAAAGTCAGTGCAATAACAACAGCAATCTAAACGTCCCGTGGAAGTGGACGATACCTACCTCTCTAAGGGCGGGGAAGGTCGCTACAGGGGGAATAATAACCCCTTCGCCGCACTCTCAAGTTCGACAACGAAAGAGGAGAGGAGTGAGCTCGAGGACGAGTAGCGTGTACGAGCTAAGTTGGAGGCCGTAATGGAAAGGCTCTCAGAAATGCGAAAGAAAGAGGAAGAGGTGACAATAGCCAACTAACCACAACCACATCAAAAACAGCAGCAGCAACAATAACAACAAACGCTGTGTCAACGAACAAGGCAAAAACTGCCACATCAAAAGATGCCTCAACAGGAGCCACAGAAACAACAACAGCAAAAAGCAGTAGCAACAGCCGCCGCTAAAGAAACAGCATCAACAACAACAACAGCCGCAGAAACAGAAGCAGCCGCAATGACAACACCAATAGCCGCAGCAGCAACAACAGAAGCAGCAGCAACAGCCATAAAAGCAGCAGCAACGTCCCAAGAACAAGTTGCCACTCATCTTTACTCATACCACGGCCGTACGCTGTCAAAGGTTCGGACAAACCGCGTCGAACTGCGGGATGCAGCCTCGATGCGTTAAGTGTGCAAAGAATAACATGATCCTGACCAAGACAAGGTCGCGGATAGGGAGCAGCTGGCGTGCGTGCTGCCTCGGAGATGTCCTAAGTTGCAAGGCACAAAAAAAGCAAATCTGACTTGTAAGCAGTAGGCCGAGGAGAAACGTCCCTCAGGTGGCTTACAAACACCAGCCGTCCCACCTCAAATGGCGGCAGGTCTGGTACAGACGGTACAAAAGCCTCTGGCTGTTCCTAAAGCCCCAGTGCCAGTTACTAAGGCACCGGAGGTCGATATGGACTTGCGCCCGATTGTGCTTGCCATTCAAGGGCAGATTGGCCAGTTCGAACAGCAGATCCATGAGCAGGCGAGCCTTGTGGACAAACTCTAATCTTTAGAGTTTAAAGCTCCAGTCAGTGAATGTGAATTCAATGATTAGGATTGAGCGAGGAGCTATACTTTCAACACAAAATCCGGCACAGTTCTTATAAAGTGATTCGAAAAGACCGACCAACGAGGTGGCGGAGCTGCGATCTTTATACATAAAATTGTATACAGCGGTGAATTGCTGAGGTTCCAAGTGCTAGAGGCCTGTATTGGGTGCGTTCCTCTCTGAAATGGAAAGAGAATGTACATGTATAATGTCAGGACACTGGCCACTGGTTAAAAATCTCCAACAGTTGATGAAGGAAAATTACAAAATATCTGTAAGTTTGTATTGGAACAGTAGAAATCGTGCGGTAAATCCCAACAGCGCGAGTGTGTTCCCGCAAATAAATTAAATATTTTGGAGAAACAACCAGAATGACATTCAGGATCTGAAGCTTCCGAGAACGTCAGACAATAAACGCTTAGCATTTATCCAGAGAGCGTCGACTTGGATGATGACTTCTTCGTGAATGAGGATCTTCAAGAGAAGGTGGCGACTGTTATAGCTGGCAATCAGAGAACTTTGGTTTTACCAGGATCAAAGATGATTTTATGGCAAGTAATGCCGTCGTCAGTGAAGGGCTAACACCCTGCTCATTTCGACGGAGGATCTCCGGATGGTTTCAGAGTAATTGAAAGTATATCTAATATCTAATGTTGTCCTCAGGCACTATTCATGCGACGACGAAGCTCGTATTGGATGTCCAGTGGAATAAATGTAAGAACCCATGCACGGGTGCCTTGACTTGGAAACAACTTTCGACACCATATGGTTAGAAGGACTTTACTACAAACTGAATCAGTCAGAAAACCATTGCTATAGGTACATATGATTTTTTGACATGTTAACCGGTAGGAAGTTCGTTGTGAAAATCGTCATCATGTTCTACCCAAACATTTGAAGTAAAAAATGGACTGCAACAGAGCACTGTAAACTCACCGATCCTTTTTAGCATTTACCAAAGTGATTTGCAAGTTTCTCTTCACCACTCTATAGCTTACACAGACGACTTAAATGCGTACGGAACAGGTCCAATGATCGACATCATTGTTACTCTTTTGCATTGTGACTTCGAAAAAATTCAACAGTATTGTGACGCCTGGAAGTTGAATATCAACTTCCAAAAATTAGAATTTATATTGTTCAGATCACCTTTGTCTAGGACCTCTAAGGACTCTAGAAAAAATTGGGCAAGGGCCCGGGGCGCTTTCGCTCTGGCAAGACGGCTGTTTCGTAGCAGCAAACTTGATTCCAGGGTGAAGGTAATCTGCTACATGGCCTTAATCATGGAAAGGATTTGTCTCGGGTTACATAGGAAACGAGAATCTGAGCTATATGCCTTAAATAAAAAAAATTAAAAATTAAAAAATTAAAAACAAAAATAAATCATAAAAATAAATAGAAATTACAGAAACAATAGTAAAAAACCAAAACAACAAAAAAATTACAAAAATGAATAAACAAAAAAACGTTACATATATTATGTATATATTTATTTTAGTTAAGGTAGAATAGGGTTAGTTTAGTTCTAGTCAGTTTTAAGTTTTATAATTAAAGAGAAAAGGGAAAATCCGATACTCTGTTTTTTTTTTAAATATTTTTCTAAGTTTTAATTGTTCATTTATTTTAACTTTTCTATTTGAATGTAATTCATTCGCTATGGATTTAATGTTGCATTATTATTATAATTATTATTAGCGGCCATTTGGAGCTCGGAATTTCAGAGCCTCTTTGACAACCCTTCCTGTCATGAATGTGTTTCTTCCTTGATTCGCTGTTCTGTTTCATCTCTTCTAGGTACATTCTCATATTGTCCTTCCATCTACACGCGGTCTTCTATACGATATTTTTTCTCCGGATTTTCCATTCATTATTCTTCTGACATTCGTCCACTGTCCATTCGTTCTACATGTCCGAAAATCTTCGCGATTTTATTGCTCGGTCATTGCTAGGGATTATGAGTGTATAGAGGTCCACGAGTTTTTGATTGTGTAGTTTTCTCTATTATTTCTTCCGATTATTTCTTTAGCATGATTCTTTAGTATGATGTCGTCTCTTCAGAAGAATATTTGACAGCAACTTGTAACAACTTAATAGCAGCAATATTTCTCGGTAATTGTTGCATTGTGTTCGGTCACCCTTTTTCCACTGCTTTTGGTACAACACTTTTTTTATTTTTGGCCATACTGCTTCTGCCTGTCTTGTTTCGTTATTAGTTTCCAAGGGATCTAGTAGGGCAAACTGGTTATAAATTTCGTCCTGGTATTGTTGCTGCATACGAGTCTTTTAACTTTCATATTCAATTAATATTTAAATTTGTTCATATATTCGTCAGGTATTACACGTCGCCTCTTTTTGACGTGCAACGCTTGGTAATTTCCTTTTGAACTGACATTCCGAGTGGCAGGAGTTATAATATGGAGCGTCTCTTTATTTCGCAGAGTTGCGCATCAATTTGACATTTCTCTCTTACTTGATGTGCGGCGCTATTCAGTGTCTACAGTTATTAACGGAATTTGTTTGCTTAAAGATGAAATCGGAGGTAAATGAATTACTGGACTGGATTAGATGCATCTCATAACAGCTTATGAGTTCATATGTCAATTCCTTTGTCCACTTAAAATAACTCATTTCACTCATTTTTAAACTAGTTTTACGCACCTCTCCGCTTATTTGTAAAGTGCACACAGAAGTGTGAAACCAGAGATGAAGAATGAGATATGCAACTTAAAATGGCCGCCGACGTTTGCCTACAAGCTGTGCGAGCACGTGGGTACATAAAGTCCTGTCAAAATTATGTAAACAATCGCGCACATTGTTATAATTCCATGAGTGTGTGTGGCGGGAGTACACTGCGGTAAAATGAAATGAGCTCACACGTATTCACGGATAGAGTCGTTTATAACGGGGGTTGTCGGCTTGGTACACAAACTCCTGTCAAAATTTCCTGAAAAATTTAGGGTGTCACGGGAACAGACGTACGAAAGTTGCATATCTCATTCTTCATCTCTGTGTGAAACGCATGTGAAGCAACATCGCAAAACAAAGAACGATGAGGTGCGGAAATGTCAAAAAAAATTCACGGAGAAGCGTACCCATGTATCACTGTACCAGTACATTTCACTAACCCTCTCTTTCGCATGCTTTTAAGTCTTGGCTACTGTTGCAACGTGTAACACCGGACATACTGCACACTTCACTTGCCTTTCCTAGTTTTCTGCCGGCAGAATTTCTCTCGCATGCCCTGGTCCATTCAGAAACACGTGAAAATAAACGTCCAATCAAATGTCAAACTACTTTGACATACGATTCCAGCAAAAAGAAAAGTTAAATTTTGAGTCAATTAACCTAATGCATACGTTACCGGAAGTCAAGATGACGTTGACTTGACGTAAATATGGCATCCGTTATTCAAAAAACGGCGTGAAAAGTGGTATGGCAAAACATAACAGAAGCATTTAAATTTGCTTTACTTCCCTTAAACCAATAACGCTGTTTACACAGATGGTATGGATTTTATTTTACGTTTTGTTTTCAGACTGATGACCTCGACGAAAGCTTCCACGGGCTTATTTTGACATTTCAACTGTGTCGAATTGAGCATTTTATATTTCACGATTATATACTCTAAAACGATAACGCCGTGGCGCAGTGGGTAGACCTCCGACGCGTGATGAGCGAACTTGGATCCTGATAAAGGGCTTACCATAATAGGCAGGAGCAAGCAGACGCTTATGTCAGCTCCGAACGAAATTCTCCCCTCTGTTTCAACGAACAGTCAAGGTACCCACAATGAACAGATGCAAGCAGAAGGAAAGGAGCTGTCAAGTTGTTTTCCCACACCTTGGCTTTTTCCTTTTTGTTGAAATAAAAGCCATCTGCTTTATAATAAGGCACTTATTGTCCTGCACAAGTGAAATCAACTTGTTAATAAACTCGTATTCCATATTTATTTTATCTTTTTTCTCTTTCCTAACCTCAAATGTCACTTGTCAAAAATTCCGTCCATCATGTCTTCTTTCAAGAAGACCTTCCTTCTGCTTGCATCAGTTAACGAAAAAACGTCGTATCTTCCCATTGTGGGTATATCATATACTTTGCATGTAAGAAGACATTCCCCTCTGCTTACTTCTGCTTGCTCCTGTCTATTATGGTTAGCCCTTAAGACTAACGCCATCGAATGTTTATTTCGCGGCTTCTCTTCTCGACGGCGTACTGGCAAAACCCCCCGTAGTAGACTTGCCTTGAAAAAGCTTTTCGGCTACCGCCGTTCGGAATCGACATTAAACTGTATTTTCTATTCACTTGTGTGAAAAACAAATCCCATACAACATAAGTGAAGAAGAGGGGCTTGGCTCTGGTTCTTCATGAGCTGTAACGCCATCTAATAATAATAATAAATTAAATATCAATTGTACTTGGCGTTGGATATGTTTTTACATTTTTCTCAAGTGACAATCGATATGCACTTAGAAATCTGAAGATTCGGATGTTACCTCTCCTCCCCGACGATTGATCGATATGGGTCATGCGACGATCACATGGATCATGCGACGATCATATGGGTCATGCGGGAATCATAAGGATGCGACGATCACGTCAGTCATGCGACAATCATATGGGACATGCGACGATCATGTGGCGATCATATGGGTCATGCAGGAATGATGAGTATGCGACGGCCATATCGGTTACGCGACGGTCACATGTGTCATGCGATGATCACATAGGATATGCGACAATCACATGGGTCATGCAACGATTATATGGGTCATGCGGGAATCATGAGTACGCGATGATCACGTAACGAACAAGTCGGTCATGCAACGATCACATGGGTCATGCGACAATCACATCGGTTATGCGGCGATTACGTCGGTCATGCCACGATCACATCGATTAAGCGACGATCACTTCGATCATGCGATGATCACATGGTTCATGCGACGATCATATGGGTCATGCAGGAATCATGAGTATGCGACGTCCATATCGGTTACGCGACGGTCACATGTGTCATGCGATGATCACCTCGGTCATGCGATGATCACATAGGATATGCGACAATCACATGGGTCATGCGGGAATCATGAGTACGCGATGATCACGTAACGAACAAGTCGGTCATGCAACGATCACATGGGTCATGCGACGATCACATCGGTTATGCGGCGATTACGTCGGTCATGCCACGATCACATCGATCAAGCGACGATCACTTCGATCATGCGATGATCACATGGATCATGCGACGCTCATATGGGTCATGCGGGAATCATGAGTATGCGAAAACCACATAGATCACATCGATCACGTTGGTCACGCGACGATCATACAGGTCATGCAGGTATCATGACTATGCCACGACCACATAGGTCACGCAACGACCACATAGGTCATGCGACAATCACATCAGTCATGCAACGATCACGTCAGTCATGCGACGATCACATTGATTTTGCGACGATCACATGGGTCATGGAACAATCACTTCGCCGTGCGCCAAAATTAAATGAGCCCACACGTATTCATGGATCGAGGCTCGCTTGTAACGAGTTCGTTCAGTGGGAACCTAGGCAGCGGCGGTAAACAAATGTTTCGCGGGGAAATACCGAGGTCTAATTGTGGTTTCCGCCGATGATTATATCGATCAGGGAAGAGTACTTTCTAGTGCCGATAATAACACGATGGGCGTCTTGACTAATAATTGTGTTGTAAAGGATTGGGGGACAGAACCTTGCCTAGTCACAAAATGCCTTCCTCGCACCACTCACTATACTAACGTTACCTCGCCATATTGGCATCCTTAAACTTGCAATATATTGTACCTAAATTGAGTGACAGCCGCAACGTTCATCAATAAATGCACGTCTTATTTTCATTATGAGTCTGTTTTTATTGAGTCTTTACAAGGCTTATGTTTACGTCCAGCGCCGCATACTTACATTCCTGCGGAGTTAATTTATCTGTACATATATGTATGTATGTATGCCTTACAAAATAACCACCGTGTCCTGACCACTGAACATACTTGTGTGTCGTGTTGTATTACGAATACGATATAAAATAAATTAAGAAAAAAAATATAAGAAATAAGAAAAAGGTGGCAAAACGTTTATTCCTGCTTAGTTCTGCGCAATAAAAGCGGAGTCCATCATGTCTATCAGTTTTGTAAAAAAAGTATGTATATTGCAAAAAGTAAAAAAAGGATATGAAATAAACTTTTGTTCTTTCCATACTACTGTAGTTTGTTCAGGTACACAAATTAGTTATTTTCTTTTTTTTTGTTTTTGTTCATTTCTTTGTTTGATTTTTTTTTTTCGTTTTTTTCATCTTTTTAATAAATTGCCGCAAACACAAGTCTTTATATATATATAAAGGATTAAGAAACAAATCCACAAACCTACACATACATGCATCCAAAAAATTTTAAAAAGCTGGCTGAGTGCGCTTAAACTCGAGACATTTTGAGAAAAGTAAATTTATGTAGAGTATATTTAAAATCTTTCCTTACTGACACTATATGTATATCTATATGCCTATGCGTGTAACTACTACGCGCACATATAATTCCACACATACATATACATACATACACATATATATATAGGTACAAATAAGCATATACAGTACGTATACATATAATGTATGTACATACATATATATACACTTACACGTGTATATCTAACTTTATTCTTCTTTTTTGTTTTTGTTTTTTGTTTTTGTCTTATGATTACTGTTATCATTACAGTTTAAATTTAAATTTCTTATTGTCAAACTATATTATATGTTACTATCTGCAGTCCCTATACAATAAATACGTTTTCATCGATTGTGGCAGTTGCAGCTCTTGAATACGTTCTTCTAGATTTACTCGTCCTAATTTTTGTCGTATCACACGTCTACATAAATACATTAAGGGTAACGGTTCAGCTAGAAATTGAAAAAGAATTAAATTAAATTAAATTTAATTCATAAAAATTAAAAATCACTTACGATCCAGACCGCCAATGTATCGCATTGTGATCTCACAATGACCCCATACGGCTGACACAATTGGATATAGTTTTTTGCCCTTTAATCCTCTAAATGCTACACCCAGATATTCATTATCTACTATAAAACTAAGTGTTCCTTCGTCCATATCGAGTGCTAATTGAAATTTATCGGGTACAAGGAATGCTTCATCGTTTTTGAGTATCGCTGGATATGTAATGCCAGCGCAGTTTTTCGAATCATGATATAATTTATTTCGGCCTAAATCCCATCCCCAACTTTGATCCGACGAACCGACTAGGCTTTGATAACCTACAGAATGTAATTGTGCTTCGGAGGTAGCTACACCGACAACGGCATGCGTGCCCCGCTGTCTCGTCGGCCAATAGATTTCCCAAATGTGAAGACCTTTTGTAAAGCCGACTTTACCCCGTATACAGTCTGTACTCTGTGCCACTGGATGCCGGTGAAATGTCAATTTATCATCTTCTTTCACAAATATATTCAATGATCTGTCTTCTGCATTCCATGAGTGCTTAAGTTGTGCTTCACGTCCAGCTGGAGGCATATCAAGTAGAATTTCAATACGGGCTGGTTTCACATATTCGGCTGCTAGTTCACGTGGAATAACTGGTTTAAATTGAACTTGTGCATCGCCCCGATTAACACTTTTAACAACTGCGCTATTTTTCTGTCCCATGTTCATGCCAGAACGATTGTTTCGTGCTCGTCTTTGGTCTAGTATGGTTACTTTATATGATAAACGTAAACGCTCGAAATCTCTCGGTTCCAATCGGGATAGAACCACACGTGGAGTTAATGCTGTTGTTGATATGCTTTGCGCTCTTCGTCGGTCACTGGATCTAAAAATAGGTGCCCGACCACCCTTATACCTAAAATGAAAACAAAAAAAAAGGGGATAAATTCACAAAATATCCTTAAAATCGAACTATTTTAGAATAAGGGGACAACGGTAGAGGTAGTTACTCATTGAATAAGGTCTATTCTAACCTTACACAAAGGAGCACAAGCCAAGGATGCGCGCGGGTTTGCCCGACACCGAGCTCGACAATAAAATTTTTCATAATTTTCCCACCTTAACAGCCCTAAGCAAATAATAAAACCATTTCTTCCTTTTCGGATATCAATAAAAACAAAAAAAGGACACTTTGCCTGCTTAGCGTAAGTTAGTGAATGTACCTTTCTGTCAACGCTATGCCATGGAATATGGTGTAAATTGAATGCCAATGAATATGAATCGACTACCACCGATCTTTATCCCACAAAGAAATAAAAAAAAATTGTTCTGAAATATAACCAATGCCAATTAAGCCACATATCCCTAAAATGTTTTATGAGTTAGCTTAGATGCGCACAGGTAATGAGAAAAACCTACGATTTTTTTTTAGTGGTTTCGAAATATGTTTTTGTATTTATGAACAAGCCGGGCCTTACCTGGTACTTTGTCCTCTCGTTTCTCTTCGTTGCTCTAATTCATCCAGGGTAGGTTTATCATTTGGATATCTAACGTCCTTCATCGTACATATATGTGATCATGAAGATCTATTTATTGGACCCTTCCTTTTAGTCAGTTGTCGTGTTTTTTTATCTGTTCTGAGAATCAGCCAATCCGTAGGTCAGACAAATGATCTAGTGCTTCATCCTGTTGAAAAAGTAAGTGTGTTGTCTGTAACGTCAAGTTGTCAAAAGTCTCTGTTTTTTTTTTAAGAAGTATAAAAGGACCGATTTTATAAATATTTGACCAGTCCACTTTTAATGGCTATTTCAGAACAATTTTCGCTATCAATACATTGTAAGGAAATTTGATTATAAAAGTTGAGGGGTCATCTGGATTACCTGATAGCAAATTCAAGTTTCCAAGGGCAAAGTACAGCAATATGATTGCTACCTGAAGCAATTTTTTATGGCATATTGGAACGTAATATGACTTCTCAGAACCAGGAAAACAAATGTTAACAACTATTCAGAAAATATTCATATTCGCACGCAATTGATGATTTGGTAAATAATTCTACAATCACTATTCCCAAGGCAAACGGCTTTGAGAAACGTGATGTTTGAGGTAATGACGGGTGCTTATTGTGATAAGAAAGTGTTTTGAAATGACGTGCTATTAAACAAATAAGAGATAAACGACAGACGAAAGGGAAGAAAGAAAACATATGTTAGAAAGAGGATCTATACACATAGAGACATTTCAGTCGGCTACCTTCGGAAAGTTGACTAATGGTAACAGGAAAATTGCAACAAGCAAGCATATGCTAATCTGAGGATTTTGGAATTATATTGACACTCTTTTTTACATGACAATTCAAATGTATATGCGATAAATACTCAGAAAAAAAAAACGACAGACTAAGGTTGGCTAGTACAGCGTGCGCCATCTCATATGGGTGGATGTAAATTTCGAATAAGTTCAACAATTCTCAACCGATTTTGGAAATTCAAAAACTTTTATTCAATTTACAATTTATTTTGATTAATTTTTGAAAACAATATCAATTAAATGACCGCCTTTATTGCCGATGCAAAAATGGGCTCATTTTCGCGCATTCACCATGACATTTTCAAGCATTTCGGTCGAATTTTCTGCGATTTCCGCACGAATATTTCTTTTGAGCTGTTCTATTGTCTTCGGGCCGTTAGCATACACCTTGCTTTTCAAGTATCCCCAAAAAAAAAGTCAAATCCGGCGATCTCGGAGGCCAGTCAATATCGCCCTTTTTTGACACCTATTTCCCGGGGAACTTCTTACGCAAAAGGTTCACTGTTTTGTCCGCAGTTGAAACCCAAAGTGAAATAAGCCTTTTTTACGCATTTCTGGGACCACATAATGGGCCAACATCCACCGATATCGATCGCCATCTCCTGTATTGCCAACTTTGAAGAAATACGGTCCAATGATAGCATATACACTGGCCCAAACATTAACTTTTTGATCATATAGCGGCTCTTCGTGAATAATGTGAGGATTTTCGGTGCCCCAGAAACAACAATTTTGTTTATTAACCCATTAACGCCGAGGTGATCAGAATTTTTACTAACTTTTCAACGTGTTTATTTATTATGTTATCGGACCAAAAAAATAATGCAATAACTCTATTCCTACGCGAAATTTGATGCTCTTTCAGAATCTGAGCTCAAAATTTCGATTAGACACCGAGAAAAATATGGTCGATTGAAACGTGAAAATTTTCGAAAAAAAAATTTTTTCGCATTTTTTTTCACAAAGGTATCAACTTTTTACTATGATCAGAGGTGATCATGGCACTCGAACATTAACAGGATTTTTTTTCAGAATATTTCATTGACGCGCTTATTCAAAATGGCGGCGAGAATTAAATTTTTTTATAAAAATCTTAATCTATCGTTTTCTTAAAAACTATAAGCTTTAGAAGAAAATTTTAAGAAGAAAAATGTCTTTAAATTAGTCAAAGAACACTCTCAAATTTTTGCAGAAATTTTGGAGACAATTTTTGATTTTCGAAAATTTCAAAAAATCCAATTTTTCAAAAATACCTGAAAAATGTTTGAAAAAAATTGAGTTCTTTGACTATGTACTTCTTTGCTGATTCTGTGCATATATGTACATTGTTTTTTTCTACTCTTAGCATTACCAATCTGATTCATACTCTGCATGCGATGAAGCTGAAGATTTTGAACGTTTTCGTGACATAACAAATGTATTGAAAAAGTGAAAACCAATATTTTTATTATATGCTTTACTTATAACTCATGTACAAATTGTCAAGAAATCATTGCAACGACATTTTGTGCGTATGCCAAGCGCCGTGGCTCATCTTGTGGCAAAATGATTTGAGTTATCTGCACTTTGTATTGAAATAAGTGAAGATCATCCTTTAAAATCCTCCTCAAAGTGGTCCCACTGATGCCTAGCTGCTGCGAACGGCGCCGATATGACAAACTTGGGTCTTCTTGAACACTGGCCTTCACAGACTGAATAGATGAGTTTGAACGCCGCGAACGTGGCCTAGGTTGCTCACGAGGGCTTGCCACAGAATCAAATTGAAAAAAAATCGAGGCCCAACGACGAATTGTATCTTTTATAGGCGCAACACGATCACGATATTTTGCACGATACGCACGTTGAATTAGCACAATCGAGCGTTAATTTTTAATGAACATTAAAACTATTTCCGCGCGTTCTTTAGGTGTGAAGCCATTCATGGTTAAAATTGTACTGAATTGACGTTTCCAAATGCTTGTTGAAGTTATTCGAAGTTTACATCGACCCATATGAGATAGCGCACTCTGTAGCAAATTTAAAATTATTGAGACATGGAAAATATGAGACACCACCTAACACAGGAGGTCGATAACTTTAAAACTGATCGTTAAAAACTTTCCTTACGGTATTCATTTTTAGCAACAGTTTTTGTCGTAAAGGCCAAAATATTAGGTGTAGTAAAAGGAAATTAATTATTTTCATAAAAGATGGCTTAAGTAATCCGCCTTGCACGAAGTTTGTTCAAAAAATAAGGTGACTTTTATTGGGAAATACTTATATACCCTTCCTCAGATATAATACACTTGCGCCAGCGCATTTTTCAATTCTTCTGATATACCCTTTTTAACACATGACGCAAAAAGAGGGGTGTTATAAGTTTGACGTGTCTGTCTGTGTGTCTATCTGTGGCATCGTAGCTTCTGAACGAATGAACTTATTTTGATGCTTTTTTTTCATGTTTGAAAGCTTACGTGATCGAGATGGTTCATAGCTACAATTTATGAAGATCTGTTCAGCTGTTTCAAGGCCACTAGCTCTTTTGGGAGTCGCAAAATGAAGCACCCTATCGGAAGATGTTATAATTTCTGCAAATGGCTTCATACCTCAATCATATTTAACATTAGTGAACTAGGCAACTGCAGTATACCAACAGATAAGAAATGGAGCGCTATATTTCACAAGAGTGTCGATTTTTTTTACCAATAATCGGTCGGTTTTCGACCGTTTTCGTGAAATTCGACGTCGATTTCCTATTCGTGGCGCGACAACTGGGCAAACATTCCGCTTAGCTACTCGTCTTGTACAGACTGGAACTATAGGAGACCATGCAGGATGTGGTCGCCTACGGACTGGTCATTCGGGCGAGAACATCGCTGCTGTGGCTACCGATGTCGCTGAGAACGAAGAAACATCAACGACGACGGGCCACTTAATTGGGCATAACCAGACGAACAATGCAGTGAATTTTAGTGAAAAACTTACACATTCCCGTACAAAGTACAAACAGTGCATCAGTTTACGCCTGTCAGTCGCGTGTCTGTCAAGCCATCCTTAATCAACAACGAAGATGTTGTATCGAAAATCATCATGAGCGACGAGGCTCATGATGACTTAAGTAACTTAAGCAGTTAAGCATTGAAAATCCGCGTATGATGCACGAAGAGCCAATACATTCACTCAAAGCCACTATGTGGTGCGGCGTTCACGCGGGAGGAGTGATTGGGCCTTATTTTTTTGAGGACGCCATCGACAATATTGCCGGAATTGCATGAGCGGGGCTTGGTGAACATTTGGTTAACTACACGCACAGTGAGAGCCACAATGAATATTGTGAAGGAAGCGTTTCCAGATCGCATAATCTCCCGTTTTGGCGATTTGACATTGCCAGCAAGATCACACAGATTTAACCATTCCAGACTTCTTTCTTTGGGCTACTTGCAGTCGCGGACTTATGCCAACAAGCCTCGGACGTTCGCGTTCGCAACCCCTAAGGAGAATATTCGACAGAAATACGAACATTTATCACCGATAAAACGGGTGCAAATGTGTATCAAGACTGCCGGTAGCCACTAGACGGATATTATCTTTTCCACATAACAGAAAAAATTGCAAAGGTCCAAATAAAGATTTCCATCACTCAAAATCATTTTTTAATTTAGTGAAAAAGTTATTAAAAAACAAAATTGGATGACAAATCTTGCGCCACCTTGTACATACAAGAAACCCTATGCATTGCACCCTATGTTGCATAGTGCTTAAGAAAAATGTAATTTAAGTAGTTACCTATCGCAATGAGGGGCCGCGAGTAATTTAAAAATAAAATTAAAAATGTTAAGTAACCCCCAACACAAAAAAAAAACTATAAAAAGTAAAAAATTAAATTTCATTAAAAGAACCTATTAATATTTTTATACTTAGCGGCTTATATTACAAATATTAATAGGTTCTTTAAATTAAGTCTAAAGGCTGGGAGAAAAAATTTATTTTTTTGTGCCGGGGGTTAATTAAAATTTTATCTTTGATTAAACTCTTCCAGCGATACGGTCTTTATCTCCTCAAAGTCCGCTGAATAACGTGGCAGAGGCATGATTAGGTATTGTTTTTGGCCAAAAAATTGCAAACAATCAACGATGAGTGAGAGCAAGTGCTTTTTCAGCAAATACATTTTTTTTTTCGTTTTTTTTTGCTCCACGTAAATGATGCAAACGAAGAAAACAATAAGCCAAGCTTTTTTCAGTATTGGCTCTTCTGACTTCATAACCATATAGCATATACCCATGTTTCCTCACCAGTGATGACGTTTTCAGCAAATCTGGACCGAAATTCAGGTCGTTCAAAAGCTCCTGAGCTCCATGCGACGGTTCTTTTTGTTGACACACGTTTCATTCCCAAAATATTTGCAAAAAGTTCGTAGAATGAGCCAACCAACAAATCACCATCCTCAGTAATTTCTTTAATAGTGATTTGACGATTCTCCATAACAATTTTCTTCGCTGTCTCAACATTTTTATCGGTTATGAACGTGCTGGGGCGTTCAGGGCGAGCATCGTCATTAACACCTTCTCGGCCTTCTGGGAAAGGCATATACCACCTACAAACATTTTTTTTTTGCCTAGAGATTCGCCAAATGCCACAGTCAAAATTTCAAGTATAAGGTGTACAACTTTGCTTCCGCCGTTTGCCGATATGTGGCGATAACGGTAGGTAGCGGTCGAAAAAAAAAACAGATCGCAGACGTCAGTCAACAGAACACCATTCAAACATTAGTCGATTTGTGTCTGCATCATAAAGTTGTTCTCGATGTCAGTTTACGAGCCAAATTCTCGTCATTTACGGGCGGTGTTGCTGTTTTGTTTCAATATGAAGAAAACAGCGGCCGAGTCTCATCGAATGCTCTCAGATACTTATGAGGAAGCTATTAGTGAAAGAACGTGTCGTGAGTGGTTTCAACGCTTCAAGAACGGTGATTTTAACGTCGAAGACGGCATAGTGGTGGAAGAGAGAAAGTTTTCGAAGATGCAGAATTGGAGACATTACTGAGTGAAGACTCACGTCAAACTTCAGAAGAATTGGCACGATCAGTGGAAGTGACACAGCAAGCCATTGTAAAATGTCTCAAGGCCATGGGCATGATTCAGAAAGAAGCAACTTGGGTCCCGTATGAGTTGAAACCAAGAGACGTTGAACGGCGTTTGTGTGTTTGTGAACAGTTGCTTCAGAGGCAAAAATGGAAGGGATTTCTGCATCGCATTGTGACCGGGGACGAAAAATGGGTTCATTACGATAACCCTAAACGCAAAAAATCATGGGGATATCCCGGCCATGCTTCCACGTCGACGGCCAGACCGAATATCCACGGCTCCAAGACCATGCTCTGCGTTTGGTGGGACTAGCTCGGCGTCGTGTACTATGAGGTGTTAAAACCAAGTGAAACAATCGCAGGTGTTCGTTATCGAACGCAATTAATGTGTTTGTGCAGAGCATTAAAAGACAAACGTCCGCAATACAGCGACAGGCACGATAAAGTAATTTTGCAGCACGACAACGCTCGCCCCACGTTGCAAAAGACGTCTAAACGTACTTGGAAACGTTAAAATGGGAAGTCCTACCCCACCCGCCGTATTCTCCAGACATTGCTCCCTCTGACTATGGCCTGGCTGACCAACACTTCCGATCTCATGAAGAAGTCACAAATTGGATCGATTCGTGGATCGCTTCAAAAGATGAACAATTTTTTCGACGCAGGATTCGTACACTGCCCGAAAGATGGGAGAATTTAGTGACCAGCGATGGAAAATACTTTGAATGATACATGTGTAACCGATTTGTTACATTAAAGCCTCAAATGTTGGGGAAAAAACGAAAAAAAATTTAATACAGACTCTGATCCATTTTTTTCAACAGCAAAAAATCCCCAAGCACATTGAAACACGTCAAACCCTTACATCTGTAAAAAAAAGAACTAAATATCCAAAATAACTGACAATGCCAACGTAACCAAACAAAATTGAAAATCGAATATACCTAAGTCACCTTAAGGTCCTTCATGTACCGCCAATGCTTTGAACCATTGATTTAATGTGTAATAAGCATTTAAAGAACTTCAAGGATAATTTGATTTTTCTAAATCTATCGCTACAGTTAGCAAAAGGGCATTGTCACCAGAAAGATTTATTGTGCCAAGCCAATTAGGCGAGGATATCTTTAATCTTCCTAATGAAACTGGCTCTCGAGGGAATCATAGGTATCTTCCTTAGGAGACACGTCCTCTTTAAGGAAGGTACGCCTCCCAAGGTGGTAGAGGGCAGCACACTCACCCAGTGTAAGCCTGCAGTCTTATCATCGCAAACAGTCTACACTCTGTTCATTCTATTAAGATTTCTCAAACAGGATAGTATAATTAGGTAGCTGAAAGTCAGTTGATATTATCTCTCTTGATTTTCAAGACGTTTTTAGAGAACTTGTTGAGTGGTTATATGGTTTCCTTCGAAGTTCTTGTTTCAGTGGGCTGTCATTTCTCCCCAGTATCGGAAAATATGTTGAATTTAAGTTTTGGGAAACTACAAAAAAAAAAAGGTTCCGCAATTTCACTGTCAGTGATGCTTCCGTGTCCAGGAATCAACCATGGTATGATGTGGTTTCTTTGCTAGGTCTTTTCTTTTGCGCCCACGCTCAGTACTTTGATTTGTGTGGCCTCAGCACTTCGATTAACTATCGATAAGAATGTTTATAGTGGCAAATGTAAATGGAGTGTGTAGACTGATCCGCAGTGGACAATAAATACCACCGCCAACTCATGATTTCATCTTTGAACCATTTGTATAGCATCCTTTGTCGTTTATCAGGGGATCACTACTCTACCAATTAAAACGGTTTAGAATGAATATCGAACTTTTTTAGATGATGACAAGATGTACATTTGCGGTCGGGTACTCGCACAGTTTATAATGAATCGACAGCCTGTACATCGAAGTTCTTTTTGAGTCCAAGTTTTACTCCACTGCATAAAGGTTTTGTCAGACTTGAAAGTCAATATAATATTGGTTTTATAAAATTATTTCAAAAATTTAAATATTTTACAACTTTGAAACTATTTTTATGATCTTTCAATATCAAAACGTCAGTAATGGTTTACATTGTTGTCATGGTGAAGTTTGTGCACGATCAACATTTTGAAATTATTGAAAATCACTACTGCAATTCTGCGTCGGTGGTCGCTCAGGAACATTGGCTAATTTTCCAGCCGAAATGTGTAAGAGACTAGTGGCATCAAAGAATCCATCTCTAAAAACATGCTCGCAAATTTGAACATATGCACTAAGCGGCTCGGAATATCAGTCATAAGAGGCGATTAAATTCCTAAAGGTTATCTGCCCCATGAATAAAATTGCAAAGGAATACGTAGAGACATCTGGTATTCTTTGGGAGGTAAACTAATTCGCCGATCAGATCTTTTCAAGGGTGAGCATTCATGAAAAGGAATGCGCGAAGCCTGTTTCACGTTGTTCGAAATGAAAACATGGAAACAATAGGAAAAGAAAGCATTCATGCTCCATCAAATGATAATGGTCGTGGGATAAAGTTTTGTCAATTCAAAAAATTGTACGTATATCGTACAACATTCAAACACTGAATAATACGCAAGGCTACCTATATACCATGGGAGCGAATAAATTGCAACCAAATTGATGATTTCCTGATAGATAGAGGACACCATTGCAAAGTACTAAAAGTTAAAGCATACAGAAGAGCGTATTCAGAATAATTAAAGGCTGAATCCAAGGTGACTGAACATAGGGATTCAGCGTTGAAAAGTTGCTCACTAGATGGCATAGATATTAAAAGCGAAACCAGACAGGTAGAAGCAGTATGGTCAACAATTAAAGGTGTAGTAAAGAAAGCAACCGAAAACAAACTGGGCTATCGCAAAGCTCCCAAAGGCTAACCTTTGTTCGAAAATAGCAAAAGCTGATTGCTTCAGGATAAAATGCGACAATGGTAAAGGAAAAAGTTTGCAAAATTCAGGAAGAATGCACGGTGAAAAACGTGAGAGTAATATATACAGGGAAAAACGCCGCACAAAAAGGATGACAGGCCGGATCAGAATTTATACGCGCAACGATAATGGTGAGCTCGTTTCGGACAACGAAAGGGGTGCAACCCGAAGGAGAAGACATTTCGATGAAATGCTTTATGTACATGGAGAAGGAGCATTGGAAAACGATGTAAACCTAACGTCAGAAGTTCAAGGAGAAATGCCAATCATCGAGTAAGTAAAGGAAGCAATCCATCGACTTAACAAGGCAGCAAGAGTCGACCTAATACAATAGGAATTAATGGAATATGCGGAAGATGAATTAACAGAAAAGTTACATCGCAGCTATATGGAACAATGAAACAATTCAATTTTGAATAAACAAACAGTTCACCAATTATTGGTAGAATACAAAAAGGCGTATGACTCTATAAACCGACCGTAAATGTATTATGCACCTGTAAGAGTAGGAATCCCGACAAAATGGGTGAACATTTTCAAAGTATTGCATGTCTAAAGGGAACAAAAGGCGGGGGTATAACGATTAATGGAATCACATCCACCCAAGCATACCCTGAAGATGGGGACCCTTTGAGAAAGACAGAAAGCCTAAGAATATCAATAAAGGAAGAAATGAAATTACCAAATATGTATATGGTCACTGACCGACTTGGGTCGATCCAGAAACCACCAATGAGACGTACCACTCAAAATGGCCGCACCTACAAGCTGCGGCGAGCACGTTGAAACCCGGGGTTTTGTCAAAGTTGTTATAATTCCAAGGGTGTGTGAGGCGGGAGTACACTGCGGTAAAATGAAATGAGCTCACACGTATTCACGACTAGAGTTTATTTATAACGGGTTTTGTCGCTACGAGTCTGGACTTCATTTAACATTTCAGGGTGTTACGAGGGATGACGTATGTACGAAAGACGCACGACTCGTTCTAGTTTCTGGATCGATCCGAGCGTCGCACCTCACTGAACTCGACAAACGCTTTGGGAAAATGGACGACAAATATCTAGAAACCAAATAAACACCCAAAAACGACATAAAATCGAAATAAATAAAAGACTGCATATGGGTGGCGTGCTCCTTCGCGTTAAAGGAAATGTTCAATACAACTGTTTTATTCCGCAATTGAAAACCACAATAAACTCGGTCTCTGATAAGGAGGAAAACAAATTTCAGTCTTTGAAAACAAGACCTCAAGGAGAATCTATGGTGGAAAATAGGACGAAAAACCAAGCGAATGGAAAGAAATCGCAAAATTAAGGGCTCGAGGAACAATCGCGAAGACTAAATTGGGCAGGTAACGTAGAACGAATAGACAATGGACGAATGTGAGTTGAAGATCCGAAGGGAAAAGAGATGGAACAGAACGGCCATAGTGGCGAAGACTGGTCGACGAAGCTCTGAACTTATGATTTTTAGGAAATAATAATAATATTAGGAGCACAACTAAGTTCTCTAAGTTTTTTTGATGAAAATGCAACTTAATTGTGAAAAAAAACGGTTATACACGGGACAGCCGTTTCTTCCTACAAATACTCCTCCGGAACCATTCAACTGATTTTGACTAAACTTACCAAGGTGATCATGTGGACATCGCTGAGTGTCTGTACGTTTTGTTTTTTCAAATCCGACTTATTATTGAGGAATAATCACCGAAAACCCGATTTAAATAGTAACCGAAAAACTAATTCTCAATTGATGTCTATGGGAAAAAATGTCAAGCGCAAAATCGAATTTCCGGGAGGGAAAAAGATCCTACGGATTGTTTAAAAACGGCGAAGCCCTTGCCAGTTTGCGCTGCGCACCTCTCGCTTCGAACTCAATTTTTTCAGAACTTTCGGACATGTTTCGTCTTTTTATTTTCCAAAAATAATCATAAATATTGGGGCAACTTTTTCGTATGAGGTAATTAGAAATTGATGTTATAACAACTGGGATATTAACGAAAATCGTTCTGATAGAATTACTATAGAAATAAATACATAGGAAAAAATAACATTAAAGGATAAATTCCATAAAAAACTCAATATATCAATTGAGTTAAAAAGAGGTAAATAAGACATTGTGTTATAAGCGAATATCTTTTTACTTATAAATTGCTCAGATCATGCCAAAGTTGCGTCAAAGAACTAACATTGAGAGACGAACAGTGAATTCCAGACGACACGACAACGAATGGTCCTCCAATCAATCTAATGGAGATGGTTAAGACAGTTAATTTGCTGCATGGAAGCGGTGCTGTCCTACCTATGGCTCCTACTGCTGTTGCCGCTAACAACATCAACGGCCAAACAATCCATTCAGCTCTCAGGTTAACAGTCTCGCGTGGAGTTGTCAACGATCTGAGTCGCGAGTCTGAAAGGAATTTTCGAAATGATATGCAGTGTTTCAAGGTCTGCTTAATCGATGAAATGTCGATGGTTGGCGTTCGTACTTTAGTAAATATCGACAAACGGTTGAGGCAAGCATTCCCTGAAAACCAACATCTCGCATTCGGTGGAATAATTCTCTATCTTCTTGGCGACTTCAATCAACTTCCTCCAGTATTAGACAGAACTATGCTTGCTCCGTGTGTTTCTAATAATGTGTTATCGCTCCACGGTAGAATGCTCTTCGAACAATTCACAAAAGTTTACGAATTGAAACAAATAATGAGACAAACTGTTGAAGCTCAACAACGTTTCCGTGATACCAGATTTGCTGTAAACAACTTCGCATCTACAAACGACTTCAAAAATGCATTGAGAATCCTGTCCAAAAAGGCTGAAGTTGCTGCTTACAATCAAGATATGCTTAGATCACTCAACACACCAGTAGTTTCCATAAAACCAGAAAATAACAACGAAACAGCATCAAGATGCTCTGATGATGAAGCACATGGTTTGCCGTCATGCCTAAATTTGGCTATTGGTTGTCGAGTTATGCTGAAAATGAATCTGTGGACTGAGCAAGGTTTGTGCAATGCATCTCTTGGAACAGTCAAAGATATAGTGATATAGTGTATCAACCAATACCTGAAGATGACATTTGAATGACTTTCCTCTTTGTATTCTGGTGAAATTTGACAAATACACAGACCTCTTGGTTTCGTAAAGGCAGCGTATCATGCAAAAGAAATATGTCTATTTCGATATTGAAGATAAATCGAATTTAAACAGTGAGACAAAAGGGTTCGCTCAGCTCACTTTTTTCAAAGCAGTCCACTTGCATTGAATTCCTAGTAAATGAATCATTCAAAGTATTGCCCATCGCCAGCGATAACTTTTTCCCATCTTTGTAGCAGAGCTCGCATACCGTCACAGTAGAAGTGTTCATCTTTTGAGACTATCTACGAATCAAGCAATTTGGAGATGTCTTCATATGAATGGAACTGCTGATCAGCCAGACCATGTTCCATCGAATGGAACATGTGATAATCGGCGCACTATCTGAGGAATATGGTGGGTAGGGTAGGACTTCCCATCTGAGCATTTCTAAGTAGGTTTTAACGGGTTTGGCAACGTGACGCTGAGCGTTGTCTGGCTGTAGAATCAGTTTTTCGTGCCTCTGCTCGCATTGTGGCCGCTTTTCGCGCAGTCTTTCGGCTCAATCACATCAATTGAATTCGATACCATTCCCTAATGAAAGTTTCGTTTGGTTTCAACAGCTCATAATAAATAACACCGCCCTGATCCTACCAAATACACAGCATAACCTTCGCAGCGTGAATATGCGGCCGAGCCGACGACGTAGAAGCATGATCGGGCTGAAGAAAAACAACAATTCCCGCAAATGACGATTATTTGGCTCAAAATCAGACATTTTCACACAACCAAAAGTATATGACGCAAAAACAAAATCACTAATGTGTCAAAGCGGTTTGTTTACCATATGTCTAAGCTTGGTTTATGACGTTTTGTATACGTCACAATCGACCATCATTTTCTACTGGAGCCATCTCTTGTTAAACAGCGAGAACTTAGTTGCACACCCAACAATAATTTGTACTATACCTGGAATGCATAAATTGCATTTGAGTGCGATATCTCATATTCTACAGGGTGCGCCATCTCATATGGGTCGATGTAAACTTCGAATAATTTCAACAATTGTCAACCGATTTTCATGTCATAGCATTTTGGAAACGTAAATTCAGTACAATTTTAACCATGAATCGCTTCACACCAAAAGAACGCGCGGAAATAGTTTCAATGTTCATTAAAAATGAACGCTCGATTGTGCTAACTCAACGTGCAAAATATCGTGATCGTGCTGCGCCCAAAAAATATACAATTCGTCGTTGGGCCTCGAATTTTTTTCAATTTGGTTCTGTGGCAAGCCCTCGTGAGCAACCTAGGCCACGCCCGCGGCGTTCAAACTCATCTATTCAGTCTGTGAAGGTCAGTGTTCAAGAAGACCCAAGTTTGTCATATTGGCGCCATTCGCAGCAGTTAGGCATCAGTGGGACCACTTTGAGGAGGATTTTAAGGGATGATCTTCACTTATTTCAATACAAAGTGCAGATAACTCAAAGAATTTTGCCACAAGATGAGCCACGGCGCTTGGCATACGCACAAAATATCGTTGCAATGATTAATGCTGAGCCGGAGTTCTGGAAGCAAATTTTGACGACAGCAATTTTATGGCTCAGTTAGTAAACAAAAATCCTCACATTATTCACGAAGAGCCGCTATATGATCAAAAAGTTATTGTTTGGGCCGGTGTATGCGCTAAAACCATCATTGGACCGTATTTCTTCAAAGTTGGCGATCGATATCGGTGGATGTTGGCCCATTATGTGGTCTTATTTCACTTTTGGTTTCAACAAGACGGCGCGACATGCCATACTGCGGACAAAACAATAAACCTTTTGCGTAAGAAGTTCTCTGGAAGATTGGTGTCAAAAAACGGGCGATATTGACTGGCCTCCGAGATCACCGGATTTGACTACTCCAGACTTTTTGTTTTGGGGATACTTGAAAAGCAAGGTGTATGCTAACGGCTCGAAGACAATAGAACAGCTCAAAAGAAACATTCGTGCGGAAATCCCAGAAATTTCGATCGAAATGCTCGAAAATGTAATGGAGAATGCGCGAAAACTAGCCCATTTTTGCATCGACAATAAAGACGGTCATTTAATTGCGATTGTTTTCAAAAATTAATCAAAATAAATTGTAAGAGTCTAAATTGAATAAAAGTTTTTGAATTTCCGAAATCAGTTGAGAATTGTTGAAGTTATTCGAAATTTACCTCGACCCATATGAGATGGCGCACCCTTAAATTCAAAATTCTTATTTCTTTATAAAATCCCTGTACTACCCTCTGACAGATTTTGGAATTGGGAGTTCTAATCTAGCAGGCGGTTAGGAGTCATGGTGCTTTGACAGCTTTGACTTTCAGGCCATAATTGGCAATTTTAAATTGTTTAAGCTTAAATATAAATACAAAAATGGGGAACAATAAAGGAAGCAGTGAGACCGGAAATACTTGAAACAAAATTATATTTAAAGCTTTCACATTTAAAAGATCTACATATAATAGGGTTGCTCACCGTATTCACGTCAGAGAAGCTCTCGCAAGATGGAGAAAGTATTATTGACCCTAAATCCCAAACTATTTTCATCTTTGTTATAATAATTTCAAGCACTCTTATGGCAGTTCCACAAGTGACTAAGTTATTTTGTTTTGACACCACCAACGTCATCTAATGAAATGATATTCTGAAAACAGGTTCACATTCCGGTAAAACAATAATAAATAAAGTATGTATTTCGTATAGACTTCCTGTTGATCAATACTACCAAGTCATCATCAATAAGAAATAAATTATTGTAGAAACTCGAACCTTCAGATCTGCATATTATGCATATTACGGTTGCCTCCTCATATATGTACATATGTGAACTTCGTTGGCTTCCCTCGTGGAATGTGCTGATACAATTTCTATTTTAATCGAATCTGCTAATACTATCCTCATGACCTTGTCTTCTCCCTGTTTGCTGATTTGTTCTCCTTAAGCTTTCGCGTATATGTTTACTTTTGTTTTTAATTACATTACAAACAAGCAAAAAACCGGCTATTAACCCAACGTTTAAGCTGATAATAATCGTATCGGAAACCTTCATATAAACTTGTTTATAGGCAGACACATACACGTATCATAGGTATCATCGTCGTTCACACTATATAACGCGTTTTATTTCCAACTTAAGCCACACGTAGTACATATGTACGACAAATAATTGAAGTCACAACAATTGCACAGCACTTAGGTAGGTAGTAGGTAAGGTACGTTCAAAAAAAACTTATCAAACTTGCACGGTGTGGCAAACTAAACTATGTAATTTCTGATATACAAAAAAAAAAAAAACATTTCAAGGCTCAGTTGCATTGTCTGACCAACAAGAATTGTTAGAGTTAATAGAGGGAAAAAACCCGCAGCAGCATACACATTGTACAAGTTAAAACCAGAAGTGGCAGACTAATTAAAATAAAAATAAAGAGGAAAAGAAGATAGAGGGTCTGTGAAATTAGCATTTTCGCAGACTATTGTTATTATTTTTCGAAACGCCTTTACTTCCACGCAAGCCTTCTTTCTATACAAAAGCAATGAATTAACAAACAAAAAAAAAAAAAAAACTCCATTCTTTTGGCATACCTGCTCACACAAACACCTTGAGATTAGCGTAACAGCGAATCGCACCTGAAAGCCTTATCGAAGCAAGAACAAAAGAAACAAGCAAAACGCAGAGGAAACAAAAAAAAGAAAAACATGTTGATAGTCACCCCAAAGGTCAGCGAACCTACCACTCTGTCTTCAATATTTTATCTAAATCAATGTTTACATCTCGCACGGTCATAGATATCTCGTCAAAAATTAATTCCCACAAAATAGAGCTAACACTCGTCGTATCCAACAACAAAGTTTGCAATTCCCACTCACACACCAAACATTCTATATACATATGCCTATTCATTTCATCAATACCTACATATATAGGTGTATGCATGTATGCTTTCTGGCTCCTAAAATATGTGTATGACACAATGGAGTCTGGAGCCTCTACCCGTATTTCAATTTCTTATAATTCTTTAATGCGTCCGCCTGTGACGATTCTATTCCGCTCACCTCTCAATCATACTCGAATCGACAGCCACACCATCGACAAATTGTTTAAAAAACAAAAACACTAAATAATAATAATATAAATATTTTTTATGTACATGAAAATAAAATTAATGGATCTACTATACGGTTTACTGTACGTTATATTACTTTGTTCAGTATATGCGCACAAGATGTCTAATGTTCCGCGTTCGTAAATGTTCGGTGAAGTGATCTACCCCCCATATATACACTGCAACTTGGGAATACAAGCGGAGGAAAAAAGAAAATCTGGTCCCTTTATCTTCCAAAATATATTATTGCTTTTGTTCAATAATTACCTTTTCTTCGCTAATTCCATTTACGACAATCTATACTCCAGAACTGAACCGAGTCGGCGATACTCCTTTACACGATTGATGCCTTGCTAGCTATCCTTCAACTTTTTTTTTGTTTTTCTGTTCCTTTTTCTTTTTTATCCACAAACTCTATTTCTTTGTTTTCAAGACATGAAAAAAAGTTATGATTTTCACACAGGTTACCAGCAGCGATTTATGTACATGCTCGCCTCTATGTACTTGTTATTTACTGTTCCATTGTTTAAATACAACTTGATTATAAACGATTTTTGCGAACGCAAGACGAAAAACGGGAAAATATCTCTATCGATGCTGGATTTTGTTTCTTTCTTTTCGTTCTTCTTGTTTTATCGATTTTCCCCAATGTATTTTCGTCCATGCACAATTGATTGCGGGCTTAATGTGCCGTAGCCGTGTGTATTTCTCCGATATCCGAGGAGTTCATACTTTCATAGACGTACGTTTCATCTTTGCCGAGATTTAAACAAAATACCTTTTTTCTTTCTTGTTTGCCTTTTAACAATTGCGATGACAGAAAACTTCTCAATTCACGACCACGAATTATAACCAGAATAAAAGCCAGGCAAAACTGAAGAGAACGTAAAAGCTGTCAAGCGCATCCCTTATTTAATTTTTTTTTCTTTCGTTCCCTTTTAAGAGACCCCGTATATAGCCGTACATGCAGTCGCGTGAGACCGTGTGCGCAATCGAACCAGTACACCAGGGAGGGTATACTGACGAGTTGAACAGCCCTTTTTGTGTCACAATCAACCGCTGTCGAATGAGGTTATGTGATGACTGTGATTCCCGTTTACACCAGTAGCGCTGCCGTGTGTATACTTTCAATTTAAACTAATTTTGTGTTCAACAGACTGTCACACGGCGGGTATTTTTAATTGTATTTTGGTTTTATACGTGAGTTGTATCAGCAAATATTAAATTCAGTTTTATTTTTTTTAAAGAGGGTTGTCCAAATTAAGCAACTATTTAGTGGTATTTTCAGGATCCCCATTGTTAAGAATGTAAGTTCTGTCTTACCACTTCCGCGACTCAATTTGACATATTGACTGTGAGCATTGAATAAATACGAGGGTAGTCTGATAAGTACTTAGCCTCACCGCTAGATGGCGCCAGTATCGCAAGAGCAATCTGTCGTGTAGTACATTCTAGTAGACGGCTACCAGAAACCACCAATGAGACGTACCCCTTAGAATGTCCGCCGACGTTTGCCTACAAGCTCGGGCGAGCACGTGAGAACCCCAGGTTCTGTCAAAATTTTGAAAACAATCAGGCACATTGTTATAATTCCAAGAGTGTGTGTGGCGGGAGTACACTGCGGTAAACTGAAATGAGCTCACACGTATTCACGAATAGAGTTTGTTTGCAACGAGTTTTGTCGCTACTTCTTTCAAAATTTCAGGGTGTCACGGGGGAAGACGCACGAAAGATGCACGCCTCATTCTGGTCTCTGACGGCTACTGTCGAAATTTCAGCCGGATCAGATTCGTAGTTTTGTTTTGACCGCGTGTGGAAGCGGGAGTGTCCCCGGATTTTAGAAAAATGGAAAAAGAGCAATATCGGTCGGTGATTCGATTCTTGTTTTTGGAAGGGAAATCGCGCAGCGAAATCAAAGAGCGTTTGGATGCTGTGTACGGTGACTCTTCTCCTTCGATGGCGAACATCAAAAATTGGTCTAACGAGTTTCAACGTGGTGGAACGTCGGTTTTTGATGAGCCACGTCCAGGTGCCCCAAAAACGGCTACCACGGAGGATAACGTGACAAAAATCCATGTTCTCGTATTGGCAGACCGCCGATTGAAGGTGCGCGAGATAGCTGAGACAGTAGGCATTTCAAAAGATCGCGTGGGTCATATCCTGCATGAAATTTTGGGCATGAGAAAACTGTCGGCGCGATGGGTGCCGCGTTTGCTCACTCCGGACAACAAGCACAACCGTGAGACCACTTCAGTGTTTGACACTGTTTAAGCGCAATCCGAAGGAGTTTCTGTGTCGTTTCGTGACAGTCGACGAAACATGGATCCACTGGTACACACCAGAGACCAAGGAACAGTCGAAACTGTGGACTTCACCCGGCGAACGTGCTCCGAAGAAGGCGAAGACTGTCCCATCGGCCGGAAAGGGGATGGCCACCGTTTTCTGGGATTCACAAGGTGTGATCCACATCGACTACCTGGAGAAGGGCAAAGCGGTCACAGGGCTGTACTATGCCAAATTATTGGGCCGATTCGACGCCGAATTGAAGAAAAAACGGCCCCACTTGGCGAAGAAAAAAGTGCTCTTCCACCATGATAACGCACCGGCTCACACCTCCGCCCTCGCCACGGCCAAATTGGTCGAATTGGGCTACGAACTGCTGCCCTATCCACCTCCAGATTTGGCCCGGTGCGATTTCTTTTTGTTTCCACACTGGAAAAAGTCACTCGCTCTGCAGAAATTTCAGTCGAATGAGGAGGTCATCGCCGTCACGGAGGCCTACTTTACAGACCTCGAGAATACGTATTTTTCAGACGGGTTAAAGCAGTTGGAGCATTGCTGGAGACTATATTGAAAAATAAATCGCCATTTCTCCAAAAGTTTGTTTTTCTTTTGTAGGCTAAGTACTTATCGGACCACCCTCGTAGACTAAATGAAACAAAATATTTTTGTTTTCTTCACGAATACACGAGTATAGTCAACAACCTAGTTGTTTACACGTTGCAACAGTTGTAAAGACTCAAATAAGTGCGAAAGAGAGGATCAGTGAAATAGAGACATATTTGCACAGTGATGTGCGGGTAGATTTCCCCTTACCAAAATAGAAAGGCCGAAGGTTTTTTTGAAACAACGTTTAAATTTATCATACAAAACGATGCCGATTTGTTTTTTAAAGCGACTCGTATGATGTATGGTCGTTCCGGATGGGTGTATCAACAGTACGGAAAATAATTGTTGAAGTGTGTAAAGCCCTTTGGGAAGTACTGTCTTCAGTGTATATGCCAGAACTAAACACCTCGGACTGGCAAAACATCAGCAGGCAGTTTAACGTCAAATGGAACATGCCGAATTGCGTGGGCAGTATCGATGGTAAGCATATCGAAATAAAATGTCCACCGAACACAGGGTCAAAGTACATAAATTACAAGGGTTACTTCAGCCTTGTTTTTATGGCAATTTGTGACGCCAGTTATACATTCATGGCTGTCAATGTTGGGGCTTTTGGTAGCCAAAGTGATGCAAGAGCTTTTCGTCACTCTGTCAGTGGGAAGCAAATTTATGACAATAACATCAATCTACCGCCAAATTCACAAAGATCGGTACCCCTTTATTTCGTTGGTGACTGTGCTTATCCGCTCCGAAAAAAATTAATGCGGCCCTACCCTGGACTTCTGCTGAACCACGCTGAAGAAGAAGAGCACGCCGAGTAATAGAGAATACCTTCGGCATTTTGAATGCTCGCTGGCGAATTCTTGGGAACCGCATAGAATTTCATCCACAAAATGCGGACAAAATTGTCCTTGCCTGCACAATTTTACATAATATCATTAAAATCACAGACGATGTATACAACTGCAACTCGTATTGCCCGGACAATTACTATGATTCTTATACTGCTAAAGGAGAACGCATCTTTGGTACTTGGCGTCAGGAGGCCAAGGAATTGTTACCTATTCGTAGAAGTGGAGCAAACAATAGACCAAGCGAAGCCTTCAGTGTGAGGAGAACTTTAACAAATTATTTTCTCAACGAAGAGGCCTCACGTCGGTATATGGTGTTGGCGGCAACGACGGAGTCCTTTCTTCACCTCTTTCCTCTATCACTGCATAATTAGATGTTGTTCTGTAAACAAAATATAAAAACATTATATATTGTACAATATATTCTGTTGGAAAAAATAACTCACGGCCTTGGTTTTATGTGGTCTTTTAGGAAGTCTATAGCACTTTCGAACTTCCAATTGCCGTGAATCGGATCCTCAGCCGCCACAGTTCGTCTCTTTGCCCGTAAATAACTGTCTCGGGGCAGCTTCTTATAACTTCAGCTACATGAAAAATTTGTTGAAAAATCATCAAGAATATCATATAAAACAAATACCTGGAAGTCCGAGAATCTGCGAAATGTTTTCCCACTCTTGTGCCTTCTTTTTTATATTTTTATACTGGGGCTGGCAAAGGTTCCACAAAATTTCCGTCTCCTTCACAGCTTCAATTATTTGCTCTCCCATTTTTCCTGTTTTAATAAAGAATTAATATCCCTAAAATATTACAAATTTCACAAAATACCACGTTTGTCCGTATACTTACCGTCAACCGTCCGATTTGAAAATTTCCTGTGTATTGTTTTTTTTTCCCTACAGCTGTCACAATGTCGTACGACCGAGTTAAAAGTTAGCCAACTCTCGCGCCACATCTTACGACCGCGACAGCGATCGAGACATCATTGTGTTTACGGTATGGGATTTACATACATTCAATTTTTGACATGCGACGGCGACAGCGACTGCGACCTCATTGTGTTCCGGGCTTAAGTGTCCGAAATCAAGTCACAGCATGGGCCGAAGGTTTAGATGGAGCAAGGGAGAGGAGGTACCTGTGCACATTAGTTCTAAATGTCTGTGGATTGAAGTGAAAAACGAATCTCTGAACTTAACTGTAGTTCCGAAAGCAGGCTCCAGGGTGAACTGATGAGCATTCCTGGCAAGACGAGTATTGCGGGTGAATTCATGGAGGTGAGGAATGCAATTGGCTTACTCATTTGAGCAACGGTTGTTAAAATAGCGATAAAACAGTGACAAGGAAGGCACATTACGTTCGAGCGAGTCAATTGACTTTGCGATATTACTGTCTCCTATAAGTTTTATCGCTCGCTATTGTATTCTATATAGCAGGTGCAGTGAGGTCTAAAGGGCACCAGACCAGATATGAGCGTTATACTCAAGCTCGGGGCGGATGTAGGCCTTGTATATTGAAGCCAAATCGGAGGGAGTGAAAACGATTTCTTGCATCGTTTAAGGAAACCTAGACATTTTGCCGTGTGTTATGACAGCAGGCTAGCCGACGAGAGAGTAAAATCGGAGAATAAAAATCCAAAGTCCAATGATTTTATTTTCTACAAAAAATTAACAAAATAAAAATAAAATAAACAAAAATATAAAATCTTACACTCCATTAATCCCCCGCTTTCCAGCGCTAAGTCCACTGCCATGTATCTCCGACTGGTGACCGCCAAAAGATGATCAAAAGGACGCTAAATCAAAAAACGTCAGTAAAGTGGTTCGGAATACAGGGATGACAAAAAAAAGCGGAGCATTGTCAAAGAACATCGCAGTGGACCTAGGCTGGAAGCACAAGCAAATTCATTTATAGTTTTATGTTTAATTTGGCTCGATAACATCCCGGGGCCCGTCTGAAACCCTGCTTGAAGACTCCAAGTCTAGGACAGCGAGCCTACCTACAGACCTTTTCCTCTTAATTGACCCATTTGATACTTGGACATCCACAGTTCGAACAACATTGTCGGGACCAGCATACGTTTTTACCACCCGTCCCAATTCCCAGGCCGAACGAATCTCCGTAGGATCAATGATAATAACGATATCTCCCACTGATACTGCCTTTGAAACCTCGTGCCATTTAGTGCGCCTAGTTATTTCTGGAAGGTACTCCCCATACCAACGTCTTACCAGTAAATTCGTAAGATGCTGGGCACGCCGGTTGTATAGCTTGTTATATATATCCTTTTCAGAAAATATTCCTGGGGCGGTTGTGTTTCTATCATCTTCTCCAAATAGCATGGCATTTGGCGTTAATGGCTTTGGATCTTCTGGGTCGACAGGAATGTGTGTAAGTGGACGACGGTTAATCTGACCTTGGGCCTCCATTAATGCATTTCGCAAGACGTCTTCCCGGGGGACCATGCCCCTAAGCGCAAAATCAATACTGCCCTTCACAGACTGGATAAGCCGTTCCCATGCTCCTCCCATCCATGGCGAATAAGCTGGAATAAACCTCCACAAAACACCTTCGTATTTAGCCGCATACTCACTGAGACCGATCTCCATCTCCTTGACATCTTTAGCCAGCTGATTCTTGGTCCCGACAAAGTTCAATCCATTGTCACTATAAAGGTAACGAGTGACGACACGTGTGATAATAAAGCGGCGCAAAGCCATTGTGCATTGATCCAAACTGAGGTCATTAAGGAGCTCGATTTGAACTGCGCGGAATGTGAGACATGTGAAGATCATTCCATATCGCTTCACTGTACCTCTGCCAAACTTGACTAACATTGGCCCAAAACAATCTACGCCTACATGGGTGAACGGTCTTAAGTGGAAGGCTAAACGTGCTTCAGGAAGTTGACCCATAGTCGGCATCACAGGCTTCGCCTTACGCAGCTTACACATATTGCACTTTGCTCTTACTGACTCCACAGCTACTCGTATGCTTATGATCCATGCCCGCTCTCGGATGTCTGAGATGACAGTTGCAGTTCCCATATGGAGATTTTTCTCATGATGATGGATGATGAGTAGATCGACTAGAGGATGACTCTTAGGTAAAATTGCTGGGTTACGTGCTGCATACGAGATCACTGCCCTTTGAGCTCGTGAACTCATTCGAATAGTACCTTCCTCATCAAGAAACGGTGAGAAGTTGAAAATCGTACTAGAAGCTGCTACCACTTGTTTTGTTTTTAGAGCCGCTATCTCTACAGGAAAAGCATCCATTTGGATTTTCCTAAACAACCAATTTTCAGCCCGCAGGTATTCGTCCGGTGTGATAAAGGGCTTCTTAACTATAGGTTTTCTGCGTAGGCAGTCCTTCAAACGCAGTAGATAGGCAATCACTCTAACAGACGATGACCAACGTGCACGAACTCTGGGTGCGAGCTCATTATAGACGGTATAAGAAACCGGTCTTTCTTTCATGTGGAGTGAAACTGTATTTAGAACTAGCCCTTCGGTACGCAACGGTTCCTCTAGATTCTTTCCAGGTATTACAGGCCAAACATCTTTTGGTAACCGCAGAAAATCAGGTCCGGTAAACCATCTCGACTTCACATTCTCCAGCGATAAATCGTTCCACCTAGTCGCGTCGTCAGCAACGTTATCTCCAGATTTCACATGAAACCATTGGCGTGGTGAAGAAGAGTCCAGAATTTCTCCCACACGCACAGCTACAAACGACGGGAACTTGAATTTTGTGGAGTTAATCCACGAAAGGACAGTCATGGAATCCGAGAAGAAGAGCGTTTCGTGTAGATGTATTGTGTGTGAACTCTTTACAGTCGTTGCCAACCGAACACCGAGAACAGCCGCTTGCAACTCCAGCCTTGGCACTGACAATGTTTTTACAGGAGCTACTTTAGCCTTTGCCATCACTTGCGAAATCTCCACGTCCCCAGCACGTTCGAAGCGCAGAAAAGCCACTGCAGCAAACGCCTTTTCCGAGGCGTCCACAAAAATCACCAAGCTGATCGTTGACTCATCTGGATTCCAAGAGACGTACCTGCGCGCAATCTTGATATTTTCAATATTTTTGAGTTCCCTGAGAAACTCCCCCCAAGCGATCTTTAAGTCCCGCGACACTGGTTCGTCCCAGTCAAAGCCTTCCCTCCAGACTTCTTGCAGAATGATCCGGCCACGGATGATATAGAAGGACACGAGTCCAAGCGGGTCAAAAATTCTCATCACCGTTCTCAGCATTTCCCGCTTAGTTATAATAGCGTCGGGTAGCATTATCTTCTCTGGAGCGTAATCGAAAGATAGCTTGTAAGTGAAGTAATCCGAAGACGGGTGCCAAGACATTCCCAGGACCTTGGAAACGAATGATTCGCAGCTATTCGGATCGATGCCAACTAGCGTGGGGTTAACATGGCTTCTTGAAGTTAACCGGAGAAACTCATTGCTGTTTGACTGCACACCCACAAGATCGAAATTCATTGACTTACAGATTCGAATTGCATCCTGAGTCACAGACACGGCTTCCTCCACCGTATTATGGCTGTTGAAATAGTCATCAACGTATGTACGCTTGGTTAACCCATCTACTGCTTCCGGACATTCTTCCTTAAACAATTCTGCGTGGTGGTTCTTAACAAACTGAGAACACGTAGGGGAACACCTCGGTCCAAACATCATTACTTCCATTATGTAAACATCAGGCTCCCTGCTACTATCACCATCTCTCCATAGGATTCGTTGACACTGCTGATCTTCTTTCAAGATCCGAATCCTGTGAAACATTTCCTTCACATCAGCGTTAACTGCCACCGCTCGTTCACGAAACTTGAAGAGACCAGCATGCAGGGGAACTAGATTGTCTGGGCCTTTAAGCAGATATGTGTTGAGTGAAACCCCGTTCACCTTAGCAGCCACATCGGCGACGGCCCTTGGTTTTGGAGGACATTTGTTCGGGTTCTCCACAATAAAGGTAGGTGCATACCACACTCTTGGCCACGGCTTTTGCAACTCTTCCTTTGATGCGATCCTTGCATAACCCTTTGAGACTAACTCCTTCATATGTTTTTTTTTCCACTCCAACAGGTGAGGCCTTTTCTTTAACGATCGCTCCAAGCCTATAAGCCGACTCAAAGCCATCGGGTAGCTATCGGGAAGCTTAACTCCATCTGTCTTCCATAACAAGCCAATCTCATAGCAGTTACCTACTTGATTTAACGTGCGACGCATGACATCAACTGCTCGACGTACTTCCTGGCTTTCTAAATTATTCTTGGGTGCCATGACCCCAAAATTCTCCGTGGTAAAATGATGTTTCACTAGCTCATGCAATTCATCCTCAGACCTTATCGCATCATGGAACAGAAAATGCATCGAAGGTTTGACTGCTCCATTGAGACCCGATGCATTCAAAGTTGGCGCTGATTTTCCATAAACGACCCATCCTAGGAGGGTCTTAATGGCACATGGTTCCTCTTCTTTACCATGCCGTTGGCCACGGCCACATAAGAATTTGGCTTGATCCAACCCAACAAGTAACTTCGGCTTAGCGTTCACCAAGTTTGATAGCGGAAGACCTCGCAAATGACTGTACGATCTCTGCAGCATTTCGACATCGATTGACTGATAAGGCAGTTCCAAATTGTCGACGGTATACACGCCTTTTAACATATAACACTTTCGGTTGTGCACGCCTGACACAGTTAACGTAGTCCGCATAGAATTCTCGTGTCGAGAAACTCCTTTTGTCCATTGAAGGGTGAGCTCCTCCGGAATACCTTGAAGACCAAGTTCATCGAAAAGATCTTTCTCCACCATGGATAGAGACGAGCCGTCATCGAGAAACGCATACGTGTCCACAAACCTTTCACCTTTCCCATAGATTCGGACTGGGGCTATCTTGAACATGACGGACAAATTCGTTCCCACATGCGAAGAATGAAATTGCGCTTGAGGAATGAAAGGAGTTGCAGCGTTGTTCAATCCAGTCGTAATAGTTGCCGGCGCCTGGTGAAGCAAAGGGTGATGATGAGCATTACAGCCATCCGTGCCACATGTCTTTCTTTGACGACATGCTCTCCAGTCATGTTTCGAAGGAACTAAGCAGCAAAAACATATTCGTTTATCCTTGGCGTATGCTAGTCTTTGGTCAACCGTCAATCTTTTAAACTCTGGACACTCACTCAGAGCATGTTTTCGACCACAATTTACACAAACGGTGATATCAACTTTCGGCAACACTGGTTGGTGTGTTAAAACTCGACCAACAGCCTTCGGAAATCTTGAAGATTTCTTAAGGTCGGCTAGCTCCCCATGCTTTGATAGCTCAGGTGGTAGATCGATAAGCTTTTTTGTAAGAAAATCTGCGAGATCAATAAAGTTTGCGCGAGGATTAGCAGCCTTCCTCTTTGTCCATTCCTGATAAAGTCCAGCACCCAACTTACAGACCAGACAAGTCAAAACATATCCGTTGTTGAGATCCTCTTCTCGTTGCATAGACTTTAAGTCAGCCACAAATCCATTCAGTTTCACTGCCCACACTCGGATCTTGGGATCGCACTTCGAAGTCAGCGATGGGAGATTCAACAAGTCCGCAGTCAAATCATGCACAAGGACATCGTGCCGACCAAAGATAGCTCTAAGTGCATCCATGATACTATCGGCGTCTGACGAGTACTTTAAACGGTCGCTTACTAGTTGATAGGCTTCGCCCTTGAGAGCTTTCCGCAACCGAGATACATTTTCTTTTCCACTAAATCTGCCCTCAATCGTGGTCGACTTGAAAACCTCCTCGAAATATGGCCATTCTCTTTTGTCAGCTCCTGAGAATGATGGAAGTTCTTGGACGTTACTCCTGTTCAATATGGTTAGCAAACTCGCCATATCTCCTTCTTGAAACGGAGATGCTGCAGAACTAGGACGTCTGTCCGAGATTTTGGGAAGCGGTGTGGATACCTTAGGCTGACCGAGATGCTGTAAGAGCGCCTGATGGTTTTCTTGAATCATTTTTAACAGCTCCGAATTATCATCCAATGCCTTAGATTTCGGACATCTCGAAAAATCCGATCCGGAAGCTTGATGCTCTATTGGTGGGGAAACTGTGGCAAATTTCACCTTCAACTTCTCCATTTCTAGCTTCATTGCCGTAAGCTCGCGATCCTTTTCCAGTACAGCTGCTTGAGCTACTGCGGCGGCTTCTATGAGAAAGGTGATAGAGCTTCCTGCCTCACCCTGCCCTGCTGACGCTGGCTTATCATCCACTTCATAGGTTTCATGAATTTCGTCATCGCCCTGCTCATTGGCAGATGGTTGGTTACTTTCGCCGACATTTCTGCAGTCACTATTACTACAAAACCATGGAGTGATAGTATCGTACATACTCGGGTCGAATTTAGCACACAAATAATGCCACCACCGCTTGCAACGATCACAGGATACCATCAGATCATCATCTGCCCTGCGACATTTGGGTGCACTACAACTGTGTTGCGTTCCAACCATTGCAGCGACTTCCATATACGCAAAATAACCAATGGAGTTAAAATAAAATAATGTTATGACAGCAGGCTAGCCGACGAGAGAGTAAAATCGGAGAATAAAAATCCAAAGTCCAATGATTTTATTTTCTACAAAAAATTAACAAAATAAAAATAAAATAAACAAAAATATAAAATCTTACACTCCATTAATCCCCCGCTTTCCAGCGCTAAGTCCACTGCCATGTATCTCCGACTGGTGACCGCCAAAAGATGATCAAAAGGACGCTAAATCAAAAAACGTCAGTAAAGTGGTTCGGAATACAGGGATGACAAAAAAAAGCGGAGCATTGTCAAAGAACATCGCAGTGGACCTAGGCTGGAAGCACAAGCAAATTCATTTATAGTTTTATGTTTAATTTGGCTCGATAACACCGTGTTTTTAGCGACTTCAAATAAGTGATAATTCCAATTAAGTTTGGTATTTATACACAAACCAAGGATGGAAAGTTTTTCGGTTTCGTCGACACAAGCGCCATAATGGCTGATTATTACGGGTTCGCTTTAACGACAGTAGACATCATTGAATTTTAGAAGCATTGAATTCCACATTATTATTTTTACCCCAATCGATTATGCTGTCAAGATCGGAATTCAATGTGCTTAACATACGCTGCCGTTCCACTTCTATGGCCGAAGAGCAGGGAGGTGAGTCCTGGAACGAGTATGAAAAGCTGAAAGTACTGTCATCAGCGAAGGAGTGGATTGGATTAGAAGTAACAGACAAGAGATCATTTATAAAAATGAGAAAGAGAGTCGGAGACAAAACAGAGCCTTGGGGGACACCAGCATTTATTTGGTGAATATCAGACTTGAACCCATCCAAAACAAATTGAATCGAGCGGTTCGAAAGTAATTTCTAATCCATAGAAACAGAGATCTATTGATGCCATAAGCACGCATTTTCGACAAAAGAGCCTGATGCCAAACTCTGTCAAATGCTTTTGAAATATCAAGCGCCCCGATCTTGCTTTCACCTAAATGCCACTTTTCGGTGACATATGCCATCAAATCACCAGTGGACCTGTTGCTGCGAAAACCGTATTGCCGGTCATTAAGAAGCTTCCGCGATTCAAAATATTTCATAAGCTGACGGTTTATCAGCGTTTCCATGACCTTGGAAGGAAGGGACGTTAATGCTTCGGGTCGGTAGGAGGAGGGGGACGAAGATATGCCCTTTTTAGGGACGGACTGGACAAATGCTGTTTTCCATCTACTTGGAAAGAGACCCGAAGAGTAGGATAGATGGAAAAGCTTACGCAGAAGAGCACCTCTTCAGAAGTATTGAAGATCTTTAAGTATTGTTGCAACTGTACGAGTGCGAAAATGGATTTGTCCCATGGTGAAATCAACGCTCTCAGCTGGAATGTCATTGTAAATGATCGTAGGAATTGAAGACGAGGCTGAATTCTTTACGTTTTTCACGAACGACCAAAAGTTTTTGCTACCCTTGGGACATTGTAGCACTTTTTGCCTCAACTTTTGTTCGTGGAAGAATTTTACACGTTAATTAATGCATTGCAGTCATTTCTGGCCCTTTTAAATTTTTTTCTAGTTTTCCTCAGTAGGGTTGGTTTTGTAATTCCGAAAACTCAACTCTCTCAACCTGATGGCCTCTTTACAGCTCGAATCATACCACGCATTGTCTTTGGGTTTGATACTCTTCACTTTTTGAGGACTGAAGGATCTCATACCCAGCAAAAAAATGTTCGTGATTATATCTTTGTTTTACGATGTTGCTTGAATGCTCTTCTCACTTCTGTGTGCACTCTACAAGTAAGCGGAGAGTTACGTAGTGCTATTTTAAAAATGAGCGATTTAAAGTGGACAAAGGAATTGACATGTGAGTTCATACAATAAATAATTATGAGATGCATCCAGCATGGTCCACTAATTCATTTACCTCCTCATATTTATTATAGCATTTATGTATATCCAAAGAAATTCCGCTAACGACCGTCGAGACTGAATGACGCATATAAATAAAAGAGAAATGTCAAATTGATGCGCGACACTGCGAAATAAAGAGATGAACCAATAATAACCACCAACCAACCAGTAATAACCACTGCAACTCGGAATGTCAGATCAAGAGGCAATAACCAAGTGGTGCACGTCAAAAAGATGCGACGTGTAATACCTGACTTACGAAAATATGTTAATAACAATGACAAATACAATATAATTTTAATTCACATAATACAACCAATAGATACCTAAAAACGTTAAAATGAATCAAAAAAACTAAAAATGTGGGTTGACGCAAAAAGTCATCTCTCCATTTCTCCCTTAGCCTGTTAACGTCAATAAAAAAAATCAATCCGTCCATCGATTCTTAAAGTTCGCATTGGCACATGTCAAATTTAAAACAAGCTTACTCATAAGCGGACTGTAAGCGTCTAGACACAGCAAAAAGTCTTGCGCTTCTGGCATGTAAGCGAACGCCTCAGAGCAATTCGCATCAAGGCTAAATTCGCAAGCATTAGCTTTATTTGCACTCACGCCCCCACCGAGGACAAGGATGACGCCACAAAAAACGGCTTCTACTATCTCCTAGATAGACTATGCTCCCAATGTCCCAACATCGATCTTAAAATCATGCTAGGAGGTTTTAACGCGAAACTGTGCAAGAAAGTCGCTTTTGAGAGGGTAATTGATAAGCACAGCCTAAACAAAACTACATCCGAAAATAAATTTTGGCTGATAGACCTCACAACGCGTCGAAATCTTCTAGTTGCTAGCACACGTTTCCCGTACCCCAATATTCATAAGGGAATCGCACGGTCAACCAGACTGACCACATTACGATTGAAAGCAGGCACGCATCCGATATTCTGGTTTTTTTTAGTTTAGTTTAGTTTATTTCCAATAGAATGATTACATGGATACATTAAGCTTTAAATCTTGAAGAGCATCTAAATAAAATTTTGACCAGATTCATTGAAGAAAGAGTACGTTAAAAAAAAAATAAAAATAAATAAATAAATAAATAAGGGAATAAATAATAAATAAGCTTGAAACAGACATATTTAAATAATAAATACATTAAAATATAACAATTTAATTTACAGTGTATCTAATCACGATTGGAAAGGTTAAAAAATAATTTTCTCTTGAAGGCTGAAAGTGAGGTAGTGCTTTGTAATCCGTTTGGGAGTACATTCCACAAACGAATGGCAGATACATAAAATGAGCGTTCAGCAATACTGTGTGTAAAGCGCGGTAAAGTTAATTTTACGCCTCTTTGTGACTGAGCAAAGTTGAGAGTATCTGAGAGGTACGTAGGACTTTTTTTATGGATGATATTGTGAAGCCAAAGATATGATGCCGCAAGTGGGATACACTTATATGCCTAGGGATACGGTAAATATAGCGAATACAATCATTTAGAGCAACATTAAGTTTTCTTCTACAAACACAGTCCAGAGATGGATAAACAGACGAGTTGAAAACAAAATAAGGCATTATTAGGGATTTGATGAGATGTTTCTTTAAGTTTGGTATCAAAAGGTCTGAGGAAGATCTCAAACAACGCAAACCAGAGTAAATTTTCCGGATAGCGTCAGAGATTGCTTTACAGCAACTCATATTGCTGTTTAATTTGAAACCTAAATAGGTCACGTCTTTAACATAGGCTATGACTTCATCATTAAGAATGACAGAGGGAAAATCATCAGAGTTGAGCTCATCTCTAGCGCATAGCATAGCAACGGACTTGGACGGGTTAAGTGTTAAGCTGTTATTTCTAGACCAAGCAAAGATACGGCTTAAATCATCATTCAATCTTACGATGCAGTCATCCATCAAACCAAAAGGACGAAAAATATAAAGAACAACATCGTCGGCATATAAATGAACCTGGCAATTAGAGATGAAATCCGGGAGGTCATTAATAAACAATGAAAAAAGCAGCGGGCCTAGTACCGAGCCTTGCGGAATACCAATATTAGTGACAAATGAATTTGAGGTTCCGGTTTCAGTTTTGATACATTGAACTCTATTAACTAAGTAGCTGCGCAAAAGCTTGAGAGATGAATTTGAGAAATTAAACTTCGATTTTAGTTTGGAAATAAGCATTGAGTGGTCAATACTGTCGAAGGCCTTGGAGAAGTCTAAGAGTACCATTACTCCAAACTTGCCGGAGTCAAGCGCAAATCGGATATCTGTAGTAACTTTAATTGCAGCAGCTTCACAACTATGAAGGCTGCGAAACCCAGATTGCCACACAGAAAGCAAGCGACGTTCGTTTAGGTATAACTGTATTTGATCGTGCATTATTTTTTCCAGTAACTTGCCAGGAAAGGATAAGATACTTATAGGTCTGAACTCGGAGGGTTTTGAGGGATTTGCTTTTTTGGGTACTGGGATAATATTTGAGTTTTTCCACACTTCCGGGAACTTCCCACTATAGAGACAAAAATTGAAAATATGGAGCAAGTAATTCATTCAATTGCTACAACAAATATGCCTGGTTCTTAAAAATCGAGTAAGGCTATGGGCATGGTAGCATTGCGTTCGACTCTCTGTTCGATGCTCTCAATGCCTCTAGAATCTATGCCCAGGCCTATGCAGATGATATTGCTGTTCTCTCCATCGGCTCATGTTTAGCGACTGTCTGTCTCAAAACGAAGGCGGCGTTAGATGTGATCGAGGCCTGGTGCACGAGTAATGGGCTGTCGGTTAATCCTCTTAAGACTCGTTCTCTTCACGGGAAGGAGGAAAAATACTGGCATTAGACCTTGGTATAATCGCAGGCTCTGTTCACTAAGAAACACAAGAAACAAACTGTGGGCAATCTTCCTTCATACTCAATCCACAAATGACTTTTCTAACTACATTGGTATTTATTTGCAATTCACCGAGCTGCATAAGTCTCTCTATGAACACCATTTGATCGAAACGCAAGCCAATCTTATTAACGATCCTAAGTCCTTCTTTCAGTTTGTCAACTACGAAAGGAAATCTGAATCCAACTTAACTCTCCTTCAATGGTGAAATCTCGAATGATCCCAAAACTATCGCTAACTTTTTTGCCAACATTTTCAAACAATCTTTCGCCGATGACTCCTTTGTACCGAATACTACTTACTTCGCCTACTTACCAAATTTCTCCTTTGGACCATTTCTCCCACGTACTATTGACCCTCATATCATTTTATAACTCCTGTTCACAAAGAAGGTCCAAAGAATGACGTTACCACTCTAAGTTTCCACTGCAAATCTCTAATCTCCTCCAAATAACATGGCTTCCTCAAATGCAGCTCTACAATCACAAACTTTGTCGAATTTGTGTCCTTCACACTCTCAGCATTAGAGAATAGAAATGAGGTCGACGTCATTTCAACTGATTTCAGTAAAGCGTTCAACAAAATCTCCCACAAACCAATACTTTTCAAAATGTCTTCCCTTGGCTTTGAGCCCTCTGCGTTGAAGTGGATATCTTCATATTTAAAAAACCGTTGTTACAGTGTTCGTTTTAGATCTGCCTTTTCCAAACCCTTCTCAGTTTCTTCCGGCGTTCCCCAAGGCAGCCACCTAGGTCCACATCTCTTTATTCTTACCATTAACGACATTGAGTTTGTCATCAAACATTCTCACCTCGCACCAAATTCTTCAAGACCATTTCCTCGCAACAAGATTCTTCCCTTATTCAATGGTTTCTCAACAGCTTTTCTGTTTGGTGCTCCAAAAATTGTTTGGAACTTAACATTTCCAAATGCCAATCAATTACTTTTTCACGTAAACGAATCAAACTTGCTCCTCGTCTTTATTTAGTCAATAATCAGCCCATCTCCACCGTTCAGGTTATCCGCGATTTTGGCATACTATGTGACCAAGAGCTCAATTTTAATTCATAAAGCCAACTCTGCACTCGGTTTTGTGAAACTTTGGTCTAAAGAATTCTCCAATCCCAACGTGACTTGATCCTTTTATATTACCTTTGTTTTCCCCCTTCTCGAATACGCATCTCAAGTGTGGTCGCCTTATCAACAAACCCACATATCTAGAATCGAAAGCATCCAACGTGGGCTTCTACGTTTCGCTCTTCAAGGTCGGAAGAAAGGAGAAGAGTATCTGACATCACCTTCATTCATAGACTTCTTACAGGTACCATTGACTGCGCCACCCTTTATAACTCCATTTCTCTTAACACTAACCCTCGTCTCTTCTATCTATCCACCCCGTACACTTCATACGGCTCCAATGAACTCATCTCCCTGCTGGCAAGTGTTAATTCGAATATTAACTTCGATTTCAACCTCAGCACCCATGCCTAAAACTCAGTCTTCTCAATGGCCTTCTCTCCTTCCAGTCTTAGTTTCTAAGGAGCCCCCTCACCCGTTCTCATTAGTTACTAAGTTAGATTAAGTTTAGCTTTAATTAAGCTCAATATTTGCCTATCACGAAATTACTAAGCTGGGGCTAAAAGGCATTCCCATCCCGATATCCAAGGAAGCTTGGGAGTCATCTTAGATAGCAAGCTTCTTTGGTCAAAGCATGTTGAGTCTGTAACCACCAAAGCTCTGTCAGCTTTTTGGCAATGCACAGGTGCCTTGGGCAAAACGTGGGGCTTAGCGCCGAAAAGGTCCTTTGGATCTACACGGCAATGATAAGACCGATAATCTCATATGATCGGTTATTTGGTGGAACAGGCTAACACGCAAACACGTTGTGGCCTCTTTCACCGAACTCTAAAGAGCAGTCGGTCTCAACTGCACGGGGGCTTTCCCCAGCACACAGGGAGCTCCTCTAGATGCTATGATGAATCTTCCACCCCTTGACATAAATATCAGAGTATGCGTACTGAAAGCCATGTCTCGCCTTTAGAGAAATGGTTTTTGGCACAACTCGCATTGGAGTGACAGTGTGCGCGAGAAATATCCTACGACCCCTGTCTCATGGATATGCCTTCTGATGCAATGACACCTGCTATCCTACAGCCACATTTCCATGGCGTCAAGACTGGCTTTGGTCGGTCACTGAATCTGGAATGGACTGTCTTCGCATTCTCAAAGATGGCTCCGGGACTGGGCTGGGGTCCGGCGCTGGAGTTTTCTTGAGCGCGAAAACATTCGACTGCACTTCTCGTTAGGAACATATGCGTCTGTCTTTCAGTCAGAGATTTACGCAATCCTAATGGGCATTCACTATGCTGTGAAGCACAGGTGGAAGGGAAAAAGCATATGAGTCTGCAGTGACACCCAAGCTGCACTTAAAGCTGTTTCCAACTCTCTATCCAACTTTAGTGCATGAACTCAAGACCTTTTTGAACAAAGTCGGAAGTCACTCTGGGGCCCAAGGAAATGAGATCTCCGATGAACTCGCTAGAAGGTGCTCAGAGGAGAATTTTCAGGACTTGAACCTGCCTTAGGTCTACGTGCTTCCACGTTCAAATCTGACATCAACGACTGGGTCTTTAATGCACACATATTGCCTCCAATATCCAGGATGCAAGATGACTAAGCGCGTACGCCCTGATGTCTGCAAGAAGTCTGTAACATTCTTCTTATCTTTAAGGAAAAATGATTGCAGAAGGTTTACGGGCGTCATTACGGGCCATTACACTTTTGTCAAGCATCTTTGCTAGCTTGTCGTCAGTGAGACGCCTACCTGTGCTACATGTTGCGAGGAGGATGGCACAGCAGAACACTTTCTCTGCGGCGTAGTACAATGGACCAGTATTTGTGTCTGAGTTCTCCAACAGATAGTAGAAGCCTTCCACAAAAAAAATAAAGGCCATGGTCATATAACGTCGAAATGACCGCCAAAGCATCGCGTCTCCCTCAAGCTCTTGGAAAATCCTCCAACACCTGCTCAGTCCGTAGAATAGCAATGGACCCGTTGTCAACAAGCTTTAGAGAGCGCTGCTTCTTAAATACTGGGCTTTAAAACGCCGCCAACACGACACAAATGGTTTGACGATTGTATAGGAGGACACAAACAGCCTAGCAGCCAGCTTATCAAGCGGCGCTGCACAGGGAGACAGGAGCTACTCGTGAGCATTTGAGCAGAAGAGGAAAAAAGAGAATAAGCTTCTCAAAAGAAAGAGATGGAGAAATGAGAGAGCACTTTCACTGTTTCATCAAGGTCGGAAGTGTCTTAAATATCAAAAAAGATTTTAGACAGGGCGACACGCTATCGTCTGACTTTTTCAACATCATACTTGAAAAGATCGTGTAACATTCAGTGGTCAATAAGACAGGCCCGATCTTTTTCAAGTCCGCACAACTGCTCTCATACGCCGAGAACATTGACATAATTGAACGAATTGGCAGAGCGGCTAAAATGGGATACGAACCACCGCCGTCTTGCTAGAGCGCACATATTGACAAACATAATTTCGAGGTAGTTAAGGACTTCCGCATTGACATGTGGCAATGACAACAGTGCCGAAATCAAAAGCAGAATAACTCTTACCTACCGCTGTTTCTTGAGCTCGGGGGGCAATAGAGAAGAAGAGCCCTCTCTCGGAAAACCAAGCTGACTATATACAAGGCCCTTATTATCCTAGTCCTGCTTTATGGCGCAGAGACATGAAGCTTATCGAAAGCGGATGGGGAGGTACTTGGACATTTTGAGAGAAAAAATCGATCTGCATAAGTAAGTTCTTGTTCTCATTGTCGTGGGAAACCCTAGGGTGACTAGCAGGCAAATCGAACATATGTTGATAATGAAGTTTGCCATGTTTACGGTTCCAAAGTTACCGGCAAATGAAGGTAAAATGTCAAAAAAGAATGAAATGGAAAAAAAAATTCAGTTTGAAGAAAATTAATTTTCATGGCAAGCAGACCTTCTCATTCCAAATCGTTTAAAATCGTCACCTCTCTTTCGAACAAAATAGCGTGCTTCCACCAAGGTGAACGCGAACAATGTGTCATTCAGTTGGAGTGCTCCTAATGTAACTCGTTTCCGATCAATCATATTTTCCTTTTTCGGCAAGACCATTGGAAGAAAGTATGGGAGAGATTTGGTGGGTTTCTCTCGTTGGAAAGGTTCGAAGCTTCGACTGGACTATTGGAATTCACAGAATTCTTGACGTTTTGACATGTTGACTGCTAGCCGGCGAAATGTCAATTGACAACGTGTTGGGAGTTCGCACGCGTTTAGTTTGTTAGAATAATTTTGTGAATTGGATTTAGTTTCAAATAACAATGGATTCATCTTCGGCCGGCGAAGGAAAAGTCCAAGTTCGTTTCTCTACAAAGCAGGACCAGTGAGTATCGTTTATTTCCTTTAAATAGTATTGTCCTGGTGTTATTTTGTGGCCCTGTCCAGATGGGTATTGGGATCTGTGATCCTATTAGGCTACGAATTCACCGGATATGTTTTTTCGTTGCGAAATGAAGTAATTGGATTGAATATCCACTTCGTGGTTGTAGATAAAAAAGTAGAACGTGGATTTAGGGATTCTTCATGCCATTTCAGGTGGTATTCTCTCCATATTAAGATGTGACATCGTTTTTTTGTTAAGCCCATCCAAGATTTGTTGATGATGACACATACTCAGCCCAGCCTTGAATCAAACGAGGCTAGGTACTAATTACTTTTCAAGTTCTAAAAATATTTGTTTTCCTCCCTTCTCTTAGATATGCTTTGCAAGATGTACCTTACACGATCGATGTAAAGGTGACGAGCAACGATCTGAACAAATTAGTTAATACACTCTTGGAGCAATCGCAACTCGGAAAAGCCAATTTCGATTTTCTTATCGTCAATCAGTACCTACAGTAAGAATACCGGTGTAAGTGCGTGATCCGAGCAACTTTATAATTTTTGTATAAATCTCTTGTGCAGTGGGACGTTGTTGGATCACTTGAAGGAGAACAGTATATCGTTTGAAAATGTAATTGATATTGAATATGTGGAGAAATTCCCTGCGCCGGAGCCGCAGGATTGTCTGCTTCACGATGATTGGGTGTCGGCAGTGAAAACGAAAGGAAACTGGATTCTGAGCGGCTGTTATGACAACACGGTTAATATTTGGACAACAAAAGGCACTCATGTGCTAACCGTTCCTGGTCATAGTATGCCTGTGAAAGCGGTCACTTGGGTAAGCTTAGATGACAACGTCGGCAGGTTCATAAGGTATGTTGAACTGGAAAAAAAGTTACTAGCGCAAGCATTCATGGTTTGTGTCTCTGTAGTGTGTCACAAGATCAAACTGCCATCTTATGGGAATGGAGTATTAGCGAGAACTCGGTAAGGTTGGTGTGCGTATACAAGGGTCATCAGCGAGGCATCGATTGCGTAGATGTTAGTCCCGATACGAAGCGAATGGCGACAGGCAGTTGGGATACTATGCTTAAGTTATGGTCAACAGGTATTTATATTTCGCTTTCAAGCACCAGCATTTACTTCGTCAAACATTACAAATGAATAACCAGCTTCTATTTTTCTACAGACGAAAATGAAAAAGCTTTTATGAGAAGCGACCCAGAGCACAATGACGTGCGGGTATGTTTCACATGATTCTTAACCAATGTACACACCGCATCTAACTTCTTTATTTCCCAGACCCCTGTAATAACACTGCAAGGCCATAAGGAATGCATATCTGCCGTCCAATGGATGGATCCCGAAACTCTTCTTAGTTCGTCTTGGGATCAAACGATTAAGATATGGAATATAAGTCTAGAAGGAATACAATCGGAAATTGTGGGAAACAAATCATTCTTTGATGCAGACTACTCGAAACTGAACAGGCTTATTATTACCGCATCGGCAGATAAGAGCTTGCGCCTATATGACTCGCGTTCAAATCGTTAGTACTAATCCACGATATGCATATATTTAGGTACTGATAGACGTTATATTTATAGAGGGATCTGTGGTGCGAAATACTTATGCTGGTCATACGCAGTGGATTCAATGCGTAACTTGGTCAAACACGGAAGAGTATTTGTTCTTCTCGGGAGCATATGATAAACAAAATAAACTTTGGGATCTAAGAAGGTACTTAAATGGATTATATGGGTGGTTATATGCTTTGCTAACATGGTTATTTCTATTCAAGCCCCAAGGCGCCGATTTATGACCTGATTGGACACAGCGATAACGTTTTAGATGTCGATTGGTCAAATCCCAAATTTTTCGTGTCTGGAGGCGCTGACAACACCGTGCGAATATTCAAATCGCGTAAGGCTATCCAGATGAATTAATTTTAAATAAAAAATAGTAAGAGACCATCGACTTGTACTGTTCTTATGATTTGGAAACATCTTGGTTTCCTGGCATATACATACATGTCAGCTGTTGCTGTTGCGTGGATTCCATGGATTCTAGCATGCGCTGGAGAAAGATGAGCTAACGATCAATACAATATCGTACAATTAAAGAAAACGTAGTCCCCCTTCGGGTGAATATTAATAAGTCTGTCAAGGGCCGAGTTGCTGAAAATGTGGTGCCCCGCCTGTTATGACTTAAACAATTGCTAAAGCTGTTGTTTTTTTGTCTAATTGCTATACCTGTGCTTGGTGTATTTTTTTCAAACACTCGGATCTTCCTCTAAGTGCTAAGTATATTAGGCGTGAAATAAGTTGCTAGGATGTTGACCAAGAATCTTCTCTTAGAGAGTGGCAATTCCCGCCCAAACAACCCACAAGGCAGTTAGCCTACAGGTGGGGAACAGTTTCACCACGACATTCCAGGTCATATTTTCAATAAGTCCTATGTCGAGCTCGGAACGTCGAAGGTCCGATGTATGCCATGTCACATTTCCCTCGACTTTCAGTTTTGCTTTAATGAAACCTGATGACTTGCCGTGCTTCTTAAAAAAAAAATTCGCTCTTCATCGTGTAAAACAGTATTCATTCCCAGATCGAATCTAAGAAAAATCTTCCTCTTCTCAACATAAATTGCAAGTTAACTGCTTTTCGTACGAAATGGAATTTGAATTTGACTTCGTCTTCCACCTGCCACATTTTACACGGCCACCGATGATGGAATAAATTTAATATCTTCTCAGAAGCATTAGTAAATAAACCCTACTGTCAGGGCGTTTCCATGGCGTACAGATGAGACATGTCATTACATTGGAATGTTTGTCCGTGCTCCTTCCAATTTCACTACACGTGGTTGAATATGACACTGAATGTGAACAGCATATGAGTACACCATTCACTTAGTCCGGTATTACACGTTGCAACAGTAGTAAAGACTCAAATGAGTGTGAAAGAGAGCGTCAGTGAAATGGAGATATATTGGCACAGTGATGCGCGGGTAGGTTTCTCCTTGCATCATTTTGACATTTCCTTATCTCTATGTTCTTTATTTTGCGATGTTGCTTCACATGCGTTTCACACTTCTGTGTGCACTCTACAAGTAAGCGGAGAGTTACTTTGTGCTATTTAAAAATGAGTGAAATTAATGTTTTTAAGTGGACAAAGGAATTCACATATCAGCTCATAAATAATTATGAGCGGCATTCAGCATGGTCCACTGATTCATTTATCTCCTTATATTTATTATAGCATGTATGTATATCCAAACAAATTCCGTTATAAACGGTAACACATACGAGGGTGATCCGATAAGTACTCAGCCTCACCGCCAGATGGCGCCAGTATCGCAAGAGCAACTCACTATCGTGTAGTACATTCTAGTAGACGGCTGTCGAAATTTCAGCCGGATCGGACTCGTAGTTTTGTTTTGACCGCGTGTGGAACCAGGAGTGACCTTGGATTTTAGAAAAATGGAAAGAGCAATATCGGTCGGTGATTCGATTCTTGTTTTCGGTTTAACGAGTTTCAACGTGGTCGCACGTCGGTTTTTGATGATACACGTCCAGGTGACCAGAAGACGGCTACCACGGAGGATAACGTGACAAAAATCTACGATCTCGTATTGGTAGACCGCCGATTGAAGGTGCGCGAGATAGCTGAGACAGAGGGCATTTCAAAAGATCGCGTGGGTCAAATACTGCATGTAATTTTGGGCATGAGAAAGCTGTCGGCGCGATGGGTGCCGCGTTTGCTCACTCCGGACAACAAGCGCAACCGTGAGACCACTTCAGAGAAGTGTTTGACGCTGTTTAAGCGCAATCCGAAGGAGTTTCTGCGTCGTTTTGTGACAGTCGACGAAACATGGACCAAGGAACAGTCGAAACAGTGGACTTCACCCGGCGAACGTGCTCCGAAGAAGGCGAAGACTGTTCCATCGGCCGGAAAGGTGATGGCACCCGTTTTCTGGGATTCACAAGGTGTGATCCACATCGACTACCTGGAGAAGGGCAAAACGGTCACAGGGCTGTACTATGCCAAATTATTGGGCCGATTCGACGCCGAATTGAAGAAAAAACGACCCCACTTGGCGAAGAAAAAAGTGCTCTTCCACCATAATAACGCTCCGGCTCAAACCTCCGCCTTCGCCATGGCCAAATTGGTCGAATTGGACTACGAACTGCTGCCCCATTCACCGCATTCTCCAGAAGTCGCCCCGTGTGACTTCTTTTTGTTTCAAAACTTGAAAAAGTCACTCGCCGGGCAGATTTTTCAGTCGAATGATTGAAAAATTCAGTTGAATGAAACGTATTTTTCTGACGGGTTAAAGAAGTTGGAGCATCGCTGGGTCAACTGTATCGAGCTAAAAGGAGACTATATTGAAAAATAAATCGCCATTTCTCCAACATTTTTATTTTTCTTTTGTAGGCTTTTCTTTTGTCTGGACTGTTCTGGACAGAAAAGTACACGTTTTGCTGTTCAGTGAGAAAAATTTCTATCCGAAAGTGTACTGCTTTGTGTTCAGTGACGGTATTTCGGACACTTCAGAATACGATTTTCTGCACCTACTCCAGAGTCAGAACAGATTCGTGAAAAATGTCAAAAGCAGCTGTCATTGAAAAAAAACACTAAAGTCCTCGCTAAAACATACATACATTATATCGCTGAAAAATGTTGTTGACGAGACACAAATCACACTAATTTCACTATCAGTGCCCACCACAGCTCTTCCAAAGCATTTTCATGTGAATTAACTTTTGTTTATTATTCAATTCTAAAACATGTTTATTACAATCTGATATATAAGTTGTTTTCCGCTTTTTGACAACTAACATATGGCTGTACTTTTATCTGTGCAGGGACGGGTTAAGAATATCCCTGCAGCGATACCTCTCGCTTGTCGTAAGGCGACTAAAACAAAAGTAAACAAAAATCACATCTAGGCAATTTAGAAAACACCAAGGTGAGCCTAGGGACATTTATACCACCATTAAACTGCCCCACAAGTGTATATGCAAATCAGTGGGTTGACACGACTGGAGATCACCAGTGTTGTAAGAGTAAGATCAAACAAAAAAATCTGAAGCATGCCCGTGTCACAAAAAAAAAAAAAAAAAAAGGCAGGCCGAAAAACAATTGGTGCAAGCAAATGCAAAAAAAATTGATTGGCCTCAGCGATGAAGTAATCCCAAACCGGGAAGCATGCCGCTACTTTCTGAGGTCAAACCGGCGGACCCCACAAGCGGACCAGTGAGGAATGCAGTTAAGTGGGAAGGTTATGGTCCTACACTTCTGACCATAACAACGCCGGAAAAAGGAGAAGAAGAAGAAGAACATATGGCTGTACTTTTCTGTTCTAACTTGATCTGAGAGTTTTCACGAATCTGTGCAGAAACCACCAATGAGACGTCCCACTCAAAATGGCCGCCGACGTTTGCCTACAAGCTCGGGCGAGCACGTGGGTACCTCAAGTGCTGTCAAAACTTTGTAAACAATCACGCACATTGTTATAATTCCAAGAGTGTGTGTGGGGAGTACACTGCGGTACAATGAAATGAACTCACACGTATTCACGATTAGAGTTTGTTTGTAACGGGTTTTGTCGCTATGCACCTGAACCTCTGTCAAAATCTCGTCAAAATTTCAGGGTGTCACGGGGGAAGACGTACGAAAGACGCACGTCTCATTCTGGTTTCTGAATCTGTGCTATCCTGTCCTGTTCTGTTCTGACCTTTTCGTCATTGAATACAGCTATAATGGCGAATGGCACCATGTAATAACCACTGCAACTCGGAATGTCAGATCAATAGGAAATCAGTAAGTGTCGCACGTCAAAAAGACGCGACATGTAATACCTGACTTAGTCTCGTCGAGGATCAATAAGATAAGCTGTTTTATTAACCATCGACGCAAAAAGACGGTGTTATAAGTTTGACGCGTCTGTTTGTCTGTGCCATCGTAGCTAATGAACGAATGGACCGATTTTGATACTTTTTTTAGTTAAGGGGAGTTGTCATGACTACATCGGTTCAGATATTTATGATAACCCGTGTGGTCAGAGATTTCTTGATGTTCATCTTTGATTCTCCTTATCGTGCCGGCTTTAGCTGACATGGAGAGTCTTCTGCAGTACATACACCTCATCTCGTCCGTCAGGATTTCAATGGGGATCATTCAAGGAATAACAAATGCAGAGTTTAATATTGTCCGGACAGAGCCGGTATTCTGATGACAGTTCTGAAATTTTTTTTTTTTTCTGTTGGAGAAAAGTGAGGAGGAACTTTAGTGATGTAGAGCTAAGAGATTCGGCATACACCACGTCGGCCGCAAGAGTGCGCCATCGTGCACGAGTGAAGGCGGACAGTCGCATAGAAAGTGTTCTGTGTGTAATCCTTCCCGCAACATGCAGCACAGGTCGACGTCTCATTGATGTGAAGCACGTACAAATGCTTAGCAAATTATGGGCTAAATGACGCTTGCAAGCCTTCTGCAATCGATTTTATTTAAGGATAAGAAGAATGCTGCGGATTTCTTGCAGAGCGTCCATTTTCCGATTGGGTGCATTAAAATCCAATATTTGATGTATTATGTGACAGTGGAAGCAGATAGGCATGTTCAGGTCCTGAGAAACTCTCCTTTGAGCCCCTCCAAGTGAATTCATCAGGGATCTAATTTCCTGGAATCCCAAAGTGACCTGGGATCGATACAAGTCTTAGTGAATTAATCTTCCGACTTTGTTGCTTGTTGCTGAAGCTAGTTCCAGTAGATGATCCTCGCAGTGTTGGCAATCTGACGCTGTCACTGCCAGCCTTCCCTATCCTGACCTTTTCAGAGGAGATGACAGCCTCTTTGTAGAAATGGAGCTTCACTCTTCACTTTCCCGAGGAAAAAGTTTTGTTTATGTGAAGCGCCAGCCTCCGTGGAGCAGTCTTTGGTTCTCTTCGTCTTCAGGTTTTTGCTTGTTTTGCTTCGATTAGGCACCGCCACGTCGGAGGCGGACTCATAACATTCTCTCTCTCTCCCCAGCAAGGTTTGCTCTCTCCTTTTTCGGTTCGAGCTTTCCCACCCTTTGGGCGCTTCTCTGGGATAGCCTTGCCAGTTTGAGGTTTGTTGGGACCCGAAACCGCTTTGCCTTCTGCCCTCAGAGTCTGTCTGTCTTAAGACTTTCAGTTCCGTCAGTTTGGGACTTTGGCATGCTCTTATCGGTGGTTTAATCCTCGCCAGTAAGAGAAGAAGGGGGCATGCCGAAAGTACTGTCATGTTTGTCCCTCCTTTTGCAGCCTTCACTTGCCACTAAGAAGGGCGAGGGTTCAAGATGAGAGCGTCGAATGGGCTTCGATAGGGTATACCTTCACCGAACTAACCCCCAAGTGCTTTCTTAAGAGGTTTGCCCTAATCAATTGTGCCTTCGGCTGTGTCAGCCTCTTTGAACGATTTTCGGGCACCCCTCTATCTCCTTCTTTTTTTTGGCACTTAGCAGTATAATCTACAGTACGTCCCAATTCTGGGTCGGGCTCAACCCTAGCGGTTTCCCGTGCCGCGTCATTGTCGGTGTCGCCTCCGTTGGTTGTACCTTTCATGCTCAGTCCAACCAGGTGGTCGAACATTGAGCCGCAGGAGTCGGTATCACTCCGAGCTCCAGAGAATTTAAAATGAATCGTGGGGCCTCCAGACTCCTTGTCTGTATTATATTTAGGTGTCGAAGATGTTGTCTAATACGGTAATGAAGCATAGTAAGCAAGTGTGCAGCTTGGGATAATTTGTATCGGAATATGCTCCAACGTGTCTTTGAAGTATGATTGTAGAGTATTTTTACCTGATCAATGCCGACGACCAAAGCAAGGTATTTTCACTCCTCTCTCCACCTGAAAACTGATACCGAAGTATCCAGAACATCTGATAAATGTTGAATCAGCTATTTGTGATCTTATGCCAGGAAAACTTATTGTAGATTAACTATTTAAGTGATGAAAGAATTTGGAGAAGACTTTTGTCGTTAAACAGAAACTTTTCGCCGATGTCTAACAAAACCGATAGAGTCCTAGAGACGAGTTGTACAGAGCCATATCATGTTTTTCAAACTCATCAGGGTATGCAACATTATGCTCCAAAAGATAGTGCGGGGCGCTGTTGCCAAGACAAGAGGCACATTCTATTTCAAATCTGCTCAAATCGAAAAACTTTGATAAGCAGCAACGACTTCAGCGCTGAAATCAGATTTAGAATAATTCTTGAGCACTGTGGCTCAGAGGATTGCAAGAGCCAAGTCATCGAAAACGTATTTTAAGGGCTTTCTACTCAACGGATTCTTGGCAAAACCCTTTTCATATATTTGTCTGAAATCCGTCATTCAAAGTCGGTAAAAAATACTCCGCTTCTCTCACCTATGGTATCCGCGTCTCTTATTGAAAAAAAGTTTCTGTTCTACCTTTCACGGGCTTTTACGCCAGTTATTAAAGTAATAATAAACAAGAGCTTTTTTTCCGAAAAATTAATTAAATTATCACGTTCCTCCTCTACGGTGCAAGGGCTTGGACATTAACCAAAGGAGATTAAGAAGACCTTGGTTGATTAGAGAGTAAGGCCCCTATTACGAGTATCGATCAGCGATCGGCTCGACAATTGTCCAAATGTTGCGCAATGTTGCGTCGATTGATTCCGGATTTGGTATTGTGTAACTCAATCGATGGAGAAGTGGACTATTGTGAATAATTACGTGAATATTGTGAATACTTCGTTTTTTGACAGTTGTTTGACTATCGTATATTTATTTCATCAAGGAAATTCAATATTCCAAATCATTCCAATAGGACTTTTGTTTTTCTTAATATCACCCATTTTTCCCATGAACCTCCTATGTGGTTCCATTTAGTTTGGTACTTAATATTTCCCATCTGTGTTTTGTTTGCGTTTTCAAACAAACTCCCTTAGCAATATATGGATTTGCTTCCATGAACGAAATGAGAAGCTCTTATTGTTTTTTTGTTCGAAACCTGCTTTGACCTGTATTAGAATTTCATAAATACTCCATAAATACATTATTTTTATTAAAATTGCTACATTTCGTACGCACAAAAAAAATATATTTCTTTAACCGAACGCAACGATCAGTATTTTGCGATCGACAACGAGCGAGTGTCAAATTGACAACTGTCGATCACAATCGACATCCACAATACCAACATCTGCAATCGAACATCGATGATCGATAAATGGCGATCATCGATCGCTGATCGACACTCGCAATAGGGGCCTAAGATTTTGCTTTCAGTTTTCGGCTCAGTTTGGGGGGAACGGAGGAGAAGGTTCAACAACGTACTATCGTACTATTGTTCGGGCTGTACAAGCATCTACGGATCTAACGTCTATAATAGCTGAGTCATGTGGAGTGAATGGACACTACAACACCGATCCGAATTGTTTCCGATCCCAACCCAGACTGACGACGCAACAGAGGGCTACCGCAGATAGATGAAAAAGGACCTAAACCGACTGGGCGGCCGGTGCTAGATCGTACCGGTTAGACTAGTTAGTTGACAGGAGCTTTACTGTAACCCTACCTAGGCCATTACCTTCGCCTCTGGACAAAGGATATTTGAATCCAATCTCGAAAGAATACACCGTAGGGAACGGCTTGCCCACACGGAAGCAAAGGAGCTTAACAAAACGAATGTCTAAGTAAACTGAAGAGGTATTGATGATATTGCAAAAATATTTACAATACAATACAACAATACAATTTTCAGTTTTTTCCTTATGATACTGGGTCTTGAGCGCATTCTTGGGTGAAAAGAATGTCTTTTCGATATTCAAACTTGATCCAGTTACTCTAATAAATGTTTGGCTTTCGAGGGCCATTTTTCGAGAAAAAAAAAAGTCTCCATACTTTATTCGGTTTTAAAAATGGAGAAGGAATTTAATAAAATTTTGTCAAAGTACTGGGTTAAGGGAAGATCTTTGCGCAGGCTTGTGCCGAAGTTCTGGAAAAAGCCAAGACCGGCATCTCAGCAGCAAAATTTGGAGCGGAGTTCGATGTACATATTGATTTATACCGTTTATAGAAAGCGTGATCTATGTGTCCTTTAAGGTTTGGGCGAAAGAAAAAACATTGATATTGAAATGTAGTTGAAATGTAATAAGCTCGAGATTTTATTTCTAAAAAGGGTTATGCCCATTGGGTCGCGTACAGCAACGAGAAGACAAATTTGAGCTCCTATAAGGTAGAATTGATGCTGTGTGTGTAGTGGCATTAAAGGGAATCATTCACCTTTGGATACAATATTTCCGAATGACCAAACTATTTTTCTTCTTTTTTTTGCGAACAGTTCGAGAAATTTAGAAATTTTAATTTAATAAAACAGTTGAACGGCTTCAAGAATAATAAAGTACATTTGGCACAAAGAAATTATTTTGCACGTTTTGAAAAACTCGTTTATATTTTATATATTGTAGAAAACACCACGAGTTTCTTTCCGAATCTATTATATTTCTTTTCATATAACAAAGTATATTGTATATTGATGAGCTGCATGCAGTAAATGATGTCAACATAATGCTCTTCTTGGTCCTAAAGCGATTTAGTCGAATTGAAGCCACGCGTTTTCTTTTAACATCGTCCTGGGACTATTAGCTAGAGGATAGCATGTCTGATAAATAAAATCTCAACCTGTTTTGCTTGGTCGACTAAAATATGAATCTTTAAATGCACCAATTATGAAAAAACAAGTCTCAAAAAACAGCAAATCGAAAATAAGATCTTATTATGTAAGCTGTACGAAACGGTTCATCAATAATCAGATAGAAGAGAAAATTTAGAATCGACACCATCATATACACATGTATTTATTGAAACCAAAGTCTTACATAGCACTGTACTTACATAGGTGTTTTATAACTCCACAAACGATTTTTCACTCGAATCATCAAAGGGTCTCATCACTTTTCTATAATCTCCAAGCCTCTGAGCCCCGCGGGTGATTAAGATTTTGTATAAAGTTAATTTGGTTTTTGACTATATAGCTATACTTGTCATACGAGTCTTGAGCCCAAAGAAGTAGCGGTCGGCAAGAGTTCATCCTGTGTTGCTCGCAAGAAGACCAGCGCAGCCTGGTGGACCATAGAGCTAAAGCAACTCACGACCGAACTCTATTCAATAGAGCAAAGATCACTACAACAACCAAAGACTGGATTACTACAAATCCAGCTTCAATGAACACAAGTGCAGCAAAGTCTAAATCCTGGCGGGAGTTCTGCGAATCAATAGAGGATCTCAACGAAGCCGCAAGGCTCAGAAAGATCCAAGGATCCCTGCGTCCCGGGATTTATCCTTACACCAGATGGCTCTTGAACAGAATCTAGTCTAGAACTGCTGAATGAAACCCACTTTCCAGGTTGTGAAACCCCTGAAATCACAGTCCCCTTCGTGACGACGGTTCCTACGTTTCACACAAACGAAGAAGTAATAAACGAAATTATTACAATGGGTAAAGTATCATAGGCAATAAATTCGTTCAAACCTTTTAAATCTCCGGGCCAGACGATATTTGCCAGCGATGCTTCAAAAAGCGCAAACCCACACTGTACCCCACCTCGTTAGCATTTTTTTCAATTGCTTGCGCGCGGGGTACATCCCAACACGGCGGAAAGAAATAAAGGTAGTTTTCATATCTAAGGCAGGTAAACCAATCCATACTGCCGCAAAGGACTATGGGCCAATTAGTCTCTCGTCGTTTCTATTAAAAACCTTGTAATGACTCCTTGACCTATACATCAGAGGTGATAAATCCTCTCACACAACTTATGCAACACTCAACACGCCTACCTTAAAGGCAGATCAATGGAAAGTGCTCTGCATAATGTTGTTCGTAAAATTGAGAGCTCATTGAATTTAAAAGAATTCACAATGGCAACCTTCCTCGATATAGAGGGAGCCTTCAACAACGTAAACATAGAGGCCATAATAACAGCTCTAAAGGACATAAAAGTAGACAAATCCATTGTAATCTGGATTGAAAAATTATTAAATAACAAAGTTTTCAATGCAGACATTGGATACAGCTCTAGAAGGAATATGACAGGGGGAGTTCTCTTTCCCCTACTGTGGCTTTTTACAGTTAACAAAATCCAGACGCAGACGCGGATGAGCTAGTTAGCTTGATAAAAGGTAAATTTCTACAAACTATCAGCAAACTAATGGAATCTGCGTTGAAGGAATTCTCCTTGTGGGCAGGACAAAACGGTCTGAGAATAAAAAAAAAAACCACCTGAGAAGCAATAATAGAGGGCCTGGGAAAGAAACATGGTTCTAGTAGCCTCGCAGCTACGACGATATTTCTCTCTCAGAATACCAATCCCTTTCCCCGATAGAGAAGAGTGGCTATCAAACACCGTGATCGAAATCTTCACCGACGGATCGAAAATGAACACAGGCAGTGGGCCCGGGTTCTACTCTGATACCCTGCACAAACAGGAATCATTTAGACTCCCTGATTTGTGCAGCGTCTTTCAAGCAGAAATCCTAGCGATAGAGAAAGCAGCCGAACACGTACAAGTAACCGATATCCCACCATCGTATATCACTATTTTTGTAGACAGCCAGGCTGCACTGAAGTCAATAGACTCACTGAAGTCCATCATACACCCCAAAATCAAACTCTGCTGGGTCCCGGTTCACAGCTCAATCACAGGGAACGAAAGAGCGGACGAATTGGCCAGACAAGGGTCTGAAATGGACATCAGCGAAGCAGACACGTCATTGCAACCACCGATCAGCGCATTATATTGAACATAAATGACGCAATTATAAAAGAAAAGACAACTGGTCCTGGCTTACAAGAAACGACAGCCATACGACAAGATCATCGTGGCCAGAGTTCAATATCGGAAAAAGAAGAAGCTCTTGGCGCTGGACCGAAACTCGATCCGTATGCTATCACGGGACAGTGTCCCATCGGAGCAATGCTCCGGAAATGGAACTCGGGATCCAGCGACCTAGCTTCGCTGGGCCAAGGATTCTTTACAGAGATTGCGGACGTAGCAAATACAGATATATCGGATCTTCTAAATTCATAAAGAGCACGGGGTGGTTTCAGCCATCACGTGATAGGACAGATTAATTATATGTGTACTCCGCAAATAAAGGGAATCACAATGGGCCCTTTGGCCTCCGAGTGGAAGTGATGCTCAATTATCACACTCAGTGCTCTTAAAAGCTTATTTGACGTCTCGAAGTGTTCATCTAATCACGTCAATAACATTTGGCCATGCAAGCACTTGTGCAGATTTGAAATAGATCATGCCTCTTGTGTAGTCCGGTGAGTCCAGCAAGAATAATGTTTAACATCGAAGGACTCGGTTATTATTACATGACCGACTTTAACGGACTAAGGACAGTCCTAATGATCATCTTGCATTATCTGATGACTTTAACAGGGATGTGAAAACATAATATGACACTGTATAGCTCGTTTCTATAGACACTGTTTCATGTGGCTTTCAATTCGATAAAAATGTGATGGTATCGATCTTGAATTCGTAAGTTTTTTTTCCAAAATTTGCCGTGGTTTGAAAACAGTAGTCTTCCTGCCCTAAAATCACATTGATTGAATCAGATTGGTCATAAATGGCCCAGGCGTTCAAACAACGTGCAGAAATCTTATAGTCCATGCTTAATAGATATATGCTTCTTATTGACTAAGATGCAAGTTCTTAAACAACTCAGCTCCAACTGCATTAAACAGTTCAGCAGGCCAGCAGCTTATGATATCACTATCTTAACATCGTCTAAGTCGGGTGGACGAAATTATTTCTCGTCTTCGTCCAGCGTCAAGGGTTCTTTCTATCCAACAGCGAAATTTTGACTATAATCGCCTCTATATGGTCTGCAAAGCCTTTTCATATTCTCATCTTTGACTGTGACTCCACCACAAGTTGTCCGTGTTCATCCACGAAACTTCCGCTTTTTAGCCATGTCTGTTTTACTTTTTGGTCTTCCTGCATCATTTGTCTTGAGACTTTTTGTCTAAGTCTTCTAGTCTATTCATCCTGTGACATTTTCTCAGTGCGATAATGTCTGCTGGTTTAGGGCTTCGTATCGGCCAAACTTGTTTCCTAATAGACCTTTGCGAGAGTTTTAATCCGATGGTTCCAGAGACTGTCGAAGAATGTTTTTCGCGTCAGCAATATTATCCCTATTCTCAACTTGGGGGGTCAGGTTCTTATTTGTTCCAAGAGTAAGGGAATGGGGAGCCCAAGTAAGGTGTCTAGGTGTTTCCTGGGATCCCAGGAAATGAGATCTCCGATGAACTTGCTAGAAGGGGCTTAGAGAAGAGTTTTTCAGGTCCTGAACCTGCCTTAGGTCTACCTGTTTCCACGGTCAAATCTGACATCAACGACTGGGTCTTTAATGCACACAGTCGTACGAGGGTGGTCCGATAAGTACTGAGCCTCACCGCCAGATGTCGCCAGTATCGCAAGAGCAATTTACTATCGTGTAGTACATTTTAGTAGACGGCTACTGGCGGATCGGACTCGTAGTTTTGTTCTGACCGCGTGTGGAAGCGGGAACGTCCGCGGATTTTAGAAAAATAGAAAAAGAGCAATATCGGTCGGTGATTCGATTCTTGTTTTTGGAAGGGAAATCGCGTCGCGAAATCAAAGAGCGTTTGGATGCTTTGTACGGTGACTCTTCTCCTTCGATGGCGACCATCAAAAATTGCTTTAACGAGTTTCAACGTGGTCGCGCGTCGGTTTTTGATGAGCCACGTCCAGGTGCTCCGAAAACGGCTACCACGGAGGATAACATGACAAAAATCCACGATCTCGTATTGGCAGACCGCCGATTTAAGGTGCGCGAGATAGCTGAGACAGTAGGCATTTCAAAAGATTGCGTGGGTCATATCATGCATGAAATTTTGGGCATGAGCAAGCCGTCGGCGCGATGGGTGCCGCGTTTGCTCACTCCGGACAACAAGCACAACCGTGAGACCACTTCAGAGTATTGTTTGACGCTGTTTAAGCGCAATCCGAAGGAGTTTCTGCATCGTTTCGTGACAGTCGACGAAACATGGATCCACTGGTACACACCAGAGACCAAGAAACAGTCGAAACTGTGGACTTCACCCTGCGAACGTGCTCCGAAGAAAGCGAAGACTGTCCGATCGGCCGGAAAGGTGATGGCCACCGTTTTCTGGGATTCACAAGGTGTGATCCACATCGACTACCTAGAGAAGGGCAAAGCGGCCACAGGGCTGTACTATGCCAAATTATTGGGCCGATTCGACCCCGAATTGAAGAAAAAACGGCCCCACTTGGCGAAGAAAAAAGTGCTCTTCCACCATGATAACGCACCGGCTCACACCTCCGCCCTCGCCACGGCCAAATTGGTCGAATTGGGCTACGAACTGCTGCCCCATCCACCGTATTCTCCAGATTTGGCCCCGTGCGACTTCTTTTTGTTTCCAAACTTGAAAATGTTACTTGCCGGGCAGAAATTTCAGTCGAATGAGGAGGTCATCGCCGCAACGGAGGCCTACTTTGCAGACCTCGAGAAAACGTATTTTTCAGACGGGTTAAAGCAGTTGGAGCATCGCTGGAGACTATATTGAAAAATAAATCGCCATTTCTCCAAAATTTTTGTTTTTCTTTTGTAGGCTAAGTACTTATCGGATCATCCTAGTAGATGGAAGGAATATCCAGGATGCAGGGTGACTAAGCGTGTACGTCCTGACGTCTGCAAGAAGTCCGCAACATTTTTCTTATCCTTCAAGAGAAATGATTGCAGAAGGTTTACGGGCGTCATTACACTTTTGCCAAGCGTATCTACGTGCTCGGCATCAGTGAGATGCCTACCTGTGCTGCATGTTGCGAGGAGGATGACACAGCAGAATACTCTCTCTGCGACTGTGGCGCACCCTTGGGGCCGACGTGGTGTGTGCCGAATCTCTCAGCTCTACATCACTGAAGCTCCTCCTCAATTTTTCCGGACAATGGGGAAAATACAATAAAGACAAAGTGTCTGTCTGGTAGTACAATGGACCCGTATTTGTGTCTGAGTGCTCCAACAGATAGTAGAAGCCTCCAACAAAAAAAAAAAAAAAAATGTGTCCACTATAGGGTTTTCCTTTCTCGAGCCCTTCCAAAAGGAAGCCGGTGACATGCTGCCAGGCTGGAATCAGCATATAATATTCTCTCTTAGAAAACAAAGTTGATTCTATAAAAGAGACTTGTGGCCTTGCCGTATGGCGCAGAAATATAGACTTAGAGCTACTGTTGACTGCCGACTTCGAAAGGCAAATTTTGGGAATGTTAAGAAATACTTATTCCATGATATTTGCTATTCGTCGAATCTAGCGATTTCGTTTATTTAAAGAAAATAATTTTTCTCACATGTCAGCAAAGATGTACTTTCCTACGTGAATTAGGTTATTTAAGGAATAACACTTTGCCATATGTAGAGAGGCGTGGTTTCTCGTGCGGGGTTCAAAACAAAAATGTTTAATGAGAATCATCAAGAGTCGTCATGGCTTATATCCGGTCTCAAATTGATAAGACCCAAACAAAGCACATACTTAAAAAAATAAATGAAAATAAATCTTAAATCAGTAATAGTTGCGTATTATACATATTTTATCTACTATGAAAGTTACATGCATATCTACGCTATCAAACATGTAGGACTATCACATAAGCAGTGATTAGGGTTCTTTTCAAGATTGCCTGGCTTTCTGCCTTGTGTGGGCTTTTTTTTTTTTTTTTTGCTTAATTAATTTTCTCAGATTAGCTTATGTTTCGGTTTTTTTTCTGATTGGCCACAAAGAAAGTGAAAAGTGTAGATAGTGCTATTAGATATTATAACACCAAGTAAATAAGTTGATTAAAAGATATTATTTGAAGATATGTATACGAATGTTATTTTCCTTCTCAAGTTCCACCCTACATAATGGACTAGGGAATAACATGATGTGATGAGATACACATATGCACATACACATGCAATAAATACACTCGGGGGCGGAATGGGCTCTCTCCCCATGAAAAAGAAAGCAAAAGTGGTTTATCCTTTACCAAAGGCTGAGATGAAAATGTAACAAAACTCGTAAATGTTAATTTGCGCATTTATCGAACAGCTACAATGCAACTAAGTGACGAGGCACATGGATGAGAAATTGTTGAACCAATGCGATTGAACAATCCTGACCACAAGATTGCGTGAAAAATAAGACCGCGAAAATGGGTGGTTTTTTTTTCGTTATTTTATTGCACTATGTGACTACGATAGGAGGTTCGGTTTTCTTGAGAAATTCTGTTTTATTACAATACATCTGACTGTTTGAGTTTGTTACCAAAACAAAGGAAAAAAAAAAAATATTCAGCTGCGAGGGGATTGCGAGTGCGAGCTTTTGCATTTATGTAAAATGTCTATTGATATATGTAAGAGTACGAGTACGTGTATTAAGCAATGAGTGATAATAGTATAGTCCTTACCACTAACCGAAGAACGGGTGCAGACACTATTTAAACTGCTGCTGGACCGGTTTGATATTTGCTTTCAGATTCAATCATAGCGCATGCCATTCTGTGTTGAGAATAAAATTGAATTATTTTGAAATAAGGTGAATTGGTATTATTACCTAAAATGGAACTTTTATTCTGGTGGAATAATTGGCACATGGCAAGTGTGTATTCTTCCACATATACACAAAACATTGCATGTTATAAACGAAGGAACCCACATGGTGGATTGTTTCTTTTGTACTTGTGGAACTTATTTATTTTACTCCACCACATTCTGTTCAAGATATTTTCCTGGAGCGTAGCCCATACTTTTTCTCCCGTTACTAGTATTAGCTATCTAATTTCATACCCTTGTTGATATTAAATAAGCATTTTAGTAATAAACAGAATTTCACGTGGTTCGGTTCGGTTTATCACACGTCTTTCGGTTCTGTGCTTTAAAGGGGTTCTCTGTGTGTATTTGAGGATTGGATTACTAACTCACTGAATGACTGATAGGAAAACACTTATTTAAAAGCTTATAAAGGCTTTAAAGGCAAAATCAGTTGTTTGGAAACTATCTTTAACAGTTAAATAAAAATAATTGTGGTAATTTGAAAAATAAAAGAAAAAAAAAATCCGGTTGTGGGTACAGGACGAAGAGAACAGGATATAATCCACCCAGAACTAGAGAGACTAAGAAAAATGTTAGTGTATTCTTAAGAAAATATATTTGTTTTGCTAATAAGGTGAATTCCTGGAGTATGATGATTAATAAGGATTTAGGTCTTGGTAACCGGTAAATTTTTGCACGGGGAGGCTTTCAGCAAAAGGTAAGGAATTTGAATGAACATTTTAATAAATTTGATGTGTTTTGAAAAGAAGAATGTTATCTTAACGTTTAAAATTTAGTAGTTTAGTTTTATTCGATAATTGGTATACAAGATGCATTATTATAGTATTGGATCAGTTTGGTTTTTTTTTAAACTAATCAATTTGAAAAAAAAATTTGAAAAATTGGAGTTTTTGTTAAGAACAAAATATAAAATGTTAAACTAATATCGTAATAAATTGTATTAATCTTCTAGCTTTGTATAAAAATAGAGAAACTATTTTGTAGCGATATTTGATGCACATATTGGCATGATCAGTTCGCGACTACAATTCGAGCATGAATGAAATCACAATTAATATTAATTTTTTCGGAATAGAAATATAACTTTTTTGCAAAAATTTATTTGTAACTCCTTTCACACCTGTTTTCTAATTCTGCAGCTGCTAAATTTTAGTTGAGCCACGATCTACGAAAGCTACGTATTTTTGCTGAGCTAATATTTGAAAAACCAAGAATTTATACTTTGATTAGATATTGTATTATGTTTTAAACTATTATGATTTTTTTTTAATTAATATTAATGATCTTATGGTCTTAAAAGAATACATAAATAATAAATATTATTTTTGTTTATTATTTTTTATATCAATATATTATTTGCAATATTTTTTGAACATCTATTTATATTTTTTTTAAATTCATAGAACGGTCGCTTTGACATTGATAATTAGGTCTAAAATTTCACACAAAGTTGGATCGTCCTCCAATTTTAAACATTAATAATGTTAGTACCGTAATTTAAATTTAAAAAAAAAAGAAGTATTTTTTGGCTACAGAGTATGGGAGTAGGCGCGGTTCGTCTTTTCAAGTGTTTAAAGTGCTTGGTTAAAAAAATCCGTGGAAGATCCGAAGTTCAATCCATGGTACTCGTTATCTAAGACGAGAGGGTATTGGTGGGTTGTTTTTGATGGGTGTGTCGATTACTGAAAAATAGACTGAGCTTAGTTGAGAGCGATCATGTGAGCGTTCATGTTAAAAATGAACTCCGGAAGCTGCGATCAGAAGAAGAAGTTACCGTAAATTACAATTTCGATGTTATTGAGGCAATAATGGAGCATGATCATATTCTATTCTGGCTTCTCTAGCCAGCCCGATCACCACCCATTTGCCTTAAATGTATCGCCTGTATACGTCACCGTGATCATCGATCAAAATTGTATTCGTTTTTTTTTTCAGACCAGATCCATAGTGTTCATACGATCAATATGGGTCAGTGAATTCAAAGACGTCTATAAAAAAAAATATATTTCAAACTACATAAGACCTAGTAGAGTATCGTTATAGAAAAATGTATTTTTTTTGGAGAGGGAATTTTTCGAGCATTAGCTAATTGGCGCCCGAGCCCAGGAAATTGCCAACATTTGATCTTCGGACAGTCGTTGAATCTTGCGATCGAAGTGAGGAAGTAAACAAAGTCACATATACTAATATTGACGTTTTGACAAATTTTGACGAAATGCATCGTTTTTGTTGACAGATATCGTTTATTTGTTATGAACTCATTTTAGGACTTTTTAGTTTGTGTTAGCAAACGCTTTTTTGACATATTGCAATTCACACCAATTGCATTTAAATATGCCAGTGATTACAGAGATTTAAAAAAAAATCGTGCATCTCGAAATGATCAGCGAGTTTTGACGATCATTTCAAAAGTGATGTGTGAAAGACCACATACTTGAACTCAGGATACATAATAATTTATTGAAGTTCATTTCATGGGTTTTAACAGGAATACAAAAGGTATAAGAGGCGAATTTGTTTTTATCTATTTAAAATTGGTTAATTGTATTACACAATATCAGAGTTCTATGAGAAGTCATGAATGTGACATTTATTGACAAACAGACATCTATTTAAAAAGAGAGTAAAAAGTCTAAAGAGAAAATTTCTTGCTTGCTGATAATATTTTCCTTTCGGAGCATATTATTACACATTTTTAGGATTATCAATAATCGTACATAATATCATTATATTGGTATTACCCTGAAGTTTTGACCATAAAGCATTTTGTTAAAGATTGATCAACAGAGAGATTTCTGCTGATATGATTCGGTACAAAAGCATGGTTGGATGCTGTGAACCTAGCGTTTTTTCTAAACCATAATGGAATCCATTTCGAGATCATAACTGTAGTTAAAAAAATCGAAGTTGTTTGCCCGTAAAGGAGTTCGTGGACCAAGTCTAAAGCAAAACGCAAACTCAACAGGATGGAATTGTGATTACAATTTTACGTAATTCGGAAGTCGAACAATTTTGTATGGAAAAGAACAAAAAATACCAATGAGAGAAGGTTTATTAATAAGAGTACATAGAGTTTTTTTACTGCCAAGTTTCTAGTGGTATTACAATCTCATTTCGTTTTTGCTTTATGTCTAATTACTTTACTCATGCTCGTTGTGATTCCATTCGCAATTACTGACAGCCTACGCATTCTACAATATACAGACTAGTTTACTTTGAAAATGTCCATCATTTCGGATATTCAGGGACTCTGCTCACATATGGTTGGTTTTGAACATTCTTTTGAAATACCTTTTCACCGACACCAAGATCATAATCCTAACCCTATTATATCCTCAGCATATTTCTCAGCAATACTGTATCTTATAAATAAATTGTGAAAGAAATTGAATACACCCCTTTTATATGTAGGTAATATACAAATTAATTTTTTTTTTATTACAAATTTTCCTTCATTGAAAATCATCAAAAAATACACGAGATTTTATTTGATATTTTCCTTAAGCGTTTTTCATCTACAAAATAATGACCCTTCTATGCAACATGCAATGATGATTCTAGCTTAGACAAAAAGCCGGACGCATCTCACTTCTCACGCGCACAAAAATGTTTTTCTCTGCTTTAGGCACAGTTTATTACCCACATTAAGGTTATACTTTTCCGTACATTTTTTCTGCGCATGTTTATGCATTTACTAATAAAATCAAAAACACCACCCATGTTTTAACCTAAACGCCTTCAAAGGCGTCTCAAACATTCAGAAGTATACTGAAACACATTAGGACTAAACTAAAATAATTTTTGATGTAGGACCATGTTCGGAATGTTTATTTTTTTTTTAATTAATTTTTATTTATAATTTGCTAGATCTGCATTACCCTAGACAAAAATGTTTTAATCTAGCTTAACTATCTTAACAAATCTTAATATCGTTCTGGCCCCATGCGGACAATTTAAAATAAACAGTACAATTTAAAACTATGCCGGCTGTTATATCTAAACTAAGATTTTAACTTATGATATCTTAGCTATGAAAATTTGGTACATTCGGATTGTATTAACAGATAAATGTACTTTTGCTACGTTCAAACTTTTTCTCGTCAGATCTTACGTTGTTGAAAAACAAATTAGAAAAAAAAGACAGAAATTAATAATAAAACGAGTAAACCTGTAACTGAAAGCTTAATTTCATTTGTCATGTAAACTTGTAAACAAATGTAAACACTGTAACTATCTCGTTATCTCGTAATGCATTTTTGACTCAAAATTTAAGTTTACTTTTCAAATGTATTGCTTCCAATAATATATTTCGGCTGGACGCCTCTTCTGAAGCAAATATCTTTATTGTTCAACCTTTTTTAAAATTTTCAAGCATTCTCAAAATGAAAAAGGAACTGATTAAAACACTTTTTGTCAATTTATTACAGACTACGATGGGTTTCTCTAGACATATTGCTATGCTCCTGATGATTCTAGTTAATACCAGAACTGTCGCATGCGGTAAGTAAAGTTTTGTAGAATCTACTGGAAATAGGAACATATCAAAACGTTTTTTGAACATTATTTATTTTTCTACAAAAGCAGCACAAAATCAAGAGAATGAGTCTGAGCCTGAGTTTCTAACGGAAATGACCAATATAACGGTGACACAGGGTCGTGACGTTTCATTTATCTGTACCGTCAATAATCTACAACAATATCGAGTAAGTAATTAGTTTTACCAAGTTTGTTTATTTTTTGTTAGAAACATACAACATATGTAAGTACCTATCCCGGTCGACAAGATACAAGATAATATTGTAAATTTGCGTGCATTCATTGTTTCACGCTTTATAAATAATCATAAGCAGATTAAGAAAAAAACAGCAAATTCGTGATAGACGTGAAATTGTGGATTTGTTTTTTACTTTTGAAGTCCGAATTTCTCTTTATCTAGGGCTCACATTAATCCGACTCTAATTAGAGAAAAGAAGTTAATTGTCCAATCACGCATTTCCTAGAAATACCCCTGAAAATTCATGAAAAATACGAAACTTTCGAATTTGTACTTCCGGATATTCAAACAAAATTATTTCGCAAAACAATACCAACGATCAACGAAAATTATCAAAATAACCAAACTTAAACGTCTATGCCTTTAAATGGTAGGCAGACAACAGAAAGTAGTAATTGGCGACAAAATGTCAGACCTTCTTTCGACGCATGCCGGTGTCCCACAAAGTTCCATTCTAGGTCTAGTTTTATTCCTGCTGTATGTTAATGAATTACCTACTATTGTCAAGCATTGCTGTGTACACATGTACACAGATGAAGTGCAGTTACAAATATCCTTTCCATTTCACTCAGCAGCAGCATCCGTTGCCAAAATGAATGAAGACCTTCAAAGTATCCTTGACTGGGCCCAAGCCAATACCCTTTGCCTCAATCCCAGTAAATCAAAGTCACAGGTTATATACCGAAACCTGGTGGACACCTCTACTCTTCGGGCTATCAAACTGGGTCAGTACAACATAGATCTTGTTGAGAGCGTGAGGAATCTAGGATTAATTTTAAACCGCACTCTCACATGGGACGATCACGTGCATTGGAGTGTACGGCGTGCTGCGAACTCTCTGGGCATCACAACACTATATCCCTATCAAAACCAAAATGATTATCGCTAAGACCCTGCTGCTTCCAATTCTTACATATTGCTGCGAAATTTTTGGCAATTTGGATTTCAGATCTAAATGGAGACTTAATGTGGCTTTTAACAGCATTGCGCGCTTCATTTTTAACATTAATAGGCACGAAAATATCACCAGCTATTCAAATACCATTTTTGGCTGCTCATTTTTTTTTGACAACATCCTCATCTACCATACCCTGACTTGCCTTCATAAGATCCAGCATACCCGACAGCCTAATTACCTCTTCAATAAGTTAACCCCCCCATCATCTGAACGAACGAACACACTCATTCAACCTAGACAAATGTGCTTAGCATCTGAAAAACAGTTTTTTGTTCAATCCATATGCCTTTGGAACTCTCTCCCCATTGCATTGAAAAGAATCAGAAATCCCAAGCAATTTAAAACTAAACTACTTAAATATTTGGCCAATGATCATAATTTATTCACTACCTCTCAGTAAATCCATGTAAGTACTCCTTTTTTTTTCCTTTCTTTATCTCCTTCTTTTCCTATTTCTCTCCTTGTTGCTTTATTGTCTCCTTCTATATATATTCTGTTCAAATCCCCGAAAATATTTTGTAAATGTATAATATACTTTTAATCTTACACAAACTTATAAGATTCTCATCTTAATGTGTAGGAATATTAATATCACAAATAAATGAAATGAAATCCAGAAACTAAAAATTGTCAAATTTTAGTTTTAGATTTTCGCATGAGAGTTAGTTGTGTCTCACACCAAGAAAAGAAGACTTTTTCCTGATCGCCAATCCCGAAACTAAAAATTGCCAAAATTTAGTTTTAGATTTTCGCATGCGATTTTGTTGTGGGCCATGTCTCATACCAAGAAAATAAGTCTTTTTCTCGATTGCCAATCCAGAAACTAAAAATTGTCAAATTTTAGTTTTCAAATTTTCGCATGCGATTTTGTTGTGGCCCATGTATCACACCAAGAAAAGATGACTTTTACCGGTCGCCAATCCCGAAAATGAAAATTGTAAAATTTTAGTTTATAGATTTTCGCATGCGATTTGGCTTTGGATCATGTCTCATACCAAGAAAATAAGAATTTTTCTTGATCGCCAATCCAGAAACTAAAAATTGTAAAATTTTTGTTTTAGATTTTCGCATGCGCTTTTGTTGTGGACCATGTCTCATACCAAGAAATTAAGAATTCTTCTCGATCGCCAATCCAGAAACTAAAAATTGTCAAATTTCAGTTTCTAGATTTTCGCATGCGATGTAGCTGTGGATCATGTCTCATACCAAGAAAATAAGACTCTTTCCTGATCGCCAATCCCGAAAATGAAAATTGTCAAATTTTAGTCTTTAGGTCTTCAAAAGCGATTTTGTTGTTTATCCTGTCTCACAGCAGGAAAACAAGATTTTTTCTCGATCGCCAATCCAGAAAATAAAAATTGTCAAATTTCAGTTTTTAGATTTTGGCATGCGTTTTAGTTGTGGATCATGTCTCATACCAAGAAAATAAGAATTTTTCTCTATTGCCAATCCAGAAACTAAAAATTGTCAAATTTTAGTTTTTAGATTTTCGCATGAGATTTAGTTGTGGATCTGTCTCACACCAAGAAAAGGAGACTTTTTCCTGATCGCCAATCCCGAAAATGAAAATTGTCAAATTTTAGTCTTTAGGTCTTCAAAAGCGATTTTGTTGTGGATCCCGTCTCACAGCAGGAAAACAAGATTTTTTCTCGATCGCCAATCTAGAAACTAAAAATTGCCAAAATTTAGTTTTAGATTTTCGCATGCGATTATGTTGTGGATCATGTCTCATACCAAGAAAATAAGACTTTCCTGATCGCCAATCCAGAAACTAAAAATTGTCAAATTTTAGTTTATAGATTTTCGCATGCGATTTAGCTTTGGATCATGTTTCATACCAAGAAAATAAGAATTTTTCTCGATCGCCAATCCAGAAACTTAAAATTGTCAAATTTTATTTTATAGATTTTCGCATGAGATTTAGTTGTGGATCTGTCTCACACCAAGAAAAGAAGACTTTTTCCTGATCGACAATCCCGAAAATGAAAATTGTCAAATTTTAGTTTATAGATTTTCGCATGCGATTTTGTTGTGGATTTGTCTCACACCAAGAAAATAAGAATTTTTCTCTATTGCCAATCCAGAAACTAAAAATTGTCAAATTTTAGTTTTTAGATTTTCGCATGAGATTTAGTTGTGGATCTGTCTCACACCAAGAAAAGGAGACTTTTTCCTGATCGCCAATCCCGAAAATGAAAATTGTCAAATTTTAGTCTTTAGGTCTTCAAAAGCGATTTTGTTGTGGATCCCGTCTCACAGCAGGAAAACAAGATTTTTTCTCGATCGCCAATCCAGAAACTAAAAATTGCCAAAATTTAGTTTTAGATTTTCGCATGCGATTTTGTTGTGGATCATGTCTCATACCAAGAAAATAAGACTCTTTCCTGATCGCCAATCCAGAAACTAAAAATTGTCAAATTTTAGTTTATAGATTTTCGCATGCGATTTAGCTTTGGATCATGTTTCATACTAAGAAAATAAGAATTTTTCTCGATCGCCAATCCAGAAACTTAAAATTGGCAAATTTCAGTTTTTAGATTTTCGCATGCGATGTAGCTGTGGATCATGTCTCATACCAAGAAAATAAGACTCTTTCCTGATCGCCAATCCAGAAACTAAAAATTGTCAAATTTTAGTTTATAGATTTTCGCATGCGATTTAGCTTTGGATCATGTTTCATACTAAGAAATAAGAATTTTTCTCGATCGCCAATCCAGAAACTTAAAATTGTCAAATTTTATTTTATAGATTTTCGCATGAGATTTAGTTGTGGATCTGTCTCACACCAAGAAAAGAAGACTTTTTCCTGATCGCCAATCCCGAAAATGAAAATTGTCAAATGTTAGTCTTTAGGTCTTCAAAAGCGATTTTGTTGTGGATCCCGTCTCACAGCAGGAAAACAAGATTTTTTCTCGATCGCCAATCCAGAAACTAAAAATTGCCAAAATTTAGTTTTAGATTTTCGCATGCGATTTTGTTGTGGATCATGTCTCATACCAAGAAAATAAGACTCTTTCCTGATCGCCAATCCAGAAACTAAAAATTGTCAAATTTTAGTTTTAGATTTTCGCATGTGATTTAGTTGTGGATCTGTCTCACACTAAGAAAAGAAGACTTTTTCCTGATCGCCAATCCCGAAAATGAAAATTGTCAAATTTTAGTCTTTAGGTCTTCAAAAGCGATTTTGTTGTAGATCCCGTCTCACAGCAGGGAAACAAGATTTTTTCTCGAACGCCAATCCAGAAAATAAAAATTGTCAAATTTCAGTTTCTAGATTTTCGCATGCGATGTAGCTGTGGATCATGTCTCATACCAAGAAAATAAGACTCTTTCCTGATCGCCAATCCCGAAAATGAAAATTGTCAAATGTTAGTCTTTAGGTCTTCAAAAGCGATTTTGTTGTGGATCCAGTCTCACAGCAGGAAAACAAGATTTTTTCTCGATCGCCAATTCAGAAACTAAAAATTGTCAAATTTCAGTTTTTAGATTTAAGCATGCGATGTAGCTGTGGATCATGTCTCATACCAAGAAAATAAAAATTTTTCTCGATAGTCAATCCAGAAACCAGAAATTGTCAAATTTTAGTTTTTAGATTTTCGCATGCGATTTAGCTTTGAATCATGTCTCATACCAGGAAAATAAGAATTTTTCTCGATCGCCAATCCAGAAACTAAAAATTGTCAAATTTAGTTTTAGATTTTCGCATGTCTCATACCAAGAAAATAAGAATTTTTCTCGATCGCCAATCCAGAAACTAAAAATTGTCAAATTTAGTTTTAGATTTTCGCATGTCTCATACCAAGAAAATAAGAATTTTTCTCGATCGCCAATCCAGAAATTAAAAATTGTCAAATTTTAGTAGGAAAACAAGATTTTTCCTCGATCGCCAATCCAGAAACTTAAAATTGTCAAATTTTATTTTATAGATTTTCGCATGCGATTTTGTTGTGGGCCATGTCTCATACCAAGAAAAGAAGACTTTTTCCTGATCGCCAATCCCGAAAATGAAAATTGTCAAATGTTAGTCTTTAGGTCTTCAAAAGCGATTTTGTTGTGGATCCCGTCTCACAGCAGGAAAACAAGAATTTTTCTCGATCGCCAATCCAGAAACTTAAAATTGGCAAATTTCAGTTTTTAGATTTTCGCATGCGATTTAACTTTGAATCATGTCTCATACCAAGAAAATAAGAATTTTTCTCGATCGCCAATCCAGAAACTAAAAATTGTCAAATTTAGTTTTAGATTTTCGCATGTCTCATACCAAGAAAATAAGAATTTTTCTCGATCGCCAATCCAGAAATTAAAAATTGTCAAATTTTAGTAGGGAAACAAGATTTTTCCTCGATCGCCAATCCAGAAACTAAAAATTGTCAAATTTTAGTTTTAGATTTTCGCATGCGATTTTGTTATGGGCCATGTCTCATACCAAGAAATTAAGAATTCTTCTCGATCGCCAATCCAGAAACTAAAAATTGTCAAATTTCAGTTTCTAGATTTTCGCATGCGTTTTAGTTGTGGATCATGTCTCATACCAAGAAAATAAGAATTTTTCTCGATCGCCAATCCAGAAACTAAAAATTGTCAAATTTTAGTTTTTAGATTTTCGCATGCGATTTAGCTTTGGATCATGTTTCATACTAAGAAATAAGAATTTTTCTCGATCGCCAATCCAGAAACTTAAAATTGTCAAATTTTATTTTATAGATTTTCGCATGAGATTTAGTTGTGGATCTGTCTCACACCAAGAAAAGAAGACTTTTTCCTGATCGCCAATCCCGAAAATGAAAATTGTCAAATGTTAGTCTTTAGGTCTTCAAAAGCGATTTTGTTGTGGATCCCGTCTCACAGCAGGAAAACAAGATTTTTTCTCGATCGCCAATCCAGAAACTAAAAATTGCCAAAATTTAGTTTTAGATTTTCGCATGCGATTTTGTTGTGGATCATGTCTCATACCAAGAAAATAAGACTCTTTCCTGATCGCCAATCCAGAAACTAAAAATTGCCAAATTTTAGTTTTAGATTTTCGCATGCGATTTTGTTGTGGGCCATGTCTCATACCAAGAAAATAAGAATTTTTCTCCATAGTCAATCCAGAAACCAGAAATTGTCAAATTTTAGTTTTTAGATTTTCGCATGCGACTTAGCTTTGAATCATGTCTCATACCAGGAAAATAAGAATTTTTCTCGATCGCCAATCCAGAAACTAAAAATTGTCAAATTTTAGTTTTTAGATTTTCGCATGCGATTTAACTTTGAATCATGTCTCATACCAAGAAAATAAGAATTTTTCTCGATCGCCAATCCAGAAACTAAAAATTGTCAAATTTAGTTTTAGATTTTCGCATGTCTCATACCAAGAAAATAAGAATTTTTCTCGATCGCCAATCCAGAAATTAAAAATTGTCAAATTTTAGTAGGGAAACAAGATTTTTCCTCGATCGCCAATCCAGAAACTAAAAATTGTCAAATTTTAGTTTTAGATTTTCGCATGCGATTTTGTTATGGGCCATGTCTCATACCAAGAAATTAAGAATTCTTCTCGATCGCCAATCCAGAAACTAAAAATTGTCAAATTTCAGTTTCTAGATTTTCGCATGCGTTTTAGTTGTGGATCATGTCTCATACCAAGAAAATAAGAATTTTTCTCGATCGCCAATCCAGAAACTAAAAATTGTCAAATTTTAGTTTTTAGATTTTCGCATGCGATTTAGCTTTGGATCATGTTTCATACTAAGAAATAAGAATTTTTCTCGATCGCCAATCCAGAAACTTAAAATTGTCAAATTTTATTTTATAGATTTTCGCATGAGATTTAGTTGTGGATCTGTCTCACACCAAGAAAAGAAGACTTTTTCCTGATCGCCAATCCCGAAAATGAAAATTGTCAAATGTTAGTCTTTAGGTCTTCAAAAGCGATTTTGTTGTGGATCCCGTCTCACAGCAGGAAAACAAGATTTTTTCTCGATCGCCAATCCAGAAACTAAAAATTGCCAAAATTTAGTTTTAGATTTTCGCATGCGATTTTGTTGTGGATCATGTCTCATACCAAGAAAATAAGACTCTTTCCTGATCGCCAATCCAGAAACTAAAAATTGCCAAATTTTAGTTTTAGATTTTCGCGGCGATTTTGTTGTGGATCATGTCTCATACTAAGAAAATAAGAATTTTTCTCGATCGCCAATCCAGAAGCTAAAAATTGTCAAATTTTAGTTTTTAGATTTTCGCATGTGATTTAGTTGTGGATCTGTCTCACACTAAGAAAAGAAGACTTTTTCCTGATCGCCAATCCCGAAAATGAAAATTGTCAAATTTTAGTCTTTAGGTCTTCAAAAGCGATTTTGTTGTAGATCCCGTCTCACAGCAGGGAAACAAGATTTTTTCTCGAACGCCAATCCAGAAAATGAAAATTGTCAAATTTCAGTTTCTAGATTTTCGCATGCGATGTAGCTGTGGATCATGTCTCATACCAAGAAAATAAGACTCTTTCCTGATCGCCAATCCCGAAAATGAAAATTGTCAAATGTTAGTCTTTAGGTCTTCAAAAGCGATTTTGTTGTGGATCCAGTCTCACAGCAGGAAAACAAGATTTTTTCTCGATCGCCAATTCAGAAACTAAAAATTGTCAAATTTCAGTTTTTAGATTTAAGCATGCGATGTAGCTGTGGATCATGTCTCATACCAAGAAAATAAAAATTTTTCTCGATAGTCAATCCAGAAACCAGAAATTGTCAAATTTTAGTTTTTAGATTTTCGCATGCGATTTAGCTTTGAATCATGTCTCATACCAGGAAAATAAGAATTTTTCTCGATCGCCAATCCAGAAACTAAAAATTGTCAAATTTAGTTTTAGATTTTCGCATGTCTCATACCAAGAAAATAAGAATTTTTCTCGATCGCCAATCCAGAAACTAAAAATTGTCAAATTTAGTTTTAGATTTTCGCATGTCTCATACCAAGAAAATAAGAATTTTTCTCGATCGCCAATCCAGAAATTAAAAATTGTCAAATTTTAGTAGGAAAACAAGATTTTTCCTCGATCGCCAATCCAGAAACTAAAAATTGTCAAATTTTAGTTTTAGATTTTCGCATGCGATTTTGTTGTGGGCCATGTCTCATACCAAGAAAATAAGAATTTTTCTCCATAGTCAATCCAGAAACCAGAAATTGTCAAATTTTAGTTTTTAGATTTTCGCATGCGACTTAGCTTTGAATCATGTCTCATACCAGGAAAATAAGAATTTTTCTCGATCGCCAATCCAGAAACTAAAAATTGTCAAATTTTAGTTTTTAGATTTTCGCATGCGATTTAACTTTGAATCATGTCTCATACCAAGAAAATAAGAATTTTTCTCGATCGCCAATCCAGAAACTAAAAATTGTCAAATTTAGTTTTAGATTTTCGCATGTCTCATACCAAGAAAATAAGAATTTTTCTCGATCGCCAATCCAGAAATTAAAAATTGTCAAATTTTAGTAGGGAAACAAGATTTTTCCTCGATCGCCAATCCAGAAACTAAAAATTGTCAAATTTTAGTTTTAGATTTTCGCATGCGATTTTGTTATGGGCCATGTCTCATACCAAGAAATTAAGAATTCTTCTCGATCGCCAATCAAGAAACTAAAAATTGTCAAATTTCAGTTTCTAGATTTTCGCATGCGTTTTAGTTGTGGATCATGTCTCATACCAAGAAAATAAGAATTTTTCTCGATCGCCAATCCAGAAACTAAAAATTGTCAAATTTTAGTTTTTAGATTTTCGCATGCGATTTAGTTGTGGATCATGTCTCATACCAAGAAAATAAGAATTTTTCTCGATCGCCAATCCAGAAACTAAAAATTGTCAAATTTAGTTTTAGATTTTCGCATGTCTCATACCAAGAAAATAAGAATTTTTCTCGATCGCCAATCCAGAAATTAAAAATTGTCAAATTTTAGTAGGGAAACAAGATTTTTCCTCGATCGCCAATCCAGAAACTAAAAATTGTCAAATTTTAGTTTTAGATTTTCGCATGCGATTTTGTTGTGGGCCATGTCTCATACCAAGAAATTAAGAATTCTTCTCGATCGCCAATCCAGAAACTAAAAATTGTCAAATTTCAGTTTCTAGATTTTCGCATGCGATTTAGTTGTGGATCATGTCTCATACCAAGAAAATAAGAATTTTTCTCGATCGCCAATCCAGAAACTAAAAATTGTCAAATTTAGTTTTAGATTTTCGCATGTCTCATACCAAGAAAATAAGAATTTTTCTCCATAGTCAATCCAGAAACCAGAAATTGTCAAATTTTAGTTTTTAGATTTTCGCATGCGATTTAGCTTTGAATCATGTCTCATACCAGGAAAATAAGAATTTTTGTCGATCGCCAATCCAGAAACTAAAAATTGTCAAATTTTAGTTTTAGATTTTCGCATGCGATTTTGTTGTGGGCCATGTCTCATACCAAGAAAATAAGAATTTTTCTCGATCGCCAATCTAGAAACTAGAAATTGTCAAATTTTAGTTTTTAGATTTTCGCATGCGACTTTGTTGTATGCCATGTCTCACACCAAGAAAAGATGACTTTTACCGATCGCCAATCCAGAAACTAAAAATTGTCAAATTTTAGTTTTAGATTTTCGCATGCGATTTTGTTGTGGGCCATGTCACATACCAGGAAAATAAGAATTTTTCTCGATCGCCAATCCAGAAACTAAAAATTGTCAAATTTTAGTTTTTATATTTTCGCATGAGAGTTAGTTGTGTCTCACACCAAGAAAAGAAGACTTTTTCCTGATCGCCAATCCCGAAAATGAAAATTGTCAAATTTTAGTCTTTAGGTCTTCAAAAGTCTTCTCACAGCAGGAAAACAAGATTTTTTCTCGATCGCCAATTCAGAAACTAAAAATTGTCAAATTTCAGTTTTTAGATTTTCGCATGCGATGTAGCTGTGGATCTTGTCTCATACCAAGAAAATAAGAATTTTTCTCGATCGTCAATCCAGAAACTAGAAATTGTCAAATTTTAGTTTTTAGATTTTCGCATGCGATTTAGCTTTGAATCATGTCTCATACCAGGAAAATAAGAATTTTTCTCGATCGCCAATCCAGAAACTAAAAATTGTCAAATTTTAGTTTTAGATTTTCGCATGCGATTTTGTTGTGGGCCATGTCTCATAGCAAGAAAATAAGAATTTTTCTCGACCGCCAATCCATTCGTATGCGATTTTGTTGTGGGCCATGTCTCACACCAAGAAAAGATGACTTTTACCGATCGCCAATCCAGAAAATGAAAATTGTCAAATTTTAGTTTATAGATTTTCGCATGCGTTTTAGTTGTGGATCATGTCTCATACCAAGAAAATAAGAATTTTTCTCGATCGCCAATCCAGAAACTAAAAATTGTCAAATTTTAGTTTTTAGATTTTCGCATGCGATTTTGTTGTGGGCCATGTCTCATACCAAGAAAATAAGAATTTTTCGCGATCGCCAATCCAGAAACTAAAAATTGTCAAATTTTAGTTTTTAGATTTTCGCATGAGATTTAGTTGTGGATCTGTGGATCTGTCTCACACCAAGAAAAGAAGACTTTTTCCTGATCGATGAAAATTGTCAAATTTTAATCTTTAGGTCTTCAAAAGCGATTTAGTAGTGGATCCAGTCTCACAGAAGGAAAACAAGATTTTTTCTCGATCGCCAATTCAGATACTGAAAATTGTCAAATTTCAGTTTTTAGATTTTCGCATGCGATGTAGCTGTGGATCATGTCTCATACCAAGAAAATAAGACTCTTTCCTGATCGCCAATCCCGAAAATGAAAATTGTCAAATTTTAATCTTTAGGTCTTCAAAAGCGATTTAGTTGTGGATCCTGTCTCACAGCAGGAAAATAAGATTTTTTCTCGATCGCCAATCCAGAAAATAAAAATTGTCAAACTTCAGTTTTTAGATTTTCGCAAGCGATTTAGTTGTGGATCATGTCTCATACCAAGAAAATAAGAATTTTTCTCGATCGTCAATCCAGAAACTAAAAATTGTCAAATTTTAGTTTTTAGATTTTCGCATGCGATTTAGCTTTGAATCATGTCTCATACCAAGAAAATAAGAATTTTTCTCGATCGCCAATCCAGAAACTAAAAATTGTCAAATTTTAGTTTTAGATTTTCGCATGCGATTTTGTTGTGGGCCATGTCTCATACCGAGAAAATAAAAATTTGTCTCGATCGCCAATCCAGGAACTAAAAATTGTCAAATTTTAGTTTTTAGATTTTCGCATGCGATTTAGCTGTGAATCATGTCTCATACCAAGAAATTAAGAATTCTTCTCGATCGCCAATCCAGAAACTAAAAATTGGCAAATTTCAGTTTCTAGATTTTCGCATGCGATGTAGCTGTGGATCATGTCTCATACCAAGAAAATAAGACTCTTTCCTGATCGCCAATCCCGAAAATGAAAATTGTCAAATTTTAGTCTTTAGGTCTTCAAAAGCGATTTTGTTGTTTATCCTGTCTCACAGCAGGAAAACAAGATTTTTTCTCGATCGCCAATCCAGAAAATAAAAATTGTCAAATTTCAGTTTTTAGATTTTGGCATGCGTTTTAGTTGTGGATCATGTCTCATACCAAGAAAATAAGAATTTTTCTCGATCGCCAATCCAGAAACTAAAAATTGTCAAATTTCAGTTTTTAGATTTTCGCATGCGATTTTGTTGTGGGCCATGTCTCATACCAAGAAAATAAGAATTTTTCCCGATCGCCAATCCAGAAACTAAAAATTGTCAAATTTTAGTTTTTAGATTTTCGCATGCGATTTTGTTGTATGCCATGTCTCACACCAAGTAAAGAAGACTTTTTCCTGATCGCCAATCCAGAAACTAAAAACTGTCAAATTTTAGTTTTAGATTTTCGCATGCGATTTTGTTGTGGGCCATGTCTCATACCAGGAAAATAAGAATTTTTCTCGATCGCCAATCCAGAAACTAAAAATTGTCAAATTTTAGTTTTTATATTTTCGCATGAGATTTAGTTGTGGATCTGTCTCACACCAAGAAAAGAAGACTTTTTCTGATCGATGAAAGTTGTCAAATTTTAATCTTTAGGTCTTCAAAAGCGATTTTGTTGTGGATCCAGTCTCACAGCAGGAAAACAAGATTTTTTCTCGATCGCCAATCCAGAAACTAAAAATTGTCAAATTTTAGTTTTTATATTTTCGCATGAGATTTAGTTGTGGATCTGTCTCACACCAAGAAAAGAAGACTTTTTCTGATCGATGAAAGTTGTCAAATTTTAATCTTAAGGTCTTCAAAAGCGATTTCAAAAGCCAATCCAGAAAATAAAAATTGTCAAACTTCAGTTTTTAGATTTTCGCAAGCGATTTAGTTGTGGATCATGTCTCGTACCAAGAAAATAAGAATTTTTCTCGATCGTCAATCCAGAAACTAAAAATTTTCAAATTTTAGTTTTTAGATTTTCGCATGCGATTTAGCTTTGAATCATGTCTCATACCAAGAAAATAAGAATTTTTCTCGATCGCCAATCCAGAAACTATAAATTGTCAAATTTTAGTTTTAGATTTTCGCATGCGATTTTGTTGTGGGCCATGTCTCATACCAAGAAAATAAGAATTTTTCTCGATCGCCAATCCAGAAACTAAAAATTGTCAAATTTTAGTTTTTAGATTTTCGCATGCGATTTAGCTGTGAATCATGTCTCATACCAAGAAAATAAGAATTTTTCTCGATCGCCAATCCAGAAACTAAAAATTGTCAAATTTTAGTTTTATATTTTCGCATGCGATTTTGTTGTGGGCCATGTCTCATACAAAGAAAATAAGAATTTTTCTCGATCGCCAGTCCAGAAAATGAAAATTGTCAAATTTCAGTTTTTAGATTTTCGCATGCGATTTAGGTGTGGATCTGTCTCACACCAAGAAAAGGAGACTTTTTCCTGATCGCCAATCCCGAAAATGAAAAGTGTCAAATGTTAGTCTTTAGGTCTTCAAAAGCGATTTTGTTGTGGATCCCGTCTCACAGCAGGAAAACAAGATTTTTTCTCGATCGCCAATCCAGAAACTAAAAATTGCCAAAATTTAGTTTTAGATTTTCGCATGCGATTTTGTTGTGGATCATGTCTCATACCAAGAAAATAAGACTCTTTCCTGATCGCCAATCCAGAAACTAAAAATTGCCAAATTTTAGTTTTAGATTTTCGCGGCGATTTTGTTGTGGATCATGTCTCATACTAAGAAAATAAGAATTTTTCTCGATCGCCAATCCAGAAGCTAAAAATTGTCAAATTTTAGTTTTTAGATTTTCGCATGTGATTTAGTTGTGGATCTGTCTCACACTAAGAAAAGAAGACTTTTTCCTGATCGCCAATCCCGAAAATGAAAATTGTCAAATTTTAGTCTTTAGGTCTTCAAAAGCGATTTTGTTGTAGATCCCGTCTCACAGCAGGGAAACAAGATTTTTTCTCGAACGCCAATCCAGAAAATAAAAATTGTCAAATTTCAGTTTCTAGATTTTCGCATGCGATGTAGCTGTGGATCATGTCTCATACCAAGAAAATAAGACTCTTTCCTGATCGCCAATCCCGAAAATGAAAATTGTCAAATGTTAGTCTTTAGGTCTTCAAAAGCGATTTTGTTGTGGATCCAGTCTCACAGCAGGAAAACAAGATTTTTTCTCGATCGCCAATTCAGAAACTAAAAATTGTCAAATTTCAGTTTTTAGATTTAAGCATGCGATGTAGCTGTGGATCATGTCTCATACCAAGAAAATAAAAATTTTTCTCGATAGTCAATCCAGAAACCAGAAATTGTCAAATTTTAGTTTTTAGATTTTCGCATGCGATTTAGCTTTGAATCATGTCTCATACCAGGAAAATAAGAATTTTTCTCGATCGCCAATCCAGAAACTAAAAATTGTCAAATTTAGTTTTAGATTTTCGCATGTCTCATACCAAGAAAATAAGAATTTTTCTCGATCGCCAATCCAGAAACTAAAAATTGTCAAATTTAGTTTTAGATTTTCGCATGTCTCATACCAAGAAAATAAGAATTTTTCTCGATCGCCAATCCAGAAATTAAAAATTGTCAAATTTTAGTAGGAAAACAAGATTTTTCCTCGATCGCCAATCCAGAAACTTAAAATTGTCAAATTTTATTTTATAGATTTTCGCATGCGATTTTGTTGTGGGCCATGTCTCATACCAAGAAAAGAAGACTTTTTCCTGATCGCCAATCCCGAAAATGAAAATTGTCAAATGTTAGTCTTTAGGTCTTCAAAAGCGATTTTGTTGTGGATCCCGTCTCACAGCAGGAAAACAAGAATTTTTCTCGATCGCCAATCCAGAAACTTAAAATTGGCAAATTTCAGTTTTTAGATTTTCGCATGCGATTTAACTTTGAATCATGTCTCATACCAAGAAAATAAGAATTTTTCTCGATCGCCAATCCAGAAACTAAAAATTGTCAAATTTAGTTTTAGATTTTCGCATGTCTCATACCAAGAAAATAAGAATTTTTCTCGATCGCCAATCCAGAAATTAAAAATTGTCAAATTTTAGTAGGGAAACAAGATTTTTCCTCGATCGCCAATCCAGAAACTAAAAATTGTCAAATTTTAGTTTTAGATTTTCGCATGCGATTTTGTTATGGGCCATGTCTCATACCAAGAAATTAAGAATTCTTCTCGATCGCCAATCCAGAAACTAAAAATTGTCAAATTTCAGTTTCTAGATTTTCGCATGCGTTTTAGTTGTGGATCATGTCTCATACCAAGAAAATAAGAATTTTTCTCGATCGCCAATCCAGAAACTAAAAATTGTCAAATTTTAGTTTTTAGATTTTCGCATGCGATTTAGCTTTGGATCATGTTTCATACTAAGAAATAAGAATTTTTCTCGATCGCCAATCCAGAAACTTAAAATTGTCAAATTTTATTTTATAGATTTTCGCATGAGATTTAGTTGTGGATCTGTCTCACACCAAGAAAAGAAGACTTTTTCCTGATCGCCAATCCCGAAAATGAAAATTGTCAAATGTTAGTCTTTAGGTCTTCAAAAGCGATTTTGTTGTGGATCCCGTCTCACAGCAGGAAAACAAGATTTTTTCTCGATCGCCAATCCAGAAACTAAAAATTGCCAAAATTTAGTTTTAGATTTTCGCATGCGATTTTGTTGTGGGCCATGTCTCATACCAAGAAAATAAGAATTTTTCTCCATAGTCAATCCAGAAACCAGAAATTGTCAAATTTTAGTTTTTAGATTTTCGCATGCGACTTAGCTTTGAATCATGTCTCATACCAGGAAAATAAGAATTTTTCTCGATCGCCAATCCAGAAACTAAAAATTGTCAAATTTTAGTTTTTAGATTTTCGCATGCGATTTAACTTTGAATCATGTCTCATACCAAGAAAATAAGAATTTTTCTCGATCGCCAATCCAGAAACTAAAAATTGTCAAATTTAGTTTTAGATTTTCGCATGTCTCATACCAAGAAAATAAGAATTTTTCTCGATCGCCAATCCAGAAATTAAAAATTGTCAAATTTTAGTAGGGAAACAAGATTTTTCCTCGATCGCCAATCCAGAAACTAAAAATTGTCAAATTTTAGTTTTAGATTTTCGCATGCGATTTTGTTATGGGCCATGTCTCATACCAAGAAATTAAGAATTCTTCTCGATCGCCAATCCAGAAACTAAAAATTGTCAAATTTCAGTTTCTAGATTTTCGCATGCGTTTTAGTTGTGGATCATGTCTCATACCAAGAAAATAAGAATTTTTCTCGATCGCCAATCCAGAAACTAAAAATTGTCAAATTTTAGTTTTTAGATTTTCGCATGCGATTTAGTTGTGGATCATGTCTCATACCAAGAAAATAAGAATTTTTCTCGATCGCCAATCCAGAAACTAAAAATTGTCAAATTTAGTTTTAGATTTTCGCATGTCTCATACCAAGAAAATAAGAATTTTTCTCGATCGCCAATCCAGAAATTAAAAATTGTCAAATTTTAGTAGGGAAACAAGATTTTTCCTCGATCGCCAATCCAGAAACTAAAAATTGTCAAATTTTAGTTTTAGATTTTCGCATGCGATTTTGTTGTGGATCATGTCTCATACCAAGAAAATAAGAATTTTTCTCGATCGCCAATCCAGAAATTAAAAATTGTCAAATTTTAGTAGGGAAACAAGATTTTTCCTCGATCGCCAATCCAGAAACTAAAAATTGTCAAATTTCAGTTTCTAGATTTTCGCATGCGATTTAGTTGTGGATCATGTCTCATACCAAGAAAATAAGAATTTTTCTCGATCGCCAATCCAGAAACTAAAAATTGTCAAATTTAGTTTTAGATTTTCGCATGTCTCATACCAAGAAAATAAGAATTTTTCTCCATAGTCAATCCAGAAACCAGAAATTGTCAAATTTTAGTTTTTAGATTTTCGCATGCGATTTAGCTTTGAATCATGTCTCATACCAGGAAAATAAGAATTTTTCTCGATCGCCAATCCAGAAACTAAAAATTGTCAAATTTTAGTTTTAGATTTTCGCATGCGATTTTGTTGTGGGCCATGTCTCATACCAAGAAAATAAGAATTTTTCTCGATCGCCAATCTAGAAACTAGAAATTGTCAAATTTTAGTTTTTAGATTTTCGCATGCGACTTTGTTGTATGCCATGTCTCACACCAAGAAAAGATGACTTTTACCGATCGCCAATCCAGAAACTAAAAATTGTCAAATTTTAGTTTTAGATTTTCGCATGCGATTTTGTTGTGGGCCATGTCACATACCAGGAAAATAAGAATTTTTCTCGATCGCCAATCCAGAAACTAAAAATTGTCAAATTTTAGTTTTTATATTTTCGCATGAGAGTTAGTTGTGTCTCACACCAAGAAAAGAAGACTTTTTCCTGATCGCCAATCCCGAAAATGAAAATTGTCAAATTTTAGTCTTTAGGTCTTCAAAAGTCTTCTCACAGCAGGAAAACAAGATTTTTTCTCGATCGCCAATTCAGAAACTAAAAATTGTCAAATTTCAGTTTTTAGATTTTCGCATGCGATGTAGCTGTGGATCTTGTCTCATACCAAGAAAATAAGAATTTTTCTCGATCGTCAATCCAGAAACTAGAAATTGTCAAATTTTAGTTTTTAGATTTTCGCATGCGATTTAGCTTTGAATCATGTCTCATACCAGGAAAATAAGAATTTTTCTCGATCGCCAATCCAGAAACTAAAAATTGTCAAATTTTAGTTTTAGATTTTCGCATGCGATTTTGTTGTGGGCCATGTCTCATAGCAAGAAAATAAGAATTTTTCTCGACCGCCAATCCATTCGTATGCGATTTTGTTGTGGGCCATGTCTCACACCAAGAAAAGATGACTTTTACCGATCGCCAATCCAGAAAATGAAAATTGTCAAATTTTAGTTTATAGATTTTCGCATGCGATTTTGTTGTGGGCCATGTCTCATACCAAGAAATTAAGAATTCTTCTCGATCGCCAATCCAGAAACTAAAAATTGTCAAATTTCAGTTTCTAGATTTTCGCATGCGTTTTAGTTGTGGATCATGTCTCATACCAAGAAAATAAGAATTTTTCTCGATCGCCAATCCAGAAACTAAAAATTGTCAAATTTTAGTTTTTAGATTTTCGCATGCGATTTTGTTGTGGGCCATGTCTCATACCAAGAAAATAAGAATTTTTCGCGATCGCCAATCCAGAAACTAAAAATTGTCAAATTTTAGTTTTTAGATTTTCGCATGAGATTTAGTTGTGGATCTGTGGATCTGTCTCACACCAAGAAAAGAAGACTTTTTCCTGATCGATGAAAATTGTCAAATTTTAATCTTTAGGTCTTCAAAAGCGATTTAGTAGTGGATCCAGTCTCACAGAAGGAAAACAAGATTTTTTCTCGATCGCCAATTCAGATACTAAAAATTGTCAAATTTCAGTTTTTAGATTTTCGCATGCGATGTAGCTGTGGATCATGTCTCATACCAAGAAAATAAGACTCTTTCCTGATCGCCAATCCCGAAAATGAAAATTGTCAAATTTTAATCTTTAGGTCTTCAAAAGCGATTTAGTTGTGGATCCTGTCTCACAGCAGGAAAATAAGATTTTTTCTCGATCGCCAATCCAGAAAATAAAAATTGTCAAACTTCAGTTTTTAGATTTTCGCAAGCGATTTAGTTGTGGATCATGTCTCATACCAAGAAAATAAGAATTTTTCTCGATCGTCAATCCAGAAACTAAAAATTGTCAAATTTTGTTTTTAGATTTTCGCATGCGATTTAGCTTTGAATCATGTCTCATACCAAGAAAATAAGAATTTTTCTCGATCGCCAATCCAGAAACTAAAAATTGTCAAATTTTAGTTTTAGATTTTCGCATGCGATTTTGTTGTGGGCCATGTCTCATACCGAGAAAATAAAAATTTGTCTCGATCGCCAATCCAGGAACTAAAAATTGTCAAATTTTAGTTTTTAGATTTTCGCATGCGATTTAGCTGTGAATCATGTCTCATACCAAGAAATTAAGAATTCTTCTCGATCGCCAATCCAGAAACTAAAAATTGGCAAATTTCAGTTTCTAGATTTTCGCATGCGATGTAGCTGTGGATCATGTCTCATACCAAGAAAATAAGACTCTTTCCTGATCGCCAATCCCGAAAATGAAAATTGTCAAATTTTAGTCTTTAGGTCTTCAAAAGCGATTTTGTTGTTTATCCTGTCTCACAGCAGGAAAACAAGATTTTTTCTCGATCGCCAATCCAGAAAATAAAAATTGTCAAATTTCAGTTTTTAGATTTTGGCATGCGTTTTAGTTGTGGATCATGTCTCATACCAAGAAAATAAGAATTTTTCTCGATCGCCAATCCAGAAACTAAAAATTGTCAAATTTCAGTTTTTAGATTTTCGCATGCGATTTTGTTGTGGGCCATGTCTCATACCAAGAAAATAAGAATTTTTCCCGATCGCCAATCCAGAAACTAAAAATTGTCAAATTTTAGTTTTTAGATTTTCGCATGCGATTTTGTTGTATGCCATGTCTCACACCAAGTAAAGAAGACTTTTTCCTGATCGCCAATCCAGAAACTAAAAACTGTCAAATTTTAGTTTTAGATTTTCGCATGCGATTTTGTTGTGGGCCATGTCTCATACCAGGAAAATAAGAATTTTTCTCGATCGCCAATCCAGAAACTAAAAATTGTCAAATTTTAGTTTTTATATTTTCGCATGAGATTTAGTTGTGGATCTGTCTCACACCAAGAAAAGAAGACTTTTTCTGATCGATGAAAGTTGTCAAATTTTAATCTTTAGGTCTTCAAAAGCGATTTTGTTGTGGATCCAGTCTCACAGCAGGAAAACAAGATTTTTTCTCGATCGCCAATCCAGAAACTAAAAATTGTCAAATTTTAGTTTTTATATTTTCGCATGAGATTTAGTTGTGGATCTGTCTCACACCAAGAAAAGAAGACTTTTTCTGATCGATGAAAGTTGTCAAATTTTAATCTTAAGGTCTTCAAAAGCGATTTCAAAAGCCAATCCAGAAAATAAAAATTGTCAAACTTCAGTTTTTAGATTTTCGCAAGCGATTTAGTTGTGGATCATGTCTCGTACCAAGAAAATAAGAATTTTTCTCGATCGTCAATCCAGAAACTAAAAATTTTCAAATTTTAGTTTTTAGATTTTCGCATGCGATTTAGCTTTGAATCATGTCTCATACCAAGAAAATAAGAATTTTTCTCGATCGCCAATCCAGAAACTATAAATTGTCAAATTTTAGTTTTAGATTTTCGCATGCGATTTTGTTGTGGGCCATGTCTCATACCAAGAAAATAAGAATTTTTCTCGATCGCCAATCCAGAAACTAAAAATTGTCAAATTTTAGTTTTTAGATTTTCGCATGCGATTTAGCTGTGAATCATGTCTCATACCAAGAAAATAAGAATTTTTCTCGATCGCCAATCCAGAAACTAAAAATTGTCAAATTTTAGTTTTATATTTTCGCATGCGATTTTGTTGTGGGCCATGTCTCATACAAAGAAAATAAGAATTTTTCTCGATCGCCAGTCCAGAAAATGAAAATTGTCAAATTTCAGTTTTTAGATTTTCGCATGCGATTTAGGTGTGGATCTGTCTCACACCAAGAAAAGGAGACTTTTTCCTGATCGCCAATCCCGAAAATGAAAAGTGTCAAATTTTAGTTCATAGATTTTCGCAAGCGATTTAGTTGTGGATCATGTCTCATACCAAGAAAATAAGAATTTTTCTCGATCGTCAATCCAGAAACTAAAAATTTTCAAATTTTAGTTTTTAGATTTTCGCATGCGATTTAGCTTTGAATCATGTCTCATACCAAGAAAATAAGAATTTTTCTCGATCGCCAATCCAGAAACTATAAATTGTCAAATTTTAGTTTTAGATTTTCGCATGCGATTTTGTTGTGGGCCATGTCTCATACCAAGAAAATAAGAATTTTTCTCGATCGCCAATCCAGAAACTAAAAATTGTCAAATTTTAGTTTTTAGATTTTCGCATGCGATTTAGCTGTGAATCATGTCTCATACCAAGAAAATAAGAATTTTTCTCGATCGCCAATCCAGAAACTATAAATTGTCAAATTTTAGTTTTAGATTTTCGCATGCGATTTTGTTGTGGGCCATGTCTCATACCAAGAAAATAAGAATTTTTCTCGATCGCCAATCCAGAAACTAAAAATTGTCAAATTTTAGTTTTTAGATTTTCGCATGCGATTTAGCTGTGAATCATGTCTCATACCAAGAAAATAAGAATTTTTCTCGATCGTCAATCCAGAAACTAAAAATTTTCAAATTTTAGTTTTTAGATTTTCGCATGCGATTTAGCTTTGAATCATGTCTCATACCAAGAAAATAAGAAATTTTCTCGATCGCCAATCCAGAAACTATAAATTGTCAAATTTTAGTTTTAGATTTTCGCATGCGATTTTGTTGTGGGCCATGTCTCATACCAAGAAAATAAGAATTTTTCTCGATCGCCAATCCAGAAACTAGAAATTGTCAAATTTTAGTTTTAGATTTTCGCATGCGATTTTGTTGTGCGCCATGTTTCATACCAAGAAAATAATAATTTTTCTCGATCGCCAATCCAGAAACTAAAAATTGTCAAATAATAGTCTTTAGGTCTTCAAAAGTGATTTTGTTGTGGATCCTGTCTCACAGCAGGAAAACAGGATTTTTTCACGATCGCCAATCCAGAAACTAAAAATTGTCAAATTTTAGTTTATAGATTTTCACATGCGATTTAGCTGTGAATCATGTCTCATTCCAAGAAAGTAAGAATTTTTCTCGATCGCCCATCCAGAAACTAAAAATTGTCAAATTTTAGTTTTAGATTTTCGCATGCGATTTTGTTGTATGCCATGTCTCACACCAAGAAAAAATGACTTTTACCGATCGCCAATCCAGAAGCTAAAAATTGTCAAATTTTAGTTTTTAGATTTTCGCATGCGATTTTGTTCTGGATCTGTCTCACACCAAGAAAAGAAGACTTTTTCCTGATCGCCAATCCCGAAAATGAAAATTGTCAAATTTTAGTCTTTAGGTCTTCAAAAGCGATTTTGTTGTAGATCCCGTCTCACAGCAGGAAAACAAGATTTTTTCTCGATCGCCAATCCAGAAACTAAAAATTGCCAAAATTTAGTTTTACATTTTCGCATGCGATTTTGTTGTGGATCATGTCTCATACCAAGAAAATAAGACTCTTTCCTGATCGCCAATCCAGAAACTAAAAATTGTCAAATTTTAGTTTATAGATTTTCGCATGCGATTTTGTTGTGGATTTGTCTCACACCAAGAAAATAAGAATTTTTCTCTATTGCCAATCCAGAAACTAAAAATTGTCAAATTTTAGTTTTTAGATTTTCGCATGAGATTTAGTTGTGGATCTGTCTCACACCAAGAAAAGGAGACTTTTTCCTGATCGCCAATCCCGAAAATGAAAATTGTCAAATTTTAGTCTTTAGGTCTTCAAAAGCGATTTTGTTGTGGATCCCGTCTCACAGCAGGAAAACAAGATTTTTTCTCGATCGCCAATCCAGAAACTAAAAATTGCCAAAATTTATTTTTAGATTTTCGCATGCGATTTTGTTGTGGATCATGTCTCATACCAAGAAAATAAGACTCTTTCCTGATCGCCAATCCAGAAACTAAAAATTGTCAAATTTTAGTTTATAGATTTTCGCATGCGATTTAGCTTTGGATCATGTTTCATACTAAGAAAATAAGAATTTTTCTCGATCGCCAATCCAGAAACTTAAAATTGTCAAATTTTATTTTATAGATTTTCGCATGAGATTTAGTTGTGGATCTGTCTCACACCAAGAAAAGAAGACTTTTTCCTGATCGCCAATCCCGAAAATGAAAATTGTCAAATTTTAGTTTATAGATTTTCGCATGCGATTTTGTTGTGGATTTGTCTCACACCAAGAAAATAAGAATTTTTCTCTATTGCCAATCCAGAAACTAAAAATTGTCAAATTTTAGTTTTTAGATTTTCGCATGAGATTTAGTTGTGGATCTGTCTCACACCAAGAAAAGGAGACTTTTTCCTGATCGCCAATCCCGAAAATGAAAATTGTCAAATTTTAGTCTTTAGGTCTTCAAAAGCGATTTTGTTGTGGATCCCGTCTCACAGCAGGAAAACAAGATTTTTTCTCGATCGCCAATCCAGAAACTAAAAATTGCCAAAATTTATTTTTAGATTTTCGCATGCGATTTTGTTGTGGATCATGTCTCATACCAAGAAAATAAGACTCTTTCCTGATCGCCAATCCAGAAACTAAAAATTGTCAAATTTTAGTTTATAGATTTTCGCATGCGATTTAGCTTTGGATCATGTTTCATACTAAGAAAATAAGAATTTTTCTCGATCGCCAATCTAGAAACTTAAAATTGTCAAATTTTATTTTATAGATTTTCGCATGAGATTTAGTTGTGGATCTGTCTCACACCAAGAAAAGAAAACTTTTTCCTGATCGCCAATCCCAAAAATGAAAATTGTCAAATTTTAGTTTATAGATTTTCGCATGCGATTTGGCTTTGGATCATGTCTCATACCAAGAAAATAAGAATTTTTCTTGTTCGCCAATCCAGAAACTAAAAATTGTAAAATTTTTGTTTTAGATTTTCGCAAGCGCTTTTGTTGTGGACCATGTCTCATACCAAGAAATTAAGAATTCTTCTCGATCGCCAATCCCGAAAATGAAAATTGTCAAATTTTAGTCTTTAGGTCTTCAAAAGCGATTTTGTTGTAGATCCCGTCTCACAGCAGGAAAACAAGATTTTTTCTCGATCGCCAATCCAGAAACTTAAAATTGTCAAATTTTATTTTATAGATTTTCGCATGAGATTTAGTTGTGGATCATGTCTCACACCAAGAAAACAAGATTTTTTCCTGATCGCCAATCCACACACTAAAAATTGTCAAATTTTAGTTTTTAGATTTTCGGATGCGATTTAATTGTGGATCATGTCTCACACCAAGAGAACAATATTTTTTCTCGATCGCCAATCCAGAAACTAAAAATTGTCAAATTTTAGTTTTTAGATTTTTGCATGCGATTTTGTTGTGGATCATGTCTCACACCAAGAAAACAAGATATTTTCTCGATCTCGAATCCAGAAACTAAAAAGTGTCACATTTTAGTTTTTAGATTTTCGCATGCGATTTTGTTGTGGATCATGTCTCACACCAAGAAACGAACACTTTTTTCCCGAACGCCCACATAGAAAATGAAAATAGTAATTTTTTAGTTTTCTTCTAAAACTATTTTGTCGTGGACCATATCTCACACCAAAAAAAGGAAGACTTTTTCCTGATCGCCAATCCAGAAAATAAAAATTGTCAAATTTTAGTTTTAAGATTTTCGCATGCGATTTTGTTGTGGATCATGTCTCACACCAAGAAACGAACACTTTTTTCCCGAACGCCCATATAGAAAATGAAATAGTAATTTTTTAGTTTTCTTCGAAAACTATTTTATCGTGGACCATATCTCACACCAAGAAAAGAAGACTTTTTCCCGATCCCCAATCCAAAAAATTAAATAGTCAAATTTGAGTTTTAAGATTTTCGCATGAGATTTATTTGTGGATTATGCAAGTAGAGAAGACTTTTTCCCGATCGCCAATCCAGAAACTAAAAATTGTCAAATTTTAGTTTTAAATTTTCGCATGCGATTTCGTTGTGGATCATGTCTCACACCAAGAAATCAAGATTTTTTCTTGATCGCCAATCCAGACACTAAAAATTATCAAATTTTAGTTTTAAATTTTCGCATGCGATTTTGTTGTGGATCATGTCTCACACCAAGAAAACAAGATTTTTTCCTGATCGCCAATCCAGACACTAAAAATTGTCAAATTTTAGTTTTTAGATTTTCGCATGCGATTTTGTTGTGGATCATGTCTCACACCAAGAAAACAAGATATTTTCTCGATCGCGAATCCAGAAACTAAAAAGTGTCGCATTTTAGTTTTTAGATTTTGTTGTGGATCATGTCTCACACCAAGAAACGAACACTTTTTTCCCGAACGCCCACATAGAAAATGAAAATAGTAATTTTTTAGTTTTTTTCGAAAACTATTTTGTCGTGGACCATGTCTCACACAAGAAAAGAAGACTTTTCCTGATCGCCAATCCAGAAACTAAAAATTGTCAAATTTTGATTTTAAGATCTTCAACAGCTATTTTGTTGTGTGTCATGTCTCACACCAAGAAAAGAAGACTTTTTCCTGATTGCCAATCCAGAAACTAAAAATTGTCAAATTTTAGTTTTAAATTTTCGCATGCGATTTTGTTGTGGATTATGTCTCACACCAAGAAAACGAGATTTTTTCTTGATCGCCAGACACTAAAAATTGTCAAATTTTAGTTTTTAGATTTTCGCATGCGATTTAGTTGTGGATCTGTCTCACACCAAGAAAAGAAGACTTTTTCCTGATTGCCAATCCAGAAACTAAAAATTGTCAAATTTTAGTTTTAAATTTTCGCATGCGATTTTGTTGTGGATCATGTCTCACCACAGGAAACGAACACTTTTTTCCCGAACGCCCATATAGAAAATGAAAATTGCCAAATTCTAGTTTTCTTGAAAAACCATTTTGTCGTGGACCATGTCTCACACCAAGAAAAGAAGATTTTTTCTTGATCGCCAATCCAGAAAATAAAATGCCAAGTTTGAGTTTTAAGATTTTCGCATGCGATTTAGTTGTGGATCCGTCTCACACCAAGAAAAGAAGATTTTTTCCTCATCGCCAATCCAGAAACTATAAATTGTCAAATTTTAGTTTTTATATCTTCGCATGCGATTTAGTTGTGGATCATGTCTCACATCAGGGAACGAAAACCTTTTTCATCTCGCCAATGGAGAAAATGAAAATTGTGAAATTTTAGTTTTTAGGTCTCCAACAACGATTTTGTCTTTTAGCATGTCTCACACCAAGAAAAGAAGACTATTTCATGATCGCCAATCCAGCAAATTAAATTGTCAAATTTTAGTTTTAAGATTTTCGCTTGCGATTTAGTTGTGGACTATGTCTCACACCAAGAAAAGAAGGCTTTTAACCGATCGCCAATTAACAAAATTAAAATTGTCAAATTTTAGTTTTTAAATTTTTGGATGCGATTTAGTTGTGGAAAATGTCTCACACCAAGAAAGGAAGACTATTTCGCGATCGCCAATCCAGCATATTAAATTGTCAAATTTTAGTTTTAAGATTTTCGCATCCGATTTAGTTGTGGACTATGTCTCACACCAAGAAAAGAAGACTTTTTACCGATCGCCAATCCAGAAAATAAAAATTATCAAATTTTAGTTTTTAGATTTTCGGATGCGTTTTAGTTGTGGACCATGTCTCACAACAAGAAAAGAAAACTTTCTCACGATCGCCAATCCAGAAACTATGAAGTGTCAAATTTTAGTTTTTATATCTTCGCATGCGAATTAGTTGTGGATCATGTCTCACATCAGGGAACGAAAACCTTTTTCATCTCGCCAATGGAGAAAATGAAAATTGTGAAATTTTAGTTTTTAGGTCTCCAACAACGATTTTGTCTTGGAGCATGTCTCACACCAAGAAAAGAAGACTTTTTTTCTGATCGCCAATTCAGAAAATGAAAATTGTCAAATTTTGATTTTAAGATCTTCAACAGCATTTTTGTTGTGGGCCATGTCTCACACCAAGAAAAAAATTCTTTTTACCGATCGCCAATTAACAAAATTAAAATTGTCAAATATTTGTTTTTAGATTTTCGCATGCGATTTAGTTGTGGATCTGTCTCACACCAAGAAAAGAAGACTTTTTTCCCGAACGCCCATATAGAAAATGAAAATAGTAATTTTTTAGTTTTCTTCGAAAACTATTTTGTCGTGGACCATATCTCACACGAAGAAAAGAAGACTTTTTCCCGATCGCCAATCCAAAAAATTAAATAGTCAAATTTGAGTTTTAAGATTTTCGCGTGCGATTTATTTGTGGATTATGCAAGTAGAGAAGACTTTTTCCCGATCGCCAATCCAGCCACTAAAAATTGTTAAATTTTAGTTTTTAGATTTTCGCATGCGATTTAGTTGTGGATCTGTCTCACACCAAGAAAAGAAGACTTTTTCCTGATTGCCAATCCAGAAACTAAAAATTGTCAAATTTTAGTTTTAAATTTTCGCATGCGAATTCGTTGTGGATCATGTCTCACACCAAGAAAACAAGATTTTTTCTTGATCGCCAATCCAGACACTAAAAATTGTCAAATTTTAGTTTTTAGATTTTCGCATGCGATTTAGTTGTGGATCTGTCTCACACCAAGAAAAGAAGACTTTTTCCTGATTGCCAATCCAGAAACTAAAAATTGTCAAATTTTAGTTTTAAATTTTCGCATGCGATTTCGTTGTGGATCTGTCTCACACCAAGAAAAGAAGACTTTTTTCCCGAACGCCCCTATAGAAAATGAAAATAGTAATTTTTTAGTTTTCTTCGAAAACTATTTTGTCGTGGACCATATCTCGCACGAAGAAAAGAAGACTTTTTCCCGATCGCCAATCCAAAAAATTAAATATTCAAATTTGAGTTTTAAGATTTTCGCATGCGATTTATTTGTGGATTATGCAAGTAGAGAAGACTTTTTCCCGATCGCCAATCCAGCCACTAAAAATTGTCAAATTTTAGTTTTTAGATTTTCGCATGCGATTTAGTTGTGGATCTGTCTCACACCAAGAAAAGAAGACTTTTTCCTGATTGCCAATCCAGAAACTAAAAATTGTCAAATTTTAGTTTTAAATTTTCGCATGCGATTTCGTTGTGGATCATGTCTCACACTAAGAAAACTAAGAAAACAAGAAGACTTTTCCCTGATTGCCAATCCAGAAACTAAAAATTGTCAAATTTTAGTTTTAAATTTTCGCATGCGATTTCGTTGTGGATCATGTCTCACACCAAGAAAACAAGATTTTTTCTTGATCGCCAATCCAGACACTAAAAATTGTCAAATTTTAGTTTTTAGATTTTCGCAAGCGATTTAGTTGTGGACCATGTCTCACACCAAGAAAAGAAGACTTTTTTTCTGATCGCCAATTCAGAAAATGAAAATTGTCAAATTTTGATTTTAAGATCTTCAACAGCATTTTTGTTGTGGGCCATGTCTCACACCAAGAAAAAAATTCTTTTTACCGATCGCCAATTAACAAAATTAAAATTGTCAAATATTTGTTTTTAGATTTTCGCATGCGATTTAGTTGTGGATCTGTCTCACACCAAGAAAAGAAGAATTTTCTCCGATCGCCAATCCAGAAAAAGAAAATTATCAATTTTTAATTTTCAGATCTTCAAGAGCTATTTTTTTGTGGACCATGTCCCACACCAGGAAGCGAAAACCTTTTTCCCCATCGTCAATCCAGAAAATTAAATTGTCAAATTTTAGTTTTTAGATTTTCGGATGCGATTTATTTGTGAATCATGTCTCACACCAAGAAAACAAGATTTTTTCTCGATCGCCAATCCAGAAAATAAAAATTAGATAAATTTAGATGTTGGCATGCGATTTAATTGTGGATCTGTCTCACACTAAGAAAAGAAGACTTTTTCCTGATCGCCACTTCTGAAACTAAAAATTGTCAAAATTTAGTTTTAAATTTTCGCATGCGATTTCGTTGTGGATCATGTCTCACACCAAGAAAACAAGATTTTTTCTTGATCGCCAATCCAGACACTAAAAATTGTCAAATTTTAGTTTTTAGATTTTCGCAAGCGATTTAGTTGTGGACCATGTCTCACACCAAGAAAAGAAGACTTTTTTTCTGATCGCCAATTCAGAAAATGAAAATTGTCAAATTTTGATTTTAAGATCTTCAACAGCATTTTTGTTGTGGGCCATGTCTCACACCAAGAAAAAAATTCTTTTTACCGATCGCCAATTAACAAAATTAAAATTGTCAAATATTTGTTTTTAGATTTTCGCATGCGATTTAGTTGTGGATCTGTCTCACACCAAGAAAAGAAGACTTTTTCCTGATTGCCAATCCAAAAAATTAAATAGTCAAATTTGAGTTTTAAGATTTTCGCGTGCGATTTATTTGTGGATTATGCAAGTAGAGAAGACTTTTTTCCCGATCGCCAATCCAGCCACTAAAAATTGTCAAATTTTAGTTTTTAGATTTTCGCATGCGATTTAGTTGTGGATCTGTCTCACACCAAGAAAAGAAGACTTTTTCCTGGTTGCCAATCCAGAAACTAAAAATTGTCAAATTTTAGTTTTAAATTTTCGCATGCGAATTCGTTGTGGATCATGTTTCATCATGTTCCAAGAGAACAATATTTTTTCTCGATCGCCAATCCAGAAACTAAAAATTGTCAAATTTAAGTTTTTAGATTTTCGCAGGCGATTTTGTTGTGGATCATGTCTCACACCAAGAAAACAAGATATTTTCTCGATCGCGAATCCAGAAACTAAAAATTGTCAAATTTAAGTTTTTAGATTTTCGCATGCGATTTTGTTGTGGATCATGTCTCACACCAAGAAAACAAGATATTTTCTCGATCGCGAATCCAGAAACTAAAAAGTGTCACATTTTAGTTTTTAGATTTTCGGATGCGATTTATTTGTGAATCATGTCTCACACCAAGAAAACAAGATTTTTTCTCGATCGCCAATCCAGAAACTAAAAATTGTCAAATTTTAGTTTTTAGATTTTCGGATGCGATTTATTTGTGAATCATGTCTCACACCAAGAAAACAAGATTTTTTCTCGATCGCCAATCCAGAAAATAAAAATTAGATAAATTTAGATGTTGGCATGCGATTTAATTGTGGATCTGTCTCACACTAAGAAAAGAAGACTTTTTCCTGATTGCCAATCCAGAAACTAAAAATTGTCAAATTTTAGTTTTAAATTTTCGCATGCGAATTCGTTGTGGATCATGTCTCACACCAAGAAAACAAGATTTTTTCTTGATCGCCAATCCAGACACTAAAAATTGTCAAATTTTAGTTTTTAGATTTTCGCATGCGATTTAGTTGTGGATCTGTCTCACAACAAGAAAAGAAGACTTTTTCCTGATTGCCAATCCAGAAACTAAAAATTGTCAAATTTTAGTTTTAAATTTTCGCATGCGATTTCGTTGTGGATCTGTCTCACACCAAGAAAAGAAGACTTTTTTCCCGAACGCCCATATAGAAAATGAAAATAGTAATTTTTTAGTTTTCTTCGAAAACTATTTTGTCGTGGACCATATCTCGCACGAAGAAAAGAAGACTTTTTCCCGATCGCCAATCCAAAAAATTAAATATTCAAATTTGAGTTTTAAGATTTTCGCATGCGATTTAGTTGTGGATTATGCAAGTAGAGAAGACTTTTTCCCGATCGCCAATCCAGGCACTAAAAATTGTCAAATTTTAGTTTTTAGATTTTCGCATGCGATTTAGTTGTGGATCTGTCTCACACCAAGAAAAGAAGACTTTTTCCTGATTGCCAATCCAGAAACTAAAAATTGTCAAATTTTAGTTTTAAATTTTCGCATGCGATTTCGTTGTGGATCATGTCTCACACTAAGAAAACAAGATTTTTTCTTGATCGCCAATCCAGACACTAAAAATTGTCAAATTTTAGTTTTTAGATTTTCGCAAGCGATTTAGTTGTGGATCTGTCTCACACCAAGAAAAGAAGAATTTTCTCCGATCGCCAATCCAGAAAAAGAAAATTATCAATTTTTAATTTTCAGATCTTCAAGAGCTATTTTTTTGTGGACCATGTCCCACACCAGGAAGCGAAAACCTTTTTCCCCATCGTCAATCCAGAAAATTAAATTGTCAAATTTTAGTTTTTAGATTTTCGGATGCGATTTATTTGTGAATCATGTCTCACACCAAGAAAACAAGATTTTTTCTCGATCGCCAATCCAGAAACTAAAAATTAGATAAATTTAGATGTTCGCATGCGATTTAATTGTGGATCTGTCTCACACTAAGAAAAGAAGACTTTTTCCTGATCGCCACTTCTGAAACTAAAAATTGTCAAATTTTAGTTTTAAGATTTTCGCATGCGATTTTGTTGTGGATCATGTCTCACACCAAGAGAACAATATTTTTTCTCGATCGCCAATCCAGAAACTAAAAATTGTCAAATTTAAATTTTTAGATTTTCGCATGCGATTTTGTTGTGGATCATGTCTCACACCAAGAAAACAAGATATTTTCTTGATCGCGAATCCAGAAACTAAAAAGTGTCACATTTTAGTTTTTAGATTTTCGGATGCGATTTATTTGTGAATCATGTCTCACACCAAGAAAACAAGATTTTTTCTCGATCGCTAATCCAGAAAATAAAAATTAGATAAATTTAGATGTTGGCATGCGATTTAATTGTGGATCTGTCTCACACTAAGAAAAGAAGACTTTTTCCTGATCGCCACTTCTGAAACTAAAAATTGTCAAATTTTAGTTTTAAATTTTCGCATGCGATTTCGTTGTGGATCATGTCTCACACCAAGAAAACAAGATTTTTTCTTGATCGCCAATCCAGACACTAAAAATTATCAAATTTTAGTTTTAAATTTTCGCATGCGATTTTGTTGTGGATCATGTCTCACACCAAGAAAACAAGATTTTTTCCTGATCGCCAATCCACACACTAAAAATTGTCAAATTTTAGTTTTTAGATTTTCGGATGCGATTTAATTGTGGATCATGTCTCACACCAAGAGAACAATATTTTTTCTCGATCGCCAATCCAGAAACTAAAAATTGTCAAATTTTAGTTTTTAGATTTTCGCATGCGATTTTGTTGTGGATCATGTCTCACACCAAGAAAACAAGATATTTTCTCGATCGCGAATCCAGAAACTAAAAGTGTTACATTTTAGTTTTTAGATTTTCGCATGCGATTTTGTTGTGGATCATGTCTCACACCAAGAAACGAACACTTTTTTCCCGAACGCCCACATAGAAAATGAAAATAGTAATTTTTTAGTTTTCTTCTAAAACTATTTTGTCGTGGACCATATCTCACACCAAAAAAGGAAGACTTTTTCCTGATCGCCAATCCAGAAAATAAAAATTGTCAAATTTTAGTTTTAAGATTTTCGCATGCGATTTTGTTGTGGATCATGTCTCACACCAAGAAACGAACACTTTTTTCCCGAACGCCCATATAGAAAATGAAATAGTAATTTTTCAGTTTTTTTCGAAAACTATTTTGTCGTGGACCATGTCTCACACAAGAAAAGAAGACTTTTCCTGATCGCCAATCCAGAAACTAAAAATTGTCAAATTTTGATTTTAAGATCTTCAACAGCTATTTTGTTGTGTGTCATGTCTCACACCAAGAAAAGAAGACTTTTTCCTGATTGCCAATCCAGAAACTAAAAATTGTCAAATTTTAGTTTTAAATTTTCGCATGCGATTTTGTTGTGGATTATGTCTCACACCAAGAAAACGAGATTTTTTCTTGATCGCCAGACACTAAAAATTGTCAAATTTTAGTTTTTAGATTTTCGCATGCGATTTAGTTGTGGATCTGTCTCACACCAAGAAAAGAAGACTTTTTCCTGATTGCCAATCCAGAAACTAAAAATTGTCAAATTTTAGTTTTAAATTTTCGCATGCGATTTTGTTGTGGATCATGTCTCACCACAGGAAACGAACACTTTTTTCCCGAACGCCCATATAGAAAATGAAAATTGCCAAATTCTAGTTTTCTTGAAAAACCATTTTGTCGTGGACCATGTCTCACACCAAGAAAAGAAGATTTTTTCTTGATCGCCAATCCAGAAAATAAAATGCCAAATTTGAGTTTTAAGATTTTCGCATGCGATTTAGTTGTGGATCCGTCTCACATCAGGGAACGAAAACCTTTTTCATCTCGCCAATGGAGAAAATGAAAATTGTGAAATTTTAGTTTTTAGGTCTCCAACAACGATTTTGTCTTGGAGCATGTCTCACACCAAGAAAAGAAGACTATTTCATGATCGCCAATCCAGCAAATTAAATTGTCAAATTTTAGTTTTAAGATTTTCGCTTGCGATTTAGTTGTGGACTATGTCTCACACCAAGAAAAGAAGGCTTTTAACCGATCGCCAATTAACAAAATTAAAATTGTCAAATTTTAGTTTTTAGATTTTTGGATGCGATTTAGTTGTGGAAAATGTCTCACACCAAGAAAAGAAGACTATTTCGCGATCGCCAATCCAGCATATTAAATTGTCAAATTTTAGTTTTAAGATTTTCGCATCCGATTTAGTTGTGGACTATGTCTCACACCAAGAAAAGAAGACTTTTTACCGATCGCCAATCCAGAAAATAAAATGCCAAATTTGAGTTTTAAGATTTTCGTATGCGATTTAGTTGTGTATCTGTCTCAGACCAAGAAAAGAAGACTTTTTCCTGATCGCCAATAAAGAACATGAGAATTTGTCAAATTTTAGTCTTTAGGTCTTCGAAAGCGATTTTGTTGTGGATCCTGTCCTGATCCTGATCCTGAAAATGAAAATGGTCAAATATTAGGTTTCTTCAAAAACTTTTCTGTCGTGGACCATGTCTCACACCAAGGAAAGAAGACTTTTTCCCGATCGCCAATCCAGAAAATTAAATTGTCAAATTTTAGTTTTAAGATTTTCGCATGCGATTTGGTTGTGGACCATGTCTCACACCAAGGAAAGAAGACTTTTTCCCGATCGCCAATCCAGAAAATTAAATTGTCAAATTTTAGTTTGTGGACTATGTCTCACACCAAGAAAAGAAGACTTTTTCCCGATCGCCAGCCCAGAAACTAAAAATTATCAAATTTTAGTTTTTAGATTTTCGGATGCGTTTTAGTTGTGGACCATGTCTCACACCAAGAAAATGAAAATTGTCAAATTTGAGTTTTTAGATTTTCACATGCGATTTAGCTGTGTATCTGTCTCAGACCAAGAAAAGAAGACTTTTTCCTGATCGCCAATAAAGAAAATGAGAATTTGTCAAATTTTAGTCTTTAGGTCTTCGAAAGCGATTTTGTTGTGGATCCTGTCCTGATCCTGATCCTGAAAATGAAAATGGTCAAATATTAGGTTTCTTCAAAAACTTTTCTGTCGTGGACCATGTCTCACACCAAGAAAAGAAGACTTTCTCACGATCGCCAATCCAGAAAATTAAATTGTCAAATTTTAGTTTTAAGATTTTCGCATGCGATTTAGTTGTGGATCTATCTCACACCAAGAAAAGAAGACTTTTTCCCGATCGCCAGCCCAGAAACTAAAAATTATCAAATTTTAGTTTTTAGATTTTCGGATGCGTTTTAGTTGTGGACCATGTCTCACAACAAGAAAAGAAGACTTTCTCACGATCGCCAATCCAGAAAATTAAATTGTCAAATTTTAGTTTTAAGATTTTCGCATGCGATTTAGTTGTGGATCTATCTCACACCAAGAAAAGAAGACTTTTTCCCGATCGCCAGCCCAGAAACTAAAAATTATCAAATTTTAGTTTTTAGATTTTCGGATGCGTTTTAGTTGTGGACCATGTCTCACACCAAGGAAAGAAGACTTTTTCCCGATCGCCAATCCAGAAAATTAAATTGTCAAATTTTAGTTTGTGGACTATGTCTCACACCAAGAAAAGAAGACTTTTTCCCGATCGCCAACCCAGAAACTAAAAATTATCAAATTTTAGTTTTTAGATTTTCGGATGCGTTTTAGTTGTGAATCTGTCTCACACCAAGAAAAGAAGTCTTTTCCCTGATCGCCAATCCAGAAACTATAAATTGTCAAATTTTAGTTTTTATACTTATCTTCGCATGCGATTTAGTTGTGGATCATGTCTCACATCAGGGAACGAAAACCTTTTTCCCGATCGCCCATATAGAAAATGAAAATCGTCAAATTCTAGTTTTCTTCAAAAACTATTTTGTCGTGGACCATGGTCTCACACAAGAAAAGAAGACTTTTTAATGATCGCCATTCCAGAAAATGAAAATTGTCAAATTTTGATTTTAAGACCTTCAACAGCTATTTTGTTGTGTGCCATGTCTCACACCAAGAAAAGAAGACTTTTTCCTGATTGCCAATCCAGAAACTAAAAATTGTCAAATTTTAGTTTTAAATTTTCGCATGCGATTTTGTTGTGGATCATGTCTCACACCAAGAAAACAAGATTTTTTCTTGATCGCCAATCCAGACACGAAAAATTGTCAAATTTTAGTTTTTAGATTTTCGCATGCGATTTAGTTGTGGATCTGTCTCACACCAAGAAAAGAAGACTTTTTCCTGATTGCCAATCCAGAAACTAAAAATTGTCAAATTTTAGTTTTAAATTTTCGCATGCGATTTTGTTGTGGATCATGTCTCACACCAAGAAAACAAGATTTTTTCTTGATCGCCAGACACTAAAAATTGTCAAATTTTAGTTTTTAGATTTTCGCATGCGATTTAGTTGTGGATCTGTCTCACACCAAGAAAAGAAGACTTTTCCCTGATTGCCAATCCAGAAACTAAAAATTGTCAAATTTTAGTTTTAAATTTTCGCATGCGATTTCGTTGTGGATCATGTCTCACACCAAGAAAACAAGATTTTTTCTTGATCGCCAATCCAGACACTAAAAATTGTCAAATTTTAGTTTTTAGATTTTCGCATGCGATTTAGTTGTGGATCTGTCTCACACCAAGAAAAGAAGACTTTTTCCTGATTGCCAATCCAGAAACTAAAAACTGTCAAATTTTAGTTTTGAATTTTCGCATGCGATTTCGTTGTGGATCATGTCTCACACCACGAAACGAACACTTTTTTCCCGATCGCCCATATAGAAAATGAAAATTGTCAAATTCTAGTTTTCTTCAAAAACTATTTTGTCGTGGACCATGGTCTCACACAAGAAAAGAAGACTTTTTCCTGATCGCCACTCCAGAAACTAAAAATTGTCAAATTTTAGTTTTTAGATTTTCGCATGCGATTTAGTTGTGGATCGGTCTCACACCAAGAAAAGAAGACTTTTTCCTGATTGCCAATCCAGAAACTAAAAATTGTCAAATTTTAGTTTTTAGATTTTCGCATGCGATTTCGTTGTGGATCATGTCTCACACCACGAAACGAACACTTTTTTCCCGATCGCCCATATAGAAAATGAAAATTGTCAAATTCTAGTTTTCTTCAAAAACTATTTTGTCGTGGACCATGGTCTCACACAAGAAAAGAAGACTTTTTCCTGATCGCCACTCCAGAAACTAAAAATTGTCAAATTTTAGTTTTTAGATTTTCGCATGCGATTTAGTTGTGGATCTGTCTCACACCAAGAAAAGAAGACTTTTTTCCCGATCGCCAATCCAGCCACTAAAAATTGTCAAATTTTAGTTTTTAGATTTTCGCATGCGATTTAGTTGTCGACCATGTCTCACACCAAGAAAACAAGATTTTTTCTCGATCGCCAATCCAGACACTAAAAATTGTCAAATTTTAGTTTTTAGATTTTCGCATGCGATTTAGTTGTCGACCACGTCTCACACCAAGAAAACAAGATTTTTTCTTGATAGCCAATCCCGACACTAAAAATTGCCAAATTTTAGTTTTTAGATTTTCGCATGCGATTTAGTTGTGGATCTATCTCACACCAAGAAAAGAAGACTTTTTCCTGATCGCCAATCCAGAAAGCGAAAATTATATAATTTTAATTGCTAGATCTTCAAGAGCGATTTTGTTGTGGACTATGTTTCACACCAAGAAACGAAAACCTTTTTCCCGATCGCCCATATAGAAAATGAAAATTGTCAAATTCTAGTTTTCTTCAAAAACTATTTTGTCGTGGACCATGGTCTCACACAAGAAAAGAAGACTTTTTCCTGATCGCCATTCCAGAAAATGAAAATTGTCAAATTTTGATTTTAAGACCTTCAACAGCTATTTTGTTGTGTGCCATGTCTCACACCAAGAAAAGAAGACTTTTTCCTGATTGCCAATCCAGAAACTAAAAATTGTCAAATTTTAGTTTTTAGATTTTCGCATGCGATTTTGTTGTGGATCATGTCTCACACCAGGAAACGAACAGTTTTTTCGCGAACGCCCACATAGAAAATGAAAATAGTAAATTTTTAGTTTTCTTCGAAAACTATTTTGTCGTGGACCATATCTCACACGAAGAAAAGAAAACTTTTTCCCGATCGCCAATCCAAAAAATTAAATAGTCAAATTTGAGTTTTAAGATTTTCGCATGCGATTTATTTGTGGATAATGCAAGTAGAGAAGACTTTTTTCCTGATTGCCAATCCAGAAACTAAAAATTGTTAAATTTTAGTTTTTAGATTTTCGCATGCGATTTAGTTGTCGACCATATCTCACACCAAGAAAACAAGATTTTTTCTCGATCGCTAATTAAGAAACTAAAAATTGTCAAATTTTAGTTTTTAGATTTTCGCATGCGATTTTGTTGTGGATCATGTCTCACACCAGGAAACGAACAGTTTTTTCGCGAACGCCCACATAGAAAATGAAAATAGTAATTTTTTAGTTTTCTTCGAAAACTATTTTGTGGTGGACCATATCTCACACCAAGAAAAGAAGACTTTTTCCTGATCGCCAATCCAGAAAGCGAAAATTATATAATTTTAATTGCTAGATCTTCAAGAGCGATTTTGTTGTGGACTATGTTTCACACCAAGAAACGAAAACCTTTTTCCCGATCGCCCATATAGAAAATGAAAATTGTCAAATTCTAGTTTTCTTCAAAAACTATTTTGTCGTGGACCATGGTCTCACACAAGAAAAGAAGACTTTTTCCTGATCGCCATTCCAGAAAATGAAAATTGTCAAATTTTGATTTTAAGACCTTCAACAGCTATTTTGTTGTGTGCCATGTCTCACACCAAGAAAAGAAGACTTTTTCCTGATTGCCAATAAAGAAACTAAAAATTGTCAAATTTTAGTTTTAAATTTTCGCATGCGATTTTGTTGTGGATCATGTCTCACACCAAGAAAACAAGATTTTTTCTTGATCGCCAATCCAGACACGAAAAATTGTCAAATTTTAGTTTTTAGATTTTCGCATGCGATTTAGTTGTGGATCTGTCTCACACCAAGAAAAGAAGACTTTTTCCTGATTGCCAATCCAGAAACTAAAAATTGTCAAATTTTAGTTTTAAATTTTCGCATGCGATTTTGTTGTGGATCATGTCTCACACCAAGAAAACAAGATTTTTTCTTGATCGCCAGACACTAAAAATTGTCAAATTTTAGTTTTTAGATTTTCGCACGCGATTTAGTTGTGGATCTGTCTCACACCAAGAAAAGAAGACTTTTTCCTGATTGCCAATCCAGAAACTAAAAATTGTCAAATTTTAGTTTTTAGATTTTCGCATGCGATTTAGTTGTGGATCTGTCTCACACCAAGAAAAGAAGACTTTTCCCTGATTGCCAATCCAGAAACTAAAAATTGTCAAATTTTAGTTTTAAATTTTCGCATGCGATTTCGTTGTGGATCATGTCTCACCCAAGAAAACAAGATTTTTTCTTGATCGCCAATCCAGACACTAAAAATTGTCAAATTTTAGTTTTTAGATTTTCGCATGCGATTTAGTTGTGGATCTGTCTCACACCAAGAAAAGAAGACTTTTTCCTGATTGCCAATCCAGAAACTAAAAACTGTCAAATTTTAGTTTTGAATTTTCGCATGCGATTTCGTTGTGGATCATGTCTCACACCACGAAACGAACACTTTTTTCCCGATCGCCCATATAGAAAATGAAAATTGTCAAATTCTAGTTTTCTTCAAAAACTATTTTGTCGTGGACCATGGTCTCACACAAGAAAAGAAGACTTTTTCCTGATCGCCACTCCAGAAACTAAAAATTGTCAAATTTTAGTTTTTAGATTTTCGCATGCGATTTAGTTGTGGATCGGTCTCACACCAAGAAAAGAAGACTTTTTCCTGATTGCCAATCCAGAAACTAAAAATTGTCAAATTTTAGTTTTTAGATTTTCGCATGCGATTTCGTTGTGGATCATGTCTCACACCACGAAACGAACACTTTTTTCCCGATCGCCCATATAGAAAATGAAAATTGTCAAATTCTAGTTTTCTTCAAAAACTATTTTGTCGTGGACCATGGTCTCACACAAGAAAAGAAGACTTTTTCCTGATCGCCACTCCAGAAACTAAAAATTGTCAAATTTTAGTTTTTAGATTTTCGCATGCGATTTAGTTGTGGATCGGTCTCACACCAAGAAAAGAAGACTTTTTCCTGATTGCCAATCCAGAAACTAAAAATTGTCAAATTTTAGTTTTTAGATTTTCGCATGCGATTTCGTTGTGGATCATGTCTCACATCACGAAACGAACACTTTTTTCCCGATCGCCCATATAGAAAATGAAAATTGTCAAATTCTAGTTTTCTTCAAAAACTATTTTGTCGTGGACCATGGTCTCACACAAGAAAAGAAGACTTTTTCCTGATCGCCACTCCAGAAACTAAAAATTGTCAAATTTTAGTTTTTAGATTTTCGCATGCGATTTAGTTGTGGATCTGTCTCACACCAAGAAAAGAAGACTTTTTTCCCGATCGACAATCCAGCCACTAAAAATTGTCAAATTTTAGTTTTTAGATTTTCGCATGCGATTTAGTTGTGGATCTGTCTCACACCAAGAAAAGAAGACTTTTCCCTGATTGCCAATCCAGAAACTAAAAATTGTCAAATTTTAGTTTTAAATTTTCGCATGCGATTTCGTTGTGGATCATGTCTCACACCAAGAAAACAAGATTTTTTCTTGATCGCCAATCCAGACACTAAAAATTGTCAAATTTTAGTTTTTAGATTTTCGCATGCGATTTAGTTGTGGATCTGTCTCACACCAAGAAAAGAAGACTTTTTCCTGATTGCCAATCCAGAAACTAAAAACTGTCAAATTTTAGTTTTGAATTTTCGCATGCGATTTCGTTGTGGATCATGTCTCACACCACGAAACGAACACTTTTTTCCCGATCGCCCATATAGAAAATGAAAATTGTCAAATTCTAGTTTTCTTCAAAAACTATTTTGTCGTGGACCATGGTCTCACACAAGAAAAGAAGACTTTTTCCTGATCGCCACTCCAGAAACTAAAAATTGTCAAATTTTAGTTTTTAGATTTTCGCATGCGATTTAGTTGTGGATCGGTCTCACACCAAGAAAAGAAGACTTTTTCCTGATTGCCAATCCAGAAACTAAAAATTGTCAAATTTTAGTTTTTAGATTTTCGCATGCGATTTTGTTGTGGATCATGTCTCACACCAGGAAACGAACAGTTTTTTCGCGAACGCCCACATAGAAAATGAAAATAGTAAATTTTTAGTTTTCTTCGAAAACTATTTTGTCGTGGACCATATCTCACACGAAGAAAAGAAAACTTTTTCCCGATCGCCAATCCAAAAAATTAAATAGTCAAATTTGAGTTTTAAGATTTTCGCATGCGATTTATTTGTGGATTATGCAAGTAGAGAAGACTTTTTTCCTGATTGCCAAGCCAGAAACTAAAAATTCTTAAATTTTAGTTTTTAGATTTTCGCATGCGATTTAGTTGTCGACCATGTCTCACACCAAGAAAACAAGATTTTTTCTCGATCGCCAATTAAGAAACTAAAAATTGTCAAATTTTAGTTTTTAGATTTTCGCATGCGATTTTGTTGTGGATCATGTCTCACACCAGGAAACGAACAGTTTTTTCGCGAACGCCCACATAGAAAATGAAAATAGTAATTTTTTAGTTTTCTTCGAAAACTATTTTGTGGTGGACCATATCTCACACCAAGAAAAGAAGACTTTTTCCTGATCGCCAATCCAGAAAGCGAAAATTATATAATTTTAATTGCTAGATCTTCAAGAGCGATTTTGTTGTGGACTATGTTTCACACCAAGAAACGAAAACCTTTTTCCCGACCGCCCATATAGAAAATGAAAATTGTCAAATTCTAGTTTTCTTCAAAAACTATTTTGTCGTGGACCATGTCTCACACCAAGAAAAGAAGACTTTTTCTCGATCGCCAATCCAGAAAGCGAAAATTATATAATTTTAATTGCTAGATCCTCAAAAGCGATTTTGTTGTGGACTATGTTTCACACCAAGAAACGAAAACCTTTTTCCCGATCGCCCATATAGAAAATGAAAATTGTCAAATTCTAGTTTTCTTCAAAAACTATTTTGTCGTGGACCATGGTCTCACACAAGAAAAGAAGACTTTTTCCTGATCGCCATTCCAGAAAATGAAAATTGTCAAATTTTGATTTTAAGATCTTCAACAGCTATTTTGTTGTGTGCCATGTCTCACACCAAGAAAAGAAGACTTTTTCCTGATTGCCAATCCAGATACTAAAAATTGTCAAATTTTAGTTTTAAATTTTCGCATGCGATTTTGTTGTGGATCATGTCTCACACCAAGAAAACAAGATTTTTTCTTGATCGCCAATCCAGACACTAAAAATTGTCAAATTTTAGTTTTTAGATTTTCGCATGCGATTTAGTTGTGGATCTGTCTCACACCAAGAAAAGAAGAAGACTTTTTCCTGATTGCCAATCCAGAAACTAAAAATTGTCAAATTTTAGTTTTAAATTTTCGCATGCGATTTTGTTGTGGATCATGTCTCACACCAAGAAAACAAGATTTTTTCTTGATCGCCAGACACTAAAAATTGTCAAATTTTAGTTTTTAGATTTTCGCATGCGATTTAGTTGTGGATCTGTCTCACACCAAAAAAAGAAGACTTTTTCCTGATTGCCAATCCAGAAACTAAAAATTGTCAAATTTGAGTTTTAAGATTTTCGCATGCGATTTATTTGTGGATTATGCAAGTAGAGAAGACTTTTTTCCCGATCGCCAATCCAGCCACTAAAAATTGTCAAATTTTAGTTTTTAGATTTTCGCATGCGATTTAGTTGTGGATCTGTCTCACACCAAGAAAAGAAGACTTTTCCCTGATTGCCAATCCAGAAACTAAAAATTGTTAAATTTTAGTTTTAAATTTTCACATGCGATTTCGTTGTGGATCATGTCTCACACCAAGAAAACAAGATTTTTTCTTGATCGCCAATCCAGACACTAAAAATTGTCAAATTTTAGTTTTTAGATTTTCGCATGCGATTTAGTTGTGGATCTGTCTCACACCAAGAAAAGAAGACTTTTTCCTGATTGCCAATCCAGAAACTAAAAACTGTCAAATTTTAGTTTTGAATTTTCGCATGCGATTTCGTTGTGGATCATGTCTCACACCACGAAACGAACACTTTTTTCCCGAACGCCCATATAGAAAATGAAAATAGTAATTTTTTAGTTTTCTTCGAAAACTATTTTGTCGTGGACAATATCTCACACCAAGAAAAGAAGAATTTTCTCCGATCGCCAATCCAGAAAAAGAAAATTATCAATCTTTAATTTTCAGATCTTCAAGAGCGATTTTTTTGTGGACCATGTCCCACACCAGGAAACGAAAACCTTTTTCCCGATCGCCAATCCAGAAAATTAAATTGTCAAATTTTAGTTTTTAGATTTTCGGATGCGATTTATTTGTGAATCATGTCTCACACCAAGAAAATAAGATTTTTTCTCGATCGCCAATCCAGAAACTAAAAATTAGATAAATTTAGATGTTCGCATGCGATTTAATTGTGGCTCTGTCTCACACTAAGAAAAGAAGACTTTTTCCTGATCGCCACTTCTGAAACTAAAAATTGTCAAATTTTAGTTTTAAGATTTTCGCATGCGATTTTGTTGTGGATCATGTCTCACACCAGGAAACGAACACTTTTTTCCCGAACGCCCATATAGAAAATGAAAATAGTCATTTTTTAGTTTTCTTCGAAAACTATTTTGTCGTGGACCATATCTCACACCAAGAAAAGAAGACTTTTCCCCGATCGCCAATCCAATAGAGTAAATAGTCAAATTTTAGTTTTAAGATTTTCGCATGCGATTTATTTGTGGATTATTCAAAAACTATTTTGTCGTGGACCATGTCTCACACCAAGAAAAGAAGACTTTTTCTCGATCGCCAATCCAGAAAGCGAAAATTATATAATTTTAATTGCTAGATCTTCAAAAGCGATTTTGTTGTGGACTATGTTTCACACCAAGAAACGAAAACCTTTTTCCCGATCGCCCATATAGAAAATGAAAATTGTCAAATTCTACTTTTCTTCAAAAACTATTTTGTCGTGGACCATGGTCTCACACAAGAAAAGAAGACTTTTTCCTGATCGCCATTCCAGAAAATGAAAATTGTCAAATTTTGATTTTAAGATCTTCAACAGCTATTTTGTTGTGTGCCATGTCTCACACCAAGAAAAGAAGACTTTTTCCTGATTGCCAATCCAGAAACTAAAAATTGTCAAATTTTAGTTTTAAATTTTCGCATGCGATTTTGTTGTGGATCATGTCTCACACCAAGAAAACAAGATTTTTTCTTGATCGCCAGACACTAAAAATTGTCAAATTTTAGTTTTTAGATTTTCGCATGCGATTTAGTTGTGGATCTGTCTCACACCAAGAAAAGAAGACTTTTTCCTGATTGCCAATCCAGAAACTAAAAATTGTCAAATTTGAGTTTTAAGATTTTCGCATGCGATTTATTTGTGGATTATGCAAGTAGAGAAGACTTTTTTCCCGATCGCCAATCCAGCCACTAAAAATTGTCAAATTTTAGTTTTTAGATTTTCGCATGCGATTTAGTTGTGGATCTGTCTCACACCAAGAAAAGAAGACTTTTCCCTGATTGCCAATCCAGAAGCTAAAAATTGTCAAATTTTAGTTTTAAATTTTCGCATGCGATTTCGTTGTGGATCATGTCTCACACCAAGAGAACAAGATTTTTTCTCGATCGCCAATCCAGAAACTAAAAATTGTCAAATTTTAGTTTTTAGATTTTCGCATGCGATTTAGTTGTGGATCTGTCTCACACCAAGAAAAGAAGACTTTTTCCTGATTGCCAATCCAGAAACTAAAAACTGTCAAATTTTAGTTTTGAATTTTCGCATGCGATTTCGTTGTGGATCATGTCTCACACCACGAAACGAACACTTTTTTCCCGAACGCCCATATAGAAAATGAAAATAGTAATTTTTTAGTTTTCTTCGAAAACTATTTTGTCGTGGACCATATCTCACACCAAGAAAAGAAGAATTTTCTCCGATCGCCAATTCAGAAAAAGAAAATTATCAATCTTTAATTTTCAGATCTTCAAGAGCGATTTTTTTGTGGACCATGTCCCACACCAGGAAACGAAAACCTTTTTCCCGATCGCCAATCCAGAAAATTAAATTGTCAAATTTTAGTTTTTAGATTTTCGGATGCGATTTAATTGTGGATCATGTCTCACACCAAGAGAACAAGATTTTTTCTCGATCGCCAATCCGGAAACTAAAAATTGTCAAATTTTAGTTTTAAGATTTTCGCATGCGATTTTGTTGTGGATCATGTCTCACACCAGGAAACGAACACTTTTTTCCCGAACGCCCATATAGAAAATGAAAATAGTCATTTTTTAGTTTTCTTCGAAAACTATTTTGTCGTGGACCATATCTCACACCAAGAAAAGAAGACTTTTTCCCGATCGCCAATCCAAAAGAGTAAATAGTCAAATTTGAGTTTTAAGATATTCGCATGCGATTTATTTGTGGATTATTCAAAAACTATTTTGTCGTGGACCATGTCTCACACCAAGAAAAGAAGACTTTTTCTCGATCGCCAATCCAGAAAGCGAAAATTATATAATTTTAATTGCTAGATCTTCAAAAGCGATTTTGTTGTGGACTATGTTTCACACCAAGAAACGAAAACCTTTTTCCCGATCGCCCATATAGAAAATGAAAATTGTCAAATTCTAGTTTTCTTCAAAAACTATTTTGTCGTGGACCATGGTCTCACACAAGAAAAGAAGACTTTTTCCTGATCGCCATTCCAGAAAATGAAAATTGTCAAATTTTGATTTTAAGATCTTCAACAGCTATTTTGTTGTGTGCCATGTCTCACACCAAGAAAAGAAGACTTTTTCCTGATTGCCAATCCAGAAACTAAAAATTGTCAAATTTTAGTTTTAAATTTTCGCATGCGATTTTGTTGTGGATCATGTCTCACACCAAGAACACAAGATTTTTTCTTGATCGCCAATCCAGACACTAAAAATTGTCAAATTTTAGTTTTTAGATTTTCGCATGCGATTTAGTTGTGGATCTGTCTCACACCAAGAAAAGAAGACTTTTTCCTGATTGCCAATCCAGAAACTAAAAATTGTCAAATTTTAGTTTTAAATTTTCGCATGCGATTTTGTTGTGGATCATGTCTCACACCAAGAAAACAAGATTTTTTCTTGATCGCCAGACACTAAAAATTGTCAAATTTTAGTTTTTAGATTTTCGCATGCGATTTAGTTGTGGATCTGTCTCACACCAAGAAAAGAAGACTTTTTCCTGATTGCCAATCCAGAAACTAAAAATTGTCAAATTTGAGTTTTAAGATTTTCGCATGCGATTTATTTGTGGATTATGCAAGTAGAGAAGACTTTTTTCCCGATCGCCAATCCAGCCACTAAAAATTGTCAAATTTTAGTTTTTAGATTTTCGCATGCGATTTAGTTGTGGATCTGTCTCACACCAAGAAAAGAAGACTTTTCCCTGATTGCCAATCCAGAAACTAAAAATTGTCAAATTTTAGTTTTAAATTTTCGCATGCGATTTCGTTGTGGATCATGTCTCACACCAAGAAAACAAGATTTTTTCTTGATCGCCAATCCAGACACTAAAAATTGTCAAATTTTAGTTTTTAGATTTTCGCATGCGATTTAGTTGTGGATCTGTCTCACACCAAGAAAAGAAGACTTTTTCCTGATTGCCAATCCAGAAACTAAAAACTGTCAAATTTTAGTTTTGAATTTTCGCATGCGATTTCGTTGTGGATCATGTCTCACACCAAGAAAACAAGATTTTTTCTCGATCGCCAATCCAGACACTAAAAATTGTCAAATTTTAGTTTTTAGATTTTCGAATGCGATTTAGTTGTGGATCTGTCTCACACCAAGAAAAGAAGACTTTTTCCTGATTGCCAATCCAGAAACTAAAAATTGTCAAATTTTAGTTTTTTCTCGATCGCCTATCCAGACACTAAAAATTGTCAAATTTCAGTTTTTAGATTTTCGCATGCGATTTATCTGTGGATCTGTCTCACACCAAGAAAAGAAGTCTTTTTCCTGATTGCCAATCCAGAAACTAAAAATTGTTAAATTTTAGTTTTTAGATTTTCGCATGCGATTTAGTTGTCGACCATGTCTCACACCAAGAAAACAAGATTTTTTCTCGATCGCCAATCCAGACACTAAAAATTGTTAAATTTTAATTTTTAGATTTTCGCATGCGATTTAGTTGTCGACCATGTCTCACACCAAGAAAACAAGATTTTTTCTCGATCGCCAATCCAGACACTAAAAATTGTCAAATTTTAGTTTTTAGATTTTCGAATGCGATTTAGTTGTGGATCTGTCTCACACCAAGAAAAGAAGACTTTTTCCTGATTGCCAATCCAGAAACTAAAAATTGTCAAATTTTAGTTTTTAGATTTTCGCATGCGATTTAGTTGTCGACCATGTCTCACACCAAGAAAACATGATTTTTTCTCGATCGCCTATCCAGACACTAAAAATTGTCAAATTTCAGTTTTTAGATTTTCGCATGCGATTTATCTGTGGATCTGTCTCACACCAAGAAAAGAAGTCTTTTTCCTGATTGCCAATCCAGAAACTAAAAATTGTTAAATTTTAGTTTTTAAATTTTCGCATGCGATTTTGTTGTGGATCATGTCTCACACCAAGAACACAAGATTTTTTCTTGATCGCCAATCCAGACACTAAAAATTGTCAAATTTTAGTTTTTAGATTTTCGCATGCGATTTAGTTGTGGATCTGTCTCACACCAAGAAAAGAAGACTTTTTCCTGATTGCCAATCCAGAAACTAAAAATTGTCAAATTTTAGTTTTAAATTTTCGCATGCGATTTTGTTGTGGATCATGTCTCACACCAAGAAAACAAGATTTTTTCTTGATCGCCAGACACTAAAAATTGTCAAATTTTAGTTTTTAGATTTTCGCATGTGATTTAGTTGTGGATCTGTCTCACACCAAGAAAAGAAGACTTTTTCCTGATTGCCAATCCAGAAACTAAAAATTGTCAAATTTGAGTTTTAAGATTTTCGCATGCGATTTATTTGTGGATTATGCAAGTAGAGAAGACTTTTTCCCGATCGCCAATCCAGCCACTAAAAATTGTCAAATTTTAGTTTTTAGATTTTCGCATGCGATTTAGTTGTGGATCTGTCTCACACCAAGAAAAGAAGACTTTTCCCTGATTGCCAATCCAGAAACTAAAAATTGTCAAATTTTAGTTTTAAATTTTCGCATGCGATTTTGTTGTGGATCATGTCTCACACCAAGAAAACAAGATTTTTTCTTGATCGCCAACCCAGACACTAAAAATTGTCAAATTTTAGTTTTTAGATTTTCGCATGCGATTTAGTTGTGGATCTGTCTCACACCAAGAAAAGAAGACTTTTTCCTGATTGCCAATCCAGAAACTAAAAACTGTCAAATTTTAGTTTTGAATTTTCGCATGCGATTTCGTTGTGGATCATGTCTCACACCACGAAACGAATACTTTTTTCCCGAACGCCCATATAGAAAATGAAAATAGTAATTTTTTAGTTTTCTTCGAAAACTATTTTGTCGTGGACCATATCTCACACCAAGAAAAGAAGAATTTTCTCCGATCGCCAATCCAGAAAAAGAAAATTATCAATCTTTAATTTTCAGATCTTCAAGAGCGATTTTTTTGTGGACCATGTCCCACACCAGGAAACGAAAACCTTTTTCCCGATCGCCAATCCAGAAAATTAAATTGTCAAATTTTAGTTTTTAGATTTTCGGATGCGATTTAATTGTGGAACATGTCTCACACCAAGAGAACAAGATTTTTTCTCGATCGCCAATCCAGAAACTAAAAATTGTCAAATTTTAGTTTTTAGATTTTCGCATGCGATTTTTTTGTGGACCATGTCCCACACCAGGAAACGAAAACCTTTTTCCCCATCGTCAATCCAGAAAATTAAATTGCCAACTTTTAATTTTTAGATTTTCGGATGCGATTTATTTGTGAATCATGTCTCACACCAAGAAAATAAGATTTTTTCTCGATCGCCAATCCAGAAACTAAAAATTGTCAAATTTTAGTTTTAAGATTTTCGCATGCGATTTTGTTGTGGATCATGTCTCACACCAGGAAACGAACACTTTTTTCCCGAACGCCCATATAGAAAATGAAAATAGTCATTTTTTAGTTTTCTTCGAAAACTATTTTGTCGTGGACCATATCTCACACCAAGAAAAGAAGACTTTTTCCCGATCGCCAATCCAAAAGAGTAAATAGTCAAATTTGAGTTTTAAGATTTTCGCATGCGATTTATTTGTGGATTATGCAAGTAGAGAAGACTTTTTCCCGATCGCCAATCCAGAAACTAAAAATTGTCAAATTTTAGTTTTAAATTTTCGCATGCGATTTCGTTGTGGATCATGTCTCACACCAAGAAAACAAGATTTTTTCTTGATCGCCAATCCAGACACTAAAAATTGTCAAATTTTAGTTTTTAGATTTTCGCATGCGATTTAGTTGTGGATCTGTATCACACCAAGAAAAGAAGACTTTTCCCTGATCGCCAATCCAGAAACTAAAAATTGTCAAATTTTGATTTTAAGATCTTCAACAGCTATTTTGTTGTGTGCCATGTCTCACACCAAGAAAAGAAGACTTTTTCCTGATTGCCAATCCAGAAACTAAAAATTGTTAAATTTCAGTTTTTAGATTTTCGCATGCCATTTAGTTGTGGATCTATCTCACACCAAGAAAAGAAGACTTTTTCCTGATCGCCAATCCAGAAAATGAAAATTGTCAAATTTTGATTTTAAGATCTTAAACAGCATTTTTGTTGTGTGCCATGTTTCACACGAAGAAAAGAAGGCTTTTTACCGATCGCCAATTAACAAAATTAAAATTGTCAAATTTTAGTTTTAAATTTTCGCATGCGATTTTGTTGTGGATCATGTCTCACACCAAGAAAACAAGATTTTTTCTTGATCGCCAATCCAGACACTAAAAATTGTCAAATTTCAGTTTTTAGATTTTCGCATGCGATTTATCTGTGGATCTGTCTCACACCAAGAAAAGAAGTCTTTTTCCTGATTGCCAATCCAGAAACTAAAAATTGTCAAATTTCAGTTTTTAGATTTTCGCATGCGATTTATCTGTGGATCTGTCTCACACCAAGAAAAGAAGACTTTTCCCTGATCGCCAATCCAGAAACTAAAAATTGTCAAATTTTGATTTTAAGATCTTCAACAGCTATTTTGTTGTGTGCCATGTCTCACACCAAGAAAAGAAGACTTTTTCCTGATTGCCAATCCAGAAACTAAAAATTGTCAAATTTTAGTTTTTAGATTTTCGCATGCGATTTAGTTGTCGACCATGTCTCACACCAAGAAAACAAGATTTTTTCTCGATCGCCAATCCAGACACTAAAAATTGTCAAATTTCAGTTTTTAGATTTTCGCATGCGATTTATCTGTGGATCTATCTCACACCAAGAAAAGAAGTCTTTTTCCTGATTGCCAATCCAGAAACTAAAAATTGTTAAATTTTAGTTTTTAGATTTTCGAATGCGATTTAGTTGTGGATCTGTCCCACACCAAGAAAAGAAGACTTTTCCCTGATCGCCAATCCAGAAACTAAAAATTGTCAAATTTTGATTTTAAGATCTTCAACAGCTATTTTGTTGTGTGCCATGTCTCACACCAAGAAAAGAAGACTTTTTCCTGATTGCCAATCCAGAAACTAAAAATTGTCAAATTTTAGTTTTTAGATTTTCGCATGCGATTTAGTTGTCGACCATGTCTCACACCAAGAAAACAAGTTTTTTTCTCGATCGCCAATCCAGACACTAAAAATTGTCAAATTTTAGTTTTTAGATTTTCGAATGCGATTTAGTTGTGGATCTGTCTCACACCAAGAAAAGAAGACTTTTTCCTGATTGCCAATCCAGAAACTAAAAATTGTCAAATTTGAGTTTTAAGATTTTCGCATGCGATTTATTTGTGGATTATGCAAGTAGAGAAGACTTTTTTCCCGATCGCCAATCCAGCCACTAAAAATTGTCAAATTTTAGTTTTTAGATTTTCGCATGCGATTTAGTTGTGGATCTGTCTCACACCAAGAAAAGAAGACTTTTCCCTGATTGCCAATCCAGAAACTAAAAATTGTCAAATTTTAGTTTTAAATTTTCGCATGCGATTTTGTTGTGGATCATGTCTCACACCAAGAAAACAAGATTTTTTCTTGATCGCCAACCCAGACACTAAAAATTGTCAAATTTTAGTTTTTAGATTTTCGCATGCGATTTAGTTGTGGATCTGTCTCACACCAAGAAAAGAAGACTTTTTCCTGATTGCCAATCCAGAAACTAAAAACTGTCAAATTTTAGTTTTGAATTTTCGCATGCGATTTCGTTGTGGATCATGTCTCACACCACGAAACGAATACTTTTTTCCCGAACGCCCATATAGAAAATGAAAATAGTAATTTTTTAGTTTTCTTCGAAAACTATTTTGTCGTGGACCATATCTCACACCAAGAAAAGAAGAATTTTCTCCGATCGCCAATCCAGAAAAAGAAAATTATCAATCTTTAATTTTCAGATCTTCAAGAGCGATTTTTTTGTGGACCATGTCCCACACCAGGAAACGAAAACCTTTTTCCCGATCGCCAATCCAGAAAATTAAATTGTCAAATTTTAGTTTTTAGATTTTCGGATGCGATTTAATTGTGGAACATGTCTCACACCAAGAGAACAAGATTTTTTCTCGATCGCCAATCCAGAAACTAAAAATTGTCAAATTTTAGTTTTTAGATTTTCGCATGCGATTTTTTTGTGGACCATGTCCCACACCAGGAAACGAAAACCTTTTTCCCCATCGTCAATCCAGAAAATTAAATTGCCAGCTTTTAATTTTTAGATTTTCGGATGCGATTTATTTGTGAATCATGTCTCACACCAAGAAAATAAGATTTTTTCTCGATCGCCAATCCAGAAACTAAAAATTGTCAAATTTTAGTTTTAAGATTTTCGCATGCGATTTTGTTGTGGATCATGTCTCACACCAGGAAACGAACACTTTTTTCCCGAACGCCCATATAGAAAATGAAAATAGTCATTTTTTAGTTTTCTTCGAAAACTATTTTGTCGTGGACCATATCTCACACCAAGAAAAGAAGACTTTTTCCCGATCGCCAATCCAAAAGAGTAAATAGTCAAATTTGAGTTTTAAGATTTTCGCATGCGATTTATTTGTGGATTATGCAAGTAGAGAAGACTTTTTCCCGATCGCCAATCCAGAAACTAAAAATTGTCAAATTTTAGTTTTAAATTTTCGCATGCGATTTCGTTGTGGATCATGTCTCACACCAAGAAAACAAGATTTTTTCTTGATCGCCAATCCAGACACTAAAAATTGTCAAATTTTAGTTTTTAGATTTTCGCATGCGATTTAGTTGTGGATCTGTATCACACCAAGAAAAGAAGACTTTTCCCTGATCGCCAATCCAGAAACTAAAAATTGTCAAATTTTGATTTTAAGATCTTCAACAGCTATTTTGTTGTGTGCCATGTCTCACACCAAGAAAAGAAGACTTTTTCCTGATTGCCAATCCAGAAACTAAAAATTGTTAAATTTCAGTTTTTAGATTTTCGCATGCCATTTAGTTGTGGATCTATCTCACACCAAGAAAAGAAGACTTTTTCCTGATCGCCAATCCAGAAAATGAAAATTGTCAAATTTTGATTTTAAGATCTTAAACAGCATTTTTGTTGTGTGCCATGTTTCACACGAAGAAAAGAAGGCTTTTTACCGATCGCCAATTAACAAAATTAAAATTGTCAAATTTTAGTTTTAAATTTTCGCATGCGATTTTGTTGTGGATCATGTCTCACACCAAGAAAACAAGATTTTTTCTTGATCGCCAATCCAGACACTAAAAATTGTCAAATTTCAGTTTTTAGATTTTCGCATGCGATTTATCTGTGGATCTGTCTCACACCAAGAAAAGAAGTCTTTTTCCTGATTGCCAATCCAGAAACTAAAAATTGTCAAATTTCAGTTTTTAGATTTTCGCATGCGATTTATCTGTGGATCTGTCTCACACCAAGAAAAGAAGACTTTTCCCTGATCGCCAATCCAGAAACTAAAAATTGTCAAATTTTGATTTTAAGATCTTCAACAGCTATTTTGTTGTGTGCCATGTCTCACACCAAGAAAAGAAGACTTTTTCCTGATTGCCAATCCAGAAACTAAAAATTGTCAAATTTTAGTTTTTAGATTTTCGCATGCGATTTAGTTGTCGACCATGTCTCACACCAAGAAAACAAGATTTTTTCTCGATCGCCAATCCAGACACTAAAAATTGTCAAATTTCAGTTTTTAGATTTTCGCATGCGATTTATCTGTGGATCTATCTCACACCAAGAAAAGAAGTCTTTTTCCTGATTGCCAATCCAGAAACTAAAAATTGTTAAATTTTAGTTTTTAGATTTTCGAATGCGATTTAGTTGTGGATCTGTCTCACACCAAGAAAAGAAGACTTTTCCCTGATCGCCAATCCAGAAACTAAAAATTGTCAAATTTTGATTTTAAGATCTTCAACAGCTATTTTGTTGTGTGCCATGTCTCACACCAAGAAAAGAAGACTTTTTCCTGATTGCCAATCCAGAAACTAAAAATTGTCAAATTTTAGTTTTTAGATTTTCGCATGCGATTTAGTTGTCGACCATGTCTCACACCAAGAAAACAAGTTTTTTTCTCGATCGCCAATCCAGACACTAAAAATTGTCAAATTTTAGTTTTTAGATTTTCGAATGCGATTTAGTTGTGGATCTGTCTCACACCAAGAAAAGAAGACTTTTTCCTGATTGCCAATCCAGAAACTAAAAATTGTCAAATTTTAGTTTTTAGATTTTCGCATGCGATTTAGTTGTCGACCATGTCTCACACCAAGAAAACAAGATTTTTTCTCGATCGCCTATCCAGACACTAAAAATTGTCAAATTTCAGTTTTTAGATTTTCGCATGCGATTTATCTGTGGATCTGTCTCACACCAAGAAAAGAAGTCTTTTTCCTGATTGCCAATCCAGAAACTAAAAATTGTTAAATTTTAGTTTTTAGATTTTCGCATGCGATTTAGTTGTCGACCATGTCTCACACCAAGAAAACAAGATTTTTTCTCGATCGCCAATCCAGACACTAAAAATTGTCAAATTTCAGTTTTTAGATTTTCGCATGCGATTTATCTGTGGATCTGTCTCACACCAAGAAAAGAAGACTTTTTCCTGATCGCCAATCCAGAAAGCGAAAATTATATAATTTTAATTGCTAGATCTTCAAGAGCGATTTTGTTGTGGACTATGTTTCACACCAAGAAACGAAAACCTTTTTTCCCGACCGCCCATATAGAAAATGAAAATTGTCAAATTCTAGTTTTCTTCAAAAACTATTTTGTCGTGGACCATGTCCCACACCAAGAAAAGAAGACTTTTTCTCGATCGCCAATCCAGAAAGCGAAAATTATATAATTTTAATTGCTAGATCTTCAAGAGCGATTTTGTTGTGGACTATGTTTCACACCAAGAAACGAAAACCTTTTTCCCGATCGCCCATATAGAAAATGAAAATTGTCAAATTTTAGTTTTTAGATTTTCGAATGCGATTTAGTTGTGGATCTGTCTCACACCAAGAAAAGAAGACTTTTTCCTGATTGCCAATCCAGAAACTAAAAATTGTCAAATTTTAGTTTTTAGATTTTCGCATGCGATTTAGTTGTCGACCATGTCTCACACCAAGAAAACAAGATTTTTTCTCGATCGCCTATCCAGACACTAAAAATTGTCAAATTTCAGTTTTTAGATTTTCGCATGCGATTTATCTGTGGATCTGTCTCACACCAAGAAAAGAAGTATTTTTCCTGATTGCCAATCCAGAAACTAAAAATTGTTAAATTTTAGTTTTTAGATTTTCGCATGCGATTTAGTTGTCGACCATGTCTCACACCAAGAAAACAAGATTTTTTCTCGATCGCCAATCCAGACACTAAAAATTGTCAAATTTTAGTTTTTAGATTTTCGCATGCGATTTAGTTGTCGACCATGTCTCACACCAAGAAAACAAGATTTTTTCTTGATAGCCAATCCAGACACTAAAAATTGTCAAATTTTAGTTTTTAGATTTTCGCATGCGATTTAGTTGTGGATCTATCTCACACCAAGAGAACAAGACTTATTCCGATCGCCAATCTAGAAAATGAAAACTGTCAAATTTTATTGTAGTTTCCTTCAAAAACTTTTTCGTCTTCGACCAGGTCTCACACCAAGATGATAAGACTTTTTCCCGATCTCCAATGCAGAAAATGAAAATTGTCAAATTTTAGTTTATAGATTTTCGCATGTGTTTTAATTGTGGATCATGTCTCACACCAAGAAAACAAGATTTTTTCTCGATCGCCAATCCAGAAACTAAAAATTGTCAAATTTTAGTTTTTAGATTTTCGCTTGCGATTTAGTTGTGGACTATGTCTCACACCAAGAAAAGAAGACTTTTTCCTGATTGCCAATCCAGAAACTAAATATTGTTAAATTTTAGTTTTAAATTTTCGCATGCGATTTTGTTGTGGATCATGTCTCAGACCAAGAAAACAAGATTTTTTCTTGATCGCCAATCCAGACACTAAAAATTGTCAAATTTTAGTTTTTAGATTTTCGCATGCGATTTAGTTGTGGATCTATCTCACACCAAGAAAAGAAGACTTTTTCCTGATCGCCAATCTAGAAAATGAAAATTGTCAAATTTTGATTTTAAGATCTTCAACAGCATTTTTGTTGTGTGCCATGTTTCACACGAAGAAAAGAAGGCTTTTTACCGATCGCCAATTAACAAAATTAAAATTGTCAAATTTTAGTTTTAAATTTTCGCATGCGATCTTGTTGTGGATCGCCAATCCAGACACTAAAAATTGTCAAATTTCAGTTTTTAGATTTTCGCATGCGATTTATCTGTGGATCTGTCTCACACCAAGAAAAGAAGTCTTTTTCCTGATTGCCAATCCAGAAACTAAAAATTGTCAAATTTCAGTTTTTAGATTTTCGCATGCGATTTATCTGTGGATCTGTCTCACACCAAGAAAAGAAGACCTTTCCCTGATCGCCAATCCAGAAACTAAAAATTGTCAAATTTTGATTTTAAGATCTTCAACAGCTATTTTGTTGTGTGCCATGTCTCACACCAAGAAAAGAAGACTTTTTCCTGATTGCCAATCCAGAAACTAAAAATTGTCAAATTTTAGTTTTTAGATTTTCGCATGCGATTTAGTTGTCGACCATGTCAAGAAAACAAGATTTTTTCTCGATCGCCAATCCAGACACTAAAAATTGTCAAATTTCAGTTTTTAGATTTTCGCATGCGATTTATCTGTGGATCTGTCTCACACCAAGAAAAGAAGTCTTTTTCCTGATTGCCAATCCAGAAACTAAAAATTGTTAAATTTTAGTTTTTAGATTTTCGAATGCGATTTAGTTGTGGATCTGTCTCACACCAAGAAAAGAAGACTTTTCCCTGATCGCCAATCCAGAAACTAAAAATTGTCAAATTTTGATTTTAAGATCTTCAACAGCTATTTTGTTGTGTGCCATGTCTCACACCAAGAAAAGAAGACTTTTTCCTGATTGCCAATCCAGAAACTAAAAATTGTCAAATTTTAGTTTTTAGATTTTCGCATGCGATTTTGTTGTGGATCATGTCTCACACCAAGAAAACAAGATTTTTTCTTGATCGCCAATCCAGACACTAAAAATTGTCAAATTTCAGTTTTTAGATTTTCGCATGCGATTTATCTGTGGATCTGTCTCACACCAAGAAAAGAAGTCTTTTTCCTGATTGCCAATCCAGAAACTAAAAATTGTTAAATTTTAGTTTTTAGATTTTCGAATGCGATTTAGTTGTGGATCTGTCTCACACCAAGAAAAGAAGACTTTTCCCTGATCGCCAATCCAGAAACTAAAAATTGTCAAATTTTGATTTTAAGATCTTCAACAGCTATTTTGTTGTGTGCCATGTCTCACACCAAGAAAAGAAGACTTTTTCCTGATTGCCAATCCAGAAACTAAAAATTGTCAAATTTTAGTTTTTAGATTTTCGCATGCGATTTAGTTGTCGACCATGTCTCACACCAAGGAAACAAGTTTTTTTCTCGATCGCCAATCCAGACACTAAAAATTGTCAAATTTTAGTTTTTAGATTTTCGAATGCGATTTAGTTGTGGATCTGTCTCACACCAAGAAAAGAAGACTTTTTCCTGATTGCCAATCCAGAAACTAAAAATTGTCAAATTTTAGTTTTTAGATTTTCGCATGCGATTTAGTTGTCGACCATGTCTCACACCAAGAAAACAAGATTTTTTCTCGATCGCCTATCCAGACACTAAAAATTGTCAAATTTCAGTTTTTAGATTTTCGCATGCGATTTATCTGTGGATCTGTCTCACACCAAGAAAAGAAGTCTTTTTCCTGATTGCCAATCCAGAAACTAAAAATTGTTAAATTTTAGTTTTTAGATTTTCGCATGCGATTTAGTTGTCGACCATGTCTCACACCAAGAAAACAAGATTTTTTCTCGATCGCCAATCCAGACACTAAAAATTGTCAAATTTTAGTTTTTAGATTTTCGCATGCGATTTAGTTGTCGACCATGTCTCACACCAAGAAAACAAGATTTTTTCTTGATAGCCAATCCAGACACTAAAAATTGTCAAATTTTAGTTTTTAGATTTTCGCATGCGATTTAGTTGTGGATCTATCTCACACCAAGAGAACAAGACTTATTCCGATCGCCAATCTAGAAAATGAAAACTGTCAAATTTTATTGTAGTTTCCTTCAAAAACTTTTTCGTCTTCGACCAGGTCTCACACCAAGATGATAAGAATTTTTCCCGATCTCCAATGCAGAAAATGAAAATTGTCAAATTTTAGTTTATAGATTTTCGCATGTGTTTTAATTGTGGATCATGTCTCACACCAAGAAAACAAGATTTTTTCTCGATCGCCAATCCAGAAACTAAAAATTGTCAAATTTTAGTTTTTAGATTTTCGCTTGCGATTTAGTTGTGGACTATGTCTCACACCAAGAAAAGAAGACTTTTTCCTGATTGCCAATCCAGAAACTAAATATTGTTAAATTTTAGTTTTAAATTTTCGCATGCGATTTTGTTGTGGATCATGTCTCAGACCAAGAAAACAAGATTTTTTCTTGATCGCCAATCCAGACACTAAAAATTGTCAAATTTTAGTTTTTAGATTTTCGCATGCGATTTAGTTGTGGATCTATCTCACACCAAGAAAAGAAGACTTTTTCCTGATCGCCAATCTAGAAAATGAAAATTGTCAAATTTTGATTTTAAGATCTTCAACAGCATTTTTGTTGTGGGCCATGTCTCACACCAAGAAAAAAAGGCTTTTTACCGATCGCCAATTAATAAAATTAAAAAGCTCAAATTTTAGTTTTTAGTTTTTCGCATGCGATTTATCTATGGATCTGTCTCACACCAAGAAAAGAAGTCTTTTTCCTGATTGCCAATCCAGAAACTAAAAATTGTTAAATTTTAGTTTTTAGATTTTCGCATGCGATTTAGTTGTCGACCATGTCTCACACCAAGAAAACAAGATTTTTTCTCGATCGCCAATCCAGACACTAAAAATTGTCAAATTTTAGTTTTTAGATTTTCGAATGCGATTTAGTTGTGGATCTGTCTCACACCAAGAAAAGAAGACTTTTTCCTGATTGCCAATCCAGAAACTAAAAATTGTCAAATTTTAGTTTTTAGATTTTCGCATGCGATTTAGTTGTGGATCTATCTCACACCAAGAAAAGAAGACTTTTTCCTGATCGCCAATCTAGAAAATGAAAATTGTCAAATTTTGATTTTAAGATCTTCAACAGCATTTTTGTTGTGTGCCATGTTTCACACCAAGAAAAGAAGGCTTTTTACCGATCGCCAATTAACAAAATTAAAATTGTCAAATTTCAGTTTTTAGATTTTCGCATCGCCCATATAGAAAATGAAAATTGTCAAATTCTAGTTTTCTTCAAAAACTATTTTGTCGTGGACCATGGTCTCACACAAGAAAAGAAGACTTTTTCCTGATCGCCACTGCAGAAACTAAAAATTGTCAAATTTTAGTTTTTAGATTTTCGCACGCGATTTAGTTGTGGACCATGTCTCACACCAAGAAAACAAGATTTTTTCTCGATCGCCAATCCAGACAGTAAAAATTGTCAAATTTTAGTTTTTAGATTTTCGAATGCGATTTAGTTGTGGATCTGTCTCACACCAAGAAAAGAAGACTTTTTTTCTGATCGCCAATCCAGAAACTAAAAATTGTCAAATTTTAGTTTTTAGATTTTCGCATGCGATTTAGTTGTCGACCATGTCTCACACCAAGAAAACAAGATTTTTTCTCGATCGCCAATCCAGACACTAAAAATTGTCAAATTTTAGTTTTTAGATTTTCGAATGCGATTTAGTTGTGGATCTGTCTCACACCAAGAAAAGAAGACTTTTTCCTGATTGCCAATCCAGAAACTAAAAATTGTTAAATTTTAGTTTTTAGATTTTCGCATGCCATTTAGTTGTGGATCTATCTCACACCAAGAAAAGAAGACTTTTTCCTGATCGCCAATCCAGAAAGAAGATCGCCAATTAACAAAATTAAAATTGTCAAATTTTAGTTTTTAGATTTTCGCATTCGATTTAGTTGTGTATTATATCTCACACCAAGTAAAGAAGGCTTTTTCCCGATCGCCAATCCAGAAACTAAATATTGTCAAATTTTAGTTTTCAGATTTTCGCATGCGATTTAGTTGTGGATCATGTCTCACATCAGGAAACGAAAACCTTTTTCCGATCGCCAATGCAGAAAAAGAAAATTGTCAAATTTTAGTTAGTCTCCATTCGTCGATTTTGTTGTGAACCATGTCTCACACAAGAAAAGAAGACTTTCTCCCGATCGCCTAAGTGAAAATTGTCAAATTTTAGTTTTTAGGTCATCAAAAGCGATTTTTTTGTGGACCATGTCCCACACCAGGAAACGAAAACTTTTTCCCGATCGCCAATCCAGAAAATTAAATTGTCAGATTTTAGTTTTTAGATTTTCGGGTGCGATTTTTTTGTGGACCATGTCCCACACCAAGAAAAGAAGACTTTTTCCTGATCGCCAATCCAGAAAGCGAAAATTATATAATTTTAATTGCTAGATCTTCAAGAGCGATTTTGTTGTGGACTATGTTTCACACCAAGAAACGAAAACCTTTTTCCCGATCGCCCATATAGAAAATGAAAATTGTCAAATTCTAGTTTTCTTCAAAAACTATTTTGTCGTGGACCATGGTCTCACACAAGAAAAGAAGACTTTTTCCTGATCGCCACTCCAGAAACTAAAAATTGTCAAATTTTAGTTTTTAGATTTTCGCATGCGATTTAGTTGTGGATCATGTCTCACACCAGGAAACGAACAGTTTTTTCGCGAACGCCCACATAGAAAATGAAAATAGTAAATTTTTAGTTTTCTTCGAAAACTATTTTGTCGTGGACCATATCTCACACGAAGAAAAGAAAACTTTTTTCCCGATCGCCAATCCAAAAAATTAAATAGTCAAATTTGAGTTTTAAGATTTTCGCATGCGATTTATTTGTGGATTATGCAAGTAGAGAAGACTTTTTTCCTGATTGCCAATCCAGAAACTAAAAATTGTTAAATTTTAGTTTTTAGATTTTCGCATGCGATTTTTTTGTGGACCATGTCCCACACCAGGAAACGAAAACTTTTTCCCGATCGCCAATCCAGAAAATTAAATTGTCAGATTTTAGTTTTTAGATTTTCGGGTGCGATTTTTTTGTGGACCATGTCCCACACCAGGAAACGAAAACTTTTTCCTGATCGCCAATCCAGAAAGCGAAAATTATATAATTTTAATTGCTAGATCTTCAAGAGCGATTTTGTTGTGGACTATGTTTCACACCAAGAAACGAAAACCTTTTTCCCAATTGCCCAGATAGAAAACGAAAATTGTCGAATTTCAGTTTTCCTTAAAAACTGTTTTGTCGTGGACCATGTCTCACACCAAGAAAAGAAGACTTTTCCCCGATCGCGAATCCAGTAAGTGAAAATTATCAAATTTTAATTTGCGCATCTTAAAAAACAATTTTGTTGAGGACTATGTTTCATACTAATTGAAGAAGACTTTTTTTCGATCGCCGGCTTGTTCTATTATAGGTATGTTCCAGAAAAAAAAAAAAAAATTCTTTCACCATTCAAGAATTTCCATTTTCTCGAATTTTAATTCTTGCGTCATCCAATTCCTTTAGGTTTTTATTTCATACCAAGAGAATACAATTTTTTCCGATCACTTGTCGATCTTAAAATTTTTATTGTCATATCTTTAGACGTTAATTTCTCGCCAAGCTACCCTTAAATTTATAGCTGAAAAAATAAATTCAACCATCTATGAAAATTGGCCTGCAGACGTCAAAATTTAGAATAGTAGGATCTATGTTTGAGAACTTCAATTTGAGCAGACTTAGTTTTTAATATTTTGTTTCCCTAATATTTGGATATGTTATTTCCAGATTTCCCGATCTCCAATTACGTACTACGAATTTCTCGCGGACGAAGGCACAAGCCAGAAAAAATATTGCAATGACCCATGAAAATTATAAAGCTTTCGATATATTTTGCACTCGCTTATTCCTTGATATCAGTAGAATCTGCACCAAGGTTTTCTTTTTTTTTAGATTTTCAAGATCAGAAATCAAGTCTTGGGTCATTCGATTTACTATCTAGACTAGAACCCAGAGTTTTTCTACAATTTATAGTGCCTCCGTTTTTATACAAATCTTTTATTACCTTTCAGGTGGCGTGGATAAAATCAGATTCGAAGGCAATACTGGGTATACACACTCATATGGTGTCGCTCAATCCAAGAATATCAGTTTCTCACAACGGGCATAACACATGGAAGCTTCTCATTTCACAAGTTCAACTGAATGATTCGGGCAGTTACATGTGTCAGCTCAACACAAATCCAATGAAAAGTCTGGTAAGTATCAGAAATATATTTTTTATGTAAATACCTTGAAGTCGGTTGTATAGAGCTAGCTATGGTTTGTTGTCGAGCTAAAGGTGTCAATCATAAGAGACACCCTATAATATCAGATGACTAATCCAGTAATAATTCGTGCTCTTATTTTTTAGAGTATCTTTAGTTCGTACATTTTAATGTGTTTATTTTATAGTCTGGCTATCTAGACGTTGTTGTACCTCCAGACATTCTTAATCAACCCGGCCCCACAGAAACATTCTTAGGTGTAAGCAACGAAGGTGGCACTATACAATTGCTCTGTAATGCTACCGGTGTTCCAGAACCAACTGTGATGTGGAGGCGAGAAGGAGGAAAGAATATATACCTAAGATCCGAAAATAGAGAGAAGAAAATTAGTACGTCGATAACTAGATCATTATAAAATCCATGCACGATTAAATCAATTTGTCTTTTAGTGGTAAGCACTGTCAAGGGCGTAAAACTCACTTTAACAAACGTTCAACGAACTGATATGGGCGGATACCTGTGCATCGCTTCTAATGGAGTACCACCATCAGTGAGCAAGAGATTTGACGTCTACGTACACTGTAAGTTTATTATTTACCTTTGTTCTTTCCTATTGTACTTCTACACTCATGATGATGTCTATATTGCTTAAGTAGCTCTTCTGCCATGTTCTACTGTACCTTTTTTTGTTACTTAACATGCAGAGTTAATCGGTTAAATAGCAAAGGGGAGCTCTTTATGTTATCTGCATTCAGCATGAGATTTTTAACTTGGTTTGTATTTTTGTTTGCTTTGTTATGAAGCCTTTTTGAATTGCCTCTTACGTGCTCTGCTCTTGATGTAAAAGCATCGGCACGAAAGTACTTTAAACATAATTATGCACACTGTATAAAAGAGCGCATTATGATCTCAGGTAGATATTAAGAAGGCAAAAACTCGCTAAGGCGCATCACACGCATACCATGGTCTTTAAGTTTGTGCAATAAGTGCGCTTACAAGGATCAATGTGCATTATCATCGCGCACGTCGACCAGAGCACGTGCTTACCTCAATTGTTTTGTGTAAGGTGTTATGAATTGACGTTGATTTTCCTGGTATAGCGAAATATTATTGATACGATGATTCTTCATGGACTGATGACTGAGCCCTGAAAACCGACTCGTCAGTCATGCGGTCCGCGTGGGAAGTTTGAAACCCTTGGCGATTACGTGAGATAACTACAAAGTTTCATTTCTAAACAATAGTATTATGTCGGATATGGTGTCATATTTTTAAGGGTATCGGTCTTATATGAAGGACAAACGACAACTAAATGATGAAAGGAGCATATCCGCCCAACTCTTCAGAAAAAAAGTTTAACAGAATCTCAACCGCAGCCCATGTAGTAATGAAGTTGTTTGAAGAAAGCAAAGACATCTATAAATACATGACATGAGCATCGAACGTCAGGGAATTAGGAATGATATAAAACGAGGATACATTGCTGGAGATTCTACTAGGGAGTACGTGCGCTCTCTGCACTTGTGACACCAACGAGGACAAATCAATACCTTCGGCACCTGCGCGTTAGTGTCTTATATATTTCTTGAAGACGTTATCCGTCACTTTTACTAGTGACAATCGAATAAACAGCACTAAAGCAATTCGGATTAAATTGAATTGTGGAAAACAATAAAAACTTGATGCAATTATAATAGAATGAAATGACTGATAGGACGAAAAACACTATGAGCATTGATGAACTACAATTATAGTGTACGTATGAATTTGAGCCCTTCATACTCGTGAGTTGTTTCGGAATGTTCAATGGCAAAGGCGACAAACTGAAGAGGGGTTGTGCTTGGAGGAATTAATATTATATGGGGTTTTATTATGAGATTTTCGCGTGCACACACGCTTATAGATACATGCGTACGTTTTCATGTGTGTTCTCCTTTTTGTGAAAGAAAAACTAGTAAAGATGGTGTACCAAGAAGGCAACCAAACGCAATTAGGGTTCGTGATTGAAATAAGTAGGATTGGTCGTAAATTTGATTTGCCTGCTAGCTAAGAACAAAAATTCCATTTGCTTAGTTGATATACAGCCTGAATGTCTACCTACTTAACATACCTCGTAAGTTTTGCGCAAAAAAAAAAAAGGAAATACCTTTGGAAAGAAAAAGTATTACAATCATACATGTTATGCAGAAGCTGTGTTACACCCAGGAGATTAGCGATGCGAAAAATATTTTGAAATTCTTCCTATTTAACTACTTGAACTCATTGTGTATACACATGTATACCCACGAGTTTTACCTTCCACGGCTAAGAACCTTTTTAATGGCTGTACTTATTCCCCTTAAAGGATGGTGTGGTAGGTCACCTTATATCGTGTACTTGAGTATGACGATGGTCATTTTTGTTCACCCACTTCGCTCTTGGGACGCCTAGAAAACCCGACAGTTTTTCATATGTTAGAATACTTTGAACATTAGTAGTCTGATATCACACCAAGTTTAAAATCATCTCTTGCTGTTCTTTCTGTTTAAATGGGCGCCATAGTCAAGGTAGACCCATGCCTCTCCAATCAGATCTGTAATCTGCTACTTCCAGTTCCCACTTCAATTTTGTTGAGGTTTCTTTCATCCCTATACGGTAACTGTGCCTTTGATGCCGAAGACTCATACCGCCATCCTTTGAGTTAAAGATGTATATTTTTTGGCGCAACGTGATCCTATCATCTTATTCGCCAGAGTTGATTACCATCATGCTAGGTTCAAGTTGGCTGCTGTGAAATAGGCTACTTGTCAGAGCGAAAGCTCATCGGCCCTAGTCAGAGCAGAGTCCATATGCTTATCAAAATATAGTAACCGGTCCAGCTGATACCTTTCGGATCAAGAGAAACCAATATATCGTCCTGTTTGATAATGCAAGTTTGGGGATTTCATTATACAGTCTTCAGAAACAGTTTTTCCATAACTTGGATTGGTTTGTGAGGGTAATACAGGATTGTCTGTTGTTGTAACTTTTTTTATCATGACGCCTTCTTTACCAGACAGCTTTTAGCTCGATACACTTGACCCAGCGATGCTCCAACTTCTTTAACCGAATTCGACTAATTTGGCCGTGGCGAGGGCGGAAGTGTGAGCCGGTGCGTTATCATGGTGGAAGAGCACTTTTTTCTTCGCCAAGTGGGGCCGTTTTTTCTTCAATTCGGCGTCGAATCGGCCCAATAATTTGGCATAGTACAGCCCTGTGACCGTTTTGCCCTTCTCCAGGTAGTCGATGTGGATCACACCTTGTGAATCCCAGAAAACGGTGGCCATCTCCTTTCCGGCCGCTGGGACAGTCTTCGCCTTATTCGGAGCACGTTCGCCGGGTGAAGTCAACTGTTTCGACTGTTCCTTGGTCTCTGGTGTGTACCAGTGGATCCATGTTTCGTCGACTGTCACGAAACGACGCAGAAACTCCTTCGGATTGTACTTAAACAGCGTCAAACACTGCTCTGAAGTGGTCTCACGGTTGCGCTTGTTGTCCGGAGTGAGCAAACTCGGCACCCATCGCGCCGACAGCTTTCTCATGCCCACAATTTCATGCAGGATATGACCCTCGCGATCTTTTGAAATGCCTACTCTGTCAGCGATCTCGCGCAAATTTAATCAACGGTCTGCCAATACGAGATCGTGGATTTTTGTCACGTTATCCTCCGTGATAGCCGTTTTCGGGGCACCTGGACGTGGCTAATCAAAAACCGACGTGCGTCAACGGTCAAAACAAAACTACGAGTCCGATCCGGCTCAACAGTAGCCGTCTAGTAGAATGTACTACACGATAGTAAGTTGCTCTTGCGATACTGGCGTCATCTGGCGGTGAGGCTAAGTACTTATCGGACCACCCTCGTAAATCTCGTTTTTTCCAAAAGATTTTTTACAATGCAGGAAAATCAAGTAGTCAATGGGATATTTTTAGAAAGAAGGATTTTTTTCAAACCTCCTATAAAATATTACAGCGATCAGTCTTCTTAGATTACTCCTTCTTATAAGTGAAAGAAGTCATGTCACCGAAACCAGGAATAATAAACGACTTGTCGCTGATGATTGATTTTACTAAATAGTTTTAAATCGTCTGTTGAACGAAGATATCTTTAGACTTACTTAATGGCATTTTTGTCACAGAGAAGATAGTGTGCTTTATTACTTAAATTCAAATCTACAATACAGCTGTACTAAATTTAATTTGTATTTCTTGGTATTACATTTAGTTCCACCGTCAATAAAAGTCGTCAATCAGTTAGTAGCAGCGCCCGTTGGAAGTCATGTTACATTGGAGTGTTTAGTGGAAGCGTACCCCAAGCCGATGAATGGCTGGTACAGAGACGAAGGTAAGCACTAAATAAAATCAATATATATCCAGGTATCAAATCGAAATATTTATTTCCATAATATTTAGATTCATTAAAAATACATCATGGACCAAAGTACAATATAACAGAGAACATGATCGATGCCTATAAATGGCAAATGAATTTAACAATTTATCAGTTAACAAAATCTGATTTTGGTGCTTATATTTGCTCCAGTGTTAATGCTTTAGGCAAGAGTGATGCCAGAGCCAGGTTGCAAGGTAAAGTTTTTTTTTTATTTTTAACCTTTTTAAAGATTTTGATGATGAGGCGTTACACTTTAGAACTTCGCTTGCCGAAACCGAAAACAACTGCTGTAGCAATAGTGAAACCGATAACAACACCAAAACCAATTCGAAAACAACCCGCAATAATTTATAATAAAGAGGCCAACGAAGTATTCCGACCAAAACAGATAATAATAATAAATCACATACCCGAAAATATAACGGATGCAACCAATAATAACGATAACGGTAAGAGATTTTATTAAAATTCATATTGAAATTTTTCTTGAAAACTTTCAATTAGCATCATTTTATTGTCTCGAATTAATGGGCTCGATGTTTCTTAATTTTAAGACTAACATTTATTAGAGTAGGAATACCTGCCTATCATACATAAGCTTCGGTTCCAATGCTCCACGAGCTTAACGCCAATTGTAATATTAATTTATTACTATAGTAGCTTGTCATAATGTCTAGCTTAAGGCTAGATCCAATCCAAACCATTTTTGATGGTGATGGTATGATGATGAGTGTCGATTTGGGTCACGATTTTTTTTCAGTGTCTTTCTGAGTGTGGAAATTTGATCGATGATAAGTTTGGTCTAAAAATACACTAATGTGAACTGATTGCAAATAGCCCATGATCCGAGGCAGTATCAATTCCTAAAGGATCATCCGAAATATCAAATTGGTTGATTGACATAATAGTCGTCTTTGTTGACGCAGTGTAATTGAATGCTGGCAATTGGATTTTTTAATTTGCATTCTAGGCTTTTCCCACCATCGATACCCTCAAAATAAACTCTCTTATAGAAGGTCGATTAATCTGATGTCATAAAATTTATATTGGAAAAAAATTCGTTTAAACCTGCCTCTAGGCAGATATGTTGGTCATCTGTGTAACAAATGCTCTATCGTAGATCGTAACATCGTAGATTTTTATTCGATTTTTTCCGGCCCCATCTAAACATGCTTTTGAACGGTTTTTCATCTGAGAGGGTTTTTCCAATAACATAACAGTTTTAGATTTAAATAAAATATAGTATAATCGATATATTAGGCTAAAATTCATTCCATGTGTTTCATTCCGCGTTTGAAATTGTTTCTAAACTAAACTTTGTTGGCTTGTTCATAAGTCATGTGACATTTTTTTTTCATATTTCTATAGTAAAATAAAACGAAAATATGCTGTGAAAAATTCAGACCGAAATTCCTAGTATTAAGTAGGTAAGTTACAACTCATAGTCGCCGACGCGCCGTAAGCGACATGTCTGCCGTGCGCCAGGTATGCAGCTATTGTTGTCATCTGTCTTTTATACCTGCGTACAGAGTTTCTGACGGTCAACTTTAGTACATTACCTACCTGTGTATATGTGTATAATATAAAATCCTAGAACAAATTTAGCAGTACACTCTTGATGCTCTATGTGTCAACATCAAACAGGAAAAAAAAATGGATCGAAAAGGCTCGAGAATCTCCACAAGATATCCAGCGCGAAAAGAAAGAGAAAGGATGGTTTGGCTATTTCGAGAAATCCAGATTCTCAAGAAGAAATGAAGAAAGCCATGTGGGCTACTTACTGTCATTACATTTCAACCGATGAAAACCCCCAGCACTCGTACTGTTCAACAGCATCCGGCAGAGAATACAGAGAAAATTTACACTCATCCTCTAGCATTTGATGAAGAAACAGCAATTTTTTAAAGCCAATTTACGAAGAATTATCATTTGATGATCTGATACAAAGGTGCTTGGGAAAAAATACTCAGAACAACAACGAGTCATTTAATATTTAGTTGGCTCCAAAGCATAATTTTGTTGGAAAAGACGCTGGAAATTGCTTCACGGACAGCTGCGTGTATTTTTAATGAAGGATTTTCACCCATCCTTAAAATAATGGAGATTTTTGGTACGCAAATTGGCCGAAACGCCTACTTCTATGTTGAGGAGTACGATGAATGACGAATAACCCCTGCAGAGCGATCCACGCCCGAGGTATCCAAAAAGGCAAGGGCTTCCCTCAGGTCACAAAAACTGACAGAAAATGATGCGTATGAAGCCACCGAAGGGTATGGTCCAGGTATAGCAGATTAGTGTAAGTATAAATTTTCCACGAAAATTCTGCTCTTGAAACTTTAAACGCATTTTTCTCCAAACATAATTTTCTACTTCTTCTACTCATTAATGGTTATCGGCCGTACTAAAATTGCTTTTTTTCGAAAATATTTTCTTATTTTTTTAAACGATTTAAAAAAAAACAGTACGCCATTTTTTTTTTCAATGAAATTGATTAATTTTGGGAGGGCCGATAGCGACAGACCTACTGAACAACATGAACAACCGCTATTACCATGACCAGTGACCTGCTTTTTTTTTGGTGTATAATTTAATTTAAAAAAATATGTACATATATAAAAAATGTAAAATAAGAAAAAAAAAATATTTTACAGTTTAAGATACAAATAACTACATATAAAAAAAATTTAATTATTGAATTTTAATGTCTTATAAAAAAAATTCCCTAAAAAGAGGTAAAATGTATGCGTCCACATGAAACTACCCCCTTAACCTTCCTTTCTCACGCTGGGGTATGAGATACCCAAGAAAAATTTGAAAGTCGTACCGTTAACATAACAATTTTTTCCAAGCGTGCCATGCCAATGTAAATTCAAATTCATATTTTATAAAGAGCACTTTGAAGTCTGTATTTGGGTATCGTATCGTAAATCCCAATGTGCAGTCCATGTTAGTGATATTTTAAAGTTTATGAATAAATGTTACAATAGTTAGTGAAAACTAAGTGGAATTTTTCTGGGTCGATCATTGCATTGCTATTAATGACTTTTATTGCACTTGTGACCTTGCAGTCATTGAAAAAACATCTGGCAGAGTGTTGCCATTATTTGAAGGTCCGTAACCCTGCTTAACGAAGTCTATTTTGATGCCAACTTTCTCAAGAAACTCTTGTTGAATATGATTCTTATCATTTTCTTGCATGGCTCGCGTGTCTTTTGTAGTCCTCCATTTTCAAACGTTGTAGACAATGTGAAGAATGTATTCCATACACTTGATTCTGGCATGTAATGGAGAGATACCAAATTAAGAGACTTTTGTTGGATTTTTGCCAAATCGTTCATTTCGGATGCTAAAGCACTGCATGCACTTGCAGACTTGGTATTTGTGATGGCTTTGTCATCACCAGAATATGTCGAATACGGATGATATTAATGCCGATCACTACTTTGGTAGTCTGATGTCCGTGCAGGAACGGGTTAAGAATATCTCTGCAGCGATACCTCTCGCTTGTCGTAAAAGGCGACTAAAACAATGGTAAACGAAAATCACATCTAGGCAATTTAGAAAACACCAAGGTGAGCCTAGGGACACATATACCACCATTAAACTGCCCCACAAGTGTACATGCAAATCAGTGGGTTGACACGACTGGAGATCACCGGTGTTGTAAAAGTAAGATCAAACAAAAAAATCAGGAGCATGCCAGTGTCACAAAAAAAAAAAAAAAGGCAGGCCGAAAAACAATTGGTGCAAACAAATGCAAAAACACCAGCATTTGATTGGCCTCAGCGATGAAGTAATCCCAAACCGGGAAGCCTGCCGCTACTTTCTGAGGTCAAACCGGCGGACCCCACAAGCGGACCAGTAGGAATGTAGTTAAGTGGGAAGGTTATGGTCCTACACTTCTGACCATAACAACGCCGGAAAAAGGAAAAGAAGAAGACTTTGGTAGCTTCCAACTTCTCTATTTCTTCTTCAACCCGATTTTTTTTCAGCCCGCGCCTAATCTCTTTCTGGAAAATGTAACTCAAGGGCCGCAAATGTCTTGTTGAGGAAGGTCGATTATTTTCCCAAATCGATCCATTTTGATCAACATAAATTGGGATTGTGAGCTTCAGAGGAACTATTGACATCATGAATAAATTCGAGTCACTTATTTCGTTATTGTCGATCGAATATTTTGGGCAAATTCACTTTGGCCTGAGGCACCGTCAAATCCCCATCCCGGCAATATTAATTTGTGATTATTTGATTGTTCTAGTTTTTTTGGATTTGTTTCAAGAATTCGTTTGGCAGTATGGTCAAGCATATTCTGTAAAGGGACCATTGCGGATGTTTTATTAATTTACTTTTCAGGGTAGCACTGCTTCGTTGAGGGGATTATTTTTTTATAACTTGGAAATACAAGGCACCCAAGGTTTTTTAGCGCTTGTCGAATCACCTCGTACTGATATTTTGTCAGGTTGGCCTGGAGAAATATAGCTATTGCCTGATCAGCTGACAAAGCTTTGGGTTTATCGTGGTCTTCATGGGTCACAGCTGCGTTAATCAAGCTTGTGTTATAGTCGGATGGGCAGATGATTTTTTTTCTAATCTTTACTTTAACACTTCTAGTTTGAAAATGACCTTCCACAGCTGGGAGGAAGCCGGAGCTTTTTTTGTAATCATAGCTGTTGTCAATGCTTATTTAAAATTCGTAACTTATGTATAACGTTGTAAAGCTTTCTAATTTTTTTTGCCCAGTCTGACTGATGTGTGGCTTTATTGACCATCGAAGAGAAGGGAAAAAAATTGATAATTCATTTCTTTTATTTATCTGATTTGGTTTTTCTTTGAAACAATGAAAATGAAATTTTATTCTTTTTGTGTTCAATTACTCGAACAATATCAATACAAAATAATTAACTTTTTCATAATTCAATCGCCCTAACTAGTGTGAGGTTTGTTTACTTAAAGAAATCTTAGAAATATGTATGTAAGTATTTTCTTTTGTAAAAAATTAAAAGTAATTTCTTTTTTATAAAATTTTATTTAGTTAAAATATGAACCATTGACTGATTCAAGGTCCATTACTCCTTTTTTATAGAAAACTTGATTTTTTGACGCTAAAAAGTTTTTAAAGGCTTCTGCGACCTCTGTTCGGTTTCGAACAGCTTTTGCCGAAAAAATGACGCCAGACTGCGGAAAGGTGATAATCCGTTGGAGAAATATCAGGAGAGTACGGTGGATGCGGAAGAATTTCCAACTGTAGCCACTTTTACTACGTTACATGTGAGGTATGGGGTCTAGCATTCTCATGTAACGGGATCGGACCATGTCTATTGACCAATGAAGGTTGCTTTTCAGCCAATTTCGTATGCATTATGTCGATTTCCTCACAAGATTTGACTGCATTTATCGTTTCTCCTGGCTGAAGAAATGAAAAGTACATTGGTCCTTTCGACGTCCCATTGTCACCATAACCTTTTCTGGGTAAAGACCAATTTTGGGGTGTGCTTTGGGATTTCGTCTGCATCCACCATGGCCCAGATCTTTTACGGTTACCATACAAAATCCACTTTTCATCACATATATTATACGGTGCAAAAACGCTGCAAATCGGTGCCTTAGACTCAGCGATGCACACGTCTTTAAACGGCGTAGTTTTTGGGCCTCGTAGTAGAACACCCTGATTCAGAGAGTGTTCAGAGTGCTAAAGAAGAGATTGAGGAAGCTCCACAGAAAAAATGGAGGTTGGCGATACTGAAGGGAAACTCGGTCTACGAATGGAGTTCGGTTGCACCTGGTGGTGACTCATTTACCGGGTCCAAAGGAAGCAGCTCGAAGTTCATCAACCTCTCTTGGGGCGTTGAGTTTACTCAGGAAATTTGAGGTAGGATGGTGCAACACACAAACGCGCAAATAGAGCGCTATTAATCAAGTATTTAAACAGCGCAAACTTACCAAGGACCAACACACACCATTGAGTCAAAAGCATTTATTGGGTTCTAATGCCTGAGTGATGTAAAAAAAGCTGCCCAGCTACACCTCAGTGAATTGTGGTCGCGAAGGTTGGTCCCTATTCAGAGCAACAATGTCTCATCTTTTTGAATTTCTGGCAACATGCTTTCGTGTTGATGACAAAACGCAAAGTGAATGACAAATGTGCACCTATTTGAGAAAAGGGAGGGAACTTTTAATTATGAACTGCAAGTCACTTTATACTCTGTCTGAGTACTGCACAATTGATGAGCAGTTGATAGTCTACAGAGGTAAATGTCCAGAACATATCGACAGACAAATATGGATCAAAATTTGTAATGATAAATGACTCACGCACGTGATACATGATAGATGCAATTTCCTACCTTGGCAAAGTCGAAGTTATAGGGTGTGAATCAGAACCTTTCTTGTATGTTCGAAAATTGTCTGAAAGTATCCATGGAACTGGAAAGAATATTAGCGTGGATAACTGAGTCCCATCCATACCGCTGTTTCAAACAAAGCTGACACAGTACAATTTGATAAAGCTGGGCACTCTTCGCAGAAACAAACGAGAGATTTGAGCACAGTTTTTAGCTCCAAGCAAAGAAATTTTTTCCAAGTTTGCATTCGATGAAAATAAGACCGTAGTTTCGTTTGCGCTAAAAAAAATATAAGATTGTATTGGTTTTATCCACTAACCACTACTCTGATGATATGGATCTGGAGTCAGGTAAGCCTTAAATGATTTTGGGTTATAATAACACCAACGGGGGAACTGATACGTCCGATAAATTGTGTCATTCATACACAACATCAAGTGCTACGCCTCGGTGGCCTATGCGGTTTTTCTGCGGTATGTTGGACCATGCTGGCGCAAATGCAATGATTTTACTCTCACTTCAAACAGAAAAACTTCAAGGAATGAGTTTCTGTACGAACTTTTGTACAGCCTTGTTAAAAAGAAGGATCCAAATGCCGAGCATAAGACGGAGTTTGAGGCAAGTTATTGAAGGTGTCCTGAAGGAAGAATCGCACGTTTAGACCAAAACCAGTTTCTCACTCCAACAACCAATAAAATTGGAAAAATATGTTCGTTGCAATTTTTGTAATAGAAACAAAGATTGAAAAGCAAAAGAAAATGTTTTTGCGACTTGGCAGCAGCCTAGAGGTCGCCTTGCTGTATCAAATGCAGTAAATAAAAATTACACATCCGCATATGCATTGCACTTATTCGCTGGTTTGAGAGGAAAATTACATCAATTTGATTTTTTTTTTGAATTTACATTGTTTATAATTTTCTTAAAATAACAATTTCAATTATTTATGTGAATTTACAAAAGTTTTCAATCTTCTTCTTTTCCTTTTTCCGGCGTTGTTATGGTCAGAAGTGTAGGACCATAACCTTCCCACTTAACTGCATTCCTACTGGTCCGCTTGTGGGGTCCACCGGTTTGACCTCAGAAAGTAGCGGCAGGCTTCCCGGTTTGGGATTACTTCATCGCTGAGGCCAATCAAATGCTGGTGTTTTTGCATTTGTTTGCACCAATTGTTTTTCGGCCTGTCTTTTTTTTTGTGACACGGGCATGCTCTAGATTTTTTTTGTTTGATCTTACTTTTACAACACCGGTGATCTCCAGTCGTGTCAACCCACTGATTTGCATGTACACTTGTGGGGCAGTTTAATGGTGGTATATGTGTCCCTAGGCTCACCTTGGTGTTTTCTAAATTGCCTAGATGTGATTTTTGTTTACCTTTGTTTTAGTCGCCTTTTACGACAAGCGAGAGGTATCGCTGCAGGGATATTCTTAACCCGTCCCTGCACGGAGGTTACAAAAGTTTTCAATATAGTTTTAAAATATAGGTGTGGGGACAGAGGGTTAAAGAAGTCCTTATAAATTCAGTGACATTGGGTGGCTATTCAACCGATAAATAAAATATGTGACCAGCTGTGTGGCATAATTTTTTTGGAACAACACTTTAAAATGGTCTTCCAACATGGCACGTCGAATTCAAATGAATAGTCTATATTCTATATAGTCAACAAGTCTATCATTTTTATCGAGGAAAAAATAAAGATCAATCACACCTCCGACATAAAGTGCATATTACCAGTTCACTTATTGTAATTAAAACGTGGTCTTTTAAGGCGCATGTGTGCTTGCTGCTGTCCAACAACGTATGTTTTAACATACTAAGTGACAAAGCATTTAAGCCTAAAATTTGCTTCATCGCTGACGATCTTATTTTTTGAAAAAAATCAGGATTTTCTTGAAACATTTGCAAAGCCCAAAGTTCGAAGCTTCAAAGGATCAAGAGGCTTCAACTATTTCAATCTTGAAAGCGGGTAGGCCAAGATCAGTAAACCAAATCGCGACAATGCGGATTGAAAGATTTCCAATTCCTCTGAATGACTTGCCATCGACTTGTTGCAAATGATTTGAGTCATTTTAGCCTCTGTTTAAAATTACTTACGGCTGCTATATTTACTCTGCGCAGACAACGTATACCAGTGACACGTACTAGCAGAGTTATATTCAATAGGGACTCGAATTTATAGGTAAACCTATATATCTGCTGACACTATTATTACGACTGAAATTTGGAGTGAACGCTCTTAAAATTGCGACCACTGGCTTAGAATGGTAATTTTTAATAATTTCTAATCATTGTTCGTTCGTGATGGTAAAAATATAAGCCTCATGTGGCGTTTTCAGTTGGAGAAGAATAAAAAAGTTTAATCGGACCACTTCGTGTCATATTTTACTGTAGCAATATTGTCTTAATATCATGAGACGGTTTTTGAACTATATCGCAATTATACAGGGTGCCCCACGAGCAGTGTGCCAAAAAGCTAGAGCGTGTAGGTCTAGTTAAGACCAGAAAAAAATCGTATGGGAGGGGGGGGTCTATTTCCCCCCGTTTAGCCAGGAGGGGCAATTTTCTAAAAAATTGACTTAATTTGGAAAAAAAATTATTAAAAATCAACAGTTACATCCACAATGCCACGATATACCTTTTTGTAAAGCCAGAAACCTCTTCTTTGATATTGATTTTAAATGAAGCTGTTCCAAGGAGTAGTTTTTGAGAAATTAATTTTCAAACTCAAAATTTTGAAAAAAAAAAATTTCCAACTATTTTTTTTCAAAATTGTATGTAATTAAGTAGTAATCTTTTTTCAAAAATTTAATGCTCTCATTAGTTTTTAGTTAAAAGCAGAAAACCGGATGCAAAAATGTCTTGTAGTTTTTCAGAAATTAAAAAAAAACCCGAACCATTTTTTTCTAAGAAAAACCTTTTTTTTGGTTTTAACGCGGCTGGACTTGTAGGCAAATTAATGTGTGAAACGTTGACCTCTTTTTTATTATTTTTAAAAAATTCGGAGTTTTGTTATAATACATTTTCAATATGATCCCCATTTTTTAGAAGGCAAAGATTATATCTCCTTCTAATGGCTGCACATAAGTCTATGCTTGACAAATTTTCCTGCAATTTAACTCCAGCGACTTCAATCCGTTCTTTCAGTTGTTCCAAAGATACTTTTCCACTTCGTAAACATAATTTTTCATGAATCCCCACACATAAAAATCTAGAGGAGTTAAATCTGGTGATCTAGGTGGCCATTCCGTGGGGCCCCTTCTTCCGATCCGGTCACTAAAATGATCATTCAGCCAGTTTCTAACCCGTAAGCTCTTGTGTGCTGGTGCTCCATCTTGCTGGTGATTTATTTTGTTTCTTGTTGTGTGGATTGGTGCTATTACAATAATTGCAAATTGTGGAAGTTAGTAACCCCATCTCTGGTAAACTGTGCTTCATCCGTCCAGAATATCCTTGCAAAATAGTTTCGTTCAGTTTCATCTCGAAGCAGTAATGATCGACAAAATTCTGCTCTCAAAAACTTGTCGTTTAAGGTGAGTCCCTGAACTGGCCTAAAATGGTACGGGTGTAAGTTTTCGGTATGAAGCACTCTCCATACTCTAGATTTGGGCACTCCAAGCATAATAGCCATCCTCCTTGTACTAAGGGAGGGATTGCGTCGGACCAAATCCAAAATTCGGGGAGAACCCATCGGCGGCGGGCGGACTCAGACGAAATTCGCAGGTCAGTTTTCAGGCGTTATCAATGAAAAAAAAGAATTAATCCAGGGTTATTCCAATACTGTGTCACAACAACAACAACTGAAAGAACGGATTGAAGTCGCTGGAGTCAAATTGCAGGAAAATTTATCAAGCATAGACTTATGTGCAGCCATTAGAAGGAGATATAATCTTTGCCTTCTAAAAAATGAGGATCATATTGAAACAAAGAGGTCAATGTTTCATACAATAATTTACTTACAAGTCCAGCCGCGTTAAAACCAAAAAAAAAGATTTTTCTTAGAAAAAAATGGTTCGGGTTTTTTTTTAATTTCTCAAAAACTACAAGACATTTTTGCATCCGGTTTTCTGCTTTTAACTAAAAACTAATAAGGGAATTGAATTTTGGAAAAAAAATAGTACTTAATTACATACAATTTTGGAAAAAAGTAGTTCGAAATTTTTTTTTTCCAATTTTTTTTCAAAATTTTGAGTTTGAAAATTAATTTCTCAAAAACTATTCCTTACAACAGCTTCGTTTAAAAACAAGATCAAAGAAGAGGTTTCTGGCTTTACAAAAAAGTATATCACGGCATTGTGGCTGTTACTGTTGATTTTTAATAATTTTTTTTCCAAATTAAGTCAATTTTTTAGAAAATTGCCCCTCCTGGCTAAACGGGGGGAAATAGACCCCCCCCTCCCATACGATTTTTTTCTTGTCTTGGCCAGGGCTACACGCTCTAGCTTTTTGGCACACTGCTCGTGGGGCACCCTGTATATCACAGAGTATCCATTCCTTCATTTTAGTTTCCATAAGATCTCGGAGTCGGGGTTTTGAGTTAAGTTTAATAGTTATTTGGAAAGAGATTCTGCCACTCGATCTTAACACATTTTGGTATATTGTAGAGGTGATTTTTCTCGAGTCAAAATTTGAGGTTCCATTTAAGTATTTACCTAAAGAGGGACGTTACTTAACCCGAGTTAATAATTTTGTTCTTTCCTAATTTGTAGTATTAAATACGTTATATAGTTCGTTACTATAATATTGTAAATATGTTTTGTAATTTCAGTAATATCACAGATCTCAACTGTCTACGAACACGAAAGCACCCGGATATCTCATTCCCCACCGGTGGTACCGTCGTCACGATCGCCAGGATTATTGACGAACGGAATTGAACCCTCGGCCGGCAACAGTTTTAGACCGACTGACAGCAATTTTCATTTCATATTCATAATTTACATTTTCCTATTTAAGTGAACTATCTACTATTATCGTTTGTGGTTATCGTCCGTGCTACTTCTTCTTAAGCATCGCCGTACGACGAGATAATTCCATTCAAGATTTCAGGTTTATATGGTTCATTATATAATTATCTGCTGAATTTTCTACTATACAAGTATGTTGAGTTGGATTTTTACTGTTATCGTATGTGTATCTATGAATATACCATGGGACACATAATCATTTTTTTACCAACTATATGTTTATAAGGATTATAGAAAGGAATGTGTAATAGCAATGGACAAGGACCTCTTACAAAAATTCGAAAATTATAAATGAGACATATAGATACGAGAACGTATGTATATATGGACGTATTTCTCCTTAGTTTGTTTTGACATAAACTACCTCACAATTAGAGTTTTAAAACATCTAAAAATGAGTTTCTCTTTTAAGTGAAAAACAAGAAAATATTAGCCGGAAAAGTCACGTTTTGTTTTTTTTTCTATTTGTATCCTCCGTAGACAGAAATTCACATTGTTTATACTACTAGATCTCGGACAGTAGATTCCAAAAAAAAGTTCCTGGATGTTTTGAGTTCTTTACAATTAATTTAACGTTCGATTTGCAGCAGCCTTCTACTTGGAACATTTAAATGAGCTTTTACGACAACTGATTAAATATTTTCTTATTTTTTGTGGACAAGAGAAATTTATTTTTGAGCCTTTTCATTTTGCTGCAAATAAAATATCATATGTTGTGAACCAAAGAATATTGAACAATACAGATCTAGTAGTTTTAAGGAGAAAATACCGAACGAATTTTTCGACATCAATTTAAGTTGTAATAACCCAACCAAAGTGAACAACGACCCTAGAAGGTCCTCAGCACTTTGTTGATTCAACATTCGAAACAACCCCAGTATCCTGCAGACAAATGACAATAAAATTAAACATAGCACATATGCAGTGTGGGGTATTTATTTAACATGTTTATTAAGCTGGAAGCCTTTACGTGTAAACAATTTTGCTTGCAGGAAAAATGGGCACACGATCCAAACATGCAAATACAATAAATAGAATAAATATTAGATTAAGTTTTTAATATACACATTCATAGTTATATTCGATATCAAATCGTTAAATTGACAATAAGACACTTGTTTGGACTCAAAAGTTAACTGAAAACAAAAACAAAAAAAGAACATTGATTATTTCGTAATATTTTACGACGTTTATCTTCTAAAACCTCCGATAAAATTAAATATGCATATCTTTCATCGAATTTCATTAAGTCTTTTTGGAAAAAAGAAACCGAAATCTTATCAATTACGCGTATACATTTTACTTTTCTTGACATTACACATCAAAACCAAAACAATAAAAAAATATTATACAATAAATATCTAAGAAAAAAAAATTGTGATTAAGTTGTGATTATTTTTATGTTTAATTATTTTCATTATTTTTAAGAAGCGATTACAAGTTTATAAACAATAATGGGATACTGCACTAAATTAATACAATAATAAGAAAATAATGAATACAAAAAATGACAATACTACAGTAAATGATAGGTCACAATATATACTTGTTAAATAAAACGTTGTTATATAAAAAAATAAAAAAAAACATAATTTTGTTAAGTAAATACTGGCAATCAAATTCATATTTTTAAATGATTAACTATTTACAATAATATAATGAAATAAAAGACGGAAAGATTATTATTATCGAAAGGTTCACGTTTTTTTGAACTAAAACAAATAAACAAAAGACATTTAATATAAATAAAAAAAATAAAAACAACATTGAAATACTTCCGTTTATTGAATTTTAAATTAAACATTTTAATGATGAAAATTATTTGTAAAATTTTAGAATGAATGATGTAAGGATAGCAAAAAACAAAAAATTATTTGAGATTTTTTAAAGGATGGATATCTGCAATTTTTTGTAAATATTATATACAGGTGTAAGTGACAATATTTCTCTTAAGCATATCAGTTAATGATAATAACAATATTATAAAGAAATTACAGTTAAGTGAATCAATAAAGAAACGGACAATATACATACAGTGATCATAGGTGTTTATTTTTCTTGGAGATCCAAGTTTAATATCATTTAGAAGTACTAAATGGAGTAGTAAAATAATGATTTAAATGCGATATTATTTGAGGTAAGGTAAAGGTTTTGTGGATTATTTTCAGTTGGCATTACCACAGAGCTTTAGTTACGTGTATGTAACATGAATTTACGCGCCTTTTACCATAATAAGGAAGATTTTATAAAGCACTTAATTTAAATTGCAAAAAATTCTCTTTTACAAAATATCGGCTTATTACCTATAATTTCCAGGCGTGTACTTTACTTTACTACATTGTGGGTAGCAATCAATAACGTCTGATTTATTTTTTTTTTGAGTGTTTTTATTTTTCTTATTCTTATATCTATCCTTCTCCAGACAAGAAATCTAGCTTAACTATCCTAACTAATTAACAAAAACCTTTTATTTTATTTATTTTTTTTTAATTAATTTTTATTTGTAATTTCTTCGATAAACATAGTTTCTTCTTAGACAAGAATGTTTAAAACTAGCTGCACTATCCTCACAACTTTAGGAATCTTACTGGCCCTAGGCGGGCACTCTAAAACAAACAGTATTATTTTAACATATGCCTTTCGACTGCTATATAAAAAACTTACAATTAACATTATTATAATAAACTTAAGCTAAGAAAAACTCTTTTTTTTTTCAAAAAACTTAGCATATGATAACTTTTTTATAACATATATATTGATATTAACACCTAAACCTAACTAAACTTAACTAACTAACTAAAATCTAATTCTCACTTAACTTATATATACGAGGGTGGTCCGATAAGTACTTAGCCTCACCGCCAGATGGCGCCAGTATCGGAAGAGCAACTAACTATCGTGTAGTACATTCTAGTAGTCGATCGGACTCGTAGTTTTGTTTTGACCGCGTGTGGAAGCGGGAGTGTCCGCGGATTTTAGAAAAATGGAAAAAGAGCAATATCGGTCGGTGATTCGATTCTTGTTTTTGGAAGGGAAATCGCGCAGCGAAATCAAAGAGCGTTTGGATGCTGTGTACGGTGACTCTTCTCCTTCGATGGCGAACATCAAAAATTGGTCTAACGAGTTTCAACGTGGTCGCACGTCGGTTTTTGATGAGCCTCGTCCAGGTGCCCCAAAAACGGCTACCACGGAGGATAACTTGCCAAAATCCATGTTCTCGTATTGAAGACCGTCGATTGAAGGTGCGCGAGATAGCTGAGACAGTAGGCATTTCAAAAGATCGCGTGGGTCATATCCTGCATGAAATTTTGGGCATGAGAAAGCTGTCGGCGCGATGGGTGCCGCGTTTGCTCACTCCGGACAACAAGCACAACCGTGAGACCACTTCAGAGCAGTGTTTGACACTGTTTAAGCGCAATCCGAAGGAGTTTCTGTATCGTTTCGTGACAGTCGACGAAACATGGATCCACTGGTACACACCAGAGACCAAGGAACAGTCGAAACTGTGGACTTCACCCGGCGAACGTGCTCCGAAGAAGGCGAAGACTGTCCCATCGGCCGGAAAGGGGATGGCCACCGTTTTCTGGGATTCACAAGGTGTGATCCACGTCGACTACCTGGAGAAGGGCAAAACAGTCACAGGGCTGTAATATGCCAAATTATTGGGCCGAATTGAAGAAAAAACGGCCCCACTTGGCGAAGAAAAAAGTGCTCTTCCAACGTGATAACGCACTAGCTCACAATTCTGCCCTAGCCACGGCCAAATTGGTCGAATTGGGCTACGAACTGCTGCCCCATCCACCGTATTCTCCAGATTTGGATTCTTTTTGTTTCCAAACTTGAAAAAGTCACTCGCCGGGCAGAAATTTCAGTCGAATGAGGAGGTCATCGCCGCCACGGAGGCCTACTTTGCAGACCTCAAGAAAACGTATTTTTCAGACGGGTTAAAGAAGTTGGAGCACCGCTGGGTCAAGTGTATCGAGCTAAAAGGAGACTATATTGAAAAATAAATTGCCATTTCTCCAAAATTTTTGTTTTTCTTTTGTAGGCTAAGTACTTATCGGACCACCCTCGTATATGTATGTATCTTTTTTATTTTTTTTATTTTTGGTTTTTATTCATTTTTGTTTTATCCTACCCTAACCTGCCCTACCCTACCCTAGCCTATGTAAGCCTGCCATTGGTGTTAGGCAAGCCCTGCCTTGAAGAGGCTAAATCTTTTGAAGTGTCCACAGACAAAGTTCCCTCCAGCCACCAAAGCGTTGATGCTGGCGGACTACATCTTCTCGTAAGACTGATCTACGTAAGACCGATCTGCAGAACCTGAGACGCTCGGGCTCACGGAGCGCGTCCGTAGAGGAATCGCCATTCCACGGAACTGCGACCCACCTGGAAGATTAGCGGCACCGCCAATCTATCTCAGATCAGCCCACATCTATCTAAAAGAGGAATGCTTCTGGCGGGATAAAGCCGTTGACACGACCATCGGCCTTCGTAGTGTATTTACTGACTGGGTTGAGACAGCTGGTAGTGGGCTTCGATTTCTGCCAGAAAAACATTCTCAGCGACGAGGCCCATTTTTGCATGAACAGGTAAGTCAAAAAGAATGTCAAACTCGGGACGAGGTCAATCCACATGAGCTCTACCAAGTTGCAATGCATTCGTAAAAAGTCACTACTTGGTGTGAATTCTGCGCCGGCGGTATCACTAGATAATGACGATGGCGTTACATTTACAATCACCGGCATTTGCGGGCATGTTTTTCTCACACAGAGAAAATGTGAACCGACCACCGAGATAGTGTGATTTGACCCCGTTAAAAAATCGAATGAAGCTTCCTTAAGTTGTAGATCTATGACAATAAACCGCGGACGACCGCTACGCTTAAAGTTAACATAATCCATGTCTTCCCTCAAATTCAGACTGATCTATGCGCCAGATACGTCCCATACAATGAAGTCACGGGGCCATTTGGAAGATGCCAAATTCTACACATAATGTTCCTGATAGGCATTCTAAGCAAAACAAAAATAATTACCAGGAAAAACACTAAAAGATAACAATAAAGAAATGTCGTTTATCAAATTCGGTAATGGTTTTAAATGGTGACGTGACTAAGCCGAGCTATATATCATTAACTCATTGTTCAACATACTTACCCGCAGTCAAGCAGTATTCAAAGCTATAACCTCGCATAACGACGGCCGTGGTGCACTACGGGACATAGCCTAATGTTTGAGGGGCACCAGACCCTATAAAACTGCCGACCTAATAGCCAGAAGGGGCTTCTCTAAAAGAAAGATAATTGCGAACCTTTGTATGGTGTTTCCAAATTTAAATTTAACATACCTAACTACGTAGTTTAGAAAAATTACAGAATTTATTGAGGCCTAATAGGTTTTTCGGCGCAATAGCTCTCCAGGATGTTATATATTATCCTTGCTATGATCTTCTGCAGGCTATGCAGTGACAGCTGTTGAACGAATGGATACTAGAGCATCGGACTAAAGTCTCCGATCCAAGTCCTGCGGAAAGGGACCGTCTCCATCATTGGTTAAAAAATTAGTTAAAAAGATCAACGTGATATAAGCACTGCACTGGAAGCTAAGGTTTTCGTAGATTCTTAAACAGTTGCCCGTTGGTAACAGACGTGTCCACCAACTTTCTTCAATGTCGGTGGTAACATTATTGCGTTATTTGATTATTTTCGATATTTTTGTTTGAAATATCCGCAGTGCAGACAACGTGTCTTATCATGGCCGGTTTAAGTTTATATACATCATTGATTCACAATCTCACGTGTATTGAAGAAAAATGAAATGCGAAAAAGGAAAAATGTGGAAAAATACACATTTCATTACCTGCATAGTTGTTATCAAAAAAAAATATTCGACGTGACACAAATTGCTTTCAGTCATGATAAAATAAATGCAAGCCTTGCAGAAACGGCAATATCTCAAGTAAATAGGGGAAACTTAAGTTCAAGTCGAATTAGTTCGGAAATAACATAACAATTACCATTCCTTCAACATACATTCATTGCTTTCATTAAGGTTTTTGCATGTCGCGCTGAAAGAACGATATTGACCACTGAAAAACATTAACAAAAACTTTTTATGTGATTGGAAAATAAATAAAAATTAATGACAAGTAGTGCAATTGAAGTATGAGTAAATCTTGACGAATCCTATGACGAGTGGACGAGTCTAACCGAGAGACTAATAATTAGATGAATTGTGGAAAACAGAGAGCCGCAAAACAAGCTTCTGTTGTGCAAAAATGTGACCCCTGCTCAGTCTGATTCCTTAAGTAGATTTATAAAACACGTTTTCGAAGCAACACATCATATCCATCATAGTTTGTTTTTACTTCCCAATACACGTAAGTACTTTTACTCTAGCGCATAAGGTATTTAAGAATGTGTAGAAAAAAAATTGACCGGTCAACAAGAGTGTTATCATAAATAAGTTTTTATTAGAAACAATCGATTTGTTGCAAAATATAATTCAGCCTTTCACTCTTCTTTCTTACGCCAAGATGCTAAGACAATAAACACTATATCCGATTTTATTGAATTTATAGCATACTTTGGCTAAGTGCTTTATCAGCAAATTGAATGCCACGCAACGCTGTCTATTCATGTAACTTACTCGTGAATTTTTTTGCATCGACAAACTTTTTTTTTAATACCTTGACGGCTGTCTATGGCAAAACTGGTTCAGAGAGTAATTGGAGAAATGTGATGTTATTGTAAGAAGATACATCGAAGAGAAACCTGATGCTGAGTGATGCTGCATTCTCTGTGATTGCAACGACAAATCTCTCTTCAAAGCTTTTGGTTCCATTAACAACTGATGAAGTTGTTTTAATACTCGTAGTTCCAGTGGGTTTTTATTGTTGCTTACATTTCATGTGCATTAAATGCTAAAGTACTATATAAAACATAGTCTTTGAAGTCAATGGGTCTCGGCTAATAGTGCTTAATGGCTTTTTTTTCTGAAAGACGTTTTTTGATTTCATTAAAATGAAATAGATATTATCTGTATTCGATGTATGAGTAGTATCTCAAGTGATCATTATACTATTAAGATCCACATCTTATGCTGTAGTAAAATTTAGTTATGCATTTTAAAGGTTGAAAGATTATGGCCGACACAACCTTAGAGTGATGATTAAAGCTCTAATAAAGGGCTTATAAGTTTCTTGACTCTATCATTTCACACGTTTTTTTTGGGGATTTAGATCATGGCATTTTACAAAAAGCGTTGTAGTGGAAAGGGCATTCAAATATGAACCGTAATACTTAGAATGGATACGACTAAAGAGAAACGCAAGTAGAAACAAAAAAACAAACATAGGAAAATTAAAAAAGTGAACGAAAATGTTATTTGAGCTGATAAATATATATTAAAAATTAAAAATTATTTCGAATAAATGTTGACCACGATTACGTTTCAAGTTTTTCATGCGAGACCAATGTTGATTGATTATCGAGCATTTGGCTGGTATCTCGCTTATAACACGGGCTCCAGTTGGCATAAACGAGTGATTTGACGTATCCCAATGAATATCAAATCGCATGAGGAAATTCACCGGTCCAAAACGAGAGGTTAATATTTTAATTAATCCATCGATTCGCGCGTTGTGGGGCAAGTAGCGCCGTCTTGCTGAAACCACATGTCGGCTCAACTCGTGAATTTTGGTAAAAAAAAAGGTGGAAATCATTGAAAGATAGTAGGCGCCAATTATGATAATGTCGTTCTCACGGCCATCTCTGGAAAAATACGGGCCAATGATTCCGCCGGACCAAAAACCTCACCAAACTGTGAATTTTACTGGATACAATGGTAGCTCTTGTATTGCCTGATGTTGCATACTCATTCAATCAAAGCTTCGTCGTTGAAGATACATATAATAATTTGGCCGCAATTTCAGTTAGGATGATGTTCTGAATTGTCATTGGGCCCCTATTCTCTCAGCAACGCCACAGAAAGAAGTTAACAGGGTTCAAATCGCATGACCTCGGAGGCCAATCAAATGCTCCTCTAACCGAAATATTGCCATCCTCATAGTTCATACGTATGAATAAATTGATTGTTTTGTTTTTTTTTTTTAATTAATTTTTTATATTCATTTCTGACAACTATCTTACGCGCTAGACAAAACTGATTAAACTAGCTTCACTAACTTATAAATACCTTATTGGCCCTATACGGACACTCTAAAATAAAAATTTAAAACCTAACTTAAAATTGGCTTAAACTAGCTTAACTAAAATACAATATACAAAAATATATACATGATATACAGGGTGTCCCACGAGCAGTGTACCAAAAAGCTAAAGCGTGTAGGTCTGGTCAAGACAAGAAAAAAATCGGGTCTATTCCCCCCCTCCGTTTAGTCGGGAGGGGCAATTTTCTAAAAAATTGACTTAATTTGAAAAAAAAATATTAAAAATCAACAGTTACATCCACAATGCCGTGATGTACTTTCTTGTAAAGCGAGAAACCTCTTCTTTCATCTTGTTTTTAAACGAACCTGTTTTAAGAAATAGTTTTTGAGAAATTAATTTTCAAACTCAACATTTTGAAAAAAAAAAATTTCCAACTATTTTTTTTCAAAATTGTATGTAATTAAGTACTAATTTTTTTTCAAAAATTCAATTCTCTTATTAGCTTTTAGTTAAAAACAGAAAACCGGATGTAAAAATGTCTTGTAGTTTTTGAGAAATTAAAAAAAAACCCGAACCATTTTTTTCTTAGAAAAACCTTTTTTTTTGGTTTTAACGCGGCTGGACTTGTAGGCAAATTAATGTATGAAAGATTGACCTCTTTTTTATTATTTTTAAAAAGATCGGAGTTTTATTGTAACAAATTTTCAATATGATCCCCATTTTTTAGAAGGCAAAGATTATATCTCCTTCTAATGGTTGCACATAAGTCTATGCTTGACAAATTTTCCTGCAATTTGACTCCAGCGAATTCAATCCGTTCTTTCAGTTGTTCCAAAGATACTATCGTAAACATAATTCTTCATGAATCCCCACACATAAAAATCTAGAGAAGTTAAATCTGGTGATCTAGGTGGCCATTCCGTGGGGCCCCTTCTTCCGATCCAACGGTCACTAAAATGATCATCCAGCCAGTTTCTAACCCGTAAGCTGTAGTGTGCTGGTGCTCCATTTTGCTGGTAGATTAAATTATCTGCTATGGCCAAAGGAACGTTGTCCATCAAATCGGGCAAAAGGTCTCGTAGGAACTGCAGATATGATTCTCCATTAATAACGGCATTCAAAAACCGGGGCCCGATTACAGTTTATCCAACAATACCAAGCCAAACATTACAGCTAAAGCGGTGTTGTGATTTATTTTGTTTTTTGTTGTGTGGATTGGTGCCACTCCAATGATGCAAATTGTGGAATTTAGTAACCCCATCTCTGGTAAACTGTGCTTCATCCGTCCAGAATATCCTTGCAAAATAGTTTCGTTCAGTTTCATCTCGAAGCAGTAATGATCGACAAAATTCTGCTCTCAAAAACTTGTCGTTTGAGGTGAGTTTATGAACTGGCCTAAAATGGTACGGGTGTAAGTTTTCGGTATGAAGCACTCTCCATACTCTAGATTTGGGCACTCCAAGCATAATAGCTATCCTCCTTGTACTAAGGGAGGGATTACGTCGGACCAAATCCAAAATTCTTTCATCTAAGATTCCTGATCCATCTGTAACTGATCTTTCCTTCTTCGATGCTCTAGCACTCCGTGCTCTCGCAGACATCGGTGGATTCTTGAAAACATGGGACTGGGACACCTCCGATTGGGATATATTTCAGCGTAGAGTCTTTCGGCTTCACGATCTCGACCATTAGCTAAACCGTAGCAGAAGTCAGTTAATTCTTCTCGAGAGTATGAGTTTGACATCGTAATGTGTTGAAGAGTTAACATCCAATTTGGAAATGGTTTTTTATTAAAAATGCGATGCTTTTAATTACATTTGGGTTGCAAATATTTTGTTTTTCAATAAAGAAAAATTGCGGTTTTATTGTCTTAATGTCCTAGCAGGTAGAACCCATCGGCGGCGGGCGGACGCACACGAAATTGGCAGGTCAGTTTTCAGGCTTTATCAATGAAAAAAAAGGACTAATCCAGGGTTATTCCAATACTGTGTCTTTTTATTGTATCCTCATAAAACTCCGATTTTTTTAAAAATAATAAAAAAGAGGTCAATCTTTCATACATTAATTTGCCTACAAGTCCAGCCGCGTTAAAACCAAAAAAAAGGTTTTTCTAAGAAAAAAATGGTTCGGGTTTTTTTTTAATTTCTCAAAAACTACAAGACATTTTTGCATTCGGTTTTCTGTTTTTAACTAAAAACTAATAAGTGAATTGAATTTTTGAAAAAAATAGTACTTAATTACATACAATTCTGAAAAAAAATAGTTCGAAATTTTTTTTCCAGAATTTTGAGTTTGAAAATTAATTTCTCAAAAACTATTCCTTAAAACAACTTCGTTTAAAAACAGGATGAAAGAAGAGGTTTCTGGCTTTACAAAAAAGTTTATCACGGCATTGTGGATGTAACTGTTGATTTTTAATAATTTTTTTTTCCAAATTAAGTCAATTTTTTTAGAAAATTGCCCCTCCCGGCTAAACGAGGGGAATAGATCCCCCTCCCATACGATTTTTTTCTTGTCTTGACCAGACCTAAACGCTTTAGCTTTTTGGCACATTGCTCGTGGGACACCCTGTATATCTTTTTATTTTCTTTTATCTCTTTTAATGTTTTTTTTTATTTTTTATTATTATTTATATTTTTTATTTTATTATTATATACAATATATGTATATATATATATTTTGTTTTTGTTTTTGAAACTTAAAATAACTAAACCCACCCACCACCTTAGCCTACCCTAAACTACAATAACCTATGTAAGCCTGCCATTGGTGTTTGGCGGGCTTTGCCTTGAAGAGGCTGGCCTATTAAAATTTACCACTGACGTAGTCCGCTCCAACCACCAAAAGCGTTGATGCTGTCGGAGGACGTCTTCTCGATCTCGGCGTGAATTCGACTTACTGAACCTTAGGCGCTCGGTGCGACGTCACGGTCGTAGAGGAACCGTCGTTCCACGGAATTGCGGGCTACGTGGAAGATTAGCGGTGCCGCCAATCTATCTTGGATCAGCCCACATTTGTCTAAGTAAAGGAATGCCTCTGTTGGGACAAAGCCGTTAAGACACACCCTCTCGTGGTACAGGTAGTTGTGGAGATCAATCGAATCAGTTTTATCAGAAAGTTATAATTCAGGTAACCCGGGACAAGTCCTGAGACATTGCCTCTCAAGCACCCGAATCATTTCCATTAAGCTGTTTCTCACATTGAACCAGACGGGACATCTATAGGCAAGCATGGGCCTGATTAAAGCCATGTAGCAGATTACCATCACTCTAGAATCAAGTTGGCTGCTATGAAACTGCCATGTTGTCAGAGCAAAAGCGTCCCGGGCCCTTACCAGAGCAGCATCTACATGTTTGTCAAAATATAGATACTGATTTAGCACAATCCCAAGGTATCTGACTACACTTTGTCTCGCCAGTGGACGCCCGTCCGGCCCATAGATAAAGAACCTGCGCCAATGTATTCTAGTGACCCGAGAGGCCCTAGACAAAGGCGTTCTGAATAAAATAAATTCTGATTTCTGGAAGTTGATATTCAACTTCTATCAGATCACTGAAGTGAATGCTGAAAAGTATCGGTGAGTTCACCGTACCCTGTTGCAGTCCAATGTTAATATCAAATGTTTGAGTAGAAGTCACGTTGGCAAGTTTCACAACGAACTTTCTACCTGTTAACATGTCAAAGGTCATACATAAGAGTGGTTTACTTATGCCTAGCCGACTGAGCTTGTAATAGAGACCTTCTAACAATACGAAGGCTTTTTCAAAGTCAATCAGACAGGCACCCGTGCATTGATTCTTGCATTTGTTCCATTGGATATCTGATACGAGTTTCGACGCGGCATGAATAGTATCATGCCCCACTCTGAGACCGAATTGGTTATCCGGGATGATCTTACTGTCCTCAACCCATTTAGATAGGGCTCTATGGACCAACTTCTGGAAAAACTTGCTAATACTTGGAAGGAGACTTATCGACCGGAGATTTGCCGGGTTAGAAGTCTTTTTACCCCTTTTGGGGATTGGTAGCACCACCGCTGTCTTCCAGTGCACTGGATAATATGCATTATTCAGTGCATTGTTGAACAAGATGGTGTTGTACATCTCTACAGCCAGGTATGGGAGGTATCTGAGCACAATAAATAAATTGATTGTTTTAGGGCTTGTGTGAGCAGTAACGCCATTCTCTTGAAACGAGACACCATCCAGATCTACTTCCTTGAATTTTGGAAAAAAATCATTACCGCAACAAGTACGAGCCGAGAATGCCACCAATATCAAATTCGCATCACGCTATGATGTTTTTTTGGAAGGTATTGACTTTTCGGGAATATCGTATGTGTCTTTTAGTTCCCAGATACGACAGTTTCGTTTATTTACGTATGCATCCATCCATTAAATTTGTGTCATCGGAATAGATATAATTTAATGACAAATTGGCGATCCAAATTCATTTTAACAAATCGGCGACACGATAGTCTAGGAGTTCAACTATTGTGTAATTTGGATTATGAAGCCGAAGATCATCAAATTCGTCTTAAAGTGTGAATTGAGGCGCCTGATGGGTATCAAACACGTTAACTCACAGCGGTGTTGTCTCCGACATTATTGAAAAGCAGTTCACCATTGTACGAAATCCGGATTCACTAGGGTGACCGAAAAATGTACGAATTGTAAAATACAAAACGTAACTTTTATACGAAGCCCATTTTCGTTCTTCTTCTTCTTTTCCTTTTTCCGGCGTTGTTATGGTCAGAAGTGTAGGACAATAACCTTCCCACTTAACTGCATTCCTACTGGTCCGCTTGTGGGGTCCGCCGGTTTGACCTCAGAAAGTAGCGGCAGGCTTCCCGGTTTGGGATTACTTCATCGCTGAGGCCAATCAAATGCTGGTGTTTTTGCATTTGTTTGCACCAATTGTTTTTCAGCCTGCCTTTTTTTTTTTTTTTTGTGACACGGGCTCCAGATTTTTTTGTTTGATCTTACTCTTACAACACCGGTGATTTCCAGTCGTGTCAATCCACTGATTTGCATGTACACTTGTGGGGCAGTTTAATGGTGGTATATGTGTCCCTAGGCTCACCTTGGTGTTTTCTAAACTGCCTAGATGTGATTTTTGTTTACCTTTGTTTTAGTCGCCTTTTACGACAAGCGAGAGGTATCGCTGCAGGGATATTCTTAACCCGTCCCTGCACGGAAAGCCCATTTTCGTTATAAGTTTGAATAACAAAAATGCGTTGTTACGTTATAAACAACCCATGACTAAAATGCCGAAGGTTACAATTGACACTATGGCTTTGATTATCCAATTGATTTCGAGTTTTCCTCTCTGTTTCACAACTTTCTTGTGATAGTGAGCGATACTGATTTTCGTAAAATCAAATTGAGAATAGTTTAATTATTTGCAAATCGGGATTAAATATGTGAAGACCTATGTATATATTTATAGATTTGTATACATTATGTATACATTTTTACATATTAGTATTAACCGTTTTTTCGATGACTTAGGATCCTCTCATTTAGAATTATTTGTAAAAGTTTTGTTTTTTCGTGAGACTTAAGTCAGGAAATAAAACATTATCATTAAGTTATGAAATAGGAAATTGTTTAATTAATCAACATTTTACAAAAAATTCCAGTTAATAGCAAAAAAAAATGATTAAGTTGTTTCTGCTTCTTGTTCTTCATCTATCAAATTAGGGTTTTTTGGGGAATTAGAAGTTGGTACATTTTTGTGAAAGTCGTGAAACACAGGTGTTACTAAACTCAAAAGAGAACACAAATTCTTTTTTTTCTCCTCAGATGTCGGGACCAATATTTTGTACTTTTCTTGGAGACTTCTATTTTTTCCTCCTCTAAGAAAGCTTAACATCTTAAACTCTTCGGAGTGGTTTAAATAGTCTTAGTTTAAATAGGCTTAGGGGGATAAGCCATTCTTCTGGTATTGGAGCCATTGCACACTATGCCAAGAAAACTGCTCATTAAAATAATTATTTTTCAAATGTAATAATTATTACAAAAACTGTCTTCAACAAAGCGGCAAAATCAAAGAACTCTTCTTGCTGCATTTCGTGTACCTGGAACTTCCTTTTAAGCCTCTTGTTCGTACTAGCTGTTACCAATCGTGGGGATGGTAAATGGGTGTTTTAAGTTTTTTGTTTTCTTTTCAATTATGGAATGATCCACGTCACATTCCATATGTGTATGACCCGAAACAAGGAACTTGTGATTTATAGTTAAATTGGGGAACTTAACTTGAGCCATTAAAAACATTACTGTTACATGACTGTTTTTATTTTGTCCCCCGCATGTGTCTGAGTAAAATGTCATCTCAGAAACGCAATTAGGCAGATTCTTAGAAGCTATTTCATTTCTAGCAGCTAGAGCTTCAGGCCACATGTAGTGCATTGAATCTCCGGTAGCATTATCGTGAATAGTGAGATTATACGTCCATAACTGCTACCGAAGATCCCACAACTGGTGTTGGCAAGCATTGTTGAAGATTGCGCGCTGTCTTGTGCTGCTAGCTTATCAGCTTTTTCGGCAACAAATGCTGCATTTGCCTGACCCTGGTGGATTTGAAGATCGGTTTCTGCTTCCTGTTTTTCTTCGTGATTAGCAGCAACTTGAATGCGCATGTGAAGGGTGCCGCACTTGTAGCAGGTGTATACTTTCGGCTTTTTTAAAGGCTGGTTTTAATTTATGAAATTCCCTCTCATAAATTGAACGACCAACGAAATTCTCTCGTCCTTCTTTGTATAAGTCATACATAATGCGCAGGTTTGAATAGTAAGGTAAATTTTTTTCCCGTTTGTACATTTTTGCTCAACGGTATGAGCGTGATAAACATAAACGTTTGTTGTTGCGCTCTATTGCAACAAATAGTCCCGTTAGTCAATGGAATGCAAGTAGAGCCCTCCACGACATTGGCTACATTTGAGCGGTAAAGAAACAAAAACCTGCATTGTTGGCAAACAAATATTAAAGCTCGGATGAAGATCGCCAGAGATCACAGAAATTGGACAGCAGATGACTGGAAACGTGTAGTGTGGTCAAACGAATCAAAATTTAGTCGGTTTTAGTCCGACGGTAAACAATGTTGCTGGCGCCGCCCTTAGGAGATCACTCAAAGGCCCCATGTTAAAGAAAAAGTAAAGCACGGTGAGGAAAGTGTCGTGGTGTGGTGTTGATTCACATGATAGCACGTTGGACCGCTTTAAAAAATCAATGAAATAATGAGAAAAGAATATTATTTGCGCATCCAACAGACTTATCTTCCCAATTTTATAGATAGGAACGCCTGTCTTGAAGAGATAGTCATATTTCAACAAGGTAAAGACCCAAAACACACGTCCAAAATAATGAGGGAATGGCTTACCGAACAAAATTTCAAATTAATGCAGTGGCCGGCCCAAAGTTCCAACTCCAATCCGATTGAGAATTTGTCGTCAATCGTGAAAACATGGTTGGGACAATACCGATCAACCCCAACTAACCTGGAAGATCTTTGGCAGCGAGTGCGGTAATGGCAGAGTATTCCAAATGGGCCTGCACACACGGGAGTAATCCAACCGGCTGAAAATTGAGTTTATGGGAGAGGGAGCTGAAGTGTGAAGTATGAAACGGAGTAAAATCTTCAACCGCGTATCGAGTGGTTGAAGAGAGCGCAAAACTAATACATACACAACTCTTTACTTTTCGAGTCGGCAGGTTTTTTGTCTCGTGTTGCGTCTCAATCGTAATTTGCCCTTCAAGCAGTGAACAGTGTATAAACCAAATGGAGAGGAGACGTCTTTTGCGAAATATCTCTGTCAAATGAAATGTCAGAAAGACGAGAAAACACTAACACAATGAAACGAGGTTCACATATACATTTTTTTCAGTTGGATTAATTCATTCCGTGTAAGCTTAGAGCAGAGCATTACACCAGTTTTACTCCTGATAAAATTACTCCCGTGTGTGCAGGCCCAATGAAATTATAGAGAAATTGGTGGAAGTTCTGACAAAACGTGTAGAAAATGTTTTGCGTAATAAGGGGCTATGTGCGAAGTACTGAAAATGAGTTCAATCCCTAAAGTTGCTCTAAGGTGTAAAATTGAGTACATTGAATTTATTTTTGTTTTATTTGTTTTTTTTATACAATTTGCTGTTTTCCATTTTGAATTATAAATCGTTTTGTTTAGAATTGAACATGAATTAAGGATCTACTTTTTTTTTTTTTAATTTTCTCTATTATTTTGATTTGTATGCAATCATAGGTTCACTAAGTACAAACTTGTACTCATTTGTTTTCTTCATTTTATGTATCCATCTATTAAAGGACCCAGTAAAGCGGGTACATCCAGCTAGTAATACTAGACGTAATAATGTGGCATGAAATCTGACTTGGTCAAGGAAATGAATCACGTCACTTGTAAGTGGATTTAACATGATGAATGTCATGAAGCTAATGAGCTGACAGACTATCTCACTTAGTTAGTAACATAGGACGGTCGTAGACAGATAAATGATAACCAAAATGTTGGCTAATCGAAATTTGTGATATCTGTAGCTATGTACTGTACGTAAATTCATCAGACATCGGCTACCATATTCATAGAAAGACTAACATTCAGGCTAGATAGTTTTGGTGTTATGAAGCGATATGAGAAGCATTTGTTGCGAGATCATTATGGAGAAAGATATTTGCACGACTTACTGAATGGTGTATTAACTATTAACACTATGCGCTTGATTTAGCATTATACGGATATCGAAAAGTGGAAAGCAGTATGCCAACCTGAAGGTTGGAACTATACGATATTTTCAGTACATCTTAATAGCGCCCTAAAATATTCGTTTGTCATTATTCTTGACTGTATAAGTAACTGTGTTCCAAAAGGAGGTATCATGATTCGGAAATCGGTGTGCCAGTTTTTTGACGCTGGTGACACGGGCTATCCCTTAACCGAAATTGAACTTCAGGGTATTTTCCCTAAGCGGGAGATATACATAATCTTGTGTCGCATTATATAGTTCATTAGAAAAAGCTTCTCGAAATTCACCGTTGTGGGTTCCATTCATCTATCCGTAACTGACATACACAACACAGGTAATTGAGAGAAGCTTCAGCTTTGGTCGTCCACGGTTCAATTTCTGAGCTTAGGGCGGTAATGTCAGTTAAAGCAGAGCTTTGATAGACAACGTTCTTAACTACAATATTTCAAAGTTATATAATAGAGTGAATTCTTTCTTTTATGACAGTATTCGCTTTGCGCTCATTTATCGCCAGACCCATTTAAGCCGTTACCGTTTCAATGTCCCCCAAGTGTTTCATTGAATGGATTGGTACCCCTTGTGTTAACTAGCGATTGCTGTACGTATTTTAAAAGGCAATGTTAAAAAAGTGCGTTGCTCTGTCTCAGGTCACTCCACAAAGTTACGGGAATCATTGAAAAGGCCTTAAATTCAAAAGAAGTAACAATTGGAGCATTTATGGACATAGAGGGAGCATTTGACAATGCAAATCACTCATCACTAACTAAAGAATGACATGCAAAAAGGGTGGACCCCCTAGTAGTTAGATGGATCAATAATATGCTAAAAGATAGACGCATAACAGCCAAGTTAGGTACCTCAGAACTAGTTATCAAAACTATTAGAGTTTGCCCGCAAGGGGGTGTTCTATCCCCGCTTCTGTGGTCAATTCTGGTAGATGAACTTCTCGTGGAACTTAACAACAAAGGCTTTACTGCCATTGGATATGCAGATGACATCACCATATTCATAAAAGGCAAACAAGAAGACATTCTAGGGAATCTTATGCAAAACGCCCTAAAAATAACATGGAACTGGTGCGATAAAGAACAACTCTCTATCAATCCCAGCAAAACCCAAATAATTAGGTTTACCAGGAAAAGATCAATTGATCTACCAAACCTTAAAATAAAAGACACCTGCATCCCAATAAAGAAAGAGGTAAAATTCCTAGGAATAACACTGGATCATAAACTCTCATGGAATGCACACCTAGATAACATATACTCAAAGGCTGTAAAGGCCTTATGGTCCCTAAAACAGCTGGTGGGCAAAACGTGGGGACTCAACCCAAAAATGAGTATATGGATATACAATCAGATGATCAAACCAACCATACTATACGGCGCGGCGCACAAAAAGGAACAATACGCAAACTCAACAAAATACAAAGACTAGCATGTAGCATGTGTAGCATGTATAACTGGAGCAATGAAAACCACTCCAACCGCTGGAATGGAGGCAATCCTAAACATTCCGCAGTTACACACTGCCGTTCAGGCAAAGACAAAGAACTTATAACTACAAAAAAGGGAACCTGACTGGACATCTAGAGATTCTAGAAAAGGTCGACAACGTCTGGGAACTAACTCGTGTAAGTGACCTAATGTCCCCTCAGCTGAACTTTAAAACACACTTTGAAATACTCATTCCAAACAGGGAGGAATGGAAAAACAATCCCCCTTGGTTGAAGGATGGTGCCCAAAAGTGGTTTACAGATGGGTCTAAATCCGGATATAAAGTAGGGGCTGGTGTGATAGGACCTAAATGTAGCCTTCACATCCCTCTCTGCGGTGAGTCAACAATCTTTCAGGCTGAACTGTATGCAATAAATGCGGCGGTACACTACATTAGTGAACAAAAGCCCAATAGATTAAAGATATCCATATTCTCGGACAGCCAAGCGGTTCTCAAAGCTCTAAGAAGCTATACATTTAACTCTAGAGCTGTCTGGGAATGTCACCGACGTTTAAATAAACTGGCTATAAACAACAAAGTAAAGTTGATTTGGGTGCCAGGTCATGAAAACCATAAAGGCAACGAAAAGGCGGACATACAAGCCAAAAAAGGCGCCCAGATGCCTTTTACTGGACCCTTCCCCCTTTATGGATTTGACAACACAGACACAAATAAAACTTTAAACAAATGGGTCATCAAACAAAAGAACCAATTCTGGAACAAACAAGAGGGCTTAAAACACTCTAAAATCTTTATGGAACAGAATCACAATCCAAAACGTGCAAAAGAGGCACTAGAACTAAATAAAGCCGAACTAAAACTGCTATGTGAAGCTCTAACAGGGCACGGCACTTACAATCACCACCTATTCAAAATGGGTCTCAGCAGCACTGAGTCTTGCAGACGATGTGGGCAGGATAAAGAGACAATGGAACATATACTCACAAAATGCCCAGAACTCACTGAAGACCGACTCGAAATGTCAACAAAGACACAACTAACAGGGAAGGACTTCCAGGATATCCCATCTAGGAAAGTTGTTAAATTCATGAAAGCAACACTAAAATCCTAGATCAAAGAAGGGGGTACAATAGATCTTTATGGTCGCAGTGCAAGTGTCCTGTAATGACACACCCCATACTCTTCAATTCAATTCAATTCTGTCTCAGGTCATTTCTGGCATTGAAAGCATAGATTAGATCACTGCCAACCTATACGTACCATCAAGAGTTCTTCATAATTACTTTGCACAAACTGACGGATTTGGTAGCGATGTCAAAGGTAGTCATGTCACGGTATAGGTCGCTTTTAAACATGTGTCGATCTGGAATTAATTTTTCAAGCGTCTGCCGTATCACAAGCCTGAAACTACGCTGATATAGACCAATCATCTCCTTTGATCTCCTTTTTATGGAAATCTGTATACAATATTAAAGAGTCAAGCTAATGCTGTATAATGACCCCAATATTTCACTACTACTTTCTCACACCTTTCGGGCAGTGTACGAATCCCGCGTCGAAAAATTGTACATATTTTGAAACGATCAACGAATCGATCCAATTTGTGACTTCTTCATGAGATCGGAAGTGTTGGTCAGCCAGGCCATGCGCCATTGATCAAAACAGGTGATAGTCTGAGGCAGAATTATCTGAAGAATAAGGCGGGTGGGGGAGGACTTCCCATTTTAACATTTCCAAGTACGTTTTGACCTATTTTGCAACGTGGGGTCAAGCGTTGTCGTACTGCAAAATCACTTTATCGTGCCTGTCGCTATAATGCGGCCATTTGTCATCTAATGCTGTGCTCAAACGGATTCATAGCAAGCACCCGTGATTATTTCACTTGGTTTTAACACCTCATGGTACACGACGCCGAGCTGATCCCACCAAACGCAGAGCATGATCTTGGAGCCGTTAGTATTCGGTCTGGCCGTCGACGTGTAAGCATGGCCGGGATATCCCCATGATTTGTTGCGTTTAGGGTTATCGTAATGAACCCATTTTTCGTCCCCGGTCACAATGCGATGCAGAAATCCCTTTCATTTTTGCCTCTGAAGTAACTGTCCACATACACACAAACGCCGTTCAACGCCTCTTAGTTTCAACTTATACGGGACCCAAGTTCCTTCTTTCTGAATCATGCCCATGGCCTTGAGACGTTTTGAAATGGCTTGCTGTGTCACTCTCGTGCCAATTCTTCTTGAGTTTGACGCGAGTCTTCAGTCAGCAATGTCTCCAATTCTGCATCTTCGAAAACGTTCTCTCCACCACTATGCTGCTCTTCGCCGTTAAAGTTCTTGAAGCGTCACGACACGTTGTTTCACTAATAGCGTCCTCACCATAAGTATCTGAGAGCATTCGATGAGAGTCAGCCGCTGTTTTCTTCGTATTGAAACAAAACAGTCACATCTCCCGCAAATGTGCAGAATTTGGCTCGTAAACTGACATTTTCAATCGAGAACAATTTTATGATGCAGACACAAATCGACTAATGTTTGAATAGTGTTTTGTTGACCGAGGTCCAAGCCAACTGCCTGACGTCTGCGATCTGTTTTTTTCGACCGCTACTTACCGTTATCGCCACATATCGGCAAACGGCGGAAGCGAAGTTGTGAACCTTATATTGTACATAGATTTGTCTTAGTTTCAATTTCAAGCTTTGTTAAATAATAATTTTCTCTAATTTATTTGACAGCAGAAAATAGATAAGTGAATGCTGTATTTTATTCCTCATAGTCTTGACTACATACATACGCCTGCATGGAGGGTAATCTCAGACTAACCATTACGAATAAGTCATTTATCCAATCAATCAATTGCTACTTGATGATAAGTAATGTCAGGGCAAAGGCTATTTCTTAATAGGTGGAAAATAGCGAATAGATGCAAAACCGGTTTAAGAAGACTTTTATTTTTTAAACAAATATACTCATAAAAGGTTGTAAAAAGATATGCTCGCACTGCAGCCTTTACTCTTTGATTTACACAAATGACCCAATCAGCAGAGGCATTTGCTAGAAAACCTTGAATGTGATAATTAAAAACCAATTATGCTAGCAACACGCGAAAAGTCAATGCAAGCCATCCTCTTACATAAGTATGTACAGAAAAAAAACGTTTTGCACTTGTTCGTTTGGTGATAAGAAAGCACTTATGATTGACCAGAACAGATGGATATCGTTTGATCGTTGCAAGACACCGCTAATTTTATGATTCATTACTGCTTGATACTAACTAGGCTACTTAATCACTTTATTAAATTACGAATCCGTCGAATACTATTTTATTTATTTTTTTTTTCATTGCTTTTCGTTTCGATGATAACGATAACTCACGCTTACGCGTTCAACTCGAGCACTCTAATCGATATTACATACTCGTATACCAATGTTCGCCTATAGGTAATATGAACTTTAGTAAAAGATGTATGTACAATGGTATGTATCGGTAAGATTACTATACTCAAGTACATTTCATTTCATTTAATTATTCGTTTGCGCGAACGACAATTGATTATTTGCTAAGAATTCGCTCAAACGCTCGTAGTTCATCGGTGCCCGTCGTGCAAAAACATTGGTAAGGCTTTTTGACTTAAATTCGTTATTGAAATCCGAATACAAGCGTTTAGTAGGAGAGAAAATCTTAGGCACGTTTTTGCGTGTTGTATTGGCATGAGTCTTTTGTGTTGATAACAAATGGGTTTAGTTCGCGTGAATCTTTAAAGAATGGGTACTAATCTTAATTGACGCATTGTGTGGTGAATTGTCATCGTACGTTGGTGGACCTATGATCCGGTAGAATTGGCTTAAACTAAACCTAGTGATAGTGGTTATTGTGAACAAATTAGGTTTTTCTTCCTCAATCAGTAAGTGTTATGACTGAATTATTATTAACGACATAATCAGGAAAAACCATTTTAGCATCATGCTGAAATCGAAGAGGGAAATTCCTCTATTATGAATGACTGTCCGAAATGTACTTTGATCTAGTGAAATGTTGAACAAAGAAAATATTTAAGATAGTGCATTGTCATAAGTATTTTAAGACCGATCTGAGTCTCATGTGCTAAATTTGGAAGGCGTCTCTTAAATTTAACTTGTGAATTAGTCTTGGAAAAAAGCGTTAAAATTCTTTCCTATCGGCACAGGTATTGACTTTGGTGGCAAGAGGTCATAGCCTTATAAAGTGAATTTTTAACAATTTGATCTGTAGAACCATCTTAGCACTACATATTTTTATATTTCTTTAATCGCTTGATTATTTCGGTAGAAAGTAATTATGCATTTGATAAGAGCGCTATAAAGTAGCGTCCCCGACAACTAAGATCAGGGGTAGATGCTAAATTTATAATATATTCATTCGAAGATTCTTACTCTCTTCTCCAGCACTCCCACTCAGAGCTTTTAGAACGTAAGGATTCCCAAAGTGTTATCATCCTCTTATCAAATTCAATGCACCTATGCATGCGAAATTAAATTCAATAAAAGCGAAAATACAATTTTCAGTTGCGTATTGGAAGAAACGCAATAAACCAAGAATGTCATAACAACAAAAATATATTACAAGCTTTCGTTCGTCAATTCAATGTTTTAAAGTCCAACGATAACTCGCCATGATAACTCAAGTAATCCATTTGAATGTCCTTATCAAAAGACAAAATGACTAACTGGCACTTTGCACACCCTTTGAAATTGCTTTATTAGAAAACAAAAGCGAGTGTTTGACTTTACAATAATCTAGCCATGTTCGCTGATAAAGCACTAAGTAGTTATCAAGGCATTTTCGTGTACACAAACTCAATAGCCATGCTATTGAGAGTTGGCCCTTTCGGGGATAGCAACAGGTAGCTATGATTGAAGATTCAACCACAGAGTTCAAGGGCTCATGCGTATTACTACTAACATAATTGTTTGTTTGGATTCTAATATTTAAATTGCGTCGAAGGTAAATTTAATATTTTTTATTTCTTACAGACGCCAAATAGAAAAGTCAGATAGAAAAAAAAAAAGAAATGCTGCCAACAACGGACATGTTTGTATCAGGGATTCCAACAGCCCAAACACATACAGCTGTATACAACGCGACCACAATATCTATAAATGGTAAAGAGCACCAATCGCCAATGGTGCAGTTAAACACTGCGAGAAAGAATTCCTTTCTGAATTCGAATCCAAATGTAATGAACACACAGGAAAAACCAAGTTTGCCACCTACTTTTGAGGAGAAGAACGCATACGACGAGCCATTTTCGAATTTACAACCACGACAGCCAGTCGACATAGAATTTAAAAATTTATCACTTTCTGTTAACTTGGGATTTAAAAAGGGTAAGTCACTAGTAAATAAGAAAATTACTATATTGTGTAAGCGATTAGCAAAAGTCGGGTAAAAATGCGAAGTCATTGACCTGATCAGTCCACGTGTTGAGCGGACTAATTAGTTTTATCAGTAAGCTTCCCGCGAATTAGTGTATTTGTAAAAATTCTGATAATTTGATTTCGTATTAGCAGAATACACTTTGTTTATAAAGTTCAATTATTTTCTATATGATGGTTTAGGGTCTCGTGTTGATGAGCACATACTTTGATTGCCCCCCGCCCCCAATTTAGGAGAACAAAACCTTTCGGCTTATATAATTTTTATATTTTAAATATTTTTGATTCTACAATATTTCTGCGCAAAATAAAGGGTATTTTAAAAGGGTCGCTGTAAATGCGTTTGCTTACAGCGGTCATGTTAATAAAGTAACGTCTGTCAAGTTTATTGTGAATTGTTTAGTAGTGTATCAGCATGGAGGGACTATAAAGTTAAATAAAATGCATAAATCATTAACTTTTATTTTCAAAATTAGAACCACTTTCGACAAAGATTTCATTCAATACTCGATTTTTTTTCATCATCACAACCATCCTGCTCAGTTGAATTTTGGTGAGCAACTGGTTCGATAAATAATCAGCCAACACCTGTACGTCATCTAAACGCAAGGTCGACTGAAACCATGACAGTCGTGCAAAGGTACGCTTACAAAAACCTTAGTTTTCTACGACCTCAACTTGGCGAATTTTCTATCGGTACCTGAGTGGTCTGATAAGTACTTAGAAAAACAAAAATTTTGGAGAAATGGCGATTTATTTTTCAATATAATCTCCTTTTGGCTCGATACATTTGACCCAGCGATGCTCCAACTTCTTTAGCCCGTTTGAAAAATACGTTTTCTCGAGGTCTACAAAGTAGGCCTCCGTGGCGGCGATGACCTCCTCATTCGACTGAAATTTCTGCCTGGCGAGTGACTTTTTCAAGTTTGGAAACAACAAGAAGTCGCACCGGGCCAAATCTGGAGAATATGGTGGATGGGGCAGCAGTTCATAGTCCAATTCGACCAATTTGGCCGTGGCGAGGGCGGAGGTGTGAGCCGGTACGTTATCATGGTGGAAGAGCACTTTTTTCTTCGCCAAGTGGGGCCGTTTTTTCTTCAATTCGTTGTCGAATCGGCCTCAGCGTCAAACACTGCTCTGAAGTGGTCTCACGGTTACGCTTGTTGTCCGGAGTGAGCAAACGCGGCACCCATCGCGCCGATAGCTTTCTCATGCCCAAAATTTCATGCAGGATATGACCCACGCGATCTTTTGAAATGCATACTGTCTCAGCTATCGCGCGCACCTTCAATCGGCGGTGTGCCAATACGAGATCGTGGATTTTTGTCACGTTATCCTCCGTGGTAGCCGTTTTCAGGGCATCTGGACGTGACTCATCAAAAACCGACGTGCGACCACGTTGAAACTCGTTATACCAATTTTTGATGGTCGCCATCGAAGGAGAAGAGTCACCGTACACAGCATCCAAACGCTCTTTGATTGCGCGATTTCCCTTTCAAAAACAAGAATCGAATCACCGACCGATATTGCTCTTTTTCCATTTTTCTAAAATCCGCGGACCCTCCTGCTTCCACACGCGGTCAAAACAAAACTACGAGTCCGATCCGGCTGAAATGTCGACGGTAGCCGTACTACAATGTACTACTCGATAGTAAGTTATTTTTGCGATACTGGCACCATCTGGCGGTGAGGCTAAGTACTTATCTTAAGCAACCTAAATGCCCTACTGCCTAACCATTTGCTCGTGTACTGACTTTTGATCTATGTTAATAATTTCCACTTCCAACATTTTTTAGTGACATCGGTTTGCTCTGCAACTGGATCCGAGAAAAGTTGATGGTCAGCTAAAATTTCGCGTACTTCTATACTTATCGAGCATTGTGTTAATTCTGTTTTAAATCTAAGAAGCTCTGATCGAAGGTCAGTTCATATGGGATCATCTAAACCTCATATGGTATAAGACCGAAATGCCATTCCTCTCCTGGAGACAGGTTCTAGACTCTGTTTCTTTTAAGGGCACTGCGACCAGAAAGATGTATTGTGTTATGTAAGCCAATTTGGCAAGGATGTTCTAAACTTTCCCAATATGGACTTCTCACTAGAGGTAGCTTTCTTATAAGGCATGACTTATTTTAAGAAAGTTGGTAGTTAAGTTAAGAAAGGTGGTAGAGTACAACGCACTTGTAAAGTACAACGCACTTCAAGTCAGAGTCAGAGTTAGTCTTCGCTCTGTCTCGGTGGAAAGGTTCGATTTTCTAGCCGACCACAGTATCCCAATAGGAGACAAGTATTTTGGTATCACCTCTGTAGAGTATAAATAAAGTTTTCGACAGAGTTGAATGGTTTTCTTCTATTGTTGAATACCTTGAGCTATAGCTCAAAAAAAGAAGTTGAGTTTATATTTAGAAATACCATAGCAAGATTTAACACCTAATCAGAGGGGTGGTAGTGGTGCAATGGTAATCATCACCGACTGTTAAGCGGAAGGTCTGTAGTTCAAGTCTGACCATAGCCAAGAAAAATTCCTATACGGAAAAAACCCATGCAACAACACCAGTTGTGAATGAGAGATGATCAAAAAATGCTGACGAAGGCATAACACTCGCAGTATAAGATCACTTCAAAATTCATACTCTGCGTGTGCATTTCCAATATAACATCTTAATGGCATGGAATTAAGTTACTGTAAAACTACAATCAACGCGACAAATTCAGTCGAATCTCTCGAATCCCAAGACAACCACCCCCGGAGAGTAGTGAAAGAACATCTTCGACACAAACCATCTGCACCCCGTCCAGGTTGTGTGACAAACATCAAAAGAGCGTAACTCTTGAACCTGCACGAATTATAAAAAAAAAAAAAAAAGAGGAGCTCTATCTGGCAAAAAGAATTGGTAATTTCGCTGCCACTGAGGTCTTTGTGTCCAGAAATCTACCAAATTGTTATCTTATTTTTCTTTGTTAGGTACTATACAGCCTCATGGCAGTGCCCTTGAGTGCAGGAAATAGTCCCAAAACTTTAGAACATTTTTGGTAAATAAATACTTTGTAGTTTTGGCCAAAGATCAGACCTAACTCCTGATCCTTGACGGTTTTAAGGGGATTATCATTTCCTCATGTTAACCGGCTTAGGTTTTATCAAAGTTTTACGTTTGCTGTAGGGTAGGGGCCGGGTTTTACTCTGATACCCTCCACAAACAGGAATCATTCAGACTCCCTGATCTGTGCAGCGTCTTTCAAGCAGAAATCCTGGCAATAGAGAAAGCAGCCAAACACCTACAGGTAACCGATATCCCACCATCGGATATCACTATCTTCGTAGACAGCCAGGCTGCACTGAAGTCAATAGAATAACGAGATCAAAGGCTGTCATGAAGTGTCGCGACTCACTGAAGTCCATCAGACACCACAAAGTCAAAATTTTGCTGGGTCCCGGGCCACAGCTCAATCACAGGGAACGAAAGAGCAGACGAATAGGCCAGGCAAGGGTCTGAACTGGACATCGATCAGCGCATTATACCGGATCATAAATGACACAATCATCAAAGAAGCCAACTCGTCTTGGCTTACAAAAAACGACAGCTACACGACACGATCATCGTGGCCAGAGCTCAATATCGGAAAAACAAAGAAGCTCTTGGCGCTGGACCGTAACTCGATCCGTATGCTCGTCGGAGTGATCACAGGAGCAACTGTCCCATTGGAGTAATGCTCCGGAAATGGGACTCGGGATACAGCGATCTCTGCCGGAGCTGCGGCGATGAGGAAGAAACTGAGACGATCCAACATCTGCTTTGCCACTGCCCAGCTCTCCAGAATCGACGCCTAGCGTCGCTAGGCCAAAGATTCTTTAGAGAGATTGCGGATGTGGCTAATGCAGATATATTAGATCTTCTAAAATTCATAAAGACCACGGGGTGGTTTCAGCCACCACGTGATAGGACAGGTTAATTATATGTGTACCCCCACAAATGAAGGGAATCACAATGGGCCTTTTGGCCTCCGAGTGGAAGTGATGCTTAACCATCACACTCCCCTTCTTTAACCTAACCTAACCTAACCTTGCTATCGATACCCTATATCGTGATTGCCATTTGGAGAATGAACATAGGACTTGGTAGATGTGCTTTTCGATATACTCATAAGTTTACTTATGTCTCTTAAGTTTAAATTTGCTAAATGTCAAAGGTCTGAGGTGGTACACAGATCGCTCCAAGAAGGATTCCGGCATTGGCGCTGGCATCTTTGGACCAAATCGGAAGATAGCGAAGGCCCTGTAAACGAGCCCTAGTGTCTTCCAAGCTGAATTATATGCCGCGCGTCAACCTAAACCTAGAGACTGGCATAAGAAGTATACATATATGTACATATATACTCTCATGAGAGAGTAGGGCTCAACCGTTGGTCTCGTATGTATAGTACGAACTTAAAATCCGTCAAGGAATGCCACGATGCCTTGCAAGATCTAGGCAAAAGAAATAAGGTCAAACTCTGGTGGGATCCAGGTTATAAGGGCAATAAAGGCAACAAAATCGCCGACCAACTCGCTAGGAAATGTTCCAGCGAAAGATACATAGGTATCGAACCTGTCTGCGGAATTTCTAAGTCAAAGATTAATTTTCTCTTACACAATTGGGAAAAATAGCAACATCTGCGTTTTTGGAACGACGTTAAAGAACTCCGACAATTGAAGAGATTCAAACGGGCCCTGAACAAACACTCTATCAATATTCTCAAATATAATAGAGTCGATATTAGAAGACCGGTCGAGATACTGTAGTCCGAAATATCATCTTAACAAAATTAATCTCTCGTCTGAAACCGAGTGTCACGAGAGCACATACTATGCGAGTGTGCTGCCCTCTGCCATCTTAGGAAGCTTATCCTCTTCAGAGAAATCATGACTCCTGTGGAGATCAGCTCAGATCCTACTCAGCTTTATTAAGAAAGTAAAGGAACTCCTCGTCTGGCAGTAGCAGAGACAATAGACCTACTCAGGTCGCAGTGCTCTATGCTATCTGTTAGCACTAGATCCCAATTAAAAAAAAAAGTTTTAACGAAAAGTAAAGTTCACCATAATGAACAGGGGTGAATTGATTAAACTGTTAAAGTGCTTACCTTCGTTCGTCGGTTTGATCGTTCTTCGTTTTCTATTTGATCTTTCAAAATTCCGCCGAATGTCTTATTCATTAACACCTTCTATAAGCCCGTTTAAGCTAACGAAAATATAGCTAAACCGAGCATAATCCTATTAAAGTCATGCCATACGATTTGCATTTAATGAAACACCCCAGTAAGCCCTTGCATAAGCCTACGTAAGTTCAATCAGTGCTTCTTAGGCAGAATAGATGGCACCTCTTTTACTTATGTGCTCGATCTTTTGCAGAAGAGGGCTTAGGGCTTCTATCTCCAGGCTTTACTGACAGGGCTAAAAAGAAATCATATCATTTGCCACTTTACAGGAACTTAAAGATGTCAACAATAAACAATGTAGCTATATAAAAGGTTATGATGTCTTAAGTATAAAAGACACTTAGTGTATTGACAATTCATATGACGCGTATTGACAATTCATATAAATCTACATAATTAACCGTTCAATGTTAGGCTTGAATGAAAATTGAACAAACACCTGGGTATTTGTCCTCGCTAAGGCCAGTCCAAAGTATTTATTTGCTCCATAGCAGATTAACGTAACACTTAATCTATGTGAACGCGTAAATTACAATACTTTAAATCATATGTGACCCCCATATATTCAGTTCGCCATAAGACGTCATCGCACAGTACTCAAGCTAACAAAGCAGCAAACAGATTCAAAGTCCAAAAAACTCCGTTTGCGGGTATTGCTTACGTCTTTATTGCTCTTGCTAATACAATAAGTAAATATAGTTATTTGGTCAGCGCATCATTTACACGTTCACACTAACGATCTTTTTGTTTTCAAATTGAATTCCTTTGACATTATGAACTGCGGAGGCAATTAAAATGGCTTTTTCCAATCAAGTGGGAGATGCATAATACAATAGTTGCAATCACAGATAAACCCGTCGTTCGGACAAAGATTAGGGTTACATTGCTGATGTAACTTCATGGAATCAAATTGTTGACTTTGCACCCAGAGTCATATCCATAACTTGATTTCAAACATACATTTTCGATATAAAGTCCAAATTTTTTGATAGCAGTTATCGGTGAAAGCATTTGGTTGCTAGTGATCGATTGTGATCTCGAGGTCACGAAACTTATCACTTAACGAAGGAACAATTTAAAATGATAAACAACAATGTCAGTTGAGAGTGATAAACTTTTTTTGTGTGAAAAAATATTAACAAGCATATTCTATTTTGAGTTTGCTGGTTTATGGCATTTGAAATGTCCCAATCAATCAAATAAATACAAGTTTTCAAATTCTCGACGCGACTGAACAATTTTCCAAAGTATTGCACTACGAAACTTTTTTCCTAAATATTCCGATCGGAAATTTAAATGTCCTTGCATGTATTCGAGTGAAAACATCATATATTTGGAGGCATATCCTGCCGCCCACAAACCATATTACATATGCGCGCGTAGCCCAAACTCATAAGCAGCCTTTTCCTACATAGACCACAACTCATGTACTTCATGATTTTGGTTTTGACTCAGTCGGGTTAGTTTTGGCACTCATGAAGGTAGTCTAGCAAGCGCCAAAATATTTATGTTACGAAATGGGCGACCTATAAATCTGATGCTGTATCCATTTTGTGTCGTTTTTTTTCAATAAATGTGAAAACGCGAAAAATCGTCGAGTGTGATCGTCATGAAAGCACTGTTTCGGAAGGAAGAAGTTAGTGTCCAAGCTAGCATTGACGGCCAGGAAGGAATTGCAAAACTCTTAACTGGGAGCTGACCCTCAACAATTGGACGAGAAGCAGTCAGATTTTGCCAATAGGAAAGGAATTGTGTTCCATCAGAGCAACGAAAGTTACTTGCTAGAAATACCCCGAGCTTGGTTTTTATTTGGCCGAAAATTGTTCTAAAGTAAAAAAGCTAGGGTATTTGATCTATTCTGTAGCCATTTTCCGAAATAGGATGTGTCACTTATCCCATACCACTGGTATGCACGATTCACAGACCCTACCCAGGCACCTGCACTTTTCTGCCATTCTCCCTGTGGGACTGCCGCTAGGTATTACTTCACGGGGCTGGCAAGCAATTTATGCTTCTCCTGTGCTTGTAAGTTTCCTCCTGCTTTTACTGCTCTTACTGTTGCTTTTCTTGCAGCTTCTACACTCCTCAGCTCTGTTTGCACATTCTTGGTTAGTGGGTAGGCAGTATTCCTCCCACTCTACCATTCGCTGAATTATATTTTCTGGTCTTGGTTTGGATAGTCTGGAAGAAGAGGTGTCCGAATCGTGTCCGAATCGATATATGTATTTACGATAGCCACTGTGACCAGAGAGAAAATGCGTGAGATTGTAGTTGCAGTTTTCCTGTGTTTGATTTAACCATATATCGATTGATGGAATCAGGGTCCATTCTCCCTTTGTGGTGTTATTCCACCGGATTTGCCATTGAGCGTGACATTTCTTCCTCCTTGACTTTCATTACCTCCCTGGCTTTGGCTGGTCCTGACAGTTTTCATCTCTTCGGCGAGAATGTCAATGGGGCATCCTAGCAATGACAAATGCGGCTTCGTCCGAAATCGTCCGGTAGCCGCTTATTGTCCTCAGGGCACAGAGCCGGTATTTAGGTTAGGTTAGGTTAAGTCCAGCTGGGACAGAGCCGGTATACTGATGATAGTTTTCGGCTTAAGCGCTTTTGCCCAGACTGGTACAGCATACAGCAAGACTGAGCTCACCACTCTACTCAGCAGAATCCTCTTTGTATGTCCCAGCCCACCAACGTTTGGCAGTATATTGGAGAGTGCAGTGTAGATGCCTTTTTGCTCACATAGTCTGAGTGTGATTTGAACCGTATTCTGTTGTCAAGCACCACTCCTAGGTATTTAACCGCTTCCTTGGACCGGATATTCTGAGTGCCGACTCGAATATCGGTGTATTCTAAGGTTTTCCTTCTTGTTATAAGGACGGTCTCCGTCTTATGGTCTTTCAAGCCACTGCTTTATTACGCGACTGCAGCGTTTATGGCTGACTCAACTTCGCGCGTATGCTTTGCAATAACCACGATAGCTATGTCATCTGCAAATCTGATGATGTTAGTTCCTTGGGGGAACCTTAGTCGCAAAACTCCATACATACATACATTAGGTTCAAAAGAAGGGGGCCCAGCACCGATCCTTGAGGAACCCCGCTGGAGATGTCATAATATTTGGTCCCTTCTTCCGTGATATACCTCAGTTTTCTACTTCAGGTAATGGGACCCTATTCTTAGCAGGTAGTAAGGTGTACCTTACTAGCGACCTTCTTATCAGGTCCAGTCGGCAGTATTAACGCGTTTTTGACGTCTAGTGTCACCACTGCACAATATTTCGTTGACCCTCACCTCCACGAGTGTTCTACCAATCTTTTAGATGCAATATCAAATACTTTTAGAATTGCATCGACAGTAGATCGTGCTTTTCTGAATCCACAGTGGTGGTTTGAGAGGGCTCCCTTCACGTCTGCTACAGTCAATAGCCTATCGTATATTACCTGCTCCAGAATCTTTCCTATCTCCGATGGACGATGTCTCTCCGGATGTTTCCTTTGGGTGCTGCAACTTCCATGGTTTTGGAAACCCTCCTTCATCTGCTATGAATATTTCAGGTCTTATTTGGACAGCATCCTTCAATGCGTTATTCGGAATTCCGTCGAGTTCAGGAGCCTTTGTATCTCCTACTCTATCGAGGGCTCTTTGCAGTTCGTTCAGGATGATGGCTGGCCATGGTATCTCGCCTTTTGGGAGACAAATGCTCTACATTGTTGGGCATGTAATTAGTGGGGATCTGCACCCTCCCATGCTTCATGGGTTGATATCAGCTTCGTCGCAAATACGTTTAAAGCATCTTGCCCTGCTCCCTTTAATTCTCCTGGCAAGATCCCCCTCATCTGTTTAAAGTGTGTTGATGGAAACCAACTCTTCCTCTTGGTCTCTGGACCTATGATCGAGCCTGCAAGCACTTTGCTCTGAGTGTTTTTACTTCGTCATTCCACCAGCATGTGGCGTTTTTCCGAGTTGTTGTTTTCTTTGGCATTGCCCATCTCTCTGGCTTGGAGAAAACGGCAGCCTCTGTGATGCAATCTGTGAAAGAGCCCAATTTTCCGCTTCTCCCATAGACCGAAAGTGTGCTCAGCCAGGACATGCTACTTTGAGGGAAGAAGTTGGTAGTTAGAAAGTAGTCCACAAAATACGGCAAATGGTGTAAAATGTCCCGATAATTTTTCCCGATGGGTTCTTCCAAAATCACCTTATTGAGAATATTCGTATTGTGACCGTTTAACGCTCGGGACAATTGTATTTGTTGTGTTAGTTTTCATGCTTTTGTGTTGATTTCATCCAACTTTAACCAGTCATAATGTATCACGCCGAGCTGGTCCCACCATATATTGTATACAGCAAGAGCTTTGATCCTTGGACGTTTGTCGGTCTGAGGTATCTCACGGATATCTTTCATTGTGGATCACCGTAACGGAACCATTTTTCATCGCCATTCATAACACGATGCAGAAACCCTACTTGCTGATGTACAAGCAATTGCCGGTGAAAAAGCTCTTTTCAATATCTTTCGACTTTAACTCATACTACAATCTAATTTCTCGCTTTAGGGCCATCCCCAAGGAGTTCAAACGATGGAAAATGACTTGTCGAATTATTGCCAATGAATTCGCAAGTTCATGTCGTGTTTGCCATGGATTTTGTTCCATAATGCCTCCAATTTTGCGTTTTAACATTTTTCACCCCGTCTCGGTGTGTCCTCATATTCCTGATCGAAACCATAATTTTTAAAGCATTGTAACCGTTCGCGACAAGTTCTTTCACTAATAGAGGTCTTGTCAGAAATGTCTATATGTGACCGCGTCCGAGAAAAGGGACCTAGTGTGCGAAAACGTAGTTCCGAGATAAACGCGTTTAAAGTTTCGCATTTACATTTTCGAATGGAAAGCGAAAAGTCACATGTTTGCCTGAATCGAAAGTCGAATTTTCGTGGTAAAAAAAATATATGACGCCGATGAAAGTTCACAAATGCAATGACAACGAGTTGTTGACAGATGTTAAAGTCTATTGAAAAACGGTTGATTCCAGTTTAATATTTTATTTCAAAATTGAGTGGGTTCCTAAAAGTGTGTTTCGTTACAGGTACGAAAGAAATTCTCCATGATGTAAATGGTAAATTTCCGGGAAGCCAACTCATTGCCATTATGGGACCATCAGGAGCTGGAAAATCAACGCTTTTGGATGCTCTATCCGGTTTCAAGACCACAGGAGTCGATGGTACTATTAACGTCAATGGACGCAGAAGAGATTTAAGTAAGATATGATGCCTGAAGGAAAAGTTGTATGCCTGTGTAACTCTTTTTTATCATTTAGCTACGTTTAGGCGGATGTCATGCTATATCACTCAAGACGATCGACTTCAGCCGTTATTGACTGTTTATGAAAATATGCAAATTGCTGCCGCGCTGAAACTAGGGCCTAATGTATCGCCGGAAGAGAAAGCTGAGAGGGTAAGCAATTTCAGTAGTTGATACGTGTACGAGTATAGGTGGATAGAGTTGTTAGGTGTGCTCATGTGTGCAGCTATCTACATGTAAATATCTGACATAAAAAAAATTGCTAAATTGCAAGACAATTGAAACGATTAGTAATAACGATGGACACCTGCAGTTCATGTTGTTTTAACATTCCCCTTCATACATTGATGACTTCAGAATCGGATACTGACTTGACATGATAATCAAGTGAGTGTTCATTAATGTGGGATACACATGAACTATAGGTCCCTAAGCGTTTGTTAAAGGCCTTACTCATAATTCTGTATTCAGGAAAATATATAACCTGCCAAGATTTATAAGGTTAAGCCAGGTTTTTGTTAAGTAAAAGAGCATTACTAGCGATCGATGACGAGTTGGTAAATATGTAAATATTTTATATTTTACGTAGCTCGTGACAGAAAAAATCCCAGAAAGTATTGTGACGAAAGGGAAAGAATTAAAAATTAAGTTTTTGATACAATATAAGCTTTATTAATTGTAAATTTCAATCGACTGATAAGCGAGAACGTCGTGTGTCGGTGGTTGCCAAAAGAAGAGTGTCCCCCAAAAAGACAAATCACCGCTTCTTTAAAAAAAACGGGACATGGTCTGGCCACTTATTTTCGACTCCTCTTTGTGCTCTGGTTCCCGAGAGGTAAAATGTTGTTTTCCCTATTTGTCATTTATTTGAAGTGCTGCCAAATTTATTTTCCATTATCGCCGCTCCGACCGATGTACATCCTTCTTTAAAGGGCGCAAAGCGGTTAACATAACTACCTGTCTCTTCCTTGTACTGGTCCCCTGAATGCGATAGATTAGGTTGTTCAACTATTTCTGGACGATATAAGGCCCTTCCCAGTCACTTTGCAGCTTAGGGCATAAGCCCACCTTTCGCTTCGGGTTATATAGCCAAACTTTATCACCTATAACAAAAGAGACTGGGTTAGAGCGTACATCGTACCTTTTCTTCATGGCTTCAGAAGCTAGTCTCAAGTTTTCTCGTGCTTCTTTATTCACTAAGAAGATTTTGTGCTGTCGTTGACGAATTGCGTGACTGGTTGTTGCGGAGAAGGTCGAGATCCGAAACTTAAATCTGCTGGCAGACGTATACTTAGTAGATTCGTGTAGCGAGGAACGATATGCCATAAGTGCCAATGGAAGTACTTCATCCCAATTAGTTTGATTGTTGTTTACAGCCAGGTAATCCAGGAGGATTCGGTTGAAGCGTTCAACCATTCCATCTGATTGCGGGTGTAAGGGTGTCGTTCGGGTTTTATCATTGCCAAGATACTTTGTTTGAAAATTGTTGACTCAAAATTGCGACCCTGGTCAGAGTGCAGGACATGGGGGATTCCGAAACGACAGAACACTTCTTCCACGAGTTTCGATGCCACCAGCTCGGTTTTTTGATCCGGAAGGGCGAATGCCTCAGACCACTTAGTACAATAATCCACCAGCACAACTATGTTTCGCGATTATTCCGCGATGATTTCGGCAAAGGCCCAAGCACGTCTACCGCAACTCTTTCGAATGGTTCGCCGGAAAGAGAAATCTTCATCTGTCCTCGAGTTATTGCGGAGGGTCCTTTCCGTGCACTACATATTTCACATTGTGCACACCAGTTGAAAACGTCAACAGTCTGATCAATCCAGTAAAATCTGTCTTTTTCTTTCGCCAGCGTCTCGGTACGACCCAGATGTCCACCGTGTGCAAATTTTGCAACACTCTTGGCATTAAAGTACGAGGTATCACCAACTGCTTTTTAGTGATTTGATCGGTTTTCTCCCAAAGCCTTACCAGCACCCCATCCTCCATAGTTAAGCTCTCAAACTGGCTCTAATAGCTTTTTACTTCGCGTCCTTAAGCGTCTCTTGTCGGTTTAACCTTATTCTTCACCTAGGATTTAACTAGCGATAAGCATGAATCCTCGTGTAGCAACTTTTGTAGGTTAGCTTCGAGAATTTCGACAGCAAAGACTTTAGCTAATAGTCGCTCGTCTGGTATCCCCCCGCGATCCTTGGCCTTTGCAGTTTGAGAATGTCTACACAACTTCATCTGGAAAGCACGTCTGCATTGAGATGACGGCAGCCGGGACGGTGGTGTATCACCATGTCGTACTGCTGTAACCGCTCAAGCCACCTGGCGAGCTGTCCCTCAGTGCTGCGTGATCAGTCCGAATAATAAAGCTGCGTCCATATGGATAGTGATGGAAGTGTTTAACGCTCACCACTACCGCCAAAAGCTCTTTTCGTGTTACACAGTAATTTGTTTCAGTTTGGCTTAAGCTTGCACTGAAGTATTCCATAACCGCTTCCTTTCCTGAATTTGGCTTAAGACTGCTCCAATTCTGCAAATTCTAGCATCCGTGTCCAAAATAAATGTTGCCTCTAGATTGGGATACGACAGAATAGTTTTGCCTTGAGTTGCTGGAATGCAGCTTCTTCTGCTTCGCCCCGAACAAATGCCTGCTTCTCTTCGGTGAGCTGGGATAATGGTTTGGCGATTGATGCGAATCCCTTACGGTAGTAGGAGCAAAGGCCCAAGAAACTGCGTATAACTCGTTTAGATCGTGGGGTGCACCAACCTTCTATACCGTCTACTTTGGATGGGTCAGTCCTGATGCCTTCACGCGACACAATATGTCCCAAATAGCGTACGTCTTCCTTAAAGAAAAGGCATTTTGTGGACATCATTTCAAATTAGCCTTTTGTAATCGTTGAAGCACCTGCCCTAATTTTTCTGAATGTTGGTCAAAGGTTTTACCTGGTTCCCGAGAGGGTTCGAACCCCACATCTGACACCAATGTGACGAAAGGGAAAGAATTAAAAATTAGGTTTTTGATATAAGCTTTATTAATTGTAAATTTCAATTGACTGATAAGCGAGAACGTCGTGTGTCGGTGGTTGCCAAAAGAAGAGTGTCCCCCAAAAAGACAAATCACCGCTTCTTTCAAAAAAACGGGACATGATCTGGCCACTTATTTTCGTCTCCTCTTTGTGCTCTGGTTCCCGAGAGGTCAAACGTTGTTTTCCCTTTTTATCATTTATTTGAAATGCTGCCAAATTTAATTGGTTCCAGTTCCGTATAGCCCGAGCTGCTCGTGATTTAATCATTTTCTTCATTAATAAAACGTGGTCAAACGTTCCGTGCAGGGACGGGTTAAGAATATCCCTGCAGCGATACCTCTCGCTTGTCGTAAAAGGCGACTAAAACAAAGGTAAACAAAAGTCACATCTAGGCAATTTTGAAAACACCAAGGTGAGCCTAGGGACACATATACCACCATTAAACTGCCCCACAAGTGTGCATGCAAATCAGTGGGTTGACACGACTGGAGATCACCGGTGTTGTAAGAGTAAGATCAAACAAAAAAAAATCTGGAGCATGCCGTGTCACAAAAAAAAAGGCAGGCCGAAAAACAATTGGTGCAAACAAATGCAAAAACACCAGCATTTGATTGGCCTCAGGGATGAAGTAATCCCAAACCGGGAAGCCTGCCGCTACTTTCTGAGGTCAAACCGGCGGACCCCACGGACCCAGCGGACCAGTAGGAATGCAGTTAAGTGGGAAGGTTATGGTCCTACACTTCTGACCATAACAACGCCGGAAAAAAGGAAAAGAAGAAGAATAAAACGTGGTCAAACGTCAAATTCAAGATTCTTCTCACGAAAACCTACGCAGAAGGTAGAACCAATGTAAACGAGGTTCAGTTCCATTTCCCGAGAGAGAAATAACAAAAAAATAACAATTGATATTAGTACGTCATTCCGCGACTGATCTCTAGTGATTTAGTTAAAAAAAAAAAAAAAAAAATTCGCCATACATGTCATCATTTAGGAGGCTAACGACAGCATCAAATATCTCTAACTCTAGAGTCGCTGTCCCTATTTATGTACCTTTATATCCGTATCATAGACCTACGGATAAGCTTTACTTGTGTTACTATGATGCTTGCGCTTCGGCTAAAATATTCATATTATGCCTCATTATAGGTTGTATCCTTCTTTCATTTTAGCTAGTGATTTTTTTCCAACAATGTTAAAAGACAAGTTAGGTTGAGGACTTTACAGTTTTTACGATTCTAACTTTTTGGCGTCAAATACTATAAGTTTTACTTGACTTCCCTGAATGCCAGATATGTATGTGGAATAATTATCCGAGTCAATGTAAAAAAAAATGTAGGGCTCTATTAAGTTAAAGCAAAAATTATTACCCACATGAAGGATCTACTTCAACGGGCAATCATCAATTTTGTGAACTGGGTCAATTGGACAACTAATTTTTACGTAACCCACATTCCGAGACGTGGTGCTCGTAAGCAAAAATCCTATGTTCGCAAATAGTCTTCAATCATGTTTTTTATGTAATCTACTCATATACAATACTTATGAACGATCTAACTCTTTTTCAGGTAGAAACTATTCTCCTCCTTCTCGGCTTGCATGATCATGACATTACACTGGCAAAACGCTTATCTGGTGGACAAAAGAAAAGACTGTCTATTGCCATGGAATTGATTAACAATCCAACAATAATGTTTCTAGATGAGCCCACAACGTAAGTCGATTTTTTTATCCCTGCCATTATGCACATTCAATATTATTTTATAAATATTCCAGAGGGCTAGACAGTAATTCCTGCTCGAAAGTCGTACAGCTTCTAAGAAAACTCGCCACTCAAGGAAGAACAATTATATGCACAATTCACCAGCCTACCGCTCGACTGTTCGAAGAATTCGATCAAGTATATGTCCTATCCACCGGCTACTGTATTTACCAAGGAAGTACGAAAAATATGGTGCCATTTCTTCAGTCCGTACGCCTTCCATGTCCCGTGTACCATAACCCTGCTGATTATAGTAAGCTCATGAAATTTGATTGTTTCTATACTTTTGAGTACTATAGCAATCCCTTACTTTGTTTAGTTATCGAATTAGCTTGTGGCGAATACGGCACCGATAAGGTCGATTCTTTGAAATTGGCTACACAGAACGGGAAAACTATATCATGGTTCGATAGGCCCGATCAGATCTTGTCATCCGAAGCCCTTATCAAGAAGCACCCGATTCAGATAAGGTCAAAGGCAAGGTCGCTAGAGGATACAACATTTAGCAATCAATTGGGCGTGTTAATCAAAAGAGGTTATCTGAAAATGAAGAGAGATAAAACGTTGACACATCTTCGTGTAGCAGTTAATATATTTATGGCAGTGATATTAGGTCTGCTTTATTATAAAGCAGGTAACGAGGGATCTCGAGTTTTAGACAATTACAATTTGCTATTTGCTATATTAATGCATCACACGATGACAACTATGATGCTCACGGTGCTAACATGTAAGCAGTAGAATATCCTTTCCTATTATTCAAATAGATTTTGATGACATTTGATTTTCTTCTAGTTCCAATTGAAATGTCAATTTTATTAAAGGAGCATTTCAATAGATGGTATTCACTCAAGGCGTACTATGTTTCCGTCAATCTAATGGATGTTCCCGTATCGGTAAGCAAAATTCTATGTAGTATCTACCTTTTACACATAAACAAATCAAGATCGATAAGGATGCTTGTCTTGTAAGCTGACCAGGTCTTTATGTTTACCGTTATTCGCCGTTTAGAGCTTATGCATATCCTCATACTTCGCTGTCTCTTCAACCTTATATCCCTGGCTAAAGCTGTACGATCCTCCATTTTGGCATTTTATACTCTCTATTCACTAAGAAAGCGCCGTGGCGCAATGGGTATTGTGTCGGTCTCTGACGCACGATGAGCGAGTTTGGATCCCGATAACACCAACGCCATCAAATGTTCATTTCGCGGCTCCTCTCCTCGGCGGGGTACTGGCAAAACCCCCGTAGTACATTTGCCTTGAGAATCGACATTAAACTGTAAGTCCCGTATCAAATCGCACACAACATTAGTGAATGAGAGAAGCTTGGCTCTGGCTCTCCGTGAGCAGTAACGCCATCTAAGAAGAAGATTGACTAAGCAAGATACCTGCGGGAAGAATTTCGGCGATGACTGCTCGGAATGCATAGAAAACCATCAGCATAGTGGATTGACGCGCTTAAATAGACATTGCGACACTACGTTCATCTACCTATAAGTAGTCGTAATTTGTGTTTAGGTCCGCCAAGGCTTGACATTGCATTAGTGTATGCTTTTGCTACTCGGGCAGCCTTGTAACATGCTGCTTGGGAGTGTTCGGCCTTGGATAATTTTGATATCCGTTGAATACCTCCGTTCGTTTGCTAGTACTCACTAGCAACCGTTCCATTTATTCATAATTTAATATAGGCCCTAGTGCTGTCCCTTGTGGATTTCTATAATCAGATAGAAATGTCTAACATCAAAAGTCTAATGGGCGCACCCTGTTTTCAAAATAGTTGACAATTATTTATCTGGGGGACGGCCTCTTAAACCCCTTGATTTAAGTCGCTTAGTAGCAGTTGTAGATATGAAAGTTTTCCTGAATTATACGAGTGTGGTTCGATAAGTACTTAGCCTCCCCGCCAGATGGCGCCAGTATCGGCAGAGCAACTTACTCGTGTAATACATTCTAGTGGACGGCTACTGCCGAATCGGACTCGAAGTTTTGTTTTGACCGTGGAAGCGGGAGTGTCCGCGGATTTTAGAAAAATGGAAAAAGAGCAATATCGGTCGCTGATTCGATTCTTGTTTTTGGAAGGGAAATCGGGCAGCGAAATCAAAGAGCGTTTGGATGCTGTGTACGGTGACTCTTCTCCTTCGATGGCGACCATCAAAAATTGGTTTAACGAGTTTCAACGTGGTCGCATGTCGGTTTTTGATGAGCCACGTCCAGGTGCCCCAAAAACGGCTACCACGGAGGATAACGTGACAAAAATCCACGATCTCGTATTGGCAGACCGCCGCGCCGATTGAAGGTGCGCGAGATAGCTGCATGAAATTTTGGGCATGAGAAAGCTGTCGGCGTGATGGGTGCCGCGTTTGCTCACTCCGGACAACAAGCGCAACCGTGAGACCACATCAGAGCAGTGTTTGACGCTGTTTAAGCGCAATCCGAAGCAGTTTCTGCGTCGTTTTGTGACAGTCGACGAAACATGGATCCACTGGTACACACCAGAGACCAAGGAACAGTCGAAATAGTGAATTTCACTCGGCGAACGTGCTCCGAAGAAGGTGAAGACTGTCCCATCGGAAGGAAAGGTGATGGCCGTCGTTTTCTGGGATTCACTAGGTGTGATCCACATCGACTACCTGGAGAAGGGTAAAACGGTCACAGGGCTGTACTATGCCAAATTATTGGACCGATTCGACGCCGAATTGAAGAAAAAACGGCCCCACTTGGCGAAGAAAAAAGTGGTCTTCCACCATGATAACGCACCGGCTTGCACCTCCGCTCCCGCCACGGCCAAATTGGTCGAATTGGGCTACGAACTGCTGCCCCATCCACCGTATTCTCCAGATTTTGCCCCGTGCGACTTCTTTTTGTTTCCAAACTTGAAAAAGTCATTTTTCTCGTTTTTGGGACGTTATTTTCCTCGTTTGGGACTACATGGAACCCGGCTAACTGCATATCGCCAATTCGTCGGCAAACGTCTAAAAGATCGATTTATGTGCCAGACCTGTCGTCAAGACTGTCTTTTAGTTAAAGAGCACTAAGTTAAGTTTTGTCATGATTTTCTTGTGGGCATAACCCCACGGTTGAAATAAGATGAATATGCGCTTAGTTAAGAACCAAACTTACTGGTGTTACGTCTGACACCTCTGTGGTTTGTGAATTTTTCTATAAGTAACTCGGAATCTTAATACTATGAAATCTAAGGAAAACAAGACCGTACTATCGAATTTTGATTTCTGCCTTTCTGCCTTATCGATAGTCGTTGGTAGTCGGTAACCACGATAGCCCGTCAGCTTTTTGTTTTTTTGATTTGGAAAGCATCAATTAAATCACTTTCGATTTTGACGGAGCAGTTAATATTTCCCAGGGCATCCTGGAAAACTGTCTGTCTGTTTGGCAGGTAGACGATTTTTAGTGCAACCCCATTCAATTTTTTTACAGAACGTATTATGGTGCATGCCTTGCATTTTCATTTTTGACCAAGACGAAATTCCCTACGTTAATTAAAGTAGCTTAACAATTTAGTTATAAATTTTGTCCAGATATTTAAGAATATTTTCTTTTTTTGAAAATATGTCACTAATAGGTTCTTTTATTTTCAGCTTTTCAGTTGTTTTATATTCTCGGCGATGATCTATGTTTGGAGTTATCAGCCTATGGAGTGGTCGCGGTTTTTCATGTTCTTTGCCATAAGCTTCATGATAGTATTAGTTGGACAAAGTTTCGGTTTAATCATCGGAGCCTGGTTTAACATTATTGTGAGTCTTATTCTGCTTTACTCTCTTGCTCTCAAGCTAATTTGATTTCTTGTTCTTCAAGAATGGTACATTCCTTGCGCCCGTACTGACCATTCCTATGATGATGTTCGCCGGATTCGGAGTAACATTAAAGGACCTGCCAGATTACTTGGAATGGGGAAGTCACATTTCATACTTGAGATATGGACTTGAGGGCTTTGTTGGCGCGATATACGGCCAAGATCGTCAGACCCTTGATTGCAATGAAGCCCCATACTGCCACTACAGGTAAGAGGTTATATTCATGCATAAAATTAAGTCGTTCATGAAAAATGTTTTCCATTTTAGATATCCGAATAAGTTCCTGGCTGAAATAACTATGCAAGGCGACTTGTTTTGGAATGATCTAGTAGCTTTAATTGCAATGGTAGTAATATTAAAAATCTTAGCTTACTTTATACTTAAGGCTAAAATCAATTCTGTTAAATAAAATAAGGTTTGTTTAGAACATCGTTTTATTTTTATTTTTTGATATACGTACATACATGATTCATTGTTTAAGGCAGTGATGGAAGGTATAAGAATTTTCTTTGTTCTGAATTTGTGGGGTAACGTATATACAAATCGCACATATAAAGCTTCAAAAAGGACCTGAAAGTTTAAGTCTATTTTAATACAGGCAGGTTTGCTTGTGTGGCATATGGCGTTATTGATTGGAAGTACTTAACGGTTTACATCGCTTCTATGTGCCCTCAAATCGCTCGGGCAGAATATACAATGTTGTGTGGCATTTAGCGCCATTCTGGTGAAACCAGGATCCAAACACATACATCTCATCCAATTAGAGCCAGCAAAATTGGTTATTGGTTGGTTTTTGGTTTGGTTTTTTTCGCGTAGGTTTTCGTGTTCGCGTAGGTTCAAGAATTACGCTCTTATGGCGTTAGTCACACAACCTGGATGGGCTGCAAATGGTTTGTGTCGAAGATTTACGTTCACTACTCTCCGAGGATGGTTGTCCTAGATAGGATTCGAGAGGTTCGACTGAACTTGTCGCGCTGGTTGTAGTTCATAGTAACTTTTTTTATTTCCATGCCGTAAATGTGCAATATTGGAAATGCATATGCAGAATAGAATTTTGAAGTGATCTTATACTTATACTATACTCTATGTACTGCCTCCGTCAGCACTTTTTTGATCATCTCTCAGTATAGGAATTATTCTTGACTATGGCAGATTTGAACTATAGACCTTCCGCTCAACAGTCGTTGATGATTACCATTGCACCACGACTACCCCCCAATCGGCAGCATTCTCCATATATGGTGATGGCAATGCTGTCGTCATTTTTGAAGAAAAACGGGTCGCCGACTCACAATTCGCATCAAGCAGTTAATATGCCTTGCTAATTGGTAGACCTTATGTGAATTGGCATCTTCCCAAATCCGGTGATTTTGCTTGTTGAAGTCGCTAAATTGGGGATTCACTTCCAACTGCTCCAGACCACAGTTAATGAATCCACGGCGTTGTCTTTGGTCACTTTGCTTCAACTGCTCAATCAGTTGAATTTTGTACTATGTAGGCCCAAATCCCGAAGCAAAACTCGCCAAGTCGATGGCTGCAAAAGGCCAAGTGCTTGTACGCGGCGTGGAGAAGACTATCTCGGGTTCTCCTGCATGTTGAAGTGTGGGTGTTGATTGATTACCCACCAAAACGGTCGACTCGAATTTGACCACAATACGTTAAATAATAGACTAGGAAGGAGGTTCATGCGAAATGTAAAACGGCCGTAAGGCGTGCATGGTTGCCACAACAGCACACGGGTTTTGGTAATCGAATTTCGTCATTTGCATGTGCTGTTCGATGCTGTCATTTTCCATGGTGATGAAAAAACAGAAAAATTAACAGACACAAAAAAATGACCGCTATGAACTTTCGACTTTTTTTTTGAAAAGTTTTGCAAAAAACTCACCGTTCCGTGTCACCAATCCATAGCCGCGACATTCGATGTCGCTATTACTCCATGGCCTTTTACCCACACCATCCCAGTGATGTCAGTTTTATTTCAATCAAGCCTATGTGTAATCTATGTATACCATTGGTGATAGTCGTCAAAAATAAATCCGTGTCTACTGTCCAAGTTCAACTGTGAGCGCCACCTAAATTCCTACCCTCCCTTTGCTGCGTCGTTGCTCGAAGTTGGAATCGAAAATTTTTCAGATCGAAGCATCCATCTTAAACATCGGAATCCGTACAGACTTCGATTATATATTCTCTTAGAGTCTGCTCTATGTTGTCCAAGCCTCTGAACTAAAAAGCTACTTTGGTTTTTCTAAAAAAATTGCCTCGAGTCCAAACAAAACGAGTTTGGCAAAACCGACGGATCTCAGCGCACTTGTCTTTGCCGCTTGTCATTAATGAGCCAAGTAGATCAAAGTTCTTGACGACTTCAAAGTCTGCCTAAGCGGCGATGTTTATCTTAAAAATAATAATACGTCCTTTTAATGAAGTCAAAAGGACGAGAGAAAAGTTTTGTTTTTTTACTTTTTAAAGTTTTTTTTTGTGTTGTTTTTACTTAAAATTTTTAATTTTATTTTATGATTTGCACAAGAGATCATTTATAAAAATGAGAAAGATTGTCGGAGACAAGACGGAGCCCCGGGGAACACCAGTAATTAAGAAATGGTAGTCAGACTTGAATCCGTCCAACGAATTGAACGATTCAAAAGGTAGTTTCTTCTATCCATTGAAGAAGAGAGTCATCGATCCCGAAAGCACATATTTTCGACAAAAGGGCTTCATGCCAAGCCCTGTCAAATACTTTCGAAATTTCCAGTGCAAGTATTTTGCTTTCAGCTGCTTGATGAAGCGAACGATTTCACTTTTCAGTAAGATATTCCATCAAGTCTCCAGTGGATCTGATGCTAAGGAAACCATATATTGAGGAGTTTCCAAGATTTAAGATAAAGGGTCCGCCAAATAATTTTTTTTTTTTTTGAAAATGCTATAAAAAAAAACTACTGAATATTTTCTCAAATTTCTTTTTTAATTTGAAAGTACAATCCTTCCGGCTAATAATGGAAAATAATTTCATTCAAATGGCTGCCTCGGCTGGCCATGCAGTAGCCTACACGATCGGTCCAATTTTTAAGCACATAATCGACAGTGTGCAGCTGTATTTCACCAATGGCTTCACAAATTTTGTCCTTTAAAGCGTCAATTGTCTCTGGCTTGTCGGCGTAACACTTATCTTTGACGGCACCCCACAAATAATAGTCCAACGGTGTCAAATCGCGGCTCCGAGGTGGCCAAACGACATCAGCTCTGCGGCTGATAATGCGATCTTCAAAAACAGGGCGCAAAACATCGAGTGTAGCTTCGGCTGTGTGGCACGTAGCGCTGTCCTGTTGAAACCAAATGTTGCCAATATCCTCCTCTTCAATTTTTGTGAACAAAAATTCGTTCAACATCGCCATTGACTGTAACGGCCACTCCTTGCTCATTTTCGAAGAAAAATGGCCCAATTATGCCTCTGGACCAAAATCCGCACCAAACAGTGGCTCGTTTTGAGTGCACCGGCTTTTCAATGTATGCGTGCGGGTTTTCTGTGCCCCAAATGCGACAATTTTGCTTGTTTACATACCCGCCAAGATCAAAATGAGCTTCATCTGAAAAGATGATTTTTTTGGCAAAATCGGCATCTTCTATTTCAAAGTAATGTCGCAATATTTCCCAGCGTTGTTCAAGCGTATACACAACCATATTCGTTCAGCGGAAGGATAAAAATAATTATCTGTCAAATCAGACATGAGCTAAGTGTTACCATTCACGAAATAAGCACTACTTGAAAAAAAAAAACGTTAGATGGCGGACCCTTTATTTCATAAGCTGACGGTTAATCAGCGTTTCCATGACCTTGGAAAGAAGGGACTTTAGTGCAATGGGCGGTACGCCTTTTTTTGGGCATAGGCTGGACAAATGCTGTTTTCCTACTACTCGGAGAGAACCCAGAGGAATAGGACAGGTGAAAAAGCTTACACAATGGTTTTGCCAGCGTATAAGAATACCTCTTCGGAACTATGGGGGGAAATACTTTCTGGATCAGTGGATTTGTGTATGTCGAGGTCTTTGATAACCCTTGCGACTATACGAGTGCGGAAGTGGATTCGTCCTTGGTGCAATTTACTCATTCTAGTGTAAGGGGAGACAAAGTAGAAACACGAAGCTGTCAACTGTTTGCGAAGTGGGCAGCAAGTAGGTTAGCTTTATCTAAGGGGTGAAAGCTGGAATGTCATTGTGGATAAGCGTTGGTATAGATGACGTAGTTGAGTTTTTTATGTTTTTTACAAACGACCAGAAACTTTTGCTACCTACGGGACATTGAAAGATCTTATGCCTCAGTTTTTGGACCAGTTGGAAGTTAACCCTCGAATGTGGGTGTTACAGTCATTTCTGGGTCTTATGTACTCTTTGTTTTCTGTTGGAAAAATAATGGATTTTTTTTTTGCTACACTTAATACCTTCTTGTTGATAAGGCTCGTAGTTGGAGACAATCCTAAGCAAATTGTATAGTGTTTCCAACCATGCGAGCGAACTCCATATTTGGAACCAGTTGCTGAGTTGAACAGAGTTGTAATCAAAGAACTTATGCGATTATCTGACGCGGTAAGAATGACATAAAATTTCTTGAAATTGTCATTTTTGGGTAGGTTCTTGTTGTGTGTGCTCCTAGACAGTGGCGGATTCACCTTCTCGGCGTCCTGAGGCACGCTCAGTGTTAACCGTCCCCTCTTTTTTTTACTATCCAAGGATCGTAATTTGAGTGGGCTAACATCGAAGAGTGGTGGGTAATTGGGTATAGCCGCCTCGGAAGGGAGAAATGGTTCAAAGGTATTATGGTTGAATAATTTACACTTCAATTCAAATATTGTATTACATAAGGCCTTACAAGTTACAATCTATAAATTTAATAAAGAGTACGAATGATTTAATGAAGTTCTTTTCGAGCTTTTAATTGGTTAAATCATTTATCAAGTCGTCAAAGTATACTTCGTTTGTGATACACAGTATAGCTATATTCTTTTAAGCGCGGAAAATGTCCTTTTAGCGGTGCAGTTGGATACTGCCATTGAAAGAAAAATTCTAAGAGCTATGAAGACATTCGGAAATTTGCCTTTTCTTCAGTTCAACGTGAATGAAATACAGTATTGGGTAATATACATTTCTCCCCCCTTCCCCCATTCCCCTTATATATTCCGTATTTTGCTATACAAAACTAGCCGTAAATTTGAGGATTTATTTTAGAGTTGAACTTGGCTTGCTTCGCGAGTTAAGTAATTTAAACTCTCTTTTTGCATGTGGCAAGTCTCGCTCTCACAACTTCGTTGCTCCCCACACAAACGTTCAACTTTTGTACCGTTGTTTTTGCATACATATGTGGTTAAGCGTGTAGTTATTGATATTTACAAAGGTCATTCGGTGTTCAACCTTAGTGCGAATCAGAAACCAGAATGAGACGTGCGTCTTTCGTACGACTTCCTCCGTGAAACCTTGAAATTTTGAATGAAGTCCAGGTTCGCAGCGATAAAACCCGTTACAAACAAACTCTATTCGTGAATCCGTGTGAGCTCATTTCATTTTACCGCAGTGTACTCCCGCCACACACACTCTTGGAATTATAACAATGTGCGTGATTGTTTACATAATTGTAACAGAACCTCAGGTTCTCACGTGCTCGCCGCAGCTTGTAGGCAAACGTCCATGGCCATTTTAAGTGGTACGTCTCATTGGTGGTTTCTGGTGCGAATCGAGTGATTTTTTTCTGATTAACTGATGGCGCCTAAGCATCCTCTAATCCATCCATAATTACAAAACTTCTCAATAATTTGTTCGTTCGCGGATTTGCTGTCGACCAACGAAAAAGCATTGCGTTTTTAGAAGAAATTGGTATAATTCCTTCTAAAATTTCACCTTCCCCATGGGCCTCAATGTCGGTTAGAGATCCGCGAGGTACTTGCGATAATTATCTCTTTTGTATTTTGTGAACACAGTTTTCAAGCTAAATCAATTAAATATTAACCTACAATTTTTTTTTAAATATTATTGTAAATCATTATTTTAAAATTAGCATTTAACCGCTTGGAGCCATCAGGACCATAAAAGCGAACTAAGTAAATCTACTATAATAGATTACTTTAACTATTGTCGTGAAATAGCGAAAAAAAGGCCCCTGACGTAGATGTCAGCATTGGCGGCTTCATCATGGAATTGTTAGTAGACGTAAAAAAAGTGTTTCCAGGATTTATCGATGGTGAAGAAAGTGTGGGTTTGCAACTAAATGAATTCGACCCTCCCACCGTTCACAGTGAGAACCTAGAGGCTATTTTACCACCAAAATAACCTCGGCTTCTCACTATCAGCGATAAACTCAACGAACTCGAGAGTAACACCAGCACGGATGATGACTTCATTGACGACGCTCACATACCTTTTTAATACATTGAAAATTGACTTAACTATTTTTAACTAACTTCAGACATACTTACACTTCTATAAGGAAAGTGACAACTAGAGGCACACCACAAGGAGGAATTCTCTCCCCCCCTACTGTGGCTTCTTACAGTCAACAAGATCCTCAAATTCTTTATGGAAAAAGACACAATGATCATAGCGTACGCGGATAACCTGGTTATCTTGATAAAAGGTAAATTTCTATCAACTATCAGTGAACTAATGGAATCTGCGCTGAGTGAACTCTCCTCGTGGGCAAGACAGAACGGTCTGAGAATAAACCCCCAGAAAACCGAGCTGGTCTTGTTCACCAGGAAAAGGAAAATTCTTGACTCAAAGCTCTCCTGGAAAAGGAACCTGGAGGAAAGGATGAAAAAAGGATTGAACGCTTTTTATGCATGCAAAAAGACCTTCGGAAAAATATGGGGCTTGCAACCGTACATCATTCATTGGATGTACGCAGCAATCATCACACCCATTTTAACTTATGGGGCCCTAGTCTGGTGGACTGCTAGCAGCACAAAAATCTATATGAACATGCTCAACAAAGTACAAAGGTCAGCCGCTGTTTGTAGAACGGGAGCCATGAGAAGCACGCCGCAAGCAGGGTTGGACATGATTCTTCATCTCCTCCCCCTGGATCCATTCATAAAAGGCTACGCTGCAAAGAGCGCTCTCAGACTAAGAGAGTCCTCTCTGTGGAAGCAAGCCAACTATGGACATGCGGCCATACTTAAGATAATAGACGACCTGGGAAGGAAACATGATTTTAGTAGCCTCGCAGCTACGACCGACTATATTCTCCCCCAAAATGACTTCTCTCTCAGTATACCTATCCTTTTCCCCGACAGAGAAGAGTGGCTATCAAACGCCGTAATCAACGACCATGAGATCACCCTCTTCACCGACGGATCGAAAATGGACACAGGCACTGGGGCCTGGTTCTCTCTGATACCCTCCACAAACAGGAATCATTCAGACTCCCTGATCTGTGCAGCGTGTTTCAAGCAGAAATCCTGGCAATAGAGAAAGCAGCCAAACACCTACAAGTAGCCGATATCCCACCATCTGATATCACTATCTTCGTAGACAGCCAGGCTGCACTGAAATCAATAGAATCCTGTATAACGAGATCAAAGGCTGTCAAGAAATGTCGCGACTCACTGAAGTCCATCAGATACCACAAAGTTAAACTCTGCTGGGTTCCGGGCCGCAGCTCAATCGCAGGGAACGAAAGAGCAGACGAATTGGCCAGGCAAGGGTCTGAAATGGACATCAGCGAAGCGGACACGTCATTGCAACCACCGATCAGCTCATTATACCGGATCATAAACTACACAATCATCAAAGAGGCCAACTCGTCTTGGCTTACAAGAAACGACAGCTACACGACAAGATCATCGTGGCCAGAACTCAATGTCGGAATAACAAAGAAGATCCTGGCGCTGGACCGTAACTCGATCCGAATGCTCGTCGGAGTGATCACACGAAACTGTCGCATTGGATCAATGCTCCGGTAATGGGACTCGGGATACAGCGATCTCTGCCGGAGCTGCGGCGATGAGGAAGAAACTGAGACGATCCAACATCTGCTTTGCCACTGCCCAGCTCTCCAGAATCGACGCCTAGTGTCGCTAGGCCAAAGATTCTTTACAGAGATTGCGGACGTGGCTAATGCAGATATATCGGATCTTCTAAGATTCATCAAGAGCACGGGGTGGTTTCAGCCATCACGTGATAGGACAGGTTAATTTTATGTGTACCCACACAAACGAAGGGAATCACAATGGGCCTCTTGGCCTCCGAGTGGAAGTGATGTCTAACCATGACACTCCCCTTCTCAAACCTAACCTAACCTAACCTACTTACACCCCGACTGACTAAGACGTCGAATGCAATGCAATTCTACCTCCTCGTGGTGCATTCTGGGTAACGCTAAAGGAATTGCTGTACTTTACTTACAAAGATGAACCCATCATCAATATATTGATATCTATGTCTTGCGTCGGTTCACATACATCTAACCTCGCACTTACCCCAAATCCTACATTGGGCCAAGCCCCATACATATATCACCATAAATACCAGAAAACAAAAAATTCTATAAAAAAGTACTTTTAGTAATTTTCGATTTTCTCAAAAACTAGAAGGCGTTCGATTCAGAATTGATATGAGCATTGACCACAAAAATCCAATTTAGCACTTCTATTCATACTCACATTTGAGTCGAATGCCGTCTGCGCGACTCGCGAACAGTGATACGAATTTGTGTGGTTCCACTCATTTTTCGTTCGACTCGCGAACGGTGATGGCATAATACAGAATCTTGGCAGATAATAATTTCGAGAACCAATTCAACATAGAAGTGGAACATCGTGGGAGTGATTTGTGAATTGATTTATTTCCACCTCACGATAGCAGTCTCGCTGTTGGTCCAAGACTTTACCCTGACAGAAAACTCCCATGAAAACAGCTCGATCTTTGCCGACTAGAAACGATCACTCAAATAAAAATCGCTTGTTTTTATAATATACATATTTCTTTTTATTTAGAGTTAGCGTCAACTTTGAATTAAAAGTTTAACTTCATGTCTTACATGTCCTAAATGTAACGGCCATTTATTTATTTAGTGTATATATATATATTTATATTTTATATAATTTCATTTATTTATTTACTTAATACCCCTGACTATATTCATGACTCAAAGACGAACATCGAATATTGAATAAAAAGGAATAAAGGAGAAATATGAAACAAATACATTTAATATTGAAACAGTTTCAGTTTTACACGCCAAATATGAGGCAAAAGAAAAATGATAAACGAATAAAACAATCAACGATAAAAAGGACTTGGGCAAATGTCAAAACACTGGTACATCATTCTAGGATTCAATAGAAACAACAAGAATTTAAAAAACAAAAAATTAAACATGTAGGAGTCGAAACAACACATTCTCTAAAGCTTACATTCCAAACAACATGATCGATAACACATAAACGTACTTGATTCACAAAGTTATACAATAGACGAAATATATTTTATAGTATGTGGCTGGTGAACGCTCCTAGTCGTTGCCGTCCAGCGCAGCGCCCTTATTTCAATCGCTCTTTTATTTAATTTTACTTAATTTGTTTATATTATAACAGAAAAATAACAAGTTGAAGAACTAGGTCAGGCAATAATGTTTTTCTTATTTTCACGAAACCAATGTTCACTCTCTTTTACCCTTGTGTATTAATCGTTTGTGTTTTATGTGGAGGAAGTTGAAGACAATCGAGTTTAATACAATGCGAAACGAACAGCCTTGGTGTGAATAAAACATTAGAAATAGAACAACAAAATGGCTTAGATCTTAAATCTAAACTAGTGTATAACAGGCGGAGTAGATAGTAACGAAATAAACAAGGAAACAAGAAGGAAAAAAAAAATAAAAAGAAAACAATATTGCACTGAGTACGGAAAACAATAAAAAAAAATATATATATAAAAATAAAAAAAAATAAATCAATCGCGTCTTGCACCAGCAGAGGTAAGTTTTTGCATTTTACAATAATTATCAACAAGTTAATAATTGTTTTGGAAGTCACTGTTTAACGTGTTCGTATTTAACTATTTCGATCGATGCAGTGTCAACGCTGCGGCTGCTCTGTGTCTACAGGTTGGGCTGTGTGATGCATTTTAGTTTCTTGTTCTCGCACTGGATGAAGCCGATCTTGGCGTAGGTGAAAGCGGATTGCTGAGTAGTTGCCGAGCTCGGACTGAGGCTGGTTGCAGTATCGTCGGATAGGGACGATCGGGTCGAATTGTTGAGTGATCCGTGTATCGTTGTGTTGGAATTTTTGGTGGAACTTACTGGTAGATCTAGGCTAGCGTAGTGCAATTCTAGTTGAGGATTTAACGAAATCGACTGACATTGCTCGCCGAGTTTCGATATCGGCGAGCTGTTATCGGGCGGTTTGTTGTCGTCAGTGTACATGTTGTTGTTCATGGGAACTGTTTTCAATATTAGTTCCTGACTTCGATTATCGCAAGTTTTCGGCGACGTTAGGCATAATGTTGCTATCGACGATGAAACTGAATTCGATTGGAGGTAATCGCTGTTCACCGAATTCGGTCGGCTCTGAGCGTTCTCGAGAGGAAAAATTCGATCGCTATTCACCGAGCTCGGCCGGGATGCGTTCTTCTTGGTCTGAAGCGAGCTATCGCTACAGATGTGCAACAGTTCGTAGCCTGCGTTTGTGTTTGTATTTTTCGCCTGCCGATTGGCATTATTGAAACGGTGACTGCGTGACGATGAGGAAAACGGTGATGTTGGCGTGCACGTGGGAGAGTACGACTTTCGTGCTGGCTTATTGCCATTATCGGTCGGCGAATCTTCTGAACTGGAAGAGATTAGTTTAAATCCTTTCGACTCGGGCTTATTGTCGAAACTGCTCCTCTTATCTTTGCTCTGGTTTTGCGGTAGATCGGAAAGTCTCTTCTTCTCCTTTCCAATCGATTCATTTTCGTTATTAGGTTTTTTCGGCGAAGACATTTGTTGTTGCGCAGGAACTGGAGTGAAGTTGACGTAGTCAGAGGAAACAGAATCGGCGGCGAAGGACGATTTATTATCGAGATTCGACAAATCGTTAGTTTGTTGTGAGGATTGTTGAATAAACAGATCGTTAAACTTCTCCGTTACTGAATCTTGGTCGATGCTAGAAGTTTTCTCCTCGGAAATGGTAAATGAACTGTTTACGTGTTCGAAGAAGCGTTTGCGTTGGCTGCTATCGGACTTGCTTAAAGCCGTTGAGGTATTTTTCTGGTTAGATTGTGAGTGTGTGGTTTGTTTTGAATTAGGATGTATGCTGCGGTTAGCAAGTGCTTGACTGGATACGATCGAAGGCATTTTAGTAACGCCTCCATACTTTTTAGTGTCTGTAACTGAACTGGCAGAGCGAGTCTTTGCTGAAGACGGTTGTTCTACGGCAGCGCGATTGCTACTACCTTTGTTGGCATTCCATGACATTTCGAGATACCCTTCCGGTGTCTCCACTTTAGTCCACTCGTCAGATTTTTGCTTTTTGTGCGTAGGATCCAGATTCGGTTGACGCGTTTCCAATTTCTCCGGCAGTGAGTTATTACTTGACTCAGATGTACGGCTAACTGGTTCATCAGATTCATGCCAATGAATGACTGGTCGCATTTCTAAATAACCATTCTCCGTCTTGGGCTGTTGTTTTAACTCGGCAAAACTATCATTTGACTTGTTGGTTGCGACGGCAGCATTTTGGGCTTTTGAATTATTTGAAATGCTGCTTCGAAATGTACTCGCTTTCGGGAGGTAGGCAGAAGAGGCACCTGGTGATTGCGATGAGAGTGAATTTGATCGGCTGCTGGAGTTCTTCGAAAAGTCAATTTCCATTAAATCATCCATTCGATCGACGGAGTTTTGACTCTTCTGAATCAAAAGTGGTGCACTGGATGACTTTCTTCCTCTGCCGGAATTCTCCGATGTCGGTTCTATACTTGCAATCGAGGACTTGCTGTTGCTAATGCTTGCGCCGTTTGAATTGCACGAGTTGGCATTGGACAATAAGATACTACGTTGCAAGTCGCATCTGGGAACTTTTGACCGCGAGCCGACAGAGAATGCTCTTACGCGACAGTTATTTTGATCTATGTTGGCCATGACCTCGATACGCAATTTCTTGTTATTATGTTCTACACGGCTTCCAACTGAGTAAGCTCGAGGCGGTCGAGCCTCATTTAGAGATCTGAAAAAAAAAAAACTCTTATGTAGACCAGAACATACAAGACAAACTGTCATACTTACTGCAATTCGTCTTCGTCGGAGAAATGTTTGCAATTCACCTTTTCCACTGGATATTCGGCAAAACTCATGCCGCGTGCCGATGGTGCACTCAAGTTGCTATAAGCTTGACGTCTACTCTTCAATGACTGTTCCATATCCACGTAATCCGAGTTCGGCGGCGATGACATATGCACATAGCCGTCCACAACTTCATCCGCAAGGCTTGATGCACGACTATTACCACCAGAGCTTTCGTTGCAATTTTTGTAGGGATACTCAAGTCCAGCTAGGGGTGACTCTCCCAATGCAGTCTCACATGGACTTATCGAACCTCCCATGTCCATGTACTGACTTTCCGAGTACTCTATGTTGTTGTTTGAACTGCAAGAGAATGACAGCTTGCTGTCTGGAGTCGCAGTGTGAATATTCAATTTATCGAAGATTGAAGGGTTCTCAAAACTGCCCGGTTTCTTGTTATCGGTGTACAAGAATTCATCAAAATTTTCTTCAGGAATAACATCACCAGGAGAACGAGAACTGGAAATAAGGAAAATGATTATAATATTGTGTTTAGTAGAATTTTAGGTGCAAGGCATTACGTACTTGTAGAAACTAGATACGAAACCTATATTCTCATCAGGAGTGAGAGAGTGCTTCATGCCGTCGGGTTCATCTATACTTAATGTTGAACCATCACTCTCGGAGCAGCCAACGGATGGACTTAGAGTGTTGCCGATCATTGGAGGACTATGGCTTTGTCTATTAGAGACTGGATTTGACACGGTGTTGAGGGACGATGTTGTTCTTGACGGAGGCATAGCTGCGTTGCCAAGACTATGGGAACTCTCACTTGTTGCTCGATTTCTTGACGATGGCAAACTGTCGCATCTGTCACGATTCGTGTCTGTTACGAAAACATGAAAGAAAAAAGAAACATTATTTCTGGTTTGTTCAGTACTAAATTATTGATGAAGTCAGCGGTGGGATCTAAAGCAGTGGTTTTTCTTCTGCTTGGTTTGTCGGTGTTTTATTTTTGATGGGTCTCGCATGACTCGAGACTTGTGTTAAAGGCAACAATGCTCAGGTAACATTGGCATTCTATTGTGGAAAGACTTACATCCGAGCAACGCTTACAAAGTATTGAAATATTGGAAATTTAAGTTGCAAACTATTTTTGGAGCACCAAGCTGTTGAGATCCGATTGAATAAGGGAAGAATCTTGTTGCAAGGAAATGGTCTTGAAGAACTTGGTGTCGTCGGCATACAATGAGAGGTGAGAATGTTTGATGACAAACTCAATGCCGTTCATGGTAAGAATAAAAAGAAGTGGACCTAGGTGGCTGCCTTGGGGAACGCCGGAAGAAGCTAAGAATGGGTTGGATAAGGCAGATCTAAAACGAACACTGTAGTAACGGTTTTTTAAATAAGAATATATCCACTTCAATGCAGTGGGTTCAAAGCCAAAGGAAGACAATTTGAAGAGAATTAGTTTGTGGGAGATTTTGTCGAAAACTTTACTGAAATCAGTTGAAATGTCGACCTCATTCCCATCTTCTAATGCTGAGAGGGTGAAGGGCACAAATTCGACAAAGTTTGTGATTGTAGACCTGCATTTGAGGAAGCCATGTTGCTTAGAGGAGATTAGAGATTTGAAAGGGAAACTTAGAGTTTCATACAAGATACTTCCGAAAAGTTTGGGTATGTATGACAGTTCGGCGATGGGCCGGTAGTTGCAGTTGTTAACCCCATTCTTCGGACCTTTCAGAACAGGAGTTATAAAAGCGGTTCTCCATGTCTCGAGAAATTCGCCAAGGGTCAGGGACAAGTTGAATATTTTTGAGAGCGGGACAGAAATAATGGAGGAACGTTTTTTTAGTAATATGGCAGGGAGACCATCGGGCCCAGGAGTAAATTCGTCATACAGTTGATTCAATATATTTTTAATGATATGGGGGTTTTGTTTATAGTAAGTAGGAGAAATTAGGTAAGTCGTCGAAGTAAGTAGTGTCCGGTACAAAGGAGTCATTGGCGAAAGATTGTTTGAAAAAGTTGGCGATAATTTTGGGATCATTCGAGGTTTCGCCATTGACGGAGAGTGAAGTTGGGTAGCAATCAGATTTCCTTTTGTAGTTGACAAACTGAAAGACGGACTTAGGACCGTTGATAAGATTTGCTTGCGTTTCGATCAAATGGCGTTCGCAGAGAGACTTATGCACCTCGATGAATTGCAGAAAAATACCAATGTACGAGGGTGGTCCGATAAGTAGTTAGCCTACAAAAGAAAAACAAACATTTTGGAGAAATGGCGATTTATTTTTCAATATAGTCTCCTTTTAGCTCGATACACTTGACCAACGATGCTTCAACTTCTTTAACCCGTCTGAAAAATACGTTTTGTCGAGGTCGATGACCTTCTCATTCGACTGAAATTTCTGCCCGGCGAGTGACTTTTTCAAGTTTGGAAACAAAAAGAAGTCACTCGGGGCCAAATCTGGAGAATTCGGCGGATGGGGCAGCAGTTCGTAGCCCAATTCAACCGTGGCGAGGCCGGGGGTGTGAGCCCGTGCGTTATCATGGTGGAAGAGCACTTTTTTCTTCGCCAAGTGGGGCCGTTTTTTCTTCAATTCGGCGTCGAATCGGCCCAATAATTTGGCATAGTACAGCCCTGTAACCATTTTGCCCTTCTCCAGGTAGTCGATGTGGATCACACCTTGTGAATCCCAGAAAACGGTGGCCATCCCCTTTCCGGCCGATGGGACAGTCTTCGCCTTCTTCGGAGAACCTTCGCCGGGTGAAGTCTACTATTTCGACTGTTCCTTGGTCTCTGGTGTGTACCAGTGGATCCATGTTTCGTCGACTATCACGAAACGACGCAGAAACTCCTTCGGATTGCGCGTAAATAGCGTCAAACACTGCTCTGAAATGGTCTTACAGTTGCGCTTGTTGTCCGGAGTTAGCACACGCGGCACCCATCGCGCCGACAGCTTTCTCATGCCCAAAATTACATGCAGGATATGACCCACGCGATCTTTTGAAATGCCTACTGTCTCAGCTATCTCGTGCACCTTCAATCGGCGGTCTGCCCATACGAGATCGTGGATTTTTGTCACGTTATCCTCCGTGGTAGCCATTTTCGGGGCAACTGGACGTGGCTCATCAAAAACCGACGTGCGACCACGTTAAAACTCGTTAAACCAATTTTTGATGGTCGCCATCGAAGGAGAAGAGTCACCGTACACAGCATCCGAACGCTCTTTGATTTCGCTGCGCGATTTCCCTTCCAAAAACAAGAATCGAATCACCGACCGATATTGCTCTTTTTCCATTTTTCTAAAATCCGTGGACACTCCCGCTTCCACACGCGGTCAAAACAAAACTACGAGTCCCATCCGGCTGGAAATCGACAGTAGCCGTCTACTAGAATGTACTACACAATAGTAAGTTGCTCTTGCGATACTGGCGCCATCTGGCGGTGAAGCCAGGTACTTATCGGACCACCTTCGTATAGCCCAAACAGTGCGTTTTTTAAAAAGAAGTTTCGACCCACCGCGATTGCTGTACGCAAGTTTGTGCAAAAAGTTCGTGAGGCTGGTATGCTAGTGGAAGACATTCACGGTCCCCGTCGTCGTGCCGTGCGCACAGGTGAGAATGTGGCCGAGAGTGTGAGACTCAATTCACGAACATCAACTCGCCATTGATCTCAACAGCTCAACATTTCAAGCACTAGCCTGAGGAGAATTCTGCACAAAGATCTCTGATTATTCGCTTACAAGGTCCAATTGACTCAGCAATTGAGGGCGCGCGACCATCCACTTTGTTATCGCTTCGCAGTTTGGGCCTTAGAGCAGCTTGAATTGGACAACGATTTTGGGCGAAAAATCATATTTTCTGACGAGGCGCATTTTCATCACGGCGGCTACGTTAACAAACAAAATTGCCGCATCTGGGGCTCGGAAAACCCACACGTTATTGTTAAGAAGCCAATGCATCCACAGAGAGTGACAGTTTGGTGCGGATTGTGGAATCATTGGACCATTTTTCTTCGAAAATGAGGCTGGGAACAACGTTTCGGTCAACGGTGGGCGTGATTTTTTTTCCACTAAAATTGAAGATATGGGTTTATACGACCTCTGGTTCATGCAGGATGGCGCGCAATGCTAAACAGCCCATGCCACAGTCGATCTTTTGCGCACCAAATTCCCAAATCGTGTTTTCAGCCGTCTTGGCGATGTCAATTGGTCGCCTAAGAACTGCGATTTGTCCCTTTTGGACCTTTTTTTGTGGGGAACCGTGAAGGACCGATGTTATGCCAATAATCCGAAAACGATTCAAGCCCTTAAGGCCAATATCATCCAAGCAATCCGTGAGCTACAGCCCGAAACCATCAACAAGGTCTTGGAATGGCGAAGCTAGCCAGACAGCCACTTGAACGACGTTGTATTCCATAATTAATGGGAATGTTTGTTCTTACTAATAAAACCATAATACATGGAAAAAATTTAATATTATTCATTTTATTGCATTTTTAAAAAGAAATTTGTATTTGTCCCACCTTATATGTAAAGGGTGTTTTTTATAGAGGTATAGAACTTTGAAATGGAATAAAACAAAGATGATTTCTTTAAATTGACATAAAATTGACTTTATTCGAAAGATAATCTTCTGACATTATATTTTAAATATAATTTCTGGCATATGACCGCTCAAAACAAGATTGCCATTGATCCCAATTTTCATAAGCGAATTTTGTTTAGCGATGAAGCTCACTTTTGGTTGAATGGATGCGTCAATAAACAAAACTGCCGTATTTGGAGTGATGATAATCCTCAAGTGTATGTTGAGGCACCGTTACATCCACAAAAACTGACTGTTTGGTGTGCTTTATGGGTTGGTCCGTACTTCTTTAAAAACGATGCTGGCCAGAACGTTACAGTCAATGGTGACCGCTATAGAGCCATGATTACTGACTTTTTCGTTCATCAATTGAACAACCATGATGTGCAGGAGCTGTGGTTTCAACAAGACGGCGCAACATGTCACACAGCTCGTGCCACAATTGATTTATTGAAGGAAACGTTTGGTAACCGCATAATTTCACGTTACGGACCCGTAAATTGGCCTCCAAGATCGTGCGATTTAACGCCGCTTGACTATTTTCTGTGGGGATATGTGAAGTCGCTAGTCTACGCCGATAAACCCGAAACGATTGACCACTTGGAGGACAACATTCGCCGCATTATTGACGATATACGGCCACAAATGTTGGAAAAAATCATCGAAAATTGGATCTCCAGATTAGACTACGTCCGAGCCAGCCGTGGCGGTCATACGCCAGAAATTATATTTAAGTTATAATGTCAGAAGATTATCTTTCGAATAAAGTCAATTTTATGTCAATTTAAAGAAATCATCTTTGTTTTATTCCATTTCAAAGTTCTATATCGCTATAAAAAACACCCTTTATATCGATTCGGGAATTCTTTTTTTCTTATTTATTAGTATCCCTGTCATTGACGCCTATCTCATTGTCTCCATTTATTTCTAGTAACACTTGTGTTTTTTGATATAAAGTAATTTTTTCACTATATCCTATTTTATTAAGTAAGAGGGTGTTGAAGAAGGCCTATGGTGACTAGACTTTGGTTAAAAAAGTGTTTATTTAAAAAGGAGTGTCGTGTACGTAACTGATAGGTAATGATTTCTTCCTATGAGGCGATGAAATGAAAACTTTGGCGTGACTTCCGGCTATTAAATAAACCAAAAATTGATATCGGAGACATCGTTTCAAGTTCAACGTGAATCGTTACGTGGGCTGTAGGCGATTTCGGACATTGACTTTGATAACTGTTTCGAAAATCGAATTACTTTAAAAGAGACCAAGTAGATTTGAAAATGTAAATGAAGATTGAAAAATGTATCCATTCAATATGATCACAGTAGTAAAAAGTCAAAAAGCCACGAGTGTGTTAGATTAAGTTAATAACGATGCAAAACTACCGAAATGAAGTACAAAGTCTCGTTTAAGAAAACCTTAGAGGGCGTAATGAGATTAATAGCTCATCGCTGGAGGCGCCAACTGCTATCCGAAAGAAGCAGTTTCATAGCTCTTACAATGACAGGAAGAAGGGCCGTATAATAGTGTATAATTCAAAAGCTAATGGGCTGTCTCTAACTTGATGTCGATGCTAAAATCCACTTCATAATGGTGATGATAATCAAAATACCTTTCTCAGGCAAAACGAAGACGAATGATAATTCTGCCCACCCGAGTTAGACAAGGTTAAGATAACGATATCGAAGCCGAAGTCTAATGAAATTGTTACCGCAGATTAGCTGCACTATTTAAAGCAAATGGAAATGTGTTGGTTGGATGTATAAGTACCCACGTTTAGCGACTATCGGCGCCACTGGTACACAAAGTCTATGCCATCAACGATGACAACGATGGCGACTAGCTTTGTTTTGAGAGATGATGAAAGTCGTCAAATTCGTGTTCATTTGCAACCATAAAAAAATATACAAAAAAATTTTAGTGTGACGTTTCGTGAAGAAAATCGCCCAAGCCGTCCGAGTGATGTAACTATGGAGAATATGAACAGCAAAAGTTATGATATCGTGTTAGCAGATTGTCGGGTAAAGATCAGACAGATCGCTGAAATTGTAGACATCTCGTATATGCTATATGGAAAATTGGGAGTAATTGCTATATGGCAGATGGGCGAGTTTAAGAGCAATCCGAGAGTTTTTATAGAGTTTTGTGACTCTTGACGAAAAAAGCATCCATCACTACAAGTCAGAATAGAAAGAACAGTCAAAATAGTAAACTTCACCCTGCGAACCGGCCCCAAAAAAGGCGAAAACGCTTCAAGTCATGGACACCGTTTTTTTTTGGGATTCAGGGAATGACGAACAATCAAAAGGTAAGACTATGCCCCATTTAGCGAAGAACAAAGTGCTCTTTCATCATGGCAATGCCCCAGCTCACTCGCTACAGGAAAACTGATTGAATTATGTGAAAAAAAATGATTTGGCGGAAAACGATTCACATCAAGCCTCACGGCTCATCGTTGCAACAGCGGTGTATTTTGCGGAGTTCGACAAATCATATTTTTTGATGGCTTGAAAAAGTTAGAATATCGCTGGCCTAAATGCGTCGAGCTGAAAGGAGACAGATACTTATCACACAGTCGTCATAAAATCTTCTGTGCTGTGTGAATGACTGAAATTGTTCGTGAACACTCGAAAAGGTAATCTGACTCGAATATTTCTGATCTGATTTTGTAATATTAATACTACGGCAAGTGTAAGAACTACGTTTTTAGAAAACACTCGCAAGTGACAGGTCGACCGCTTTTGTCGACTTTGATAAATACATATGACAATGCCAAAAGAGGCGAAAACAATGGAAAAATCCTTCGATGACAAAAAGGTATTGAAACAGGGGAACACGCCTTGTCATGTGATTTTTTCAATCTACTTGGAAATATCGTGCGCGTTTCACTGGCCGTACGAAAAGCATGATTTATTTCAAGTGTGCAGTTGGTTACATACGTCATCAAAGAAAAACGTGCAACATCGACGTCTGGCTTGAACGGTCAACGTCAGCTTTTATAACTTTGGTCTAGTAAAAAATTTCGTTAACTTCGTTCACCAGTGAAAAGCAGAAGCAATTAAGAATCAGATCTCTCTCGAAAAACCAACGCAACTCCTCCCAAAACCTTGATCATTCCGGTCTTAGTCTACGAGGCATAGTTTTGAATCTTATCGAAAGTGGACGAAGAAGCCCTTGGCCGATTCGAGGAGAAATTTATTTGTCAATCTTTGGTCCAATTTTCGTTAACGAAGAGCGGAGGAAAAGATACAAGTATGATGTGTGCGGGCTGTACAGCAAAATTAGTTTAGTAAGGGATCTACGGTTCCAACGTTTAAAATGACTGATATGAACTCATGTCAATCACATCAAAAATTGAATCAATCGTTGGGACAAGTCAACAAATGAGGGTTTTTAACCTCTACACAGCAGCTTCAAGGACTGAATGGGAAATTATTTTTTCATTGGATTATCACTGGCGATGAAAAGGGAATCAATTTCGACAATCCCAAGCTTCACAAGTCAAGCGTTCAGCCCGGCTAACCATCAACATTAACCGGGAAGTTAAATATATGTAGATCCAAGCTTATGGTCTGTATATGGTGCGATCAGAATGGTGTGGTCCTCTATGAACTGCTCAAATCGAATGAGGCCACCATCATGTAAGATCACTACCGACTACGTGAGACGTGAAAGACAAGTCGGGTTGCTTAGTATTCCACCCACCGTATCCTGAAGACCGTATCCTGTGTTCTTTCTGATTATCACTTATTCAGACTAATGATTCATGGGCTGCCCGAGCAGTAGTTTTAATTATTAAATTGTTAATTATTAATAAATTGTTCAACTCACTTGACTCACCACTTAATGGTGACGAATTCAAAGTTTTACTGCCGGAATGAGTCTGCCTCCGCTGTAAAATAGCTACCGGTTTCGACGACTCGGTTGCCGACGATGACCTCTTTCGCATCGGTCCATACGGATCCTCCGCATTCGATGACATTACACTTCAAAAATAACAAGAATTTCAATGAAATTCAATTCACTTAAGAAGCAAATGTAACTGTTAGTACTTAAGTATCATTGTATGCATATTCTGAGCAATCCGAGAATCCTTCGTTTCCATCCAAAGTTCGCCAGCTCCAATTACACTATGCCTTCCAACCTCCATGTAGAAAAAGCACTTTGAATCGCCGCATCTAAAAGAAGCAAAATGTTTTCTTGTAAATTCGTATTGTTCGACTTGATTTCATAATGGTAATTACCTTCTTATCGATGTTAAATAAAATTCGATATCCCCAACTCGTAGTTCGCCCATGTTTGTGCGTTCCGAGCCAATGCGAATAAGTGTTAGAGACTTTGATGACAAGCACACGTGATAGCTCCCAATAATTCCCTTCTTTTCGGCTAATCCCTTCCTTTGGACAACCACTTGCCAAACATGTTCTAGATAAATAAGAAGAAATAAAGTTAGAAATCTGTTGTTGTAAAGACGGTAAGTCAATGTTTTGAAAGTACCAAAATACTGAAAGAATCAGAAAGAAAATAGAGGTTCATGTGTGGTCTACTCAACCTAACCCATTGTCATTCGACGTATAATTGCATAGTCAACAGCTGATAAGGTCTGCAAAGGATTGAATTGTCGATTTCTTTTTTATAACTACGAAAAACATCCGTTATTTTTTGCTGCAAAATGTTTCATGTCTCGCATATTTTGAGAGCGATAAACTGATACACGATTCGAGGTGGTGAAATGTTAAATGTTGGTCCGATGAGTACTTAGCATCACCGCCAGATGGCGCCAGTATCGCAAGAGCAACTTACTATCGCGTGTCGAAATTTCAGCCGGATTTGACTCGTAGTTTTGTTTTGACCGCGTGTGGAAGCGGAAGTGTACGCGGAAAATGGAAAAAGAGCAATATCGGTCGGTGATTCGATTCATGTTTTCGGAAGGGAAATCGCGCAGCGAAATCAAAGGACGATTGGATGCTGTGTACGGTGACTCTTCTCCTTCGATGGCGACCATCAAAAATTGGTTTAACGAGTTTCAACGTGGTCGCACGTCGGTTTTTGATGAGCCACGTCCAGATGCCCCAAAAATGGCTACCACGGAGGATAACGTGCCAGAAATCCACGATCTCGTATTGGCAGGCCGCCGATTGAAGGTGCACGAGATAGCTGAGACAGTAGGCATTTCAAAAGATCGCGTGGGTCATATCCTGCATGAAATTTTGGGCATGAAAAAGCTGTGGGCGCGATGGGTGCCGATTTTGCTCACTCCGGACAACAAGCGCAACCGTGAGGCCCCTTCAGAGCAGTGTTTGACGCTGTTTAAGCGCAATCCAAAGGAGTTTCTCCGTCGTTTCGTGACAGTCAACGAAACGTGGATCCACTGGTACACACCAGAGACCAAGGAATAGTCAAAACAGTGGACTTCACCCGGCGAACGTGCTCCGAAGAAGGCGAAGACTGTCCCATCGGCCGGAAAGGTGATGGCCACCGTTTCCTGGGATTCACAAGGTGTGATCCACATCGACTACCTGGAGAAGGGCAAAACGGTCACAGGGGTGTACCAAGCCAAATTATTGGGCCGATTCGACGCCGAATTGAAAAAAAAGCACTTGTCGAAGAAAAAAGTGCTCTTCCACCATGATAACGTACCGGCTCACACCTCCGCTCCCGCCACGGCCAAATTGGTCGAATTGGCCTACGAATTGCTGCCCCATCCACCGCATTCTCCAGATTTGGCCCCGTGCGACTTCTTTTTGTTTCCAAACTTGAAAAAATCACTCGCCGGGCAGAAATTTCAGTCGAATGAGGAGGTCATCGCCGCCACGAAAGCCTACTTTGCAGACCTCGAGAAAACGTATTTTTCAGACGGGTTAAAGAAGTTGGAGCATCGCTGGGTCAGGTGTATCGAGCTATATTGAAAAATAAATCGCAATTTCTCCAAAATTTTTGTTTTTCTTTTGTAAGCTAAGTACTTATCGGACCACCCTCGTATGACGCATTTAAAACGGGTCCTTCAAGAATGAAACTGTAAACTACTGACCTTTAGCAATACTAACTACTGTTGAGAAGATCTTCGAGCAAATTATTTTAGATGGGATACGAAACTAATCAGCAAAAATCAATACGAGTTCCAGAAGGAAAGGGAACAAGTCAATTTCTGAGTGATTTTGCCAATATAATCAACAGTAGCCTTAACAAATGTCACCATGCCTTAGTGCTTTCCCTTGACTTTAGTAAAAACATTCGACACTCCCAACCACAAAAAAACTCATTGATGTCTTTGAGAGAGTAGGGAATAGGGGCTGAGAAACTGTTTAAGAGAGAAAGCCTTTTGTGTAAGAGGCAAAGACAATCAACATTGTGCACTATGGAGTTCCGCAACGTTAACTCGGTCCACTTCTCTTTATAATATACACAGATTAACTGCTAAAATGTCTCAAAAACAGTTTCCCTTTGACATATGCAGATGACACGGCGATCGTGGTTTTTTGCAGAAACATCGCAGATGCTGAAGAGGATTATGTAAGCAAAATTCAATGAAGTAACGAAACGGTGCAATGATTATGGTCTTGAGCGAAGCGAGCGGAGCTCCCATGGAGCAGGTCCAATGGTAAATGTTACGACGAGCAATTCCCGGCAACCAAGGGCCCGATTTTCATACCCCTTTTTTTTTTTCTAAATAAACAACAAAAAAAATTCTAGGTCGTGACGAAGCCGAATTTTTTAAAAAAAGTATTTTTAAATCGCAATGTTAAATCTATGGGAACAATTCCACGCGCTTTTCATATCATAAATTATATATAAAATAAAAAAACGAATTAAATAAACTATATTTAAGGTTTTCAATAACTGTTTTAGATTAATAAATACACACAGTCACAAAAGTCTACATACACCCCTAAAATTAATGACATCTAAGAACCAGTAGAGAATTGGCTTGTTAGACAGTCATTATACATCTTCTTATTCCCAGATAACACTTCCAGAAAAACAGAGTCAACCATAAATATGAAAATTACAAAGAAAAAAACGAAAAAATCCATCCAAGTCAGCATTTTTATAGAAACTGCCACGGAACCAAATGGAGTACCGTTAATTTTTTTAGTGAACTGGGACTTTTCATTATTCTTTTAGTCTCGGGTGTAATTTAGAGCAGCCTGCGTCCCTTTTTTAATAAAAACGGATTTCTAAAATGGCGAGTGGGAAAGAAGTTCTATTGAAAATTCGAAATTTAATTGTTAAATTAAGACAAGATAATAAAAGTTTCGACGAAATTACAAGAATTGTTGATAGAAGTCGCGCAACAGTCCAGTCTATAATAAAAATGTACGATGATAGGGGTAATGTCTCAAATAAATCTCGTACTGGGCGTCCGAAGATATTAAATGCCCGAGATGTTAGGACCATCCTTGGCAAAGTGACCTCCAACCCTAGGACCAGCGCTCCAAAATTGGGTGAAGACATCGCAATACCACCGGTAAAAAAGTTCATCCAGAAACGGTTCGAAGAGTGTTAAGATCTGGAGGATTTCATGGAAGAGTTCCCAGGAAAAAGCCCCTGATCAGCAAGGTCAACCAAAGAAAAACAACGCCTCGAGTTTGCCAAACGCTACATCTCTGAAAGACACGAGCTTTGGAAAGATGGTCCGCCATCTAACGTTTTTTTTTTCAAGTAGTGCTTATTTCGTGAATGGTAACACTTAGCTCATGTCGGATTTGACAGATAATTAGTTTTATCCTTCCGCTGAACGAATATGGTTGTGTATACGCTTGAACAACGCTGGGAAATATTGCGACATTACTTTGAAAATTATGGTAATGTTGCAGAATGTGTGCGAAAATTGCGTACGGATTTTGGAAGAAGAGAAGCACCGTCAGCTCCGTATGTTCGTTATCTTGTGAAAAAAGTGAAAGAAACTGGCATCCTCATCGATAAACCAAAGCGTGAAAAGCCAAAAACAGTGCGTACACCCGAGAATATTGCTGCTGCGGCAGAAAGTGTGCGTGAAGCGCCATCAACATCAATTCACCGTCGTTCTCAACAATTGAACATTTCGGAGACATCATTGAGACGAATTTTGCATAAAGACCTTGGTATGACGCCATACAAAGTCCAATTGGTTCAGGAGTTGAAGCCAACTGACCATCCAATGCTTACAGAAGATGCCGATTTTGCCAAAAAAATCATCTTTTCAGATGAAGCTCATTTTGATCTTGGCGGGTATGTAAACAAGCAAAATTTTCGCATTTGGGGCACAGAAAACCCCCACACATTTATTGAAAAGCCGGTGCACCCAAAACGAGCCACTGTTTGGTGCGGATTTTGATCCAGGGGCATAATTGGGCCATTTTTCTTCGAAAATGAGCAAGGATCAATGGCGATCGTTATCGGGCCATGTTGAACGAATTTTTGTTCACAAAAATTGAAGAGGAGGATATTGGCAACATTTGGTTTCAACAGGACGGCGCTACGTGCCACACAGCCGAAGCTACACTCGATGTTTTGCGCCCTGTTTTTGAAGATCGCATTATCAGCCGCAGAGCTGATGTCGTTTGGCCACCTCGGAGCTGCGATTTGACACCGTTGGACTATTATTTGTGGGGTGCCGTCAAAGATAAGTGTTACGCCGACAAGCCAGAGACAATTGACGCTTTAAAGGACAATATTCGTGAAGCCATTGGTGAAATACAGCTGCACACAATCGATAATGTGCTTAAAAATTGGACCGATCGTGTAGGCTACTGCATGGCCAGCCGAGGAAGCCATTTGAATGAAATTATTTTCCATTATTAACCGGAAGGATTGTACTTTCAAATAAAAAAAGAAATTTGAGAAAATATTCAGTAGTTTTTTTTTTGTATAGCATTTTCAAAAAAAAAAAATTATTTGGCGGACCCTTTACAATATTTTCGGATCCGATGGCCGAGGTAAAATATAGCGTAGACCATATCAAGAAATGGCTGTGCAAAATTTAGTCCCAACAGTAAAGCATGGGCGAGGCAATGTCATGGTTTGGTGGTCAATGGCGGCGGCAGGAGTGGGCAAATTAGTTTTTATTGAGGGCACCATGGTCCAACACAAATATTTGGACATATTGCGATATAATTTGCATGCATCTGCCGAATGCCTAGGCCTAGGAAACAGTTGGGTGCTACACCAAGACAATGATCCAAAGCATACGGCAAGAAGAGTTAAGGAATGGTTCCTGTACCCAGTGCCAAAACAGCGGCATCCACTCCCATAATCACCAACGCTATTGAACACATTTGGGATGAACTTGAACGCAGAATCCGTAAATATACCATCAACAACAGAGAGTCACTAAAGAGCGCTTTAACGAAGGCGTGGTCGGAAATAACACCGGATGTTGCCGAAAATCTTGTTCTTTCGATGCCTAGAAGGCTCCAAGCAGTCATAGACTCGAATGAAGGCCCGACAAAATATTGAATGTCATTTGCAGAATTTTAAAATAGTATTTTTCATGTTTTCTTTTACTGTATGTAGACTTTTGTGATGTTAATTTTTTTATTTTACTTTTTCTTTTTTTCTTTTTTTTGTTGTTCTTTTCATTGATGTATCACCCACTTTTTGGCCTAGCGCGTGCATGTACGGGGAATATAGTGGTCCGAAAACGATTTCGGACTAATCTTGTACGCACTAAATGTAGATATCGGCTATAACCACACATGTGTGCAGCATGTCATTCGATAGATCTAGGTCTGTAGATGAGCCATAAATTATCAAATGAAATTGTTTGATTGAAAAATAGTGAGAAATAACGAAGTAAAGTTTAGAAAAGTGCCATAGACTTTTGCAGGCACGTGCAATCAAAATTGTCAAAGCTTCAGAACAACACGTTTCTCGAAAATATGATCTTAAATCTAAACGTCCTTGCAAGTAGACAATTAATTTGATGTATCACACTTAGCTATATGTATTTACTTGAGAGTATTGGTTATGATTGTAATTTGATAAAACAACAAATTTGCTCGCTCGATCAAAAATTTTCAATAGCGGAGTTAAGCCCGCGCATACTGATCTGCCTAGTATTGTTCTTTTATGAAGTAAAAGTAATTGAAGTAATTGAATTTTGCGCTGGTTCTTAGATCCTGCATTTTATAAGGGTGTATGTAGACTTTTGTGACTGTGTGTAAATATAATCTGACATCTTGTGTAAATAAATATCTTGTTTGCATAAATAGTATATTGTGAATCTCTGAAATTTTGTCAATTTTTGTTATTAAAATAATTGTTAATTGCCTGATTACTCGTTGACTGTGTCAAAATTGCTTACATAACGTGAGCCCTAAATCTCTCAACAATTGCCGCAATACTCTACAACACCCAGCATAGAAGGACAGAGTCACAGTCCTAAGCACAGAGGTTTCAGTGGCAACAAAATTGCTATCCTATCCCCTGATAAGTATATAGACGCTAAACCGTTATTCCCAAGTTCACTCGGATAATAAAATGTTATCCATTAGCTACGTTTTGTGGAGTTCTTCGGCTTCAACAACCTTCATTGCCCATCGTCGGACAAGTAATAATTTGAAATTTATTTTCTGAGTACTTCGAGGTTCATAGAAGATTCACTCAAAATCCCGATTTAACAACTCAAACTTAAGAAATCACATACGAATTCATCGATATTTCAATATCATTAAATGAAACATGCCACCTACACAATCCATAAGGCGACATAATATAGGCCGTTTAACTGGTCGAGCTGCCAGATTGGTCAACTACAATGCTCTAGATAGCTGAAGAAGTTGTATAGAACCATAGATACTTACTCGTACAAATACCTTTGGGACATACATATAAATAACTGAAGACTAACCCTGAAAGGGTCTTTATTTGCGTTTACATGCCTTAAACACAAAACCTTAATATGTGTTCTAAAACAAGTCCACCACACCCTAATTGAGACGCTATTGAGGAATGGTGTATGGCATTTGGAGGAGCAGCACAAACTCATATCGACAAAATCCAAAATATGTGAAATCAAGCAATTAATATCAACAAGAAATTTTCAAAAATTATTACTTCAAATGACAACTTCAAAATTCATACACTGTGCGTGCATTTCCAATATAACACCTTAATAACATGGAAACAAAAAAGGTCCTGTGAACTACAACCAACGCTACACATTCAGTCGATTCTCTCAAAAAAATCCTATCTAGGACAACCACCTCCGGAGAGTAGTGAACGAACATAATCGACACAAACCATCTGCACCCCGTCCAGGTTGTGTGACAAAACACCATAAGAGCGTACACTCTTGAACCTGCAAAAAACTTATATATAAACAAACAAAAACCTTGCTGAAGGCAGGGTTAGGATCTTAAAAACTTAAACATATTTCCGAGCTGACTGCAGCGTTGGTGACCAATGTTTCCGGACACCAGTCGGCCATCACATCGACACAAAAAAGAAAGGTAAAGGGAAATTCAAATTCATTACATCAAATATTCTTAACATACTCTCGAAAGATGTAAGAAACATTGTTCAAGTTAATTTAAGAAAAAGAAGATTGAAATAGTATTTTTTGGAATCTATAAATTCTTTACGTATATCTTAAGAGAATACCCTAAAATATTTCTAGTCTTCAAAACTACGAGTTTTTTTAAAGTCAAGTCTCCTTTCGAGTCGATTTAAGAAAAAAGACTGAGCCAAAGGCAAGCTCGGATACTAGGGCTTCTATTATTCTACTAGGCTTCTACTCAATGATGTAGAGCTAAGACAGTCGGCACAAACCAAGTCGGCCCCAAGGGTGCGCCATCGTGCGTGACCAAAGTCGGGACAGTCGCAGACAAAGTGTTCTGCTGTGTCATCCTTTTCGCAACATGTCTCGCTGTTGCCAAGCACAAGTGTAATGGCCCGTAATGACGCCCGCAAGCCTTCTGCAATCATTTCTCCTTAAGGATAAGAAGAATGTTGCGGGCTTCTTGCAGACATGAGGGCGTAGGCGCTTAGTCATCCTGCACCCTGGATATTCCCTCCATCTACGACTCGGATCTTACCGTGGAAGCAGTTAGACCTAAGACGTTCATCGGATAACTCATTTCCTGGGATCCCAAAGTGACATGGAACCAAGCCTTAGCGAATTTAGTCTTCCGACTTTGTTCAAAAAGATCTTGAATTTGGAGCTGGATAGAGGGTTGGACACAGCTTTGAGCGCAGTTTGGCTGTCACTGCAGACGCATATGCTTTTTCCTTTCCACTTCACAACATAGTGCATGGCCATTAGGATTGCGTAAATCTCCGATTGAAAGACAGACGCATATTTTCCTAACGAGAAGTGCAGTCGAATGTTTTCGCGCCGGACCATCGTTCAGTCCTGGACCCATCTGTAAAAATGTGAAGACAGTCCATTCCAGGTTCAGTATCTGGCCAGAGCCACTCCTGACGCCGTCATGTCATAGCGTCGGAAGGCATACCCGTGAGACAGGGGTTGTAGGATATTTCTAGCGCAAGTACACTGTCTCTCCAATGCCAGTTGTACCAAAAAGCATTTCTCTTGAGGCGAGACATGGCTGTCACTGCGCTTCCTTTGATATACATATACAGCCTTGGCCAAATGTATTAGGCACCCTTCTCTTTTTCTCTTTGCTGTCAAAACATTTCTCGGGAGTTATTCCTGTGAATATTACGGTTTATGTCGTCATAATAATAAAACACTTATTTTAATGTCCAAAGTTCATTTCATTCCGTTCAACTTTTTGCTTTTTGAAATATAACGAATTTTGAAGGGTGCCTAATACTTTTGGCCAAGGCTGTATGTATGTCAGTGGGTGGAAGATTCATCATAGCATCTAGAGCAGCGCCCAGTGTACTGGGGAAAGCCGAGACGAACCTCACTTTGGAGTTTGGTGAAACATGGCTACGATGATTTGGCTACGATGTGTTTGCGTGTTAGCCTGTTCCATCACAACATATGAGATTATCATTGCCGTGTAGATCCACAGGACGTTTTTCGGCGATAAGCCCCATGTTTTTCTTACAGCGTTTTGATGGTTTTTGACTTAACATGCTTTGACCATTAACATGTTTTTATGGATATCGGGATGGGAATTCCTTTTAGCACGAGCTGAGTATTGCCAGTAGTTTTTCTCCTTCTCGTGAAGAGAACGACATCAGTCATCGATCACATTTAACGCCGCCTGTGCTTTGAGACAGACAGTCGCTAAACATGAGTCGACAGAGAGAACAGCAACATCATCGTCATAGGCTTTGGCTTAGATTCCAGAGACGTTGAGAGCATCGAGCAGAGAGTCGAGTAAATCATATGAAAGGCTTCATGGCCAAATGGGCAGTTTTGGTAGATGACGCCAATGACATGGGGATCAAATCTCGGCTGCAGCAAAGTCATCGAAATTCTATTGTGTTTGTTAATAAAATCTCTGTTTTACAAATTTGGTCTAATTTTGACAAGAGAAATGAGAGGCATAATATGGCCTTTCTGAACGAACTATAAGCAAAACTGTAAAAACAAAATCGAAGAGACTGGCTCTGTTATAGACGTCTTACAGACTATCCATTATGAAATGCATGCTCTGTTGAAAAAGAGGATCCAAATTTATCGATTTCACATTATAGCTAAACATTAACTGATTTTTGGCAGATCTATTTCCCGGGCGAGTTAGTTGGCGTTTTGGTGATATCAACTGGACGCCAAGATCGCGTGACTACACCCGCTGGACTACTTTTTACAGAGCTATGCAAAATATCCTGTTTACGCACACAATCTACAAATTCTTTTCGCTTTGAAAACGAATACTCGTTAGTTATGACCGAGTTATTTTTTGATGTGTATCGAAAAGTAGTCGAAATGTACCTTGTCAGGATCGAGTCCTGCAAGAACTGCCCTGAAGGACATTTGAATGATATTATAAGGAATAGAACTTAAAGGAAGTTGCACTTAGGGGTTTCTATCTATACGGATAGATTACATGTGTAAATGTAAATGTGACGAGATTCAGTCTTGCACCTAGAGTGTGAAGTCTATTAAGAGTCCAACAATTAAACTGCATTGTTATGAAGTAGATGTTATCGCACTTCAAGATGTGCGGTGAGATGGATGGCGGTGAAAAAACAGATAAAACACTGTGAAATCTACAAAACAAACTGCTACAAAGAGAACAAACGATGAATACCAAGACACAAATTTGTTCCACGAAACAGACTTCTACAGCTTCATGTATAACAACAAGTGCGTTTTAATAATCCGCACCAAGCCTTTTTTCGGAAACATAAGCTTATGATGCCTTCACTCCCCTACAGAAAATAAAGATGACTCATTGATAGCTTTCTGGTCTTCTACCCTGCGACACTGATTTTTCTCTAGTAGACTGGAATGATTGGTGAGGAAGAAGGACATCTTCAAACGTAAGACAACATGGTCTTTGCAATAACACCAGAAATCCAGGCTAGTAGATTTTGTTCACTTTTAGTAGCCAGAACACATGAGGGCAAATCTAAATATTCGCTGCTATCAAAAAGAAAAAAAAGAGACCCAAAACACTGGTTTCTTTGTCAGAGCGTCACATCGTAGAAAATGATTTCGTTCACCTTAAACGCCTTCAGTACTAGTAGAAGTACTAGCCGACGTAGCAAAGGACGCTCGCAACTAAAGTGGAGTCGACAAGTGAAAAGGTATCTCAATCAACTGGACATGCAACACTGGAACCAGCTGCTACCTTAATATTACTTAAGAGTAGGTGTTAAAAAAAAATCAAATGACCACTTACCATAGTACGGTTTAGGTGGACCAGAGCTTTGTACTTTTAGCAACGCCTTCAGCCACACATTCATTTCCTCCTCTGTATCTATAACAATGCCGAAGCCTCCATCGCTGATAGATAATGTAATAACAAATTCATGTTTAGTATCCAGTCGGCGATTGATATTAAAACAATTGTTCATCATAATTATTCGTTTTGGATTGGATTTTGATTTAAATTTCTTCTCGTTGTCGAAATACTCCAAACGTGCTTTAAACTTCCCACATTCCTCATACAGAACAAAATATTTCCTCTTCATCGTCTTGAGTTTTTTAAGGTATCCTTGGATGACGACTCCTTCGCTGTTTGGACCGCTTACAATTGTACTGCTTATATTTGTCGTCGACGTCATGTTGATGTTTTGGTAATATGTGTCCTTAATTCAGTTTTGTTTATAGAATTTTGTCTTTAGCTCCAGGTCTACAATGTATTTGGAAGCGAAATTACATTTCTCTTGATTAAATTATACCTGAAAGACAAATAAAGAACTAATTAATGGATAGGAATAAACTGAGTACAGGAGTGCTAAGTATATCACTTGGGAATATAATTTATTGCGTCGTGCCGGTTTGTAGCTGTTTAAACACGATGAAATACGAATATTTTAAAACGACAAATTTCATCGAAAAAATGCGATCTGTGCCGGAAATCTTCAATTTAACAGTATAAGAGGGGTGTTTAAAAAGCAATGAGAATCCCGTATTAACAAGATTCATGCGAGTTTTTCATCGTAAACATATCTTGAAAGTATATGTACATTGTGAGTCAAACTGTTTGATTAGTCTGCTCTATTTATTTAAATTTTGAATTAAGTTTAGTAACGTTTACATGCTACGCCATAGAGGTTAGAATACGAGGGTGATCCGATAAGTACTTAGCCTACAAAAGAAAAACAAACATTTTGGAGAAATGGCGATTCAATTTTCGATCTAGACTCCTTTTAGCTCGATACACTTGACCCAGCGATGCTCCAACTTCTTTAACTCGTCTGAAAAATACGTTTTCTCGAGGTCTGCAAAGTAGGCCTCCGTGGCGGCTTTGACCTCCTCATTCGACTGAAATTTCTGCCCGGCGAACGACTTTTTCAAATTTGGAAAGCAGTTCGTAGCCCAATTCGACCAATTTTTCCATGGCGAGTACGGAGGTGTGAGCCGGTGCGTTATCATGGTGGAAGAGCACTTTTTCCTTCGCCAAGTGGGGCCGTTTTTCTTCAATTCGGCGTCGAATCGGCCCAATCATTTGGCATAGTACAGCCCTGTGACCGTTTTGCCCTTCTCCGGGTAGTCGATGTGGATCACACCTTGTGAATCCCAGAAAACGGTGGCCATCACCTTTCCGGCCGATGGGACAGTCTTCGCCTTCTTCGGAGAACCTTCGCCGGGTGAAGTCCACTATTTCGACTGTTCCTTGATCTCTGGTGTGTACCAGTGGATCCATGTTTTGTCGACTGTCATGAAACGACGCAGAAACTCCTTCGGATTGCGCTTAAACAGTGTCAAACACTGCTCTGAAGTGGTCTCATGGTTGCGCTTGTTGTCCGGAGTTAGCAAACGCGGCACCCATCGCGCCGACAGCTTTCTCATGCCCAACATTTCATGCAGGATATGATCCGCGCGATCTTTTGAAATGCCTACTGTGTCAGCGATCTCGCACACCTTCAATCGGCGGTCTGCCAATACGAGATCGTGGATTTTTGCCACGTTATCCTCCGTGGTAGCCGTTTTCGGGGCACCTGGACGTGGTTCATCAAAACCGACGTGCGACCACGTTGAAACTCGTTAAACTAATTTTTGATGGTCGCCATCGAAGGAGAAGAGTCACCGTACACAGCATCCAAACGCTCTTTGATTTCGCTGCGCGATTTCCCTTCCAAAAACAAGAATCGAATCACCGACCGATATTGCTCTTTTTCCACTTTTCTAAAATCCGCGGACACTCCCGCTTCCACACGCGGTCAAAACAAAACTACGAGTCCGATCCGGGCTGAATTTCGACAGTAGCCGTCTACTAGAATGTACTACACGATAGTAAGTTGCTATTGCGATACCGGCGCCATCTGGCGGTGATGCTAAGTACTTATCGGACCACCCTCGTATTACCGCGGCTCGGAATGCCAGTCGTAAGAGGAGACTAAATTCCTCATGAACTCTGCCCCATGAAAAATGTGTCAGAGCTGATGACAAGGCACAAGAAACGGACGGATACACTTTAATTTGTGGCGGCACGGATATCCACAATGTTAGAACAGGATTTTTCATCAACAACAAAATTGTGCAGAACCTAATAGAAGTGATATTCTACAACAATCTACAAGGAAGTGGTCGTGGTGCGATGGTAATCATCCCCGACTGTTGAGCGGAAGGTCTGTAGTTCAAGCCAAGAACAATTCCTATAGTTACGGGAAAACTGTGCAACAACATCTGTTGTGACTGAGAGTTGATCAAAAAAATGCTGACGAAGGCATAACACTCGCAGCATAAGATCACTTCAAAATTCATACTCCGTGTGTGCACTTCCAATATAACGCCTTAATGACATCAAAACAAAAAGAGTTACTACAACCAAAGCATTTAGTCGAATCTCTCAAATTCTATCTAGGACAACCACCCCCGGCAAGTAGTGAACGAATATCTTCGACATCAACCATCTGCACCCCGTCCAGGCTGTATGACAAACATCATAAAAGCGTACACTCTTGAACCTACACGAATTATAAAATAAAAAAAAAAATAAAAAAACCACGATGGTCAAAACCCAGGGTCTCCGCTATAAATATTTCTTCCGAAGGTACGCTGTCCTACAGCAGATAAAAATGAAGAGATAAAAGACGCGTTTTATGAAACAATGGATGATGTCTCATCATATCTCATGAAAGGATAAAAAGTTTCGCAAGCTCAAATAAAATGATCGTAAAAACTACAACACTCAAATACAAGAGAATATCCAAGGCAACTTGGATATCAACGGATGAAGTAACGCGCAGCGAAATTTATAATTTTCTGATAGATAAAGGACACCATACCAACTTACCTACTTAGATGTTAAAGCATACAGAGGGGTGGATTACGATTCAGATCAAATCCTAATCATTTTCAAAATCAATAGTCGAATCCAAATTTACAGAAGCGGAACACGGGAATGTATGTATAAACAAATTTAAGGTTGGAAAGTTAAAGGAACCTCGTACGCAGCGTCAAATCAAGGACGAAATTGATAACTCGTTTGCCCTGCGAAATGACAGAGAAACTTACCACGAAACAAGCCAGGTAGAAGCAGTATGGTCAGCAATAAAAAGCCTTGTAAAGAAAGCGGAGGAAAAGACTAGGTTATTGTAAATCGCCAAATAAAAGCCTTCGTTTCACGAGGAATGTGAGGAAAAAGTAAAAGCTCATAATGTTCTACTACTTCAAGCCCTGGTAAATAGAGAATACGGGTGCAAGATATCGGATCCTACGAAAAAAAGTCATTCCTATGAGATAAAAGACGACAATGGCCAAGAAAGAATGTACTAACATTCAGGAAGAATGGTAGCTAAAAACACGAGAGCAATTGGTATGCAGGGTTAAAGGTTGTGCGAAAAGGATACCAGGCCAGATCAGGATTTATTCGCAAGGATAATAGGGAACTCGCTTCAATTTACAAGGCCTACATACGCCCCAAGCTTGAGTGCAACGCTCATATTTGATCTGGTGCTCCCAAGACCTCTTGCACCTGCTAGATAGATTACAAAAGCGAGCGATAAAACTCATAAACAACAATATCGCAAATTCGATCGACTCACTCGAACATCGACGTAATATCTTCTCTCTCTCTCTCTCTCTCTGTTTTATCATTATTTTAACATCAAGGTGCTCAGGTATACTTGATCACTTTTTTACTTACAACTAAGCCCTATAAATCCACTTCAAAGACTGAAAATATTTGCGAAATTCTCATATGTTACGTATTACATAAGGAAAAATCACACACACAAAATAACAACTTGGGACTTCCCCTAAACCGAAAAAAAAAATTCAGTAGAATCTGTAAACTAATATAGAAACCATATTATATTACTTATATAAAAGAGTACGATGCATATATGCGTCTTTTGGTTTTTACCATAAACTGAAGTGACGCATATATGCGTGTTATGCTCGTCAAGGTGTTAACAAACAATGCTCAAGTGAGCTCGCCAATTGCATTCCTCTCCTTCAAGTATTTAACCGCAATACACATCTCGCCCGGAAGGCTCATCAGTTCACGCCCAAGCATGTCTTTGGAGGCACAGTCAAATTTACAGATTCGTTTTTTAGCCGAACCACACCAATATGGAATCCTCCTCTCAGCTCAACCCACTCATTACAATCCCTAAACATAAAACCAATGTGCACCGGTACCTCCTTCCCCTCTCTCCCTCTACACCTTCAGCCTGTGTTGTAAACCGTTCAGACTCGAATCACGCAAACCACTGAGAAGGCAGAAGACCTTTTGGGAAATTAATATTTTGTAAAAATCCATGTTTCGCATCAACAAAGAAGACTTGTGACTAAGTGCCTATCAGAAACCACCAATGAGACGTACCACTTAAAAACGCCGCCGATGTTTGCCTACAAGCTGTGGCGAGTACGTGAAAACCCGGGGTTTTGTCAAAATTTTGTCAACAATCACGCACATTGTTATAATTCCAAGAGTGTGTGTGGCGGGAGTACACTGCGGTAAAATGATATGGGCTCACACGTATTCACGAATAGTTTATATGTAATGGGTTTTGTCGCTACGGACCTCGACTTCATTCAAAATGTCAGGGTGTCACGGGCGAAGACGTATGAAAGACACACGTCTCGTTCTGATTTCTGGTGCCTACAAAACAGTCGCACTGAAGCAAGAAGCTTTCTCAAGGAAGTACGCTATAAATGCTCAAAGACAAATGAATGAGGTTTGTAAAGCGGTGATTGGCCAGTACATCTAAGGTCATTCTTTGAGGCAAATGACGATCATTTCGAACAAAATCTTTCATACATTCTAGGTAGAGATTTGACAAATAAATTGAATAAATTTGTTGATAAACACTTCAGTGCGTTTTTATGTTTTATGTGATATTTCCTTATACATATCAGTCTTTATGAGGAGACTAGATGGAATCAAAAGTCCAATATCTCGAAGCTCCAATATTTCTATTTCATATTATTTCATATTATTTATTATTGTATTACGTGATTTTTAATCGCCCACTTCTTCGGCAACTTTTTAATGGCGCTATTAAAAAAATCTTTTATGGAAAAAAAAACGCCCTAAAGCCACTTGGCTATTATCCCGAGATATACAATATTTTCCACCAAAGAAGTATTGCAGGCTTCGAGACAAGTGCTAATATTTGGAGAACAAGTCGGATGCACCATTCTTTCCCAACCGAACGCCTGTAACTGTGTGCAGTTGGTCCTAGCTGCACGGAGAGGGCGAACATCTCTTCGATTTACCAGACCTGGCCATTTCTGATCTAGTGCCGACTTTGATAGTGATAGTCTGGTTATGACGCAACAGTTCAAACTCGAGTATTCCCTCAACATCCCACCATACACTCAGTAACACCTTGTTCTGGGTTCACCTCTGGGATAATGTGCTGGTTGATCTCCTGGACTGCAGAACCCACCAGTGGTCTATTAGGCTGCCCTTAGTGTTGGGTATGCTATTTCCCAAATCACTATTATTGGCGTTTAATTCACCGGCCATAATGTAGAAGCTGTCTACCGAGTTTAAGCACAGAGATCTAAAAAGTGTCTCGAGCCCTGCAATGAAAATATTCGGTTGAGATGTTTCAGGTAGCATAGGCTGATATATGGTACATTCTCTTTCCATTTCGGAGAGGAATGTCTACAATGCGGGCCTCTACCAGCTGGAACCTCTGCACTTCAATGCTATATATGATTTGATGTTTAAAATTGCTTTTTATAAAGATCGCAACTCCCCCGCCTTGAGTAACATTGGGTTTGCCGGATTTTGTGCTTCTGATTTAGTTTTGTCTCGCCAACCAAAAGTACATCGGAGCCTTCGTCCTGCTCATGGTTCAATCGTAATCAATGAATTCACATTCCCCTCGGAATCTTTAAGGAACTCTCTTCCGATGTACACATTGTGATTGTAGATGTGTGTGATTTAGGTGAAAATTGCCATTTCTAAGCTTTGCAAAACAACGCCGGTACTTGAACTAGCTAAGAACTGCCTCCGTACACATTCGGATTTCTCTAGTGGCTTCACTTCCATTCTGATTTTATGTTCTTCCCATACATCTCTTTCATAATTCAATTTAAAAGTGCTTACAATGATGTTAACACATTGAAACTTGTAGACTGGATGGGCAACATATTCAAATACTATTAGGAGCGCGGCTAAGTTCTCGCTGTTTCTTTGATGAAAATGCAACTTTATTGTGAAAAAAAACGAATACAAATGAATCATTCAAAATGTTGCCCATCGCTTGAGATAACTTTTCCCCATCTTTCTGGCAGAGCTCATATACCGTCACGGTAGAAGTGTTCGTCTTTTGAGGCTATCCACGAACCAAGCCATTTTGAGATGTCTTCATATGAATGGAACCGCTGATCAGCCAGACCATGTGCCATCGAACGGAACAAGTGATAATCGGACGTCACAATATCTGGGGAATATGACGGGTGGGGTAGGACTTCCCATTTGAGCGTTTCTAAGTAGGTTTTAACGGGTTTGGCAACGTGAGGGCCAGCGTTGTCATGCTGTAGAATCACTTTTTCATGCCTCTTCTCGTATCGTGGCCTCTTTTCGCGCAGTGCTCAGCTCAATCGCATCAATTGAGTGCGATATCGTTCCCCAGTGATGGTTTCCTTTGGTTTCAACAGCTCATAATAAATTACACCGCCCTGATCCCACCAAATACACAGCATAACCTTCGCAGCGTGAATATTCCGCCGAGCTGACGACGTAGAAGCATGACCGGGCTGTACCCATGATTTTTTTCTCTTTTTCTCATCACCCTTCCTTTTTTGCCGCTGGAGGAGTTGTTCACAGGCGAAAAAACGACGCTCAACGTTTCTTGGCTTCAAATCAAGTTCAAGGAACTCAAGTTCCCAACGCATGCAACCGCTTGGCGGGTAATTTCTTATACTGAATGGATCCTCATCGGGCAATGCCTCCAATTCAGCATCTTCGAAGGTTTTTGGCCTTCCTTCACGCGACCGGTCGTCAACATCGAAATCGCCGTCTTTGAAGCGACGGCAGCATCTCAGTAAACTTTTTGGAGTTCACGATGCGCTTCCGCAGCCGTTTTTTGTTTCGAATGAAAGAAGAAAAGCAACACTTCCGCAAATAACGATTGTCTGGCACAAAATTCGACATTTTCACACAACAAAAAGTATATGATGCAAAAACAAAATCACTAAAGTGTCAAAGCGGTTTGTTTACCATATGTCTAAGCTTGGTTCATGACGTTTTGGATACGTCACAATCGACCAGCACTTTTCTACTGGAGCCATCTCTTGATAAACAGCGAGAACTTACTTGCACACCTAATAATTTCAATAACGGTTTCAGTATTAGTGGCTCGTCTTCCATAGAATATGTCCCATTTGAAATTGCTAAGACCACTGAGAAAGTCTTTAGGAATAGCACATACATACGTTGGCGCTCTACCAATCTTTCAACACCCTTTGTAAACGTCGTAGGAAAAAACAAACCTACCTACTGTCTTGTTGTTCTGACGGCGCACAATGGGGCGGAATGACGTAATCGCTGGCAAATAATCGAAAAATGAAATTGTCCGTATAGGGCCGTTTTTATTTTTTTTTTAATAGTCAAATACCCCACTGTTAATTCTGTGAACATTTTAAACCGTTATCATAAACACATTTTGCATGACACGCATCGGCGCTAGCCATTCGTGTTCACAGATATGTAGCTGGAGTTTGATGTGAAGAAATTTAAGAAGAGTTTTTAATTTTGCATAACAAAAGTGGAGATTGTAAAATATTAAAATGTTTGATATGGAGCCTTCAAGTTCTGGTATGTGTTAAGCTATTTAAGTGTTTTTTTTTTTTTGTGAGAAAGTGCTTTATAAAACGGTAATTATCATAAAGAACTTTAAAATTACTGTTTTTTTGCTTCTTTGTGAAAACATTGATCGGTTTAGTTGTGTTCCGAAGCAGTCCGAAGCTTAATTTTTGTTGTTTTTGGTAGCTCGTCTTACCTATTCTATGGAACTGTGAAAAAAAATTGCGGATTTTTGCACTTTTTATTAAAAGTTTCTTTGGAAAAATTGCTTTCTGACAAAAAAAAAATGTGACAATTTCTAAGATTTGTTTTAACTTTTAGGTACTTTTAGGTTCAAATACGATTTTTATAAACCGAAGGGAGCTTGTTAATATGATGAAGTCAGCTGAATTTACAAGCGCAATTTGTTTTTCTGGTAGAAGAGTTAAAAAAACGAACACGAAACTTCGATAACATAGGTTTAACTAAGACACTTTCATACTTTAAATCTGAGCACAAATCTCGTTGGAAAAAGGCTTTTCGAAAATTCGATACGTTTTCAAAAGCAAACAATTCATGGCTTGAGACATCTGTTTCTTTTCTTTGTTGCTCTGAAGAAAGGCTTAAAGCGTGGTCGACCAAGTGTTTCATTTGATGAAAGTACTGAACGTACGAAAAAAATGAAAACAGCAAAATTAAGAGAATCTACCTCGATTTCTATGTTGAGTTTTGCTACTCAAATGAACTTGAGAGCAGTGGGACAGATTACTGCTTCTGAAGTATTAAAGGAGATAACAACCACTATAGTTAGAGATAGTTGTTGCAGAAAACAAAAAGAGGATACAAAAAGAGTTTAAAGATCGTTGTGGTTTGATAATAGACAAACCAAAGCCCGGATTCGGGAACTCTAATGATGGTAATATGGCCAGACGTTTCTTTCAAAATCCTGAAATTTCCACAGAAATTACAAAAATTGATGTAATTTAATTTAGTTAAAAAATCTTAACTCATAAGAAAGATGCATACTATTATGATTGTTGTGGCTAGTGGCTATGAGATTGATGTAGAGAAGTTCAAACATTTCGCAGTTGATACTGCCAGATATTATGTGGAAAAGTATCCCTGGTATTACGAGGGTGGTCGGCTATTGTCGAAATTTTAGCCGGATCGGACTCGTAGTTTTGTTTTGACCGCGTGTGGAAGCGGGAGTGTCCGCGGATTTTAGAAAAATGGAAAAAGAGCAATATCGGTCGGTGATTCGATTCTTGTTTTTGGAAGGGAAATCGCACAGCCAAATCAAAGAGCGTTTGGATGCTGTGTACGGTGACCCTTCTCCTTCGATGGCGACCATCAAAAATTGGTTTAACGAATTTCAACGTGGTCGCACGTCGGTTTTTGATGAGCCACGTCCAGGTGCCCCGAAAACGGCTACCACGGAGGATAACGTGACAAAAATCCACGATCTCGTATTGGCAGACCGCCGATTGAAGGTGTGCGAGATCGCTGACACAGTAGGCATTTCAAAAGATCGCGCGGATCATATCCTGCATGAAATGTTGGGCATGAGAAAGCTGTCGGCGCGATGGGTGCCGAGTTTGCTAACTCCGGACAACAAGCGCAACCATGAGACCACTTCAGAGCAGTGTTTGACACTGTTTAAGCGCAATCCGAAGGAGTTTCTGCGTCGTTTCATGACAGTCGACAAAACATGGATCCACTGGTACACACCAGAGAGCAAGGAACAGTCGAAACAGTGGACTTCCCCGGCGAACGTGCTCCGAAGAACACGAAGACTGTCCCATCGGCCGGAAAGGTGATGGCCACCGTTTTCTGGGATTCACAAGGTGTGATCCACATCGACTACCCGGAGAAGGGCAAAACGGTCACAGGGCTGTACTATGCCAAATTATTGGACCGATTCGATGCCGAATTGAAGAAAAAACGGCCCCACTTGGCGAAGTAGAAAGTGCTCTTCCACGATGATAACGCACCGGCTCACACCTCCGCCCTCGCCACAGCCAAATTGGTCGAATTGGGCTACGAACTGCTGCCCCATCCACCTTATTCTCCAGATTTGGTCCCGTGCGACTTCTTTTTGTTTCCAAACTTGAAAAAGTCACTCGCCGGGCAGAAATTTCAGTCGAATGAGGAGGTCATCGCCGCTTACTTTGCAGACCTCGAGAAAACGTATTTTTCAGACGGGTTAAAGAAGTTGGAGCATCGCTGGGTCAAGTGTATCGAGCTAAAAGGAGACTATATTGAAAAATAAATCGCCATTTCTCCAAAATGTTTGCTTTTCTTTTGTAGGCTAAGTACTTATCGGACCACCCTCGTACATTCATAAATATTTCATTCATGGGCCGGAAATAATAGCCCATGCTCTGTTACCGATTGGTCAACTGACTGAGGAAGCTCAAGAATCAAGAAACAAGGACTTCAAAAATTATAGAGAGCATCATTCTCGAAAATCCAGCAGAGAAAATACCAACCGAGATAATTTTAACTCTTTTTTGTTAAGTTATAATCCCGGGATCACAAGCATGAGGAAACTACCCGAAAATAAGAGGCAACACCTGCCAATTGAAGCATTGGGTTGGCTTAAAGCTTCCCCTGTTGATAATAATAATTTTGAGCTTCAGGAAGATAGCAGTGGTGAAGAAAGCGATGATATTGTTTTAAATTACTCAAAAATCAATTATATTATATTTTAGTTTTTGTACAATATTAAATTTTGTTTTTACTGAAAAAAATTAAGTGTATTGTACTTATTTTTTACAGAGGACATAAGTACAAAAGATATACTTGTTTGTAGGCGTATTTTTGGCCAAATTTGACTGCCCTATTTTAATTTAATTTTGGTGGGGGCTATACCCCCATTTTATTGTGCTTAATTCAAGCTACATACTTAATTTAACTTACAATCTAAGAGACTAAGAAAGATGGCGATTGAGAAGGAGTTTTAGACAAGGAGTGCTGATGTTAAAGTCGAAACAGTTTTTCGCATTAACATTCCGCAGCATACGGGAGATAGGTTCATTGGAGCCATAGGAGGTACGAGAGGTGGGTACATAGAAGAGACGTGGATTTCGTGTATTACGAGGGTTAGTGTTAAAAAAGATCGAGTTATAAAGGGACGCGCAGTCGATGGTACCTGAGAGGAGTCGGTGGATAAAAAGGATGTCGGATATTCTTCTTCGTTCTTCCAGCGAGCTCAAATTAATAAGTTTAAGGCGATCTTGATAGGGAGGTAAGATTAGAGGATTGTCCCAGGGTAAGCCGCGAAGAGCAAAGCGGAGAAAACGACGTTGGACACTCTCAATTCTGGAAATGTGTGAATGATAGTAAGGAGACCACACTTGAGACGCGTATTCGAGAATAGGGCGAACAAAGGTTATGTAAAGAGACCGAGTGACGTAGGGATTGGAAAATTCTTTAGACCATCGTTTCACGAAGCCAAGTGCAAAATTGGCCTTAAGAATTTTATCGCTGATATGCGCAAGGAAATTGAGTTTCTGGTCGCATAATACACCAAGATCACGGATCACCTGAACGGTGGAAAGGGGTTCATTATGGAGAAAGTAGAGGCGGGGAGGAGGTTTGTTACGTTTGCGGGAGAAAGTAATAGATTGACACTTTGAAATGTTAAGGTCGAGGCAGTTCTTGGAGCACCAGGTGGAAAAGCTGTTGAGGTCCGATTGAATAAGGGAAGAGTCATGTTCTGAGGAAATGATCTTAAAGAGTTTAGCATCGTCGGCCTATAGAGAGATGTGGGAATGTTTGATAACCATTTCAATATCGTTAATGGTGAGGATAAAAAGAAGCAGGCCTAAATGACTGCCTTGGGGGACACCGGAGGAAGCAAGGAAGGGGTTAGAGAGGGCAGATCTAAAGCGAACGCTGTAGTTGCGATTATCCAGATAAGAGGAAATCCACTTTAATAAGATGGGCTCAAAGCCAAGAGAAGACAGTTTGAAGAGTATTAATCTGTGTGAAATTTTATCGAAGGCCTTACTGAAGTCAGTTGAGATAACATCGACTTCCTTGCCATTTTCTAAGGCTGAAAGGGTGAAGGAAACGAATTCAATAAGGTTTGTGGTTGTAGACCTGCCTTTAAGGAAGCCGTGCTGTCTGGGGGAGATTAAAGACTTGCATTGAAAACTTAAGTTATCATACAAAATACTTTCGAACATTTTGCGTATATGGCAATGGGACGGTAGTTGTTAATGTCATTCTTCGGACCCTTTTGTGTATAGGTGTTATAAAAGAGGTTTTCCATATCCGGGGAAATTCACCTTGGGAAAGGGATAGGCTGAAGATTTTTGAGAGAGGTAGAGAAAGGGAGGAGAAACATTTTTTTTAAAAATATAGCTGGAAGGCCGTCGGGGCCAGGGGTGAATTCATCGTTAAGTTGCTTTAATCTTTCTTCGATGATAACGGGGTCGACACTACGAGGGAGAAATGGTCCAAAGGAGAAGTTTAGTAAATAATTGAAATAGGTATGATCGGGTGCAAAGGAATCATGGGTAAAAGATTGATTGAAAAATGTGGCAAAAAGGTTGGCGATGTAATGAGGATCATTGGAAGTCTCATTATTGAAGTAGAGTGAGTTTGGGTAGCCATCAGATTTTCTTTTGTGATTAACGAATTGAAAGAAGGACTTGGGATTATTTATAAGATTGGTTTGCATCTCAACTAAGTAGTGTTGATAGAGGGATTTATAAAGCTCTACAAAATGCAGGTAAGTACCGAAATAGTTCGAGAAGTCATTTGGGGATTGAAACGAAGGAAAGTTGTCCAGAGCTTGTTCCGTTTGTTTCTCAAAGAACGGAGCCTGCGATTATACCATGGAGGGGAGGCCCTAAATGTTGATAAACTGAAAACGGAAGGTACATATATTCATTTTTCGAAGTACAAAAAAGTGGGCGTGGTCAGTGATGGGCTTGGAAATATTAATAGAGTGGTTCCATAAACATTTCCAAAAATGTCAGGTTCCTAGCTACATTGGCTGATTTATTGCCACCAATAGGGTCATTCTGCCCCACTGTGCGGCGGTTGCTACTGACCTTCCTTCCTTCACAACATTCCAATTCGAATGTAGTATTTGTAGATAAAAACCTAATCAGAAAACCCTTGAAGCACCGAACTTTTGTGTTTTCCTTTGCATGAACCCACGAATTTATCCTGATACGGATGCTTTAAAAACTTAAATTGCAAACAATCTGTAAAAAAGGACAAATTATTAATTTTGTTTACGATTTGTTTGAAAACTTATGGGCTTCAGTGTATGTCGTGCACCACAGATTGTTTTCGCCGATTTTTATTGCGCATTAAGCCAGCAACATATGGAAGCAGGAAACCACAACGTAACGTCGCTACAACGAGCCTGAAAGTGTTTATTGAATACCTACACCCGACAAGGTACATTAAGAAGTCCAATGCAAAATTTCTTCCGTCCACTTTGGTATTTTGTAAACATTTGGCACCACTAGAAGAACATTCAGATAGAATGTGAAAAAAAAACACAAAACGAACAGAATTCACATCAAGATTGCTCGAGATTTTTTTGCGTAATTCCTGCACTAAAGATCAAGCAAAAAAAAAAAAAATCAAACGAAAAACACAAAACACCGGAAAAGCGCAGTGCATGCAAACACTCATACAGCAGTGGGCAATCCAAATGTGCTCCAGTAGCTCAGCTTTTTGATTGCGTTGTTGCAAAAACAAAGTCTCGAGCTAATGAATGTTAAACAGCCAACATCCGCAAAAGGCACTGGCACATACACGACATACGCAATAACGCAGTATTCCCTTATCTACGAAAGCACTTCATTAAACCGACCCACGGCACACAACATAAAACATTGTTTTTGTTTTTCTCGTTCTCACTTGATTTTTCACGTTTTTCGCTCTCGAAAACTACATTTTTGTTTTTCTGGTATTTCATCCAAACCCAACCACTCACCTTCACGTTGTTTTTCTTTCTCCGTTTCGTTTCTTTTCTGCTATTCTTGTCTCCTATTCACACCATCTATTATTATTATTATTACTATTTATCACGCTCGCTATTGACTATATTTTCCAGCACAGCAATTTCGAAACCAAACGAATATTATTACTTCGCATCGAACCAAATCATGTTTGTTTTGCTTACGATCTTAGCCCCGATAGCTTCATCACTTCATTTGTTTTGAATCCACTCGCTTCCTCTGAGGCTTTGCCCCATTGCCTAATAGAAACTGACACTCGGATACATGCGAATTTGCACCTACGTTTGCCGTATATTTATTCCGTTCTCGAATGCAAATTTGCGTTCGTAATAGAAAGAAGGAAAAAAGGCAGAAACGGAAAATGAGTACTTGGCCCAGCGCTCGATTGAAAACAAAACTTATTTCCTACCAGCGATATGAACTAAAATAAAATACGTGGCAGAATCGGGGTGTGCGAAAAAGTTCCCTTCTGTGACAATAAAATTTAACCATAAAAGGAACTAAAGACGCAGAGTGAATTTTATTTGGGCGTGGAAACTGTCTTCGGGCACTAAGGACTGCGTATTTACGAGTTGATTATTTTCGCCCAATTTGCGGAGGTTTTTCTCGACGGCGTGGGATCGATCTGATACGCGTATCCGGTAATGTACGTATACGAATGTGTGTTGGAGAATATTAACCACCGATTTTCACTTTCTTTTGCGAACTTTACGACTTGACTTATTTAGAAAACAAAGTTTATCGCCACAGAATGTTCACCGAATTTCACGACTGTCATTTTATGGTTTTTATTTTTTTTCTCTTCCTTTCAACTGTCAAACTATTCTTAACACGCACACACACGGAACGAGTTGATGTTTGGGTCTCGTATTTTGGACGTATTCAGTGCGATAGGGACTAGCGATGAATTCTTGAACGACGACTTGACATGATACATTTGAGCGGAAATGGAACTGTCGCCAAGTATGGATTCAGGGTTTTTTTTTGTTAAGCTCGGAAAACTTGTTTCCTTGTTTGGGACAATGAAAAAAGTTGATGGAAGTTGAGAAGATATACTAAAGGAAGTAGCAGAATAGCGCATTTTGCGGAACCTTGTGTGTCCCGTTTTGGAAACAAATCTTTGCTTTTACGCTGATTCTGGAATCTTGCACTACGTTCTGTAGCAATATTTAGTGCTGGACAAATTTAGTTATTTACTAGCAGTCAACTCGATATTCACCCAGCCATCACCAAATTTCAAGTATGTTCCAAATATTTTTATTACCATTTATAACAGTTTATTACTATTTTTATTATTACTCGTTCCGAGGCTCGTTGACAAAACTGCGCCCAGTCATAAGTGTATTGTATTCATGTTTCGCTATTCTGTTCCATCTCGTCTGGGTCAATCCTTATATTGTTCTCCCATTAATGGTGTCCACTGTTCATTCGTTCTACGTGTCCAGGCCATCTTAGTTTTAGCGATTTTATTACTCAGACAAGACTTGGGCTTGAATAAATTCTTTCGAGTTCTGATTATGAAGTTTCCTCTATTCGCCAGACTTTTCCCCCTTCTAAGTCAGAAACCACGTTTCACATTTCTAAAGTGTCACTGGCCTTATTATAGTTATAGCTTTATTGGCTCTTTTTTTATTTCTTTCAATTATTTATAAACAACAAAATAAAAATGAATATTTGATTCTTTTTCTCGTATTTTGGTTTTGTCGACATAAAAAAAAAAAACATTTATGTACACGCACTGTTCGGACACATCACAAGCCACATTGGAAAAAATACCAATGTCAGGGAAAAAAACACAGGCCTCCCTCTTTCCATAACTTATCCTAGATTTATAAGTATTTAAGTCATTGGTGAATAGGAATTCCTTACAAAAAAATTGCATTTCAGCTTATGTATTATTCAATCTTCCTGCGTTTCCTTAACTTACGATTTTGTAGAAAAAAAAAAAATTGTGCAGAAGAGGAGACGAACGACGCGAAGTAGGATTTGTGACTTTCAGGTGCCATCATCGGGTCGGTTTGCCTTGCTTCTCGAAGAACATGGCATCGATCAGGAATGTAGCACCCAAGAGAACGGTCTTCATTCGAACGTCCAGGTCCATCGGGAATGTGATGCCAAAGAAATTGGCATCAGTGAATATCTCCCTGGCAACTCCGGACCACTGCTTCGAGATTTTTCCCACTTGCTCGCCGATCATCGAAACTATCTTGAATTCCACATCGCCGCACAGGGTTAACGTACACAATGCACCTTCGATTCGCAGTACTGTATAGCCCATTTGGTTCTTAATCTTAAACGATGGTAAACAAATCGACCATTCCTGCTCGATCGATCCGATCACATTCCACCTCCATCGTTTGCAGACAACATTGAAAACAGCAACTATCGCGTGCCAACGGACGATTCAAGTGCAAAACTTCGTTTTTGTAATTATCAAAGATTTTCATATCGAACGGACGGATCGAACCGCACATGTTACGCGTGCAATAATCGTTATCTTCAACATCAAAGTAGACTTTTTGGCCTAAACTATTTTTGATGGAGAATTTGTTATTTGTATCGAAACCAATCATTGCTTCGAGCAATTCGACTTTCTGCTTAACCAAGAGCTGGTCGACAGTCAAAAGGTACTCCAACCCGCGTGGACAATTCGGAACTCCAATATGCATAGTCGGCGGGTCAGCGGGGGTCCTTGTGGTCCGGGTGGTCCTGTCGGTTGATTGACAATAGGCTGTTGTCCGTATGCATCAGATCCCGGTCAGATCCACCGTATGGCGGTTGCCGTCCAAACGGCTGTTGCGACTGTTGTGGTTGGCCACCACCAATATACGGTGGCTGTCCGCCAGCATAGGGTGGCTGCACAGCAGCATGGGATTGCTGTCTATCAGCATAGGGAGGCTGTCCACCAGCATAGGGTGTGTCGGCGCCACCATAAGCTGGTTGTCCACCAGCATATGGTGGCCTCCTGCATAGGGTGGCTGACCACCTGCGTATGGCGGCTGCCCTTGACCGTAAGGAGGCATTTGTGGGACTGGACTGTAACCGGCTAGTTTGAAACCACCTTCGATGTGACCACATTAAAGTGGACCGACACCGGCTAATCTACTTGAATGGCTTACTATCCCGTTCCTCTTTACCATGTGCCACAAGAACTGCATATTCTCTGAGGCATGGAGTTTTTCTCATTGCTTAGAGATGTTCAGCTTTGGCATTAATTGGTACTTCAGCTTCCTGTATAGAGAGGTGCATCCAAAGCCGAGCCCCAAACTAATGAAGAATAATTTCATTTTTTTCCGCAAGTGACTGTATGTCACTCAAGCTAAATCAAGTTCCTGTCGAGTGAGTCGATGCAATCTCAAAATACAACGAACGATTGAACAGCAGTACGCCATCAACTTTCGCATTGAACTGGGGAAAAATACGTTGCAACTGCAGAGGACGAGCTCCGGGTTGGACGGGTGTCGAAGTTCAAAACCGTGATAACGTGTACATGAAATGAGATGAGATGAGAGATTATAAATACGATTTACAAACACGTGTGCTATTGAACTCGTTTACATTCTCAAAGCATATATCAAGTACAGTCAGGTGCGGGATTTGGATCGACCTAAGTCAGTCAGTGATATTCTCTTCATTTACTTGAAAACATTACTCCTTTCCAACCATTTGTTAGACTTTCTGTGTTCCTCTTAACTTTTTCTCACAATCTATCAGAAAGTCCAGATCATGTATTACAGCATTAGATTAAAGAGAAACAGTGACAGGGCGTCTTCTTGCTTTAATCATTCAAGTATCTGGAATTTTTCGCGGTTTAAGTTGTCTTCCTTTTCCCTTTATGCATACTTGTATCAGTTTCACCAATATTTTCGAACTTTTTGCCATTCGCAGCAGAACGTGACACATTCTCGATCGGTTCATAGTCCATATGCCTTTTTAAGATCTACGAAAACTTGGGAGACTCTTTCATGGAATTCCTATTTCTTTTTTAAAAGCTATCAAATAGTGAATCACTTGCCGAACAATCGAACTGGTAGTCTTCGATAATTTCCTTAGTTTATTTAAGAGAATATTTGATAACACTTATAACCAGCCGCCTGAGAGCAGCTTTATACGTTGTCCGAAACAAGTTCCCCATTATCGTTGTGTATAAATTCTGTTCTGAGCTGGCATCCTTCTCGTACAGCGTTTTCTCCCAGCATTCACTGCTATTGTCTTTTAAGCCGCACCTTTTTTCCTGATTTCATACCGTATGAGACGACGGGTGGGTGTGACTTGTTGTACGCGTAATGTCTTCGCTTGTTCCAGATCTTGAAGCCATAGAACATTACGGTTTTTTGTCTTTTCCCGCATTCTTCGTTGAACTAAGGCCCTCTTTTGGGGGCCTTTCAATAGCCTAGTTTGCTTTCCGCCACTTAGTTTAGAACACGATTTATTGCTGACCACACTGCTTCTACTTGTCTTGTTTCGTCGTTAATTTCCATGCCATCTACAATAACAGGGCGAATCGGTTACTAATTTCGCCCTGGCGCGGGATACGAGGGTTCTTTAATTCCTTTAAATTTTTTATACAGCGTGCGCCATCTCATAGGGGTCGATGTAAGTTTCGAATAACTTCAAAAATTCTCAACCGATTTTGGAAATTCAAAAATTTTTATTTAACTTAGACCTTTACAATTTGTCTTGATTTACTTTTGAAAAAATATCAATTAAATGACCGCCTTTATTGCCGATGCAAAAATGGGCTCGTTTTCGCGCATTCTCCATGATATTTTCGAGCATTTCGTTCGAAATTTCTGCGATTTCCGCACGAATGTTTCTTTTGAGTTGTTCTATTGTCTTCGGGCCGTTGGCATACACCTTGCTTTTCAAGTATCCCCAAAGAAAAAAGTCTGGAGGAGTAAAATCCGGCGATCTCGGAAGCTAGTCAATTTCGCCCTTTTTTGACACCAATCTTCCAGGGAACTTCTTACGCAAAAGGTTCATTGTTTTGTCCGCAGTATGGCATGTCGCGCCCTCTTGTTGAAACCAAAAGTGAATTAAGCCTTTTTTACGCATTTCTGGGACCACATAATGGGCCAACGATATTGATCGCCATCCACTGTATCGCCAACTTTGAAGAAATACGGTCCAATGATGGTTTTAGCGTATACACCGGCCCAAACAGTACCATTTTTGATAAAATAGCGGCTCTTCGTGAATAATGTGAGGATTTTCGGTGCCCCAGAAGCGACGAAAGAAGTGTTTATTAACTGAGCCAGAGAGCGTAAAATGTGCCTCATCGGTTATCAAAATTTGCTGCCAGAACTCCGGCGCAGCATTAATCATTGCAACGGCATTTTGTGCGTATGCCAAGCGCCGTGGCTCATCTTATGGCAAAATTCTTTGAGTTATCTGCACTTTGTATGGAAATAAGTGAAGATCATCGTTTAAAGTGGTCCCACTGATGCCTAACTGCTGCGAATGACGCCGATATGAGAAACTTGGGTCTTCTTGAACACTGACCTTCACAGACTGAATACATGACTTTAAACGCGACGGACGTGGCCTAGGTTGCTCACGAGGGCTTGCCACAGAACCAAATTGAAAAAGATTCGAGGCCTAACGACGAATTGTATCTTTTTTGGGCGCAACACGATCAGGATATTTTGCACGATACGCACGTTGAGTTAGCACAACCGAGCGTTCATTTTTAATGAACATTGAAACTATTTCCGCGCATTTTTTTTTGTGTGAAGCCATTCATAGTTAAAATTGCACTGAATTGACGTTTCCAAAATGCTATGACATATAAAAATCGGTTGACAATTGTTGAAGTTATTCGAAGTTTACATGAACCCATATGAGATGGCGCATTTTGTACATTCTTGTGTTCCACTTCTCTGAACCGGGCTTTTAATTTTGACCATAATTAGAATGTGGTCAGAATGGCAATCCATCATTGTCGTTGAATAAGACATGGAGGTTTTTGTTTTCTCCAATTGAATGCTGGGCAAGTTTATATGTAGGAGTTCACGTTTGCGAATTTAATGGAAGAAGTCAGTCATTTGTTTTTGCATCGTCTTCTTCTCCAAAATCATTCTCACTGCTTTTTCCTTAAGGCGCCTTAAGACACTAATGTCATTTTGGCTAACCAGCTCACCTTCAGCCCATTCCAAAGCCTTGTTAATAATTAAGCTTAATTTTTTCTTTTGGCAATTCTAGCACACCGTCATCATCACTTATGATGTTGGTACTCTGAGCGACATTATGATCTTCTTCGTCTTCGTTCCATTTTGTGGATGTCCTACCTACCCAAATGATTTGATTAAAGACAGGAATCCTAAAAAAGTAGAAATCAAAGCTCAGAATTTATAGCATCGAGCAGTTTCATTGCATTCTCCACCTCAAAATTGATTCTTAGATACAATTTCTCTTTCAAATCACTTAGTGGAATATCATCTTCCGGATCATTTTCATTGCCTACGAAACTTAAAATATTTTTTCCAACACTTTGCGATTGTGTCCGTTTCCAATCGATCCCAAGCTGATTTTAAAAATGAAATAGAATCTCTTAATGTTAACTTTTTCAGTGATTCTGGAATATCCGCTTGTTTCGCTACAACCGAAGCTAACAAACTAGTTCTATAGTAAAGCCTGGTTATTCTAATCGCATTTTGATCTATGGCGTCACATTTGGAGGCATAAACATCACTGTAATAGAGTGGTCATCTGTGGTTAACTCACTTACTGGAGGATGCGATGGAGCATTGTCTAACAGCAGAAGGGCCTTCACTGGTAGACCCTGATTTTATATAAATGATATTACCTAATAAAGTATAAGTCTATATGTATTTGGCTAATGTTCGCCATACATACTTGTGGCACAAATGAATAGTGAAACCAATCTTTGAATATAGCCGCGGTCATCCAGGATGATTTCGAACTCTTGTAGTCTACTGGGAAGTTAAAATTTTTAAATGAACGAGGATTTTTCGCCTTCCCAATCACCAATGGCTTCAGCTTATGCAATCCAGTTGCATTTGTGCACGCGAGGAAAGTTATGCGCTGTTTGTCGGTTTTCCTGCCAGGAGTGTTTTTTCTAGCGACGAAACATATGTTTTGTCGGGCAAAAGCTTCCAAAACAGTCCGGTTTCGTCTGCGTTATAAAGTTGGTCGGTGGTCACCCCCATCGTATCAATCGTTTCCTGCAGCTTACGTTTGAATGGGTCTACCAGCTCAGGTTGGGAAGACAGTTTCTCGTCAGTGATTTTAATAAATCTCACGCCGTATCGAGTTTAAAATCTCTGCATCCACCTTTAGCTAGCATTGAAGCTGCTTTGGTTCTCCTTAATTTGAGAATGGAGTGACAAAACCTTTGCTTTATAATCAGGCCATTAAACGGATAATTTTTTTCACGTTGTTCGAGAAACCACCGGTATAGCGCCTTTTCCATTTTGGGTACCGATGATCGAAGTGTTTTTCTTTTTCCTGGCCCCGAAAATGTGTTGTTTACACACTTTAAAATTTGTTCACTCTTTTTGTTAACGGCACAAATAGTAGACTTTGCAACGTCGTATTTTTTTGCCAAACTTGTTACACTAGAACCACCACGGAATTGCTCAATTATCGCGCATTCATCCTTAAGTGACAAAAACGTTGGTTTCTATGAAGACATGTTGACGCAAAGAACTAAAAAACCAAAGCCGTAACGCGTATAAAACTTATGACAAGACGAAGTATAGTACCAAGAATAAAGAATTTCAAGCTAAAATACAGCTTGCTCAAACAGTTTACTGCTAACCTGAAGCAAAAATTGTTGTTCACGTTTTAGAGTGTTCATGATTTGTTCACGTTTTAGAGATGTCAAGCAAAAAAAAAAAAAATCTGTTCACGTTATCCGGTGTTCACGTTATCGAGAGTCTACTGTATTTATTTCGTTGAAGACTGTTTGGAAGGCACCTGACTTTGGGCATTTCGTAAGCCTGTCCTTAATTTTTCTGTATTTCTTTCATGAATGCTTTTCATTGGGGAGTTACTACCAGAACCTCTCGGGGAACTAGCTTACCTCCAGGATATTTTACCCAAATAAGGCCAACCATATTTACCACTAAGGTGTGTCAACGATTTTCAAACCTAGAAGAGTGGTGTTGTAATGATGTGAGTGTGCGTAGTGCAGAGTCATTAGCCCTGGGCCTATTTGGCCTTTAGTTTTTTTGGTGCAGAGATCCATTAGGAATTTAGTCTCCTCTTACGAATGGCATTCCGAGTTGCGGGAATAATCTAAACCCTATCGAAAAGGGTCAATTGAACACTGTATAAATAATATATTCAAATTTTTAATTGTTGCCTCCTTATCATTAGTGACAGATGCACATCTCCTGGGCATTAGAGCAGTTAAATTTTCGAAAGTCATCAATTTGCCTCCTCACGTCTATCAAGAGTTCTTTTTTTTTATTATTCAATTCCTTATTCTCCAGTTGGCTATTTCAGATAAGTTCTTAATAGGTTTAAGATCAGGGGACTAGGGTGGCCACTGCAGAATGTTGATATGAATGTTTGTTTCGCGAACGAATTTTTGACCAGCTTCGAGGCATGTTTAGGGTCATAATCCTGTTGAAAGTATGTTTATAATATTATAATCTTCGTTTCTCACGATGAACTGATGCGTCGCAAAGTGAAGCTACTGCAAACCATATCATTCCTACCTCATTATTTGATAGTTCCCTCAATGAATGTTGGGTGCAACCGCTCGTCTTTCCGGTCTATTGAATTTATAATACATTGAACTCTCGATAATTCGAATTTCTATTTTCCTTCCGACTTGTATATCAATTTCCTGCTCTCCTTCGCCTTGAGCTTCATGTGATCCTCCTCGGAGAAAGCCACAAGTTCTAAACCAATTGCGGATTGTACTTTTGGTAACATTCTTCTAAGCTTTATCAGCGGTTTTCATTGCAAGCAGGATTGTAATGTTAAACTCTCCAAGTCTAACATTCTTGTAACTACTTCCTTACGGTACAGCGTCTTGAATTTATTGATAATACCTTGGTCAAGTAGTTGAAGCTTGGAAGTCGTATTCGCTGGCAAAAATTGTATTTTGATAGAATAGGATTTTCCGCTTCTGCTTTACATTTCCACATCAAGACTAGTTAGCCATTCCCTAAATAGCTCAGTTTGCATCCACGCTTTTTTATTTGAACGATAAGACAGCGGACATGATGTTATGTTCTTAAAGCATATTTTCCTATCATCAGCGGTTTCAATTTTTGTGACCCATCCATATTCGCAGCTAGCAATAGTGTGATTCGCTCTTTGCTTTTCATTTTTAAACGACTTTGTTCGGTCTGGAAAACATTTAAAAAATAGTCCTGTGTCATCAGCGGTAAAAATATTTTCCCCTTCATAACCTCCCAACAGTCCTTCTAGTTCATTTTTCCAATCTGAACAAATGCCGCCATCAACGCTTGCACTTTCACCGCAGATTTTCCGAAACACTATGTTATGAGGTTTTTTTAATTTTTGCAACCATTGCTCACTAGCTTTGGTATGGTAGTTCTGCCTCTTTATTCACTTCCTTAAGTAACTTTTGAGAAACTTCTGTTATTTTTCTTTTTAGTTTACCAGTTTAGACTAAATTTTGCTGACACAGGTTTCATATTTAAAACATCCTAGGAATCGTTCTAGCATAAGACAATTGTTGTGCCAATATTTTCACCGATTTCTCTGATTCTGATTCATCGACCATTTAGGTTCAGTTCGTTCACTTTTTCCACATTTTCATGACACGCATAAACCCTAATATAATGAATTGCCGACTCAACAAAAGCAATAAATATCTTTTTTAAAACTTTCTTTCTATTCGATTCCTATTTAACGCACTTTCTTTGATGAAATTTATAAAAAAAACAAATAACCGCTGATCGTATCAAATGAAAAGGAACCCATTGACAGCTAACAGCTGTAAAGATATTTGACAGGCAAATAGGAAAAAAAATTGCGAAAAACTTTTTGAACACAGGGTGACAATGTGGCAAATTAAACTTGGAGGTGGTCAAGGACGTAACAAATATTGATTCCATAGTCATAAGTTCAAAGGACATTAGCGCGAAATTGCTTTTCCCAATCGCTGTTTCTTTGGGCGTCAGAGGAAATTGAGTATTAGTCTTCTGGCTGAGCATAAACCGTATTTGGAGACCGAAAACTTTCGAGAATAACTTGAGAGGTCCCTATTCACGATAAATCAAATTTTCATATTTCAGGAGATTTTGGAGAAGACTCACACATTTCAGGTTGAATACGGCTTTCAACAATTACAGTGTCTATAGGTAAAGAGACGAGCTGTTCACAGGTCTGTCAACTTTTCACATCCCTGCCAAATTGGCCAGGCTGTACAAGGTGGAAATGGAGCATTCTCGTTGCCCCATTAACGTTAGTAATGAACCAACCGAGACCTTGAAAAAAGTAGAATTGTCGTGAGATTTTTTCAAACCTATCCTGGAAAGGATCATGCGGGGTTCACTGACCAATACCAATAAGGCATGAGATTTTTCAAATCTACACAATCTCTTGCATGAGCAGGTGATATTGATGATTGCACGAACACAATGAAGCGCTTGAAAGCATTGAAGAAAAGCTATTTAATTATATCTGAGGGTAAAACTAAGATCAAGATTTTCGTTCACCTTGGCTCACTAGTAACAAGTGGCAATGACACTAGCGCTGAGGTCAGATGGCGAATAACTCTTTGAGCTCAAAATTGAACTGGAGTAAGGAAACTCTTCATAAATCTTTGATCATTTTGGTTCTCCTCTGTGGAGTTGAGACTTGGACATTATCGACAGTGGATAATTATGCCCTTGAACGATGTGAGAAGAAATTTCTGCGGGGAGACCTTGTTTCTGTGTCCATTATCGAAAAGTGGAAAAGAAGGTAACACCAGATATGTACAGCAGTACAGCGGAATTAGGAAAGTCGAACGGTTAGTCATATGGGAGATGTTGAGCTTTGACTTTAACTCCGAAGAACACCACAAAAGAGGAGGCTTGCAGCACTACAGGCGACTGATTAAAGATCATGTCAGCTGATGAGGCTAGAATCCAAATACAAATGGTACAGTAGTATGTAAACGGTGAAGAAAACGGAAAACACTTTTGGTCGAAAACAACCCCAATTTACTATTGAGTAAGTTTTTTTATATGGTTCGCGCATGTTCAAGAGTGTACGCTCTTATGGTCACACAACCTGAATGGGATGCAGATGGTTTGTGTCGAAGATGTCAGTTTACTACTCTCCGGGGGTGGTTGTCCCAGATAGGATTCGAGAGATTCGACTTTATTCGTCACGTTGGTTGTAGTTCACAGTAACTTTTTTGCTTCATTGTCATTAAGGTATATAGTGCGGGTGTTATGCCTTCGTCAGCACTTTTTGATCATCTCTCATTCACAACTGGAAGTATTGCACAGTTTTTCCGTAAAGGAATTGTTCTTGGCTATAGACTGACTTGAACTACAGACCTTCGGCTCAACAGTCGTTGATGATTACCATTGCACCATGACCACGACATAAAGCTTACATGGACCTGAACAAAAGTAAGCTTTTGCACATTGTAAACTTAAGGGCCATTTGATGAAAGTTCGGGTTATTAATGAAGGATCTTTCAAATTTTGCAACGATTCGAACGAGACTCGGGTTAACTCTTTCGTTGGCTGTGGATCACTGACTCAGGTTAGGTTTATAATTTAAGACAAGCGCGCTGAACCTTGTCTTGCTTAGCTAATAGCTAATTCTCGAAAGAAAATCATGTCAAATGAATCCATTTTGTCCTTTTCACTAGCCTAGGCCCCAAATGACATAACAAACCCTAACAAACGACGCTAGGACAACGATTATAAAGAGGCTAAAGAATTATTGAAAAAAGATCCTGCGGGATTCAAATTAAAACAAGGTTGAACAATAACGGTTAAATTACAGTTCTTATCCCTAAATACGTTTTGTAGAAGAGGGAGTGATAATCGCATTTAAAGCCTATACCTAGCTAAGGACTATGATGCTGGCTAGACATACAATGGAGAGAGTAACGAATCGACTTGTTGCGACATCGCCTATTTTAGAACTGATCAGCTCTTTTGTTGGGGATTATAATTATTAAGGATAATTAACTGCCCTTACAATCTCAATCAAATCGGCCTAAAATTGTTAAGACACCCAGACATTAAACCTACCTCTCTCGTGCAGGGACGGGTTAAGAATATCCCTGCAGCGATACCTATCGCTTGTCGTAAAAGGCGACTAAACAAAGGTAAACAAAACTCACATCTAGGCAATTTAGAAAACACCAAGGTGAGCCTAGGGACACATATACCACCATTAAACTGCCCCACAAGTGTGCATGCAAATCAGTGGGTTGACACGACTGGAGATCACCGGTGTTGTAAGAGTAAGATCAATCAAAAAAAAAATAAAAAATCTGGAGCATGCCCGTGTCAAAAAGGAAGGGAAGAAAGAAAACGGTCAAACCGTAGCATTATGGAAAAGAACGCTAAAAGGAAAGCACTACCCCGCCAGGCACTACTAATGGTCGTGATCCTGGGACGAGCAGCAATGCTCGGGTCAGAGCTATAGGATTTCCGGGGGATAGCAAAGTAATGCAACGGCGTAAGCCACACTTAAGAGTCGCGAGTTGGAACGTTGGAAGCATGAGTGGTCGCAGCTATGAGCTTGAAGAAATGATGGTTAGAAGGCGAGTAGACATCCTGTGCGTACAAGAGACGAAATGGCGAAACACCGGTAATCGGGCACGTTTCTTGGACGTTAAAACAAAAGCCTACAAGATGTTTTACTATTGATTGGAGCAAGGAAAAAACGGAATCGCCATCATCCTTGCGGCAGAGTTACTTGGCAACGTCTTAACCATTTCAAAGTCCAGTGACCGTTTGATGGCTCTCAAATTGGTGATGCATGGTGAGGTGTGGAACATCGTAAGCGCATATGCCCCTCAAGTAGGATGCGAACAAAAAGAAAAAGATGCATTCTGGCTAGATTTCCACAACCTTGTCAAAATCATCCCAAAGGAAGAGCTTTTGTTTGTTGGGGGAGATTTAAACGGACATGTCGGGAAGACAAGCGAAGATTATGAAGGCTACCACGGAGGGCTGGGATACGGCACCAGGAACTCTTCAGGTGAAGATATCCTAAACATGTGCAAGTCGTACGGTCTTATAGTGCTAAATACCATGTTCGTCAAACAAAGCCGGCACCTGATCACTTATAGCAGCGGCGGAAATGAAACTCAAATAGACTATCATTTGGTATCCAGTTTCATGAAGCCACGAGCTAAAGATTGCAAAGTGATCCTGGGAGACGCGATCGCCCCTCAACACCGTCTCCTCCTGACTGAATTTTTTATGGATGCGAGGAAGAAGTCAAAGCAGCAAACGAAGGTGTCTGAGAGAATCAAGTGGTATAAGCTGGATAAAGGAAAAGGCGAAGCTTTTATTACCAGCATGAAAAACTACCTCTTTTCCATTATCGATGAGGTCGGTAATGAGGAGTGCAGAGCACAAGACATGTGGGATTCCCTACAACAATCTGGCCTGGAGAAAGCCAAATCACTGCTCGGAACATCTAAAGGCCCCTGCCAACACGCAAAAGAAACCTGGTGGTGGACAGACGAAGCCAAAGAAGTGATACACGAAAAGAAAATGGCGTTCCAAGCTTGGTCAAAGTGCTCTTCTACTAATAGAGAGGAAAAAGCTCGCCGTGAAAAGGTATATAGATGTTGCAAAGGTATCGCGAAGAAAAAATGCGCCGAATTCAAAGCGAAAAGCATGGAAGGCCTCTATCAGGAGTTGGAAGAAATATCGTCTTCCGCGTTTGACAGGAACCAGGCTACCCAGGAGCTTCGACAAAACAATTTGAACAAAGGAGCAAATATCTTTAAGATAGCCGCCCAGAGATGAAGAAATGCTCAGGAGATTCGTTTCCCAAAGTTTATTAACAATGCTGAAGGCCAACTCCTTGTGGAAGACGAAAAAATTCTCCACAGATGGCGACAGTATTGCGAGGAACTTCTGAACGAACAGTTTCCCCGAGTGTACTTTCTAAGAGCCGCCCCGAATCATGCCGAAATATCCGACATCACAGTCGAAGAAGTTCGGTACGCGGTTAAAAACTCCAAGAAAAGAAAAGCTGTTGGGCCGGACGGGATACCCTCTGAGTTCTGGAAAAAGATGGTAGACATCGGGTCTAGATGGCTCATGGTTCTTATCTCCAAACTTATGAGAGGCGACACTATGCCTAATCAATGAAGGGAAAGCTATCTTCTTCCATTGCACAAAGGAAAGGGTGATACGCGAAATTGTGATAACTACCGTTCTGTCAAGCTGATGTCGCACACCATGAAGATCGTTGAACGGGTATTAGATAGCCGACTGCGGAAAATAATACGACTATCTGATGACCAGTGCGGGTTTGTCTCGGGTAAATCAACAACAGATGCAATCCAAAGTATAAGGATCATGATGGAAAAGCATCGTGATTCTTCAAAGGACTTGCATATGGTGTTGGTTGATTTCGAGAAGGCCTTTGACCGGCAACCAAGAGATCTTTTATGGGTAGCGCTAAGACAAAAAGGAGTTCCAGAAACCTACGTGCGAGTGATTATGGACATGTACGAGAGAGCAACGACAAGAGTAAGATGCACCGCAGGAGTCACCGAAGAGTTCGCAATCAAAGTCGGTGTACACCAAGGGAGCGTCCTCAGCCCACTGCTTTTTATAGCAGTCCTTGATTGCTTGCTTGAAGGAAAAGTGACGGACCCCAATGTGCACCAGCTATTCTTTGCTGACGATGGGGCCATTATAAGTGATGATCAGGCGTCCCTACAACGAGCACTTGATGTGTGGGTGGACATTTTTGAGGGACACGGGTATCGTATTAGTTCAAAGAAGTCAGAGTACCTGTGCTGCCCGTTCTCTGACCCTCATCAGCCTATTCCAGACATTTACTTGAATGGAAGAGTGCCTCCCAAGTGTGAAAAGTTTAAATATCTGGGATCTATGATTAATAGAGAAGCAACTTGTGATGACGACATCAAACATCGCGTAAGCGTAGGGTGGATAAAGTGGCGGGAAAACTCCGCCATCTTCTGTGATCGAAAAATGCCCCCTAAGCTGAAAGGAAGGCTCTACACTTCAATTGTACGTCCGGCGCTCACATACGGTTCACAATGCTGGACAATGCACAAAAAGTATGAGAGTAAATTAACGGCAGCTGAGATGAAGATGCTTTGCATAACAGCGGGAGTAACAAAGCGTGACAGAATTAGAAGTTCAAAGATCCGAGGAAGCCTCCACGTAAAAGAAACCATCACAAGGAATATAGAGCGCGACCGACTCAGTTGGTATTGCCATGTTCCTTTGGCACCCGTCCAAAAGGCGTTATCAATCAACATTCCAATTTCAACACGCAAAAAAGGCAGGCCGAAAAACAATTGGTGCAAACAAATGCAAAAACACCAGCATTTGATTGGCCTCAGCGATGAAGTAATCCCAAACCGGGAAGCCTACCGCTACTTTCTGAGGTCAAACCGGCGGACCCCACAAGCGGACCAGTAGGAATGCAGTTAAGTGGGAAGGTTATGGTCCTACACTACTGACCATAACGACGCCGGGATAAAAAGGAAAAGAAGAAGAAGAAGACCCAGACATTAAACCAGCACCGTACTTCTATGATAATGGTTCCCAGTCGGTCGCAAGTTTGGATCGTTAACTTGAAAAAAATGACCACGTTGTTCCATGCGGGTAGTCGTGGTGCAATGGTAATCATCACCGGCTGTAACACTCGTAGCATAAGATCACTTCAAAAATTCATACTCTGTGTGTGCATTTCCTTAATGACATAGACACAAGAGAGTTACTATGAACTACAACCAACGCAAATTCAGTCGAATCTCTCCAATCCTATCTAGGACAACCACCCCCGGAGAGTAGTGAACGAACATCTTCGACACAAACCATCTGCATCTCGTCCAGGTTATGTGACAAACACTATAAGAGCTCTTGAACCTGCACGAATTACAAAAAAAAAAAATGATCGCAAGCTTTTGTTTTAAGGTCAATTTTCGACCATTATGACATTTGTGCGGACGAGAAAACATTATTAAGAGAGCTGCTGTACGAATTGTGTCCCAGTTGCATTCAGTCAAGCGGTTTATAAGCAGCGTATATGTTTATATTGAATTCGACTTTTATACTGCATCGACTATCACCAATTATTACGAGTCAGTTGGAGCTCCGAAGTTCGACGCCTCATTGACAACCCTTCGCCAAGCTTCCCTGTCATGAATTTATTCCTTCCATGTTTCGCTGTTCTTATCCATGTCTTCCAGATCAATCCTTACATTGTCCTACCACCACGACGCAGCCTTCCTGGCGGTCTTTTTCCCTCGGATTTTCTATTCATTTCTCTTTTGACTGCTTTTCACCATAGATTCTCCTTAAAATCTCGTTTTCAAAGACTCGAAATCCATCTTCCTCCACAGACTCAAGTTCCACATCCGTAAAGTGCCACTGGCATTATTATGGTTTTATAAATAAGGATTTTGACATTGCGGGACAATGATTGAACAAAATTAAAAAATGTGAAACTGCATTAGGCAAAAAAATATCCTCCACGCCGTTGGGCATTTTTTCATTTTTTACATAATTCTTCATCTTGAATTAAACAAATAATAAATTCGGTTATTAATCCATTGAAATTGTGGATATATCCATTAGGCTTTGATCGTCCTGGTTCCGGGTTGCGTTACCTGCCACAACCGAAGATGTTTCCTCGCTTATACTTCGCTGGACATCGTTCTCTATAAATGCCCTCTCGTTACTCAAAGATATCTCGCTTGTGTCAATATCTCGGACAGAGACATTCGGCGCTACTGGTCGTGCTAGTCGTTCATTTTCAATCGTCTTAAGAAGAGACTTCGCCTCCGATTTTTTCTATAATTGAAAGAAAAACATGATTCTTGGGATCCAATTAGGAATGATTGCACGTTACCTCGTCTGATTCTAAGCACTTGTAGGAGAAATGTGCTGCCTTCTCGTACTGTCCTATGCTCTTGTAATAGTTTGCCAATGTTATGTAGGTGTGGTATAAGCTCTGTTTGTCGGCAGCCGCTCGCTCGTCGGCACAGTAAGACAGATATGCCGGTACTGCCGCTTCGATGTTTCCAAGTTTTTCATACAAATTTCCTAGTTTGTACGAAGCTATACCTTCGATATCACCGACGTTACATGCTTTTACAAAGCATCTAATGGCGTTTTCATTCTTTTCCAGTTTCTCGTATGTCTCGCCGAGGGCGACAAGCATACGACTGTCGAAGGGACGTAGCTTATGGGCGTTTTTGAAGTAGTACAGGCTGTAGTAATGCATTTTGAGAATTTCGTATGATTGTCCAAGGCCATACCAGGCGCGGTAATCACGTTTGTTCACCTCTAACGAAAGGGTTAACGTAACATTTTAAAGCTACCTTGGACAGAATACTTACCGACGGCTTTGCGATAACTCTGGATAGCTGCGTTCGTATTCTTCAGTTCCATAAACTCGTGTCCCATCAGTGTCCAAGCTGCCAGATAATGCGGATTCAGTTTTAATGCTCGTTGGAAGTACAATATTGCCTTTTGGTGATCGCATCGTATGCTATAGTAGTTGCCTAAACAGAAATTGAAAAAAAGTTTGACAATGTTGTAAATAGGCCAGTGGTGCCTTACCTATCACGCAACACGTCTCCGGCCGATATTTACTTATCGATAAAGCTTTGTGAGCAAGTGCAGCCATTTCAGTTTTTAGTTCTTTGACGAACAGCAGGTTTGAATATGTGTCCAAGTTGTCCAATCGGTATGGATCTGAGTCTTGGATTGCTTGGAAGACTTCAATCGCCTTATCGACCTCTAAAAAAATATTAAAATACATTTTTGAACTCAAGAAAAGAGGCGAACTCACCTCTTTTGTTGTGGTATGCTAGAGCCATTTGGGATGTGATATAAACACAATTCTGGAAACCAGCCAAACGGAGATTCTCGTACTGCTTCAAACCTTCGTCGTTCAGATAGAGCTCTATGTATGCATGCGCAAGAAAAATCTGTTTCATCCAATGGTTCGGTAGATTCAACGCTAATAGTTTTTCCTTTTCAGAGATTAACGGCGCGAGTTCAACGTACGCGCTCCACAACATAGGCTTGTCCTGTATGGCTTCCACAAAGATGTGCATGGCCATGTCGTTCAATCCGAGGTTCCTTAACACCACACCGTACAAGTACATCCCATACCCATCCAACTTCCTTTGACTGTATTCGTACTTCAAGCTAGAAAGCAGATCCGACATATCTTTGGCATACGGACTGTCGTTTAAGTTCGAGCTGTCGGTTACGTTCTCCTGTTGCTTTTTCTGCTTTGCCATGTAGGTTGAGTAGAAATAAAGGAACCTCACAGCGGGTGACTTGCTTTCGCGGATAAAGAACGCTGCTCTGTCATATTCACGCAGATCGAAGTAGCTTTTTGCTAAATAGTAATCGTCGTATTCCTCCTTACTGATGTCGTTGGTTACGGTATCATGGAAATCGCTGTTGAGCTCAACGTAAGCAAGACCGTGGTTCATTTCAGACAACCACTTGACGCTCTGCATCAGACCTCGTTTGCTGCACTGTATGATCGCATGGCAGAGATCATATTTGACTTCTTGCAAGGAAACGTTCAGTATATCCTCTTCCATGCTTACAGGACTGAAGGAAGAGATTGACATGGTAGTAGAAATATCAGAAAAAAAATGTCAATGTCCACAACTGACATTACACTTACATGGCTGATAGCTAGCGCGGCAAAGAGGGTAGAATAAATTACAATTTAAATCAAATTCTTTATGATATACCGCGGCGTACGAGAATATTTCGAAGCCGGCAAATATGTAAACATGCGAAGCTGCGTATGTCAAACGGAGATCTGTCAAAGCGACAGTAGTTCGCTATTGGAATTTTTCCAGGAGATGATGTTCTCTTTCCAGTAACTGATGGCTGACAGTGCTGCCACTGCGCGAAGTAGAATCGTACGAAAATTGAAGTTAATAGCTATCTTTAGGTTTGAAAACTCAAGATCGAATTTTTGATCGAGACGTCGTTAAAGTGCGACTGTTCAAGCGTGATGTTAACAAATCAATAACATTTGGTTTATGACCAAAGCTGATCCCATCTATGTTCTACATCTTTTCAACCACCTGACTATAAGTGAGCCTGGATAGCAATTTCGCTGTCCAGTTTATTTTTGTAGGAAGGATGCTGAACTCTCAACTTCTTGCGGTGCTTAGTACCCAAGCTAAAAGTCGGACAGATCCCTTCTTTCAGATCTAAAGGCGGGTGGAGTGGCAGCGCCCATGGCGTGGGTGAAAAGAATTACGGAGGCTTCTGCTATCTGTTGGAGCACTCAGACGCAAATATTGGTCCTTTGACATACATCTTATTGTCCGGAGAAAAGTGAGAAGGAGCTTCAGTGATGTAGAGCTAAGAGATTCGGTTCACACCACGTCGGCCTCAAGTGTGCGTCATCGAGCGCGAAGGCGGGACAGTCGCAGAGAAATTGTCCCCCACCTCGCAACTTGCAGCACAGGTAGGCATCTCCCGGATGCCAAGCATGCAGAGGTATTTAGCAAAAGTGTAATGGCTCATAATGACGCCCCAAGTCTTCTGCAATCATTTCTCCTTAAGGATAAGAAGAATGTTGCGGACTTCTTGTAAACGTCAGGACCTACGCGCTTAGTCATCCAACATCCTGGATATCCCTCTATCTACAACCGTGTGCATTAAAGACCCAATCACTAATGTCGGATTTGACCTTGGAAGCAGGTAGATTTGAGGCGGGTTCAGGTCCTGAGAAACCCTCCTCTGAGCCCCTTCTAGCGTGTTCATTAGAGATCTAATTTACTGTGATACCTGGGCTACTGGGTTGGACACAACTTTGAGCGCAGCTTGGCTGTCACTGCAGACGCATATGCTTTTTCCCTCGTGCTTCACAACATAGTACATGGTCATTAGGATTGCGTATGCCTCTGAGTGAAAGACAGACGCATATTTTCGTAAAGCGCAGTGGAATGTTTTCGCGTTATAAGAAAACTCCAGTGCCGGACCTCCGCCCAGACCTGGAGCCATCGGTAAAAATGCGAAGACAGTCCATTAAAGGGTCAGAATCTGGCCAGAGCCAGTCCTGACGGTATGGAGGGCTTATCCATGAGACATTTCTCGACACTGTCACTCTAGTGCGAGTTTTACCAAAATTCATTACTCTTGATGAGAGACATGGCGTTCAGAGAGCACCCTCTGATAAATATGTCAGAAATGGAAGATTCATCATAGTGTCTAGAGCAGTGCCCGGCGTGCTAAATCCGTAAGTCAGGAGGACCTTTTTCGGCTATAAGCCCCATGTTTTGCTAAAAGTTACTTTGCATTGCCAACATGCTTTGAACAAAGATGCTTGCTATCTTAAATTAAAGCACCAGCTGAGTCATGCCAGTATTTTCCTTCTTCTCTTGAAGAAAACGACCTCAGTCTTAAGAAGATTAACGGACGGCCCATTACTCGTGCACCAGTCATCGGTCAGGTTTAGCGCCGCCTATGCTTTGAGACATACACACCGAACGACAGAGAGAACTGCCGATTCCAGAAGCGTTGAGCAAAAGTCGATCACCATAACAGCGGAGACGCCACCCTCGTCAGGCCCTGTTTACAGCAGATTTGACACATTGTTCGAAGCCTGCATCAGCGATGCATGTCCCGTGCACAAGCATTGCTTTGATCAGTGCTTCATCTACGCCATGCCGTTTAGTAGCGTTACACATGTTGTCAAAAATTGCGTTATCAAAAGCTTCCTCAATGTCGACGAAAATGCCCAGCACTACTCCCCACTAGATTTGTAAGTGGATCACAGGATTTCCCGCGCCGATAACTTGGCAACTTGGCTGCACGTGCGCCTCTCTACTAGTCTCTCTATGCTTTTCAGCAAGAAGGATGTTAGACTGATTGGTCTAAAACTATTGGCGAGTGAGTAATCTTCTTTCCCTATTATGGGAATAAAGACCACTTTAACCGCAAGTGTGGAGCTAGTAGTGAAAATTCTTTTCAGAGTAGGAAGCAGCTGTCTTATACCTTTTTGCAGCATAACGTTGTATATCCCATCAGTACCTGGCGACTTAAAATCATCAAAAGATGCCACAGCAAATTCAATGGCCTCAGTCGTTTCCCCGCGTGACGCAATATACCAGCTATGTCGAATTGCATTCATAGTTTCAGTCGCAGTTTCCATTGAGGGAGTATGCAACGAGCCGTAAGCTGTAAACTGAGAGTTTCCGCTTTAGACTGTAAAGGTACCATCAGATTTTCTGCGTGCATCCAGCTTTGTCGGATGTCCTCGCTTGAGGACTTTGACCCACTTGCTGGTCGCGCTCAGGAATTGACATCTTCGCAGATTGACTTATAGAAATCATTTTTCGATTAACGAATAAGCTTCTTATATTCTAGGCTTATTCAGGAATAAGCTTCTTATACTCCTTCAGAAGACTTCTGGCTTCCCTGCGAACACTGGAGCTCAGCATTCCACCAGGGAACCAATTTCCTGCAGGGAGGTCTTCTGACAGGGCATGCGAGTTCAACACAGGTGAACACATTATTCAGGCTTCTAAAACATGTTTAGGATTCATCCCCTTGTTCCTTGATTAAATATGAACCCGGGTGTCCAAACTGGGGGTTGCGCTATCACTGAAAGCCGTTCATTGTGGCGGGACATCCAGCAGCCTTCCTGGATATGGACTGATTGTACGTTGATGATCACTGCAAACGTTTTCAGGTTTTGTACCTGAAGTGTTAGACTCTTTAATAAACTGCGCGTGGCCGGATAAAGAGCGGATGAAAACCTTGTCATCTTCCACGGAAATTACTACAGACAGAAGAAACAACGTCTGTTCGGATACAAGGTTTTTATTAAGGCATACTTAGGCAAAGAAAACAAAAGCCTACAAGATGTTTTACTATGGATTGGAACAAGTAAGCATTCTGGCTAGATTTCCACAACCTTGTCAAAATCATCCCAAAGGAAGAGCTTTTGTTTGTTGGGGGAGATTTAAACGGACATGTCGGGAAGACAAGCGAAGACTATGAAGGCTACCACGGAGGGCTGGGATACGGCACCAGGAACTCTTCAGGTGAAGATATCCTAAACATGTGCATGTCGTACGGTCTTATATTGCTAAATACCATGTTCGTCAAACAAAGCCGGCACCTGATCACTTATAGCAGCGGCGGAAATGAAACTCAAATAGACTATCATTTGGTATCCAGTTTCATGAAGCCACGAGCTAAAGATTGCAAAGTGATCCTGGGAGACGCGATCGCCCCTCAACACCGTCTCCTCCTGACTGAATTTTTTATGGAGGCGAGTAAGAAGTCAAAGCAGCAAACGAAGGTGTCTGAGAGAATCAAGTGGTATAAGCTGGATAAAGGAAAAGGCGAAGCTTTTATTACCAGCATGAAAAACTACCTCTTTTCCATTATCGATGAGGTCGGTAATGAGGAGTGCAGAGCACAAGACATGTGGGATTCCCTACAACAATCTGGCTTGGAGAAAGCCAAATCACTGCTCGGAACATCTAAAGGCCCCTGCCAACACCGAAAAGAAACCTGGTGGTGGACAGACGAAGCCAAAGCAGTGATATACGAAAAGAAAATGGCTTTCCAAGCTTGGTCAAAGTGCTCTTCTACTAATAGAGAGGCAAAAGCTCGCCGTGAAAAGGTATATAGATATTGCAAAGGTATCGCGAAGAAAAAGTGCGCCGAATTCAAAGCGAAAACCTGGAAGGCCTCTATCAGGAGTTGGAAGAAATATCGTCTTCCGCGTCTGACAGGAACCAGGCTACCCAGGAGCTTCGACAAAACAATTTGAACAAAGGAGCAAATATCTTTAAGATAGCCGCCCAGAGAAGAAGAAATGCTCAGGAGATTCGTTTCCCAAAGTTTATTAACAATGCTGAAGGCCAACTCCTTGTGGAAGACGAAAAAATTCTCCACAGATGGCGACAGTATTACGAGGAACTTCTGAACGAACAGTTTCCCCGAGTGTACTTTCTAAGAGCCGCCCCGAATCATGCCGAAATATCCGACATCACAGTCGAAGAAGTTCGGTACGCGGTTAAAAACTCCAAGAAAAGAAAAGCTGTTGGGCCGGACGGGATACCCTCTGAGTTCTGGAAAAAGATGGTAGACATCGGGTCTAGATGGCTCATGGTTCTTATCTCCAAACTTATGAGAGGCGACACTATGCCTAATCAATGGAGGGAAAGCTATCTTCTTCCATTGCACAAAGGAAAGGGTGATACGCGAAATTGTGATAACTACCGTTCTGTCAAGCTGATGTCGCACACCATGAAGATCGTTGAACGGGTATTAGATAGCCGACTGCGGAAAATAATACGACTATCTGATGACCAGTGCGGGTTTGTCTCGGGTAAATCAACAACAGATGCAATCCAAAGTATAAGGATCATGATGGAAAAGCATCGTGATTCTTCAAAGGACTTGCATATGGTGTTGGTTGATTTCGAGAAGGCCTTTGACCGGCAACCAAGAGATCTTTTATGGGTAGCGCTAAGACAAAAAGGAGTTCCAGAAACCTACGTGCGAGTGATTATGGACATGTACGAGAGAGCAACGACAAGAGTAAGATGCACCGCAGGAGTCACCGAAGAGTTCGCAATCAAAGTCGGTGTACACCAAGGGAGCGTCCTCAGCCCACTGCTTTTTATAGCAGTCCTTGATTGCTTGCTTGAAGGAAAAATGACGGACCCCAATGTGCACCAGCTATTCTTTGCTGACGATGGGGCCATTATAAGTGATGATCAGGCGTCCCTACAACGAGCACTTGATGTGTGGGTGGACATTTTTGAGGGACACCGGTATCGTATTAGTTCAAAGAAGACAGAGTATCTGTGCTGCCCGTTCTCTGAAGAGGAAGGAAGGAAGAGTGCTTCCCAAGTGTGAAAAGTTTAAATATCTGGGATCTATGATTAATAAAGAAGCAACTTGTGATGATGACATCAACCATCGCGTAAGCGTAGGGTGGATGAAGTGGCGGGAAAACTCCGCCATCTTCTGTGATCGAAAAATGCCCCCTAAGCTGAAAGAAAGGCTCTACACTTAAGTTGTACGTCCGGCGCTCACATACGGTTCACAATGCTGGACAATGCACAAAAAGTATGAGGGCAAAAAACTGAGATGAAGATGCTTCGCATGACAGCGGGAGTAACAAAGCGTGACAGAATTAGAAGTTCAAAGATCCGAGGAAGCCTCCACGTAAAAGAAACCATCACAAGAAATATAGAGCGCGACCGACTCAGTTGGTATTGGCATGTTCAAAGGAGAGATCCTTTGAACCCCGTCCAAAAGGCAATATTAATCAACGTTCCAATTTCAACACGCAAAAAAGTCAGGCCGAAAAACAATTGGTGCAAACAAATGCAAAAACACCAGCATTTGATTGGCCTCAGCGATGAAGTAATCCCAAACCGGGAAGCCTGCCGCTACTTTCTGAGGTCAAACCGGCGGACCCCACAAGCGGACCAGTAGGAATGCAGTTAAGTGGGAAGGTTATGGTCCTACACTTCTGACCATAACGACGCCGGGGGAAAAAAAAGGAAAAGAAGAAGAAGAAGATACTTAGGCAAAGAATGTTAAGATCCCGCCAAGGGTACGCCTCATACCAATTCAGATGAAAACTGTCCTCAAAACAATAAGTTTAAAGTGAATTCATGACTTCTCTGACTCTCTAGATAGTACTCATGCTCATATAGTAACAACAATGATAACGTTTTAGGAGGAAGGGACGTGTACTGTTGGTACCAGCACACGATCTCCACATTTTAACGTTCATAATGGAGCATGATGCTTCCATATTACGACTGACGTTAGACACTTCTTCACTGCATAATTGCACAGGGGTGGTGGAATTTTAATGAGTCAACGGAGCCGAATAAGAAGTCAGATTGATTGAATAGGGAAAAACAAAATAGGGCGATGGTGGTCAATATAACGTTCTCAGGACGACCGAACCACTCACACCGCCATCCTGAAGAGGTTAAGATAGCTATAACGAATCTGAAGTCTAATAAATATACTGAAGCAGATGAAATACCTAATCGACCTGCAGCTAGGGATGAGATGATTGGGAACATGCTCCAATTTATCTTTAAAATATGGCCGGAAGAAATCAAGCGCGTCATACGGCTCCTATGCATCGCTTAAAGGACCTTCTCTTTCGTGATTTGAAGGTCGATACACATCCTCGAGAATGTCGACTATGAAGCCGCATATGACAGTGCCTAGCAAGACAATCTATACAGAACCCCGTCATGCTTTTTTTTTTTTTTTTTTTTTTTTTTTTTTTTTTTTTTTTTTTTTTTTTTTTTTGGAGGCTTCTGCTATCTGTTGGAGCACTCAGACACAAATACTGGTCCATTGTACTGCCAGACAGACACCTTAGATGGCGTTGGAGCTCATGTGGAGCCAGAGCCAAGCTTCTTTTTACTCACTTATGTTGTGTGCGATTTGTTTTTTCACATAAGTGAAGGGAACCTAAAGCTTAAAAGCTTAATGCTGATTCCGAACGGCGAGAGCTTTTTCATGGCAAGTATACAACGGGGGGTTTTGCCAGTACCCCGCCGAGGAGGGACGCCGCGAAATAATCATTCGATGGCGTTGGTGTTATCGGGATCCGAACTCGCTCATCTTGCGTCAGCGGCCGACACACTACCCACTGCGCCACGGCGCTCCCGTCATGCTTTGACATTCCTGAAAAACTCGTCAAGCTGTGCGGATCATTAAAGAAAGAAGCGCGCCACCGATGTTTCATGCCACAATGTGGCGTTCGCGGGTTTAACAGGCCTTGCAGCGACTTACGATAAACATACTATATGTCAAACGCGCGACCTAGGAATTCCTATAACAAAATGTGGCTTTAGGCGTTCGGACGTTCAAAGATCGAGAATATGACAGAATGCAAGCAATGTTCCCTCAAACAACTCATACACACAAACAGCGCACGCATACAAGCATTTTCATCCGTCAAAACGTACGACAAAGTGAAAGTAGCCCTACTTACGATATTTACGATAAAAAGCCGATCAAAAGCTTGAGTTTACATTTTGTGTTATCCCATAAGATATCATTGCTTTTACTCGAGCCGTCAACGCGTGACTGCGCGAACGCCACATTGTGTTTCTACTGAACTGAAGTATTATACTGAACTTCTTCCTTGGCACCTAAAAGAATTTCTGACACACTAGTGACAAGCGGTAACGACACTAGCCAACAAAAGTACCAACCGCTCTCCAAAGACCAATGTAACTCTTTACAAAAACTTCCCGGTTCTCATACAGCGCAGTGATTTGAACACTATCAAAAGCGTATGGAGAGGCCCTTAGCGAGTTAAGAGTAAAATTCTGTGTTCAATCGTTCCGCTTGTGTTAATGGGGACTTGAGAAATCAAGACCTGTTTGGGCCTTATGGCGACATCTGCTTATTATTGAAGATGTCTACGAATCCAACTTCTGTGATGGCTGGGCGGTAGAGCGAATGGACACCACTGCTCTAATCGCAAGAATCTTCGATTCCAACGCCGGTGAGGAGAACAGCCTTATCTAGGGTGACTTCTATAACTGGAAATAGAGAAGAGATTGCGGCAATAGTAGCAGCTGGCTTAAGACATATTTTCAAAAGTTATCACAATTTGAGATATTGTGACTCAGGGGTTGATGTGTTGGTTTCTGACCGATGGCACGTGCTGCTCCGGATCCCTTAACAGCCAAAGTCATTGAGTCTTATTTCGTGGTATCGGCCTTAGCGAGGTACTGATACAATCCCCTGTAGTATTATTGTCCTGAAAAAGCTCTTCGAAATTCGCTGTTCGGGGCCAAAAAATTAATCGCACATAACACAATGATTCCTCACGAGGTTCCTCCTCGCATTATCAATGAACTAAAAGGCTAGGATTGACAAAATTAAACCTAAGTGAAATAAAAAAAATAAAAAAATTGAATTGACCATGATTGATGAAGTTATTTTAGGCCAAGGTCCAAATGCACTGAAAAATAAGACCGAAACAGAAATCTATGCTAGTAAATAAAACAAAACAAATATTTTCCGAGTATTTTCTTTCTAAATGTATTTTGGTACATCCCAAGTTGAACTTTAATTGAATAATACTATAAATAAGATACAAAATTTAAACGAATTTCGGCACCAAAACGAGTAATCTAAGACAGCGTTTTAACAATATCAACAAGAGTTCATAAATGTCTATTTTACTCGGCCTACATTCTTCTATATATTACCTCACTCGAGCCCCGAAAGACCTGCTAACCTATATCATTTGCTGTGATGCATGTCTATTGTCCTTATCAATGATATGAATATACTTAAGCGAAGACAATTTTCCTGATTGATTAAGATATTCAAGCTCCTCCGTCATTTTATTTACAAGCACCTGCAAATAGGATCGCGCGTCTCGCTCGTCGAGCACCCATTGAATTATTTCGGTAACTTGCTTCTCCCATTGAAAGATTGTTTTTTGTTTAGACCTGACAAGAAGTTGATTTGAGAGGGGTTTATCAGAGAGGCTATAGGATACGAGTACTTACATGAGTTCCTGACACTTTCTCTCGATTTCCTTGTTTTTGTTTTGTAGGTGACTACGAGTGTCCTTCATCATATCAATCTCGGCTTGGTATCTCTGCTTTTCCTCGAACCAGTTGTTCTTATCTCTACTATATTTCTTCCTTAGTTCGACGATAGTTTCTTTCAATGTTGCCTCTACATCCATGTTAACCTTTTTCCCGCCGATATGCGACTGTGCGCTGTTCAGCATGTCACTAAAGTTCTCCTCAGTGCTTCGCTCTTTCTCCAAACGAAAGCTTTCGGAAGAATAGCCCGTGGACGATGAAGTTTCATATTCCAATGAATTCATACCCCACACCTCGGACTTTAGCTTACGATAAAACTCATCGGACCGGTCATGCATCTTTTGAATTTTGGACGCGCCTGCAATTGCGTCTTCCATACGCATTTCTATTTCACGTTTACTCTTTTCGGACTTCCTCAGCTCGCTACGAAGGCAGTCGATTTTCTGCATGGCCGTATCCAGTTCCTCCTCTTTGTCCCTGACCTAAAGAAAATTGCATTTTGTAGAGTACTCAAGAAATCAGATAGAAAGACTTACTTGTCTCGAGAGCTTTAGTTTTTGGTTCCTCAGTTCGAGGAGTTTATCCGTGACCTCGGAGTACTCTTTCATAGCTGAAGTTCGTTGGGAGATTGCTTCTTTTAGCTCTGTATTTTGCGACTCGAGTTTCTCCATTATTACACCATTTTCCTTTTGCAAATGCTCAACTTGCTGCCGCAGATTCTGAAGTTCCTTCTCAATGTCACAGTCGTTGCTCTCGTTCGGAGAATAGTTTTCTATACTCTTCTCTGACGATAACGGGGACGTCTTTTTATCTATTTTTTGTTTCATTGTTGTACCATTTGCAAGCGATTCCGTTTCATTTTTCGTATCACTCATTTCGAAGGACGCCGATCTATCCTGAGTATCTCTCGTAAAACTAAATCCAATAAACGGAAGATGAAGGCCAGAAAATGTTTTGTTGGCTAATGGAGGGACTGTGTCCGATGATCGGAAATCTTGGTCATCTACATCAAAGTTTGACGTATCGGTAGGGCTAGACACCTCGGGAATATATCGAGCATTTTGGTACCGTATATCGTCCCAATCAACGTCAGCGAACCATGGATGTGCCTTAAAGTCATCGATTCCGTTCTGACCAAGGCGAATTTCGGCCGTGCATATCAATCGTTGCATCAAATCTTTGGCATCTTCTGATACAATAAAATCAATGCACTCCTCTGTTGGAAAGGTAAAACTCTCCTCGTGGTTCATGATTTTCCCGTAGGTTTCCACCAAGCTCTCAGCATAAAATGGTGTCTTGCCATACAACATTTCGAACATGCATATACCCAGTGACCACCAGTCACACTCAAGTCCGTACCAGCCTTGACCGTCCTCCATGACTCGCAAAATTTCGGGCGAAATATAATCTGGCGTCCCAACCGCGACATTTGACTTAACTTTTCCATCACTTCCTAGTTTAAGGCATGACCCGAAATCTGCCAACCGAAGATGACCGGTTGCGTCAAGAATGAAATTATCCGGTTTGACATCACGATGTATGTAGGAGAGTTGATGAAGACTGCTGATAGCTAAAATCATTTCGGCGATGTAGAACTTTGCCATGTCCTCAGGCAATCGGTCTTCGAATTTGCTAAGCAGGGTGAGTAGATCTCCTCCACTATAGTAGTCCATCACTAAATACTGAAAATAAAAATTAATGATTCATAGAATGACACTAAGTAGTAAGGTCGGTAAAGTACCAGATTTTTTTCATCCTGAAAAGCATAGTGTAAGTTAGTGATCCATTGTCTATCCCCAGAGACCAACACGTCACGCTCCTCTCGGAAACAAGCCGTTTCAGCACGCTTAAGCATCTCCCATTTGTTCAGAATTTTAATGGCATAAATCTCACCAGTTTCGAGCTTTCGCGCTAAATATACTTCACCGAATGCTCCGCGTCCGATGATTTTAAGAAGTTCAAAGTCACTTATCGATGGTCGCGACTGCTTAATCACTGCAACTGTCGGCTTAGCTGAAAATCATTCATTTCTCAACTATTATCTCAACCAAAAAAATGTCACTTTCTACCTAGTTCTATGAAGTCGGAAAAAGTCTTTTCCCGATTCAAGCAGGAACTACAACATTCGTCGTATAGAATGAGAAGAGCATCTTTTAGGAATTCTGTAGAAATCGATTTATCCGACGATGCATCCCCCGAAGTCACCAGTGACTTGTTCGTGTTCGCCACAGGCGTTCCAGCGAGTGAGTTTGAAAATTCCATATCTTTCGAAAACCTTTATTCAACAAAGTGTTTTTCCATTTTTCGCTAATTAAAATACCTGAATGTCGTCAAATTCTCAATATCATTGGTCCAGGATGATGGAGTCTATGTGTCTCTATAAGCCAATGGTCACAACTAATTTCGTTACCTTGTTTAACTATTTTATTTATTTATTATAAAATTTGTTTAAAATAATTCCCACTTTAGCCACTATAGAAAACTACCACGGACTCGCCAGTGCAATGGTTTCAACGAACCCTTACTGTTATGTTTTCCTTCTTCCTGTTTTAATCGAATTCTTATTTGAAGGGTGGCTAAATGGCATGCGCGGTTTTTTCTGTTTTCATTTCGTAGTTTGACATAAGCGATGTTATATAAGGTTTTGCTGCTTGTTTTGGCGTGTGAAGTGGTTGGGAAGGGGGTTCATTCATGCCTGCCATTCATAAAAGGGCAGCGTGGTGTAATGCCCAAATACTCCAGTGTTTCGGTTTTTCAAATGTGCTAGTACACGTATCCCGATCTGGACCGGTTACATTTTGCCAGGGTTGGCAAATACAAAGGGAGTTAGTAAACAGAATTCGGGGTGTGTCGCCGTATTGAAACAAAGAAGAGGACTGTTTGAACAGCTTTTACATTGATATGGAACTATAACTGACGCGAATGGTACGCGTTAAGTTCAAACTCCCAGGTAAGAGGCTTAAGTGAATTATTTGATGGTAATCCAAATCAAATGCCGTCTTATGGCACTTTTTTTTTTTTCTCTTTTTTTTTGTTGGATGCTTCTACTGTTGGAGCACTCAGACACAAGTACTGGTCCATTGTACTACCAGACAGACACCTTGTGTTTATTGTATTTTCCCCGTTGTCCGGAGAAAAGCGAGGAGGGGCTTCAGTGATGTGGAGCTAAGAGATTCGGCACCCACCACGTCGGCCCCAAGGGTGCGCCACCGTGGGCGAGCGAAGGCGGGACAGTCGCAGAGAAAGTGTTCTGCTGTGTCATCCTCCTCGCAACATGCAGCACAGGTAGGCGTCTCACTGATGCCAAGCACGTAGAGATGCTTGGCAAAAGTTTAATGGCCCGTAATGACGCCCGTTAGCCTTCTGCAATCATTTCTCCTTAAGGATAAGAAAAATGTTTGCAGACGTCAGGGCGTACGCGCTTAGTCATTCTGCATCCTGGATATTCCCTCCATCTGCGACTGTGTACGTTAAAGACCCAGTCATTGATGTCAGATTTGATCGTGGAAGCAGGTAGACCTAAGACGGGTTCAGGTCCTGAGAAACTCTCCTCTGAGCCTCTTCTAGCGAGTTCATCGGAGATCTCGTTTCCTGGGATTCCAGAGTGACCTGGAACCCATACAAGCCTAAGTGAATTTAGTCTTCCGACTTTGTTCAAAAAGGTCTTGAGTTCATGCACTAGTTTGGAGTTGGATAGAGGATTGGACACAGCTTTGAGTGCAGCTTGGCTGTCACTGCAGACACATATGCTTTTTCCCCTCCATCTGTGTTTCACAACATAGTGCATGGCCATTAGGATTGCGTAAATCTCCGCCTGGAAGACAGACGCATATTTTCCTAACGAGAAGTGCAGTCGAATGTTTTGGCGCTCAAAGAAAACTCCAGCGCCGGATCCCTGCCCAGTCCTGAAGCCATCTGTGAAAATGCGAAGACATTCCATTCCAGGTTCAGTGTCTGGCCAAAGCCAGTCCTGACGCCATGGAAATGTGACTGTGAAGTTACAGCGCAGTAGGATGGCAGGTGTCATTGCGTCAGAAGGCATATCCATGAGACAGGGGTCGTAGGATATTTCTCCCGCAAGTACACTTTCACTCCAATGCGAGTTGTACCAAAGATCATTTATCTTTTGGCTAGACATGGGTTTCAGTGCGCACCCTCTGATATACATATATGTGAAGGAGTGGAAGATTCATCATAGCATCTAGAGCAGCTGCCGGTGTGCTGGGGAAAGCCCCGTGCAGCTGAGACAGTCCGCTCTTTGGAGTTTGGTGTGTGAAGCCACAGCGTGTTTGCGTGTTAGCCTGCCCCACCAAACAACCGATGCATATGAGATTATCGGTCTTACCGTGTAGATCCAAAGGACCTTCTTCGGCGATAAGCCCCATGTTTTGCCAAAGGCACCTTTGCATTGCCAAAAAGCTGACAGCGCTTTGGTGGTTTTTGACTCAACATGTTTTGACGAAAGAAGCTTGCTATCTAGGATGACTCCTAGATACTTAGCTTCCTTAGATATCGGGTTGGGAATGCCTTTTAGCACCAGCTGAGTAATGCCAGTTGTTTTCCTCCTTCTCGTGAAGAGAACGACATCAGTCTTAAGAGGATTAACCGACAGCCCATTTCTCGTGCACCAGTCTTCGATCACGTCTTATGGCACTAGTATGTAGTGTAAATGAAACGTCGACATTTTTGGTGCTGATCTTATTCTGTTCGAAGTCATACTAAACTTATTTGCTGTGGTAAGAGGCCTACTTGGAATACTAACATAAAACCATATTTTCAATCAAATATACGAATCTTCTAGTTCTGTTAGGAAGGCAGACTCCTTGTTCAAGTGAAACTTGCAAATGACCTTTAAAATAAGGACATGATTGCATATCCAACGGAATCGAGCAACACGATGATATTCAGACCTAAAATGAAGCCGAAAAATTCCCCAAAATAAGTAAAATTGTATCATTTTCAACGTCAATGCATTGACTGCGACGTAGGTAGGAATTATTTTCAATGCCTTGACCTATTTAGTTTGTAATCACAGTCTCAACATTTCCATGATTTGTGGGCGGATTTTTTTCGGACTAGTGGGCCATGTAATTATTGTACTTTAAAGTTGATATTGGGATTTTCCGCCACGTTAACGTACACATATTTGGGATTGGCATTTTGTTTGGGTGTTTCTGTTCATTATATCACTTTTCTACGAAGTTAACTTCAGTTTATATTATTATTGAAGCTGACGTTATGGCCCGTGGGGGACCAGGGACTCAGTCACCTATGTTATGGAACTTACCGCAAATTTCGAGATGCCCTTTCCAGATAAGTCAGTTCCCTTGACGAACAGCGCGAAATACGGAAGCCCCTTGAACTTTTCTTAAGATTTGTCAATTTTAAAAGGTTAGTCTAGTCTTACATGTACGAGTATATTTATTATGGTGAAACAGACGAACGGGCAATGTATGTGACCTATTAAAAACTACAAAACTACTTTAAGAGCGTTTACTTTAATAAGCTCCCCATAGATAGCCTGTGCATGCTATTTATTATTATTAGGTGTGCAACTAAGTTCTCGCTGTTTATGAAGAGATGGCTCCAGTAGAAAGTGCTGGTCGATTGTGACGTATCCAAAACGTCATGAACCAAGCTTGGATATATGGTAAACAAACCACTTTGACACATTAGTGATTTTGTTTTTGCGTCATGTTCTTTTGGTTGTGTGAAAATGTCTGATTTTGTGCCAAACAATCGTTATTTGCGGAAGTGTTGCTTTTCTTATTTCATTCGAAGAAAGCGGCGGCTGAAGCGGATCGAGAACTCCAAAAAGTTTACGGAGAATCTGATCTAAATGAAACAACGTGTCGTGTATGGTTCCATCGCTTCAAAGACTTTGATTTCGATGTTGACGACCGCTCGCGTGAAGGAAGGCCAAAAACCTTCGAAGACCCTGATGGTGGTGTCAGCTGTATACATCAAAATCCAGTCGTGATAGTAGCTCTGGAAGCCGAGAAATGCGATCGAACATAAGCACCACGGCTTATGAGGATCCATGCCAAACGCAAAAAGAGCTTGCTTCAGTTAGATGTACCCGCCCAGCGATTGCATGCGTTGGGAATGATTCAAAAGCAAATAACTTGGATTCCTTATGATTTGAGGCCAAGAGACGTCGAGCGTCGTTTTTTGGGCCGTGAACAACTGCTCCAGCGGCAAAAAAGGAAGCGTTTTTTTTCATCGCATGGTCACGGGTGATGGAAAATGGATTCATTAACCAAAAAGAAAAAAATCATGGGGACAGCCCGGTCATGCTTCTACGTTGTCGGCTCGGCCGAATACTCACGCTGCGAAGGTTATGATGTGTATTTGGTAGGATCAGGGCGGTGTTATTTATTATGAGCTGTTGAAACCAAACGAAACTATCATTAGGGAATGGTATCGAATTCAATTGATGCGATTGAGCCGAAAGACTGCGCGAAAAGCGGCCACAATACGAGCAGAGGCACGAAAAAGTGATTCTACAGCATGACAACGCTCGGCCTCACGTTGCCAAACCCAGTAAAACTTACTTAGAAACGTTCAAATGGGAAGTCCTACCCCGCCCGCCATATTTCCCAGATTTTGCGCCGTCTGATTATCACTTGTTCCTTTCGATGGCACATGGTCTGGCTGATCATTCATATGAAAACATCTGAAAATGGCTTGATTCGTGGATAGCCTCAATAGACGAACACTTCTATTTCTTTCTACTTTAACTCTTCTGTTCTTCTTCTTCTCCTTTTTCCGGCGTTGTTATGGTCAGAAGTGTAGGACCATAACCTTCCCACTTAACTGCATTCCTACTGGTCCGCTTGTGGGGTCCGTCGGTTTGACCTCAGAAAGTAGCGGCAGGCTTCCCGGTTTGGGATTACTTCATCGCTGAGGCCAATCAAATGCTGATGTTTTTGCATTTGTTTGCACCAATTGTTTTTCGGCCTGCCTTTTGTTTTTTGTGACACGGGCATGCTCCAGACTTTTTTGTTTGATCTTACTCTTACAACACCGGTGATCTCCAGTCGTGTCAACCCACTGATTTGCATGTACACTTGTGGGGCAGTTTAATGGTGGTATATGTGTCCCTAGGCTCACCTTGGTGTTTTCTAAATTGCCTAGATGTGATTTTTGTTTACCTTTGTTTTAGTCGCCTTTTACGACAAGCGAGAGGTATCGCTGCAGGGATATTCTTAACCCGTCCCTGCACGGATTTTTAACTCTTCTGTTCTGTTAGAAAAAAATCACATGTGTTAGGTTTCGGGTCATAAATGACCCAATTTTGATTTTGAATATATTTTTATAAAATAACTACGAAAAAATGAACAAGAAGGAACGAGGGATACAAATTATTAATTTGGAGCGTTCTTGGCAATATGTTGTTGTAATTGTATGACGATGGGTGGACAAACTGGTTTGTTGCAAACTGTGCAACAGGTGAAGGTCTTTTTCTCGTTGCTCGGAGAACAAAACTTACAGCGCTTACGGTCACTTGTTTTAAGTTTTTTAGTGGGTGGGGTAATGATGTCAACATCACGCATAACGCAATACTATCAGTTTGAGGATTGCGAACGATGGATGCAGACGCTTCAGCTCTTGGAAGACGATTCCGTCGAACACGGAATCACAACAGACGATTCCGGCCGATCTAAGTGTTCTCCTAGCTCATCTAAAAAAATCTTGCGCTTGAACAATTTGTTTTGATTCCAGTTCGGGTGAATTTCTGTCCATAATGTGTAGCGTAGAAATGTCTATAAAATTGGCAAATAGAGCTACTTGCCACCGGTTAGTTTGTCGCTTGTATGAATATGTACGTCCAGTGTATCAACGCCTCCCTTAGTCACCTTGTAAAATTCTATAATCTCGGGAATCTTTTTTGAATGTTCTTCTAACACTTTACCGTCACGATGCATTGTCACCTTGCTAAGTGACCAACTTATAAAGGGTTTTCCAATGGGGACTTGACAGCTTTGAATTTAATTTGTGAACGCACCCTTTCGTTAATCATCAAACTGTCATTGTCAATTTTTTCAGTAAACTCAACATTTTCATCGTGGTAAAGTACACGAACAAGCAACGTCTGCAAATTATAAAAATTTTCTACCGAAATTCGGAGTCGGTGACCGCAACTTTAAGAGCGTTAACTCAAATTTTCGGTCGTAATTCTCGCCCTAGTAGACAGGCAATAACAAGCTTAGTTCAAAAATTTGAGTCTACATATTGGTTGTGTGATGTTGCCGTGTCAGTGAGATAACGGGTTGGTCGAAGTGTCGAAAATATCGCTGCCGTTCAGGCGTCCGTAGCAATCGATCCAAATCAGTCAATTCCACGCCGTTCTCAAGAATTGGGCATCGCTAAGACCACATTATGGCGTATTTTGCGTAAGGATCTTGGTTTACACCCATACGAGATCAAGCTGACTCAAGAATTGAAGCCGATGGACCATTTGAAGCGACGTACGTTCTCCGATTGGGCGCTGGAGAAGATGCGCCAAGATGATGAATTTCATCGTAAAATCATCTTCAGTGACGAAGCTCATTTTTGGCTCGATGGGTTCGTCAATAAGCAAAATATGCGTTATTGGGTGAAAATCCACATGTGCTTCATGAATCACCACTTCATCCACAAAAAAATAACTGTTTGGTGCGGTTTGCATGCCGGCGGCGTTATTGGGCCATATTTTTTCGTCGACGATAACGATCGTCACGTTACTGTGAATGGCCAGCGTTATCGCGCCATGATTACCGATTATTTCTGGAAGATATGGACTTGGACGACATGTGGTTTCAACAGGATGGTGCCACAGCACACGTTACAATCGATTTATTGAAGAGTAAGTTTGACGAGCGTGTTATCTCAAGAAATGGGCCAGTCGATTGGCCGCCTCGTTCGTGCGATTTAACGCCTCTAGACTATTTTCTTTGGGTCTATATTAAGTCATTGGTTTATGCCAACAAGCCGACGACGTTGGAAGAGCTCAGAGCCAACATTGAACGCGAAATAGCGGCCGTTTCGGCCGAAATGTGTGGCCGAGTCGTCGAAAATTGGGTCCAACGAATCGACCACTGCAAACGTGCTCGCGGTGGCCATATGAACAAAATCGAGTTCCATTCATAAATGTTTTGATTGTACTTCAAGCAGTTAATAAAGTTTTTGAAATATCTCAAATGGTTTGCGTTTTATTTAAAAAAAAAGTTGTCAAGTCCTTTTTGGAAAACCCTATACTTCTTTGGTACATACTGCACAAATGTTTCTTTCTCATGAAAGAAGAATTTGCTGAAAAACATTGGAAGCTTTCTGAGCTGCTTAGTTATAGCGTGCACCGGTAGAAACTCTTCTTCTTTCGAACTGTTCTAACTAGAGTAATTTTTTTTAACAGTTCCAAGACTAACGAATGGCTAGTAAAAAAATTGTCAGTTGTTAAATTTCTTCCTTGGTACTCTGACTCTCCAGAACGACTCGTTCTGCCTGATTTCTTTTCGATGCACCTCGAACTCGTCCAAGATAAATTTGAAAATTTAGGCAAAAGGAAGTCACAGAATCAGCAGCCATGCCTTCATTCCGCATTTGCCTGGTTTACTGGGCATGTAAAGTTTGAAGTGACATCTACCACGGAAGGGAATCAGTTGTTCATCTACAGTCACGTTTTCCTTTGGCACGTGCAGTAATTTTAGATTCTGGGTCCACTTTTCATATAATTCACGGATGAGTGCAAGCTTATCTCCACGAACGTTCAAGCGTTCAAGAGACATAAGAATATTGGACGGCCGTGATTTTCATCCCACAACGATTTCATGCTTTCACCATATGAGCGATAGACACCTATGAACACAATAGCAATAATAAATGAGAGAGGTATGTGTGAATGCTAAGTGGAAGCGACAAAACTCCTAAATATGCGTCCAACTCAACTTGGTCTATCATCTGAAAATGCTCCAATCTGACTCCCTGCATATTTGTAAAACGGATAACATCCGTGTGGAGTCATCCCCAATATTAGAAATGCGATGAATTGCGTAAGAAGTGACACCTGCTCGTTGATGAATAACATTGTCTATAGATGCCCGTGCCAATTGATTTCCGAGAGGTGTTGTTGTTGAAGCAATTTCATCTTCCACCTCTATATCACAACTTTCATCGCCATCGATACTAGTCTCATCTTGAAAATCATCATCATTCTCCCCAGGACAACTAGGAAGAGCTTCTTTTTCTTGTTCACCAACATAGCGATTCTTTGAAAATGATGTGATACTTTCACAAATATGCGGTATACCGGTACTTTCACAAAAAAATATACAGTTATTTCAGCAAAGAAATAGAACCAACAACGCAGCTGTAATCAATTGTTAGTGCCTAGGTCATAAATGACCCGAAACGTAATTGAAAGAGATTAATAAAAAAAAAAAAAAAAAACGAATATTCAGCTTTACTATATTATCTACTATATAATCACTTCAATCTACGATTTACAATTACTAAACTCGGTCGCGACAAGAATTACTTTACTCAGTGGTTGCTCGCCAAGAAGCAACGAGAGCCACCAACATGTTTGGATAGTCTTTACTGATAAGTGAGATACATGGACCATGGCATGAAACATATGACCATGATGCTAGGAACAATCTACATTATGTGATATGCATACATATGTACAACGAAAGAGGAAATTATGAATGATAAGTTCGGTTTATGCAAGCGGTAACAATTATTATAAATGGTGTTTTTTATAGAGATATAGAACTTTGAAATGGAATAAAACAAAGATGATTTCTTTAAATTGACATAAAATTTACTTTATTCGAAAGATAATCTTCCGACATTATAACTCAAATATAATTTGTGGCATACGACTGCCACGGCTGGCTCGGACGTAGTCTAATCTGGAGGTCCAATTTTCGATGATTTTTTCCAACATTTGTGGCGGTATATCGGCAATAACGCGGCGAATGTTGTCCTCCAAGTGGTCAATCGTTTCGGGTTTATCGGCGTAGACTAGCGACTTCACATATCCCGATAGAAAATAGTCAAACTGCGTTAAATCGCACGATCTTGGAGGCCAATTCACGGGTCCGTAACCTGAAATTATGCGGTTACCAAACGTTTCCTTCAATAAATCAATTGTGGCACGAGCTGTGACATGTTGCGCCGTCTTGTTGAAATCACAGCTCCTGCACATCATGGTTGTTCAATTGATGAACGAAAAAGTCAGTAATCATGGCTCTATAGCGGTCACCATTGACTGTAACGTTCCGTCCAGCATCGTTTTTAAAGAAGTACCAACCCATAAAGCACACCAAACAGTCAGTTTTTGTGGATGTATCGGTGCCTCAATATACACTTGAGGATTATCATCACTCCAAATATGGCAGTTTTGTTTATTGACGTATCCATTCAACCAAAAGTGAGCTTCATTGCTAAACAAAATTCGCTTATGAAAATTGGGATCAACGGCAATCTTGTTTTGGGCCCATTCACCGCCAGCCGTGGCGGTCGTATGCCAGAAATTATAATGTCAGAAGATTACCTTTCGAATAAAGTCAATTACATGTCAATTTAGAAAAACCATCTTTGTTTTATTCCATTTCAAAGTTCTATACCTCTATAAAAAACACCCTTTATAATGTAAATTAGTTTACAATATTTTCAAGCAGGAGTATGTTATTCAACAACAAATTAATAGAAATTTTAAATTCAATTTTATCGATACAAATTTATTGTAATAATTCATTTCTTAACGGTAATCAATCCGATTTTATTTTTCAAAAATATTCTTAAATTCATGCACTGACTAGAAAGGAAATTGAAATCAAATCAATATTAGAAGAGATATTAAGGACTAAAGTCGTCTTTGGTCATGAAATAACCCCAACAGAACAGAAGAGTGAACTCGTGCTTTCGGTCCTTCTAAGTATATTTGTATAGGTTTCAATATATTTTTCGGGTTCCCCAGCCAAATAAGGACATGATACATTCTCGGTCAGTTTATAATTTTGTTGGTTGGTGAAACCTAGACATTCGTGGAACGGTTTCATTCTGAATCTCCTATTATACAGGGTGCCCCACGAGCAGTGTGCCAAAAAGCTAGAGCGTGTAGCCCTGGCCAAGACAAGAAAAAAATCGTACGGGAGGGGGGGGTCTATTCCCCCCCGTTTAACCGGGAGGGGCAATTTTCTAAAAAATTGACTTAATTTGGAAAAAAAATTATTAAAAATCAACAGTAACAGCCACAATGCCGTGATATACTTTTTTGTAAAGCCAGAAACCTCTTCTTTGATCTTGTTTTTAAACGAAGCTGTTGTAAGGAATAGTTTTTGAGAAATTAATTTTCAAACTCAAAATTTTGAAAAAAAATTGGAAAAAAAAAATTTCGAACTACTTTTTTCCAAAATTGTATGTAATTAAGTACTATTTTTTTTTCCAAAATTCAATTCCCTTATTAGTTTTTAGTTAAAAACAGAAAACCGGATGCAAAAATGTCTTGTAGTTTTTGAGAAATTAAAAAAAAACCCGAACCATTTTTTTCTAAGAAAAACCTTTTTTTTTGGTTTTAAGGCGGCTGGACTTGTAGGCAAATGAATGTATGAAACATTGACCTCTTTTTTATTATTTTTAAAAAATTCGGAGTTTTATTATAATAAATTTTCAATATAATCCCCATTTTTTAGAAGGCAAAGATTATATCTTCTTCTAATGGCTGCACATTAGTCTATGTTTGACAAATTTTCCTGCAATTTGACTCCAGCGACTTCAATCCGTTGTTCCAAAGATACTATTTCCACTTCGTAAACATAATTTTTCATGAATCCCCACACATAAAAATCTAGAGGAGTTAAATCTGGTGATCTAGGTGGCCATTTCGTGGGGCCCCTTCTTCCGATTCAACGGTCACTAAAATGATCATCCAGCCAGTGTCTAACCCGTAAGCTGTACTGTGCTGGTGCTCCATCTTGCTGGTAGATTAAATTATCTGCTATGGCCAAAGGAACGTTGTCCATCAAATCGGGCAAAAGGTCTCGTAGGAACTGCAGGTATGATTCTCCCTTAATAACGGCATTCAAAAACCGGGCCCCGATTACAGTTTGTCCAACAATACCAAGCCAAACATTACAGCTAAAGCGGTGTTGTAATTTATTTTGTTTTTTGTTGTGTGGATTGGTGCTACTCCAATGATGCAAATTGTGGAAGTTAGTAACCCCATCTCTGGTAAACTGTGCTTCATCCGTCCAGAATATCCTTGCACAATAGTTTCGTTCAGTTTCATCTCGAAGCAGTAATGATCGACAAAACTCTGCTCTCAAAAACTTGTCGTTTGAGGTGAGTCCCTGAACTGGCCTAAAATGGTACGGGTGTAAGTTTTCGGTATGAAGCACTCTCCATACTCTAGATTTGGGCACTCCAAGCATAATAGCCATCCTCCTTGTACTAAGGGAGGGATTGCGTCGGACCAAATTCAAAATTCGGGTAGAACCCATCGGCGGCGGGCGGACCCAGACGAAATTCGCAGGTCAGTTTTCAGGCGTTATCAATGAAAAAAAAGAATTAATCCAGGGTTATTCCAATAGTGTATCACTTTATTGTATCCTCATAAAACTCCGAATTTTTTAAAAATAATAAAAAAGAGGTCAATGTTTCATACATTAATTTGCCTACAAGTCCAGCCGCCTTAAAACCAAAAAAAAAGGTTTTTCTTAGAAAAAAATGGTTCGGGTTTTTTTTTAATTTCTCAAAAACTACAAGACATTTTTGCATCCGGTTTTCTGTTTTTAACTAAAAGCTAATAAGGGAATTGAATTTTGGAAAAAAAAATAGTACTTAATTACATACAATTTTGGAAAAAAGTAGTTCGAAATTTTTTTTTTCCAATTTTTTTTCAAAATTTTGAGTTTGAAAATTAATTTCTTAAAAACTATTCCTTACAACAGCTTCGTTTAAAATCAATATGAGAGAAGAGGTTTCTGACTTTACAAAAAGGTATATCGTGGCATTGTGGATGTAACTGTTGATTTTTAATAATTATTTTTCCAAAATAAGTCAATTTTTTAGAAAATTGCCCCCCCCCCGGCTAAACGGGGGGAAATAGACCCCCCCCTCCCATACGATTTTTTTCTTGTCTTGACTAGACCTACACGCTGTAGCTTTTTGGCACACTGCTCGTGGGACACCCTGTATATAATATACATATACAATAATACACAATATTTGTTCATGCTATAGTGTATAAATATCAGTTAACATACTCACTTCTGAACGTTCCTGTGCTACTGAGACTACAAACCCTATCGGAATGGAAATATCGCAGCCGTAAGTGCTGTCAAATCGGTCGATTTCACGTCGTTCACAAGAATTGCGCATCTCTCAATTCACATTGTGACGAATTTTGTGTAAGTGCCTACACCTTTATAGATTTAATTTAATTCAAGAACTGAAGCCTCTTAACCATTTGGAGCGTCTGTAAAAGTTTGAAGAAATAAAAGTGAAAAAGTTTGAATGTCATCGAAAAATCATATTTAGCGATGATGCTCATGTTGGGCTTAATAGAATAGGAGAAATATGAACAGCCAAACCCACATGTGTTTCTACAGATTCCATTGCATCCAAAAAAGCTATCATGTTTTAAGATTTACTGCCAGGAGCATGATTGGAAAACAATCGCCATATTATAATCAAAAGAAGACTACCTTTGGCCAGAATTAGGTGAAATTGACATCGGTGATATATGGTTCCAACAAGATGATGCCACGTGCCATTTTTTCTTTTTTTTTTTTTTTTATAATTTGCGCGCGCAAAAGGGGTTATGACTACCCTTAAGTGTCCGGAATCAAGACACAGCACGGGCCGAAGGTATAGAGGGAGAAAGGGAGAGGAGGTACCTGTGCACATTGGTCCTAAATGTCTGTGGATTGTAGTGAGTAGGAAATATTAGGCTGGGAAGAGCATGCCATAACCGTGTTGTGCGGCTGAAGAACGAATCCCTGAACTTAACTGTACGTCCGAAAGCAGGCTTAAGGGTAAACTGATGAGCATTTCTGGCAAGACGAGTATTGCGGGTGAATTCATGGAGGTGAGGAATGCAATTGGCTAACTCATTTGAGCAACGGTTGTTAAAATAGCGATAAAATAGTGACAAGGAAGACACATTACGTCGGTGTTCGAGCGAGTCAATTGACTTTGCGATATTAGTGTCTCCTATAAGTTTTATCGCTCGCTGCTGTATCCTATCTAGTAGGTGCAGTGAAGTTTTAGGGCACCATACCAGATATGAGCGTTATACTCAAGCTTGGGGCGGATGTAGGCCTTATAAATTGAAGCCAAATCAGAGGGGGTGAAATATTTCTTGCATCGTTTGAGGAAACCTAGACGTTTTGCCGCGTTTTTGGCGATTTCAAATATGTGATCATTCCAGTTAAGTTTGGTGTTGATACACATACCAAGGATGGAAAGTTTTTCGGTTTCGTCGACACAAGCGCCATTCAGGGATAATGGCTGATTATTATGGGTTCGCTTTAACGACAGTAGACAGCATTGAGTTTTAGAAGCATTGAAATCTATTATTTTTACCCCAATCGATTATGCTGTCAAGATCGGAATTCAATGTGCTTGACATACGCTGCCGTTCCAGTTCTACGGCCGAAGAGCAGGGACGTGAGTCCTGGAACGAATATGAAAAGCTGGGAGTACTGTCATCAGCGAAGGAGTGGATTGGATTAGAAGTAACAGACAAGAGATCATTTATAAAAATGAGAAAGAGAGTCGGAGACAAAACAGAGCCTTGGGGGACACCAGCATTTATTTGGTGAATATCAGACTTGAACCCATCCAAAACAACTTGAATTGAACGGTTCGAAAGGTAATTTCTAATCCATAGAAGCAGAGATTTATCGATGCCATAAGCACGCATTTTCGACAAAAGAGCCTGATGCCAAACTCTGTCAAATGCTTTTGAAATATCAAGCGCAACGATCTTGCTTTCGCCTTGATTGTGCAAAGATTGGTTCCACTTTTCGGTGAGATATGCCATCAAATCACCAGTGGACCTGTTGCTGCGAAAACCGTATTGCCGGTCATTAAGAAGCTTCCGCGATTCAAGATATTTCATAAGCTGACGGTTTCTCAGCGTTTCCTTGACCTTGGAAAGAAGGGACGTTGGTGTTATGGGTCGGTAGGAGGAGGGAGACGAAGATTCGCCCTTTTTGGGGACGGGCTGGACAAATGCTGTTTTCCATCTACTCGGAAAGAGACCCGAAGAGTAGGACAGATGGAAAAGCTTACGCAGAGGTTTTGCCAGCGCAGAAGAACACCTCTTCAGAAGTATTGGGGGTATACCATCCGGGCCAGCGGATTTGTGTATGTTGAGATCTTTTAGTACTCTTGCAACTGTACGAGTGCGAAAATGGATTTGTCCCATGGTGAAATCAACGCTCTCAAGGACAGGCGGAGACAATGTGGAATCTGGTAGCGTTGAGCTACACGCGAAATGTGCAGCAAGCAGATTGGCCTTGTCTAAAGAGCTGACAGCTGGAATGTCATTGTAAATGAGCGTGGGAATTGAAGACGAGGCTGAATTCTTTACGTTTTTCACGAACGACCAAAAGTTGTTGCTACCCTTGGGACATTGTAGCACTTTCTGCCTCAACTTTTGTTCGTGCAAGAATTTTACACGTCTAATTAATGCATTGCAGTCATTTCTGGCCCGTTTAAATTGTTTCTGGTTTTCCTCAGTACGGTTGTCCTTGTAATTCCGGAAACTCAACTCTCTCAACCTGATGGCCTCTTTACAGCTCGAGTCATACCACGCATTTTCTTTGGGTTTGATACTCTTCATTCTGTGAGGAATGAAGGATCTCATACCCAGAAAAAGAATGTTAGTGATCATATCAGCAGCGGCATCCACGTCACTATCGAGGAAACATAGTGACCAGTTAAAGTTCCTAAAAAAGTCGTTAAGGCCGCTCCAGTTGGCTTTCTCGTATAGCCATACTATTCTTTTAGGAATTTGTTCTCTAACTGTGTGGGGTTTAGTAGCTGATACGACACAGTGGTCAGACGAACCTAGGGGCGATAATATTGCAACAGAGTATTTGTCAGGATGAGAGGTGAGAAACAGGTCCAAGGTGTTGGGGGAATGATCTGCAATGTCAGGTATTCGTGTAGGCTCATTTACTAGCTGGGTCAGATTATTTACCTCAGCAAAGATCTCTACGTACCGTCCTTCGGGTGTTGTCTGGCATGAATGTCGAAGCCAATTAGAATTGTGTACATTGAAATCGCCCGCAATGGCAATCTCAGTGTGAGGATGTAGGGATACAATTCTTGTGATGGAGTCGGATAACATATCAAACTCATTGAAAGTTGAATTGCTATCCAGGTTTGGACTTCTATAAATAAAACAGTAGTGGATTAAATGCTTACGGACATGGATTTTTAGCCATAGGAAATTAAATTCCGGATTGGAACATTGGCCGTATGGTGGCTGAAGTTGGTAAGCTACATCACGAGATTGGCGAGACCGCGGTGGAGAAAGAAATGAGGCACCAAGCTATATCCAGGCAGGTTCAAATCCGATAAATCGGTATTCTCTCCTACCTGTGTTTCACTCAGTGCCAAGATAGCTGGTTTATACAGGGACAGGTGGACGTATACAGCGAATAGATTCGTTCTTAGGCCACGGATATTGCTCACATCAACCCTGAATTTTTCCATGGTACAAAACACAGGCACCAGAGGAGCCAACTCCGACGTTTGAAAGATGGTAAAGCAGAATTGAGAAGTGCAAATTTCAAATAGCTTCCCAACATCAAATCGATGTAGGTGTTATGCCCATACACCGATTTGAATTGGTCCACCAACAATTTGCACTCTTGGTTCTGCTACGTCAGATGCTACGCACTCTCGGTCATTGCGCTAACCCATTTGATGAAATCAAACGGGAGTTGCGACCGAGAATGCGCAGCCGTGGCTTGTGAAGGAAGGGACGAGAGGGAGCGGGTCGTATGCGCTCGATCCAAATCACTTCACTTGGCACTTGTTAATTGTTTTTCTCTTTTTTGTTTTTCCTTTTTTTTTTTTTTTTTATTTATTTATTTTTTTTTTTTTTTGTGCACTCGCGAGGGGTGGTGGGTTCGCGAGGAAAACAAAAAACAAAGTATTACGAAAAACACAGGCTAGTGCACGCGTCGGAGGATGGCACGGTACTCATACAGCTGGTGAAAGGGAAAGTTCGCTAATCTTGTTATCTAGAGGAATTGTCCGGAGGCATAGCCACCTTGCTTATGCGATTTAGCCGGTGGATTTATTTCTATGGGGTTAAGTTAATTTTTTTTTTTTATAATTCCTGCAGGTTCAAGAGTGTACGCTTTTATGATGTTTGTCATACAGCCTGGACGGGGTGCAGATGGTTGATGACGAAGATGTTCGTTCACTACTCTCCGGGGGTGGTTGTCCTAGATAGGATTTGAGAGATTCGACTGAATGCTTTGGTTGTAATTCACATTAACTCTTTTGTTTTCATGTCATTAAGCTGTTATATCGGAAATGAACACACAGAGTATGAATTTTGAAGAGATCTTATGCTGCCAGTGTTATGCCTTCGTCAGCAATTTTTGATCATCTCTCATTCACAACTGATGTCGTTGCACAGTTTTTCCCTAGAGGAATTGTTCTTGACTATGGACGGACTTGATCTACAGACCTTCGGCTCAACAGTTGGTGATGATTACCATCACCACGACAACAAGTCAACAGTTTTAAAAGAACTCAGGAACAAAATCTAACGTGAAATACTTTTAACTTTCCGCCCGACATGAGTAGAATAGTGATGGGACAATGGCTAAAAAAATCGATGGCTTATACGTGCTCGCGGTGGTCATATGAAAGACATCGAATTTCGTACTTAAACATAACATGTTATTTTAGCCAGGATCGATTTTAGCCCGATGTCTTGATTGTTATGCGTTTTATTAAAATACAAAATTGTTATGTCCTTATTGAAAAACCCTGTGAAACTCTCTAATGGAGTACACAGACTACCTATATACTATGCCTTATATGACAGAATAAAGCAATTCAAAACAAATCGAAATAATTTATGACTGCTTTCCTCTTACCTTTTTCTCTTTCATAAGTAGCGTTACAGTTCGCAAAGGAGCCTCAACCAACATAGCAGCCAACCCCGTCTTTTACTTACGACATATGCCGTAGATCCAGTTGTGTCATCTCTCAGAACTGGATTCGGAAACTTTTTGAGCTTCAGATCTATGATAGTATCCATGCGTTCAATATCGCTCAGCCATATCAAGGGTTGGATCCGTAGACGCCTTACTTAGCTGATATCAATGGGCGGCTCGTCCTTGATTGAATCTTGTCCTTCATTCCCCATCTTCGAGTATATTACGAGCATATTAATTGTATTAAAAACACCACACAAAATCTTTCGCTTGATATTTCCAAAGGGTTGTATAAAATCGAGTTGATGTTTTGAGAATGAAGTCTGATAGTCAAGTCCGAATAACAATGTTTGCGAGAATGAAATTGCCTTTAATCAAGGTAGTTGGTGCATGTTATCGCGCTGCTGAGGTAGACGTACTCCGTAATAAATCTCTCTATCAACACTCAACTCTCAACTTAGTTGAGATGCAAACCAACCTTATAAATAATCCCAAGTTCTTCTTTCAACTCGTTAATCACAAAAGAAAATCTGGTGGCTACCCAAACTCACTCTCTTTCAATAATGAAACTTCCAATGATCCTCATTACATCGCCAACCTTTTTGTCACATTATTCAATCAATCTTTTACCCATGATTCCTTTGCACCCGATCATACTTATTTCAACTATTTACCAAACTTCTCCTTTGGATCATTTCTCCCTCGTAGTGTCGACCCCGTTATCATCGAAGAAAGATTAAAGCAACTTAACGATGAATTCACTACTGGCCCCCACGGCCTTCCAGCTATATTTTTAAAAAAAATGTTTCTCCTCCCTTTCTCTACCTCTCTCAAAAATCTTCAGCCTATCCCTTTCCCAAGGTGAATTTCCCCGGATATGGAAAACCTCTTTTATAACACCTATACACAAAAGGGTCCGAAGAATGACATTAACAACTACCGTCCCATTGCCAAACTGTCTCATATACCCAAAATCTTCGAAAGTATTTTGTATGATAATTTAAGTTTTCAATGCAAGTCTTTAATCTCCCCCAGACAGCATGGCTTCCTTAAAGGCAGGTCTTCTACCACAAACCTTATTGAATTTGCTTCCTTCACCCTTTCAGCCTTAGAAAATGGCAAGGAAGTCGATGTTATATCTGACTTCAGTAAGGCCTTCGATAAAATTTCACACAGATTAATACTCTTCAAACTGTCTTCTCTTGGCTTTGAGCCCATCTTATTAAAGTGGATTTCCTCTTACCTGGAAAATCGCAACTACAGCGTTCGCTTTAGATCTGCCCTCTCTAACCCTTTCCTTGCTTCCTCCGGTGTCCCCCAAGGCAGTCATTTAGGCCCGCTTCTTTTTATCCTCACCATTAACGTTATAATCGTTATCAAACATTCCCACATCTCTCTATATGCCGACAATGCTAAATTCTTTAAGATAATTTCCTCAGAACATGACTCTTCCCTTATTCAATCGGACCTCAACAGCTTTTCCTGGTGCTCCAAGAACTGCCTCGACCTTAACATTTCAAAGTGTCAATCTATTACTTTCTCCCGCAAACGTAATAAACCTCCTCCCCGCCTCTACTTTCTCCATAATCAACCCCTTTCCACCGTTCAGGTGATCCGTGATCTTGGTGTATTATGCGACCAGGAACTCAATTTCCTTGCACATATCAGCGATACAATTCTTAAGGCCAATTCTGCACTCGGCTTCGTGAAACGATGGTCTAAAGAATTTTCCAATCCCTACGTCACTCGGTCTCTTTACATAACCTTTGTTCGCTCTATTCTCGAATACGCGTCTCAAGTGTGGTCTCCTTACTATCATTCACACATTTCCAGAATTGAGAGTGTCCAACGTCGTTTTCTCCGTTTTGCTCTTCGCGGCTTACCCTGGGACAATCCTCTAACCCTACCTCCCTATCAAGACCGCCTAAAACTTATAAATTTGAGCTCGCTGGAAGAACAAAGAAGGATATCCGACATCCTTTTTATCCACCGACTGCTCTCACGTACCATCGACTGCGCGTCCCTTTATAACTCTATCTTTTTTAACACTAACCCTCGTAATACACGAAATCCACGTCTCTTCTATGTACCCACCTCTCGTACCTCCTATGGCTCCAATGAACCTATCTCCCGTATGCTGCGGAATGTTAATGCGAAAAACTGTTTCGACTTTAACATCAGAACTCCTTGTCTAAAACTCCGTCTCAATCGCCATCTTTCTTAGTCTCCTAGATTGTAAGTTAAATTAAGCACAATAAAATGGGGGTATAGCCCCCACCATTATCAAAATCAAATCAAATACATCACACTATATGAGTAAGCTGTGCCCTGTTAAGGCAGTTATATGGACTAGGACAAAACCGTCAGGTGAACATCAATTTCTGCACAAAAGCCACAGCATGGAGCTGCCTTGTCTTTGAACCTTTTTCGACTTGCAAAACCTATTCTGATAGATTAACGAAAATATTCCACCTTCATCCTGCAAAGCCTTATGAATCTGGTACCAAAGTTAAAGCTATGCAGCTCACAATTACACAAATAAATGTGTTGATCTAAAACTCGATAAGAGACTTATCTGACCTTACCGCTCTAGACATTCGAATAAAATGACAGAACAGATCTTATAAGACGATATTAAAGTTCCATTCCATGGGCTTAATGACAGATGCTTCCAACCAGATGCTCACGACGAGGCTGTACAATAGCCACCTAATCTCCGAATGCCCCGCTACCGGGGTAAACAGATGGATGCATTTCTTTTTTTTCCCACATTGGTACCATTTAATGCGCCTTCTTTAAGGTTCAATAAGCAGCAGACACAGATGGTCTGGCTTCTAGTGAAATTTGCTTCTTATACATCTCAAGACAAATTAAGTAAACCACATTCTGCATATTTCAACCGTGTTTACCCGTGAATTATGTTGGGTATTACATTACCTTGGGGGGTGGTTAGAACTTAATACTCTTGTTGTGCCGCATAGACATTGGGTTCGTTATATTGTACAATAGTGCCGTAAAGCTTGTCTTTTTGTGTCGCTTCCCGCACTATTGCATTTTTTTTTTTTTGAAATTGTATTTCGCGGTATGGTTTTTCGAAATTTTGTCGTACGGATTGTGCAGTGAACGCTATGTTCCTTAGAGAAAAATTTTCACCAAATAAAGATGATTGAGCAAAGCTTCTGTAATGGCAGCTATATATAATATTGTAGTATGCTCTACAGTGGAGAAGTTTAAAGATGACTTTCCAATTTAAATTTTGCGGGTATATCGATTCGGATAAATATCTTTTTCACATGTTGGTGGCATATAATAAATTTCATTAATTTCAATTTCAATTTATTTTCAAGTAAGAGGTATGTACATTGAGATTTATATCTTTTTTAGTACTTAGTATTTAAACTCTAGTTGAACAGTTTAATTTAATATAAACATAAGTAATTCTTAAAACTAAAGGATGGGAGGGATGAGTTTTTATAGGAGTGTTGAGAAAAGAAGGATAATTGCACTTTTGAAGTTTCTGTGATTTGATATGGATTTTATAACAGAAGGTAAAGGGTTCCATTGTCTGAAAGTGTGGATAAAAAATTAACGAGACGAATTTAAAAAGTTACTGCGATAAGGAATTAGGTTGATTTTATTGTTAGAACGGGTGAAATTTATCCTGTTAAACAAGTATTCCGGACTAGGATTGTAAATGATTTTGTGAAGGAAAATACAGTTCCTGGCATTGACGCACTGTTGACGACTGCACCCAAGCAAGTCCCTAGCATAAGCAGAGATATGCTCACATCTACGCATGCCGTGAATATAGCGTAATGCATCATTAAATGCCACTTGTAGCTTTTGCATGGAGAGCGAGTCAGGATGGCAATATATTAATTCACCATATCTTATGAGAGGTAGAATTAAAGCAATTACAAGTATTTTGCGGGTATCTAGCGGAGTGTAATAAGCACTGATCCACATTTTGCGAAGGCATCCATAAATGCGACCAACTGCCATATTAATGTGATCATATCCGGATAGATCTTTGCTTATAACAATCCTAGACTAGTGGTTTTCTCTACGGCTTTAATCATAGAATTGCTTAGATAGAGGGCAGGGATAAGGTCGAAATTAAGTCTTGTTTTCGAGGTAGGGATTACTTGGGACTTGATTGGATTGAGTTGTAAGCCATTCGTTTTTGACCAACTGTCGATACGTTTCAAGTCATCGTTCATGAGAGACGCAAGTTCATTTAGATCTGAAAAAGGCATGGCTAGATGTAATTGAACGTCATCAGCGTACATGTGTACTGAAGAATGCCTGCACACGGATGGTAGATCGTTTATAAACACACAGAAAAGAATCGCACCTAAAATTGAACCCTGAGGAACACCTTGCTTTACTTCCATGAGAGATGAATCGCTTTCACACATTACGACTTTTTTTTGCCTCCCGGAGAGAAAACTTCTCACAATTTAACCGAACTATCACTAAAGCCAAAGTTGTTCTGTAGCTTCCAGCACAGAATATCGTGATTTACTTTGTCGAATGCCTTCGAGAAATCCAGCAGACACAAAAACGAGATGTAGTTTTTGTCAAAGAATATTCTTATTTCTTCAAGAACATTAATCATGGCTGTAGAGCAGCTGTGATTTGCTCTAAATCCTGATTGCTGGTTATAAAGTAGGTCATTAAAGGACAGGCGTTTTGTAGTCTGATTCGCTATTATTTTCTCGAAGACTTTGGATAAGCAGGGTAAGATACTGATTGGTCTAAAGTCGGCCGTGGACGCCGGGTTGGTTTTCTTAGCAATGGGTATAATTTTAGCGATTTTCCACGACTGCAATTCATTACATGCGTAAGATGGGAGGCTATTTGTGGTAAAATGAGTTTGACGAATCGGATTGGTATGCCATCCTCTCCTATGGAGTCTGATTTAATACCATTTACACATCGGATAATTTCGATTTCTGAAGCTACTATGAACTCATCTAGTTTTGAGCTTGCATAGTCTAACGTATTATTAAAATCGAAGTCCGTTGAACAAGGTTTTTCCCCCAGAATGCATGGTTTAGTTCATCAGCACTAAAATCACATTTAGAGCTGTGGTTACAACTAGATATACCAATTTTTCGTAGGTTGTTCTAGAGTTTCTTTGGCGGGAGAGATGCACTTAGTTTAGATCTGAAAAAGTTTTGGTTTGAAGCGCGCACTACTGCGGTAGCGTAGTTACGCGCAGTCTTGTATGATGACCAATTGGTTTGAGATGGGCTATGTTTCCATTTACTGTAAAGCCTGTTCCTTTTTTTTAATGGCATTAACCACTTAGACCGTATACCAAGGGCATGCTAGATTATCTCATTAATTTACGCTGTTGTTTTGTGGTTTTCGTGATTTTTACAATATCTGATTTTATTGGGTAATATAGTTGCTGTAATTTTGTTTGCAGAATGGGAATTCTGCTGCAGAGTTATTGAGAATATTGCAGAAGGCTTTTGGTGGCCAAGCTTTGTCGATTTTTTTCTAAATACTACAAACAATCCCAGAAGCAGAGAAAGTGTTGAAAAGAGTTGGTTTCCAGTCGACCAAAAATATCAGCTAAAGGACAACACGTCCAGGAAATTAAAGATTTGGTACAAAATTTAAGTCAATTTAAGCGACTTTGAAAAACCATTTGGGTTTCAAACCCCTCTCCATTTGTTTAATCTCAAAAATACTCTATCTCTTTGCAAAAGAACGTCACTCATTGGCTATATAGTTATACGACTAGCGTTTTCATCTGCTTTAGCTGCGTGTGATTTCTGTCGACCAATAAACTAAATGGGGACATCGTTTCTATGTATTTAGTTCATAAAAAAGACTCAACTTGAATTGAAAGCTTTGTCCAAATCGCGTTTAGGAATTGTTTCGGGAATCGAAAAAAACGTCGACATAAGTAAACTTTATCGGCTGGGAATTATGTAGTTTGAAGATAACGATTGCGGAACAAGAGTTGTTTTGAATCATTCCCTTATCGCGTAGGAGCACGTGTGCCTTTATTTGTTTCGTACTTTATATCGTTTTAAGCAGTCGGTTCGGTTTCTAAAGGGTGGTCTAACTATAATGCACGATTTTAATTGTTAGTCACTCCTTAACGTCAAGTTTTTGGGCCCAACTTAATTTGACTTTTCTTTGTTTCAGTGTTTGACAAATTCAACCATGGAGATGTACTCAATTGAACAACGCGTTAAGATTGTTGAAGCCTTTTACGAAAATGGGCGTTCAAATCAAAATGCATTTCGTGCACTTCGTGATTTTTTTGGTCAGCATAATCGATCAAATGTGTCCACAATCGATAGAATTGTGAGCAAATTCCAGCAAACCGGGTCTCTGTCTCTGTTTGTTTTACGTGGATACCTGCCTTGTCGGCTTAATTCCACGGTGGGCCTTCCCACAAGGGGTTGATTTTTGGGACGACAACTAACGTCCTTATTTGCTACCGCACTTAAGTGCCAGTTCGAAGCCATGTGCAGGGACATGAGCTCCCCCCTTGGTTAGGGGCGAGGCCTACCAAAACCTCATACCGATCTAAGGGCCTCGGCGCCCTTCAAACAACTGAAGTAAAATATTACTGTTGTTTGTTATATCGTTCATTTCCCGCGATTTGGGACAACCACAGCCCCCACGATACTCCCACAAGGGGGCCTACCGCAAGACAGGTCGGGACTGTTATTACTCTATCTGACATTAATGTCCCGGGGGCCCCTGTCTCCCGTGGTTCCAGAATTAGGCCTTCGGTCGTGGGTTACCCTACCCTCAGAATGATAGGAAGAGAAGGAAATTTAGCTAAATAGCTGAATAGCAAAAGCTAAACAGATAAATAGCTAAATGTGAGCCACAATAATCAATAGACTATCCATTGATGGGATAGCCATTAATTAGTCAGAGTTCTGCTTTTGTTTTCCGCCAGAGGAGTATTCAGGGCACAATTGATGTGCACCCCAAAGCCCGACCCTCCGGCGGGTTAAGCAAACCGGGTCTGTAGGAAATGTGAAAACACCTGTGCATGCTCGCCCAGTCCGTTCTGGGGAAAACATTGCTGTTGTTCGCGATAGTGTGGCAGAAGAGCCGTCAACCTCGACTCGTCGTCTTGCCCAACAATTGAACATCTCATGAACATCACTGATGCGAATTTTGAATAAAGATTTGAATTTACTCGCTTACAAGGTTCAATTGACTCAAGAGCTGAAGCCTACTGACCATTTCAAGCGTCGTCAATACGCCGAATGGTTGGTTGAACAGACAGAAGTGAATGGTGTCTTTACAAAGAAAATCATCTTCAGCGACGAGGCACACTTTCACCTCAGTGGAGTCGTTAACAAGCAGAATTGCCGCATTTGGGCAAATGAGAATCCACGAGTGATTGTTGAAAAGCCGATGCATCCACAAGCCAAGCAGTTACTGTGAATGGTGTTCGCTATCGCGAGATGATAACGGACTTTTTGTGGCTAGAAATTGAGGATATGGACCTGGACGATATATGCTTCCAACAGGATGGTGCCACTTGCCACACAGCCAACGAAACAATGGCTCTTTTGCGCGAGAAATTCAATGGCCGTGTTATCTCACGTCGTGGCGATGTTAATTGGCCGACACGATCATGTGATTTGACACGGTTGGACTTCTTTCTTTGAGGATATTTAAAAGAAAAAGTGTACGTCAATAAGCCAAGAACAATTCAAGGGCTAAAGGATGAGATAATTCGACACATTAACGACATTGAACCTCAATTATGTGTTAGAGTCATTGAAAATATGGACCATCGGATAGAGGTATGCCACCGAAGCCGTGGCGAGCATTGGGCCGATATTTTGTTTCACACATAATTGTCATAGATCCTTCTATCATAATAAAATTGTTGCATTGTGTTTGGTCACCCTTTTCAAATGCGGGAATGACTGCCGAGTTTTTTCTATACCTCGGGAATAGTTTCATTATTCCATATATTACGATGTAACTGCTCTCTTAATCAATTTTCAGAATGTTTTATTAATTCGATGGCAAAAGGTTGACTCCTGTGGCCTTGTTATCCTTAAGTCGATGGATGGCTTCCTTTACATCCTCTATGATTGGTGGTAGTACTTGAATTTCTGCTATGTGGATAACATCGTTTCCCAACGTACATCGTCTCCATGTACATTAAGAATTTCATGAAAATATCTCTTTCACTCCTTATTGGGCTGCAACTTTTTTGTTGTCCGAAACGAATTCCTTTTCATACAACGTTTATCTCTGCATACATTGCTCTCGTGTTTTTAGCTGCACATTCTTCCTGAATGTTAGCAAACTTTTTCGCTTGTCATTGTTGGTTTTTATCCCGGAGGAGATGGCTGTATAGACCGCTTAAAACAGTCATGGTCAACGGTTACATAAAGTATTGGCAAGCATTACTGTATGGACTCAAATAAAGACACTTTTGCAATTTATCTGTATTTTATATTGACAATTGAAAACCAAACGTTTAAAAAATCACATTTTAAATGTATTGAACTTGTTCTAATTGGCAGCAGTGTAACTATATCTCATTTCGGTAATGGAATGGATTTGGAATTAATTTAAACTAATTTTTTCCTGGTGGAGGCTTCTACTATCTGTTGGAGCACTCAGATGCAAATACTGGTCCATTACCAGACAGGCACTGTATTTTCCCCGTTGTCCGGAGAAAAGTGAGGAGGAGCTTCTATGATGTGGCGCTAAGAGATTCGGCACTCACCACGTCGGCCCCAAGGGTGCGCCACCGTGCGCGAGCGAAAGCGGGACAGTCGAGAGAAAGTGTTCTGCTGTGTCATCCTCCTTGCAACATGCAGCACAGGTGGTCGTCTCACTGATGCCAATCACATAGAAATGCTTGGCAAAAGTGTAATGGCCCGTAATGACGCCCGTAAGTCTTCTGAAATCAGTTCTCCTTAAGGATAAGAAAAATGTTGCGGATTTCTTGCAGACATCAGGGCGTACGCGCTTAGTCATCCTGCATTCTGGATTTTCCCTCCATCTACGACTGTGTGCATTAAAGACCCAATCGTTGATGTAAGATTTGACCGTGGAAGCAGATAGATCTAAAGCGGGTTCAGGTCCTGAGAAACTCTTCTCTGAGTCCCTTCTAGCGAGCTCATCAGAGACCTCGTTTCCTGGGATTCCAGAGTGACCTGGGACCCATACAAGAATTTAGTCTTTCGACTTTGTTCAAAAAGGTCTTGAGTTCATGCACTAATTTGGAGCTGGATAGAGGGTGCGTTGAGTCGGCAGAGAGAACGGCAACATCTTTCTGGGCATAGATTCCAGAGGAATTGAGAGGCATCGAGCAGAGGGTCGACCAGCATGCCCATAACAGCGGAGACATCTTACAGTCAGCCCCTGTTTACGCCAGATTTGGCACATTGTTCGAGGCCCCTGCATCAGCGGTACATGTCCTATGCACAAGAATTGCTCTGATCCACAAAACCAGTGCTTTATTTACGCCATGCCGTCCAGTGGAAAGTTGCGTTATCAAAAGCTTCCTCAATGTCGACGAAAATGCCCAGCACTTCTCCCAACTAGGTTTGTAAGCGCAGTCTCGCAGGATTTCTCCCGCTGGTAACTTGGCAACTTGGCGCACGGGCAGCTCTACTAGTCTCTCCATGCTTTTCAGCAAGAAGGATTTTAAACTGATTGGTTTAAGTCTCCTGGCCGCATGAGTAATCTTCTTTCCCTATTTTGGGAATAAAGACAACTTTCACCGCGCGACAAGAAATATGTAGGTATATGGGCAAGTACCGAGCAAGCAGCGAAATTTATTTTTAGAGTAGGAAGCAGCTATCTAGTGCTATGCTGAAGTGCCTTTATCGTTTCAGTCGCAATTCCCATTGAGGAGCATGCAACGAGCCGATGACAATCTGATTTCCCGAGAAATTGGTCTGAAGCAGTAAACTGAGAGCATCCGCTTTAGACAGTAAAGGTACCATCAAATGTTATACCATCAACTTTGTCGGATTTCCTCGCCTTTGACCAACTTGCTGGTCGCGCTCGGGATTTGACGCGGGATTTGACCACTTCGCAGAAAGACTTATAGGAATCATTTTTCGATTTAAGAATAAGCTTCTGATTCGATCGATACTTACTCCAGTTATCTTCCGAATTCGATTTGAGCGATCTATTCAGAAGACTTCTGGCTTCCCTGCGAAGACATTGGAGCTAATCATTCCACCAGGGAACTAATTTCTTGCAGGGAGATTGAACGACCTCCTGTCGTCCCGCCGTGACAAAAGTTGGTTGAGAGCCAACATTGTCTCCTCTCAGATTTTACTTGCTGCTGCCACAAACAGTATTTTGAGCATTAGCATCGCATGAAATGACGAGTCAAATCTTTCTGGCTTCACGAGGTTCTACAAGTTTAAAAACTCTCCTCGATGATGGAGATAGATAGGGATAGTAATTAGAACTGCGCTTTGTAGCTTACTTTGGCAGCCACAGAATTGTCCAAGTTTGGTTGCCAATAGTGAGTTCTAAATCGGATCGCTCATCATAAAGAATCATAGCATCACGTATACCACCAAGATAACACAAGCGTTTGTTGTACACCAATGGTTCCGGAATGAATACGATGTGATGATTTGTATAATACATATATCAAATAAACAAATCTGAGAAGAGCGGTAGCGGCCTTGCAATGCTGTAGATTAATCTGAGTTAAAGTCAGAGATTCAAATTGAAGAGCACGATCCATCCTTCAAGTACTTGATATCAAAATGGAATAGAATCCTATTAAGGCCGAAGTAGGGTTATGAAGCGTACACAGAGTCTCAAGAGCCGTTATCCATTCCCACAACCAGAGTGAAGCCCTCTTTTTTTAGCGGGCCCTTACTCTCTTTTTAGGATAATATATTCCATATACATGTCAAGTCCGCATTTTGTACACGTAATCGCGTCAGCATATATAGCTTGTTTTTAGGTTTCCCTGGAATCAAGAATATGGTGCGCTTTAATGTGGGGAGACTGACTGCCTGTTAGGTAGTAGTTCCCAAAGGGTAGACTTTCGACAACATGTTCCTGTTCCTGTGAGGAACAACTCACCGCGAAGGTGCCATTTATCAGAGAAGACCTTTCAGCCTGAATACAGAAGGCTATTGCTGAAATAGACGATCCTCGCAGTGTTTGCAATCTGCGCTGGTCATCCTACTTCCACTGCCAACTTTCCCTATATTGGCCTTTTCAGAGGAGATGTCTGCCTCTTTGTAGGGAGGTTGCTTCTCTCGACTCCTTACGGTCATTGGGATCTCCTTGCGAAAGAGTTTTGTTACGAGGGTGGTCCGATAAGTACTTAGCCTCACCGCCAGATGGCGCCGGTATCGCAAGAGCAATTTACTATCGTGTAGTACATTCTAGTAGACGGCTACTGTCGAAATTTCAGCCGGATTGGACTCATAGTTTTGTTTGGGAGCGGGAGTGTCCGCGGATTTCCGAAAAATGGAAAAAGAGCAATATCGGTCGGTGATTCGATTCTTGTTTTTGGAAGAGAAATCGCGCAGCGAAATCAAAGAGCGTTTGGATGCTGCGTACGGTGACTCTTCTCCTTCAACGGCGACCGTCAAAAATTGGTTTAACGAGTTTCAACGTGTTCGCACGTAGGTTTTTGATGAGCCACGTCGGGAGAATAACGTGACAAAATTCCACGTTCTCGTATTGGCAGACCGCCGATTGAAGGTGCGCGTGATAGCTGAGACAGTAGGCATTTCAAAAGATCGCGTGGGTCATATCCTGCATGAAATTTTGGGCATGAGAAAGCTGTCGGCGCGATGGAACAAGCGCAACCGTGAGACCACTTCAGAGCAGTGTTTGACGCTGTTTAAGCGCAATACGAAGGAGTCTCTGCGTCGTTTCGTGACAGTCGACAAAACATGGATCCACTGGTACACACCAGAGACAAAGGAACAGTCGAAACAGTGGACTTCACCCGGCGAACGTGCTCCGTAGAAGGCGAAGACTGTCCCATCGGCCGGAAAGGTGATGGCCACCGTTTTCTGGGATTCACAGGGTGTGATCCACATCGACTACCTGAAGAAGGGCAAAACGGTCACAGGACTGTACTATGCCAAATTATTGGGCCGATTCGACGCCGAATTAAAGAAAAAACGGCCCCACTTGGCGAAGAAAAAAGTGCTCTTCCACCGCACCGGCTCACACCTCCGCCCTCACCATGGCCAAATTGATCGATTTGGGCTACGAACTGCTGCCCCATCCACCCTATTCTCCAGATTTTGCCCCGTGCGACTTCCTTTTGTTTCCAAACTTGAAAAGTCACTCGCCGGGCAGAAATTTCAGTCGAATGAGGAGGTCATCGCCGCCACGGAGGCCTACTTTGCAGACCTCGACAAAACGTATTTTTCAGACGGGTTAAAGAAGTTGGAGCATCCCTGGGTCAAATGTATCGAGCTAAAAGGAGACTATATTGAAAAATAAATCTCGATTTCTCCAAAATTTTTGTTTTTCTTTTGTAGGCTAACTACTTATCGGACCACCCTCGTATATTGACATAGTCACCTTTCACAGTTGTATGTTCTTCATTTCGTCATTTTTTATATCGTGACTAACGATGAATGGTATAATATTATTCCATAAGCTCACACTGCGAATGCTATGATATGCTGGGGAGATTGTGGTACAGAATTCATTGCGTTTCACGAAAAACAAAGAAGTGTGCATGCCGCCGACCCACCGTAGAGGAATTTTTTGCCAAAAAAGTCTCATAAAGCTCGACCACCCGTCATATTTGTCTGATAAAGGCAGGTGCGAATTCTGGCTGTTTCCTAAACACAATTTGTATTATAATGGAATAGTTAAAATACGATTCCTACCATCCAGAGGGTTTTCGCCGACACCCTCAAGACTATTCCTGTCTTCAAGTATCAGACGTGCTTCGCTTGAAACGCTGTATTTACTCGGAGGGAAATTATTTTGAATAATTGTGATGAAAGAAATGCACTCCTTCTTTTTTATTTTAGAGTCGTATCGAAATTGTCATACTGTGTAAAAACCACCAATCCGAGCATATTTGTTCAAGTAAAAACAATAAGACTATTTAAAGTGCAATTCAAAACAAGCAGGCGTAGCCCTTAACTCTCTCCCAATGGCTACTAGAAATAGAAAAAAAATATAACTTTTTGGCTTATAAATTTTCTAAAGTAAAAAATAAAAAGGAAAAGTAATTTTTTTTTTAAATTTTAATAGCACTCAAAACCTAGACTTTTTGGTACTTTTTTTAGTTTTAAATTCATTTTTATTTCATATTATCTTATATCTATCTTACCCTAGTCAAAAATGCTCAAAACTAGCTTAACTATCCTTACAAATTTTAATATCTTACTGGCTCTAGGCGGGCACTCTAAAACAAACAGTACAACTTAAGCCTATGTCTTTCGACCACTATATACAAACTTACTTTTTTTTTTTTCGTTTTTGCACTAGCCTACCCTAACCTACCCTACCCTACCTTACCCTACCCTAGCCTATGTAAGCCTGCCATTGGTGTTAGGTAGGTCTTGCCTTGAAGAGGCTGTTCCTATCAAAGTGTTCGTTGTAGGAGTTCTCTCCAGCCACCAAAAACGTTGATGCTGGCGGACTACGCCTTCTCGATCCCGGCGTGAGACCGATCTACAGAACCTGAGACGCTTGGGCTCACGGAGCGCGACATCGGGTCCGTAGAGGAATCGCCGTTCCACGGAATTGCGACCCACGTGGAAAATTAGCGGTACCGCCAATCTATCCTGGATCAGCCCACATCTATCTAGATAGAGGAATGCCTCAGGCGGGACAAAGCCGTTAAGGCGCACTCTCTCATGATATAAATCGTTGGGGTAGTAAGCCCCGAAGATCAGACTATTGATCGAAGTCATTGCTCTTGCAACGTGGCTTCGAATCAGTTTGATCAGAAAATTATCTATCCGTACAATCCTGGCCCTATTGTATAGAACTTCGTTCGGGTAAAATTTCGTGTACATATTCGTGTATTCGGGAGTCGTATGTAGCTCGAGACAAGTCCTAAGACATTGTCTCTCAAACACCCGAATAATTTCCATTAAGCTGGCTCTCACATTGAACCAGACGGGACCATGATCCGGATTAAGGCCATGTAGCAGATTACCTTCACCCTGGAATCAAATTGGCTGCTGTGATACAGGCATCTTATCAGAGCGAAAGCGCCTCGGGCCCTTGCCAGAGCAGCATCTACATGTTTGTCAAAATATAGATACTGATCCAGCACGATCCCAAGGTATCTGACCAAAGATTGTCTCGCCAGTGGACGCCCGTCCGGCCCAAATTTTTCTAGTGTCCCGAGAGGCCATAGGCAAAGGCGTTCTGAACAATATAGATTCTGATGAACGGCATGAATAGTGTCATGCCCCGCTCTTAAACCGAATTGGTTATGATTTTATTGTCCTCAACCCATTTAGACAGGGCCCTATGGATCACCTTATGATGGTGTACTCGTACCTCTCTACAGCCACTGGTGGATGGTGCCTAAGCACAACATTGGATATACCGTCGATACCCGCGGATTTTTTCCTTTTTAATGACTGGAAGATCGTCTGGAGATCTTCCGTCGAAATGAACAGGGTATTAGCCCCCTCACTGGCGATGGCATTGTTTGCAAGACTTTTGGTACTACCAGGAACTTTGTGTACCAAAAAGACTAGATCTTGCAAACTCAGGAACTATTTGGATTTATTATCAACACTTACGAGTAACTACTAACTAATCGACGCTATGAAAAATTGTTTTTTTTTTTTCATTTGAATACAAAAAACATTAGAATGGGGAAATTTTGTATGATGCTTTTCATGCTGCAGACTTTACATCTTCCCCTGCTTTATCGTAGCGAGGCCAATGAATCCACCTGTTTCCCATTCTAACGTCTTTGATGGTAGAGAACCTTAATATACGTCGCTTTGACCTGCTTGAGCATTTCCAGTCTTCAAACAATGTTCCAGTCTTCCGACGATATTTTCTTTTTGTTTTTTTTAACTGGGATAAGTACCTGAAAAACACTTTTTTTTCTTATCGCTAAACAGTGGTTCCGTCATCTCCATAGAAACGACAAAATGTCTAGATTCGAAAACCTGTAGACATAATGTCTTCTTTTTAATTTGCTATCAGCTTATATGTTATTAGGAAGTTTGGATACTTCTGATTGTTCAGATAAGAAAAGAAATTCTAAAGATATGACCGTGTTTTTGCGCCAATACAACTTTTTCTCCAAGCGAATAATCTGTAAACATCGCCGTCATGTCTTCATCTTTGTTTTGAAAGATTATAAACTTCGTGATAAGACCTCTTTGATCTGACAGCACCATAGTTTACATTCTCACTTTATATGTTTCATCGTAAGATGTTGTTTCAAGACCGATCTGCACTTGAATTTTAGCATCGACTCATCAACCCTCAGTTGTCCGGTTCACTGATAACTTTCCTGATATGTTCGTTTAAGCTCTTTCGGTATTGGCTTTATCTTGGACAACTTATCGCTACAGTCAGGGGCATCATTATCATTTGAATGTCAAGGAGATGGTATTGCCGGAAAACTGTCCCTGCTAGTTGTTTTACATATAAGAGTGTCGTTTAAAACAGACGTTGAAGAGAAATGGTCACTACCAGCTGGTCTCGAATTGTTGCCTTGATACAATATGGTCTATAATATGGGATCAATGAAAACCATAACCATAACCAGTATTTGATGGCGTAACGCAATCTGAAAAAAAAATGCTTTAACTGCTCCAGTATTACCAGAATGTACTAACAAGTTAGTTTGCTTTTCACACTCTTTCCACTTAGCTACCGAGGTATCTGGTATTAAGGCGGCAACATTCATATCAGGGCTTGATGAAGAAGCTACCTGCTGAGGGTTCAACGATTGCTCTCTTTCTTCTTCCAAGATTGACAGCCGCTTGAGCTTTTTTATTAACGCTTCTTCGAGAATTTCATCGAAGTCGCTGAAGGGTTATACAGAGTGCGCCATCTCATATGGGTCGATGTAAACTTCGAATAACTTCAACAATTGTCAACCGATTTCCATACGTCGTAGTATTTTGGAAACGTCAATTCAATACGCCAAAAGAACGCTTGGAAATAGTTTCAATGTTCATTAAAAATGAACGCTCGATTGTGCTAACTCAACGTGCGTATCGTGCAAAATATCGTGATCGTGTTGCGCCCAAAAAAGACACAATTCGTCATTGGGCTTCGATTTTTTTTCAATTTGGTTCTGTGGCAAGCTCTCGTGAGCAACCACGGCGTTCAAACTCATCTATTCAGTCTGTGAAGGGCAGTGTTCAAGAAGACCCAAGTTTGTCATTTCGGCACCGTTCGCAGCAGTTAGGCATCAGGGAGACCACTTTGCGGGGAGATGATCTTCACTTATTTCCATACAAAGTGCAGATAACTCTAAGAATTTTGCCACAAGATGAGCCACGGCGCTTGGCATACGCACAAAATGTCATTGCAATGATTAATGCTGAGCCGGAGTTCTGGCAGCAAATTTTGATGAGGCACATTTTACGCTCTCTGGCTCAGTTAATAAACAAAATTGTCGCTTCTGGGGCACCGAAAATCCTCACATTATTCACGCTATATGACCATCATTGGACTGTATTTCTTCAAAGTTGGCGATACACTGGATGGCGATCGATATCGGTGGATGATGGCCCATTATAGAACAGCTCAAAAGAAACATTCGTGCGGAAATCGCAGAAATTTCGTCCGAAATGCTCGAAAATGTCATGGATGCGCGAAAACGAGCCCATTTTCCCATCGGCAATAAAGGCGGTCATTTAGTTGATATTGTTTTCAAAAATTAATCAAAATAAATTGTAAAGGTCTAAATTTAAGAAGTTTCTAAAATCGGTTAAGAATTGTTGAAGTTATTCGAAATTTGCATCGACCCATATGAGATGGCGCATGCTGTAGTTCTTCTTGATTCTCATCATCGGACACTTCTACATCAGATTCTGTGTTAAATTCTGGAAGCTCTTCTTGAAAATAAGCTTCGATCAGTGTGATATAATTCGAGATATTTATTGTAAATTACCTGAAACAACGCTACAATTACTTAGCAAACTCGAGTATGTACCATTCTTTATAAGAAACCTAAAGTCCCTGATGGTACTTTGCGGTTCCCATCAGATTTTGTAGTTTTAGAATATAAATAGCTTAAAATATGTGTAAAACTCCTGAAAGTACTTTAACTTGTAAGGCTAACTAACTAATTCAAAAAGAAAATTTAATTTATTTTGTAATTGTGTACCTTTAATTAATCTTTGAAATTTTCACACCTGCCTCGTGGCTTTCAATCAAGGCTCAACCGTCTCGTCTTGCAAGCTCCATAGATTATTTATTTTTCGCCAGAATTCAAACAACTGTGTATTAAAGGGTTAAAGCGTAGGAGTTCCTGATTTTATTTTTGCCTGCCGCAGCGTAAGCATGTCTGTAAAATTGGTATTATGATGTAAAGAACTCCATCTCTGATATGCTCATCCAATATAGCCTTCAACATCAAAATAAGTTCAGATGTGATTAGATTAGAGTCCAATTGTGATTAGGTTTCATATAATCTTTTCCATCTTTCCTGTACGTGCTTCCACACACAACTTGTTTATAAGATGTTGATCAGTAGATCCCTACGTACAGCTTGTTTAGAAGTAGTATCAAAAGCTTATAAAGTCAATTGGCTAATGACCTTTATAAAATAACATTCAGTTCCCTCTTGGCATATGCTCCGAAGAAATGCGGAGACAGTGCAAGTTGGAGAGTGGTGCATGTATAGTCCCTCCACCAATTTCCTCGCACGTACTATCAGATGCTTTAACATAGTGAATTGAGTAGTAGTTTGTAATAGCTATTTGTTTTCTTGATTATATCTCCGTCCAGATCATGTTGTTGGTGTTAATGCGTGCTTATTTAGAGGTTTACCATCTCGGGATGAAGCATGTTTTTACGGTTTAGATTATTTTACTTTGGAACTTATTTAATCCTCATATGCTTGGAGCACAAATATAGGTATATGTACTTTCCACTCAACTCTGTCTCCCAAGTCAGTAACTCAATATATTATTCCACTCTATTCTGATCCACTAATCCTATTTATAGGCGTTCTGAATCTATGATCTCATCGACCCATAACTTTTTTTTTCTTCTGAAAAACTAATATCGATAAACTTGCTGATGGCTTGAATAGGAATGTGACATAGTTTTATGATCGAATCAAATGCAAGTATGTGGAGGTACACCGTACATATCATCTCCCATCTTATGCTCCTAATAAAATCATATTTTATTGCCTTACCCTTAACAAAAACAGAGGAAAGGAAATTCATTCAACAGCTAACCCTCAGGACAGTTGTACGACCCACAATTTTAAATTTATCAAGCTCTTCATTTAATTAAGTCCCATTTTTTTCGCTTCATTACCATTATGCCTACCCCGGCTACCCTGTAACTTAATTGGATTAATTGTACTCGCCCTCTCGGCGTGGCTTATGAACTGTTAAACCTGAAAGCAACCATCTGGCACATGTGGTTTATTCTTCCACACTCATTTGCCGGCTCCTTAAATATGCTCCCTTAGAAGCGGAACCTTTTCACATCTTCACAATACCTCATTTATAGTCTCATTCATAACTGGAAAATAAATGAATGTAGGAACGATATATCGAACTTCTTATTGCCAAACTTTCTTACCTGCCGAAAATGCGTGCAAGCATTATTTATGACGCTTTATCCTTCCTTTGCCGATTTATCGTCATCACCAACAGCACGATTTTCTCATGGGAACATCAACAGCAACTAATCTTGTCGATTTCATGTCCTTTTTTCTATTCTTCCTACTATTGAAATTTCCCATCGTTTAATTCTTTAGAAGTTTTCTTCTTCAGTCGAACTTTATTTATTAGACATCCCCCGCCGACGGTATCGATTGCCTCTCGCTGACTATGGGTTTGCACTTTAACAAAAACCTCTGTAACCTCTGATCAACTTTTCTTATTTAGTCCCCGTTGGTGGACCACCTTTACCACAACCATGTCCAATATGCTTTATTACACTTATCCCTACGCGTTATTATACAATAAATGCGGTTTTTGTGTTTTGCTTTAAATAAGACAAAAAGCCTCTAACCCAATCTGACTTTAAGCACATGATTTACATGATTTATATCGCTTTTGAATTGTTTCCCTAATGTAAATGCCAATCGTTTGATTTGCCTGTAGTCTCTTTATATCCCTACAATAGACAATTTGCGGCACTCTCTCTTTTACCCCAGAGCCGTAGACCATGGAATTCTAGTTCCTGATTGCTGGTACAGGAAATCATGTATCCGAAAATATCGAACTTTGCTACATGCTCAATCAACTGGTTGATATTGTACTCGTATGTTATTGAAGCCCTTTTCACCAACCTATCGTTCCAAATCATCCCTTTGGGCGCCCGTTTGTTGTTTCGTATATTTGTTTAGTCTAACATGTACATACATACATACATACTTGTATACTGTATGTATGGACTTAAGCTCTATCCTAAACTGATTATCTGGAATGATTTGTGAACTCATCACACATAAATGAATTATGTTCTCGAATTCTAGAACATGCCGACACAGAATAAAGAGTTTGGGAAATCCTAATGGGAGATTCTCCAAAAAGGGGTTGAATTATCAAAAAACGTACGAGTACGCACGTGTCTCCAGCCCAGCCAAGGTGGGTTGCCATTAATAATGGAAGACAATATCTGCCCGATATGTAGCTACTGCTTCATATTCGAGAATGAGCTCTCTGGATGAAATTTTTCATCATATTTTCACACTTTTGCGACTCTTCACATTTCAAAGCATTTGTGCTGGCTTTGAGTGCAATAGAATTATTAGCATACCTACATCTTCTCCTCCACATCCGTCCTAATGAAAGAAGTCGCACGATATTAAACAGCCTCGTCAGCTTAATACTTGACAGCTATTGGACTTGATTTGATTTTTGATTTTTTTTTTAATCATTTAATCTACAAGAATAGGAACTGCTCTCATTGCAGGATAAGTCTTCTAAGCATTTCATAGAGGATAATCTTTGTCGTGTTGTGTGGATGCCCGAAGCTGTCCGTGAACAATGTGAGAGGTTCCTATTGAAATCGACGGTAAATCAAATATTTCCATTGCAGCAGATCTTTTGAAAGACCTATGAACTTCAGGTCGACAGCCAACGCCTATTTGGCGTGCGGCTTTAAGCACCCAATAGTGTCTATAGTGACGAGTATATTAACGTAGTTAGACGAACTCAGCAGACGGTAACCAAGCCTTTGAGAGCACTGAAGTAAAAGCGGCTAAAGTGGGTCTTATTGTAAATAAGGGCAAAACCAAATATTCTGTCATCAAAGAAAGGCACGCAACACCAAAATTTTGGTCAGATAGTTGATTAGTGACAAGCGACAATCACAGCAACTCTGAGATCGGACTTAGGATAGTAGCCAACTGCTTAAGGTAAACCTTATTATTATTATCATTGCCAACCATTTGTTTAGAGCCTCGTTCACAACTCTTTGGCAAGCCCCTCTGTTATGAATATATTTCTTCCATGTCGCTGTAAAGTTCCATTTCTTCAATGCCATTCTTATATTTTCCTCCCATCGATGGTGCGGCCTTTCTAATGGTATTCTTTTGACTGTTCGTCCACTGTTCATTCGTTTCACGCACGTGTCCTTCCCACTAACCCTTAGGTCTTCGGATTCTGATTGTGTAGTTTTCTCTGTTCGCCTGTCTCGTCCTGTTTTCCACAATTAAGATCTTGTTTTCAAACCACAATATTTTTACCCCTTCTTAGTCAGAGACAAAGTTTCACATCTTTAAAGTACATATTGGGCAAAAACAGTCGTTTAGAATAGTTCCTTCATCGCGAAGAAGCACGCGTTACCTATAAACCGACTTTTATGTATTTCAATCTTTATGCCGTTTGGCAGTCAATACGAATTCCAGATATTTGAACTCGTCTAGTTTTTCAAAGCGTTTATCGAGTACAGTCAGGTGTAAGGCTTGAATTGATTCAGTGACCATATATTTGATTTCCTCTTCATTTACTTTTAGACTTATTTCCTTTCAGCCATAATCAACGCGAGTTGTTGCGATAAAGAGGCATGGAACGAAGGTTTCGAGGATTGGGGTTAAGGAGAATCATATGTAGCAGTATGGCGCAGTTAATATTACCGCTGTGCACGTAATAGATAAAAAATAAAATATGTCTGCAACCTCGCTTCGTTCCTCTACGGATTGTAAGTTGATTACTTTTAAACGAACCTTATTGGACGGTAAATAAAACGCATCAGCCCAGGGACGAAGAGCAATAGAATAAACCAATATTGAACAGCCTCGATACGTGTGGTATTGATCCCGTGAGAGGGGGCCAGACTATGCTCAAGAAGAGGTCTTCGTAGGCAGTGGATAAGGACTCGAGAACTCCTTGTATCAACTTCTTGTATCAGCGTTTCACACAGCTTAGGCCGGAATTGGCACATTTAATATATTGTCGATGGGAGGAAGAGTTAACAGTGGGAACAACTTTATGACAGATAACGTAGGTTCTTGAGGGTAGAAGAAAGCCCTTACGTGATTAGGTGAGAGCTTGCTGACATAGAGCATGAGATGATTTATTTCCACACCAAATAGTGAATCTGTTTAAGTTGGATTGAAGGGGGTAGGAAACAGCAGAAGAAATTTTTAGAGATTTTTACAACGAAGTTGACGTCATTAATGATTAGAACAAATATTCATGGGCTGATGGAGCGATGGTTGGCATGCTATGCGGGGATGAAACTGGACGAGTAGTCGTGCTTTAAGCTAAGTATTTTCTCAATGATAATGGTCTTATACAATGAAAATGGTTATTATTCGGTTGGTGGACATACTCCGTAAATGAATAGCTAAGGTTAAGGAAGGTTAAAGAAGGGGAGTGTGATGGTTGACCACCAATTCCACTCGGAGACCAAAGGGGCCATTGTGATTCCCTTCATTTGGGGAGTACACATATAATTAACCTGTCCTATCACGTGGGGGCTGAAACCACCCCGTGCTCTTTATGAATTTTAGAAGATCCGATATATCTGCATTTGCTACGTCCGCAATCTCTGTAAAGCGTCTTTGGCCCAGCGAAGCTTCACCTTTTCCTGATGATAATACTTTATCCGTTGTGATAATTTCGTTTATTACTTCTTCGGTTGTGTGAACCATAGGAACCGTCGTCTCGAAGGGGACTGAGGTTTCAGGGGTTTTTCAACCTGGGAAGTGGGTTTCGGTCAGCAGTTGAAGGGATTGCTGACCGGATTCTCTCCAACAACCATATGGTTTAAGGATGAATCCTGGGACGCAGGGGTCTTTGGATAGGATCTTTCTGAGCCTTGCGGCTTCGTTGAGATCCTCTATTGATTCGCAGAACTCCCGCCAGGACTTTACTGCTCTTGTTTTGCTCTTGTATTCTTCGGTTATTTTAGAGATCTTTGCTCTTTGCTCTTTGCTCGAATAGAGTTCGCGTCCTGGTCCTGAGTTGCTTTATCTCTGTGGTCCACCAGCTGGTCTTCTTGCGAGCACGTTGCAAAGGACAGGATTTTTTGAAAGCCACTTTCAGAACTTTCACAAGATTTTCGACTGAATTCGCAATGTAAGTTGGATCGGGGTTAGTGATGGCTTGTGGCGGTACTAACCTGTTGGCAACTAGATTGGAGAAAAGATTCCAGCCTGCCTTCTGAGGGTTTCTGAAAGATTTCGGTTTTTCTTTGTTGTAGTTAAGGTTGAAGAGTATTCGGCTGTGGTTCGAAAAGGAACAGTTAGTGGACACTCTAGACTCACTTAGTAGAATGAGGTCGATTACCTCTTCCCTTACCTGGTTACGAAACGTTGGTGTATTACCTTTGTTACTTATGTTGAGGTTGGTGGAGACTATGAAATCGAAAATGGACTCACCCCTTTTATTAATGTCGCTGCTTCCCCATTGAGTGTGGTAACCATTGGCGTCGCAGTCTATCAATAGGCACAATCCGCGTGACTTGGCATGTCCCACAAGTGTTCGCACTGCGTCTGGAGGTGGGTCCTCCTCATCGTATGGCAAGTATGCGGACGATAGGAGCAAAATTGATTTATCCTGATGTTCGTATGTTATGCCTTGCAGAAGTGTAAATTAATTTGCACCACTAGCAGCCTTCTCTGACTTGCCGCGTTCATTGGGGAGCCTTACCCTCAGGGCTCCCAGCCCAAACTTGATGCTGCCAGACCTGCAAAGGATGTGGTCGAGTGACTTTTGGTCAATATTCACCATGAGGTCCTTTCCCAGTCCGTTTTTGCTCTTGGCTGAAGAAATGATTCTCCAGCTATGAGTATCAAGTTCTCTATTTTGCTTGCCAATTAGCCTCCATATGGACTCGTCCTTTTCGGGAACCGGTGGAGGAATCCATATTGAAGCCAATGTGCGAAGCGGAACATCGAGCGAGGGATAACGTCGAGTTTTGCTTTCTGCCAGATTTCGCTATAATTGTCGATTGTGCGCCTTAAGAAGTTAAGGGACCTCTGGTTGTCACAACCGAAGACTTTGACTCCTTTCTGCCAGCCTGCTCCGTCGAAGTTGATCTCGTCATTGCTATCTGCGGTAAGCAGCGCCTTCAATATTATAGCTTCGATTGTAAGCCAATTGTCGGATGTTATCTTTCCATCAGGGTTGGAACGGTCGACAATGCCCACTTGTAAACTCATGGGAAGGCTGAAATTGGCTGATGTTTTCGCCTTTTTCGCTTCGCTTAGAGTTTCTTCTCCGGAGCGCCCGGCTCCCTCTTGATGTTCTGCTTCGATCCTGAGGCAGTGTGTCCTTTGAAGGTGCTCGGTTGCTGTGCGCTCTTTTCGACAGTGGCCGGTTGGGTTGGCTTTGTCGAGTCAATTTTCGGACATTGGGTTTGATAGGGGCCGTGTTCTTCTCTCGCCCTTTGTCCTTTTTAGCAGCATGAGTTGATGTGGGAGACGATTTCTTCTCGAATTTGGCTACTTCTTTCTTGTGCTTCTTAAACAAGAATTTTTCGCGCTCAGAGAGCTTTGAGGGGTCTCTCGCGCTCATTTTCTTGATATATTGCACCGACCTCTTGTAGCCGTTCTTTGCTTTTCGGGCCGATGTTTTTGTCCTTATCGTTCCTTCAGATTTGCCTGTGGCCTTAGGGTCGATCTTTTCTTCCAGCAGCTGAGCCTCAGTTTCAGAGTCCACTAGCATGGTGTTGTTTACCTGTGGTGAACCCAAGGATTCATCGTCGGTAGCGGTAACAATTTGTAGTCCCTGAAGGAGAGTCACGGTTACGCTGTCGGCGGTGTCAACCTGTGCTGTTTGCCTCTTTAGAGGATTATTTTGTTATTATTGTTTTCTATATTGTCTTCTTTTATATTATTAATTTTTAATTTTTTATGCGTATTCCCACGAGTAGCGCAGGAATGGGTGGTCGACCTGTACAGAGCCTCGCAGTATACAGGCAAGGCTACTTGATCCAGGAGCGTGCCTGGTATCCTGGATACACCGTTTGCGATTGGGCTATTTTTTTTTTTTTTTTTGATTGGGCCCCCAGCCTGGTTGATTCTCAACACGGTACGGTTAACACGTTAGTCCAGTCCAGGGAAAGGGAGAGGAATGGAGGGGATACACGGGGAAGGGAGAAAGAGGTGATGGCTGCAGTTTAGCTTCATGTCTCGTCATAGAGAATTCATGTCCCGTCGTGGAAAGCGACAAGGTGTGCAGCCACGCGAAGGAAATTGTCGAAAAAGTCGGTAATTATTTTGAGGTCATTGTGCCTTGGTGTGCCAGGGTGGAGAATTTGGTGAATAAGGGGAGATTTTGAAGAATTTTGAATTTTGACGCAAGAACATCATCAGCATGTGTGTGTTAGGGCTCAGTAGAAAATTAGAATTAATATTGCTGAGCAGGTTATTTAGTTTTCTGAATTCCACTCTTTGGAATGTGAATTCGGATGGAGCAATAGTGAAATGATTTTTGAGTGATAAGACTAGATGAAATAGAGACTGATATGAGGTACCAGATGAGAAGACTAAGTTGCCAAGTTTGAGAAGACTGATGATGAGATGTTCTGCGAGAAGGATTGCCGTACCTAAGAAGGGTTTTGTCGCGAAAAAATGCCCATTTAACGCATTGAATCTCCACAGATTTTTATTTTAGATTTCATTAGAGTCAGTGATATTAAATATGGAGTCGAAAATAGTCTACCATCAAAAAAAAAAATTCGTAACACCATGTGTTGGTCATATGTCCCTTCTAGGATATGTCCCTCGTTGAAGCAATTAAAGTTTCATATATCTTATCTCAAGCGGCAACGATAACAGTGATAACGATGCATAATAACTCTTGCCAATTGCAGTGTCTTTCATTTTCACTTATGTATGTGAAAAACAAATCGCACACAACATAAATGAGAGAAACTTAAATCTGGCTCTTTATGAGCTGTAACGCCATTTAATAGTAATAATAATTGCAGTGCCTTTGGGTTCGAGAAGCAATTGTGTAGTAAAACTGCGATAAACCTTAATTATCTCAGTCTCCGTCTATGGTGCAGAGACTTGACCGTTATAAAAAACAATTTTTGGTTTGTGTTAACGGAATATGGGTGAGACGATGTAGCTAAGAATTGCTTAAACTATACCGTAACATGTAGAGGAAATGGACACCGGGTTTGCGCCACGACAAGTAGTTAACTTAATATTACGCCGGACGGATAGGCTTGTTGACTGAGGCCCAGATTCTTCTAGTCAGGATTTAATGAGCTGCAATCAAGCAATCATCGGAGTCCTCGCTGATGTGGTTTGAGCACTGATATAGACTAGGTCTTTAACTACCTTGCTATTTTAAGATATTTTGTCTTGCCTTCATCCAAAACCGCCTGTGTTTTCAAGTAATTGAACTCAGTACAATTTCGATATCTTTCACAATCTTCTTCAAATCTTCTCTTGTTTTAAAATCGATAAAGATATAAAAAGTATTTGCTGCTTTACAGCGCTAAGGTTATAACAGGGAAATTGTCCAAAAGTCTTCTCGAGTCGAGTTCAAAGAAGCTATTTTTCCTATATTCTTGTCCTCGCTTGGTGTACATGAGGGTGTTGTTTTTGGATTTCCCATGGTGTGATAAGTGAACCGTAATTAAGTATTGACTTTTGAAGCGAGTGTTTGCCTCTCATCACAATTTCATATACAAACAGTCACGGGTTTTGTTCTCCACAACAAACACCTTTTGCTTGACGCATTCAATCGTATTTCCTGGGCTACCGTGTTGTTTACTTTTGCAAAAAATTCATTAAGATGAGAGTACCTACTAAAGTTAGGATTTTGAATTTGAATATTTAAAACATCCTTTGATCCACCCTGGAACGGAGTTGGACGGAATAAACTTGTCTTATATGGACATTTATCAGTAGTGGTGACCTAATAGTAGAACTATGCTATCGAGGCATTTTTCAAGCGAAGCTACTACAATATCAGAGATTTATAAATGAGTAGAACTTAAAGAACGGAAAAAACAATAAATGAAGTTGCAACTACGTAACGATGGTCATAATCCTCGCGGCGTTAAAAGTGATTTGAAGTTTCATTCCTATAAAATTAAAATGCACACACCCCCATAATCTTCCAAAAAGCTGCCGCAATTTTTTAAAGGATTTGAAAATAAACACAGTTGGGGCTTCGGTCACTTTTTAATCTCAGACAAGATAGTGTGGTGTGCTTTGTCACTGAATGGAATTATTGGCTGTGTTATTTTGAAAAATGTGAGAGGGTTAACGAAAGTGGCTACTGATGATGCATATTAGCAATCGATATATATTTTTTGCATCCCAGCTTCAGGGACAATGGGATAGAGCTATTTCCCGCACGGCAAGAGCCACTTTGAATCAATCTCGATAAATGCTCGGTGTTGATTTTCGCGATCCGCCAATTTGTTTTGGTTTATTGGATTATTTTGTTCGTTCAAAAATTGGGTGACTTTATTTTCCTCAAAAAATATTTATTTATATTAAGTGTGCAAATAAGTTCTCGCTGTTTATCAATAGATGGCTCCAGTAGAAAGTACTGGTCAAGCTTAGATATATGGTAAACAAACCGATTTGACACATTAGTGATTTTATTTTTGCGTCATGTACTTTTGGTTGTGTGAAAATGTCTGATTTTGTGCCAAACAATCGTCATTTGCGGGAAGTGTTGCTTTCCTTCTTTCATTCGAAGAAAACGGCGGCTGAAGCAGATCGAGAACTCCAGAAAGTTTACGGAGATGCTCTAAGTGAAACAACGTGCCGTGATTGGTTCCATCGTTTCAAAGACGTTGATTTCGATGTTGACGACCGCTCGCGTGAAGGAAGGCCAAAAACCTTCGAAGACGCTGATGGTGGTGTCAGCTGTATACATCAAAAAAGTGAAAGTAGCTCTAGAATCCGAGAAAAGCGATCGACCATAAGCACCACGGGGCGTATGAGTAACATTTTGAAATTTTTTGTACCTACTCCATTACGACCTCGGGCAGCTAGGTTACCATGAAGGAACCACCCAAGATCTGACTTAATATTTTAGATCTGAATTCGCGTCAACCATTGGCATCAAAATTCAGTCGCGAAGGTAGCTCTGGAAGCCGAGAAATGCTACCGAACATAAGCACCGCGGCTTATGAGGATCCATGCCAAACGCAAATAGAGCTTGCTTCAGTATTAGGAGCCAAGCTATTACCAAGCGATTGCATTCGTTCGGAATGATTCAAAAGCAAAGAACTTGGGTGAGGCCAAGAGACGTTGAGCGTCGTTTTTTCGGCCGTGAACAACTGCTGCAGCGGAAGCGTTTTTTTTTTTCATCGCATGGTTACGGGTGATGGAAAATGGATTCATTACAGCAACCAAAAAGAAAAAAATCATGGGGACAGCCCGGTCATGCTTCTACGTCGTCGGCTCGGCCGAATACTCACGCTGCGAAGGTTATGCTGTGTATTTGGTAGGATCAGGACGGTGTTATTTATTATGAGCTTATGAGACCAAACGAAACTATCATTAGGGAATGGTATCGAACTCAATTGATGCGATTGAGCCGAGCACTGCGCGAAAAGCGGCCACAATACGGGCAGAGGCACGAAAAAGGGATTCTACAGCATGACAACGCTCGGCCTCACGTTGCCAAACCCGTTCAAACCTACTTAGAAACGCTCAAATGGGAAGTCCTACCCCAACCGCCATATTCCTCAGATATTGAGACGTCTGATTATCTGATTATCACGATGAGACGGCACATGGTCTTTTTTTTAAATAAAAAAATTTAATTTTAAATTTTTTTAAATAAGGACAATTTGGTATTTAATTAAAACACGGAATAAGGAAGATTTTCCGTGCAGGGACGGGTTAAGAATATCTCTGCAGCGATACCTCTCGCTTGTCGTAAAAGGCGACTAAAACAAAGGTAAACAAAAATCACATCTAGGCAATTTAGAAAACACCAAGGTGAGCCTAGGGACATATATACCACCATTAAACTGCCCCACAAATGTACATGCAAGTCAGTGGGTTGACACGACTGGAGATCACCGGTGTTGTAAGAGTAAGATCAAACAAAAAAATCTGAAGCATGCCCGTGTCACAAAAAAAAAAAAAGGCAGGCCGAAAAACAATTGATGCAAAAACACCACCATTTGATTGGCCTCAGCGATGAAGTAATCCCAAACCGGAAAGCCTGCCGCTACTTTCTGAGGTCAAACCGGCGGACCCCACAAGCGGCCCAGTAGGAATGCAGTTAAGTGGGAAAGTTATGGTCCTACACTTCTGACCACAACAACGCCGGAAAAAGGAAAAGAAGAAGAAGAAGAAGAAGAAGAAGACGGAATACGGAAGATATTGGGCTGTAATTTATTCTTAGCATAGTATAAGTTAAATTTATAAATGGAATTTGAATCATATGACCGAGTTCATATGACCTCCGCGAGCACATTCGCAGCAATTGATTGGAGTCAATTTTTCACTAATTTTTTCCACATATTGACCGGAACGTTTCGCTTTCAATATCGTTCCTAAGCTCTTCTAACGTAATTGGTTCCTTGGCATAAACCACTGACTTAACCCAGCCTCAAAAAAGAAATCCAACACTATTACATTGCATGAGCCAAGTCGTCATTCGAACGCACCATTTTTCACCATAGGTTCACCGCCAGATGGCGCCAGTATCGCAAGAGCAACTTACTATCGTGTAGTACATTCTAGTAGCTTCTAGCTACTGTCGAAATTTCAGCCGGATCGGACCCGTAGTTTTGTTTTGACCGCGTGTGGAAGCGGGAGTGTCCGCCGATTTTAGAAAAATGGAAAAAGAGCAATATCGGTCGGTGATTCGATTCTTGTTTTTGGAAGGGAAATCGCGCAGCGAAATCAAAGAGCGTTTGGATACTGTGTATGGTGACTCTTCTCCTTCGATGGCGATCATCAAAAATTGGTTTAACGAGTTTCAACGTGGTTGCACGTCGGTTTTTGATGAGCCACGTCCCGGTGCCCCGAAAATGGCTACCACGGAGGATAAGGTGACAAAAATCTACGATCTCGTATCTACGTCCTATCCTGCATGAAATTTTGGGCATGAGAAAGCTGTCGGCGCGATGGGTGCCGCGTTTGCTCACTCAACAAGCGCAACCGTGAGACCACTTCAGAGCAGTGTTTGACGCTGTTTAAGCGCAATCCGAAGAAGTGTTTGCATCGTTTCGTGACAGTCGACGAAACATGGATCCACTGGTACACACCAGAGATCAAGGAACAGTCGAAACAGTGGACTTCATCCCGGCGAACGTGCTCCGAAGAAGGCGAAGACTGTCCCATCGGCCGGAAAGGTGATGGCCACCGTTTTCTGGGATTTACAAGGTGTGATCCACATCGACTACATGGAGAAGGGCAAAACGGTCACAGGGTTGTACTATGCCAAATTATTTAGCCGATTCGACGCCGAATTGAAGAAAAACGGCCCCACTTGGCGAAGAAAAAAATGCTCTTCCATCATGATAACGCACCGGCTCACACCTCCGCCCTCGCCACGGCCAAATTGGTCGAATTGGGCTACGAACTGCTGCCCCATGCACCGTATTCTCCAGATTTAGCCCCGTGCGACTTCTTTTTCAGACTAAAATTTCAGTCGAATGAGGAGGTCATCGCCGCCACGGAGGCCTACTTTGCAGACCTCGAGAAAACGTATTTTTCAGACGGGTTAGAGAAGTTGGAGCATCGCTGGGTCAAACGTATCGAGTTAAAAGGAAACTATATTGAAAAATAAATCGCCATTTCTCCAATTTTTTTGTTTTTCTTTTGTAGGCTACGTACTTATCGGACCAACCTTGTATATGGCACCATCTCGTTTAAGCCACATATCACTGATGTCAAGTCCATCCAATGCTGGTCAAAAACGGTGCTCTAACATAGCACTGTAACTAACTTTATTGCTCGTAACATGGCGATCATTTGCGTCGCTGAAAAATACAGTCCACGGTGAGCTGGGAAATTCCCAGATGCTCGAAACTGCTTGGAATCGACTGATTTAACTCATTTTGAATTGAAGCATTTATGGCTGCGATATTTTCGGTACCCCAACGACTCAGTGTTGAGGAAGTACTTTTAATAATTCATAAACCTTGTTGGTCCATAAACTTCACTACGACAAATAAGTCTAGTCTGAAATTCTGACGTTGATAGCTTATAAAGAAAGGAAACGGTGCGTTTATATTAATATACAAAATTATTGAAAACCTCTGTAATAGTTCGCATATAGTATTCATCAAGTAGCCTTGCTCTATCAAACCATAAATGCTTCCATACATTCCGATCTGGAATTTCTTCTGTCATCACTCAATAAAAACAACCTTACAAAGGGATCATCCCAATATCCCAAGCAAGGCCGAACAACACTATGTGGAAGTGAGAGTAGGAGCTCATATGGAAACATTCTTGCTTTAAAAAGTTGAATGCCATTGAAATGCTAAAAGAATGAAATATGTTTGCGGATATAATGCTGTCGGCTAAAATCATTTAGTAATCTTAATAGCCAGATTCCTCACAGGAAGGTAATCATTTCTTAATTAGGGAACGAATCCTATAAAAAACTTAATCTTTAAACGCCATTCGTCTTATCCATACCTTTCAAGCAATTATCGTTCGATAATTCATCTAGCAACGAAAAGCATTTACATATTTTAATTAAGTTAAGACCCATGACAAGTTTCCATTAAAGTATCCCTAAATAATTAATAAGAATACATTTCATTTGCACATTTAAAGATTCTCAATTAAAAGGGAATGTGCCGATAGGAAAGCAACAGGACCGAAAAGCTTGGAATAAATTAAACGGATTTTAAACCCGTCGCCTCTAATCAAAATTATATTCCGGACAATAAAATATTGGGAAAATAAAGAATGGTGAAGAGGATTCAAAAACACTCACGAAACCCTTTAAATACATCCTTTAATACCCTTCTCTGAAATGCACTTGACCGAAATAAGATGTTTTACTACTTAAACGACTTAACAAGCCAAACTAATCAAGAAAGGCAGTGCTTATGTTGTGGCTGTTGACTTTTGTATTTACCATTGAATAAATAACTTTACACGGACTACGATGTACTAGTGTTAAGAGCAATCTATTGTTTTTCTCTCGTTCGTCCGTCGGTTTGATTGCACAAACATACGCGTATGTACGAACAGGTCCAGGTTACAACATGAGCTTACACTGTTTTTGTTTTCATTCATAGGTCGGTAGGTTCTATATATCTATTTATTGATTCGTATATAGTCGGGGTAACTATGGAGGGACATGCGCTTATCACAAAGTCCCCTTCGGAGAGCATATTATCTTTCCGGAAAATTATCACAGTGTTTCGTTCGAGCATCATGAGTGGATGTTAAGTTTTCGCATCCCGTGAAAGAAGTGAGTCCTTCTGTTTGCGAATTTTTTGAACAAAAATATACCACGAGTGTTTAACGTATAAAACGAAGAGGTTTTCATTGGGGGTAAGTTTGAATTTTTTTTTTTTAATCTTTGTTTGTCAATTCAAAGCGGATTAATAAAAATGATGATGTGGTGCCGAGTTAACAAGTTGTTGATTTAAGTAACTATTGTGTAACTCAAACCAGTAGCCAAGTGTGTAGATACTGATACATTGTGATTGTTTATCAATTAAGTTTTATTTGATTTAAGAGAACGCAACATGTATCCACTCAAGCGCAAATTTAAATGGAGGGAACGGCATTGTGCACGAGTATTGTATTGAATTTACTCGTGTTTCGTATTTACTTAATGTCCTTTCGTTAAGATGTTTCCTTTAAATAATTGAAGCTTGAAGGGATCTTTATTTAGGATAAAACAAATTTAATGTTTGTGTTTCCAGTTATATAATTTGGGGAGAAGGGGGTGAACAACGTCAGCAACAACAAAAGGAAAGAATAAATACAACAAAAAAGGTCTGCACAAGCATCTGTTGTTGAACTTTGTTATGCGACAAGAGCGGTCGGGTTTATTTCTGATTACATTTTTATGGCTTTACGCTATTTGTTGCTCTATTATAAGATGTGACCGTTGTACGTAATATGGTCATCCTACATTACACATCATTTATTGGTAATAAAGGTCTTAGTCCTTTAATACTCAATATAATACCGACACATAAGACGACCTCGAGGCGAAAATAGGATTTCTCAACAACCCAGATTCCCACAATAATTAAGTAATAATTTTATGACAGACGCTCGAGGAGCTCGTTAACGACCGGCTTAAAGAAAGTCACAATATTCCACATGAGAGGGAGGAGCATTTTATTTTCTTTTTATTCGAATGAAATTAAATTTCAGGGCAACACATAATCGTATAAAGTCGTAGCACCGTTAAAATATGCTTGAAGAATCACAAACCAACGCGTCTGATATTACAAAGGTTCGGAGACGGAACAGTAAAATCGTAACGTTTAGCCTACAGCAGCAACAGCAGCAGCAATCTTCGGGCGTTATAAAGGACGAATTGGACCAAAACAACGAAACGGAAACGGTTAAGTCAAACTTAACATTAAACACTGAGAAGGTAAGGCAGACATCAGTAGATAACAAAAGCACTGTCCTCGATGTTTGCGCTTAGGACTTGCAGAAATACGAGGTTAGCAGAGTGGAAAATCACACTATTGTCAGTAGGGAGAGGCGTTGTTCGAGCGCTCAAAGACACATACGTCTCAGGAATGTTTCTAATTATTCTGACGTGTACGATTCTCTACATGGGGCGGGAAAGGAAGTATGTAGGTTTTAAATTGGTTTGCATACATTATCATACATTTGTATCTATTTTATGCATATAAGATTGTATCGTGCTCTAAGTCAACCTGCTTGAGTAGTATTGTACATGCAAATGTCGCTCTTAACAAGCCACGGGACTCTGAAATTATTTTGGAGCATGCTGAGGATTTCTTCAACCAATATTTTACTTCTATTAAACGGCAAGTCTTTAAGAGCGCGTTTTTGTTTTAAGTCATCTATTTCTACGTACATATGGTGTTTTTGTTTTTCTTTTTGTTTCTGTTTTTGTTTTTCATTTCATATTACACAGATACAAGAGCAAAGCTCACATATCTCGATGGGAACAGGTGGAAAATCTAATTAGGCAACATGGCCATTACCATTTAACAGAAACCGAGTTGATATACGGAGCGAAATTGGCCTGGCGAAACTCATCGAGATGCATCGGAAGAATACAGTGGTCAAAGTTGCAGGTAGCGGTTAACCAACCTCATATGCTTTTCTGCAAATTAATTTTCATATACATGCACACATCAACATATAGGTCTTCGATTGTAGATACGTGACAACCACAAGTGGTATGTTTGAAGCTATTTGCAACCACATAAAGTACGCAACCAATAAGGGCAATCTCCGGTGAGTTAATAAAATTGTTTCCAATCCATAAAGCAAATAAGTGATAAATCGAATCGTAAAATTATGTTTACAAATATTAAATTAACTTACAAATTCTTAACATCCCCGACGTGCTAGATAAAGCATATTCGTGCTTTAGGATACACTTTCCTGACACCATGTCCATCCATCCTTCATCATGGACATGCAACATAAATATTTTTATTTCAATTTGTAATTGCTGCCGCACATGCGGCGCTCTTCACACAATCCCACCACGCACGTACGTCCGTTTTCGGTGTACCATCAATTTTCTAAACGGTTTTCAACATTCGGTTTTATGTTTGATTTTATAGCCATATTTTTAAGCATTCACTTGAGTTAAAAATTTCACACGGATACAATTGAAACCAAAAATCGAAATCGTATTGTAAACAGTGTAATAAATTGTGTAAACGTTTCAGGTCTGCCATAACAATATTTCCACAGAGGACCGATGGTAATCATGATTTCCGCATATGGAATAACCAACTGATATCCTATGCCGGATACAAGCAGAGCGATGGGAGTGTTATTGGGGACCCATTAAACGTGGATGTGACCGAGGTATGTTATTGTGTTTGGAAGGAAATATACTTTTCTATAATCTATGTGTAGCATGGAACCTGATCGCCTGTGGGGCTATTTTTCTTTTTATTTTTAACCGTTTTCTATGTATTTATACATTATTATTATTTCAAAGACACCCGGAGGATTGGCGTTATTGGTGCTGTCATTTTTAACTGATTTTTAATTCTGTATATCTTTATCGAGTCGTAGAACTATCTGAGTTTCTTTGCTATAGCTCGTTTCGAGGCGGTTCACCTACGCAGTTGAATCCTTCGTCGTATCATGTCATGAACATAATCCCCTTTGAGCATTTTCGTTCTTTCTTAATAGTATTTCAAATAGACTTGTACTATCATTATAGGTACATATATACCAGGTCTACAAAATAATGGACTCTTTCGATTTTTTAATATAATTTTATTTTTTCGTCTATATCACTATCTTCTCTATATCGCCTTCTTAAAAAAATCCTTCATATACTCCCACTTATAATAGCGCTTCTTGCAAACTTCGGATCACTTCTGTAACTCAATTTTTGGAATAGCATTCTGTCATGCGTTAGAAATCTCATTTATGCTTGTGAAATGACGTACCTTTCTCTTAAGTTTCGGAAACTGATAAAAGTCAGGCGGAGTCATATCTTTCAAATACGAGTATGTTATAGCTGAAGTTGACTAGAGTGCGAACAGGTGGTGCAGAGCCCATGAATTGGTTCCTTACAGGTATTTTTATCGCATTGCTTCACCGTAACGACGTTACGCTTATAAGAACGTTATGCACTATGTCGTTGAACATTAGTTTCGGTCATATCCGTGTTTCATCAACTGTTATTACTCGTTTTAGTAGTTCCGCGTCGTCGACGACGACTCCTGAGCAATATTCATTTGTAGCTGTTCTTGTTCGATACTGAACAAATTTTGCTACCGAAATGACTGTTCCTAATCATGTCATTCCCGTTTTTTAGTGGTCGTCATTTTAAACGCTTATGACCCTCAAGGAAAGTAAGCAATAGCTTAACATTTTTAAAACTTAACTATCGTTAATTAAATTTTTAAAAAACTCTTTTATACAAATTCTAATTGAATCAAACTCACGGATATCACCGTTAACCGCTTTGACAGCTGACAGGAAACAATTATTTTGCGTAGCAATAAACCGATCGCTTTTAAAAAGGTTAACAACAATGGGAAAAAATTCGATACATACTAAACAACAGCACAGCTCCATTGCGAAATGCCATTTCTTCTTGAACACACTATTATACATATTTAATGTTTGGTCTGTGGTAGCTACATAGGCGAATTAAACAGATTCTGTCGGCTTATATTCACGTTGACCTTATGAAATTGTTATTTTACTACACAAGTGAAAGGAAATAGGACGAAGTTGCAATAAACAAATTATTTCCTTATCAATGTGGAGCCGTTCGTTTTTCATTATTTTCCTTAAAGAGAGAAAAGTCCTAATTAAACATCTATTTTGAAACGTCTAAGACTGTCTGCGACCAATGAGTTTATTATTTTATTGGAAGTTGGAATTAATTCGTGGCGTTTTACAAGATAAGGCGTAGGCAGTATATACTCCATCTGGTTATAGAAAAAAACTTTCCTTTGGATATATTGTTGATCAAAAGGTGTTTTTTTAAATTGTGAACAGCTGCTTCAACGACAGAATAGAAAAGGATGAATAGTGGATATACTACGACAATCAAAGGTGCCTAAAGTCGTCGATTAAGCCCAGTGAACCACCAGCATCAACGGCGAAATTAATAGCCATCCAAACTCATGCTCTGTTTATGGCAGAATCATAAGGGTCTATTATGAGTTGCTCAAATCGAACGAAGGTTACCGACTACGATGAATACACTTAAGCCGTGCACTAAAGAAAAAATGGCAGAAATTCGCCGAAATATACGACAAAGTAGCATTGTGGTACTGTAACAATGCTCGTCCGCACATAGCAAATCCAGACAAAACATTCTTGGAAGCGCTAAAATGAAAAATCCTGCTCCTTCCTAGATGATTCATTGCTTGCCCGGGAAGCAGCATACTGCTTATGAGGATTGCAAAAAAATCGGTCGATTCATGGATTGCATCTTGAGATGTGGCGTTCTTCTGACATGGTATCCGTATCCTGACCGAAAGATGAGAAAAAGGAGTATCAAAATGTTTGAAGATGTTTTCAAATTAAATTAAAGAGATTGTCGTCATATGGCCGGGAAATAATTGGAAACATGTGTGTCTTCAGTAGGAACCGCTTGACGAGTGACTAGATTTTCGCCATCCGGCAGCTTCTAAAGGGTGAGCCATCTGGTGGTTTTTTTTTTAAATCATAGGTTATTTTAACAGTGACAGCTGTTTCCCGCTCGAAGTCTTAACAGAAGGTTTTACGCTTGAACAACATTGGGAAATATTGAAAACTTATTTCTGTGCTGTGCAGCCCAAACAGTGCGTTTTTTAAGAAGGGGTTTTGGCCGAAATGAATATCCACCGCGACTGCTGTACGCAAGTTTGTGCAAAAAGTTCGTGAGACTGGTATGCTAGTGGACAATACTCTTGGTCCTCGTCGTCGTACGGTGCGCACAGATGAGAATGTGGCTGCTGTGGCCGGGAATGTGAAACTCAATTCACGAACACCAACTCGCCATCTATCTCAACAGCTCAACATTTCACGCACTAGCCTGAGGAGAATTTCGCACAAAGATCTCGGATTATTCGCTTACAAGGTCCAATTGACTCAGCAATTGAAGGCACGCGACCAATCGCTTCGTTATCGCTTCGCAGTTTGGGCCTCAGAGCCCAAAGAGAACGATTTTGGGCGAAAAATGATGTTTTCTGACGAGGCACATTTTCATCTCGCCGGCTACGTTAACAAACAAAATTGCTGGCTTGGAAAACCCGCACGTTTGTCGTGAAGCCATTGCATTCACAGAGAGTGACAGTTTGATGCGGATTGTGGAGTGGTGGCATCATTGGACCATTTTTCTTCGAAAATGAGGCTGGGATCAACGTTTCGGTCAACGGTAGGTGTTACAGAGCCATGTTAACCAACTTTTTTTTTTTTGCTGAAATTGAAGTCATGGATTTTGACGACCTCTGGTTCATGCAGGATGGCTCGCCATGCCACACAGCCCATGTCACAATCGATTTCTTGCACGCCAAATTCCCAAATCGTGTTATCAGCCATCATGGCGACGTCAATTTGCCTCCTCGGAGCTGCTATTTGAATCCTTTGGACTTTGTTTGTGGGGAACCGTAAAGAACCGATATAATGCTAACAATCCGGCAACGATTCAAGCACTTAAGGCCAATATCATCCAAGCAATCCGTGAGCTACAACCCGAAAACATCAACAAGGTCTTTAAAAATTTGGGGTGACAGAATGCGCTACTGCGAAGCCAGCAAAGGGAGCCACTTGAACGACGTTATATTTCGTCATTAATGGTAATGTTTGTTCTTGTTAATAAAGCCACAATACGTGAAAAAGATTAAATTTTGTTCATTTTATTGAATTTTTAATAAGAAACTTGTATTTGGACCACCCTGTAGGAAAGAAATGGAAGTTCTATGAAACGATCCATCAATTATTCGTAGACTTGAAAAAGGCGTGTGATTACAAACCGAACGAAAATGTATCACGTCACTGTAAGATTGGGAATTCCTAGAAAATTTATAACTCTGAAACAGGTATAAAAGACGAGTTAGAGTAGGAAACGCTTTATAGGAACATTCGAAATACGTGATGGATTAAAACCGAAGGGTGGTCGTGGTGCAATGATAATCATTATCGACTGTTGAGCCGTAGGTCTGTAGTTCAAGTCCGTTCATAGTCAATAACAATTCCTATACGGAAGGCTGTGCAACAACATCAGTTGTGAATGAGAGATGATCAAAAAATGCTGATCAAGGCATAACACCCGCAGAATAAGATCACTTCAATAATGTATACTCTGTGTGTGCATTTCCAATATAACACCTTAATGGCATGGAAACAAAAGATTGAACAGTGAACTACAACCAACGCAAAATTCAGTTGAATCTCTCAAATCATACCTAAGACAACCACTCCTGGAGAGTAGTGAACGAACATCTTCGACACAAACCATCTGCACCCCGTCCAGGTTGTGTGCCAAACTCTCTTGAACCTGCACGAATTAAAAAAAAAAGAATGAAAAAAAAGACGGTTTGTAACCACTTCTCTTTGGTACGAGAATACGTAATTAGATCCTCTCAAGAAAATGATAAGAGGATAACCCTTCATGGAGCCAAACCTGCTCTAGTCTAAAGAAATAGTTGGGAGGAAAGAAAGTAGGTTTAGAAATAAATGAAAGGGAAACCAAATATATGATCACTGATCGATCCAAACCGCGCACCTAACTATACTCGATAAATACTTCGAGAAAGTGGATGGGTTTAAATTTCTGCTGATTGACAAAAATGGCATAACAATCGGAATGAACAAAAGCTGGAATATGGGCAACGCGCGCTTCCTCACGATGAAGAAACTATTCAAAACAACATTTTATCCAAATCTATATTTATAAAACCATAATAATGCCAGTGACACTTTACAGATCTGAGACTTGGTCTCACAGGGTCTTTGAAAACAAGATTTGAAAAAAAATCTATGGTAGCAAACAGAACGAAAAAACGGGCAAATGCAGAAAACTACTGTAATAAAATAGCTATTACTACGATTGGCAGGACTTGTAGAACAAATGGACAGTGGACAATGAAGGAATAATCAGGGAAACACCCGAGGGGGGAAAAAAATTGGCACGAAAACCCTTGTGTAGATGGAGCTACAATTAAAGGATGGATCTATAAGAAATAGATTTTTGATAAGTGATATGCTGCGGTTTAATTCCAACTTCCAATATAATACTAATCTAAATAGCTTGGCGAATAGCCCTTGCACCCAAATCAACTCCTGGAAATATTGTTTCCATAGCTCACCCAATCTATCGATTTTCTATGGATCCACTTCAAAAGTTTAACATATTACACCTCAACGAAATTTGTCTAATGACTTGGGCCAAACCGCATACAAGTCTCATTTCCTTGGTTATTAAAAGCACCCGCTCTTCTACCGATTGAAAACAATCAAAAGTGAATGTTTACTTCAGAAACCTAAATGACACCTCTTATTGGAATGCCTTGAATTTAATTAAAAATATTTTACTGCTTGTCGATCTAACGAGCCAAGTAGGTATTATCAAATCGAGAGAGAATAAACTCCGATTAACTTCTCAGCCTCCTCACTTGTTAAATGCCTTCCTGGTGGGTTCTTGATCTCTTTCCAATATTCTTTTTAACTTTGAATACACCGGGACGCACGCCCTGCTTTTCAATTGTAAAACTGGAACATTCAATTTCGACTTTGACATTATAGGTAAATGGGGTATACTATAAGCAAAGTTGTCTTTTGCCACTAAAGTAAAACTTTAACAGTTAGTGATTATTCTTAAATGGCATCTGAGTCAAGGTAATCGAAAAACTTTTCCTCACTGGAAGTAGGGAAAGTCAATAAAGACGAGAACACGGCGAAATGTTAAGGTTATCTTAAACAGTGGAAATATTTCGCGCCGCCTGATTTAGTTTAATTGGACAAGACATACATATACATATCCGTCCCAAGCCTGAACACAATGCTTATATTAGATCCGTAGTTGATTCGGAGTGATTTGTGATAAATGACAGTCGGATTTTCGTTTTTTTTTTGCACCAGCGAAGGTGATATTTAATGTGATTGTAACATTTTTGTGACAGATTTTAGGTGATAGCTATTAAGGTGTCACTTTGGTATGATTAATGTATATTGTTTGTGGTGGTTGTTATCTTTCGTTTCGCCCAAGTCCTTCGGATCAATCAATCAAATATTCGAAAGTAATGCAATGTAAGTGGTGATGATTAACAAGGACAGGTTGAAGCCAACTAGGCGGCAGTAATAGGATTAAGTGCTTTAGAACTTCTAAAGGGAAACACTTAAGTCAAAATGAGAAAAAAACATTCATTGATGTTGAAATATTTGCTACCACAAGTTGCTCCACTATGCTTTTGGCATTTGGCATACCGGGAAACACCAGGAAGAAAAATTGATTTTTTTTATTAGTGATTTCAGACGTTTTTATTGGTTTCTAATACAGTAATACGTAAATTATGTCTTTGAGGCCATCAGAAAGATAAAAAAAACGTTTTTTATTTGCTTGATTTGAATATGACTGGACATTTCCGGGACTTTTAGTTTTTGACAGCTTTATCTGGTTATGTTACGATTCTGTCACTTTTTTAATGACCTTATTCAAAACATATTTTATGACTAGGGCTAGGATTTGCATGCACTTAAAAACCCACAATATGCGCTTAAAAAATGAACTTAAAAATGGGAAATATGCACTTTAAATATGCATTTAAGACTATGGTGAAGTCACCTATAACGACATGGTTTACCAGTCACTTTTAACGACCAACTTTACCCCATGTGGTGATTTCTGCACAAGTAATCTTTCTATTTTTTAAAAAGTCCGATAAAACGACCGTTGGCTATAGTGACCAGTTAAATAATGCGACTGTAGTTAAATTTTGCATTTTTATAATGAAAAACAAAACAAAATGCTATCCAGTTTTTCAAAATATTCAGTTTTTTTATTTTAAGAACTAACAAGCAATAATGTTAATTAAATACAGGGTGCGCCATCTCTTAGGGGTCGATGTAAACTTCGAATAACTACAACAATTGCCAAACGATTTTCACATGTCATAGCATTTTGGAAACGTCAATTCAGTACCATAATCATGAATCGCACAAAATGTCGTTGCAATGATTAATGCTGAGCCGGAGTTCTGGCAACAAATTTTGATGACCGATGAGTCACATTTTACGCTCTCTAGCTCAGTTAATAAACACAATGGTCGCTTCTGGGGCATCGAAAATCCTCACATTATTCACGAAGAACCGCTATATGATCAAAAAGTTACTGTTTGGGCCGGTGTATGCGCTAAAACCATCATTGGACCGTATTTCTTCAAAGTTGGCAATACAGTGGATGGCGATCGATATCGGTGGATGTTGGCCCATTATGTGGTCCCAGAAATACATAAAAAAAGCTTATTTCACTTTTGGTTTCAACAAGACGGCGCGACATGCCATACTGCGGACAAAACAATGAACCTTTTGCGTAAGAAGTTCCCTAGAAGATTGGTGTCAAAAAAAGGTGATATTGACTCGCCTCCGAGATCGCCGGATTTGACTCCTCCAGACTTTTTTCTCTAGGGATGCTTGAAAAGCAAGGTCTATGCTAACGGCCCGAAGACAATAGATGAGCTCAAAAGAAACATTCGTGCGGAAATCGCAGACATTTCACCGAAATGCTCGAAAATGTCATGGAGAATGCGCGAAAACGAGCCCATTTTTGCATCGGCAATAAAGGCGGTCAATTAATTGATATTGTTTTCAAGAGTTAATTAAAATAAATTGTAAAGGTCTAAGCTGAATAAAAGTTTTTGAATTTCCGAAATCGGTTGAGAATTGTTGAAATTATTCGAAATTTACATCGACCCTTATGAGATGGCGCACCCTGTAGATGAAAAGGTTAACGAAAGACAAAATATCTTCATTTGAAAAACTAAATAACAGAAGAAGCATTATTTTAACATTTAATTTAGGTTTTCAAAATGGAAAACGATATAAGAAGTTTAAAGGTGCGCTTACATTTCTACGGTTTTGCTTTGTTTTTGAATTTTGAGCTAATTTTTTTGTCAGAAATATGCACAAAATATACATTTATAGTACAATAATATATGCAAAAATTATTATAATGTGTCTTCAAAAAAATATGCAATTGCATATTTCGTTTATAGAAAGAGTTGTAAAACGTACATAAAACAACCTTATTGCGAGGACGCTTGACTAAATATGAGTATTTTAGTGTACAATGATCAAGGGAGGCAACCAATAAAACCCATCTCGTTGAAAACGCTCTTCGGGGTATACTGACCTGGTTTTCAAACCTATTATGGTTTACGTGAAACGTTTGTCATATGAGCCTCACGGTACAATACCTCCTATTCGCTGCAGGCACTGCACCTCCGCTCCCTTTACTTGTATCGGGTGTATAAATGAGATTCCGCCGCTTTTAAATAAATGGCGCTGGGGAAACATGCTGGTCAGAAATGTCATATTATAAGATTGGGCATCTAACAACAATTCGAATGTGAAATTTTATCGGCGTCATATACTCGTATTTCTTTGTGCGTGAAAAACTAAGTGTTATGTGCGGGAAGTTTTGCTCTTCGCTTTCAATTTCAAAATATCTGCTGATCAGGAGCGACGGTGTTTTTTTTTTATCTTAATATCCTACACCGGTGTTGTAAGAGTAAGATCAAACAAAAAAATCTGGAGCATGCCCGTGTCACAAAAAAAAAAAAAAAAAAGGCAGGCCGAAAAACAATTGGTGCAAACAAATGCAAAAACACCAGCATTTGATTGGCCTCAGCGATGAAGTAATCCCAAACCGGGAAGCCTGCCGCTTCTTTCTGAGGTCAAACCGGCGGACCCCACAAGCGGACCAGTAGGAATGCAGTTAAGTGGGAAGGTTATGGTCCTACACTTCTGACCATAACAACGCCGGAAAAAGGAAAAGAAGAAGAAGAAGATCCAATGAGTCCTACCTAGATTGATGCGTTTTTATTTTCTAATAACCTTACTTACCCTAACCTACTTAATTCTAATCTTAAATATAATCAAGTTGGCTACACTCATGTGATTCGTTCCGGGTGGTCAATTTTCTCATTGCCCCAGACTTCACCAAGACTAACAAACCTCAGGATCATTTAAGCATAATGAAGCACTCAAACTCCAAATAATCTCCTAGCTAACCCTAACTTAACTTACAAACTAAGGAGTGTGTCGGCCGCTGACGCGTCATCAGCGAGTTCGGATCCCGATAACACCAACGCCATCGAATGATTATTTCGCGGCTCATTTCCTCGGCGAGGTACTGGCAGAACTCACCGTTGTACACTTTTCTTGAAAAAGCTTCTCGACTCTTGCCGTTCGGAATCGGCATTGAGCTTTAGGTTCCGTTCACTTATGTGAAAAACAAATCGCACACAGCATAAGTGAATAAAAGAAGCTTGGCCCTAGCTCATCATGAGCTGTAACGCCATCTCAGGTGTCTGTCTGGCAGTATTTGTGTCTAAGTGCTCCAATAAATAGTAGAAGTATCCAACAACAAAAAAAAAGGAGTCAGGAGTATTGAATCGGAGTAAAGCACCATTCTAGGACGCGTTCTCACCCGACAACCACTAAAATCATCGTGCTATTTAGCAGCATCGACGAGATACCAGTCCGCCCGTACTATAACGTATGAGCTCATGACACTGTCTCTGTATCACGCAAATATTTTTCCATATCAGACGGTCCTACATTGAACCACATCGGATAACCATGAGCGATGTTGGGCCTTATTAAGGTGCTTTTTTAGGTCCAGCAAGTCAAGCATTTATATGCTATTGAAATATAGATACTGGTTAAGCCACATACTGAGATATCTAACCGCGTTTCTCATCGTTAATGTTCCCCTATGATCGCGAATTACCTGGAGCTCTATTTTGTAACCCTTGAGCAAAACCCTTGAGTACCTTTTCCGACTTTTAGAGGCGTTTTGGATGATTATTGAAATTCTCGGTGAGGCTTCTAATAGTGGAAGAACGTGTCGCATGTGACGTGGAAAACAAAAAGCGTCCCCAAAAAGCGGGTGAATTCTATTGCAGTTGAAGCCGAAAAACATAAAAAGCCGTTTCTTCACGAGCAAACTGCTGCGCAAGACGCAATAAATGAAAGGTTTTTTGCATCATATTGTGATGATGATTTACATGGCAATCCAAAATGAAAAAAATCGTGAGCCGTGTCCATGCATCAACATCGACGGCCGAGCTAAACATCCATGGATCAAAGCTTATGCTATGCAATATTTGGAAATAGGGACCAACTCGGGGTATATTATGACTTGCTACAATAGGGCGGCATCTCGAGGAGTTCGCTGCCAAACAGAGCTATTGTGTTTGAGTCGAGCATGAGAAGAAAAATTTACCACAATACGGGCAAAGACGTCACAAAGTTGTTTCACAGCACTACAACGTTGCCCGGATGGTCAAAACCACCTAGAAATATTCAAATGCGAAGCTCTGCCTCACCCGCAGTTTTCTCCAGTCATTGCCCCTTCATATTACCACTTAATCCGATCGATCAGGCATGGTCTGGATGACAAGCACTTTCGGTCCATCGAAAAGCCAACAATTGCGTTGATTCATGGACGGGCAGTTCGCCCAACGCGGTATCGCATTCTATACATGTAACCACTTATTCGTTTCGTAAGAAAAAGGACAAAGCGATATTAAATTGCAGACATTATCCTTTTACCACCGGCTTTTGTCCTTGATGCGATGACAGTGTCCTTTACTCTAATATAATAGCGTTCCTATATAATTGATGTACATGTCTGCCAGCAGTTAAATCAGTAGTAAATTGAAATCTCTATTTCTCAAATCAAATATGCACAACGATCAAGTTCTTAGAACCATACGTTCCATAACCTTTTGGTCCTTTTGGGCATTAAAGATTCGCCAGTAGTTCATGACTTATCCCACACGTTTCTCGCTTTAGTTTTCAGCTGACTACGATACTCACCAAGAACCCATTGTGTTTTACGTGACAGCTGTAGAGCTCGTACATCATATTCCTGTTCGCCTCCTGGGTATATGTTTTGTACCTTGAATTCCAAACGGAAAATTAACTGTCCATGAGGAAAAAAAAATCCTATATTGTCGACGTGCTGTCATGTTATGAGAAGATGAAACAAAGTAGCATTGTGTCTTAATTGTACAAGTGGCGAGTTATTTAAAACTTATTGTGAGCACGTCTGCTTTCGTATTTAATATAACTTTTATCTGTTTAACGTTAACAATCGACGTTAACTAACTTTTTCGGTCCCCTCAGGAGAATTGTATGGAACATGATTTCCGAAAATCATACAATATTGCGTCCAGAATGTCACAACCACAAGTTGGACGGGCGAAAGGAATTAAATCACCCCAAAAGGCAAACTGTTGACTACTGATACCATTTATACTGAATTACATTCGATCAATAATCTCTTGATTAGGGTGTAACACACTTCGTAGAGCCGAATGAATGTCACGAGATGGAATTAATGACATGGTACTCATTTGTTATGTCGTTTGGGTTGCCGACCTCCAAATCTCGGAGCCAGGTTAAGTGCCTGGCATGTGTTTTTTTTTTTTATTTACAACAAGTAGTTCACATTTGGTATGTGCGCTTGGAATCGTTAAGCAGGAACGTATGCCGATTTATTCATCTTTTATTTATTCCTAGAAACATTCCTTGTAGATATATGAGTACAAGAATTCAATTCGGATGAAAAAAATTATTTCTTTTCAGATTTGCTTAAAGCTTGGGTGGAAGGGTAAACAAACCGAATGGGACATTTTGCCTCTCGTGGTATCGGCAAACGGTCTCGATCCAGATTATTTCGAATTCCCGCCGGAGTTAATACTCGAAGTACCTCTGGAACATCCAAAGTGAGTATTCGTGGAAGAAGATATTCAAAATTTTAACAATTTAATAGCTTAAGTGAGATCTTTTACTAAAGAATGATATATTCAGCGATTGCACTACCTAATTAATTTCTCTTCAAACGTTTAGTTGTCCTACTTTAGTAACGTGTAACCTTGTTCACCGAAATTCATTTAATCACTCTAGACCTTCAGCTCCGCGTACTACGTTAATTGAGATCTTTGTGCGAAATATTTTTTTTTAAATTAAATCTCTTGTGCTTCTTTTGCAAGTTGAAATTAATTCGTAACGTTTTACCTAAGATGGCGTAGGTAGTGCATTCTCACTCGATTACTTACGCTTGATATTTTCCGTAAAGCAGCTGTCATCACGCGTCGGTTTCAGTATATATCACTTGGTTATAGCGTGGTAATTGTCCGTTTTTTGAGGAAGGCATCGTATTTTAGTAACAAACGTATCAGAATTGGTTCGCAGGGAAACCTTGGAGACTTTGCTTAAGGTACATTTCTCTGGTTTTACTACCCAGCTAACACCCCTTGATGCTCTAATCAGCGTCACAAATTACATCGATAGTGGAACAAATAGCTCTCAAATGAGCAGTTGGCTCATTTAAACCCTAAAAAGCTCCAGGTAAAGACTGTGTTTTTCCTGCTATCCTCCAGGGAAACCTAGACATCATTTTAGCACCACTGATAGCTCTCTTTAGGTCAAGTTTCAACTTGGGACACATTCCTCACATCTGGGGGGAAATCAACCTTGTCTTCATCCCTAAGATTGGAAAACCAAGTGAACAACCTAAATCTTATCGCCCTATCAGCCTAACATACAATAATTTCTACGGATACGCCGATGACCTTGTAGTTATTGTTACGTAGGTAAAAGCGAAATTTCTGCCAGTGAACGCAGGTTGCGTCGACACTTGATACCCAAAGTCGTGGAAACGTGTCAATGCACCGAAATTTAAGAATGCCTTTTCACGAATTTTAAGTTCACACAGCACGAAAGGAAATGGTTACACCGCGTCAGCAAAAAAGAACATTAAGATAAGAAATCTTGAATATATCGTAAGCTCGAGCAGGCAGTTGCAGTCGAGCCGTAGAAACGTTCAAGTAAAAAATAATTATTTTTTCCTTTACTTTCCGTGGTTTTTAAAAAGTCAAACGCGGAACACACCAACTTAAGTCGCATGTAATTTGCGCTTCTATCTCTGACTGGTGTAGCAGAGAGGGATTATCGATAAACCCAAATAAGACAACCTTAGTCTCGTTTACAAAAAGGAGGAAAATACAACCTTGTCCCTCCTCCATAAACGGTGCAAATATTGGATTTTCAGAAGAAGTCAAATTTCTAGGTATTGACCTTGATCGAAAACTTAACTGAAATTCCAACAACAAAAGCAAACTTGCAAAGGCGACAAAGGCACTATGAGCCTGTCAACGCAACTACCGTGAAATCTGGGGATTGAAACCTAAGGTAATCCACTGATTATATACCGCGATAGTAAGACCTATCATCACTTATGCGTCCGCTAAATGGTGGACAAAAGTAGAACAGAAAACTACAATAGTTAAACTTTAACGCCTTCAGATGCTAGCATGTCTCGGCATTACAGGCGCCATGCGAACTTGCCCGACAGCTTGGGAAAGCGGTGATCCCTGGCTAAATGTCAAAGGCCTGAGGTTGTACTCAGATGGGTCTAAGATGGATTCCGGCTTTGGCGCTGGCATCTTTTAACTCAATCAGAAGGTATCGAAGGCACTGGGAACTAGTCCTAGCGTCTTCCAAGACGAATTATACGCCATCCTCACGTGCGTTTACCTAAGCCTAGAGACTGGCATAAGAGATATGACCATCAATATACTCTCAGACAGTCAGGCAGCGCTCAAAACGCTGGGTTCGTATAGCACGAATTCAAAATCAGTCAAGATGCCTTGCAAGACCTAGCAAAAAAAATAAGGTCAAACTCTGGTGAGTGCCACGTCATAGGAGGATTAAGCGCAGCGAAATCGCCGACCGACTCGCTAGAAAAGATTCCAGCGAAAGGTACATAGGTGAACCCTTCTGCAGAATACCCAAGTCAAAGATTAATTTTCTCTTAGACAAGTGGGAAAAATCGCAACATCTGCGCTTTTGGAACAGTGTTCAAGGACGGCGACAATTGAAGAGATTCATGCGGCCCCTGAACAAACATTCTACCAATATTCTCAAATATAATAGAGTCGATATCAGAAAATTGGTAAGCTACCTTCGGGACATCTGTAGTCACTGAAACCGAGGGTTGACTCTGTCTAGAGGACGAGGAAACTGCAGAGCACCTACGAGTACTATGCGAGGTGCTGCCCTCTGCCATCTTAAGAAGCGTATCCTCTTCAGAAAAGTAATGACTGAGGGGATCAGCTCAGCTCCTACGACGGACATCCCCAGTATTATTAAGAAAGTAGAGGAACTCCTCGTCTAATTGGCTAGCAGGCCGAATAGACCTTCTCTGGCTCTATGCTGTCTGTTAGCACTAACCCGTAATTTAAAAAAAAAATCTCAATTGGCCTGCACGTTTTAAGAGCGGTGATTTCGACTTGAAAGATAAGGAACAATCTGGACAATAAAAGTACGTCCCTTACAGTTTAGGTCTTGAGGCTCTTTTTAATATCTTGCTCAATGTTCGTCGATCGATAATAGTCATAATACTCTTCTTGACGCTCTTAGGTGCTGACGAAATCTGTTTAAGACTTACTCTACTGAAAATTAATATTGTAAGCTTGGATGAAATTTTCATCAAAACATTCCTTCCCTGTGTCTTGCACTAATTCACACACATAGTGAACACCGTTAGTACTACTTCCACCTTTTCAGAAAGCTGAAAAATTGCCGAAGTTGTACCCTTACATAAAACATCATCTTTTATTGGTACCGAGCGTTGCCCAATAGGCATAATTCTGTATCTATGTTAGTAAGGTTTTTGAAAGTTTTGCGAGTGCAACTAAAACAGTATCTTGACAATAACAAACCTATCACTAAGTCCTATCATACAGTCTTTGACTGTGTAAATCATGAACTACTTATACGATAACTACAAAACGATCAATGACTCATGGTCTGTTCGAGAGCAGATAATACAAATTGGATAGATTCATAGCTTGCATCTAAAGACGAGGCATTCTTCGGACATGGTATTCGTATCCTACCCTAAAGATGGCAAAAAGTAAAAGTCAACTCTTTGATTAATAAAGTTCTTCAAGTTCATTCTAAATTATCAATGTTTTTCTTGATAACAAATTTTGTGCCAAATAGCACAATCAGAAATAGATATAACTTCCTAAGAAGACGCGCCTTATCTGAGGATGATGTGATTCCTAATGTAGCATATAGCACCTTAGGAGTAAAGTCCACATTATGGAAGTATCTCTGCAATGTCCCGAAAAAGAACTGTCATTACTTTTCTTCAAGGTTTAAATGGTTTTCTTTTTTTTTTTATTGATAGAGTTCTTGAACGCCGTACAGATGATGAAATTTTCCTCAATTAAGTTCACATTTGTGAGTAGTACAGAAAGTTTCGGCGCTTGGTAATTATATTGATAACTATGCCTTTGATGCCAGTTTCAAGATTTAACATGTTGCATAGCGTACTCTCGGCTCAGAGAACATTGGGAAACATTTTTGGTAACTTTGAAACATTGCAACTAAGCCCAAAAATATCAACGCTGACACCTGATTCCATCTTCAGTTCACCAGTATCTTGGGAAATCAATATCTCACTTGTCTTATCAAACATATAAAAAATGACACGTGTTATGTTTCGAGTCATAAATGACCCAATTTTGATTTTGAATATATTTTTATAAAATAACTACGAAAAAAGGAACAAGAAGGAACGAGGGATACAAATTATTCATTTGGAGCGTGTTCTTGGCAATATGATGTTGTAATTGTATGCCACTGGTTTGTTGCAAACTGTGCAACAGGTGAAGGTCCTTTTCTCGTTGCTCGGAGGACAAAATTTGCAGCGCTTACGGTCACTTGTCTATACATTTTTGAATTTTAGAATAAAATTCAATCATTTTAATTTTTTTTTATATTTTTTTGTATCTTAAACTGTATAAATTTTTTTTTTTTATTTTATATTTTTTATATATTTTTTTTTAAATTAAATTACACAAACAAAAAAAGCAGGTCACTGGTCATGGTAATAGCGGCTGTTCATGTTGTCTGAAGTAAAAAAATCAAATTCATTATTGTTCTTGCTTTTTGTTAAAGATCGTTTAAAAAAATAAGAAAATATTTTCGAAAATAAGCAATTTTGGTACGGCCGATAACCATTAATGAGTAGAAGAATATACATATATAAATTTCAAAGCAATCGGTTGAATAGTTTTTATCGGTGGCTTCATACGCATCATTTTCTGCCAGTTTTTGCGACCTGAGGGTAGCCCTTGCCTTTTTGGATGCCTTGGACATGGTGATTTGTCGTTCATCGTACTCCCCAGCATACGAGTAGGCGTTTTGGCCAAATTGCGTACCAGGAATCTCCATTATTTTGAGGAGGGGTGAAAATCCTTCATTAAAAATACACGCAGCTGTCCGTGAAGCAATTTCCAGCGTCTTTTTTCCAACAAAATGATGCTTTGGAGCCAAGTTCCAGATGCAACTATCAAACGACTCGTTGTTGTTCGGAAAGTTTTTTCCCAAGTACCTTTGTATCAGATCATCAGTTTATAATTCTTCGTAAATTGGCTTCAAAAATCTTGCTGTTTCTTCATCAAATTCTGGAGAAATTTCTGAAAATTTCCTCTGTATTCTCTGCCGTATGTTGTAAATACTTGCACTATGCAATTGAACAGTACGAGTGCTGGGGGTTTTCATCGGTTGAAATGTAATGACAGTATGTAGCCCACACGGCTTTCTTCATTTCTTCTTGAGAATCTGGATATCTCAAAATAGCCAAACCATAGTATGTACTTAGCTTGACCATCATGGCATTGGTCAATGCAAGAGTCGACTTCTTCGTTACAGCACTAGTGGATAATTTTTTTTCTCACAGAGCATCAAAAGTGTACTGCTAAATTTGTTCTAGGATTTTATATATACATACTCACGACAAAAATTTATATACACTATACCACCTATATACAGGTAGGTAATGTACTAAAGTTGACCATCAGAAACTCCGTACGCAGGTATAAAAGACCGATGACAACAATAGAAAGCTGCAGACCTGGCGCGCGCAGACAAGTCGCTTACAGCGCGTCGGCGACTATGAGTTGTAACTTATTTAATACTAGGAATTTCGATGGATATTTACTATCCAAATATGAAAAAAAAATGGATTTTTAGAAGTGCTCACATGAGACTACCCCCTTAAGTTTTTTAGCAGGTGGTAGTGATGTTGATGCTAACGCAATACTATCTGTTTGGGTATTGCGAAAGAGCTTCAGCTCTTGGAAGACGATTCCGTCGAACAATACATGGTAGAACTAAGTGTTCTCCTAGCTCATGTAAAAAAATCCTGCGCTTGAACAATTTGTTTTGATTCCAGTTCGGGTGAATTTCTGCCCATAAGATATAAGCATTTAGCGCAGAAATGTCTATAAAATTGGCAAATGGAGCTACTGGCCACCGGTTAGTTTGTCTCTTGCATGAATATGTACGAGGGTGGTCCGATAAGTACTTAGCCTATAAAAGAAAAACAAATATTTTGGAGAAATGGCAATTTATTTTTCAATATAGTCTGCTATTAGCTCGATACACTTGACCCAGCGATGCTCCAACTTCTTTAACCCGTCTGAAAAATACGTTTTCTCGAGGTCTGCGAAGTAGGCCTCCGTGGCGGCGATGACCTCCTCATTCGACTGAAATTTCTGCCCGGTGAGTGACTTTTTCAAGTATGGAAACAAAAAGAAGTCGCACGGGGCCAAATCTGGAGAATACAGTGGATGGAGCAACAGTACGTAGCCCAATTCGACCAATTCGAGGGCGGAGGTGTGAGCCGGTGCGTTATCATGGTGGAAGAGCACTTTTTTCTTCCCCAAGTGGGGCCGTTTTTTCTTCAATTCGTCGTCGAATCGGCCTAATAATTTGGCATAGTACAGCCCTGTCACCGTTTTGCCCTTCTCCAGGTAGTCGATGTGGATCACATCTTGTGAATCCCAGAAAACGGTGGCCATCACCTTACCGGCCGATGGGACAATCTTCGCCTTCTTCGGAGCACGTTCGCCGGGTGAAGTCCACTGTTTCGACTGTTCCTTGGTCTCTGGTGTGTACCAGTGGATCCCATGTTACGAAACGACGCAGAAACTCCTTCGGATTGCGCTTAAACAGCGTCAAACACTGCTCTGAAGTGGTCTCACGGTAGCGCTTGTTGCCTTGAGTGAACAAACGCGGCACCCATCGCGCCGACAGCTTTCTCATGCCCAAAATTTCATGCAGGATATGACCCACGCGATCTTTTGAAATGACTACTGTCTCAGCTATCTCGCGCAACTTCAATCGGTGGTCTGCCAATACGAGATCGTGGATTTTTGTCACGTTATCCTCCGTGGTAGCCGTTTTCGGGGCACCTGGACGTGGCTCATCAAAAACCGACATGCAACCACGTTGAAACTCGTTAAACCAATTTTTGATGGTCGCCATCGAAGGAGAAGAGTCACCGTACACAGTATCCAAACGCTCTTTGATTTCGCTGTGCGATTTCCCTTCTAAAAACAAGAAACGAATCACCGACCGATATTGCTCTTTTTCCATTTTTCTGAAATCCGCGGACACCACGCGCGGTCAAAACAAAACTACGAGTCCGGCTGATATTTCGACAGAAGCCGTCTACTAGAATGTACTACACGATAGTTGCTCTTGCGATACTGGCGCCATCTGGCGGTGAGGCTAAGTACCACATATCGGACCACCCTCGTACAATTAGAGCTTCTTGAACTACTAATGGGCAGGATTGCATAGCGCCTATTATGCTGGTACATAATAGATTGAACCTTCCATCAAGGTGATTTTCCGAAGCTCCTTACTCCTCCTCGACTTCTCTAGAAGATGTGTGGTCTTTATTCACGTCAATGATTCAGTCAAGTCGGTGTACACCAAGGGAGCGTCCTCAGCCCACTGCTTTTTATAGCAGTCCTTGATTGCTTGCTTGAAGGAAAAGTGACGGACCCCAATGTGCACCAGCTATTCTTTGCTGACGATGGGGCCATTATAAGTGATGATCAGGCGTCCCTACAACGAGCACTTGATGTGTGGGTGGACATTTTTGAGGGACACGGGTTAGTTAGTTCAAAGAAGACAGAGTATTTGTGCTGCCCGTTCTCTGACCCTCATCAGCCTATTCCAGACATTTACTTGAATGGAAGAGTGCTTCCCAAGTGTGAAAAGTTTAAATATCTGGGATCTATGATTAATAGAGAAGCAACTTGTGATGACGACATCAAACATCGCGTAAGCGTAGGATGGATGAAGTGGCGGGAAAACTCCGCCATCTTCTGTGATCGAAAAATGCCCCCTAAGCTGAAAGGAAGGCTCTACACTTCAGTTGTACGTCCGGCGCTCACATACGGTTCACAATGCTGGACAATGCACAAAAAGTATGAGAGCAAATTAACGGCAACTGAGATGAAGATGCTTCGCATGACAGCGGGAGTAACAAAGCGTGACAGAATTAGAAGTTCAAAGATCCGAGGAAGCCTCCACGTAAAAGAAACCATCACAAGAAATATAGAGCGCGACCGACTCAGTTGGTATTGCCATGTTCAAAGGAGAGATCCTTTGAACCCCGTCCAAAAGGCGTTATCAATCAACATTCCAATTTCAACACGCAAAAAAGGCAGGCCGAAAAACAATTGGTGCAAACAAATGCAAAAACACCAGCATTTGATTGGCCTCAGCGATGAAGTAATCCCAAACCGGGAAGCCTGCCGCTACTTTCTGAGGTCAAACCGGCGGACCCCACAAGCGGACCAGTAGGAATGCAGTTAAGTGGGAAGGTTATGGTCCTACACTTCTGACCATAACGACGCCGGGATAAAAAAAAAAAAGGAAAAGAAGAAGAAGAATGATTCAATCAATGATTTCTGCTCTATCAGCTTACCTTCCTCTTTCTATTGAAATGCCCAAAATGTATTCGACATATACATTACCGATATCCTGAGAATCGGCCCTATTTCGAATTCACAACACTTCTATCTCGAGGATAATTTCACAGAGCTGAAGCACAAGCAGTAAACTCTATCAACTGAACACAAAAGTTGCTTTCAAACATGTCTTTACCAAATTTTTCGAGAAATTCCTACCTACAGAAAGGAGAATCCAAACGCTAGAATCCTAACGGAAAGAGTTTGTTCATCGAATCCAGCCCAATTTTTATTACTTTATTGATAAAATTTTAGTCGAATTGGAATAGTCAACAACGTGGTTGTCCAAGAACCATGGCTGTAAAAAAAAAAAAAAAAAAAAAAAAGAGGATCTGATGCTAAGTTTTTTTTAAAATATCACTTTTCTTGGCCTAAATTGTTTATTTATTTTAATTGTTTTAATTATTACAAATTAATCGAAAGGCCGAAAGGCATAACCTTAAGTAGTTCTATTTGCTTTAGAGTGTCCGTATAGGGCCAGTAAGGTATTTTATATCAGTTGTTGTTTAAGCTAGTTTTAAGCATTTTTGTCTAGGATAAGTGTGTTCTACAAAATAATAAAAACAAAAATGAATAACAAAAAAAAAAAAAAAACCATGGCTGTGATAAGTGAAAACAAGGACAAATTTTTGATAGTAATATACGTTAGGGCGATACACTGTGGTTTAAACGTAAATCTAAACAAAACTGAATTGAAGGTGTTTACCTTGCGCGGGCAAAGACATCGCCATTTAAACTTTTACGGCTGAACAAACAAAAACTATCCTGTCACAAATACATGGACACTCGAAATTTAGCTGAAAGTTGCGCATAGAAAAGCGGGCTAGAAAAACTAGATGGAGTCTTAATTGACAATCGATTGATTTCGGATTACCAGCTCTTGATTTACACTGACGATTCTAAATGGAATAGAGCTCGTTGTAGAATCAGTGCTCTACTCAACCAACCTGAATATATCCAAGCCTCGCACTGCATCTTTGAAGCAGAAGTACTGGCGATCTGTGAGTCGTATAAAACAGTATAATCTACACCAACAATATGCTCATAGCTATCTGCAATTAGATATTAGATAGCCAAGCCGCCGTCTAAGCCTATCCTCACATTAGTGGATCAGTTCGCCCAAATTATGCAATACAAAGGAGAAATCAAAAAGAGACCAGCAGCAGGAACAGGATCCCCCCCATCTGTGTCGCCAGTCGACGGTCTAGCCAGGTTCGGAGTCAACAAGACTACAGGTTACTTGCCTATGGGTAGTCATGCCGACAAACATTGCCTGCTGTTCAGCAAATACTGCTGCGCCTACTCAGAGGACAGAGCATTCGCAACATATAAGTTTCGTGCTCTCTTAATCACCTGCTTGAGGACATTTACGTTAACCTGGCCAATATAATCAAGTTTTTCAACGTCTTAGGTTTCATAGGACTTGAACACCATATCGGTTTCCACCCAAATCAAACGAGGTGTGGCGTCGAAATGACACTTTAGTACTAATTGCTTTAGTTCTGACATACAGGCCGGGTAGCCACCGTTACCTCCATATACTAAGACCAGCCAGTCTTTGAAGACGCTATAATTTGGTGATTATATTAATATGTGCTCGGTCTTGTCGCACTCGCCATACAACAGAGGCATAGGTGATGATACCAATTATCGTTTGTAATTACTCTAATTACTTTATCATCAAATGCTCTCTGCCGTAGAACAGGGAAAAAATCTTTTCAGGGTAAAGATAGACGAACTCCCCCAGGAGTCGACGACCGATTCCTCGAAATTGTACATATCATTAATGGTGGTGGGGTTTCTTCTTAAGTTACACCATATATTCGTATATACGAGTATGCTAATAGGTGGTCGCAATTCACGCAAGAAGTAATTTTGCTAGAAAACACAGATTTTTAATTAAAATATGAAATATTTATATTATTTCGGAAATTATACAGAAGAGGCGTATGTATGGAATAGCATATCAAGCAAATGGCCTTCACAGCTTCGTTGACATATATGAGTATGAACTTTTTGTCGAAATGTTTATTGGCTCTTTTGCACAAATATAACTGAGTTTTGTTGAAACAGCTCTCTTCTTCTTGTTGACATGCTGACTTCGAAAATTCTAAGTAATGAAACATGCAGTAAGTGTTTCTCGGCTCAATAGAGCCATCAAGATCAAATTGAGCTTAAATGCTGAAGAATTATTTGGAAAATTAGGTTTCTTGTTTTCAGTAGCTTTAATTTTTTTTCGTGAGATTTTTGCTATAGAGAGCTTCTCGACCACAGATGGCTCTCAGCAACATTTACGATATGCTTTAATGCTTTCTGTTGAATGATTGGTTGAAGGACGGCTAGACTATTTAAAATCATTGATTAATCCACTCTCCCTGAGTTATTTAATTAATTTTTTCGCGATAGTAAAATCGCTATTCCGACCATAGTTCGCACCAAAATTGTGACGCATAGCTGCTAAACCTTCATTCAAGTTAAATCATTGCTAAATAATGAAAACATCTTCGCCTTTCGCATAGCACTTCACTTTTAATCACTCTGAACTGCCAGCTGTGGTTCTGTCTTTTTTTCGAATTCTTAATTCCGAATTTTCGTAGACCCTTACAAGTTTACGAGTATTTCAAAAAATAATCAGAAGTTTATTCATTAGGGTCACGTAATGCGGTGAACGGGGTACAGAGCTAGGATGTCCATGTATATGACCCTCACACTCACGTTCGCTACGATATACAACAGCCTTATTATAAATGGCGTTATAGCGCGTGGAGGACCGAAAACAAATTATGATTAATTAAAAAAAAAAAAAAAATTCCCAACCGCCTATGTTGTGGATGATTCATTTCGTCCCAAATGAATGTTACCTACTGTTTATTGCCCACTCATGTTCCAGACAGAAACTTCTGCCAGAAGGAGAAACACCGTAAAATACCGATGTCCCACCAAATTACATTTACAAACCCTTGAACTCCCAGTCACGAGTTGTCCTCATCTAACTACAATTGGCCACTGGAACAACCATATATGTACATACATCAAGGGATTAAAAAAACTGAAAAAAGATAAGGCACTACATTTGTCTTTCTATAAATCACCATCAAAACAAAGTAGTTTATAATATTCCTGCCTGAATTTAAATGACCCTTGTATGTTGTTTCGTCCTTTACCGTCCCTCTTTTGATTGTGAAAAATGAAGAAAGTCAAACAATAAATTATCTATTAATTCACTTGGCCATACAGGCCGGGCGGTGCCATCGTCCCATTTGCCCGAACGCGGCTTACTCCTACGAAACACAGTATGTTGAGACAGCTAATGTGAGATTCAACAAGATAATGTTGCGCGAATGTATCATAATAGCTCTAGAAGGGCTCTGGTGTGTGCCCTATGTTACTCCTACACAATGATGGAACCTGTGGACACACTATCATCGATTCTTTGTAACATTTGATAAGGGTTCAATTTGATAACTTGTTACAAGCAGCCTTTGCCCCTCTCTATCTTCTTCGATGACGAAGGACTTTCCAAAAAGGTTATTTGTGTTGTGTGCCACGCATATGTTAAAAGGATTTTTAGCGGTTGCTGAAATAAATATACGCACAAAGGTTAATCATTTCTTCGATTTCGTCGATGATGAATGTAAGCTAAGACATTAGAAAATCAACGTTGCTCACATGCAAGTCACTCAGCCCTGTTAAGATTGTTGTACGTATAATATATAGGCTTTTCTTAAAATTAGCCATAAAATTGAGGAAGAAGTGAAATTTCATTTAGGACTCGCAAGTAGTTGCTATATACCTTGTTTAGCATGAAGGGCTATACTCCATTAATTGACAGCGTTTTAACGCCTTTTAACAATGCGACTATTAATACCATAGTCGGAGTTTCCGATATCATAATTGGTTGTGATGGAAATGCGATCCTTGTCTAAATGTATGGTAATTCGTTTACCTTATTCAAGGTTGGGCAAAATTAATCATCCTATCGGAAGGTGTTCTAATTTTTGCTAATGGCGTCGTACGTCAATCATATATGTAAGTAACGGAAGCTATACTCCGCAAGAGCGTGGAATAATTGTGTCGATTTTTTTGACTAATGGTGGTGTTAGCGCAGCGTGAATTTCGACGTCGATTTCCTAATCGTGTCGCTCTAACTGGGCAAACATTCCGGCGCTTAGCTCCTCGACTCGAACAGACTGGAACCACAGGAGACTATGTTGGGTGTGGCCCCAATTGGACTGGTCGTTCGGCCGAGAATATCGCGGCCGATCTCGCTGAGAACTAAGAAACATCAACCAGACGACGCAATTGGGCATCACTACAGCGAATTGTAGTGAAAGGCTTAAACATGTTCCCGTACAAAGTGCAAACGGTGCATCAGTTGATGCCTGCTGATCGGTCAGTCGCGTCAATTCATCAATCATGAGCGACAATTACTAGGTGATTACGTCAATAAGCACTGAAATCTGCGTATGACTCACGAAGAGCCATTCCCGCGTTCAGGCGGGAAGAGTGATTGGGCGGTCTTTTTTTGCAGGGCGCCACCGTCAATACGGTCACTGTTACTGGTGAACTATACAGGTCAATGATAAGTGACCTTTTACTGCCGGAATTGGATGAGCGAGGCTAGGTGAACATGTGCTTTCAACAAGTCGGTGCAATTGCACACACAGCACGAGGCATAATGGCTATTGTGAAAGAAGCATTTTCTGGTCGTGTAATCTTCCGTTTTGGCGATATGGCGTGGCCAGTAAAATCGCCCGATTTAACCATCCCAGACTTTTTTCTTTTGGGCTACTTGAAGTTGCGGGTTTATGCTACAATAACAAGCCTCAGACAGTCGCAGCCCTTGAAGAGAATATTCGACAGGAATGCGGAAAATACGATAATACAGGTACAAATGTATATCAACACTGGCGGCAGCCACTTGACGGATATTGTAAAGGTCCAAATAAAAATTTCATTACTCAAAATCTTTCTTTTTTTTTAATTAGTAAAAAAGTAATTCAATAACAAAATTGGATGATTATTTTGCTCCACCTTGTAATTGTTGTTCTATTATTAGTCATCCATGTTATGTGTTAAATGTCCATTATAAGCTTTTACACGAACAACAAAATGTTTAAGAATTAAACGTAGAGTTCATCACTTTCGATCGGAATGATTATTTTCAGCAAATAATGATTATTTTCTTTTCAATTTTTCAAAAAATCCCAAAGAAAGTATTCTTCAAGGTTTTTTAGGTGGTTCATTAGGTGGCCAGTTGATGTCACCATTACGTGAAAACCATAAAAAATCTTCGATCATGTGTTGAAGCGCTTCCATTGACAGTAACAGCTCTTTCATTTCCATCTTTACAAATGAATCCCTTCTATGTGGTTTTGCTTGCAAATGATGCATCATGTTTGGTCAATTGGTGAAAATTACACGTGATTTATGACCTGTTCACTTAGTTCTAATGTTAATTGTGGTTTTTATTTAACATATTTAGAATACACCACAGAGCCGATGGATGAATGCCTAATTCTTGATGTTGAAGGTAGTACATCCACTTTTTTGTCTGTCAAATCATGAAAATCACATCTTTTGAAAGAACCTATATTAAAGCAAATAATCTGTAAATATGTTTGTACTTTTGGTCACGAGTTTAATTTCCTCTTTCGTAATACTTGTCGATACCTTCACCGATTTAGAGGCAGACATTTTAACCTTATCACTTCAGACTCACTTTGCGGAAAACAAATTGACATTAAGTGGTTTCCTTGTCGTATGGTGGCAATGCTCTTCATTCCCACAATTAGTAAAGTTGAACTCTCGTCAAGAGCTTCTGGCATATTTATTTTGTTTTTCTTTAGTTGTACATATATATAGAACTACAAGTGCATTTAGTATACATACATACAACGATATCAGCAAAAAACATATTGTGAGATTTGAGATCAAAGTCTAGCAAGGTGAATTTCAACAGGAAAGAGTACCCCCTGGGCATTTTCGATGAAATCAGGGGGGCTTCAGGCAACGCAACTTTGTTCAGTTCATGCACTGCAGACGACGCGGCGTGGGTGAAACATCAAAAAAATTGTAGTGCATAACATTTAGGTCGCCAACACAAGCTTTGGTTGCTGTGTCATACTCAGCTTCCTGTCCCCTTGGTACATGCCCCAAATATATGCGATTTTTTTTCGATTTATGCTAAACAATTGTCTGTCTTAAAGCAATTAATGTAAATAATGTAATGTAAAATAAATAAAATCCTCCCAAAACCGAAGTTATTCTCTTTACAAGAAGAAGAAAAATAACAGGCATCACTCGGCTAGAGCTAAAGGCGTCATCATTCCGATTTTCAAAAAAGCTGGACTTGTCGAGGATAACTCGAGACAAAAATCCTATCTTCAGCAATGATATACTGCTGCGCTCTTATAGTGTTTGTCACACAACCTGGACGGAGGTGAAGATGGTTTTTGCGTTGCAAATGTTCGTTCACTACTCTCCGGGGGTGGTTGTCCTAGATAGGATTTGAGAGATTTGACTGAATTTACGTTGGTTGTAGTTCACAGTAACTTTTTTGTTTCCATGTCATTAAGGTGTTATATTGGAAATGCACACACAGAGTATGAATTCTGAAGTGATCTCATGCTGCGAGTGGTATGCTTTCGTCAGCATTTTTGATCATCTCTCATTCACAACTGATGTTGTTGCACAGTTTTTCCGTATAGGAATTGAACTACAGACCTTCGGCTCAACAGTCGGTGATGATTACCATTGCACCACGACCACTCCCACCCACGACCAATAAGGTGACTTTGCAATTTAAACGTTGCGGGCATATCGATTCGATTCGGAAAAAGATAGGATCAGCTCGCCAGGACCCAAGCTATAATTCCAAGACTTCTTTCTTGAATTTTGCAATATTAAGCAAAGGCTTTCCCTCCTGCCTACTGTGGCTTCTTACAGTTAATAAAATCCACAAAATCTTCATGGAGAAAGGCACAAAGACAATAGCATACGCGGATGACCTAGTTATCTTAATAAAAGGTACATTTCTACCAACTATCAGCGAACTAATGGAATCTGCGTTGAAAGAATTCTCCTCATGGGCACGACAGAACGGTCTGAGAATAAACCCACAGTAAACTGAGCTGGTCTTGTTCACCAGGAAAAGGAGATCCCGATATTTGCTCCCCCAAATTTACAGGGTACTCCACTCAAACTCAAAGCGTAAGTCAAGTATCTAGGCATCATTCTTGACTCCGAACTTTCCTGGAAAAGGAACTTGGAGGAAAGGATGAAAAAAGGATCGGATGCTTTTTATGTATGCAAAAAGACCTTCGGCAATAGATGATGCTTGCAACCGTACATCATTCATTGAATGTACACAGCAATCATCAGACCCATTTTATCTTATGGGGCCCTAGTCTGGTGGACTGCTAGCAGCACGAAAAGCTATATGAACATGCTCAACAAAGTTCAAAGGTCAGTTTGTACAACGGGAGCTATGAGAGGCACGCCATAAGCAGGGTCGGACATGATACTTCATCTCCTTCCTTTGGATCTATTCATAAAAGGCTGCACTGCAAAAAGCTAAGGGAGTCCTCTTTGTGGAAACAAGTCAACTATGTACATGCGGCCATACCGAGAATAATAGATGACCTGGGAAAGAAACATGATTTTAGTAGCCTCGCAGCTACGACCGACTATATTTCCCCCCAAAATGACTTCTATCAAACACCGCTATCAAACACCGTGATCAACCACGAAATTACCTTCTTCACCGACGAATCGAAAATGGACACAGGCACTGGGGCCGGGTTCCACTCTGATATCCTGTACAAACAGGAATCATTTAGGCTCCCTGATTTGTGCAGCGTCTTTCAAGCAGAAATCCTGGCAATAGAGAAAGCAGCCAAACACCTACAAATGAACGATATCCCACCATCGGATATCACTATCTTCGTAGACAACCAGGCTGCACTGATGTCAATAGAATCCTGTACAACGAGATCAAAGGCTATTATGAAATGTCGCGACTCACTGAAGTCTATCAGACACCACAAAGTCAAACTCTGCTGGGTCCCGGGTCACAGCTTAATTGCAGGAAACGAAAGAGCGGATGAATTGGCCAGGCAAGGGTCTGAAATGGACATCAGTGAAGCGGACACGTCACTGCAACATCAGCGCATTGTGATCATAAATTACACAATCATACGTAAAAGAAGCCAACTCGTCTTGGCTTACAAGAAACGACAGCCACCCGACAAGATCATCGTGGCCAGAGCTCAATACCGAAAAAACAAAGAAGCTCTTTGCGCTGGACTGAAACTCGATCCGTATGCTCGTCGGACTGATCACAGGACACTGTCCCATTGGAGCAACGCTCCGGAAATGGAACTCGGGATCCAGCGGTCTTTGGCGGAGCTGCGGCGATGAGGAAGGAACTGAGACGATCCATCATCTGCTTTGCCACTGTCCAGCTCTCCAGAATCGGCGCCTAGCTTCGCCGGGCCAAAGATTCTTTACAGAAATTGCGCACGTGGCAATCGCAGATATATCAGATCTTTTAAAATTCATAAAGAGCACAGCGTGGTTTCAGCCACCATAGGACAGGTTAACTATACGTGTTTGTGGAGTACACGTGGGTACATGAAGGGAAACACAGAAATGAAAAATTAAATGCATTGGGTCTCGTCAGGTTCCCAGGTCATTCCGAGATCCCGGGAAATGTGATTTTCAACCGATCTCAGAAGACGTCTTCTCAAATCTGAACTCACTGAAGATTCGCTTACATTTCTAGCTGGTTCCTCCGTCAAGGGCTGGGTCATGACCCTGAATATGGGCTGGCGGTCTTCTTTTTAAGAGAATATACAGGTATCATTGAGGTCGCTGCACTTTCGTTGAATAATCTAGACAAAATGCTTAAGGCTTGTTTACCTATTTTAATCAATCAAAATTACATAACTAGCTCCATGCGGGCACTTTTATTCATAAAGCACAGCCTTAAAGCTATGTCTTTCGACCTTACGTTTAGCTCAATTAACTAAACCAATGATGAGTGGTAACGAAACAAAACGAAAATTTAAAAACACTTAGCATTTGACCCCTTTTTGTGTCTCAGTGCTTTAGGGGCCAACACAAGCAATCAGGAAGAAAAATGCTTACCAAATGGCATGTACTATCAACGTATCTTCATGCGTACTGTTCATGTATTCCATAGATATGTATATTATATCTTGTATAAAATATTAATTACAGGAACTTATATAGGTATAATCATATAAAATACATTTTCAGTTACTCATGGTTTGCGGATTTCGATCTTCGCTGGTATGCTCTGCCTGCTGTTTCTAGCATGCTATTCGATTGTGGAGGAATTCAATTTACTGCAACCGCATTCAGCGGCTGGTACATGTCTACAGAAATCGGTTGCCGAAACCTTTGCGACGTTAACCGACGTAATATACTAGAGGTTGGTACAGCACTACCCAAATGCATTAAGTCCATCTGATTCACTTTATCTTCAGAAAGTAGCTAATAAAATGGAACTGGACACAAGGACAGTTTCATCACTTTGGAAGGACAGAGCGTTGGTTGAAGTGAATGTTGCAGTACTTCATTCTTTCCAAAACAAAAACATAACAATTGTCGACCACCATACGGCCAGCGAGAGTTTCATGAAGCACTTTGAAAACGAATCAAAACTAAGGTTTGGAGCTAAGAGATAATCAACTACATTTATATGGTCCTGTTGTTTTTTTTTTGTAGGAATGGATGTCCTGCAGATTGGATATGGATAGTGCCTCCATTATCTGGTTCGATAACTCCAGTGTTTCATCAGGAAATGGCTCTGTATCACTTAAGCCCTTCATTCGAATACCAGGATCCAGCTTGGAAAACACATATCTGGAAAAAGGAGAAGTACCAAGGGAAGTCGAGGAAGCCAAGGAGGAAATTCAATTTCAAGCAAATCGCCAGGTGAGTTCAATACACATTTACTTGCTTTTGTTTATTGTTTTGCAATGTCGTCCTGTTAGAAATCTCAATTATCTCGTTACTGTGCCTGTCGAAGGAGGGAGAGATTATGTGGATTTTAGGAAGAATTTCAAATTTTATTAACCCAGTTATATAAGGCTTGAACTCATACTTAGTGAATCGGGTTTATCGGATAAAAATAATGATATATGAGTACGCCCTTTTGCAATTTGAATCCATCACTTTTACATAGATGTGTGTAGGTGTGAATGTGCGTTCTTGCGTGAGCTTTTTTCGGCTCGCATATCCCAGAAACAAACAATGAAATCGATTCCGGCGATTTTTTTTTTGGGTGCACAATGGCACAGTGAACACCGGATAAGGCTTGCAAAGAATTTGAATTTCCAGTTTCTTTTTTATGAAAAAAAAAAAACTACAATAAAATAGCTATGACCTTTGTGTCTACACCCACATACCCGAGTGTGTTTTTCATTTTCAAATTGATATATGTATTTTGAGTGCCGTATCGACTTGAAATTTTGAAAGACCTCCTAAAATATTGTTTTTTATCATTTTCGGAAAAAAAATTAAAATTTTCTTTTTGGGTCGAAGTTTACAAGACGTTTTTGCGATTTACCCCTTCTATCCAAAGCCAACACACCCGGGTGTGCATAGAAAAATGTATGGCAATTGTTAGAAAGAAGAAAAGAAAGAAAGTTAAGTGCAGAAAAGCACTTTTGTTTCATCATAAATTCTTATTTTTTATTCATTTGACATTATTTTTTTATTTTGTTTTGAAAAAACAAGGAATATATTAAATTTTTATAAAAAAAGTGTTATTTTATTATGGACATCTATCACATTGGATTACATCTATTGAACGTTCTGCATAAACTAGCTTTTTGCATTTTTTGCAGGCTTTTCGTGTTGGTCTTCTTCTGGGACATAGGTAACAATTTCGCTTCTGCTTGATTCTGCCCGAATTGTCGCGTTTTTCTTGAGCCTTTACTGGAAGATTTTCAACAGCCAGTGTTACTGGGTGGCCCAACATACTTTCAATTCCACTAGGTGTTGGAAAATTTCGCATGACTTGTGCATTTTGTGGACGATGCTGGATTTCTGCCATGGCTAATTGTTCACTCAACTCTTTCTAGATGTCTTCAAGTGTGGATTATTTTCCATGTAGATCACGAATGCTGCAAATGCAGCAGCATCCGCAATGTTATAAAAAAAAAGCCCGAGGTCATCTCTTTGTTCTTCACAATTCACCAAGGCATACAAGGGTGGTCCGATAAGTACTTAGCCTCACCGCCAGATGGGGCCAGTATCGCAAGAGCAACTTACTATCGTGTAGTACATTCTAGTAGACGGCTACTGTCTCCTGGATCGGATGCCGGATCGGACTCGTAGTTTTGTTTTGACCGCGTGTGGAAGCGGAAATGTTCGCGGATTTTAGAAAAATGGAAAAAGAGCAATATCGGTCGGTTGTTTTTGGAAGGGAAATCGCGCAGCGAAATCAAAGAGCGTTTGGATGCTGTGTACGGTGACTCTTCTCCTTCGATGGCGACCATCAAAAATTGGTTTAACGAGTTTCAACGTGGTCGCACGTCGGTTTTTGATGAGCCATGTCTAGGTGACCCGAAAACGGCTACCTCGGAGGATAACGTGACAAAAATCCACAATCTCATATTGACAGACCGCTGATTGAAGGTGCGCGAGATAGCTAAGACAGTAGGCATTTCAAAAGATCGCGTGGGTCATATCCTGTATGAAATTTGGAGAAAGCTGTCGGAGCGATGGATGCCGCGTTCACTCACTCCGGACCACCGTGAGACCACTTCAGAGCAGTGTTTGACGCTGTTTAAGCGCAATCCGAAGGAGTTTCTGCGTCGTTTCGTGACAGTCGACGAAACATGGATCCACTGGTACATACCAGAGACCAAGGAACAGTTGAAACAGTGGACTTCACCCGACGAACGTGCTCCGAAGAAGGCGAAAACTGTCCCTTCGGCCGGAAAGGTGATTGTTTTCAGGGATTCACAAGGTGTGATCCACATCGACTATTTGGAGAAGAGCAAAACGGTCACAGGGCTGTACTATGCCAAATGATTGGTCCGATTCGATGCCGAATTGAAGAAAAAACGGCCCCACTTTACGAAGAAAAAAGTGCTCTTCCACCATGATAACGCACCGGCTCACACCTCCGCCCTCGCCACCGCCAAATTAGACGAATTGAGCTACGAACTGCTGCCCCATCCACCGTATTCTCCAGATTTGGCCCCGTGCGACTTATTTTTGTTTCCAAACTTGAAAAAGTCACTCGCCAGGTAGAAATTTCAGTCGAATGAGGAGGTCATCACCACCACGGAGGCCTACTTTGCAGACCTCGAGAAAACGTATTTTTCAGAGGGTTAAAGAAGTTGCAGCATCGCTGGGTCAAGTGAATCGAGCTAAAAGCAGACTATATTGAAAAATAAATCGCCATTTCTCCAAAATTTTTGTTTTTCCTTTTGTAGGCTAACGTATCGGATCACCCTCGTATATTCACCAAGGCATTTGTCCTTTGTTTCTGTTATAATCGATTATCATTTTTGGCTTTCTTTTAGCACCTTAGATTTGTTCTTTTTTGGAATGTATGTATGAACGCATACTTATGTTGCTGCTGAATCCAAAGATTGATGACTCTACTGCTTTTTCTTTTGGATTAGAAAATTCGGCTGGTACAAATGTACATCTTTTGTTTACAGTGCCCAATATTGACAAATTGTAGTCTACCATCAAAGTAGAAGCCAAATTATAGCTGGTAAAAAAGTTGTCACAAACGATATTTCGATCATTTCCACGGAACAGATTACAACAAAACCTGAATTCCATACTTGGCTGGCTGGTTTTGAGTGAATCCGGTGCCACCATGATAAGGGTAAAGTTGTTCCTGCTGCTATATAAATAGTTATCCTGGAGGTATCTAATCAACATAAGAAAAATGTCAGATATAGCTGCTGCTTTGTCAGTTTGTGTACGTTGCCGGCGCGTATTTCCATTATCAAATCTGATAAAACGACTGATAGCTCAAAAACGTCGGAGGCCAATTGAAACACGATATAACGGATGTGAGTTAGTTTTCCATAGATCAGTTATATGTACATAATTAGAATGTGTGACACCAGCTAACAAAAGTATGCCCAGATAGGCATCAAATTCAGTTGTAGTAATAGGTTTCCATATATGAAGTAGTCTCGCTGGATTTTTTTCATGTTCACGTTCGTAGCACTGGGTTGCTTTTCTGTTGGTTTCGCGAATTGTAATGTCACACATTTCTGCTGACATCAACATTTTGAATGTTTGTATAATGCTAAGATCTTTTGTTCTGCGTGCTGGTCCAGTGTTTGAGCTTCTAAGAATATTATGCGACGAAAATCGGCGAGGTTGTGGTGGTTGGTCTGACCAAATTGTACCATCTCTAGCTGAATAATTATTTGTTGAAGATTCAATTGGAGCTACTTCCAATTCTTCGTCCGAATCAGTCTCACTAGCAGGATCATATGCTGATAACTGCAATCCCTCTGCATCTGAATCTTCTACATTCACATTACTGTGTCCACCATCGCCCTCTTTGTCCGGCAATGAACGTCCATAAGTATCTTGCTCATCTTCACTATCAGTTTCCAAAGTTCCTCCAATCTTTGGCTTATGGACTGTCCTCTGTCTTCAAAACTAAGTCCTTGCAATTCTCGGGGAGTTAACCATTGATCATCAGCCATAATAATCTATAATTTTATTTTATTTTTATTAATATGTAGTTACATTAAAAACCTGTAAATAAATAAAGAAATAAATATAAAATTAATACGTAAATATATAAATAACTAAAAAAATGTATGCTCCTCGAAATACTTTTTCTCAAATGCGTTGCGTGGAAAATAAAAGCGCCTTTGTATCCAAATGCCGCAACAAATGTTGTAACAAGGAAAAACACTTCAAACACTTCTAGGACACAATTGGCAGAAACACAACCAACTCCTTCCGACGTCCTTGTATTAATGAATGATCAGCCTTACTGGTCTATGCAAATATAAGTAAACATTCCTCTACCTACTACTGTTTCCCATACATCACAACATTCGCTTCAATAATTGCTTATCGCTAGTCCCACTAATTAACTAATCCCTTGTTCTCGTGTGATGAATCTCAATATCTAAAATACAATAAAGCAATAATGACACAGTCATAAATCTATTTGTTGCATTTATGAATGCGGAGATTTGAGTATTTTTCCTGTCATAAACTATTGTATATTATTTTAAGGATGGCTTACTGGACTTTATTATATTTTTATTATATTATTATTATACTTTTATCTGTACTTAAAGATGACCCTACGGAATGATTTACAATACAAAAAGTAGGTTTTCCCAGCATATAAGAAATAGAAAAAAGCGAACAAAATGCAAAATTTATTTATACACATACAAAAATGTATGGGACACCCGGGTATGTTGGGTGTATGTTTATGCAGTTGACACAAATCTCACATACCTCGAAAACAAAAATGTTAATAGTTCGGGTAAACCAGTCTCCACGGAAAGTGAATTAATCGTAATTTTTTGAACTTTGGGGTGTAAAGGCATCCGCGTAAGTGCTAGGGGCTTAGTCCTGCAGTCTGCTGCTACTAGATGCCATGCAAACCTTTTTTGAAAAGGCTGGAGCAGTTGGCAAGGTGATTTGACTTGACATTATAAGGGGCAGAGACAAACACCAGATGTTTTTTTTTTCTTTTTTTTTTGCCAGGGCTTGTGCTACTTTTTCCAGAAAGAATTTTCAAAGTCTAAACTCACGATGTCTCATTCCCTGATATATACTTCTTCAGCAGTTATGTTCAAAAAGTAAAGGGAATTGTATATTTTATATGTAGATTAGTCCGATTGACTCCATTTTCTCTTTATTATAATGGTATACATGTTTGAAACATGTATCTACACATTTCTAGTCGAACCGGTTACTCAGTCTGCTGTCAGTTGCAGAAGAGTTTACATGCGGTTTGCTGTGGTTAACGGTTTGAGGCGTGTAGAGTTCGAATCTACCGTTTTTCTTAGGTTTTCAGTAACTATATCTGAAGTTTAACATTTTATTGTTCTGATGTTTCGCGCCGTAATGCTGTCGTTACCTGAGTTTATATTCTGTCAAGCCACCATTTGGCTATGAAGGACAACGATATTCAAGAATATGTTGAAATTGTTAAACTTTATTTATCAAAAAATCTTGTTCTGTTGACCAAACCTTTCGCTATTTACGGCCGAAATGATAATTAACCGGAAGACCAATTCAACGAATTGTGAAGAAAATCGGGGAAAACAGTTCGATTACCGACCGAGAAATCCATGCATGGTGCCGAAAAATGCGACCAAGCATGATTATTACTGTTCTTACTAAAAGTGTAAGCGAAAAATCCGAGATATTTGTGCAGAATTCTCCTCAGGCTAGTGTATAAAATGTTGAGCTATTGAAATCGATGGCGAATTGATATTCGCGAATTTAATCTCACACTCTCGGCCATAGCAGCCACATTCTCATCTGTGCGCACCATACAACGACGGGGATCATGAGTGTTGTCCACTAGCATTTTGAATCCACAAAGGCATCAATAATCGTTATTTAGATAATTTTTGAAAGGTTTAAGAGTACGCTTGAAAATGGTAAACCATCACATTGATCGAGGTCACAGAAAACAATCGTAAATTGACCCGAAACTGCAACGAGCAGACTTCCATTCTAAGCACAAGCACTGAGCAGACTTCCATTCTAAACACAATGAAATCACGGTAGTTAAAATGCTTGATACTTCCGATACTACCAAAAATTTGTCCTCTGCTAACCTTTACAGTACCAGTCAATAGGCTTCAAATTTGGTCTTAAAGCCATTTCACCGACTCATTACTCGAGTTTACACGATTAACCTGTGGAGCATGTGCCACAATCTTGTTGGGACCAAATATCACTGATGTCAAGTCCATTCAACTCTCGCCAAAAATAGTCCTGCAACATGGCACGATAGCGAGCTCTATTGACCGGAGTGCGGTCAAAATGATGGTCGAAATGGTGATCGACGAAAAAACATGGTCTAATCACAACTCCGGCATGAAATCCATATTAAATTGTCATGCAGTGGAGTCTCTTAAAGCAGATGTGAGTCTGTTGCACTATAGCACGCACAGCCAGGATGATAGGACGGTTATTACGACCGAAAACTGGGGTAAACGTGCTTATAGCTGCAGTCACCAAATCAGACGTTCAGTAGTCATTTTCAATAACATCCAAACAATGTCCGTTAATAGAAGTCCTAAAAGATTTTTTTGTTGTCAAAACGTATGCTTAACTGATGTTGTGATTTTAACTTTCGTTCTAAAATACAAAATGCTAATGTCCCTATTGAAAAACCTTGTATCTTACGAAAAGTCATGCAATGATAAATATACAAATTAATATATAATTGGTATTTGCTTTACTTACAGAGCCGTTAAGTTTACATCCAAACTGTTTGGACATGCTTTATCAAAGCGAATAAAGGCGACAATATTATATGCTACAGAAACGGGTAAATCAGAGCAATATTCAAAGAAACTATGTGATATCTTAGCGCATGCATTTAACTCCCAGGTAAGTCCAAAAGCTTATTTTTAAGATTAGACCTTATCAACTTTCTTTATAGACATGCTGCATGTCTGACTACGATATATCATGCATAGAGCACGAGGCTCTCCTAATCATTATAGCATCAACATTTGGAAATGGCGATCCACCAGAGAATGGCGAGGTTAAGCTGGTTTTTAAAGCACTTTACAAACGTTTTTGGTTCAAACCTTCTCAATCTTTTCTTAATTAGGAATTTGCACAAGAATTGTATAAGATGCACCTGAAGGAAACACTGCCCGAAGGAGAAGAGCTGACGTAACAAGAAAAAAAGGATGTCTATTAGATAAAGTAATAAGATTTCCTCTTGTTTCTTATTTTAGTATTCAAGTAAGCTCATCAAAGTCGTTTATAAAAGCAAGTTCAAGGCACGATGCCAAGTCAGAGAACAAGCTCAATAAAATGCGTAGTTGGCACTCGCTTCGTGATTCAACAGGCGATACACTTTCTGAAGACAATATTGGACCACTGTCAAACGTAAGGTAAGTTATCATCGTTCTTTATAGCTTACAACCATAAACGTCGTGTTGAGTCTACAGATACGCCGTGTTCGGTTTGGGCTCATCAGCTTACCCAAACTTTTGTGCGTTCGGCAAGTACATGGACAATATTTTAGCCGAGCTAGGTGGTGAAAGGATAATGCAATTATCTTATGGAGATGAAATTTGCGGTCAAGAGCAATCCTTCCGAAACTGGGCGCCAAAAATATTTAAGGTAATTAATAATATTTAAAATCTGGTTATAAAACGCGACCTCTTATTTACTTTAGGATGCTTGTGACATCTTTTGCCTGGACGCGGATGAAGGAATTTCGGATGTATGTTTTCTGTCAAAGGACGATTCACTTACACTTAATACGGTGCGTCTGGTACCATCGAAATTCGAAGAGAAGCTCGAAGACCTATTGAGCAAATATCACAATAAAAGAGTCAAACGATGCGTTCTCAAAAGATCACCTGAAAATCTAACAAATTCGAATGTCAACGATAAGGCAACAATTTTACTGAAAATTCACACGCCCGATTTTGACTATGAACCTGGTGACCATATAGGGATATTCCCCGTAAACAATCGTATATTAGTCGAAGGAATCCTTAATCGACTATCTGGTTTCGACAATCCTTGTCAAGTTGTTCAATTACAAATTCTTACGGAGAAGCAAACGCCCAATGGGGTCTTCAAATGTTGGGAACCGCATGAGAAGATGCCCGTTGACACGATTCGATCGTTGCTTCTGCGGTTCTTTGACATCACCGCGCCCCCATCTCGTCAATTTCTTATATTTTTATCCGAATATTGTGAAGATAAAGAGGATAAGGATAGAATACAAAAGCTAATAAACGATACCTCCGCCTTCGAGGATTGGAAGCATTGGAAACTTCCGCATCTTCTGGAGGTTTTGGATGAGTTTCCATCTTGCCGGCCGCCCGTTACTCTTTTCTTACTCAATCTACCGCCTTTGCAGCCTAGATTCTATTCAATTTCTTCCTCGCCGAAGAAATATAATGACGAGATCCATATAACAGTTACTGTGGTAAAGTATTGCTCGGAAGATGGAACGGGACCAGAGCGATTCGGCGTCTGTTCAAACTATCTCCTGAACTTAAGGCAAGATAGTGAAATATACGCATTTGTCCGAAGCTCACCAGCATTCCATTTACCAGCGACATTGCACAGCCCTTTGATTATGATTGGACCAGGCACTGGAATCGCGCCTTTCCGATCTTTTTGGCAACACTTGGAAATAATGAAGGAAAATAATTTGGTCGGAAAGTTACCCGAAACGTGGCTTTTTTTTGGATGCAGAAGTATGAAATACGATCTGTATACTGATGAGAAAAGAGAGCTATTGGAGAACAGGATTCTGAGTAAGGTTTTCCTTGCTCTATCGAGGGAACCAGGCGTCCCGAAGGTATGACATGTCAACATGTAATTGATAGTTCAATACCTGATACATATTTGCTCTTATCCTATAGACCTACGTTCAGGATATCATCAAACGAGAGTTTCAAGCCCTTTATACCCTTATTACAAAGGAGAAAGCCCATATATACGTGTGTGGTGACGTGACCATGGCAGAGGATGTCTACCAAACTATAAGGTAAATACAACCCAATTAGTAGCGTATTGAAATGATTTAACTATGGAATTTGTCTTTCATAGGAAATGCATTGCAGGTATTGACAATAATACTGAAAACGAGGCGGATCAAATACTTCTATCTTTAAAGGTACATTAATCAATTATAAACCCAAAAGGTGCTAATCAGACGTTTGCTTTCTGATTAGTACGATTTGATGAGTTAAGTCTGTTAACGTGATTAGCACAAGTAAATTGTTCAATCAAATATTGGAGAGTGAATAGGAATTTCCAAAAGTCTTTAGTGGGATTTCTTCGAATAATTATTTTATGAATATAAATAAAGGCTATGACTATCCCTCAAAACGTCAATTCACCTATTACCATTCTATGACTACTTACGGCCCACTTGCACTGCAACCAACTTCAGTAGAGCTTTCTAAAATGTTAGTAAAATTGCGCCAATACAGCCATTACAACCAGAAGCATTTACTTTTTGTTTTTTATCATTTATGTGGAAATTCACAAGTGACTTTCCCCCAGGGGCCAGCCAGTACCTCGATTTCATCTAAATTTACGTTCTTTAAACCACAGCATGTTACAGCAATAGTGTAAGAAAGAAAACTGTATTAGCGCCGAAAGTCGTATGGAAAGAGTAGAATTGAACAACCAGAGTTATGGTTTGGGCGGCTGTGAAAATCGACATCAGGGCGAATACGAATACCTCGATTTTTTTTTTTTTTGAAGATGCTTTGAAGCCTTTGGCAACCATACATTTCGGTGAGAGAGAACAGACATTCCAAGATAACTCTGCACCAGCAAACAAATCAAGCGTCAACCAAGAGTAGTTAAGAAAACGTCGACCCTTGCTTAATCTCATCGACAGTTAAAGTGACGTGTCGTTCAGTGACATCCTGTACAGCGTTCTTCTTCATGATGAGGGAATCTAAACAACTTTTTTGTCCCGCAATGCAAATTCAGTACTTATAAAGACTTAATAAAGCCCGTGACCCTTTACGAAGGTGAAATGTGGTCTCTGACTAAGAAGGAGAAAAATAGATTTGAGGTCTCGGAAAACAAGATCTTAAAAATATCTTGTGGGAATCAGAATGAAGAAACAGGCGAATGGAGAAAAATATACCGTCAAGAACTTAAGCCATGACACCTAGAAGAAATAGACGGTGGACAAATATTCGAAAGAATAATGAGAAAAAGACCTCCAGGAAAACCTCGCAGATGGGAACAATATAAAGATGGTGATGGAAGAAATGGAATAGAACAGCGAAATATGGAAGGAACTTGGTCATGACGGGGAGGCTTGGCGAGCGGTTGTCAAAGAGGCTCTACATTTTGTAAGGCGTAGTTGGGCCGGTAGAGAAGGAGAATTCCTTTTCCACAATTATAAGAAAACAAGTTGTGGTAATGTAAATAAGCAATTAAAGCAACACCAGGATGAAAGTGGACTTCAATATCTATTTTTCACTGTTCTTCTTAACCAATATGCTCTTGTTTTTAAGTGCTCTCTTAAGTGTTCTTAACATTTCCCAAAACTGTCACATCGGGACAGTTCCTCCACATTCTCTCAGAGCTACGTCGCGAAGTTATCACATTAGTCTGCATTTAAGATTCGCTCCGTACCGCTCGGGAGGTTTAACGACTCTTCCATAGCGAGTGATCACCTTTCTCATTTTCGAGGTGGTGGGAATGTCAGTCGTGGGCGGCGGACTACTTGCCTCTATTACAGTCGCCCATATTAACCGCCTAGGTTCCAGTTCGGGACTTGGGAGGTGATGTGTTTGTTGACGACGTTCGCTCTAATGTGATTTCATACTGCTCCTTCTCAGAAGGGATTTCCTTTAAAACAGGTTCATACCAAGGAATACGACGTTTAATTTGATCCACATGTCGCCCCACTACCTTATTATCTTTGATTTGACGACATATGATACTGGGCTTGTGATCTCGATTATGGAGCCCTCTAACCACGCGGGGCCTACCGCATAATTTCGGAAGAAAATCAAATCCCCGACCTCAAAACTTCGTACATCTCGGTTTATGTTAGTTAGTATGGGGGTTAATTTGCCGTCATCCGGATGGACGATATCTAATACTGTTTGAAGTCGCCGACTCATGAGTAATTCCGCTGGGGTTTTACTTGTTGTGGTGTTCGGGGCTGTGTGCTGGGTGAATAAGATGGGTTGTAGTCTAGTTGACATATCTCTCTCTATCATAGTCTTCAAGGAAGCCTTCAAATATTGTACCAGGCGTTCGGCTTGGCCGTTGCTAGAAGGATGGTAAGGAGCTATTGCATTGTGTTTGATACTATTGGATATATAAAATTGTTGCATTTAGGATGAAACATCGCCCGTGCGTAGCGAAAATTTCCTGCAGTTTATTCTTAACTTAACTGCCGCCGAAGAAATGTTGCTTATTATTTTGGCCTCTAACCATTTTGACATCGCACCTACACCACCAAAAATGTGTGCCCTTAAACGGGCCCAGCAAACCGGGTCGATACTCCAACTTATAATCATAAGCCATTAGTAGCAGACACATATGTACGTGGGGAATCTACTTTTCTCTGTTAAATATTACCAGTAACGGCTTATGATCTGTGACAATTATAGTTTGTCTTCCGGTCACATACTGCTTCATACCAAATATAATGGCTAATGCTTCTTTGTCCAACTGAGCGCTCGTGAATTCCAAGCATACGAGACGCAAATACAATTGCGCACTTAGCTCCAGTGCTTTCTATTCTATGAGCCAAAATCGCACCTACCCTGTACGGAGAGGCGTCACATGATAAAACCAGGGGCGTACCAACTTGAGCAGGGTATTAGAATCGAGCAAAGCTTTGAGCTCATTAAAAACTATTTGATACTCATATGTCCATTCCCATTTGATATTTTTGTATATCAACCGATGTAGTGGCCTTAGGGGGAGAAAAACGTTGTAGAAATTTAATAATTGTCTCGAAAATCACTGTACATGCCACACCGGAATCCACATCAAAAAATGCTTCCACCCTATTTATCAACTCCTTGGCGAAAGTTTGTGGGGTCGCAGATGTTTGAATTGTCTTTAACTCAAAGAAAATAATTGGAAGCCGTAGAGGAATCTGTTTATTTTCATCCTCCCGCTCCTTTACGGTATGGACCATTTTTTGCTGTCGGCGCTCTTTTTAAAACATGCTGGGCTGGCAGAACCTGTGGCAGAAATTCACAATTGCATCGAATATGCAGCATCCGTATTTTATATCAGTTTTAGCTTTCCAACTATGGAGCATCTTCACCTCATTTAAATTATTTTTTTTTGTATCGCATTATATTATAAGTGATTCAGCCGGAACCTTTCGCTAAAATGATTCTAGATCGCCAGATTTCAGAGACGATCCACAAATACCAATAATTATTTTTGACTATGGTTTTGACTATTAAAAACTTGGTAAGGATATCAAGACTTTCACGTACTCACCTTAAGTTCTAGAGCAACACCAAACGAATTACTTCCTGGCACTTATTTCGGCACTATTTTCGAATTTTCCAATGCTTGTAGAATTCTACTTTATCGCTTTTCCAACTGACTCCAATGTAAATAATAAACCAACAAAAACCGCCAATTCTTTATAGTCCTGTCGCTACAGTTATGCTAGAACATGGAGTGAAATCTCACATCATCTTCTGTTTGTGCTCCACGATAGTATAAACTATAACCAATATTGCCTTTCCCGTACAACAGCGTCATTACATAGTGTGTCACAAGCGTGGTGGCCATGGTGTTTCCGGGCCGCGTCGTTGGATGCACTTTATCTTTTATTTCATCAAGTGTTTTACGGGAATTCCAAGCACTTTCGAAAATTATTTTTGGTATCGAAAATTATTTTAAACATTTTCGTAGGGTAGCAAATCAAATCTCGTTCATGAATGTCCTTCAGCGATGAGCTCCAACAATCGATGGGCCGGGAAGCGCGACTGAAATCATGAAACCCCTTATCAACCGCAAAGCTTCACTATATATCTGTCCACATCCAAAATACACGGAAGGAGTACAATGCCTAACAGGTTGGAGGAACACGAACCCATCATTCTCGGGGAGAGACCACTAGTAACTTACCAATCAGGGGCTGGCGGTATCGAGATCCGTGAGGAAGACTACCGCAGACTCGAAGAAGGAATGTTTCTGTAAATGGCATGGCTCCCACTTCCTTGCCCAATTGCTCGGTGGAAAAGACGTGCTGCAGGAGTATGAGAGAGTCGTGCGGTGGACCAGGAATATCAATATCTTCGAGCGAGATTTCATTGCGATACCCACCAGCCTCCAAAACCACTGGTACTTATACTTAATCCGTTATCCGGGCTATAAGAAAGTAGGAGTTGTGAAGGAAAATTGTATTGTTCATACTTGAAACGAAGAAACAAATAAATTTCCCTCCCCAAACATATACAATATATTGTTCTACTTACTAGGACGGGAGCACAAGAAAGCGAACTAACAAAATATATAAAACAAACAAAGAAAGAAGAAAGGGGAAAAGGAAACATTTTTTTATATTTCATCATAAACAATTGTCTGACGACTTAAAATCTACCGTTCACATCGCCGTTAAACTTAGCCCTATGAAAGGCCGACGCATTTGGCTGATGAACATTCTTTAGTCATCACTGGCAAGTACGGGATTTGTCAGCGGTGACTATGGTTGTTCGTCTTCATGTCGTTGACTCTTGGTCACATTTTAAAATAAAACAAAACATTAAAATATTTTATAATTTTTATTTGATTTTTTTCCCCTTTGTAATTATAATAGATTTTTGTTTAGGAGTATAATGAAATTGTGAAGGAAAATTTATTTTCGTGAAGCAAATTAAACTTTTCTAAGCGGCGCGGCGGTTACATGCCTTCTTCGTATTGTTAAAGAAATCTGTCCGATGATACCATACCCGTGCATTTTACCGAATGCTTTAGTAGCTCTTGACTCTCTTTTGACCACTTATTAGTTCAAATATATCAACTTTGTCTGTTGGCGTATCTGTTAAGTCAAGAACGAGTTTCGTCGGTGGACAACATACCAGTAAAAAAAATTGAGCAATTTGAAGCACTGCGAATTGCCAAATCACGACTCAAACGAAGGTCGGGCTGCTTAAATTGTTGCTCGAACTGCATGTTAACTGCCCTTACACCAATATCTCTTTTTATTAAATGGGACTAAATGTGCCATATGGGGGACTCAAAGCTTGAGAACGGCGATGAATCGGCCGTACGTGGCTTACGCCCACTATCAGTTACAGCGACAATATTCAATACAGAAAGGTTTCTACGCAATCTAGTTGCTAGATGAACATTCAATAATGTAAAATTCAACAGAAGTTTAGCAGACCATAAAATTACCGGATGAACAAATTTTTTCACCAACCACTGATTATCGAAATACATTTCGGCAATTTGTAAACGTTATTCAGACGGAAGTCTATTTATAATGAAATGACTATAAATACTGAATAGAAATGTCATATGAACATGGCATTTCTCACCCGTGCTATGCCCGAGAATCCCTGTTAAAAAAAGTACCTCGCGTTGGATCACCCGATACATCTTAAAACAACAGAAATTTCTGCTTTTCAGTTTATTTGGTTCCGTTTTCAATTAACCCACTCATTCCAAAACATGTGTTCCTTAATATTTATATTACACTTTTTCTCTAAGATTAATTACATATTTTATTCTACTTTTCATAGGATGAAAATCGTTATCACGAGGACATATTCGGAATCACTTCTCGAACTGCAGAGATTCACACAAAGTCAAGAGCTACAGCAAAAATACGAATGGAAACCCAACCCAAGCTCTAAACAACTAACATTTTCACTTTTCATACATATCACTTTTACTAATTAATATAATTTAATCTTGTTACCTTTGCACAAAGTTCAAAAAAGATAAAATCTTTAATATTTTAATATTTACATATTGATGTTAATCCCTTTTTAAATACAACGAAATTTTTGAAATAAAAAAAAAACTAATCGCAAATCAAAATATTTTATCGAACTATTCGTACATATCAAAAAGAATTTTCTTAGGAAATGGTGGTGGTTTTATTATTCCTAAAATTCAAAAAAAAAAGAAAAAGATAAAATAACACCTTTTAAATTAGACCAGTTCTTGTTATATATTTTACTATGCACTTGCAATGAAATTTTTATTAAAATTTATTGTACATTTTTTTTAAACAAATGATTTAACACTTATCAATTACTAGCTTCAAGAATCAAATATTTCAAATCAGATATTTTTAATGGCAGCTAATCAATTAAGATGCTATTCAATCAAATCTCAAATCAATTTACTAAACATAAAGACATGTTCAAATAATCAATCAAATATGTATACACTCTCGTATGTTAACAATGGAACCAATTGTCGCAATATCGATTATCAAATAAATGTTAACATTTACTTCACTCTTAGAAATTGACATATTTTATTTAATAGGATATAGAGTGCTTTAAACTATCATTCCTGGGCTGTATGGATTTTATTTGTGAAATTATTTGCTTCACTGATTGTAGATTCAGCTGAGATACCTACTCATCGTTTTATGATATCCTTCCTAAGGTAATCAAATTGATTAATGTATTCTATGTCATAAATTGTCATATAGGGGTTGTTTATGCTTGGCTTACTTCCTTGCTTTATTTCTTCACGCACGTCATATACTCGTACTTGTACCACATTACGAGGGTGGTCCGATAAGTACTTAGCCTACAAAAGAAAAACAAACATTTTGGAGAAATGGCGATTTATTTTTTAATATAGTCTCCTTTTAGCTCGATACACTTGACCCAGCGATGCTCCAACTTCTTTAACCCGTCTGAAAAATACGTTTTCTCGAGGTCTGCAAAGTAGGCCTCCGTGGCGGCGATGACCACCTCATTCGACTGAAATTTCAGTCCGAAAAAGAAGTCGCACGGGACCAAATCTGGAGAATACGGTGGATGGGGCAGCAGTTCGTAGCCCAATTCGACCAATTTGGCCGTGGCGAGGGCGGAGGTGTGAGCCAGTGCGTTATCATGGTGGAAGAGCACTTTTTTCTTCGCCAAGTGCGGCCGTTTTTTCTTCAATTCAGCGTCGAAACAGCCCTGTGACCGTTTTGCGCTTCTCCAGGTAGTTGATGTGGATCACATCTTGTGAATCCCTGAAAACGGTGGCCATCACCTTTCCGGCCGATGGGACAGTCTTCGCCTTCTTCGGAGCACGTTCGCCGGGTGAAGTCCACTGTTTCGACTGTTCCTTGGTCTCTGGTGTGTACCAGTGGATCCATGTTTTATCGATTGTCGCGAAACGACGCAGAAACTCCTTCGGATTGCGCTTAAAGAGCGTCAAACACTGCTCTGAAGTGGTCTCACGGTTGCGCTTGTTGCCCGGAGTGAGCAAACGCGGCACCCATCGCGCCGACAGCTTTCTCATGCCAAAAATTTCATGCAGGATATGACCCACGCGATCTTTTGAAATGCCTACTGTCTTAGCTATCTCACGCACCTTCAATCGGCGGTCTGCCAATACGAGATCGTGGATTTTTGTCACGTTGTCCTCCGTGGTAGACGTTTTCGGGGCACCTGGACGTGGCTCATCAAAAACCGACTTGCGACCACGTTGAAACCAATTTTTGATGGTCGCTATCGAAGGAGAAGAGCAGTACACAGCATCCAAACGCTCTTTGTTTTCGCTGCGCGATTTCCCTTCCAAAAACAAGAATCACCGACCGATATTGCTCTTTTTCCATTTTTCTAAAATCCGCGGACACTCCCACACGCGGTCAAAACAGAACTACGGGTCCGATCCGGCTGAAATTTCGACAGTAGCCCTCTACTGGAATGTACTACACGATAATACCCTTGCGATAATGGCACCATCTGGCGGTGGGGCTAAGTACTTATCGGACCACCCTCGTATGAATATGAATAAATTGTACATCACAACCAGCGTTAAACTGAACCAAAGATTCAAGGCTACCAATGACTATTCTCTTGACTTTATTTGCTTAATGCAAGCCTTAACAAAAAACTATAACTTAACTATACGAGTAACTTGTTAACTAGGTGGCAAGGTGGAAACGATTAAGGAGAGTGTGAAGGGTTGTGTTATAGGGCAATTCTAAGGCTGGACTTTTTGAAGTGAAGGTCGAAAAGATTGGTGTTAGCTTTGCGAATCATTCTGGACATTGGTTCGTGGTAGCCATAATTTGTGAGGTGAGTGTTTATACGAAAAAGGGGTGTGGACCGAAGGTTACGTGGGAATCATGTGCAATAATGAGGGGCTGTGAATGTTACCGCTGAGAAGGTCGTGAACAAATAGAATATCTGCAACATCACGTGGTACTTTAACGGGTTGAAGGTTGATTAATCTTAGACGATCCGTATAAGGTGGTAAGGCCAGGAAGGGCAAAATGGATAAACCTGCGTTGAATGGCTTCAATACGCGTAGTATGAAATTCGTAAGAGGAGGACCAGACTTGACTAGCATATTCGAGAATAGGCCTAACGAAAGTGATGTATAATGATTTTGTAACGTAAGGATTCGAAAATAATATGGACCAACGTTTCACGAAACCGAGGGCAGAGTTAGTACGTTTGATAATGTTGTCGATATGGAGGCGAAAGTTGAATTCACGATCACAAATAACCCCTAGATCAACCAAGAAGTTGACAGGAGGAACGGTTTCATTACGAATAATGTAGGTTCTGAGTGGGGAGGAAGAGCGCTTGTGGGAGTAAGTGATGGTTTGGCATTTACTGATATTGAGCTCGCGATGGTTTTTTTGACACCAAGCAGTGAACTTGTTAAGGTCCAATTGGAGAGAGCAGAAGTCGACAGGGGAAGATATTTGTTTAAATATTTTCATATCATCAGCATATATGGAGAGCTGAGAGTTCAGAATAACACTGTCAACATCATTGATGGTTAGAATAAATATCAGTGGGCCGAGATGACTACCTTGCGGGACACCGGAGGTAGCATTAATTAGATCAGAGATAGAAGATCTGAAGATATCGTTATATTGACGATCTTCAAGATAAGATTTGATCCATGAGATAAAACCGGAAGAGAAACCGAGGACAGTGAGCTTGAGGAGAATAATTTGGTGAGACTTTTTGTCAAAGGTTTTGCTGAAGTCAGTGGCGACAACTTTTTTGCCAGCTTCGAGTGCTCACAAACATTGTGAAACAAACTCGACTAGATTAGTGGTTGTCGATCGACCGTTTAGGAACCCATGTTGGGAGAAAATATATCTAATTAAAAAGGTCAGTGGCAGTTCTTTTTTGGTGAGTATGGGACTGAAAGAATGAAGCAGCTGAGGATTTTGTTGTAAAATAGCGCAAGGGTTTCGTTAAAGGATATGTGTGAATTAGGGTTAAGGAGGAAGTTAAAATGAACATTGTTAGGCAGATTATTTAGTTTCGCGAAGTCAGCTTTCCGGAAATTGAAACAGTACCTAGTAACAGTTACCGATAGTGGTGGATGAAGGGGGTCTAAAGTAGAGAGAAAATGGTTGCTCGGGGTAGCAACGCCGTCTACGGCATCAGATGAGAAAATCAGGTCGAGTTGTCTGTCCATGTTATTGGTGATGTTACTGAGTTGCAGAAGGCGGAGTCAGAGAAATGATCTGTGAAAAGGATTTCTTTACCTTTGGAAGGGTTAGCGGCAATATAATGGGTCATTGGGTTCAGCGATATCAAATATGGAGTCGACGAGATCAACGGCGAGTCGGTAGCATTGTGTGGGGTGTGAGAGCAAGGTAAAGTTTCCGTTTAGGGAGACTTATTGAGGCACTAGTGAAGGTGAAGTCGGGGAATTCGACGATTTGAAGGGCAGGAGTGAGGCAAGAGTGAGAGGAGCGAGCGAGTGAAGACTAGTTACGATTTATCATCTTCAGAAGAGCAGAGACCACGAAATTTAACATATCACTGAAAATTGATCAAACCGATCATCGGGCGAACAGAGCCTGGACAACAAGAAGGTGTATTAACATTTCATTGTACGCAGTCATTCCGAACATTTTGGGCTCGAAGTAAGAAGCAATGCAAGAGAGTTCGATGGCAATGAGAATTCACGACATTGAGCTTCGCGTGGAAGCGGATCAGGATTTTTTTCTTTCACGATTCTTTATTACAAAGCACTCTCCCGAAAGTCCAAACTAATTTGGTGCTTATCTGCACTTTACCGAGCTTTACAATTCATTTTATCAATGCTTTTTAGTCCCCATGCGAAACAATTATCTTAAAGTTTTATCTTAAGTCTTAATAAATTATAAATTATCTTAAGTCCTTCTTTTAGTTTATATATCACGATATAAAAGAGAAAATGTAGGCTACCTAACCTCCCCCTCCTTCAGTGACGACATTTCGAATGATCCCAATATTACGCCAAAAAATGTTCGCTGACCACTCATTTTTAATTAATTCTGGGCACTTCAACTACAAGTAGCAAAATTAATCACCCTATCAGAAGGCATTATATTTTTTGTAAATGGCGTCGTACGTCAATCATATTTGACATTTGTTATCTAGATAGCTGCAGTATAAAAATAGATAAGCAATGGAGCGCTATACACCGAAAGAGCGTGGAATAATAGCGCAGCGTGAATATCAACGTCGATTTCCTAATCGTATCGCGGCAACTGGGCAAACATTCCGGCGCTTAGCTAGTCGACTTGAACACACTGAAAGCACAGGAGACCATGCAGGGCATGGCGGTCACTGGACTGGCTGTTCGGCCGAGAACGATGAAACATCAACCAGACAACGGGCCCCGCATTTGGGCATCACCAGACGAACCCTACAGCAAATTTTAGTGAAAGGCTTACACAAGTTGCTGTACAAAGAACAAACAGTGTATCAGTTAATGCCTGCTGGCCGTCAGTCGCGTGTGAAATACTGTCAAGCCATCCTAATCAAAAACGAAGAGGACGATTTTGTGTCGAAGATCATCATGAGCGACGAGGCGCATTTACACTTAAGCGGTTACGTTAATAAGCAAAATATTCATTTCTGAGGCAGTGAAAATCCGCCTGTGATGCACGAAGAGCCATTACATTCACTCAAAGCCACTGTGTGGTGCGGCATTCACGCTGGAAAAATGATTGGGCCGTATTTTTTTGAGGATCCATCGGCAATACGGGCCATGATAGACGACTTCTTACTGCTGGAATTGGAGGAGCTTCGTGAACATGTGTTTTCAACAAGATGAAGTAACTGCACACACAAAACGAGTCATAATGGATATTGTGAAAGAAGTGTTTCCTGGACGCGTAATCTCCCGTTTTGGCGATTTGGCATGCCCAACAAGATCGCCCGATGTAACCATCCCAGACTTCTTTCTTTGATGCTACTTAAAGTGGCGGGCTTATGCCAACAATCCTCATACAATCGCAGCCCTTAAAGAGAATATTCGACAGAAATGCGAACAGTTATCACCGGAAATCCCGCTGACAGTCAAGGAAAATGCGATAAAACGGGTACAAATGTGTATCAACACTGGCAGCAGCCACTTTTTCACTTAACAAGAAAAAAATTACAAAGGTCCAAATAAATATTTCTATCACTTAAAATCATTTTTTGTTTTATTTAGTAAAAAATTAATCCGAGAACAAAATTGGATGATTAATTTTGCGCCACCTTGTACCTGAATTTGATGCAGCTCTAAGAAGGGATCGCCGTTCTCTTAGTGTCAGGCTATATTTTTTTCCATAATTTTGCCATAATTTTGTGGATCCTTAATCACTAATCAGGTAGTTTGTAATCACTGTTCGACTTCGACTCAACAGTTTTGCGATTTTATTGACTGAAAAGCCGTCTTGTCGCATTTTTTTTATGCTTTGCATTTCAGTCCGGTTCAACATCTTTCCAGATCCCATTTTTGTGTATTTTACTATCAATAATAATTTTGATAAATTGTTTAATACTTAAATAACTAAAACTTACCATAAAGTTACACTGCAAATAATGTCCGAAATGAAATAAATGGTAAATTCCAAAATATTCATGCCCTGTCTCAACCAGTTGTCGCGGTCAATTGAGGAAAAAATTTAAATTTACACGAGATAGCGGAAAGCAGACGGCTTACAGCTGTAAGAATTTACATAACAATTAGTAACAATTATTTAACAGTAGCATATATGGCAGTTGCTGAACAAAATCATTGGGAAACCTCAAAATTGAGGGGGTGTCTCAACCAGTTGTCGCGGAGTGTACATATCAAACGTCTCCTTTGGACCCCATATTAATGAAAATAAATAAAATCAACGGAATGATGAATTCATTCTTAGCATTGATGGTCCCCTGTCATAATTCTACTTCTCCACGTTTTCTCTTGAAGATTTCGCTCAAATATGAGAAATCTTTAAAAACCCCTACACGTAAAAAGGGTCTAAAGTTCGAGTTAAAATAATTGTCAAATTCTTACATACGAGTATGCCTAAACTCTTTCAAAATGTGTCCTTTATCGTCTCAGCTCCAGAGGATGACAAGGTATTCCACGCTATTTCAGCCGATATCAGTCAGATCTCTGACAAAATTTCCCAAGAACTTTTTTCATATCTATTTTTTTATCACTCATGGCTCCGGCGTCCCCCATGTCATTCAATTAATTCCTTACTACATATAAGCTTTATTGAAATGGCTTTCAAACATTCCTTCTTCTCATTGTACACCGACGACATCACAAGAAACCATTTCCCCTGGACATGGCTCTTCCCTTATTCAATCGGACCTCAAATACTTTCTAACTGGTGCTCCCAAAACAAATGCCAACCAAACACGATAAAAAAGACGGATTTTTAGGCATGGAGTGCTGAGGTTGAAATCGAAGTAAGGATTCGAATTAACACATCCCAGCATACGAGAGATGGGTTCATTGGAGCCATGTGCGGTACGGGGGGTGGGTAGATACAAGAGACGGGGAGTTGGATTAGTTTAAGACGGTCTTGATAGGGTAGTAAAAGCTAAGGATTGTTCCACGACAGACCTCGAAGAGCAAAACATAGAACCCAGCGTAAGATGCTCTCGATTCTAGGAATGTGGGTTTGTTGGTAAGGAGACCAAATTGAGAGGCGTATTCAAGGGCCGGACAAAGGTTATGTAGAGATATTGGGTAACGTAAGGATTGGAGAATTCTTTAGACCATCGCTTCACGAAACCGAGCGCAGAATTAGCTTTAAGAATTATCTCATCGATGTGTACGCAAAAATTCAGCTCCTGGCCACATAATACAACTATGCCAACATTGAAAATAGCAGGAGGAAGTAGAGACCAAGAGGAGGGTTGATTCGTTATAGGCTTGCTCCAAGCAATTTTTGGAGCAGCAGATGCAAAAACTATTGAGATCTGATTGAATAAGGGAAGATTCATGACTAGAGGAAATTGTCTTGGCGTCGTCGGCATATAGTGGGATTTGAGATCGTTTATAGTAAAACCAACTACTACTGCCTTGGGGTGCGCCAGAGAAAGCTAAAAAAGTATTAGAAAAGGCAGATTTAAAACGAACACTGTAATAGCGATTTTCCAGGTAAGAAGATATCCACTTTAAAAAAAAGGAGTCGAAGCCTAGGGAAGACAATTTCGTAGAAAATATAAATACTATCGAAGAGTTTGGGTATATATGACAGATTGGTAATGGGACGATAGTTGTTAATATCGTACTTCGGAGCTTCTTTGTGTATAGGAGTTCTCGGTTTCCCACAATCGGGGGAATTCACCTAGAAATAGGGATAAACTGAATATTTTTGAGAGAGGGGGAGAGAGGGTTGAGAAGCATTCTTTTAAGTAAGAAATTCGGTACGAAGGAGTCATCGACGACAGATTGTTTGAAACAGGTGGCGAAAAAGTTGGCGATAATATTTGGTTCATTTGTGACTGTGTACGAGGGTAGATTCTTTCTTTTGTTTCTTAGAGAACGGAGCCCTCAACTATACCAGGGTGGTGCGTTGGGAAATGGGAAGAGAGATAGAATTAAATATTTCCCTGAAGAATATGGATTTTTCATCACTTACAGTTAAGTTATTAAAATTGAGAGGGGCTTTTTTAAGGTATTCATTGATTTGATTTTCATTGATTTTCAAATTTTGGAAAGCCTTCCTATACGGAGGCAAAGTGCAACAGCATCAGTTGTGAATGAGAGATGATCAAAAAGTGCTGACGAAGGCATAACACCCGCAGAATAAGATCACTTCAAAATTCATACTCTGTGTGTGAATTTTCAATATAACACCTTAAGGACGTGGAAACAAAAAAGTTACTATGAACTACAACCAACGCAAATTCAATAGAATCTCTCAAATCCTATCTAGGAGAACCACCCACGGAGAGTAGTGAGCGAACATCTTTGACACAAACCATCTGTTATGGTGACAAACACCATAACACCTGCACGAATTATAAAAAAAAAAGGAACTGTAGGATGTTTTGTAATGGGGAATCGTGAAAAAAGGAAAGAAGGAGGGGAGGATTGAAGTTATCGATGATTGAAAGGGAAAGGGAATAAAGTGAAAAAGACATTCGTTTTGAATGAATGTATTGACGGACGGTATCAAGATTCTTTGATACTTTTTGGGGCGAAATATTGAAATATTCATGGTATTTGATGAAGAGGCTCTTGAGGCTAGCGAAATCCGTAGGGAGACCTTCCTGTTGAATGGAGACCATGACTGTTGTGTTTGTTTTGTGGAGGTATCAAGGATTTCAACAGCTTCATAGTTCACAAAGAAAACGTGGCAAAGGCAAATCCCGATCTCTTGCTACAAGACACCCACGTAGATTGAAACATAATGCTGCGCATTCATTGCGAGCCTTTTACACCGTATGGCAGCTCGCAAAGATCTTCACTCGGTGTTTTGATAAAGTACATTCTCAAGTAGATTGAGTGGCTTGCAAGCTAAGCATATCACGAATGCGGGCTACTTCTGAACGAGAGCTGCGGTTCTACTGAAGACCAAATGTACATGGCGAGTTTCACCAATGCTCTATACTGAGCCCACATTCCATAACAAAGGCAATGTCACTTTGTATCCCTCAGTACCCCGCCGAGGATAAACATGGCTAACGACGATTTCAATGATATTTCTGTTACCGCATTCGAAACTCCTGCTTTAGGCGCCAACACATAAACCACGGGGCCACGGTTCCAGGTCAGATCCATACAGGTTTATAAACAAAGATAGGTAGAACACTGACACAGACAATTAGCTCAAAACAGTGAACTTCAACCGACTTACATAATATGCAAGCAAACTACCATATTATTTATTTCTCCTCAGGCAATCTAGAAAGAAAGGAGAGAATTAACGTAACCCATCATAATGGCGATAATTTGTTGTTATATGTTCAGCCGAGAACCCATGCCACTAATTCCATTGAATTAAATAAATTACCGAAAAAAAACCTGAACAAAGTCAGTTCTTAAGTGTGATAGGTGTATCCAAATGGCATGACGCGTGCGTGATGGCAGTGGGCACCTCTAATACCAGTTAATATTTCTTTAACCAAAATGAGATGTTGTCGTGCTCTGTAATTATCGTCATGCAACCAATATCTACGGATGGCTGAAGTAATAGGTGCTGGTCACTTTACACGCATACCGCGTGCGAATATGAAACGGCTTAGATGGTTTTAGAGGGCAAGGTAATCTTTCTTTAGCAATAAGTTTAATGGTCACCAATAGATAAAATGGGTTAACTGCATTCATTTTTTCTTCGAGGTTAAGAAAGTTTCTATCTTCGATGTTTTCTTTATCACTTTTGTTTTGCATGTCAAACCTAAGAACTTTCTTTCTAATACCTAGTCATTATAATTTCATGCTTGACATATAGGTACTTAAACCTTATTTTACATGCTTTCTTAGGAAGGTGTTAATAGCTTGAAAAATCTGGAAAAAGTGTACCAAATTGTTACAATTGCATACAAAGCATAATAATTTGGCTTATTTTCTCGGAGTCCCTTAATGAAATCAATAACGATGCCAAGCTTCTAAACCGTGACATAACAGATGATGTCAAAATTAAGGTCCAATGACCAAGTAGGGACCAACAGATTTGCTAATATTGGAAAAACTCGCCAATTGTGATCAAATGTAATTCCCTATTTTAACTCCATAATGCAATATGAGCACTCGACAGAAGATCCCTTGATCAAAAAGAGGAAAAAGAGAACCTTCCTTTCATAAGAATTTCGTTCTTGATATTTTTAAGGAGACTTTTGCTACCAACAACTTTAAATCAAAAGGATTATGCTAGTTGACAAGGTGGATCCTGCGACCAAAAGGATCTGTTGTGCCAAGTAAGCCTAGACAGAGTCAATACTCTATCACTAGCGAAAGGTTTTAAAATGTTTTTAGTAAGTTCATTGAGGCTCTCTTGACACGTCATCTCGTGTTAGCTTCTTGGTGAGGTAGATTTCGTATTTCGTTCTTTAGATGATTTGAGATTCTGATTTGGTGATTTATACTATGTTTTTTGATTTCGTCTTTAAAAGTGAGTATATTGAGGTCCCGATGTATAGTATGTCATCATTAGAAATATACCAGGGTGCATTAACAATCGTCCGAAGTATTTTTGATTGTAGTCGTTGTATGATATCGATGTTTGATTTAGCGGCTGTTCCCCATATTTGTATGCCATAGGTCCATATTGGTTTTATTATTATTTTGTAGATTAAAAATTTGTTTTGTACAGAGAGCTTAGATTTTTTTTTTTTTTTTTTTAAATAATAGTTGTTTTTGATTTTGTTTCGCTTTTGAATTATATGTGGTTTCCATGTTAGTTTATTGTCTATTATTGTGCTTAGATATTTCGCTCGAGTTGTCGAGAGTAATTTTTTTGTTGTTGATTGTGATGTCTTGAGGTTTAGAATTTCTTTTTGTCATGTATATTACTTGGACTGTTTTTTCCTCATTAATATCTACACCCCATTTGTAGAACCAGTCCACTGTTTTGTCGAGCGTTTGTTTTGTTTGATTTGTAGCAGCTTGTAAGCTAGGGTGTGAGGAAAGAATTACTGTGTCGTCTGCGAATGTTGCTAGTATGGTGTCCTGTGTAAGTGGCTTAGGTATGTTCGCAGTAAAGGGCAAATAAATGATAGCACCTAGTACACTACCCTGCCGAACCCCTGCTTCGATTTCACGTAAGTTTGACTGTTCGTCATTATATTGCACGTAGAAGTGTCGAAGTGTCCAAGTAACTTTTGATGAGTTGGTGGTAGTCCGGTAGTATTGTCTTGAGTTTAGATATTAGTATTTGTGTCATACAATATCGAAGGCTTTTGCAATATCTAAGTAAACTGCTACTCTGGGGGTTGGTGAATGTTGTTTTAAAATATTCTGCTAATGTTTTTGGTTTTTCGGTGTCTGTTCTAGCCCAAGTACCATTAGTTTTCATCAGAGGTGGTTGGTGGTTAATTCCTTTCTTCAGCTTTTTGTTCAGCTTCCACAGAAAAGAATGATGATGAATGTTTGACAAGAATGTATTGACAAGTTGATTATTAGCTCTTTGAGGAGGTCTTTGAGTTTCTTAGTCGATTTGTTATAGTTCGCTTTGTCCAATGATGATCTGCTACATTGCCAAATTTTTTCGTAGTTTTCGTTTTTCTTTGATTTTTTGTCGAATAATTTTTGGTGTAATAATTGTTAGGGGTATTGGTTTGATTTCAGGCGTTGACCTAGTTGCTGCTAGATATATTGTGTTATTTAAGTGTATAATAGCGTTTTCAAAATCATGGTGTGTATTAGGAGGAATCCTTGGGTCAATTTTTGCTTCAATGACTTTTTGAAGAGCGTTCCAACCGGTTTTATGGTTGGTCAGAGAAGGGAAGGGGCATCGTACTTTTGTAGTAGTGAAGTATTCGACTATAAAAGTAGAATGGTCAGACCACAGTTCAAGACAGGAGCTTATGCTTAATTGAGTATGATTGATGTTCTTGGTAATACAGAAGTCAATGAGGTCTGGCTTTTTCTTGAATTCAATTGGCCAATAGGTTGGCTCACCAGTGCTTCTGAATTTGCAGTTATTTTTTGCTATCGCTTCCATAAGGATGTTTCCCTTTTTTGGTGGTTAATCTTGAGCCACAGTCGACATGTTTCGAGTTAAAGTCGCCCCCTGCAATAAAACGCGGGCCCAATGTTTGTACTCGAAATACTGCTGAGGACTTATTGTATATTTTGGTGTACAATACAGAGCAGATAGAATTAGTGGTCCGCATGCATCCTCTATTTGAATTGTCGTTGCTTGTATGTAGTCCCTTGCATATTCTTGAAGAGTATGGTATTTAATGTCTTGTCTAATTATTATTGCAGATCCTCCATAGGCTCGTCCGCTAGGATGGTTAGTGTGAATCAAATTGTATTTAGGTTTTTTTAAAAGCATTTATTTGAAAAGTGGGTTTTCTGAGATTAAAAGGATGTCGATGGAGTTATCAATTATAAATTGTTTTAATTCAGAGGCATGGTGATTGAGCCCGTTTGCATTCCATACGACTATTTTCAATTTTGTATTATTGTCCAATTATTTTTGTAATAAGTAAAGTTAATATGTTCATCATGGTGGATATTTGTGATATAAGCTGTTTCGTCTAAAGTTTTGGTTTCATTTCGCGGCGTGTTAGCGTTGTTTATAATGTTATTTCTCATGTCATCGGTGAATGTTGTCTTAGAATTGTTTCTATAAATGATATCCTAAAATTCGAGTTTCACAGGTGTTTCAGAGATGAATCCGGTTATATTTCGAATGGGATAACATCGATGTGAATAAGTAAGTAAAATTGAAGATCATCGTTTATATTCATCGAGGCATACATTGCAAGGTCTTTCAAAAGTTAAGCCTGGATGCGGGCAGTGAATAATTTCTGATCGCCACGTGGATAACTAAATGTTAGCGTTAAAGTTACTTAAACATATTATGAATATTGGTCCGATTGAATGAACAATTCGAAGGGTAGTGAACAAAAATTGCAGAAATTCGTTCTGTGAAGAAATGAAAACAAAAAAAAAAACTCTCAGGTCGAAAAATTGACACTCTACGGTAGCAGAAAGTATCGCTGAAGAAACTTCAACATCAATATCATGAGTCTCTCAGACATTCATTTTTCGATGTTTGTTGGAGTACTCAGACGCAAATACTAGTCCATTGTACTACCGGACAGACACCACTTTATTTTCCCACTTGTCCGGACAAAAGTTACGTAGAGCTAAGAGATTCGACACACACCACATCGGCCCCAAGAGTGCACTACCGTGCGCGAGAGAAAGCAGGACAGTCGTAGAGAAAGTGTTTAGCTGTGTCATCCTCTTCGCAACATGCAGCACAGGGAGACGTCTCCCTGATGCCGAGCACACAAAGATGCGTAGCAAAAGCGTAATGGCCCATAATGACGCCTGCAAATCTTCTGCAATCAATTCTCCTTAAAGATAAGAAGAATGTTGCGGATTTCTTGCAGACATCAGAGCGTACGTGCTTAGTCATTCTGCATCATGGATATTCCCCCCTTCTACGATTGTTTACATTAAAGACCCAATCGTTGATGTAGGATTTGATCGCGGAAACATGTTGAAGTCCTGAGAAACTCTCCTCTGAGGCTCTTTTAGCGAGTTCATCTGAGATCTCATTTCCTGGGATCCCCAAGTGACCTGGGAACCATACAAGCCTAAGTGAATTAGTCTTCCGAGTTTGTACCCTTACAAAATTCAATTAACATAAAAACTGAAGCCAACAGATCATAGCCAACTTAGGCATTTCTTGAATTGGTTGTTTGAACATGATGTTGGTTTTTCACATGAATAAAAATACTGTCAATAGAGAGTGCTATAAACCAGTGATTGAACATTTTCTATGGCCTCAGCTTGAGGAGATACAAGTCGCGTAACATATCAAAATGGTGAGCTATTGTGATCTAAGTTTCCATGTCGATCAATTTCACATAATAATGACATAAACTGGCCACCTATATCATGCAAATAAATCTTACTATGAGCTTTGGGTTTTTGTTTTAATAAAGTATATGTATTATAGATAAACAAGATAACATTCAAATCAACATTAATAAACTAAATGCGGTGTATGATGGAGCCATATATTTATTAACAGCCATAATATAACAGAAATAAAATCCTCAGCAAAAAAATATCATATAGGTGCAATTTTTAAGGAGGGTTTATTAGATGCACCTAGTAGCAAGTTTTTAACTGACTCATGTTAAGACATTTTATGAAGGAGATCTTAAAGGTGCCATTTATGAATCATTGATATCATCATAGACAATTGAACTTTGTGGATACAACGATTGGGAAAAAAAAATTATTTAATTAGTTGGTTATACCGTTGGTATTTTTTTATATTACTATATATTTACATATTATCTCCATTGATTTCGAGTTTAACAACTGTTTCAAGTTTTAAAAAAAATTGGCATAAGTACATTTTATCGGAAGGAGACGTAATAGATTTGGAAAAATCAAAATCAATTCATCAATATAATCACGATAATATATACATTCGTACTTTTTTCTAAGTTTAGAACTATATGTCCAGGACAACTGATCCTTTCAGACGAATGGAATTTAAAGATCTTATCTGGTATGCTGAAAGTCGAGCAATTTTTGAAAGCCGATCTGGAAATTGGCAACATGCGAGCACTAGACTTATCACGTTTGAAGATAATCTGGGAAATCACTAACTATTTTTATTTCTTAACAAGAATTTGCTTATTCAATTTATCAAAAAACACCTGCGCTTTGAAAACGTTCAAAACATAGTTCAAATATTGTAAATACGGAAAAGGTAGAATTAATTTTTTTCGTCGCTAAATTTAGCTTCCGTTCCCACTGTAAGAGTACCATGGCGGAAACTTCTTCAACTCTTCTGTCTTCTTTCAACGTCTTTCTCATTAAACTCTTCGAAAGTACGGTGGTATTTTCATATACATATTTCTCATCCATTTTGATTTAGAACCACATTTAAAAAATATATAAAATATTTTCCTTCATGTCATGCTTCGTTTAGGAAACAAAAGAGTTGAGCGAAAACTGCAAAGCAAAATGGTATGGTACGTATGATAGATGTTCATACACAAATTCTTGCAGTTACACAACATGTCCAACAAACACAAACCAACCAAGACCACTGGCACAATGTGGCTTTGTAGCTGCAGACTAGAAAATGTATCTTTTCTCTAAGCCACTTTCACACGGCTTTTCGCAGTACGAGCCAACCGATCAACCAGTTAGTGCACCAGCCACTGCCAGTCGACAGAAGTTATTCTTTTGAGTAATTTTTTTCCTTCGCTTTGTCCACGAACTAAAACTTACGTGGTAACTCGGAATTGTGTTTCGTTGTACATTTTAAATATATTACCACTCTGCATACTCGGGTTGTAATGAGAAAACTCAATGTTTTAAGCAAAAAATCGAATATCAGCAGTTGTGGGGTAGACTTCGGCGCGGACGTAAATTAAAACAAATAAAGCAAAAAGTACGGATACGACTCATAAGTAGTCAAGTGTCGCATTTGTGATTACCAAATTCTTGAAATACATGACGACATGACGACTACGACGATGCATTCTCAACATTTTCTGCTATTTACCTCGATCTTATTTGGTAAGTGTTACTTTCAAGGATGTTCTTTCGTATATAGTACCGCAGACGTGTGCGCATATACACCCTTGTATCTACATATGTGGCTTCGATAAGAAACAAATGATTGCCGTGCAAGTAAATGGTGGAATTCAACAAAGAAGTACTACATTAATGAGAAAAAAGACTCTGTGCTAGTGCTTGATCATAAACCCAAGCGAATGTTATTGCCGATGCTAAAATCACATAACATGTGTTGTTACTTGAACGTGTGCAAGTGTATTCGGGTATTACGTAGGAGTACATGCGTATGAAGTACATTATTCTATACTCGTACAGCGGTCGAGTACAGCACCTAGTACACATACAGTTCTATGAGTGAATGAAAGCAAAACAGAAATAGGTAAAGAAAAATGAAATCAAAAAGCAAAAGCCATACAAATTAAAACGGCTTAACTGCTTAAGACTCAACAAAACAAGAAGTGATTTCTCCCATGATTTTTTTGTGTTACTAACTCATTAAGACCCTAGAGCATATTGGAAATATGGACCAATCGAGGCACCAACAATATTTCTATGTACATATAATACATAAAGCAATATAACATAACTCACTGTTTATGAAGTATTTTTTTTTTTCTGTTGTACACCTCACTTTCGCACCTTCCGGACTTAATTTCAGCAATTTCTTTTTGAATACTGTTTCTTAGCCGCAATATTATTGTGGGTTGATTGAGATATACTTTTTAAATTGGAATAGTCACCTCGATTGCAAGGGAGTGATATGCGGTCAAGGAGGTCAATCTATGTATATTACAAAATCCCAACAAATGAGTGCATTTTGTAATGTGTTTTATATTGCGTCTACACGTTCTATCGCAAGTAAGATTAGTGGCTCCAACTGCTCCGAATACAGTGATAAAGAAGGTCTTTTATTTATTAATGCCGCCAATGGCATTAATGGCATACACAGTTACATACAGCTTACACGTGTTTTTCTTATTGTGTTCTGCATTGCTCACTTCCGGATGTGGACACCATGCATAACGACTTTTATTTTCAATATAATTAAAAATTTGTTTAACTAATTAGTTATCTGTATTAATCAAGGAAAAAACTTTGCCGAAAAAAAAAGACTTTTAATAGGCAAACAAATGGTTACATAATAACGTAAACTTCAAAATTATCGTTTTTCGATACTTTCTTTTTCATCCAATTTTATGCCTCCTTGGAGCCTTAGAAAATAGAGGTTTATATTCAATTTATTTTTTATTTAATTATTTATACAGGATGCTTATACATGGCTGCAGTTTCGAGCCCGGATGGGCAGACTTCCGGTTTTGTCACCCAGACCGTTTATGGATTTTTGGATTTCACTACAACTATTGGTAAAACGGTTATGATCTTCTCTCCCCAAAGTGCTCCTAGCTTAGGTAAGTAATTATATTAAAAATTAAAAGAAAAGGTGCAAATATTTTTAGTCACTTACTCATAAAACGTAACCTTTCTATGCTTACACCTCATTATAATATGGTAATGAGATGTCTATTTATTACCCACGGGCGTTGTGATCATCATAGTTTAATTCGTCGCTCCATGGATTAACTCGAATTTCTCTAAGTGTAAATGTGATTAATACCGATTATGACCGCAACCTTTTGCCTTAATATTTCCTATTCAAAAATAAACACATGAGGTATGACAATACTTCATTTGCTCCAAGAATAAACACGAAACAATGGTTTTATATAAACATCTCCAGCAAACATGTTTTTTTTTTCTTGATGAATTCCGCGCATGAAAAATAATTACAGACATTTTTTTCCTCTAGGAAATTATTGTTAGATATGACTTGCTTTGCATATACATAAATCATATTCTTAATCGCTTTATTCGAAGAAACCCGAAACCAGCCTTGGTCGCATGTCTTTTTCGGCGTAACCATTCTTTACAGCTGTCACGCCGTGTAAATTATGTCAAAAAGTGACCCTACCCCTCGGCGATATTTTTAGTACTAGTCATTAAGGCGCGGGTGATTTTAAGCTCAAAATAATACGCCTGCTCAAACCAATATCCAATTATTACCAGTTGACAGACTTTTTTCTCTTCAGCTAAGAATGAGGTGTCTTCTGCTTTTTCTTACGTACCTAGTTGCTAGGCCCATTCATACAATACTTAAATGAAAAGTTCGTAGTTGAATGCCCTCCTCCATTTTAAGCCTCTTTGGCTTAATTGAGAGTCTTGGTTTACTGAAAGTTTTACTATTCAAAAGCCGGTCAGAGTGTTTTGTTTTGTTACTTGCTATTGTTTAATTTGCATTTATAGACTTCACAAATCTTCCATAAAATGTTGGCGAGTTTTATTAAGGTTGGAATTCTACTCGGCGATTTTGATCTTGATAAACACGGTTATCCGATTGGTGATTCCTATTTCGACCCCATACGGTAATTTGAGGCTATGTGTATTTAGTCTGCCATTTTATAATGTGGATTACAACTGTGAAACGTTATTGTAAAGATAGTTATTCTGTAATAGGTACATTTCGAGTATTACGAGCAATCGTCCATCTAAGGGTCGATTTTTATTAGATAATAAAACTGTATAAACAGTTAAAAGACTTACAGAAGTAGTAATAGAGTATATCACACTTTACTATTGGCTAAACTACAATCGCTGGGTTTCCACACTTCTATGCTGATGTGGCTTTCAAATTATTTATGTAATAGAAAGCAATTGGTAAAGATTAATAGTTTTACATCTCGTATAATAGGTATCAGACTACCTCAGGGTAGTCATCTCGGCCCGTTATTGTTTATTTTGTTCTTAAATGATGTTCACGAAATATTTAATTTCTGCGAAGCTTTAGCATTCGCGGACGACTTAAAACCGTTTGCACGCATCAATAATATTACAGACTGTATCCGTTTTCAACTACATCGGAATGGTGTAAGCATAATGCATTACAACTTAATATTTCTAAATGTAAGATATTTACAGCGCACCGTATTGTAGCGCCGATCTTATATAATTATTTTATGAACGATTTTCTGCTCCTTCGTCTTGACGATCTAGGGGTCATATTTGACACTAAACTAAATTTTACATTACACTATGATTTCGCCATATCTAAATCTAACTCCTTGTTAGGATTTCTTAAAAGGAATAGCAAAGACTTCCAACATGTTTATAGCCTTAAGACTTTATTCACCTCGTTGGTCAGACCTTATTTAGAATATTATTCGATTATTTGGGATTCGCCACATAATGCTCAAGAGTTCAAAAGAATTTCACGAGATATGCTATCCGCAAATTAAACATGTTTGACGAACTTCCTCCTTATGACGTAAGATGTAAGTTAATTGGCTTGCCAACCTTGAGTTTTAGGCGGAAGGCATCGTCAGTCATGGATATTCGCAACATAACTAAATATCATATTATTTCACCAGAATTAGTTTTTCTTATAAACATATATGCTCCCCAAAGATCTCTTCGGGTGAGAAAAGTACTTTACGACAGAAGGCATAGAACAAATTATGGTGGCAATGAGCCAATTACTAGGTGCATAAAAACATTCAATGAGCCTTGCAACGAAATTCATTTCAGCTTAACTCGATTGGAATTTAATAATTGTGTTCTTTCTTCAAAAACAAAAAAAAAGAAAGTCTTAAGGCCTATCCAGCAAGATTTATTTTTTCTTAGACAAGTGGGAAAATTTGAACACCTGTACGTTTGGAACAGTGTTTAAGGATTCCGACAATCGAAGAAATTCTTACGGTACTTGAACAAACATTCTATCAACATTCTCAAATACAATAAAATCGGTATCAGAAGAATGGTCGAATACCTTTAAAGCCACTATAGTCTAAGATTTCATCTTAACAAAATTAACCTCACGTCTGAAAACGAGCGTCGACTCTGTGTAGAGGACGAGGAAACTACAGAGCACATACTATGCGAATGTGCTGCTCTCTGCCACCTTAGAAAGCGTATCCTCCTCAGAGAAATCACGACTCCTGAGGGGATCAGCTCAGCTCCGACGGACATCCTCAGCTTTATTAAGAAAATAAAGGAAAACTTCGTCTAATTGGCTAGCAGGCACAATAGACCTACACAGTGCTCTATGCTATCTGTTAGCACTGACCCATAATTAAAAAAAAAAAGTGGAAGCGTTGGAAAAGACTTAAATCTGGCGATTTCTACGGCGAGCACGGTATTTTGACAAATGTAATTGCAAAGAATTTTTTACCTCAAATCGAAGAGATTAATGTGGAAGATATATGGTTTTACAGTACAGTGCCACATTTCCCACAATATGAACCGTTTGAGATTTATTTCAGAAAAATTTCCTTAAGAAGTTATGTCGCTTTGTCGTGATGAAACCACCAAGATCGTGTGATTTTTATGGTATCGATCAATTTCTTTTTGTAGTACTATGCGAAAGATCGTGCTTATGACCATCATCCGGAAGTTCTTGACGTTTAGAAAGAGAGTATTCATCAAGTTATAGCCTAGCCTTTGCCCGATATATGTATGTTGAAAAGCCATCGAAAATTACCTTGCTGAAACCGAATCCTTCAAGAACTCCAATGAAGGATATTGAAAGTTTGTAGTCATAATTGGATTAATTCAAATTTCAGAATCATGAATTGGATGAACCTATATTGTAGGATTCATCTACGTTCGGTTTTGACTCTTTGCTCGTGTTTGGACGACATATTTGCACACTGCTCACTGTTTAACAAGTATTCAAATCCACAGCAGAATCTGAGTGCAAAACTTTTGATAAATCAATTATGTATAATGTTCTTACAAACCTTCTGAATTTTGAATTTTGGGATAAAGTCTTTAGCAGGACTAATTCCTCAATTGCCTTTGACACTTCTTATTGAAGCTGTATTCTCTCGTTACGAAAGAACAGAAGAAAATGGCACAAAATGCAAAAAATTATATTTGAAGTCTTGCATGACTCGTTCATCATTGAAACGTAATTGAAAAAAACACAAATTCTTTGTTCGATTTAGAAAACACTTAAATAACCCAACACTTAATGAATATTACAAAACTGATAACCCCACTGCTAGAGATTCTATTAGGTTTAGATAAAAGAAACCCATTATTCTTGCGTGAAATTGAAGGCATTATTTAGCACAGTTAGAATGATCTGATTTAGGTTAAATATGCCCAGTTTTATTCGATAACTCCTTGCTGTTTTGAGGATAATTCCATTATGTGTTTCTCACAGAAGCCCTTCCCAATATTGGCGAAAAATTGGGGCAGTTTTTCACAGGCCTCTCTTGAAGCAAATTTTTCGCCAAGAAAAATCGTTCGATTGTTGACAGTATAGGCCCGAATTAAGAGTCTTGCCGTAGAGGAATGGCTCAAAGTATATGATTTCCTGCCAATCCAACCAAGCACACAACAGAACCTTTTTGGCTGTCAATCCTGGCTTGACCACTATTTGCGCCGGCCCATGCGATTCGATCCAAACCGCTTTCGGTTGTAGTTGCCGTAAGAGATCAACTTTTTATCAGTCATCATCTGCTACAGAAATGGGTCGATTTTGTTGTGATTTATCAGCAATTGGCAGGGGGACAGTCGGTCCATGAGGTTTTTTTTCGTTAACTCATGTTGCATCCATACATCTAGCTTTTTGTATCCAGCCTTATGCAAATGGTTCCAAGCTCTTGAGCAATGAAAACAGTTCTTGGATGAACTGTTGAATGAAACACGATGATTTCCATGATTTTATCGACATTTTCGACAGTTGGCCTTCCAAAGCGTGGTGCATCTTTGACATCGGGATTACCGGGGCAAAATCGTCAAAATCAAAATTTCGTGCGATTGGTTGTTACAGTATTCATTATACACCATAAACACTATTCACATTTTGAGCCGTCTGGCTTGCGTTTTAACCTTTATCGAAGAAAAACTGTAAAACTTTGTTGGTGTCCATCTTTGACGCGCGCTCAAACAAATCCGAAGCAAACTTACAAACTTCACTGAGAAGCTTTTGTTGTATGATATGATTATAATACTTCCGCCCAATGGCAGTCAATGGGAAGTACAGTAAGGAGGTAGATCTTCAGCTTGATGTTCTGGAGATGATGTTCGCTCAACGCTTGATGGCATGGATCGTTATCCAAGAAGACAAGAATTTTTTTTGTCTGTTTTTGTAAAGTTTGGTGGCATGACTCCAACTAGAAAATATGTGCGATGTCATCCATTATTTTTTAATATTTCTTAAATCGATATTCAGAATCTGCTGAATGTCAACATTTGTAAATGCCCCCGGCTTAGCAGATTTTCCTATCACTAGCAAATTTCTTTTTTTCCCAAAGCGTTGTAAAGGAGTGTGACCGAAAGTCTTTCCTTTGAATGTATACCTCCAAAGCACTTTACAGATTTTAATGCCAAAGATTAAGATGGTGGTATATGAAAGAATAAACCAGTTTCGTTTAGATTATTGATATTTTCAGGCATATAATTTTGCCTGTTGCCTGTTGACTGTTGCAACCTACAATCTCCATATTGACATCATCGCTCAAAGTTTGAAAAACAATGTTATACAATATCTTTTCCGGAATTTTCCAAGCCATCCATTTGAGGTTTTACATTAGCTTACTGCCAAAATTCCAGCAATCACATATCCACACAATCAGCTCTGACACTTATAATTTCTAACTCTTTTTGCCTCTTGTCCCAATTAAGAGTTTATTTTTCAGGCAATTCTAACGAAATCGTTGCCCCATGATCCAGTTCAGAGTAGCCTCGTTTTCAGAGGATAACGTATATGAAAAAACCAAGTGTATGCATGAAGTACGATTCATTTCAGAGGTGCCCCAATTACAGAGTGTCCCCAATAAATACTTAAAAGAGGTATTAAATCAAATTTGTCGTTTCTAAAACAAATTGGCATTTTTAGTATTTATCAATCTGGTTTTGAAAGTGGAATACCTACTGAAACTGCACTGCTAAGGGGGCTACATGACATAATTAATTCATCAGAGATGCCGGCTTCTTTGTCTGTAGACATCACTAAAGCTTTTATTATGGTGAACCACTCAATATAACTAAATTAAGTTTTCAATAAGGTATTAAGGGAAACACCTACTCGTTTGTTTTATAATTAAAAATTCACCGGCAAATGGTGAAGATCAGTACTTACAACCCTCTGAAAAGTGATGTGATTGGTGCATTGTTCTTAATAAACGTGATATTGTATTGTACTTTCGTAGTCAAAGTTCTGAATGTTTTGCTCGGATTTATGTAAGTAGTATTTAATACATAATGTATCGATGATAACAAAAAATATATGATGATTTGCAATTTATTGTTCTATCACTTTGAGTTGCACACTCTTTCACTAAGCAACAATGATTTTTACTTTTCCTTCAATAAGGCTCATTTGGTGTAACCATATACGTTACTTTGTAAGACTTTACGAGAGTGGTCCGATAAGTACTTAGCATCACCGCCAGATGGAGCCAGTATCGTAAGATTACTATCGAGTAGTACATTCTAGTAGACGGCTACTGTCGAAATTTCAGCCGGATCGGACTCGTAGTTTTGTTTTGACCGCGTGTGGAAGCGGAAGTGTCCGCCTATTTTAAAAAAATGGAAAAAGAGCAATATCGGTCGGTGATTCGATTCTTGTTTTTGGAAGGGAAATCGGGCAGCGAAATCAAAGAGCGTTTGGATACTGTGTACGGTGACTCTTCTCCTTCAATGGCGATCATCAAAAATTGGTCTAACGAGTTTCAACGTGGTCGCACGTCGGTTTTTGATGAGTGCCCCGAAAACGGCTACCACGGAGGATAACGTGACAAAAATCCACGATCTCGTATCGCAGATTGAAGGTGCGCGAGATAGCTGAGACAGTAGGCATTTCAAAAGATCGTGTGGGTCATATCCTGCATGAAATTTTGGGCATGAGAAAGCTGTCGGCGCGATGGGTGCCGCGTTTGCTCACTCTGGACAACAAGCGCAACCGTGAGACCACTTCAGAGCAGTGTTTGACGCTGAGGCCGATTCGACGCCGAATTGGAGAAAAAACGGCCCCACTTGGCGAAGATAAAAGTGCTCTTCCACCATGATAACGCACCGGCTCACACCTCCGCCCTCGCCACGGCCAAATTGGTCGAATTGGGCTACGAACTGCTGCCCCATCCACCGTATTCTCTAAATTTGGCCCCGTGCGACTTCTTTTTGTTTCCAAACTTGAAAAAGTCACTGGCCAGACAGAATTTTCAGTCGGTCATCGCCGCCACGGAGGCCTACTTTGCAGACCTCGAGAAAACGTATTTTTCAGACGGGTTAAAGAAGTTGGAGCATCGCTGGGTCAAGTGTGTAAAGCTAAAAGGAGACTATATTGAAAAATAAATCGCCATTTCGCCAAATTTTTAAGTACTTATCGGCCACCCTCGTATTGTCCACAAACAATTTTAAATTGTGTATTAAAATCTAAGTTGGACTATGAAACATTTTGTTGCAATGCTTTTTTTATAAAAACTAAGTCAAAAAAAAAATTAAAAAACATGCGATTCAAGTTGTACATATGTAGGTTGCTAGATAAGTTGTGCAATTTTTCTTCTGGAAGATCTGAGCGTGCTTCGTCCCATGCTGCTAGCAAAGCCTCGTCGTCGGTAAGCTTCTTGCCTTTCAATTGATTCTCCACAAGTGGAAAAAGACTGAAGTCACAGGAGGCAAGGTCGGGGCTGTAGGGAGGCTGTTCAAACAATTTCACAGTAGCATTTTGTAAAAAATCGACGGTCACGTGAAATTTTGAAGCTTGAATTGTTGAAACTTTTCGATGACCCAAGGCAAACATTATTCTGTGTACCATAGGCCAGTTGTAGTGCGCTTACTTTCCAATACAATACGATCCAAAATACCTCTTCGTGTAAGAAATACAGCGATAATTTTTTTCGTCACGCATCTTGATTTTCGCACTTGCACTTTTGAAGGCCCATTTTCAAGCAACTAAATTTTATTTTTATTCTTCGAAGGTACAACAAAATAATATAGCAACGTTTCGTCTCCTTTTACAGTATTATTCACGCGGCATGACTTTTGTTTGTCTGTTAGATCGTGGGGTACCCAAAGCGTACAAATTTGTCTTACTTTAAGTATATCGTACTCTGAACTGTTGGTGTACTAATCTGTACGATCTCTTCAATCTGCCTGTAGGTGATTCACCCCTTTATATCTATTCACTTTGGTGACGTATTCTGGGGTAGTGACTTCAACACGACGTCCGGACCTTGACGCGTCTTTTACAGAAAATTCTCGATACCAATGATTAATTGTTGAACGATGAGGAGAATATTCTTTAAGAACAGTTTCCATTTCATTTGTCTAACAACAAGCCCCTCAGGAATGTCGTCTCTCGACCACTCCGTCATGAAATAACCTTTACAGATAACTGCCTTTACCTTTTAACCTTTACAGATTAATGCAAAGTTTTTCTAGCTATCTACGTATAAATAGTAGTACTGCGATTTATCCAGATTTAATTCGTCCAGAAACCCTGAAACTTATTATATCTTTTGAGAGATGTCTGCTCTACCGATATAATTTTTTTTTTTTCAGAATTTAAATTTTTACTCATAATTACGAGTAGTAAGTAATAGAGACAGTTATAATTTGCATGAAAATACCAGAAACTTCGTAGTAGTCCCAACAGTTCATTAAGTTCACTTTGGACGATTTTAACCGGCTTTCGCACCCGCATATTTAACTTGCTTCAAGATATTTGAAAATGTGGAAGAGTGAAAAATGTATTTCTTAATGAAACAAGTGGGTTCTTGTCTATAAATAATTTATTTAATAATGAAATTCAATTCTTAATTGTCTATTTATGTTTCAACACTGTACTGCCATTCAACTACCACAACATTGCGGATTTTTTTATTTGTAAACTTCTTGGTACATTCACCTCTGTCATTTGAGCATTAGGTTGTAAACAATGAATTTGTAAAATCCTATAGGTAATAGCAAATGCATACTAAAAAACATAAAATCATTATTCGTGAACATTTATAAAAAGTTTAATCACTTTTTTCATATTTTCATAAATAATATGCCGGGGCGCCCAGGACGCCCAAGATCAAGATCTAAATGGTCCCCTTACGAGTAAATAAAATCCCAGCTGGCCAATCATCCGTTGATATAAAGTCCGGAACGTTGTTTTTGAGCCACAGTTGAGTCGCTTTTGCCTTGTGGGCTGGAGCAGAGTCTTGCTGGAAAGTCCACAGCTTCTTGGCGAATATTGATTTGTTGAGAAGCTTCACAATGGCTTCCAAGACAGTCGATTGATATACTTTGGCCGATGTTTTCACTCCTTTCTCGCAAAACTTGATAACACCATCGTAGCTCACTCCCCACCATACCATCACAGACGCGGGATGGTGGCCACTTTGAACCCTCGGGATGAGTTCGGATGCTTCTCTTGATGACCGAGCATACACACGATCGTTCTGCTTATTGAATGATTCTTCTACGGTGAAGATTTTCTCGTCAGTAAACAGAATTTGTCTGTGAGCGTTCTTCGCGTACCGGTTGCGTAACGCTTTCGATTTTCGCTTGCGTTTTTCCTTCAATGAGGCCGTGAGCAGGTGTCCAGTGTGTGGCTTGTACGCGCTGAGTCCCAAATCTTCTTTGATAATGCGAGACATGGATTTTTGCGAAATTTGCATTTCTCGCGACAAGATTTTCTGTTTTCGCAGCGGTTTTCGGTCGATTCGTTTCTTCACGACTTTGATCGCTTTCGGAGTCCTGACAGTGCGCGGACGGCCCGATCTTTGACTGTCTCGTACTCTACCAGTATCCTTAAACAACTTTACAGCACGATACACAAAATTGCGACTGATTCCAAGGGATTCCAAGCGATTGCAACGTCCTAGAGATATCGCCTTTTTCCATGTTGCATTTTAGTAGGCCAACTACAACAATACGATTTTCGATTGATGTCAACAACTTTTTACGTCGCAATGAAGCATAAATGTCAACTGTCAAATCGCAATCAATACGAAATGGATGCGCCCAGTGATGCATTCGTAATGAATGCGTCCGGCTGTGAACCAGTATTTATGACTTGACTAGGTATAATGCAAAGTTTCTTATTCATTTTGCAAACCTCTTTAACAGGTTACCTTCGAACCCTATAAGTTAAACAACGCTATTTTGAAAATTGACAAAGTTTATTCAGACTTTTTCCTTTTCTATGGCACCTGGTCTACAGGGTATAAAAAGTATCGGGATCATTGTTTTTCCTGACGTGACAATATTTTGCGCTCGCACAGAGAGGGCTTGCTGGTGGAGAATCTGATCTTCAAAATCCGTTTACGAACATTCGTTTAGGCTGGATCGAATTTTCAGTGGATTCCTGTCAACAGATTTGGGAACATCTGAAATTACAGTGAATGATGGGACAAATTGGGGAAATCGGATACGAAAAGGTGGCAGTTACATCATATTACGAGTAAACTCCTTAAATCAGCTCTTCATGTTTAGAGCATGGGGAACAAGCCTCGTGATTGATGGCCGTTGACGTCGAGAACCGATGACAACGTCCAGCGTGTGCGTGAAGCGGACCATCGGTTGCGTTCGCATGGTCGCAGACCGAAATAATTGGTTCGAATTACATCAGATGAGGAAATACTTCATATCTCAACTCTCGCAGCTTCAGAAACATTAACTGGGTTGTGGTCTTGCCGTGTTTATTTATCAGTCCCGTCTCTTTACTATATAAACCTCTGCGATGGCTGGGAAGTGACATGATTGCAGTTGCAATTTATGGTTTCAGTTGCGAGGCTAAAAATAGTCAGAGCTGGATTTTTTTTCAATATCTGCTGCAAGTTCTTCATTACCAATAATCTCCTTTGGTCGAACTCCTGACTTATCTGTCAATTGAGTGGGCTCCGTCCAATTATTAGGCGAATATTGAGCAACCATAGATCCTACTGGTTTGAATGACTTGTTGGTTGATCCCAACTTAACCCAAGCTTAAGTGAATCACCACCTTATGCAGAATATCCACGGATATCGTCTCTGATGCCGCGTTTTCAATTTTTCCTTTATTATTATATGATTAACGAAAGATCTTATGATAGAAGTTAATATCAAGAGGTCGCCGGTGTCTAATATCGACTGTGTCACGACTTTCTTAACCGTATCGGCTTCAAACGGGTTTGTCGTGGGGCATGGTTTTTACGATTTCTCTATGAATTTTTTTCAAATCCTTAATCCAAATTCAGCCCAGAATCAAATTAGTATTATATGCTTACTAAATTTCCGATTTTCACAGATTTTAAGCCTGTGCCTGCGAAACCAGTGGAAACGATACAAACCAAACCGATTCACTCCGATAAAGGCAAATCGACCGAAATCGCTCCGACTAAACTGTCATCGAGTACAAGTAACAACAAAAAATCAACGATTCAAGACACAGCCGTTGCACACAAAGAGTTCCTTAATCAACCAGACTACGACTTACTATCGCGCCAACCTGAAACATTTGCCGAGGAATCCTACCACGTTGTTGACTTAGTATCAAGAAGGAAGCCAAATTCAAGGAAATCAAATGCAGCAAAAGATCCCCATCCAGTTGGGCTAGTGACCACGCTTAGTGGCAAAGTAGCAAGGGATGGAACGACAACTATACATGAGACGAGCGTGATTGGCACATATATTTCGGGGAAATATGCTCAAGTTCTGCAAAGTAATTCTCACGTGTTACATAATGTGTCGCCGTCTTCTACTGCCCGAGTTCTAAGAACAGAAGCACCTAATTTGCAATCTGTTAAACCCTTTAGCGGTAGATTCAAAAACAGAGCTCATGTGGAAGAGCATAAAGTAGTGACGCACAGAGCGGAGACAACAACTCAGAGCAGCAATCGAAAGCACAGTTCCAGCGCGAAGCATAAGTCCAAAGGACGTCATAAGAAGTAAGTAACGCAATTGTCTTTTAATTTTTAATTGTAATTCGTTTTCGCAGTAAAACAAGTAAGGTGCTAAGGAGCTCCCATAGGGAAACAGACAATAGTTCACCTTCTTCTGCATCCCACGAATCTAAGCGATATTCATATCGGCAACGACCTCAAACTGCTGCTGTCAGTCCCAGTACCACTTCGTCGACTTCATTTTCCACTTCGTCACTCGTTAAACCTCGTCCGGTAGGTAGATGGCAGTACAAGTCAACACTCAAGCCAAGAGTCTATATACGAAAGGCTTCAGATCTCCTGGGCTCTACATCAACATCTAACGCATTCACAAGTGTTAATGATATTGAACCTAACATTGTGAGTACTGCGGTGACGGATGTCATTAGCGCGTCGCCGAACATAAGAGTTGATAAGGTACTTAACAATATTGTAAATGAAAATCAAACCGGTGCGACTACATTATATCCAGTGGAAACGATTAACATTGATATCGTAACGGCTTCAGATTTGAAAGACGTCTACTACGAGGTGGCAACCATCAAAACCCCATACGTTTTCCAAGTAAAATTATTTCTTTCGAGTGTATTTTGAACCTAGGATAGGTATATAATGGATTTTTTTTTTTTTTAGATGGCTGGAGTGAAGAAAACCAGATATATTACAGTCACGTCTACTACTGAGAAGCTATTCGAAACGGAATATGCAGATAAATCGACTATCAAAGGACCACTTATTGAAAATATTTTGGCCACAACAACACCCCTAAACCAGTTGTTGCAAGCGAGCAGTATTACAACCTTCCCAGCATGTACCCTTACCGACGCTACCGAAACACCATCCCTTGAAGAATTCATCGATACCTATACGCAGTCGCAGCTCAAGCTCAAAACCCAAGTCTTCCCAATCGTCGGACTAAATCAAAGCACCAACTACATAACCCTTCTGCAGACATATGGGGTAACGACCGTAATAACCGCCACCAAAACAACACCCGTGTGTCTGGGCAACAACTTTAACGAATTCAACAGCAAACTAGACGAATCCGGTTCCGAACTACATCTCGACCTCGAATTTGGTGATATTGCAAATCTCGAACCAGAAGGTTTAAATATCAGCCGCCCAATCGATTCATCCACTGCCAGCATCACACCGAACGAGATCAGTTCGAAGAAATCCGACGACCAATTGAGCAGCTATCCATCATTATCGCCCGAGCAACTACAACAGCTCGCATATCTCAAACTCTTCCAACAACCACAACTATCTACACAACCACAAGGCATCGAGAGATCAATACCAATTCCACAACCAATTCCATCACTAAATCCATTCGTCTTGCAACAACCGCAATTCACTGTCATAACATCGCCCATCGTCCAACCCACAGTCCTAACGCAAACACTCAGCCGAGTTTTGAAACTCACTTTCGGAGCTAAAACAGCACACACGACCATCTACTCCACCAACGTCGTATCCACGGACGTTTCCACGTTTGTGACCACTTCAATTCCTATCCAACAGACGCCAGCGTACCCGAACTTCTTCCCGCCTGCCTTTGCACCATACCCCTACCTCGGATAAGCCAACGCAACGCACCCGTCTTGCAAATACTCATCTCGAATTTAATAATCAAACAATTGTAGCTTTTGAAATATGCTCTGTATAGTATGTGGTATTACTAGAAGTATTGTTCAACTGTATTTCGTCATGGGAGGACGTATCGTTAAATTGTGTAATTTTCTTTTTCTGTTCTTTTTTATTTCCTTTGCTATTATTTTTTATTTTTAGTTTTTTTGATTTATTTTCCTTTTTAGTTTTCTTCCTGTACATGTAGTATTATTAAGATGTAAATTTTGTTATTGGTGACATTCGAAAATGATAAAAAATTCAATTGTTATTGGTCATGATAAATAAAATAATAAATAATGTTTCGATGATATTTAACTTGTATACTGTGGTTTCTTCGATGACGGGGACACCTACTTTTATTTGTTCATATTTACTTTGTAAATTATTGATGTACGATAATTAAATAATGGTATCGGGTTCTATCTTATATCATAACGCATAATGGTGTTATCTTTGTCAGTAGCTTCACGAGCTTGCCTTTTGTATGCCCTAACACGGCCTATAGCTATGATATTTGGCAAATATATTTGATCCTTTTGATCCCTACTGAACAATAAAAATGTGTGTCCTCAATTTATGCAAATTAAATATTATAGTGTGAGATTGAGGTATAGAAGGTTACACATTCAGATGTCAAATTTCTTTTAAGGGCCTCTTCAATGTTTTTGTGTTAAGTGTTCTCCTTATATGCCCATCGCTCGTACGTACTTGAAGAGGCGCAATTAGGCTATTTTAATACTTAAGCCTTTGAAGGCGTAATAGCTCTATCGCTATGAAAGTACCGGATCACCTAATAGTCATAAATTCTTCTGTACCCAGGTTTAGTTTATATCTGTTTTCATGGTCTCTGCAATGCGCAGATTAGATGCGAATAGACAGCAAAAACCCAAGATGCCTGAAATACACTTCCCTTTGCACCCCACCTTCTCGGTTGCCCCCGATTATGGAATAGGCTTGGCGGAAAGACACTCTCAGAAACAGTGACATCCACCGCGGCATACTTCATGGCTGTATGCCTAATTTTGACTTATCTCCACTCTACATATACCTAGTACATGTACGTAGGTAAGGTGGAAAGTATTATTCCTGACATAAAGATGGCGCTCCGATCAGCAAAAATGTATGTTCCCTGCCTGGCTGCACGTGTTATTAGTTCGTACGACAAATTTCATTATTCTCTCAAGTCGTTTGTTTGCACGAATTTTTCATTACACGTATTGCTGGTTTTTTGTTAAAATGGATATTCAAGTTTATCGTGCGATTAACCCTTAATGAAATTAATCTGAAGTTGACAAAAGTTTAAGGGGACTCTGCTCCTTCGAAGTCGACCGTTAAACAGTGGGCAGCTGAATTTAAATGTGGTCACACAACCCTAGAAGAATACTGAACCATCGTGAAAGGGCATGATATCGTGTTGGTAGTGTGCGTGAGATGGCTGAGTCTTTCCCAGAGCATCAGGGAAGCGCAAGGTCTGTGCAAGATAAGTCCCAAATTTGCTGAATGCCGATCAAAAGCAAATGCGCAAATGATTTTTGGACCGATTCAATAGGAATCCGACCGATTTTGGGCGATGATTTGTCACCATAGATGCGACATGGGTCTACTACTACACGTCAAAAACGAAATAGAACCCGGTGATTCTGCGCCAAAGAATGCGAAGTCGATCGTATCTCCGGAAAGATCATGGCCGGAGAGTCTTGGGATGCTGTTAATTGATTACCTTGCAAAGGGCAGAACATTTACAGACTAATATTACTCCAACCTTCTTGACCAGCTGGATGCAAAAAAATTGCGAGAAGGAGCTTGCTGGAAGGCGAAAAAAATCTTCTTTTACCAAGACAACGCAATTTTACAAAAGGGTGCATGCGGGATTTGGGGTACGATTTGCTCGGCAATCCATCCCTTTTCTTCTGATACGGCACCCACAGGCTTCCATCTGCTCCCAAACTTGAAGACATTTGTTTCTCTCTTTCTCTCTCTCTCTCAAGTTAAGAGAGTTAAGAGAGTTGAATCTATTTAGAGAAGGAATACTGATATGGGAAAAACACCTAATCAAGTAACAGATAAATATTTAGAAAAAAAAAAATTTTTAACTGAAAATCGTAGTCTTTCATTCAGCCAAGATCTACGAGTACATAACCTCGCACATGCACTTAGTACAAGAATAAAATTAAAAATGTTAAGTAACCCCCGACTCAAAAAAAAGCTTTAAAAATTAAAAAATTTAATTTTTCCCTCGGCCTTTGACTTCTTTAAAATAACCTTTTAATAATTCTAATTCGAGGGACTATCCGCAAGGTTTCCAGTGATTAATATTCGTATTTCGGTCGAATATTCTTCTTAAGCGCTGCGAACGCGAACGTCCGAGGCTTGTTGGCATAAGTCCGTGACTTCAAGTAGCCCCAAAGAAAGAAGTCTGGGATGGTTAAGTCTGGTGATCTTGCTGGTCATGCCAAATCGCCAAAACAGGAGATTACGCGAAAAGGAAACGCTTACTTCACATAATCCATTGTGGCTCGTTCTGTGTGTGTGGTTGCACCGTCTCGCTGAAGCCAAATGTTCATCAAGCCCCGCTTTCCAATTTCGGCAGTCAGAAGTCGTTTCTCATGGCCCTGTAGCGTTCGCCAGTAACAGTGATCGTCGATGGCGTCCTCAAATACGGCTCAATCACTCCTCCCGCACCACACAGTGGCTTTGAGTAGATGTATTGGCTCTTCGTGTATCTTACGATGAATTTCAATGACCCAGAAACGAAGATTTTGCTTATTGACGTAACCGCTTAAGTGTAAATGCTCGTCGCTCATGATGATCTTCGACACAAAATCGTCCTCTTCGTTGTTGATTAGGATGGCTTGACAGTAATTCACACGCGACTGACGCCCAGCAGGCATTAAGTGATGCACTGTTTGTACTTTGTACGAGAACATTATAAGATTTTTACTAAAATTAGCTGTAGGGTCCGTCTGGTTATGCCCAATTGCGTCGTGGCCCGTCGTCTGGTTGATGTTTCTTCATTATCAGCGACTTCGGCAGCCACGTCCTGCATGGTCTCCTATGGTTCAAGTCGAGTAGCTAAGCGGAATTTTTGCCCAGTTGGCGCGGAAATCGACGTCGAAATTCACGAAATTTCACCTACTGATTATTGGTCAAAAAAATCGACACAATTATTCCACGCTCTTGCAAAGTATAGCACTCCATTGCTTATTTGTTAGTTAGTTAGCTGGTTAGTTCACTAATGTCAAATATGATTGAGGTCCAACGCCATTAGTAAAAGTTATAACATTTTCCGATAGGGTGATTAATTTTGTGCCACCTAAAAGAGCTGATGGCCTTGAAACGTCTGAACAGATCTTCATGAATTGTAGCTAAGAACCATCCCGATCACATTAGCTTTCAAACAAAAAAAAAGAATCAAAACCGGTCCATTTGTTCAGGAGCTGCGATGCGACAGACAGACACACACACAATTTAAACTTATAACACCCCTCTTTTTACGTCGGGGGTTAAAGGGACTTTATAACTGAATTTATTTAATATTTTCTATGTATGTACAACTTAAATAATAACTGCATTTTTGGTATTGTACATCTCATCTATATACACAATAGGCATATTCATGTTTCAAACTGCAGCAATCATCCTTAAGAGTCGTTCTTTTCCGACCTCTCCGAATGTGGCAAGAGGAAAGCAGACACAAAATTATTTGCACAAGCTCAAACGTTGTGTTTTATTATCCGCTAATTGTGTTGAATACTGTAAGTCGAAGTGTAACTCAAAAAAAAATATTATCAGAGGTAAATAAGAGGCATATTGTCAAGAAAATCTAGCAAAACCCCAAGACAGGAATAAAATTATTGACCGTAATGGTGTCTGGAATTATGAAAAAAATTCCAGATCTCTGTTAAAACATAATAGTAGTTTATTGGCTATTTAATAAACCAATTTTACTACCTAAACATCCTAAAAAGAAATTTTCGGCAAAGCACCATCAAAATTATGTCTTTCAACAAGACAAAGATCCAAAGCACACTGTCCAAATAGAGCTTCTTTTTAATGCTAGCTCGCAGCCCAAATGTTTCCATAGTCACCCGACATCAACGCTATCGAACATTTGTGGGCCGAGCTTGAAAAAAGCATTTGAAATCGAGCTATCAACAGCAAAGCCTTTCTTAAAGAAGCTCTACAACGAGACATTTTGAAGCTAGATTTGTGCAAAAAAAAAACTGACGATAGTATGCTAAAATGACTAAGAGCTCTTATTGATGACAAGAGTTCTGCAACTAAATACTAATGAGCCATTCACTAAAATATATTTTTTAAATTTTTAAAATTAATTTTCTACAAATAAGCTAGTTGAATTTTATTTGTTTTGTTAATCTTGTGCGAATAATTTAGTGGGGATGTGTATGGTATTTTGAAAACAGGTGATAATACCGACCGGCACCAATATTATATACGCATAATTGCATAATAAACACCTGGTTAAACTTGCTCCAAAATCAGAAACGTCTTTTTTTTTATAGAAAAATCTGTTACAAAATTCTTATAAAACATATTTCAAAAACAATTGACAACAATGATATACACCAAAGAAATTCGTGTAGATAACAGACATGTACTCGACTAATGAAGAACTGATTAATTCGGTGGCTTATTTTTATAATTTTTATTGTTGTACATTTATTATATTTTTGTTAATTTATTATGTTTATAAATCATATTTTATAATTTAATTCTTTTGCTATTACCCACTCGAGCCCTGAGACACAGCTACTGGTCAATTATATTACCAGGCCGGCAGCTTGCATTATTATAAAGGGTCAGCAAACAAAATGTGTAGAAATTGGCTGGAAATTTACTGAATTCAAGAAGCTTGATCTTTTTAATAGATATCAAGAACAGTCTTTGGCAATTTTAACCAGGAGTTGTTAACTACACAGCAACACAGCAATGAATGTCTAGTGACCGAGTGAGGCCACCATTCCTGCAATGGTGAAGCGTTTTGAAAAAAACTGGTTCGGTCTTGGGTCAAACACCACATCAACATGCTCGTGTACGAGCGTGAAAAGTACATGCCAAAACACATAGCTGTGAGCGAATGTGCTCGAAACCTGCCATGCATCTCAGTTCGTCATCGAAATCAACAATATTGCACTTTATTTATTTTTTTTTTATAATTCCTGCAGGTGTTATGGTGTTGGTCACACAATCTGGACGGGGTGCAGATGGTTTGTGTCGAAGATGTTCGTTCACTACTCTTCGGGGGTGGTTGTCCTAGATAGGATTTGAGAGATTCGACTGAATTTGCGTTGGTTGTATTGTAGTTCACAGTAACTCTTTTATTTCCATGTCATTAAGGTGTTATTTGTAAGTGCACGCACAGAGTTTTGAGTTTTGAAATGATCGTATGCTGCGAGTGTTGTGCCTTCGTTAGCACTTTTTGATCATCTCTCATTCACACACAGTTTTTCCGTATAGGAATTGTTCTTGACTATGCACGTACTTGAACTACAGACCTTCGGCTCAACAGTCGATGATGATTACCATTGCACCACGACCACCCCCAAGGTTTTATGCCGAATTTAAAAGGTTTATTTTCATTTGCACGCCTATAAAATCAAAATTACACAACAATTGGGCCCATTGAAGAAGGTGTTCTACTGAAACTGCGCCGTTTTCGGAACTTTATTTCGAAAAAATGGTTGCATTTTCATTTTCTAATTTTCGTGGGGAGGTTATTAATCTAGCTTAATAACTAAGAAGAAAGTGTGATCCTTAGAAATCACGATTGGTAGAACGCAGTTTCAGGCATGGAGTGCTGAGGTTGAAAGCTAAGTTAATATTCAAATTAACACTAGCCAGCATACCGGAAATCGGTTCATTGGAGCCGTATGAGATGTAGGGAGTGGATAGATAGAAGAGACGAGGATAGCGTGTATTACGAGGGTTAGTGTTAACAGATATGGAGTTATAAAGGGTGGCGCAGTCAATGGTACCTGTTAGAAGTCTATGAATGAAGAGGATGTCGGATACCCTTCTTCTTTCCTTCAACTTACTCAAATTGATTAGTTTAAGAAGGCCTTGATAGGGCGGTAAAAAGAAAGGAGTGTTTCAGGGCAGACCTCGAAAAGAGAATCTTAGGAATCGCGTTGGATGCTCTTGATTCCAGAAATGTGGGCTTGTTGATAAGGGGACCACACTAGAGATGCGTATTCAAGAAGGTGGCGAACAAATGTGTGCGCCAGACAGGAAAGTTGTTGAGATCCGATCCGATTGAATAAGGGAAGCATCTTGTTGCGAGGAAATGGTCTTAAGGAACTTGGCGTCCTCGGCATACAGTGAGAGAGGGAAATGTTTAATGGCAAACTTAATTCCGTAATGATAAGAATTAAAATAAGTGGACCTAGGTGGCTGCCTTGGCGAATGCCGGAAGAAGCTAAGAATTGGTTAGAAAAGGCAGATCTAAAACGTACACAAATGAGAAGATGTATACTTCAACAGTTCAAAGCCAAGGGAAGACAGTTTGAAGAATATTAGCTTGTGGAAGATTTTGTCCAAAACTTTACATGTCGACCTCATTCCCATCCTCTAATGCTGAGAGGATGAAGGACACAAATTCGAAAACGTTTGTGGTTGTAAACCTGCGGGGGAAGTTCTTGACGAAGTCATGTTGTTTAGAGGAAATTAGAAATTTGCAGTCGAAACTTAGAGTGTCATACAAGAAACTTTAGAAAAATGTGGGTATATGTGACAATTTGGCGATGGGGCGGTAGTTGTTAACATCACTCTTCGGACCTTTTTTTGTGAATAGGAGTTGTAAAAGGGGTTCCTATATTTGGGGAAATTCTCCAAAGGACAGTGATGAATTGAATATTTTTGAGAGCGGGACAGAAAGAATGGAGAAGCATTTTTTTAGTAATATGGCAGGGAGACCATCGGGCCCAGGAGTGAATTCATCATTAAGTAGATTGAATTTATTTTCGATGATATGGGATCAATAGTACATGGGAGTAATGGTCCAAGGGAGAAATTTGGTAAGTAGTCGAAGTAAGTAGTGTCTGATACAAAGGAGTCATCGGCGAAAGATTGTTTGAAAAAATTGGCGATAGTTTTGGCATCATTCGAGGTCCGCCATTGAAAGAAAGATCAGATTATTTTTGTAGCTGACAAACTGATCTACACTTAGGATCGTTTTTGGCTTACGTTTCAATCAAATGACGTTAGTAGAGAGAGTGAAGATTGCCCACAATTTGTTTCTTTTGTTTCTTAAAGAACGGAGCCAGCGATTGTACAAAGGAGGAGAGGTAGATAAATGTTTGGATCGGGAAAATGGAACGTAAATAGAAATAGAAATAAATATTTCTCTGCCAAAAATGGATATGCCGTAAGGCTATCAAAACTGAAACAGCGCTATTGACATATTCATTGATTAGGTTGAAATATACTCTGGGGAAGTCGTAAGACTTAAGCGCTGGAGTGGAAGTGCTCAGTAGTGGAGAGTCGTGAAAAAAAAAGGGGAAGAAGGGGTCTGTTGTAAAAATCAAGTCTATCTGTCTATCCAAATAATTTGAGATGCCACTAACTTGGCTAAGAATCAGCTAGGCGATCTGGGAAAAGACATTCTTTGGCAGCGGAGGGATTAATGGCAATGTAAAATGATTGATCGTCTGATGGAGTCTATTTAAGAAAAAGAAGATTGAAATCTCCAAAGCGAGGGATTTCATCATAGGGACCCCGTAAATCATTCGACATCTCTGAGCTTCGACTCATTTGGCACCTAATTTTGTTTCTTTTGGAGCAACCCAAGGCTTTCAAATGATGCAAAATAGCTTCTTCAGTTACGGTTAATGAATCTGCAATTTTTTTGCATTTGACATGGATCCACTAACGCTTCCAATACTGTAATTTTAACATTTTTCACAGATTCGTAAAACACATTGCCTTTATCGTCGGGGTCAGATTAAAGCGATGAGACCATTCGCGACGCAATCTTTCACTAATGCAAGCCTCACCGTAAATTCCTATTATCATTCGACCCGCCTCAACCACCGATTATTTAATTGAAAACAAAGAGAAAAAACTTCACGCAAATCACGCTTTTCTTGCTCGAAAATAAACATTTTCATGCACAAAAATTATATGACGCGAATGAGTATTCACATATGTTATGATGAGGATTTATCGACAGATGCCCTTAGCTTACCACTTGACATTTTTGATCTGACATTTCTGACCAGCATTTACCCCTAATATCAGCTATTAGAAAAAGGCATATTTCCATTTGTACACCTGATAATTTCTACCCGGTGGTGCTTTATTTGACAACGAGTTAATGTCAAATAGACATGAACTATATATCAGAGTTGTTGTAAAAAGGCCACGAGAATATGGCAATTACTGTTTACTTCCTCAGGCAAATATAAAAAATTGTTAAGACTGATTCAGTATGACCAAAGTACGTCCATGACAAATCCCCAATTAAAAGTATGCTCATCCACTCATTAGGTTCACGTTTAGCAGCAAAACACTTAAGATCTCAATGTTGTCATCGAACACTCGATATCTTGTGTTTCTTTAGATTTTTCATATTGGCAGAACTATTGGGGTATAAGACCTCAGTCATGTCAATAAGCCACGGCTTCCAGTTATCAACCATTCTAACCCGCCATCTAAAATAACAAATAAAAACGTTTTGCACTACACTAAATAAGACAGTTGTACTTGAAATGCCTCGACTCCCAGATAACTAAGACCTCTCCTGCCTTCCCGCTCAACTGATAGCTTTTCTACCCAAAGTAACTTTTTAAATATGAAACCGTTAAGGACTTTAATTCAATATTTTTTTTATTTCTCTTATTAAATAAATAAATAAGTTAATAGCAACAATAAAAATAAAATTCATTCCTACATAAAATTCGATTTCAAATTTTGTTGCATACATTTTATAAAGTAATCGACATACCTACTGGTTTCTTTTAGTGAAAAGGGATATCTAAAGTCTTTAAAAACCAAGTTCTTAGAATGTACATCGAAAACTTAGACTTAAAATAATTTATTAATTTCTATCTCTTTGATTCCGAAAACTTATTTCTATTTTAACACACTTGCTGCACGCTATACACGTATCATTATCGCGATCAATTTAATAAGTGCTAAGTTGTTGTGTTTGAATTTATTTATTGACTCTAGGAACGTTCATATGCCGCATTCATGAAATTCGAATTACTGAAAGCAGCCTTACGTGAATTGAATCAAAACATGCCGAGACGGATGGATTTACTTACCAAACCTCTTTGCATGGTTAAGTTCTTGTCGCTAATGGTTCGCTTACTCTAAATTGATTTAATCTATTCTGCTTTAGCAGTAATCCGGACCGTAAGTGTCGCATGTGGATGGATCTTCGTCGCCGATTCCACCTAAGTCGCGGATGTTGACCTAGCAGGCATTGAGGCAACTCGGAAGGACTCCATTTACCTCCGACACATGTTGCTCCCGGCGGTCCAACTTCCAGTACGTAACCCTTGTCGCAATCGTACATTATCTGCTTGTTGTTGACGATCTGGAAAAAAATTATATTTTTGGAAACTGGGGTCGTTTTAAATAAAAGTGTTGCGAACGTACCTTTCTGACATAAGGACGATAGTCGTATAGACCCATGTTTCCAACAAGTAATACCTTCCCATTGGGTATATGACCAGGGAATGAACAGTATACCTCCTGACACTGTGGTGTTTCTCCTGTCCAATTTCCAAACGAACATGTTACCGCGTGGTCGAACATATTCGTGACTTCTTTCCCTGCTGCATCCACCAGTATATAGCCATCACGGCACTTAAACGTGGCCTTCATGCCATGCTCGGTTTTCGGCGCCAAAACCATTCCATGCTTCGGGGCTCTAGGCATGTCCTTACACCTAGCCGGAATACAACGTGGTATCGTGCTCCACGTACCATTTTTGCATATTGGATGACTTTGCGAAACGATTGGAAATTCGTAACGATCTTCACACTTAACCTCAAGAACAGTCCCGTGATTAACCTTCTCGGAATAGGGCAATGGAATCGGTGGAATGGTTGGCGGTATAGTCGTTGTACCATTCTCCTCCGCTTCCAAGTCAATTGGTCTCACTTTTCCCTGTGATATTGCTGGAATTACACACGGCGCCAGGCACTCGGGCAGCAGATGATGCCATCGTCCATCTATTTGACAAACACTCGAAGAATGTCCCTGCAGCAGCATGTCAGGGAAACATCTAAATATGATGCTAGCTCCCAATCCAGTCCCGGCGTCTATGTTTTCAATCCAGCCGTTATAAAGAGTGCCCGGGTGACCACAGTTGATTTCTGAAAGTAGAAATAAAAAAAGTAAAATGAAGACATTGCTAATTTATGTTCATACTTGCATTGTGTTGTAGGTTGTTCGAGGTGAGATGGAATACTTGGAAATCGTGTGATTGTCTAAAAGGGCTTTCTGCGAATGTGTACTAGGAACTCTCGAAAATTGAATTTGTCTTAATTAATATTGATTCCCTACTAATGAATCAAAATGTTAAAGCTCTAAAGCCTTCGAAGATCAAGGAGCAAAATGTATGAATAAAGATGTTGGACTATAATTTTTTTCGAAGCCTTACGTTCATAAAACTTAGAAGTTCAAAAGGAAGAGCATTTTAATTTACTTGAATGAATTTAAACAAAGTTAAATATTTTCTTTTTTTAATTGAACAATATATTGTTTTAACTTTTACAATACATAAAACATGAAATTATAAAATTATTTTTTGATGGGAAGAAAAATAATATTCAACAATATATATGCATGTTTACCAAAACAACAGTGATCTAACAAACAATGTTGTTTTTAGAATAACTACAATACAGTATATACAACTTTATGGAGGAATATTGTCGTGGTAGCTCAAGGCCCATCTGCAAAGCTCTATCCAAACTATTCTGTTTGTTCTGCTTCTGTAAAATAATATAACACAAACGTGTTCACTTTCGAGTACAAAGTTTTGTTTTTTTTTAATAAATACATAATTGATTGAAAATAATTTGGAAGGCATAAGTTGGAAAGGTACATATGTTTAAGGAGATACTGTAGTCATCACCATATGGTTAAAGATATTATGTGGATGTGATATCTACCGTGGTACTTACATTATACGATTTATAGGAATTGAGAAGCTCGTGTCAAACTAACAGGGGATACAATATAGTCTTAGAAATTTTACTACTTTCGTAGGCAATTGTAGCGAAGGCTATCTTTAGCCCGAAGAGTCTACAAAAGATGCACAATATTTAGTGTGTTTAAAAATTACCATTTCGACACGAGCGTAAGGAACACATATGTATGTTGAAAATTGCAAAAATGTATGGTATATCTCTATTTGGCCCTGAAAGGGAGCTATATCGGTCGGTGATTCGATTCTTGTTTTTGGAAGGGAAATCGCGCAGCGAAATCAAAGAGCGTTTAGATGCTGTGTACGATGACTCTTCTCGGTTTTTGATGAGCCACGTCCAGGTGCCCCGAAAACGGCTACCAGGGAGGACAAAAATCCACGATCTCGTATTGGCAGACCGCCGATTGAAGGTGTGCGAGATAGCTGAGACAGTAGGCATTTCAAAAGACCGCGTGGGTCGGCGCGATGGGTACCGCGTTTGCGTCGTTTCGTGACAGTCGACGAAACATAGATCCACTGGTACACACCAGAGACCAAGGAACAGTCGAAACAGTGGATTTCACCCGGCGAACGTATTTCGAAGAAGGCGAAGACTGTCCCATCGGCCGGAAAGATGATGATCACCGTTTTCTGGGATTCACAAGGTGTGATCCACATCGACTACCTGCAGAAGGGCAAAACGGTCACAGGGCTGTACTATGCCAAATTATTGGGCCGATTCGACGCCGAATTGAGGAAAAAACGGCCCCACTTGACGAAGAAAAAAGTGCTCTTCCACCATGATAACGCATCGGCTCACACCTCCGCCCTCGCCACCGCCAAATTGGTCGAATTGAGCTACGAACTGCTGCCCCATCCACCGTATTCTCCAGATTTGGCCCCGTGCGGCTTCTTTTTGTTTCCAAACTTGAAAAAGTCACTCGCCGGGCAGAAATTTCAGTCGAATGAGGAGGTCATCGCCGCCACGGAGACCTACCATGCAGATCTCAAGATAACGTATTTTTCAGACGGGTTAAAGAAGTTGGAGCATCCCTGGGTCAAATGTATCGAGCTAAAAGGAGACTATATTGAAAAATAAATTGCCATTTCTCCAAAATTTTTGTTTTTCTTTTGTAGGCTAAGTACTTATCGAACCACCCTCGTAGAATGAGTCAGGCGAACAATATAGGCAAAATGAAGTACGAGTAAATCAGCAATTGCACAATATTGATATCTTAGTCAGAATTAGACGTAGACATAAATTTCAGATGTAGAATTGCCCTTTTCAATAACTTTTCCATTAATGGAACACACAGATGGCTCTGTGGGGAGGAAATAAATATAATTTACGGTCCAACCTAAGTTGACGGGGAATGGAGAAGAAACTGTAGAGGTTTCACGGATTGCAAATCGAATGCCCAAAACGGTTGGGCCATGTTCAACAAATGGGCAATATAGTTTAATCCAAGGAGACTTCAATCCTAAGCCAGCATGTAAGGTGACGCGCACAGTCAGAAAGGAACCTCAACCCTGTATCATATGAATTCCGCATTGGGAAAGCTACACTTCATATAAAGCGATCCACAAATTGGCCCAATTTTTAGCTTAAACGAATGAAGTGCTCCTCAGTCAGGCCATGCGTTATCGACCAAACAGATGGAAGTTGAAAGGGGCAACAGCGGGTAGGACAGCCCATTCACGACGATTTGAATGGCCTGAGCAACATGTGGCCGAGTGTTCCCTTTTATCACTTTACTCATATAGCGGTCGTTTTTCATTAAATGCTCGGCTCAAACGTATGATAATCGATAGCGACCTCACATAATGGTTTCTCTCCGTATACCTTAGGGTTATCGTATACCCCTTTCAAACACGCCTTGCAGCCACGATGCGATTTAAAAAACCTTCCTTTTCTTTTGTTGAGGCAGAAAAATGTCTTCATGAATTAATCCCTTCAAACTTTTTCGCTGCGTGAGAACCATTCTCTATATGTCGTTTCCGATAGAGCATGCTCGCCGCAAGTCTCATATGTTTTAAATAAAATAGAACAATAAAATTCCCCAAATATACTCTTTTCTATGAACAAAACTTGACAAGCTTAAAATAACAAAATAATTTTTTTACACTGAAGTTCAAGCTTGCCTTACTTGTAGATGCGCTTTAATCCTTAACCAAATGACAGTGATTTAGATGACGTCATCTATTGAGAAACAGCGAGAACTTATTCAAAGCCGAACGTATTTATTGGGTTTTGTCAGTAAACACAAATTCTAGACTTTGCATCATCGGAAGCCATCGCACTAAACCTTGCGGGTCTCCCTTTATTCTTGGGTGCTTAGAATTATTTCTAAAAATTGGCAGGTTGCTGTGTTGGCTTCTGCTTCATACTAGTATGAAAAAAGGCTTCTTTAAACTCGTCGCAGTAATAGGTAGGCCCTTTTCATCTATGTGAAGAGGTGAATCACACATAATATTGGTATTTAAAGAAAGCTTCGATTCTGGTCCTCCGTGGGCTGTAACATTGGTAATATGTACTAGTAATTCCTAAAAATGTTATGCTGCATCTTGATTGCATATCTTGCTTGAACTTTTGAACTACGTAGACTAAAGTACTCACATTTTAGATCTTCTAAGTATATATTCAGACACAAGAGATGTAACTCCATTTGACTTTAGGATTTTACAAGCTGGACATTTCTATGAAAGCGTAGGTTTTTTTTTTTTAGGCTTCTGCTATCTGTTGGAGCACTCAGACACAAATACTGGTCCAATGTACTGCCACCAGACAGACATCTTAGATAGAATTACAGCTCATGAAGAGCGAGAGCCAAGCTTCTTTTATTCACTTATGTTGTGTGCGATTTGTTTTCCACACAAGTGAACGGAACCTATTGCTTAATGCCGATTCCGAACGGCGAGAGCCGGGAAGCTTTTTACAACGGGGGGTTTTGCCAGTACCCCGCCGAGGAGAGAGGCCCAGAAATAATCATTTGATGGCGTTGGTGTTATCGGGACCCGAACTCGCTCATCATGCGTCAGCGGCCGACACACTACCCACTGCGCCAAGGCGCTCTCTGCGTAGGTTACGTGATGACTCAAAATAACCGCAATGACATGGGTTCAGTCAGGCATTTTTGAATCTAACATTTAAGGCGCCTGGATAATGTAGATCAAATGGACACCTCTGAGATCACCGCCCACTCGGCCCCGAAGACGACCACATGATAAGTTAAATTTAGGGGGCAACGCCATCCAAGGAAAAATATGGAGATGGGGAGAGAAGAAGTATTGTGCAGTAATTACGCTGGACATAAAAAATGCTCTCAACTCGGCTAACTGGACGCACATACAAAAGTCCTTAATTGACATGGGTACCCTCCACTATTTATTAAAGACCGTCATCGAATACTTCAACAACAGGAGGCTAATGTACAATACCGATGAAGGCGTAAAATTCTACAAAATAACGACGGGTGTTCTTCAAGGAACAGTCCTTGGACCTCTCCTGTGGAACATAATGTACGATGGCGTTCTACGATTAGGGCTTCCCGAAGGAGAACGAACCATCAGCTACGCCGACGACATTCCCATCGTCACAGTGGCTAAGCATATAGAGGAAGTGGAGGCCACTACGAACGCAGCTATCTCTAAAGTGAAAGATTGGCTTTCAAATGCCGGTTTAGAACTAGCAGTCCAAAAAACGGAGGCTGTGCTCATAACCAGCCGTAAAAAAGTGGAATATGCAAGCTTCTTTGTCGGAGACCAGACGATAAGGTCCAAGATAGCAGTCAAGTATCTGGGGGTCATACTAGACAACAGGCTTTCCTTCAGCGAACACATATTGTATGCCAGCGAGAAGGCATCACACGCGCTCCTTCACGAATGCTTCCGAATATAGGCGGACCCGGATATGCACGCAGAGTCTCACGGGTAGTAAGCTGAGTCCTACTGTACGCTGCTCCAATTTGGGCGGAAGCCCTTGCAGTAAAAGGACTAAAGCGGAAAATGGATTCAGTCCATCGACTTTGCGCAATAAGAGTAATCTGCGGATTCAGGACCATCTCCGACGGTGCAGCGTTAGTCATAGCAGGAATGCTATCCATCGATATATAGGCAGATGAGCTCAAAAGGGTATACCGCAGGCGCACGCCAGACCGGCAACAGACCAGGCTTATAAAAGCAGAAGAACGAGCAGAATCCATGACAATGTGGCAAGCCAGATGGGACATCTCGAAAAAATGAAGGTGGACGCACAGGCTCATTCCTGTCATTGAGGTTTGGACATCAAGACCGACAGGAGACTGCAATTACCATCTTTCGCAGTTTCTGTCCGGACATGGTGGCTATCGAAAGTATCTGCATAGATTTGGATATGATAGTTCCCCGCTGTGCCCACAATGCCCAAACTCCGAGGAGGACGCAGAACACACAGTCTTTTACTGCAGTCGCTTTATGCAGGACAGACAAAGGCTAAATGTACCAAGCCCTGAAAACCTGACCTCCTATATGATGGACTCGGTGGAAAATTGGAACGAAACATGCTCGTACATTGCAGCAGTACAAACAAAGCTACGACAAGTCGAAGCACAGAGAAGAACCCAAGAGGCCTCTACCCGAAATACAGCGTGAACCGCTAACCAGCCCCGCGAAGTAATACCTAACGGCAGTCCCGCGGGGAGAGTGGTTGAAGTATTAGAAGAAAATATTTTTGGGAATTGGGAGAAACTTTAAAATATTTTTTTGACAGTATAACATGTTTACAAAGTTAAACTTATGAAATCGACTCAAGGAATAATAAATTTATTCATCGCGCCGTAAGTTACCTATCACAAGTTAAAATAAATTATTAACCCACTATGGAAATGAAATTCATTTCTAACGTAACAGCAACCGAAGCCGACGTTGAGAATTCAATTCATTATAATGATGAAGAACGAAACAAATCGAATTAACCGGATGCTACACATTTTATGTTCCGCCGGAAATAAAGAGATAGTTATCGCATCCTGGTACACGTTACTCGGTCGATAATGAGGGTAGAAGATAGAGAATGGAGGGAAGAAAGGTGACAAGAGATATTATGTAGGTGGAGTGACAGTAAATGGGGAGGAAAGATTGGGGGCTCAATATAAACATAATATTCGAAGCATCTGGTCTCCTTAGTGAAAATTATTCAATTGATATTCAAACAAAATGCATGGAATTAAGGTGTAATATTCGAAGAGGGTTGAGTCCGTAGCCGTATGGTAAGTGGAAATCGAGTTCAAACTCAGATAAATTAAGCAAATGAGCCTGACACAAATATCTGGGTAGAAATAGCGGTAAGACTATACCTCACACTTTACTAAGTTTTTCTCTTCACAGGCTTAAGGTGAAGGTAATACTTTTCTTGTAGTTCTGTAGACTCAAGTTTTTAGGGAACTAATAATTTTTTTTTCGTGGGATATTGCATTTTTCCTGTCAAAGTATTGTTCTTTAATTCCTAACCGGTGAAATATTTTCATTTAGCTTATCTCAACCACCTACATTTCGGCAACTAGGCTGATGCAGGATTCACAGTCTAAGCTCATCAGTGTCAGAAGCCAACACACCAAGTTCTGAGCTAAAATGTCTGGAATTCATTAATTTCCTCTCGGATTGAACTCTTGAGTTTTTATGATAAGATTACATCGACAGGTGCTATTCGTAATTAGTATACATGTTATTTTTAGCACGTACCTTTACATGTTGGCAATACACCACTCCATTTTCTGTCTGCTCCGCATCTGCTTGAGCCTTCTCCTATCAAAGTATATCCGTAACGACATTCATAACTGACTATTGAATTATACGACAGGGTAGTGTATGTAGCTTTTCCGTTTTTCGGATTCTCTGGTGTCGGACATACCACCGATGCCACAACTACAAAAATAAAATAAATAAAAAGAAAAAGTTTAGAAACATTTACTACTAGGTATATATTAGTCATATACTTACACACACAGGTTGGAAGCTCCTTTGGTGTCCACGAGCCATTTGCCTGGCAATAACGTTCACTTTTTCCAACCAGTTCGTAGCCATTACCACAATTATAAACTACACGACAACCAAACGTATAGCATTCGCCAACATGCCAACCAAAAGCTGGATCTTCTGGTAATCCACACGATCTAGCTTCACATTGAATATCCGGACCATACCAGCTTGCATGACCGTCAATGGCTAGGCACTTGGCTCGGGGAAAGCCATTTGTAACGAAACCATTGTAGCAGTGATATTGAACCGTTGAATCCAAGTCGAAGGTGCCCTGCTCTGGAAGTGCGGAGTGTCTGGCATGGTCGATCGTTGGTGGCGCCAAGCAATAAACTGAAAATGGTAATAAAAACTTATTTGATTATTCGGAATCAATGTTAATTTAGGTTACTATTCTGTTTGCACGCTGGTTCCACGCCTGCCCAATTTCCATCCGCTTGACACAAGCGACTTTCCAGTCCGACGACATGATAGCCCTTTGGACAAGCATATGTAGCAGCTGCTCCGAAGTGTCGTCCAGCCACCGACACTGTGCCAATTAGGGGTTGAGACAACTCAGGACATTCTCTATCTAAAACAATAGAATGATACTGAACGTAACGACGTATGTTGTGTTTGAATACCTGGCTTAATACAAGACATTCCACATACGCCATCGCATAGACACTTTTTCTTCTTACTCTTGCAGTCTTCATCGGACGAGCACTTCCTCAAGCATTTCTGTCCGAATAGCGTTGCCTGCTCTTCGTCTCTAGGGCAATCGATTGAAGGTGAATTTCGAGGATTCTTGTATATTTTACTGTCATCATCCGCCTCGGCGGACTCGTCATTGCTTTCAAGGTTTTCCTTGTCGTCAGCTAATGGATCTTCCGATCCAGTCGGAAGAGATATGCCTGCAAATATAAACAATTATGAAGTGCCCTAATTTCCATGTGAAGGATATCGGTGAGTAACTAAAAAAGCTTCATAAACAGCTATTGTATTGGATTCAAGTAGAACCTACGTTAACTTATCTCCCAAAGCACATCATCCCAAACATGAACGAATCTCAATGAATATGATACAAACATCATGCTTTGCGTGCACACACAATCGCTGCCAAACTCTTACTGAGATGTGCTCTCATTATTTACAATAATAGAGACATGCGCCTATAGCAAGCTTAATGTAACAATAGCCCATTTACCTCTTTACTTGTTTTAAAATGCAATCTAGACTAATTGAAAAATGTTTCTTTTGTGTCAGGCAAACAAAACCTAATTGAGTCACATTGCCGAGGGAGTTTAACAAAAGAGCGCCTTGCAACTTATGTAACCCCAAGTGAGATTAAAAAATTATGAATTCAAAAATCTACTTTTATGAAAAGAAATTTTACAAAAGTTTAAAAATTTAAATACGACTGCATACAGGGTCGGATTGCAGATAAAACGTGCAGATTTTACTGCCTCTCAATGACATTCATTTACGTCCACGATATGTACACCACTTGTATGCATTTTATGCAATTAGATATGAAAATGAACAACGTTTTGAGCACAATTTTCAATGGCACCGCACTACAAGGAAGTTCCAATTGAAATTAGTTTACCTTCAGTTATGAGAAAGGTTAGTAGGACGAAAAGCAACAAATGCTTATTCATCTCTCCACAATCTCCTGTGTCGCTTAAATATACGAGTAGACGCTCGAGAAAAACTGTGTCTTGTTTTCGAAAATAAATCAGAATATTCACTGTTGGGTTTTCGCTATCTAATTAAGAGGCTGTGTAAATTTCCTGCACACAGCCTGTCTGACGTTTGTTCGAGCTTACTTTTGAATTGAAGAGCTTTTCTCTACAACAAGAGCGCCCCTAGGGTAGGTTTTTCTTGTTGTATATTAAGCTAATGTAAATGAAGGAGGACAAGAGGAAGCTTATTTATTAGCTACTCGTAAAGTTTAATTCCGAAATAGGTTCATTACACAGTTAATCCGTTGAAAGCACTGTAAAGTTTAAGTCGAATGTGCTCGCGGGTATGATAATTTAAATAGAAATATTGAGTATTTAATTTAAATTAAAGGGTTTAAATTATCATTATAACATAGATTAGTAATTTTCTTTTTAAGCATTATATTGGTTTGGGGGAAAGGTTTATGGATTAATTAGAGATATTTTGTCCTTTCTGAATAAATGTTTCTTTTATTGGAAAAGCAATTCTATTTAAGTACTCTTCTTCAATGCATTTTAATTTTAATTTCTTTAAATCGAATTTAATCTAAGCAAAAATGCTTGAGCCTAGCTTAAACTATTTATATTACTAATATAAAATTTAAATCACCTCACTATATATTATATTTAAATTACGGCCCTATGCTGGCACTGTAAAGCACGTTTTTAAAACCATGTCTTTAAATAATAAATAATTTATGTATGAATATGTATGCTAAGAAAATTTGGAAAAGAAAAACTTAGCATCTGACTTAACTTAAAGTCAAAGACTTAATTTAAATTTAAACTAAAAATTATTATTACAAGTACCCATCACCTACACTAAACTAAACCAATCTAAAATTACCCACTACCACTCACTACTAATCACCACCCTAACTTATACAGGGTGTCCCAAGAGCAGTGTGCCAAAATGGTAGAGCGTGTAGGTCTGGTCAAGACATGAAAAAAATCGTACGGGAGGGGGGGTCTATTCCCCCCGTTTAGCCGGGAAGGGCAATTTTCTAAAAAATTTACTTAATTTGGAAAAAAAAAATATTAAAAATCAACAGTTACATCCACAATGCCGTGATATTTTTTTTTTGTAAAGCCAGAAACCTCTTCTTTCATCTTGTTTTTAAACGAAGCGGTTTTAAGAAATAGTTTTTGAGAAATTAATTTTCAAACTCAAAATTTTGAAAAAAAAAATTTCGAACTATTTTTTTTTTCAAAATTGTATGTAATTAAGTACTAATTTTTTTTCAAAAATTCAATTCTCTTATTAGTTTTTAGTTAAAAACAGAAAACCGGATGCAAAAATGTCTTGTAGTTTTTGAGAAATTAAAAAAAAAAACCCGAACCATTTTTTTCTAAGAAAAACCTTTTGTTTGGTCTTAACGCGGCTGGACTTGTAGGCAAATTAATGTATGAAAGATTGACCTCTTTTTTATTATTTTTAAAAAATTCGGAGTTTTATTATAATAAATTTTCAATATGCTCCCCATTTTTTAGAAGGCAAAGATTATATCTCCTTCTAATGGCTGCACATAAGTCTATGCTTGACAAATTTTCCTGCAATTTGACTCCAGCGACTTCAATCCGTTCTTTCAGTTGTTCCAAAGATACTATTTATACTTCGTAAACATAATTCTTCATGAATCCCCACACATAAAAATCTAGAGGAGTTAAATCTGGCCATTCCGTGGGGCCCCTTCTTCCGATCCAACGGTCACTAAAATGATCATCCAGCCAGTTTCTAACCCGTAAGCTGTAGTGTGCTGGTGCTCCATCTGGTAGATTCAATTATCTGTTATGGCCAAAGGAACGTTGTCCATCAAATCGGGCAAAAGGTCTCGTAGGAACTGCAGGTATGATTCTCCATTAATAACGGCATTCAAAAACCGGGGCCCGATTACAGTTTGTCCAACAATACCAAGCCAAACATTACAGCTAAAGCGGTGTTGTGATTTATTTTGTTTTTAGTTGTGTGGATTGGTGCTACTCCAATAGTGCAAATTGTGGAAGTTATTAACCCCATCTCTGGTAAACTATGCTTCATCCGTCCGGAATATCCTTGCAAAATAGTTTCGTTCAGTTTCATCTCGAAGCAGTAATGATCGACAAAATTCTGCTCTCAAAAACTTGTCGTTTGAGGTGAGTTCCTGAACTGGCCTAAAATGGTACGGGTGTAAGTTTTCGGTATGAAGCACTCTCCATACTCTAGATTTGGGCACTCCAAGCATAATAGCTATCCTCCTTGTACTAAGGGAGGGATTACGTCGGACCAAATCCAAAATTCTTCCATCTGATCCATCTGTAACTGATCTTTCGCTTCTTCGATGCTCTAGTACTCCGTGCTCTCGCAGACGTCGGTGGATTCTTGAAAACATGCTACGACTGGGACACCTCCGATTGGGATATCTTTCAGCGTAGAGTCTTTCGGCTTCACGATCTCGACCATTAGCTAAACCGTAGCAGAAGTGCATGTCCGTTAATTCTTCTCGAGAGTATGAGTTTGACATCGTAATGTGTTGATGAGTTAACATCCACGACAAAGTCGTTAAGGCGCACCCCCTCATGAGAGGAATCATTGGGGTAGTAAACCCCAGAGATCAGATTATCGACCGAAGTCATTTCTCCTGCATCGTGAACATTGTCTCTCAAACATCCGAATCCTTTCAATTAATCTGGCACTCACATTGGGGCACACGGGGCGTCGATACAATTGTGCGCCAGATTAAAGCCATGTAGGAGATTACCCTGCAATCAAGTTGGCTGCTATGAGACAGCCATCTTGTCTCAGTGAAAGTGTCCCGGGACCTGGACAGCCATAGCCACATCTATATGTTTATTAAAATATAGATACTGAACTAGCCAGATCCTAGGTATCTGACAATACTTTGGCCTGCTAGTGGATGCCCGTCCGATTCAAAAATTGCGACAATTTTTTCTAGTGTCCTAAGAGACAAAGACGTTTTGAATGAAATAGTTTCTGATGGTTGAAAATCAACTATCACAAAATTCACAATATTACTATTTTTTTTCGAAGTCACTCTGCAGAAGAGTAACAATGACATCGATCGTTGGACCTCATCTGTTCCGCGTACGCTATTGTCACGTTGTCAGTTTTCACTCAAAACTCATATAATAAAGGCCTTCTAACCATACGGTGTCGAAAACTTTTTCCAAGTCAATCAGACAGGCAACCGTGCATTGATTCTTGCATTGCAGTTCCATCTTCTCCTTCTCACCTCCTCGAAGACCTTGCTGGAACTCAAAAGGAGACTTATCGACCGGAGATTCGCCGGGTTTGAGATATATTGATTCTTCTTGGGTATTGGTTGCACCATCGCTGTTTTCTAACTTCTGAAATATCAGTGTAGAAGGAATTGAGAAAACGAATTTTCACGGTCTCTTGTGATGTGATTTTCTTTCATTGAGGAGTTGTGACGCAGATCAAAACAAAGTGCAAGGTCTGAACTATACGGTATATGCACCAGTCTGCCAAGCTCTCTCATTTTCCTCTGCGTCATTAAAAATGTGTGTGGTCTGGCGGCTCATAGTACCTTTGTTATTGATCAATTCTGAATAGTTTTTTTTTCGTTTGATTCGGATCTAGCGAATCGTAATGCCACCATGCACACAACACGACCCTATGGGAGTTATCCAAGCTGACTCCGAGCTCCGGCTGTGTACTGGTGAGGAAACAGTGAAACGCGCTGAAAGCTACCACCTGCTTATCCGTTTTTCGTCCATGTTCCTTGGACCAACATGGTCCCGACTCATCAGTGTTATAAATATGGATGTCTTTTAAATCGACCCAGAAGTTCTGGTCAGGACCACCATCTTTGCTCAGATATATTATACCGAACGCCAAAACCCTTTCTTAAATTGTCAACTGTTCTAGGAAGCATTTATTTAACCATCTTAAGAGACTTTTCCATATCATGCTTTCAATGATTTCCTCTATGCAGGACCAGACAAAATATTATATTAGTCATCATTGCTATCATGTTCTCCTTCTGATTTGACTATTTCACATCTATTTGCCAACCCTGTAGATGAAACACCTAATTAATTTTCTTTCATTGGTTAATTCAAATATGCTATTGTGAATCCGCTTTACCTTTCTTTAAAATTTCAATTTTCTAATTTTTACCCACGAAAATTCACTTTCCCCTAGTCATCAGACGTTTACCATAAACGATCGAAATTAAAAGTGAATACTTGTCCAAACTGAATTGTAAAAATGCGTCGTACTAACTCCGTACAGTTTGTCGTTGGATCTTCTCCTCCACTCTCTGTTTATACAAACGGGCCAAAGATTGAACGCGTCATTTTCCTCTCGATGCGACCAAGGGCATCCTCATCCGTTTTCGTAAAGGTCCGGGCCTCTTCACTGTGAAGAAGGACCGGGATGATCAGGGATTCATATAGTGCTACCTTGATTTTTCGGAAGGGCTCTACGTCTCAATAGCCTCTTGAGCCCAAAGAAGCAACGGTTGGCAAGAGCAATTCTGCGCTTGATGTCCGATCTTAGCGCTGGTGTTGTTGTCGCTGGTCGCTAGTGAACCAGGTAGACGAAGTCCTTGTCCACTTCAAATTTGTAGTCGTCAATTGTGACGCTCTGGCTAAGACGTCATTTTTGTGCGTTTTTTTATTTGTGGATGACAGCATATATTTGGTTTAACCATCGTTCACCGCTTCTGCTTCAATGCTTTTGAGCACTTCGTTGACGTCTCGCCATGCTCGCCCAATTACGTCAATGTCATCTGCGTACGCAAGCAATTGCAATAGGTCGTACCTCTTGTGTTGACCAGTGAGTCTCGTATGATCTTTTCAAGCACGATGTTAAAAAGGTTACAAGACAGTGCGTCACCTTGTCTAAATCCTTATTTGACTTCAAACGCTCGGTATAGCCCGTCCCTATTCATACTGTCATATTCTGCTTCAAAATCGATAAAAAGATGGTGTGTGTCAATTTGGAGTTCTTCGGTCTTTTCCAAGACCTGCCGCAGCGTGAAAATTTGGTCTATTGTGGATTTACCTGACCTGAAATCACACTGATAGGAACCCATCATTCCGTCGATTGTGCCGGTGTCATCAAACTTTGCGAGAGGTTGAGGGAAACTTGACCTCCTTATTGTCTTGCTCGTCTTCGTAGCATCCTTGACATCCTCATTTGTATCTTGGCTACAACAAGGTAGTGATCCAAGTCGATATTGGCTCCTCGGAAAGTTGACACATCTAGGATTCTGGAGGAGTGTCTGGCGTTGATCGCAACGTGATCAATCTGGTTGATGGTCGACTGATCTGGTGACCACCAGGTTCCTTTATGGATGTTACAGGAAGGTTACACCCCTCTAGGATGTCAATTAGCCTGAGTCCGTTGTCAGATGTGTTGTTATGCAGACAATGATTTCCTATGATCGACTCAAATATGTCCTCAATTTGCCCAGCTTTGCGTTAAAATCTCTTAATACAATTTTGGTATCATAACTGTGACAGGAGATCATAGAAGTCAGCCTTGAGTCGATCGTCTTTTTCTTCCCTAGGGGCATGAACGTATATAAGGCTTATATTCCCGAAGCTGCCTTTGATGCGGATTGTTATGAGGCATTCGCTTACATGCCGGAAGCTTAAGACTTTTTGTCGGAGTCTTCCTCGAATAACAAATCCGATATCACAGTTTTTCACCCGTTTTTTGCTGGGTTCATCCCATTGCACTGCTTTGTAGCAGTCGAGGGATTTTTCCAATTGGTTGTCTGCACCTGATCTATTAAGGGACCGCACATTCCAGGTGCAGACACGCTGACTTTTCCGTTTTTATGGGTCGTCAACATTGTATCCGTCCGTATCCGAAGCTTGTTGTTGCTTCGTAACACAATCTATATAGATACAAATGACGAAATTACCAAAAACGGTAAGGGGAATGACAGAAATATTTTTTTTCTATAAAATATTTTTTTTTTATAAATAATTTATTCGTTGACTCTACTAATGGATAAAGTCTCCTATGTTCATAATTACTTCCCAAATTAGGTCCTTCATGGAATCATAAAGTGCCTTGTAGGAATTTGGTAAAATTTCTCTCCAGGTTTATGTTATGGCTGCAGTCAGAGATCGACTATCTTCAAATTGTTGTACACTTTTGTTCTCGTGCCTCCGGTATGGTTCTGTTGTCAGTTTATGGGTCCAAAATATCGAAAAATTCAGGAAAATTCCTTTAGTCGATGCTGTTTGAAATTCAACTTCAATCGTTCGCTTAAAAAAAGATCCGTCTTTTCTTATATATTGAGAGCAGATATGTTCAAAATAGTTTAAGAAATGTATTTAAATACAAAATGCAAATACCTTTTCGATTTACTATTTCAAATGGAAAATAGTAAATAGTTTTGTGTTTTGTATTTTAAATACTAAATGTAAAATAGGTATTTTCAAGATACTTCCTTAAATACAAATACCTTTTTGTTCAATTCAATTCTCTTTATTTATTACACTTTTTAATAATACAAGTTGTTCGAACATATTATCGCTCATTTTTCTTCTGTAAGGACGCATTATCATGCCACCATATGGAAAAAAATCTTTCTACTTGTGCTGAGCTTGGTAAACATGTGAGCTTGGTAAACATGTTAAAAACACCTTTTTTATTGTAAGATAATGGTTTAATATCGTCAGACTTGTGCACTCATCCTTTAAATATTGAAAGGTTTCCAGATCTACCGTGTTATTGGTACCACCCTCACTGGTTGTTGAGGAGTCTGAATCCTAGAACATGTAAAAATACTCGTTTTTTTCTTTCTTATTTTCTGATGTCTGTGACAGGGCTCCACTTTTCAAATCATCATATTTCACTTTCCTGACTTCTGTGATGAGCAACTCCTTCACTTACTCCTTTTTATTTTTTGGCACGGATTTCAATTTGAAGAAAGGATACGATACTGCTGCCAGAATACTGTCCTTGGATCCTGGGTCTTCTAACTTACATTTTTCGAAGCGGTTTTGAATGCTTTCTTTTATTATTTCAATTAGCGTGCCACAAGCGTATATTTGATTGTCCATTTCCAACGAAGCTAAGATTTTTTGCATTCTTATTAATTCAGGTTGAATATTCCATAATATGTGGCATTTTCACCCTTGCTTCAGCAATGGGTTTGAAAGTTTTAACATATTCAACCAAGAACTGAATTTCAATTTCCTTCAAGAAGCTTTCATTTTGGCTGATGACACAGCGATACTTTTTTCTCTCGTTATTGAGACAAATCTTAAACATGCGTTGGAAGTTCTATTCAATTATTTTAATAAATGGAAAATTCAAGTTAACAAGGACAAAGTGCAAGCCATTTTTTTCACCCGAAAAAGAAAAGCTTGTTTTTTGCCCAATACCCGTTTGGAATACAATGGTACTCTAATAAATTGGGAACCCGTTATGAAGTATTTGGGAATATACCTTGACCCAAAGCTAACCTTCAGGGAACACATACTAAAAACCGTTAAGAAGGTAAACCTTGGTATGCTTATGTTGTATCTGTTCATTAACCGGAAGTCTGCTTATCCCTTCAAAATAAAATCATTATACATGAGGTATTTTTTCAAGCTATACTTCTATATGGCTGCCAGATTTGGGGAAAGAGTGCTCGGTGTCACCTCAAGAAATTACAAGTGTCACAAAATAACATATTAAACATGATGCTCAATCTTCCTTGACATTATTCAACATCGATTCTACACGAAAAGGCGAATGTTGAACTGATTCCCGACAGGATTCATAAGATTACAGTCCAGTTTTTGCAAAAGTGTTAAAAAGTTAAGTAAAAAATCAATTAGGTGATACAAACTCCAGACAATAACATCTTAAATTGTTGTTATATTGTAAATATATTATACTTTGCTTATAAACTTATCCAATTTTCTTCTTTTTTTGTACATTTTCTTGATAATGTTAATATGTAATGAATTTAATAGTAAACACTGTTCTACTGGCCTAAACATTTATTTATATATTTATTTATTTCCTACTTTGTTCATTGATTTATGTATTTAATTAGTTATTTAATTATTTACTTGTTTATTTACATTAATTAGTTATTCAAGTTAAAGGACTCCCATAAGGGGAGCCTAAAAAAAATCACGAATGGAGAAGCAGAGCTTCCCCCCAACTGTTCGACTTACAATTCGCGTCTCAAAAACAGGTTACGTTATAAAATATCTTTATTGTCCGACGACCAACTTAGAACTAACTTATCAACTAAAACCCCTTCCATAGGAAGCCTCGTCGCTTCGCCCAAATCTGCAACGTAGACTTTTCTCCGGTGTACACGCATCCGCTTCCCAGGCTGATTGCAATGCGCATCCGATTGCACCAGACTGAATATGATCCAAGTGCACTTGAATCAACACGATCGCGTATGAACAGGTACGAACATGCGGAGCAATGTGAACCACACAAAATGATGACGCAGCGAGTCCCGTTCGTAGTGCCGTTTCGACCTTTGCCCTTGGCCTCGGTCCACGGTGTTAACTTTCATTTATTTATTTATTCACTACTCTATTTGTCTCTTCATCTGATCAATCACTTCATATACATATATTGTTAGTGATACGAATGATATAAAAGACGATATTTTCCAACTTAAAATTTTACAATTTTATTCGACCGATTGATGTGCTTCTGTTTGTGGTTCAAACGAGAGAGAGCCAAGCCAAAAAAGGCGAGACCAGCGTCTCCCTTACCCATGTAGGCAACTTCTTTGGAGTCGCAGTAGTTCCGACATCTATGGGTAAATGGAACGCTGGAAACGAATTTTCAATGTTACATCATACAATTTTAACAATCATTATTATTTACAACATGGAAATTCATATGTTCATGGACTAATAATAATATCGAATTCAACGTTAAACATAATGATAGATAATAAAAATTGAATTATAATACAGATAGGGTGATAACAAATTATTCAAAATAATCTTCAACATGTATTTACTTACTTATTTATCCATATCTATATTCAATTATCTTTTTCCTTATACATACAGAGTTACAAACATTCTTTTAATATTATAACTTGACTTGTACACTGGTACATATATGTTAACCTAACTTTGCTAATGGAAGGTTTTTTCTCGTATTTTCCTTCTATAATTAATTCATAAAGAAACAAAATCAAGTGCTTAAAAAATATTAAAGATGTGAGATACCATATATGTTTGTATCGAATCTCTTGTTAATAATGTGCGATGGCAAAATATTATAATGAATTATGTGCGAACAAAAAGACTGCCAATCCCAATTTTCTCAATGCTTCATTTAAAATTTCTTGAACTCTTAAGATATTTGTTATGCAATTATAATATGAGTTCCACCGAGTTGGGCAGGGGTTCGTTGGAGATTTACTAGTCTTCTTCTTTTCCTTTTTTCCGGCGTCGTTATGGTCAGAAGTATAGGACCATAACCTTCCCACTTAACTGCATTCCTACTGGTCCGCTTGTGGGGTCCGCCGGTTTGACCTCAGAAAGTAGCGGCAGGCTTCCCGGTTTGGGATCATCGCTGAGGCCAATCAAATGCTGGTGTTTTTGCATTTGTTTGCACCAATTGTTTTTCGGCCTGCCTTTTTTGCGATATTTAAACTTTTCACACTTGGGAAGCACTCTTCCATTCAAGTAAATGTCTGGAATGGGCTGATGAGGGTCAGAAAACGGGCAGCACAGATACTCTGTCTTCTTTGAACTAATACGATACCCGTGTCCCTCAAAAATGTCCACCCACATATCAAGTGCTCGTTGTAGGGACGCCTGATCATCACTTATAATGGCTCCATCGTTAGCAAAGAATAGCTGCTGCACATTGGGGTCCGTCACTTTTCCTTCAAGCAAGCAATCAAGGACTGCTATAAAGAGCAGTGGGCTGAGGACGCTCCCTTGGTGTACACCGACTTTGATTGCGAACTCTTCGGTGACTCCTGCGGTGCATCTTACTCTTGTCGTTGCTCTATTGTACATGTCCATGATCACTCGCACGTAGGTTTCTGGAACTCCTTTTTGTCTTAGCGCTACCCATAAAAGATCTCTTGGTTGCCGGTCAAAGGCCTTCTCGAAATCAACCAACACCATATGCAAGTCCTTTGAAGAATCACCATGCTTTTCCATCATGACCCTTATACTTTGGATTGCATCTGTTGTTGATTTACCCGAGACAAACCCGCACTGGTCATCAGAAAGTCGTATTATTTTCCGCAGTCGGCTATCTAATACCCGTTCAACGATCTTCATGGTGTGCGACATCAGCTTGACAGAACGGTAGTTATCACAATTTCGCGTATCACCCTTTCCTTTGTGCAAAGGAAGAAGATAGCTTTCCCTCCATTGATTAGGCATAGTGTCGCCTCTCATAAGTTTGGAGATAAGAACCATGAGCCATCTAGACCCGATGTCTCCCATCTCCCGTCCGGCCCAACAGCTTTTTCTTTTCTTGGAATTTTTAACCGCGTACCGAACTTCTTCGACTGTGATGTCGGATATTTCGGCATGATTCGGGGCGGCTCTTGGAAAGTACACTCGAGGAAACTGTTCGTTCAGAAGTTACTCGCAATACTGTCGCCATCTGTGGAGAATTTTTTCGTCTTCCACAAGGAGTTGGCCTTCAGCATTTGCTCCTTTGTTCAAATTGCTTTGTCGAAGCTCCTGGGTAGCCTGGTTCCTGTCAGACGCGGAAGACGATATTTCTTCCAACTCCTGATATAGGCCTTCCATGCTTTTCGCTTTGAATTCGGCGCACTTTTTCTTCGCGATACCTTTCTATATACCTTTTCACGGCGAACTTTTTCCTCTCTATTCCACCACCAGGTTTCTTTTGCGTGTTGGCAGGGGCCTTTAGATGTTCCGAGCAGTGATTTGACTTTCTCCAGGCCAGATTGTTGTAGGGAATCCCACATGTCTTGTGCTCTGCACTCCTCATTACCGACCTCATCGATAATGGAAAAGAGGTAGTTTTTCATGTTGGTAATAAAAGCTTCGCCTATTCTTTTATCCAGCTTATACCACTTGATTCTCCCAGACACCTTCGTTTGCTGCTTTGACTTCTTACTCGCCTCCATAAAAAATTCAGTCAGGAGGAGACGGTGTTGAGGGGCGATCGCGTCTCCCAGGATCACTTTGCAATCTTTAGCTCGTGGCTTCATGAAACTGGATACCAAATGATAGTCTATTTGAGTTTCATTTCCGCCGCTGCTATAAGTGATCAGGTGCCGGCTTTGTTTGACGAACATGGTATTTAGCACTATAAGACCGTACGACTTGCACATGTTTAGGATATCTTCACCTGAAGAGTTCCTGGTGTCGTATCCCAGCCCTCCGTGGTAGCCTTCATAGTCTTCGCTTGTCTTCCCGACATGTCCGTTTAAATCTCCCCCAACAAACAAAAGCTCTTCCTTTGGGATGATTTTGACAAGGTTGTGGAAATCTAGCCAGAATGCATCTTTTTCTTTTTGTTCGCATCCTACTTGAGGGGCATATGCGCTTACGATGTTCCACACCTCACCATGCATCACCAATTTGAGAGCCATCAAACGGTCACTGGACTTTGAAATGGTTAAAACGTTGCAAGTATCTCTGGCGCAAGGATGATGGCGATTCCGTTTTTTCCTTGTTCCAATCCATAGTAAAACATCTTGTAGGCTTTTGTTTTAACGTCCAAGAAACGTGCCCGATTACCGGTGTTTCGCCATTTCGTCTCTTGTACGCACAGGATATCTACTCGCCTTCTAACCATCATTTCTTCAAGCTCATAGCTGCGACCACTCATGCTTCCAACGTTCCAACTCGCGACTCTAAAGTGTGGCCTACGCCGTTGCATTACTTTGCTATCCCCCGGAAATCCTATAGCTCTGACCCGAGCATTGGTGCTCGTCCCAGGATCACGACCATTAGTAATGCCTGGCGGGGTAGTGCTTTTCCTTTTAGCGTTCTTTTCCATAATGCAACGGTTTGACCGTTTTCTTTCTTCTCCTCCTTTTTCTGACACGGGCATGCACCAGATTTTTTTTTTTTTTTTGATCTTACTCTTATAACACCGGTGATCTCCAGTCGTGTCAACCCACTGATTTGCATGCACACTCGTGGGGCAGTTTAATGGTGGTATATGTGTCCCTAGGCTCACCTTGGTGTTTTCTAAATTGCCTAGATGTGATTTTTGTTTACCTTTGTTTTAGTCGCCTTTTACGACAAGCGAGAGGTATCGCTGCAGGGATATTCTTAACCCGTTCCTGCACACGTGTAACTTCCAATAAAATTTCAGATGCTTTCGGCGACCTAGCGCATAGATTCCAAAGATCCTTACATTTAGCCACTGCCGCATCATGTAGTTTCCGGTATGGATCATTTTCACATCTGGCTTTATCTCAATGTTAACTAAACTTAATCACAAAGTATTTTGAATTTTTAAAATGGAAAATATGTCTCGAAAAGTATTTCAAATAAGATACAAAATCCTTTTTTTGAAAAGGTATTTAAATGCAAAATACAAAATAGGTATTTTGCATTTTGTATTTTCATTTCAAATACAAGTATTTCAAATAAGTCACATCTCTGATTGAGAGTAATAATTATTTATTTCTTATCTGAGAAAACCACTTAATTCCATTCTTCTTTCAAATAATTTGTCGTGTCGAAAATCTGGGGAATTTGTTCATTTTCTCAGTAAAAAGGTCAAATTGATAATTAATCTGTCATGGCATTATTCGTCATCATACCTACTCGGAAGAGCCACAAGTAGTATTGAGTGGATCTCCAATAGAATATTCATAGCAACTCAATGAGTCGTTCAGGATAAGATTCGATACTTCTGAGAATCCTCTAAATAATTAATTATATAGAGATTAAAACATGGGAATTTCATTACTGAGTTGATGTGTTCTTTGATTTGCATCATTATCTTCTTTTGCTAACAATCAATTTTTGATCTGCTATTATATGAATGTGCACTCATTTAACATGTCTATTCAAAATTAGTTGAGTCATTTAAGCTCACGTTATACGTATATTAGTTAATTTTTTCAGTCTTGTGATTTAACAATCTGTAAAACTGAACATAGGCCAAATCTTCCTTCTTGATAATTTATTTACCTGCTAATGTTTACTATTTGCCATGTTTTACTTATTCATTATTTATTTTTTTACATAAATATCTACATATATTTACTTTCCCTTTTTTGGATTTGGAGTTATTATTCCCAAGAACGTCATACTAAAAAAAAGATAATAAAGATAAATTGTTAGATGCACTATGTAATAGACGAGTAAATCATATCTCTGAACCACGTTATTGTGGTACCCAGAGCGATATAGCGCAGTCGGTACCATGTCGGCCGCTGACGCGTGATGAACGAGTTCGGATCCTGATAACACCAACGACATAGAATGTTTATTTCGCGGCTTCTCTCCTCAGCGGGGTACTGGCAAAACCGCTCGTAGTACATTTGCCTTGAAAAAACTTGTCGGCTCACGCCGTTCGGAATCGTCGTTAAATTTCAGGTGTGCACTTCCAATTTAACACCTTAATGACACGAAAACAAAAGAGTTACTGTGAACTACAACCAACGCAAATTCAGCAGAATCTCTCAAATCCTATCTATCCTATCTAGGACAAATACCCCCAGAGAGTAGTGAACGAACATCTTTGACAAAAACCGTCTGCACCCCGTCCAGGTTGTGTCACAAACACCATAAGAGCGTACACTCTTGAACCTGCACGAAATATTTAAAAAAGAAAAAACGTTTTAGGCTCCGTTCACTTGTAGGAAAAACAAATCGCACACAACATAAGTGAATAAAAGAAGCTTGGCTCTCGCTCTTCCTGAGCTGTAATTCTATCTAAGATGTCTGTCTGGTGGCAGTACATTGGACCAGTATTTGTTTCTGAGTACTCCAACAGATAAAGAAGCCTCCAACAAAAAAATAATAATAAAAAAAAAATGCGGAAGTGTGGACCATATAATAAGACTCGCTTTATATTTATCTATGCTGATGTTAGTTTAGTTAAGTTTCGAATTCATTTTTATTCATTTTTTGCTTATAGCTACCTAACACTATTCAAAATTGTTTAAAACTAACTCATATATCTTGACCAACTTAAAAATACAGTACCAGCCCCATACGACACTCTTAAGAACACAAAACAATTTAAACTATGCCTGTCGGCTTTATGATTGATAATGTTGAAATGATAAGAAAAATTACCTTATCAAATTCCATCTTGAAAATGTATTTCGTCTCTCAATGTGATCGAATTTTCGATTTCTGCGAAAGAAGTAAGCCGATGACCTGCCAAATCGTACTGTCGAAATAACCAATTATTAGAAGAAGCAAGGTCGGGATAATACGGCAGGTGCGATAGAACATCCCATTTGAGCGTTTCCAAATATTTTTGTACGGTTTTTGCTATATGAAGTTTTTTGTCATGCAAAAAAAGAACATATTCCAGCCGTACATGCACAGCTCAAACGAATCAGTTGTAGTCTATACCGATCGGCCATAAAGGATTTACCAGCTTGACAACATGACCTTCGAACTCAAAATCTTCCTTTCTTGTTGAGGCGAGAGTAACGAGTAACGAAACGAGAGCCTTGCCTCTGAATCATTCCCATGCTTTCACATAAAACTGCTTATTGAGTTACTCCCAATGAATCTGCAAAATCCATTTGCGTTTGACTCGGATCTTCATCGAGTAATGCCTCCAATTGTCTTTCTTCGAATTTTTTTGGTTGAAATCATCGTTCTTTGAGCAATGGAACCATTCCCTACATGATTTATCAGTTGGGGTATAGACACTATAAACCTCTGCATTTATTTGATACGCTTCAGCTATACTTTTATTCCATATAACCAGCTAAATATTAGAACCCGCAATAGTTGTTTAGTTAACGCAAAATTTTACATATTCGGCACAGTAAAAACAAAGGGTTTTAAGCTTCTCTCAAACCACCGAGATCAGCTGCCACTATGAAACATTTATCACAGCCAGAGTCATATTCTGAAAACGGACCGAACTATTTTGTGCTCCCAATATATTTAAGGCCCATTTCCTTCTTTTATTATTATTTTAATTAAAATTTAATGCAGCCGCAGCAACCCTGGAAATTAACATTGCTTATACAATAGATAGGAGGTTATGAATAAGGAAAATCTTGCAGCAGCTGTTGAAGAAGATCCATCTACGATCTTTCTTAATTTTGGTTCAAGTTTCTCAGTTCTAACATAAGTCGTCCCCTTCAAGCCATCCCTAAAGTAAAAAAACTAGAGATAGATAGTTTGGACAATTACATCAAAAGTAGACAATTGACTAGTTCAAATTTCGTAAAACAGACAATTAAGGACTTCTTGGTCCTAAAGGATAGGGACTTTTTCAAATGAGAAATATTTGTTTTAGTGTAAAGTTCGAAAAATACCATAGATGGAAATTTAGGCTACTTTTTGGAATAAGCTTTGTCAATTTTTGAAACCTTATACATAAAAATTTACACTTTCATAGTTAAGGAACGACCTAATAATTGGAGGTTATATCAGGTGCCACCTATAAGATCGACACCAATGCCGTGGAGATCTCTGTATTTACGCCACGGCACGCCCTTAGAGCGGAATCGGATTTAATTGAGTCCAGAATTACCTCTCTAGTAGTAGCTAACAGCGTTCTGTTAATCGATTCAATTACTCCATATTGAATAATAAAATTATAAAACATCAGTTGCAGAAGACCACAATTAGGAATAACTCAATTTTATGCGTCAAAATCTTCATTAAGTGCCTACAGTAAACACCAATATGAAATAACAATGGTATTCAACAAGTCATACATGGTAACAACAAATGTAAACATTGCCGATGGCTTGGCAAATTGTGCTTTAGGGACGTTAACATGTACTGAATATGACGATAATAGAGAAGTAAAAGATGTTTGCTTGGAACTCCCAGATTCTCCAAAAATTAGCGAAAATACAAGAAGAAAAGCTGCTGCTTACATTCAGGCCATTTGCCCCAACCGAACAGTAGTACCTATAAGACAACAAACATCAAATATTTCGTTGTTAGGTGTACTCGTAGGAAGTTTAACTTGACGTTTTGGAGCTAAGTTTCTAGGAAATGGTTACACGTATATTCTTGAAAGAATGGTTTTTGCCATACTTTCTGGCAGTGTATAAATTCCGCGTTGGAAAAACTGCCCATCTTTTGAGGCGATCAACAAAACGAATGGTTGGCCTCGTTGAAAGATCGGAATACATAGCTGCTCAGCCAGATCATGCTTCATCGATTGAAACATTTGTTAGTCAGAAGTGGCGATGTCTGGAGAATACAATGGGGAGGGTAGGTCGACACATTTTAGCATTCAGCGTGGTCTCACAAGGTTACAATAACTCATAATATACCAGGGTGAAAAACGGGTCCTTTCTTGCCGCCAGAGAAGCAATTCGCTGTTGAAAAAAGCAGTTTCTTTGTCGATTCTTCTCCGCTTCAACTCGTATGGTGCTCAATATGGTGTTGAATTGATTTCCAAGTTTTTAAACACCACTTTTGTAGTGTAAAAATCATTTACAACACATTCTTTTACTATTATAAGCCCCACCGTAGATTTAAATAATTATTCGACCCATCACAGCGACCGATTTCCCGCAAATGACCCTTATTTTACCTGAGAGTCGACGTTTTTACTTATAAAAAAATATATAGCAGAAGCCGAAGCTTGATTATGATGATAAGCATTTTCATACTATATTGGACAATGCAAGGGTTAAGGATACCATTGAACTCATTCATGATGACTTATTGGCCTATACTATTGAAGGTGCAGCATTGTTGCAGAAGATCTTTCAACTTCAACTCAGACGAAGATCAACTTTGATAAGATTTTTAGATGAAAAATTCAAGTTAAAATTGAACAATTAGAAAGGCCGTGTACAGTGACACCACGAGCTACGATCGACGCAGGATTTTCTCACTATTAAAAATCTTGATAGTAAAAATTATTTGTATTTATTATTTGTTATTATATACCCATTATTCGTATTGTACAAATTATTAAATATAAAACAGAAGACAATGCTAGTTGGGGTAATTTCTTGACCTCTTATTTCTCTTATTGGGTTCCATTGTTCCGACGAACATTCGAGATCCTGAAAAATTGCAGTGCGTTCAGATCAGTTGTTTAATTTGATTATGTATTAGGTGTGACGCACTAATATGAGCTTTATTGAATATTGTGCAGGCCTGATTCAAAACATATTATATAAAACCTTGCCATGACTTTAATGCTCATGGTATTGGAGGATGTGCTCAGCTATGATGGTAGCTACTAGCTAGCGACGAACGTGTAATTTTCGTCTAAAAGTCCTACTATTAAACCTAACACACTCCTGCTCACGACTAATAGAGCACCAAAATTTAGGTGTTTTCGAGGTAAACACAACCTGCATTACATCATGGCAAAACGTAGCATTCTACACCTGTGGCAAAATCTGGTGGAAAATACGCCCACAAACCTGAGATGATCCTTCGGTTTTATTGGGCGGCATTTCGCTCTACATTCACACGTCGATCATCTGCTTCTACTATAAACTCAAACAGACTCTGTCTGAAAGTAAAGAGAATAAAAAAACACTTTATTCCAAAATGAGCACCGTACTCATCCATAAGAAATTGCAAACAAAGTACCTGAACCCTTTTTGTATTCCGAGCAAAAACTCAACAGTTCAATTTTCCCCGATGGATCCCAGGTTGTAAAACCCCTGAAATAACAGTCCTCTTCGGGACGACTTTTCCTACCGAAGAAGTAATAAACGAAATTATTACAAAGGATAAAGTATCGTGAGCAATAAATTCGTTCAAGCCTTTTAAATCCCCGGGGCCGTGCGATATCTTGCCAGCAATGCTTCAAAAAGCACAAACCCAGTCTGTACCCCACCTCGTAAGCATTTTTTCCAATTGCTTGCGCGCGGGGTACATCCCAACACAGTGGAAAGATATAAAGATAGTTTCCTTACCTAAGGCAGGTAAACCAATCCATACTGCCTCCAAGAACTATAGGCCAATTTGTCTCTCGTCGTTTCTATTAAAAACCTTGGAAAGACTCCTTGACGTATACATCAGAGGACTTATCAACTCACACAACTTATGCAACACTCAACACGCCTACCTTAAGGGCAGATAAGTGGAAAGTGCTCTGCATAGTGTTGTTCGTGAAATTGAGAGCTCATTGAATATAAAAGAATTTACAATGGCAGCCTTCCTCGATATAGAGGGAGCCTTCAACAACGTAAACACAGAGGCCATAATAACAGCTCTAGAGGACATAAAAGTAGACAAATCCATTGTAATGTGGATTGAACATATGTTAAATAACAGAATTATCAATACAGACATTGGACACAGCTCTGTAAGGAAAGTGACAACTAGAGGCACAACACAGGGGGGAGTTCTCTCCCCACTACTGTGGGGTTAGTAAAAAAACAAAAACTATTGGAATAATCATTCATTGGATGTACACACTACACAGCAATCATCAGTGCCATTATAACTTATGAGGCCCTAGTCTGGTGAACTGCAAGCACCATGAAAAGCTACATGAGCATTCTCAACAAAGTCAGCCGCTGTTTGTACAACGGGAGCTATAAGAAGCACGCCGCAAGCAGAGTTGAATATAATACTTCATTTCCTTCCTCTGGACTTATTCATAAAAGGCAGCACTGCAAAAAGCTCTCTCAGACGAAGGGAGTCCTCTTTGTGGAAACAAGCCAACTATGGACATACGGCCATACTCAGAATAATAGATGACCATGGTTCTAGTAGCCTCGTAGCTACGACCGCCTATATTTCCCCTCACAATGACTTCTCTCTTAAAATACCAACCCTTTTCCCCGACAGAGACGGGTGGCTATCGAACGCTGTGATCAACGACCACGACATTACCCTCTTCACCGACTGATCGAAAGTGGACCCAGGCACTGGAGCCGGGTTCTACTCTGATAATAATCATTTAGACTCCCTGATTCGTGCCCATCTTCCATACACAAATCCTAGCATTAGAGAAAGCAGCCAAACACCTACAAATCACCGATATCCCACCATCCAATATCACTATCTTTATAGACAGCCAGGCTGCACTGAAGTCAATAGGATCTTGTACAACGAGATCAAAGGCTGCCATGAAATGTTGCGACTCACTGAAGTCCATCGGACACCACAAAGTCAAACTCTGCTATGTCCCGGGCCACAGCTCAATCGCAGGGAACGAATGAGCGGACGAATTGGCCAGGCAAGGATCTGAAATGGACATCAGTGATGCGGACACGTCATTACAACAACCGATCAGCGCATGATACCGAATCATAAATGACACAATTATAAAAAAGGCCAACTCGTCTCGGCTTACAGGAAACGACAGGGAGAAACGACAAGATCGTCGTGGTCAGAGCTCAATATCGGAAAAACAATGAAGCTCTTGGCGCTGGACCGAAACTCGATCCGTATGCTCGTCAGAGTGATCGCAGGACACGGTCCCATCAGAGCAATGCTCCGGAAATGGAACTCAGGATCCAGCGATCTCTGCCGGAGCTGCAGCGATAAGGAAGAAACCGAGACTATTCAACATCTGCTTTGCCACTGCCCAGCTCTCGATGAGTTCAAAATGCTCAGGCAGAATGTTTAACAACCACTATAAGCTGATAGCCACGCCTAGCTAGATATCTGCTTTGAGCTTAGTTATAGTCCTATCATGATGTGGCAGAGAGGCATTTGTCCATAGGTTGTATATTATACGCTGTTGAATGCTAGAAAGGTCTGCTAGGAAGAAAATATCTCCCAACCCTCGACATGAATCAATATTTTCAGTGTGTAAAGCTTTTGAGTTCAAGGTTCGACATTGATAATAAGAATCACCATCTATCTGTACTGTCCACTTTTAAATGCAAAAAAAATAGGTAGAAGCCGTGACTTAATAAATTGCCTAAGCTTCAGCACATCAAAACATCAAAGTGACAGAAAATGGTTACGATTGCCACCGGGCACTTGTTTATTGGCATTCGTGCCGTGAACCTACTACTGGTGTAGATGCGGTTATACTCAGTCCAAATGTAGACTTCTTGACCTAACTTGCAAGAGACTTGCTCCTCTGAGAAAAAATAATATCACCCCTTTTTTTTTTATTTAAAAGACATATCAGTGACTAAGTGATCTGCATAAAAAACGTGTCAAATTCAGAGCTTCGAAAATGACAACTTAAAACTCCGTGGTTAGCCCCAGCTGTCCAGTCATCATGGTGGTGATCGTGGTGCAATGGTAATCATCACCGAATGTGGAGCGGAATGTCTGTAATTCAAATCTGTCCATAGCCAAGAACAATTCCTATACGGAAAAACTGTGCAACAACATCAGTTGTGAATGAATGATGATCAATAAAATGTTGAGACATAACACCCGCAGTATAAAATTTCTTCAAAGTTCATTCTCTGTGAGTGCATTTCCAATATAACACCTCAATGACATGGAAAAAAGTCACTGTGAACTACAACCAATGCGACAAATTCAGTCGAATCTCTCGAATCCTATCTAGGCTTCGAACCCATTTTATTGAAGTGGATATCTTCTTACTTGGAAAATCGGTATTATAGTGTTCGTTTCAGATCTGCCTTTTCCAATCCTTTTTTAGCTTCCTCCGGCGTCCCCCAAGGGAGCCACCTAGGTCCACTTCTTTTTGTCCTTACCATTAACGATATTGATATAGTGATTCAAAATTCCCACATCTCACTATATGCCGACGACACCAAATTCTACAAGTCTATTTCCTCCAATCACGACTCTTCCCTTATTCAATCCGATCTCAATAGTTTTTCCATGTGGTGTTCCAAAAATTGCTTGGAGCTTAACATTAGCAAATGCCTATCAATCACTTTCTCACGTAAACGTATTAAACCCCGTCCCCGTCTCTACTACCTCAATAATCAGCCCATCTCCACCGTTCAAACTATCCGCGATCTTGGTATATTATGTGACCAACAGCTAAATTTTCGCGCACATATAGACGAGATAATCCTTAAAGCTAATTCAGCACTCGGGTTCGTGAAGCGATGGTCTAAAGAATTTTCTAACCCTTACGTCACCCGATCTCTCTACACAACCTTCGTCCGGCCCCTCCTTGAATACGCCTCTCAAGTGTGGTCTCCTTACCAACAAATCCACATTTCTAGAATCGAGGGCATCCAACGCCGGTTCTTACGCTTTGCTCTGCGAGGTCTCCCCTGGAACAATCCTTTGCTCTTACCACCTTATCACGACCGCCTTAAACTAATTAACATGAACACCTTGGAGGAAAGAAGAATTGTATCTGACATCCTCTTCATCCATCGACTCCTCTCAGGCTCCATTGACTGCGCTACCCTCTATAACTCTGTCTCTCTCAACACTAACCCTCGCAATGTACGAAACCCCCGTCTCTTCTATGTACCCACCACCCGTACCGCTTATGGCTCCAACGAACCCATCTTACGAATGCTCGGAAGAGTCAACTCGAATCCCTTTTTCGACCTCAACCTTAGCACTCCATGCTTAAAAACCCTTCTTCTTCATGCCCCCCTCTCCCTTCCCCTTAACAACTAAGCTAGTTTAAGTTAGATTAAGGTAGATTAAGTAAGTTCATGTGCTTGAATTAAGCTTAATAAATGGGGGTGGTTGCCCCCACGAAAAAATAGGACAACCACCCTCGGAGATTAGTGAACGAACATCTTCGACACAAATCACCCTCACCCCGTCAACACCATAAGAGCGTAACTCTTAAACCTGCGCGAATCCTATAAAAAAAAAAAAAACAAAATCTGTTGGAAAAGTTTATTGATTGAGATCCACATCTAGAAGCACCATCTATGTACAATATGTAACAATGGACGAAACATAATTGAAATTTGATAATTCCGCTTAAGACAATATGTTTGACTGCATCCAGTAGGCCAAAAATTGCAAACTGTTCTCCAACGACAGGCCAACATTGACAACATTGACAACTTATTTTACATCGTGACCAATGGTTCAAGTCGTTCGTTTTAGGATACATTTTAAATATTGCATATCCTGGACCGAGGCAAAATATTACATTGCCCATGTCTAATTGGAAAAGAGATTTGTTGGCCACTATTTTTGAACATCATCTAAAGCAAATTGTCACTATTTAAGCCGCATAATGATATGAATACATGGGGAGAGAGCCCACTCCGCTTGATTTGACCAACCAGCAGTATTGAGCCATGAACTCAAAAGGAAACACAAAATGTATTTTTTAAACAACACAATTTTAATGTTTTAAATTATGACGCTAATAAAACGTAAACAATATTTACTTAGCATAAACACATCACATAAGTATACTATAGTAGTTTCGTATTTGATTACAAATACATTCCATTGACTAGAAAATCCTCATCGGGTGCGTAGCCTCCCTTTCCACCATGACGTCCGGCTCTACGTCCCACAGTTCGTAATCGACAACCAATCAAAATCACAATTATTCCAGTGACCAAGAGACCTTAGAAAGAGAATTATGTGTGGGAATATAACAATAATAGGTCAGGTCAACTTACCAAGAGTCAGAGACAAGACCGCACCTCTGGGTCGCTCGGAGTGTCCATCATGATCTGCGAACTTCAAATGCTGTTCGATCATCTTATACTGCTCTGCTATCGTCATATGGGGAGTTTTCACAGGCGGAGCGGCTGGTCTTGGTGCTGCATCCACATGAACATTCGATTTCGCTTGATGCTCGATGTGTTTTTCGGGATAGTCTGTGTAATCCCCGTGTTTTGTTTGAGTTTTTGTATTTTTCTGCGTTTTGATGTCAATCAGTGTATTTTCTTTTACGGCTTTCGAGGCATCTCTGAGGGATTGTTCATCCTTTTCATGTGCTAGGTTTTGATCGGGCTGCGTTAGTATGGGCTGTTCGTGAATGGAATACCCCGACATTTGATCAACAGGCTGCCACGCTTGCTGCTCGGCTTGCCACCTGGTATTTGGTGCATGAGCTGATAACAAAAGGAAGATCTTTTGCTGTATTTATTCTACATTTCAATATTTGGGGTATGTACCTGTGGGTTGAAGGACCTGTGGGGTTGGGAAGGAACTTTTTAAAGCAGGCAATTGCACATCATACATTTCTCGTTGAATCGAGAAAGGTTTGTCAATATGATCGTCGAGGTTGATGGATGGTATGGTCATACTGCTTTTCCGACCAAAAACCGTGCGATCTTTACGAAGAAAATTGATAATGGGCGAACGTCCATTTAGATCTCAGAGAATACAACTCTTACCCATGTCGGACTGTGTGTCGGCTTGGACTTTTTGATTGACCCATACAGTGGGCGCGGATACTGATGCCTCCCTGTTATCGACAAATGGCACATCAACGCCGATTGCAGGGAATTTATTTGAGTTATCCCTAAACACTTGGGTTTGCTGAATGGGTTCAGGCTTTTGATTTTCACCTAGGCGATTGCTAGGCTTTACATTACTATTTGCTGGAGCGCACTGAAAATTAAGTCATTTTTTTATAATGGTGTTTGAATTTAGTGTGCGGACAAACCTCTGGACCTTCGTCACTCCCATCGACACATTGTGGTATTCCATTGCAGGCATTATATATAGCTATACATTCGCCCGAATGACAAGGAAACTCGAACCGTCCACACGTCAGATTTCGATCTAGTGTGAAAAATATCTAGTCAATCCAGACTTAGAAGCAGACAAACATAAGAGTATTTTTACTTTCTATCGGTACTGCAGCCGCGACTGCCGATCTACTTTCAGTAGTAACCACCTCCATCGGAGCAGAAGTTGTTGGAACAACAATCTTTTCCGGCTTCAATTTAAGACTTATCAACTCTCGCTCCTGTGCCGATATGTTTGATAGGAATCCATGGGAAATTGGCTTAGGTGTAGTCGGTATCATTGGTTTATACTGGGTCAGCAGAGCACTTGTGTAATTGGGATGCCTTGTAAATTTGCAGTGAAAGTTCCTCGGCGATCCGCACTGGAACAGGTAACAATAGCCGCCGTTCTTTTCTTCAAATACATAAACGTCACAGTTGATGGTTTCACAGCATAGTCTTTGACACTTTTCCGGAGTCTCGAGTTCCAACCCTTGTAGAAACTTTCCACCTATTGCCTGAGACTCGCCGGTGCGAATAATTGTATTGGTATGCACGTCGAATCGTCCTTGAAAAGAAAAACCAATCAACTTATGATGTACTCTTTGAATAAAGAATGAAGATTAAACAGAAGTTATATGTTTGCTACTTATTACCTAGACACGTTTCTAGGCTCATTTGCTTCTCCGTTTGATGTATATCTATATAGTCGTACTCCACTGTTATCGGAACATTTTTTAACAAAACCAGAAACCAGATAAACAATTCGAAACCAAAGAGATTGGACATTCTAAGCCCGTGCTTCATCATTCCCCCCGTTTTCTAACTTTTTTCCAACAAATTTAATAAGAATTTTAACATATCGTCTCCAATATACAGACAAGGAATTTCCTGTTTCTGGCCGAAAGCTGCAAAATCGTTTACAAGTGAAATAAAAAACATATGAGACGTTCGAATACGTTGTCGCTTCAATCGATACAACGCTTGCGCATAAGCAATAAACCGAAATAACATTCATCTTGCATCGGCTAAGGTATAAACATAATAAAATGATTAACCGCAACGTTGGATTTTATTTATTGTTATTTTTACAAAAGCCGCAAGGCATAATAAACTTTATATTTATCCATTAATTTGAACGGCCACATACATAAGCCATTTAGTAGTTCCAACCTGAGTTGTTGAAGTAATGAGTTATTTTCGTTAACACTTAGCAAACGAGATAGAACAAGAGAAGTGGCATTCCCGTCTTCGTTAGAAAAAATGCTGGTATCTCGCTTGAGTCACTTTTACTTTCAGCCTTCATCCCGACAAAAGGTTATTTTCAATCAAATGCCTAAACAAAGCTTAAACGATTTCGGTTGCCAGTCATTCATACTCAGCCTCGACCGATCAATTCATACCACATCAGCATCGTAAAGGCTCAATTAGTCTTTTAAGCAATTAAATTCTATTTACCTTGACACTGGTTCACTTCAGTGGCTACTTAAGTAGCAAGAGTATCTTTTTAACGCTCTCCATTACACTTTTATCTTTGCTTTTTGAGGTGTAATAACATAATGGGAAATAAAGTGTCTGATTGAGGTCAAGGGCATCGTGTGTCACCGACCTCTGGACCTTGACTTCGGGCTGGAATATAAGTTATTTTCCAATGGGCCCTCGATAGGACTTATATTATAAAAGGGAAGGCCTGTGATATGCAGAAAAATAACTGAGTGACGTTTCCTGAGGATCAGGTAATAAGTCTCATCAAATCAACTTCGGGAACAATTTTTCCCTGACGTGACTGTAAGTCGCAGCACGCTTACACTGAGTGGTTTCGGGTCTGCCTTCAAGACGCCCCAAGTATTAGTCGCCTGCAAGCGTTCGTTGAGGCTGGATCGAGTTTTTAGAGGGAAATCGTACATAGCATGTTGGGCACCAAGTGTTCAAGGATGTTCAAACATGTCACAAGCTGCAATTTGTCTTCAAAGATAATCTAAAGTGAATGGTGCTTTTTACCTAGAATTGCTAAGAAGACTAAAAGGAAGGTCAGCCACTACCGGAAATTAGAAATTGCATCGCGACCATATAAAGGGTCCGCCATCTAACGTTTTTTTTTTCAAGTAGTGCTTATTTCGTGAATGGTAACACTTAGCTCATGTCTGATTTGACAGATAATTAGTTTTATCCTTCCGCGGAACGAATATGGTTGTGTATACGCTTGAACAACGCTGGGAAATATTGCGACATTACTTTGAATGGTAATGTTGCAGAATGTGTGCGAAAATTGCGTACGGATTTTGGAAGAAGAGAAGCACCGTCAGCTCCGTATGTTCGTTATCTTGTGAAAAAAGTGAAAGAAACTGGCATCCTCATCGATAAACCAAAGCGTGAAAAGCCAAAAACAGTGCGTACACCCGAGAATATTGCTGCTGCGGCAGAAAGTGTGCGTGAAGCGCCATCAACATCAATTCACCGTCGTTCTCAACAATTGAACATTTCGGAGACATCATTGAGACGAATTTTGCATAAAGACCTTGGTATGACGCCATACAAAGTCCAATTGGTTCAGGAGTTGAAGCCAACTTACCATCCAATGCGTTTTCGCTTCGCTAAGTGGGCCTGCGATCGACTTACAGAAGATGCCGATTTTGCCAAAAAAATCATATTTTCAGATGAAGCTCATTTTGATCTTGGCGGGTATGTAAACAAGCAAAATTGTCGCATTTGGGGCACAGAAAACCCGCACGCATACATTGAAAAGCCGGTGTACCCCAAACGAGCCACTGTTTGGTGCGGATTTTGGTCCAGAGGCATAATTGGGCCAATTTTCTTCGAAAATGAGCAAGGAGTGGCCGTTACAGTCAATGGCGATCGTTATCGGGCCATGTTGAACGAATTTTTGTTCACAAAAATTGAAGAGGAGGATATTGGCAACATTTGGTTTCAACAGGACGGCGCTACGTGCCACACAGCCGAAGCTACACTCGATGTTTTGCGCCCTGTTTTTGAAGATCGCATTATCAGCCGCAGAGCTGATGTCGTTTGGCCACCTCGGAGCTGCGATTTGACACCGTTGGACTATTATTTGTGGGGTGCCGTCAAAGATAAGTGTTACGCCGACAAGCCAGAGACATTTGACGCTTTAAAGGACAATATTCGTGAAGCCATTGGTGAAATACAGCTGCACACAATCGATAATGTGATTAAAAATTGGACCGATCGTGTAGGCTACTGCATGGCCAGCCGAGGCAGCCATTTGAATGAAATTATTTTCCATTATTAACCGGAAGGATTGTACTTTCAAATAAAAAAAGAAATTTGAGAAAATATTTAGTAGTTTTTTTTATAGCATTTTCAAAAAAAAAAAAATTATTTGGCGGACCCTTTACCTAGCCACATCTGCTCCTAGGTCACAGTCAATCTGACACAAAACGGTGTCGCTGTCATTTTCCAACTTTGAGCAGTCCCCACTTTGCCCCAACAGACTTTTTTCTTTATCTTAAAGTAAAATCTTCTCTTAAAGGACACCACTATGGGATTTAGGGTGCCTTCAAAAACTTGCGCGAGTATCCTTAATGACATCTATCAGACAGCGTTCGAGTCGTGGAAAATGTTTAGTTCTGTCATCCCACCTCTCAAGTAACTTTTATTGATTGGACCCTGATCTCCATAAACGGAGTTTCTTCCGACGCAAACGCGATCTAAAACTGCGAGCATTTTGATTCCAAAATGACCATGGGCCTTACTCAATGTATAAATAAAGGAAGCAAAGACGCACTGAGCCATAATGGACCAGGAAACGGGAAAATGGATAAGAAAGGGAGAATTTCAAGAAATTTCAAGAAAAAGAGTTGGCAGCTCCTTTTAATCCTACCCTAATAAGTTTGATATCATTTAGAATATTCTGTGCACTCCGGGTCTGAATCTTAACGACCATTACTCATGTCCAAAGCGACTAGTTATAAGCCCTTTGTAGCGTTGTTCTGTAATAACAACATTGACTTTTCATGCCCTCGCTTGTGTTGTAGATAACTTAGATGATGTTGCATCTTATTCCTATACCATAACTGACCTAATCAAGAGAATTCTAAAGCAAAATGTAGACTTAATTTAAATCTGAAGGACAGACCTTTGCTCGTCATCCTTCTTTCAAAATTAATAATTTTTCTATTCGACGTGTTCAGGGTCTTGCTTGTAGAGCTTAGCTTCTTTTTATTTTATAGGGTTCGTGCAGGTTCAAGAGTGTACGCTCTTATGGTGTTTGCCACACAACCTGGACGGGGCGCAGATGGTTTGTGTCGGAGATGTTCGCTCACTATTCTGCGGGGGTGGTTGTCCTAGATAGGATTTGAGAGATTCGACTGAATTTGCGTTGGTTGTAGTTCACAGTAACTCTTTTGTTTCCATGTCATTAAGGTGTAATATTGGAAATGCACACACAGAGTATGAATTTCGAAGTGATCTTATGCTGCGAGTGTTGTGCCTTCATCAGCATTTTTTGATTATCTCAGACAGACTTGGCACTACAGATTGAACTACAGATCTTCCGCTTAACAGTCGATGATAATTACCATTGCACCAGGACCAGCTCTTGGCACTTAGCGCAATGCATTTTGTATGAACAGACTCATCCTCAAAGTAAAGTAAGTTTCTGATCAAGCACAATTGTTTATCTGGTAATATAATAAGCGTTAAGCGTCAGTTAAGTTATTATTATTATTAGATGGTGTTACAGCTCATGGAGAGTCCGAGCCAAACTTCTCTCACTCACTTATGTTTTGTGCGATTTGTTTTTTTTTTTTGCAGTTTAATGCCGATACCTAATGGCGAGAGCCGAGAAGCTTTTTCAAATGTATGACAAGGGGTTTGCAAGTACCCCGCCGATAAGAGATTTCGCGAAATAAACATTCAAGCTTAAAGGAATTGCAGTCAACGAGCAAATGTGTGCAGCAAATGACTCTCTGGCCGGACTTAAATCCGAACTTCGTCACTATATCCAAACAATTTCCTAACTACTCACCGATAATCTTGAGTTCATAAACCTTTGCATGGACAAGCTCGCAATGAAACAACAGTCAGCTTTCGGGAAATACAATGAATCAGCTCGAAAAAGTGCGGAAAGTTATAAAAACCTGCTCTCTTTTATATCCCAGCTGAATTGCAAACTCGATAATAGCGAAAATACATCGACCGAGTTTGTTAGGGCAAATTACTCTCCTGCTTCCCCAACACTTAATTCTATTTGTGGGGTCATCTCAACACTTACGACAACGCTCTCGGAGAATTCAACAAAATTAAAGTTCCTGGACGACAAAAAATCCGCCCAACTCGAATAAAATCGAAGGCGCCCTACACACATTCAACAATGATTCCAATTTCGTAAGGTCAGCGATCAACCGTATCATAGAGGAAATGAAATGTATGCCATCCAAATCCTCGGTAAGTGCTTGCGATTGTAGAATTACCTATAACTCCCTTATGAATGAACTTTTGGAATTTTTCTTACGTCGGATAATTCTTACGTCTATTACATCTTCCAGCCAAACGCAGACCAGCATGAGTCATCTGAAGTCCCCATCTTCCACAACTCCTCTCATCTCAGCGCCGACCATTGAACAATTCGGAACTGTTTGGACCCTATCTGATTGTGAGCAGAAAATTAACAAGCTCCACAAAGGTAATGCGACGGTGCCTATGTCCACCTACATCCTATGGGACGCCCATGCGACGCTGATGACGCTGAGCCTCTTCCGCGAACGATATGGCATCAACCTCGTAAATTGCACGAAGCTCACCCCGGCCAAATTAAGTCCTAGGAACTGCTTCGAAATTAGCATCCCTCCGCAATATGAATGGCTTTTTCGTAGCCCTCCCAATAAAAAAAATAAAAAAAATGCCGATTACCATTAGGGATCGTCAGAACAACATTAAACCTAAATATAAGTTTAAGTCCAACACTCCAAAATCCAATAACCCACCCGAACCTGGACCCTCTCCCCCTTCTCAACCTACTCGCAATCTAGGAGCTATAACTGGGAATTAGGGACAGGAATATTCCCCAATTTCTCCCAAACTCTTCCCTTTTCAACAACCCCTAGGCTTCTCGTAATTACTGCACGTATCAACAGTAGCCAAACTTTATACACTCTCACACTCTGAACCCAACTCCCTCCATCTCGTCAGCTTCCTACAACACCCCTCCAGCCCCTTCGCCTCCTAAGCTTCTCACAACATCCCCTCCAACCCCACCCCTCTTTCTTAGATCCACTCCTTCCTCCCACGGCCAAACTCATTAAACATCTTGGTACATATGTTATGTCAAATTTAAAGACAGAAGAATCTACGAAAATGTAGGTACGTCTCTATTTGGCCGACGACAAAACTAAACCCTATGTCTTAGTTTCAATCCACCAAGAAAGTCTACCCACAGGTTCCCAGGCGTTAAAGAAGTCCTTTATCCGGTTTCACGAAAGCCTCAATATCTCCCCCATTGATGTAAATGCCTTCGCCCCCCATGTCAGTTCAAAACGCATCGCACACTTGCAAAGTTCCCGCTTATATTTCAAAAACTATTTTAAATACTAACTTAAGTACCACTACATGTCCCCATCCATCGAATATTTCTTACAAAAATATATTCTTGTACTACCTGAACGTCAGAGGATTACGCACCAAAATCTCCGCAATACTCCTTAATTCATAAAACCTACCCTACGATATATGTATTTGCCCTAACTAAAACGAATCTATGCTCCAGCATTGGAACAGCGAGTTATTTACCTAAGATTTCATTGTGTTTCGGGCCAATGGACACGACAACTGTGCCGATCCGGATGGTCGCCGCTATGATCCCGTGCTCTTCATATCGTCGAGCTTCGCTGACTTTAACTTCACTAGTGCCTCAATAAATCTCCCTAAGCGGAAACTTTATTTTGCCTGCTGTTATTTAAGACTCTCAGAGGCCACACATTGCTTACAACTCGCCCTTGATTTCGTCGACCCCATATTTGATATCGCCGAACCCAATGACATCATCATCATCTGTGGCGATTTAAATCTCCCACACCTAAAATGTGTTCAATGCGATGATGAGACCCATTATAACGCCGCTAATCCCTCCTCAGGCAAAGAAATCCTTTTCACAGATCAACTCCGGCCTTCTGAAATTCAGTAACATCACCAATAACATGAACCGACAACTCGACCTGATTTTCTCATCTTATGCCGTAAACTGCGTTGTTACACCAAGTAACCATTTTCTCTCTACTTTAGACCCCCTCCATCCACCTTTAGCGGTAACTCTTTTACTCTAGACTTAATTCACTATTCTTCCCTCCGAAAATACGTACTGTTTCAATTCCTGGAAAGCTGGCTTCGCGAAACTTAATAGTCCAATCCTACACCAAATTTTCAGAGCTATCTGCTTCCGATACCTGAATCGAATGTAATCCTCCCTTATCTCCGACCCCAAGTGTTTTTTCTGTTTCATTAATACATAAAGAAAAACCGATAACTACCCGGCTAAATTTAATTTTCTTAATAACTCTTCCAACAAACCCGAAATAATCTTTGCCCATTTCTTCAACAAATCATTCACCGACCAGGAACTTCAATCTGTTCACGTCTATTTTCGATATTTGAAAGACAGCTCCCAGACGTCTCTTGTTTCACTAAACATAACTCCCGACCTGATCACCGAAAAAATACGCAATTTAAAGGACGACTACTCTCCCGGTCCCGACTGTCTGCCTGCCACAGTTTTAAAAAAATGCGCGAACCATCTTATTTTACCGCTCTTTTTCAAAGCTCTATCTCTCAAGGACTCTTTCCTAAGTATTGGAAATATGCTTATATCATTCCAGTCCACAAAAAAGGACTGAAAAATGATGTGTCCAACTATCGTCCCATTGCCAAGCTCTCATGCATTCCCAAACTTTTCGAGAGCATCGTTTATGATGCGGTTTTAATTAGATCATACGAGTAATTGCAATTCTCCGTCCTAAATTTCTCTACGTCTCTTATGTGTAGAGTAATGATACAAGTAAATGGCAACTGAAATAAAAAGCTGTCTGAAGTCATTGGCATTATAATCGAACAAATCATTCATAATCGATTGATGTGGTTAACAGAATATATCTTTATGGGATGCGGGAATCGCGTGGGTGTTGACAATTAGAATGATTCTTCATAACCAGCTTTTTAATCCAGCTTTGCTTAATGATCTTGCCCAATGTAGAAGTGTAAACGCAGATCAGGTTCATGTCGTATATTCGGGATATATTAGGATACATGGAGACTTAAACCTCTCTGTCTAAGACTGGCATGAATAACAAATCTGCACCCAAAAAAAACCGTTCCATTCTGTGGTGGATATTCTAATAAACGGTGAGATCATGGCATTTTAAGCTATGAATGTCGAGTACATACATACGTATGTTTGAGAGGTAACAGTTAGCGCTCAAATTCGCATTTTAGTATTTTGCGAGTTCGCCGCGCCCGACATCTAATGATTAAGAGGCTGACTACCGGTTTCTTAGCTTGCGACAGGTTAAGTTTTACTAACTTCCCGTGATAAAATTTATGAAATCTATTAGGATTATTTCGTAGCGTTTTACCATAGATAGTACTTACGGTTTATATTAGTCATTAACGTCACCTGGTAATCTTGGGCAACTATCATTAACTCCTCAACATTACCTTTGTGAATGTTGGTGGGAGTTATATACTTCTTTGTATTTTTCTTTAAATTTAGTCTTCTTGGTATTTCTACCAAAGCTGAGGCAGGGAAGACTAATGCAAAGGCTTTCCTGTCTGTCTGTATGCATACATATATCATATATCTACAAACTTGCTCGAAGTGAATGTGAATTATAAACTGTGAATGAAATATAAATTATAAAATCAAATACATGAACCGTAATGACGAATAAACCCAATTCACCAACCGCATATTGTCAGGATATGATACATTATAATTCACATTCACATTCACTCCACGCAAGTTTGTAGATATATGATATATGCGTACAGACGGATAGACAGAAAAGCCTTTGCGTAAATTTGCAAAATTGAAGGTAGAAGACCTTAAATTCTAGCTTGGCTCCTGGCGAGCTGATCCCATTTTTTTTAAATATCGACAAAAGTGTCATTTGCCCATAATTTCGAATTGCGTCGTCAATTTGAAAAAACAATCACGCCTGTAACGCGTCGAATTATTTTATAAATTTACAACGTGACGTCTATGAGTCTGAAAAGTTTAAAGACGCAGAATTGGAGGCATTATTGAATTAATATTCAAAACGCAACAAAAACTTACAGACTTTCCAGATTGGGCGTAACTTACGCAGCTATTTCCTGTCATTTGAAAGCCGGGTGTCATGCATGTTGGAGAATAGAGATGTCGAAAGGCGTTTTTTCCGCATAATTTTACAACACCAAACTCAAATCGAAATACCGGACTATCTCTGTAAAATACTAAGGACCTATCTTGCAAATAGGGCCCTTCTATATGATTCTGACGAGAGGACTAAGATCTACGTAGTAACTGGTGACGTCTCAAAAACGCCCTGTTATGGAACGCTATGTGTGACGAAATTTTACCGTTACCGGTTACAAGAGAGGCGTCGATCATCGGCTTTGCGCATTCCATCGCCATGACCACCATAAGCGAAAACCATAGAAGAAGTTGTACCCCACTGTAACAAGACAATTGAAATGGTACATCGTTGGCTAGCTGACGCTGGTGCGCGACTTGCTGATCATAAAACTGAAGCGGTGCTTATTACAAGTAGTAAAGTCCGTGAAATCTCACAACCATTTATTAAGTACCTAGGAGTAGTTGTCGACGCGCGGCTAAATTTCTGTAATAACATATTTGAATATGCATGCAAAAAATCGTCGAAAGCTGTGAGTGCATTTTAAGAGCTAATGAGCAATATAGGAAGCCCAAAACAGAATAAAAGACTTCTTATTGCAAGAGCTGCCAGTTCAATACATACATACGTACGCAGCAGAAACATGGGCAAGTGGCGCAAAAGGTAAGTCTTACGTGCGTGGAGTTAAATCCGCCCTCCGTCTCAGCGCATTTAGTATCTTCAATGCTACCGATCAACTTACTCGCTGAAGAAATGAAAAGACTTCGAAGTGAGCCAGTTCGAAACGGCCGAGTAAACGGCGAAAAAAAAATACGAAAGGAACCGCAGTATCGCAACCTGGCAACAACAACGAAACCAATCCTTAAAAGGAAGACGCACCATCGTCTTACGCCAGAAATCGATGTATGGATAAAACGAGGTCACGGTGAAACACACTTTTACCTACATATGTAACTCAGTTTCTGACGGGACGTTGGATGTTTCATAGAATATCTCTTCAAACGCAAACAAGGAGTAGTCCCAAACTGTCCACGTTGTGAACATATTTCGGCAAACTTGGAACACATGTTTTTTCATTGGCCACATTATACCAACCTTATACCTTCAGGAACAGTTTGGGGCCACTCCCGAAAATGTTGTAAATTATGTGCTCCAAAATGATGAAAACTGGAACGTCGTAAGCAATGTCGCGGTACGCATAATGAACGCAAATCGCACCTAGAGCACCAACGAAACGCGAATAATTCAAACATCCAAGCTTCTCACATCTAATATTTCTAATAACACATACTGGCGAATATTTCCTAAGAGGCTAACCAGTCCCACGAAGCAGTTTCTAACGTCAGTTTAGCACGTAGGCATTTAATTGACAGCCCTGGTAAGGTTTGCGAGTCGTGCCTGCAATCTGGAGTATCTATGAATATAATCTTTGCAACAAAATAAAAAAAAAGCAAAAACGCCACTAAAAAATCGTTGACACACCTTCGTGCTAAATATGGCTGGCGGTCTTCCTAAATTAAATTATCCCGCAAGTTCCCGATCAGATCTCTGGGTGAGAACTATCCAAGGAAGAACATCTATGAAAAGGAATACACAAAAATTAACGCACAAAAATATTTGATAATTTTTCATCCTTCGGCGTAAACATCGACCTCAGCGATTTCAACGAGAAAATAGAAAAAGAAGCAATATTCATGTCAACAATAGAGAAGGGAGCGCCGTGGCGCAGTGGGTAGTGTGTCGGCCGCTGACGCAAGATGAGCGAGTTCGGATCCCGATAACACCAACGTCATCGAATGATTATTTCGCGGCGTCCCTCCTCGGCGGGGTACTGGCAAAACCCCCCGTTGTATACTTGCCATGAAAAAGCTTCTCGGCTCTCGCCGTTCGGAATCGGCATTGAGCTTTAGGTTCCGTTCACTTATGTGAAAAAAAAAAAAAAAAAACAAATCGCACACAACATAAGTGAGTAAAAAGAAGCTTGGCTCTGGCTCCACATGAGCTCCAACGCCATCTAAGGTGTCTGTCTGGCAGTACAATGGACCAGTATTTGTGTCTGAGTGCTCCAACAGATAGCAGAAGCCTCCAACAAAAAAAAAAAAAAAAAAAAAAAAAAAGTTCTACGCCTCATCAAACGATTATGTTCTTAGGACCGTAAGTTTTGCAAGCTCTATAAAATTTAAAACTACAATCTAACACAAAAGAATACACGGGGCTAAGCAAAATTTAGCATTTTCTGATAGATGGAAGAAACCATACCATGGTATCCAGCTTCAATACCAAGCCGAAATTAATACCTGGTTCCCCACTAGATCGAGCACAGAAACTCACAACGAAACAAGACAGGTAGAAGCAGTATGGTCAACAATAAAAAGTCTAGTAAAGGAAGCAGCGGAAAACAAACTAGATTATTGTAAGGACTTTAAAGCAAAACTTTGGTTGGAAGAAGAATGCGTGGAAATGGAACAAGCCCGTAATATTGTAGGATTTCAAGCCCTAGAAAATAGTGAAGAGATCACGCGTACAGATATCACACCATACAAAAGGAAGTCACCCACCATACAGAAGGATAAAAAACAAAAATGGCAAAGGAAAAAGTTTGGTACTATTATGGAAGAAAGTTCAGCTAAAAACACGAGAGCAATGTATGCAGAGCTAAATGCTATACGAAAAGGCCAGATCAGGATTTATCGAACAACGAAAAAGTTGCAGTCCAGTAGAGAAAATATTTCGACGAACTGTTTGATGTATATGGAGAGAAATTCAAGTAGTACTGCCAACCACGGAGGAAATAAAGGAAGCAGTCCATTAACAAGGCCGCAGAAGTTGCCTTAATACCATTGGAATCAATAAAATTTGTTAGAGATGAATTAACAGATAAATTACATGGTCTCATCACAACTATTTATATGAAACAATGACACTATACGTATTCCTGAGGAATGGGACACTCCATATTTAAAAAGAGTGACCGTTTGCAATGCAGCAATTACCGAGGAATATAGCTGCTACCAATTAGTTACAAGTTACTATACTATGTTTTCTTAAAGAGACCGATATCACACAAAAATAATCTGAAACTATTAGGGCAGCTTAAGGAAATCCGCCGTGAGTAACCAGATTTTTACTATACGACAGTTTCTAGAAAAGAAATACGAAATTCAGAGATTTTGAAAAAGAATGTGACTATAGACCAATCGAAATTTTCGAAGGCTGATCCAAAAGTAATGATAATGAAAATAAAACATGGTGATTATACATAAACAAATGATTTATTTTTGTACACAGTCTCCTGACAAGTCAATACATATAATCCATCTTTTTATTATCCCTTAAAAAAAAAATGTTTGTCTTGAATCTCCAAAAACTCCTCAACAACGACCATAACTTCGCTATCGTCTGCAAATTTCTTGCCTCAAATATGTTAGAGGTAGAAGTCACACTTCGAATCCCGTTTTTTGAATGGCATCAATGGTGCCTTTTTTGGGGAGAAAAGCACTCCAGCTCGCAGTTTGCCAAGTCTTTTATGATCTGCCGCAATCTTTTTATTTGAACTCCATAGTAATACCCCGAAATAGTGGTTACCGTGTCCAAATATTCCACCATAATTATTCCTTTAGCGTCCCAAAAAACAGATGCAATAACCTTTGGTGCCGAACTTGACACTTTGAATTTCTTTGGCATCAGTGAGGAAACTCGCTTCCAAGTCATCGATTGCTGTTTGGTTTCAAGATCAAAATGCTGGATCCAGGTCTCGTCCAGGTCACGAAGCTTTGAATGCTCTGATATGAGATCTCTGTGATCTCAATTACATGTCTGACGGTAACTCTTCGAGCTGCCAACACTACATTTTCACGTTATCTTCAGTTAGAGACATGAAAGGACGTCATTCGCTATGGTCATCTTCAATGAAAGCTCTGCCCAGGCTAAACTCCTTGGCCCAGCGTGCTACTGTGGAATATGTAGGGGCGGAGCCCCCAATATTTTCTCCATTTTGATGTTATCCCTTGGACGGTTTGTATTCAACTGAATGTACCTCCTGGGAATCTATTGGAGTCTATTTACATGTATATAACTAACCTAATGAGTATATAGGCTAGTGGGAAATGCGAACTGGAAATAACCATGACCATTTGAGATCACGCCTCATCCACTTTAGCTTACGTAAACGGTCTGGGCCTTCTAGTAAGGAAACGTTAATTGAAACACAGATTGTTTAATAATGGCAGGTAGGGCAGTAGGTTTAGAAGTAAATGAAGAGGAAACTAAATACATGGTCACCGAATGACTTGGATCGATCCAAAATTTCTATCTGACTGTACTCGATAAATGCTTTTAGAATGTGGACGACTTCAAATATCTGGGAACCGAATGGCCAAAAACAATATGAAGGTCGAGGGTGGTCGTGGTGCAATGATAATCATCAACGACTGTTGAGCCGAAGGTCTGCATTGCAACAACATCAGTTGTGAAGAGAGATGATCAAAAAGTGCTGATGAAGGTATAACACTCGCAGCATAAGATCACTTCAAAATTCATATTCCGTGTGTGCATTTCCAATATAACACCTTAATGACATGGAAACATAAGAGTTACTGTGAACTACAACCAACGCAAATTCAGTCGAATCTCTCGAATCCTACCTAGGACAACCACCACCGGAGAGTAGTGAACGAACATCTTCGACACAAACCATCTTCACTCAAAAAAAATTAAAGGCTGCATAGGGGCTTCGCATGCTTCTTCGCAATGAAAGAACTATTTAAAGCAACTTGTTTGTCCAGCAATGTCAAAATTCGTATTTATAAAGCCATAATAATGCCAATGACACGTTACGTAGGTGAAACTTGGTCTCCGACTAAGAAGGAGGAAAATGGATATCGAGTGTTTGAAAACAAGATGTTTAGGAGAATCTTTGATGGAAAACAAGACGAAGAAACAGGCAAATGGAGGAAGCTATACAATTAAGAAGTCGAGGATCAGTGTCGAGTAATAAAATAAAACTAAAACTAAACGTAGAACGAATAGTCAAAATAATAATGGGTGGAAAACCGGCAGAGGGAAAAGAGAGTAACAGGCAAGCTACTGAAATCGTATTTCGCAGTGTTATCCCTTAGAGGAGAACTGACAAAGCTGCATGCAGTTTGCCAAAAGGTTCTTGAAACTGAAACATTAGGTCCCTTTCATCTATGGGAAGAAGTGAATTACACAAAGTGCGGTCGATTAAGAGACGTTTCGGCTCTGGTGACGCGAATTATAATCGATAATAATCTTCTTTAGGCTCAACAATTAAGTAAGAAGAATAGGCCCTTCTTGATTCCTTCACAACGCAGTGGCTTTGATTATCCGAAGTGAACGGAGACGCATTTAGTCGATTAGAAAGGAAAATCTGAGATGCGATTAAACCACGACCTATATGGTCTGATTAGCGACATCATATTAGGTGGCCAACTAAGATCTCGCTGTTTATCAAGAGATGGCTCTAGTAGAAAGTGCTGGTAGATTGCAACGTATCCAAACGTCATGAACCAAGCTTAGTGCGTGTTCACATTGGTAGAAGCGCACCAAATTGCTTGAAAGAGAGGGAACGGTTTTTAGTAAGTGGAAACGAGAAGGGTTGCTTGCACCGAAAATCCATCTTCAATTTGGATTTTCGGGTGAAGCAAACCGTTCCATTCTTAATTCATTCCATTTTTGACAGTTTTTCTTCATTCTTGGACAAACTGTTGGACAGAGAAGTCGAGTTAGCTTACGAAGATGAAGCACTACATGAAAACATTGTTGCTGCAAAAGCCAACATAAACTCCTCTTCCATTTAAATGCAATATTACTTATATCCCAATATTATTATCCCGATTAACTAGGCTCACTCTTTCTGCTGGTAATAAAATGAAACTGAATGCAAATGACCCGATTCATGCGTTCCACTTGTCAAAAATTCAAGTGTGCTTCCACCAATGTGAACACTATTTGCCTTCTTGCGCTTGTCCTTCTTGCGCCAATGTGATCACGCACTTAGACATATGGTAAACAAACCGCTTTGACGCATTAGTGATTTTGTTTTTGCGTCATATACTTTTGGTTGTGTGAAAATGTCTGATTTTGTGCCAAATAATCGTCATTTGCGGAAAATTATGTTTTTCTTCTTCCATTCGAAGAAAACGGCGGCTGAAGAGCATCAAGCACTCCGAAAAGTTTACGGAAGTGCTACTTTAAGTGAAACAAAGTGCCGTGATTGGTTCCGTCGCTTCAAAGATGGTGATTTCGATGTTGACGACCGTTCGCGTGAAGGAAGGCCAAAAAATCTTCAAGGACGCTGAATTGGAGGCATTGCTCGGTGAGGATCCACCGTAGGATTACCGTAACGGTATGCGAGCTCTGCCAGAAAGATGGGAAAAGGCTATCGCTAGCGATGGGCAATACTTTGAATGATTCATTTGTAACGGTTTTTTCACAATAAAGTTGCATTTCCATCAAAAAAAAAAGCGAGAACTTAGTTGCGCTCCTAACACTTGACACTTGCGCCATCTAAGTAAATTGATGATAAGATGCAGACATAATCACAAATTATTTTCGTGTGTTGGTTACACACTTTTGTACAACACTGTTAATAAGATAACTATGTGTAAAACTAAGCGGGAAAAATTCCATTTGTAAGGCGTTAATCAAATATAAAAATTCCTAGCTTAAAACCACGTAAGATGTGGACACAAGTGGGACATTTATTTGACAGATATTTCACACAGCACTGTACCCAAACAAACAAAACGGTTTTTACTTTACACCTTAAAAGTAAATAAAGCAATTATGGCCAGTGCACCTGAAGTGCATAATATGTACAGTATGAGCGCAATGAAAAACGCTATTCTAATAAAAAAAAAAAAAAAATAGAAAACATCTGGATTTCTAAGTTCGAGATAAAAACTACAATATACATATGTACATAAACCAATATGTGATACCGATACGTGTGTTTGCTTAAAGCTAAAGACAGATATGGCAAAATGAATTGCTCAGCGAGTTTTTGCCATTCACTTTCGCCTGAAAGAATGTATACTTGTTATAGACACAAACGAATAGATACTCGAAAGTGCGTATTTTATTTCTCTGTTTCCCTCATCATGGTGAGTAGATACCTAGTTGATCAAGTAAGTATCCACGACCTTGTGTATTCGCAGAACATGTATCCCCCGGAGATTATAGCAAGTGACTCCCGCTACAAACCGCGTTGCCGTGATTGTTTATTTCCTACAATTTACTATTTGCTTTCGTACGTAGGTAGTTTTTTGATTGCTCGGAACAAGATAAAAATAATACCATTGTCAAAGACATATATTTTTAGTCTGATTTTGAAGGGTAACGCACAGCGATAATTATAAATGTTAATTAAAAATGAAAATGCTCAGATAGTGCTATTACACTCCTACCCTATTGTTTTGAATTTGGGAATCTTCAAGTAAATGTCTCATACACCTCGATTATAAAAAGCTTGCCACACCCGCCAAGATTCATTAGCTCAATTCGTTTATTTGATTTAAATCCACGCGCACCGTTCTAGATAACACTTCAGTGATAAATTGGCAATAAAAGTTTCATTTTCCTTCCTTTTTTATCGCATTCAGTTTTTACAACCACGCTTGATAGTTAATATTATAATAAAACGCTTATCGATTGTTCACCTAATTAGTAATAAAGTAATGATAAAAAAGAGCTTCCGAAAGCTCATCAACTTTTTATGCTTAGAAATCACGGCAACACCGGTATCGTTATCATAGCATCAAGAAGGTCATGTAGTGCTGTGTGTCTGCAACTGCAGGGAGAGTTTGACAGGTTCATCTCTCTGCATACATGTACCAGACCTACGGAAAATAGGACACATATGGATACGTTCTCCGTTAACGGAATCTAGGTGAGAAAAAGTGAAAGTCGCTTTCCCTTTTAAATAAAAATGAAAAAAAAAAACAATTCAAGTACACGCCACTATCGCGGTTTGTTTCTCTATTCGTCGATTTTTAATAAAATTCCATTCTCTCTCCATTCTCTAGAATTGGTGCAGTTATTATCAGTGGTACTCACATTTTCTCCACTCTCGCTACATATCTTGTGCTTATGGTTCGGTTTTAATTTAAGCTGGTGCTTCTTGCTACAACGATACATTTCCTAACCACGACCGAAGGAATTTGAAAAGGAATTAGAAGAAAGAAACAGAGAACAAAAACAAAACGATGGTGTTCCAATGTGCTGGATTACTTATTTCCAAGGAATTGGCGGCTCGAGTTCGAATAAATGGGAGGCGTGCATTTAGTGGAACTTCGACTTTATATCGGCATCTGGTCGATTCGCCAAACACGTATTTGGATAAGACCATTTTGAATCGTTACAAGGATTTGGAGGTACCAGGCAATCGTGTTCAAGCTACATATCTCTGGATCGATGGAACAGGTGAGCATTTGAGGCTGAAGATGCGAGTACTCGATGGTGCTCCGAGCAGTGTTGATGATCTACCAAAGTGGCAATATGACGGAAGTTCGACATATCAGGCGACCGGGAAAAATTCCGATACATCACTGGTGCCACGCGCGTTATACAGGGATCCATTCAAGCCGAATGGAAAGGATGTGATTGTTATGTGTGACACGTATCAGTCCGACGGAAAGCCAACAAAGTCTAACAAGCGTCACTCACTCATGGAGGCGATGAAGACTGTTCTGAATACCCACGAACCATGGTTTGGTATCGAGCAGGAATACACTCTATTGGATGTGAACAAGCAACCGTTCGGCTGGCCATCGAATGGATATCCGGCACCCCAAGGACCATACTATTGCGGAGTGGGTGCTGATCGTGTTTTCGCGCGTGATGTGGTCGAAGCGCATGCAAACGCGTGCCTATACGCCGGAATTGATTTTGCGGGCACAAATGCCGAAGTAATGCCAGCTCAGTGGGAGTACCAAGTGGGACCGTCAACAGGCATTAAGGCAGCCGATGATCTGTGGGTGTCTAGGTATATCCTTCATCGCATAGCTGAGGAGTATGGTGTCGTGGTGACGTTCGACCCTAAACCAGTTGAAGGTCAGTGGAACGGGGCAGGTGCACATACGAATTTTTCTACAAAAGCAATGCGCAACGATGGTGGCATAAAGGCAATCGAGGAGGCTATTCAGAAACTTTCAAAACATCAGGAACGTCACATCCGAGCGTATGATCCGCGCGAGGGCAAAGACAACGAACGTCGATTAGTGGGCAGATTAGAAACCTCAAATATCAATGAATTCTCTTGGGGTGTTGCCAATCGAGGTGTGAGTGTTCGTATTCCAAGGGATGTTGCGACGGCCCAAAAAGGATATTTCGAAGATCGCCGCCCGAGCTCAAATTGCGATCCGTATGCAGTGTGTGATGCTCTGATACGAACCTGTCTCTTGGAGTAAGTAAATACTCAAACGTACTTAGATGATTTGGAAGTGTTCATAGCCCACATGCATTTTTTGTAAACAAACCCATCTTTGTTAATTCCTGAATAAAGTTTAAAAAAAAGAACAATAAATATCTTAGAAATGTGTACAAATGTGCCTTTTGAAATTGGTTCCGAAAGGATATACTTTACAAGTAGGCGAGAGAAGAGACGGCATGAAGTGAACCTGTTCTATGTACAAAAGGGAAAACGACATGATTTACTAGTGCAGGTAGACACGTCAAGGCCTCTAGACGGTCATTCCTTTTAACGAGTAAATATCGATTGGCAATATCCATAAATTATTTCTTTTCTGCATTGAAGTGGGCTTGGGTTTACGTTCATTGCCTTCTCACCGTCCTTGGGCACATTTTTCTGCACACCAAGTGTATTTTACAGGTATACGCTGTGTTGCAGTTGTACTCATTACTCATTACCTGCTTCTTTCGTTGACTTTTCCTTTTTCTCTAGCCCCGAAATACTGATAAAACTGTACTGTGAATTTAAAAGTATACGCCAGGAAACATTTTCAATTTTTTTTTAGTATCTTATCTAATTGCTATTTATACATTAACTATCTTTTCGGCCAAACGTCTTATCTGAGAGGTATTTATCTGTTCAGCGCTGAAAGCGTCACATTTTATAACTAGTATCTTCAATCAGATTAATTGCAAACAGGAATGGAATGGCAACGAAATAAAATCCCTAATGATAAGATGTCATGCTAAGACACAACTTGAGAACTAAAGAGTTACAGTACAAAAGTGAAGTGTACTACTCAGCAGGGGGCCGGAATCAGGACGCAAAGTGATGGGGTTTCTCTACACTCTGTCAAAGGGTAGTTTGGAATACATTCAATCAGTAGGTCTTCATTGCTTACATGATGAGCCAGGGGATGGGGGAACTGATGCTGATAATTATAATCGTTACAACCTAAATAGAAGGTCAACACGCAATCCTTAATTGCCTCGAGTGGTGCTTTGTGAAGGTTTCGGTGAATAACTCATCTCCAAGGCAATCAAATCAATATGGGAGGGTAGGAGCGAAGTAAACTTGTCTCAGGGATGAGATGCTCCCATACGGTAACGAGCATATGTATATAAGTAAAGTGACTACGGCATATTAAAGAGATGTACTCGTTTTATACTTTAAACTTGCTTTTGAACCAATTGCGCAATTTATACTATCGAAATACAAGAACACCTTAGAGGGACTCAAGGTAGGAAATGCCAAATCTGAGCTTTTAATAATGAGACGCGGGCACGTGTATAAACTAAACGTTTTATTATTTAAATATTTAGAATAATTAAAAGTGCGAGCAAAACATATCGACAGGTTTGATTTTTTGTTGAGAGTCATGGTTACAATTATAAAATACTTCAAAAGCATATACACACGCGAGTGGGCACAACAAGTGTTTTGGTAAACAAGCGTGTGATGAGGGAATGATTAACCGCCTACGTTCGAGGTATACATAGGTCTTCCGCACAGTTAAATCGAATGTAGTTTTCCCAAGCCAGTTTGCTATTAAAGATTATATCAAGTTTTTTTTTAGCGTTTTAAGATAGACGGAGGGGAAGTGGTCAAGTTGATATGTTTTTTGATATAAATATGCGGATTATCCGGCCTTAAAATTAGGTGAAATATAGAGGGAGTCATTTTTGACTAATCCCCGAAGACAATTTAAAACAAACTGAATATCATGAGCGTTTAAGAAGAAATACCCTAATAATACTCGTATGCACAGAAAAAAAGTATTGGCCCTTGGATGGATCCCCGCAGAACACCAACAAATTATAACATATGGTAACTACTTACGACATTTTCGCTAATTAGTTTGATAAAATGATAAGAGCTTTCCATTTAGAGAAAGTTTTCGGCAAAAATTACATGATCAATCAAATCAGACGTCAAGGGCACATTGCATGCCTTCGAAGACACCTATTTATGAAGATTATAAGCTGAGTGATAATGATTAATTTGCTTTTATAAAAGATCACCGATTTTACAACATGTGACCGAGCATTGTCATGTAGGAAAATGTCGGGTCCCGGCTAGAGAACTGTCAATTGGTGTTTTAAAACCTCCCCATCAATGGAATATGTCTAGCTGGACCTTCATATATTTTGTATGAAAATTAAAGGAATTCATTGAAATAATTGAAGTTTTTTTTTGTTTTTTTGGACATGTTATTATTTTTATTATTAATATAAAGTTTTTTTTACATAGCTTCGATATTATAAGTATGTGCACATTTATGGCATTTATGTGGCTGAATGTTATGTTGTAAACAAACAGGTTCTTCGCAAATAGTGCATGCAAATCAGATTTTTCTTTGTATTTTATCGTTTATTCTGCCAATTCAGCATGACTTTCCCTGGTCCTTTGATGTCTGACTACCGGTGGGCTCTGGAATCCTATTTTACAATCGTGCTCCGAGGAAAGATTCGATGCCATTTCGAACGGAAAACACTCCTATTATCCTTGGATCGTGCATCCTTGCTTCGATCTGAGGGATTACTAACTGCTTAATCAACGAATGCAAAAATTGTCTACGTGCATTGGTTTTGTTCGTCGTACTCATATCATTTAATTTTTTGTAAATTATAAAAGATGCTAATGCTGCGACATCCAACATCTTCTTCTTTTCCTTTTTTCCCGGCGTCGTTATGGTCAGAAGTGTAGGACCATAACTTTCCCACTTAACTGCATTCCTACTGGTCCGCTTGTGGGGTCCGCCGGTTTGACCTCAGAAAGTAGCGGCAGGCTTCCCGGTTTGGGATTACTTCATCGCTGAGGCCAATCAAATGCTGGTGTTTTTGCATTTGTTTGCACCAATTGTTTTTCGGCCTGCCTTTTTTGCGTGTTGAAATTGGAACGTTGATTGATAACGCCTTTTGGACGGGGTTCAAAGGATCTCTCCTTTGAACATGGCAATATCAACTGAGTCGGTCGCGCTCTATCTTTCTTGTGATGGTTTCTTTTACGTGGAGGCTTCCTTGGATCTTTGAACTTCTAATTCTGTCACGTTTTGTTACTCCCGCTGTCATGCGAAGCATCTTCATCTCAGTTGCCGTTAATTTGCTCTCATACTTTTTGTGCATTGTCCAGCATTGTGAACCGTATGTGAGCGCCGGACGTACAACTGAAGTGTAGAGCCTTCCTTTCAGCTTAGGGGGCATTTTTCGATCACAGAAGATGGCGGAGTTTTCCCGCCACTTCATCCACCCTACGCTTACGCGATGTTTGATGTCGTCATCACAAGTTGCTTCTCTATTAATCATAGATCCCAGATATTTAAACTTTTCACACTTGGGAAGCACTCTTCCATTCAAGTAAATGTCTGGAATAGGCTGATGAGGGTCTGAGAACGGGCAGCACAGATACTCTGTCTTCTTTGAACTAATACGATACCCGTGTCACTCAAAAATGTCCACCCACACATCAAGTGCTCGTTGTAGGGACGCCTGATCGTCACTTATAATGGCTCCATCGTCAGCTAAGAATAGCTGGTGCACATTGGGGCCCGTCACTTTTCCTTCAAGCAAGCAATCAAGGACTGCTATAAAGAGCAGTGGGCTGAGGACGCTCCCTTGGTGTACACCGACTTTGATTGCGAACTCTTCGGTGACTCCTGCGGTGCATCTTACTCTTGTCGTTGCTCTCTTGTACATGTCCATGATCACTCGCACGTAGGTTTCTGGAACTCCTTTTTGTCTTAGCGCTACCCATAAAAGATCTCTTGGTTGCCGGTCAAAGGCCTTCTCGAAATCAACCAACACCATATGCAAGTCCTTAGAAGAATCACGATGCTTTTCCATCATGACCCTTATACTTTGGATTGCATCTGTTGTTGATTTACCCGAGACAAACCCGCACTGGTCATCAGATAGTCGTATTATTTTCCGCAGTCGGCTATCTAATACCCGTTCAACGATCTTCATGGTGTGCGACATCAGCTTGACAGAACGGTAGTTATCACAATTTCGCGTATCACCCTTTCCTCTGTGCAAAGGAAGAAGATAGCTTTCCCTCCATTGATTAGGCATAGTGTCGCCTCTCATAAGTTTAGAGATAAGACCCATGAGCCATCTAGACCCGATGTCTCCCATCTTTTTCCAGAACTCAGAGGGTATCCCGTCCGGCCCAACAGCTTTTTCTTTTCTTGGAATTTTTAACCGCGTACCGAACTTCTTCGACTGTGATGTCGGATATTTCGGCATGATTCGGGGCGGCTCTTGGAAAGTACACTCGAGGAAACTGTTCGTTCAGAAGTTCCTCGCAATACTGTCGCCATCTGTGGAGAATTTTTTCGTCTTCCACAAGGAGTTGGCCTTCAGCATTGTTAATAAACTTTGGGAAACGAATCTCCTGAGCATTTCTTCTTCCCTGGGCGGCTATCTTAAAGATATTTGCTCCTTTGTTCAAATTGCTTTGTCGAAGCTCCTGGGTAGCCTGGTTCCTGTCAGACGCGGAAGACGATATTTCTTCCAACTCCTGATATAGGCCTTCCATGCTTTTCGCTTTGAATTCGGCGCACTTTTTCTTCGCGATACCTTTGCCATATCTATATACCTGTTCACGGCGAGCTATTTCCTCTCTATTAGTAGAAGAGCACTTTGACCAAGCTTGGAAAGCCATTTTCTTTTCGTGTATCACTGCTTTGGCTTCGTCTGTCCACCACCAGGTTTCTTTTGCGTGTTGGCAGGGGCCTTTAGATGTTCCGAGCAGTGATTTGGCTTTCTCCAGGCCAGATTGTTGTAGGGAATCCCACATGTCTTGTGCTCTGCACTCCTCATTACCGACCTCTTCGATAATGGAAGAGAGGTAGTTTTTCATGTTGGTAATAAAAGCTTCGCCTTTTCCTTTATCCAGCTTATACCACTTGATTCTCTCAGACACCTTCGTTGGCTGCTTTGACTTCTTACTCGCCTCCATAAAAAATTCAGTCAGGAGGAGAAGGTGTTGAGCGATCGCGTCTCCCAAGATCACTTTGCAATCTTTAACTCGTGGCTTCATGAAACTGGATACCAAATGATAGTCTATTTGAGTTTCATTTCCGCCGCTGCTATAAGTGATCAGGTGCCGGCTTTGTTTGACGAACATGGTATTTAGCACTATAAGACCGTACGACTTGCACATGTTTAGGATATCTTCACCTGAAGAGTTCCTGGTGCCGTATCCCAGCCCTCCGTGGTAGTCTTCATAGTCTTCGCTTGTCTTCCCGACATCCAACATATTGTAGAAAAAAGCCAATGGCCACCGCTTCGTCTGTCGTTTACACGTATATTTTCCCAACATTTGATCCATGACGTCGACGCCAACTTTATGTTTGTTGTAAAACAGAACTGCTTGTGGCTTTTTGCGGTTCCAACCAATTCGGTGTCATAGTGAAGTGTTGACAATAAAATAATTGCTTTAGATGTTTTCGGCACCTAAGACACTGCTGCGACATTATCCGTAAATCCAAAGATGGTGGAATGTGTTAAGCGACTACGATCCGGAAGCATTTCTTTAGGAATGCACTTTTTATTCCGTCGAATAGTTCCAACAAAGGCCAGTCCAGATTTTCGAAGTTTTTCCACACCTTCAAAACTTGTAAAGAAGTTGTCAGCAACAACAGTTCTCCCGCTGGATTGGTACTTAATCGTTAATTCAATCATCACCTTATTGCCCAAATATACAGCTCTCTGATGTCCATCTTATTTTTCTGTATTACAGAATTCCTTTGCGATTCCGTTGCTAGAATCACAAGCCCATCATACTTTTTTTCCATATTTCGCAGGCTTCGATAGTATGTATTGTGTAAATCGTGTGTTTCCTCTGTATGGGAATAGTTGTTCGTCAACGGTTATAGCTTCTGGCGGTGTAAACGCAGTTTCCAAGTGATGATTTAGCATTGTCCACATCCCCCGAATGGGAGCCGCTTTATCTACACTTTGCCATACGACACGAGTCTTTTGATCGTCAAATCTTATAAAACGATTAATAGCCCAAAATCGGTTCAGCGACAACGTTGCTCTGAATACGGGATCCATATTGGTTTTCCACAACTCTACTGTATGCAGCATCTTGGCGTGATTTACACCAGCAGCTAGACAAAACCAAAATAGGCATATAGTTACTCCTCAGTGACAGATTTCCAAACTATTTGCGGGTTATTTTCGTTGTACTTCACAATTTCCTGTAGAGCCTTTCTGTTAGTTTCTCGCATAATGACGATGATCATATCTTCTAATATCATTGTCTTGAAGATACCAATATGACTACGAGGCATTCCCCGTCTTGAGTAGCCACCGACTTCTCGAATGACATTGTGTGCTCTTAGACGAGCTGTTGCTGGTGGTTGCTGGCATCATTTTGTTCCATCACGGGCAAAATAGTATTCCTCGGAGAATTGTCTTTCTTGCCCTTGATGAACTGGATCATTTTCTGCCTGCAACTCTTCTAGTATCTCGTCATCGTCAGTATCTTCTATATCTGATATTCCCCCTACTACTAAGTCCGTCTCCGCGTCAGAATCATCTCCATGGGGAACATAGTCTTCATCGCTATCGCCACTAAAATCTTCAACTTCAGACCCATTTTCCTGTACTTCTTCGGAAAGCCTTAAAATGTATTAGTCCCGTTCTTCTTCGCTCATGCGCCTCCAGATGAATGCATTTATTTCGTCACCCATAATAGTTTACCTTCGTATAAATATGTTTTCCCAATATGCTTCTATACGCTTAAGTAATGATTACTGATTGACAACAAGGATACTTTCACTCTCTTATATACCCATGAACTGAGCAAAACTAATAACTGTAAAAAAAACTTACTGTAAACATAAGAGTAGGCATGTCTGGCGCCGATGATAATAAAATTTGTTTTTTCGGACAAAATGTGAAAAAATAGGTTTTTCCGTACAATATTGTAGCAAGGTCTGGCCGAACCTATTCCATTGACTCTAGGGGTTGTTGTAGAAATACTGCTTTTTTTTCTCCCCCTCTTAGATTTTAAATTTATTGCCCACACTAAAGCATTAAGAATACATAGGCTGACAAAGTCAGGAAATTTGGATAAGATAGCTACACAAACAATTATGAAGAAATGGTCTCAAAAATGGAAAAGGTCTGGCCAGACCTACTCATTGACAGAGGGGTTAAACGCATCAGTAGTCAAAAGCGATCCTCCGTAATGGTAATCATACCCCGCTCTCATTTCGAATATTTATCTCCATCACTTTTCATCGCTAGTTACGACACGATGCAAAATACCTTTCCTTTTCTGACATAGAAGCAGTAGTTCACAAGTGAAAAAATGCATTTCGACGTCTCTCAGCTTCAAATCGCGCTGCACCCAATGTCATTGCCTCCTAATGCTTTTAAACATTTCGAAATTGTCATGTTATCTATTTGTAATGATTTTGCAAGTTCAGCTAACGTCTGAAATGAGTCTTTATGAAATATGCCTCCGTCTTCAAAGTTTTTCGATGCGACAGAGGGTTCTTTATCTTCAACACCAAAATCATTATTTTTAAAGCGTCGAAGCCAATCTCCGAATATCGTTTCCGACATGTGAGCTTCAGCGGGTTTTTTTTTTTTAATTAAATTTGCAACAAAATCCCGCAAATAATATTTTTTAAAATCGACACGTCTAAAACTCAAGCTTATCCAGAGCACTTCTTTGTAGTGCCCAGTTCATGGTTATGACTTCTGCTCCACTCTCTGTTAACAAATGCTGATGAAGGCATAACATTCGCAGCATAAGGTCATTTCAAAAATTCATACTCTGTGTGTGCATTTCCAACATTACACCTTAATGTCATCGAAACAGAAGAGTTACTGTGAACTACAACCAACGCAAATTCAGTCGAATCTCTCAAATCATATCTAGGACAACAACCCCCGGAGAGTGTTGAACGAACATCTTCGACACAAACCATCTGCACCCCGTCCAGGTTGTGTGACAAACACCATAAGAGCGTACACTCTTGAACCTGCACGAATTATAAAAAAAAAAACCAAGATTGCACTCAGAATTTTGCTCTCGAATTGCCTAAGAGATTAATCTTCCACTTTCGATGGCGTCCAAGCTTCTGTGTCGTAGTAGAAGACATTTTGCAAAAAAATACATTCTTCACTAGTGAGCTAAGGTTATAACTGCTAAAGGTGGCATTTTGGACAAGATGTCGGTTTTGCGCGTCGATAGCTTTATATATTTTACTTTATTTACTCACGGACTTTAGTAGCTTCTGCTTCAATGCTCTCAAACGCTTTATACTATACAAGCAATTGTGCACTCTTAAAGTAGACCATGCCAGTGAATCCCGAACAATATTTTCTAGGATGATTTCGAGAAAATCACATGACAGTTCGTGACCCTATCCGAAGCCCATTTTGAAATCGAAGGTCTCGGTAAGTTAACTACTGACTTAAATAGAGCAGGTAGTATTTTCAATTACCATCCTGCAAAGTCTGACGAATTTAGCAGAGAGGTCAAGACTTGTCACAGCCATGATCTCCAATATTGTGAATATTTCCTAACCTGAAACCACAGTTCACACAGCGCAGTAGAGAAGATTTTTTGAGACATGCCCGCATAATTGGCGCAGCTGTAGGGATGCCTTCCTTCCTTATGAACCGGGAAAACGATGTTGAGATTCCATTCGCCGACCATTCTTTCCTTCAATCATATTTTACAAATAAGTTGGTGCATATTCCCAAACAACTCCTTTGCAGCTGCTTTGAATAGTGCAGGACGGAGTCTGTCTATGTCAGCGGCTTAATCTCGACTAAGTTGGTGGACCGATTTCTCTCTCGTCTTCGTCCAGTTTGAACGAAACTTCTGTTATCACCTCCACGAAGTGGTCTGCTCCTTTTGGCAAAAATGGTTTCTCACCATTAACATCAACAATTCATCAACAAATCAACAGCGGTGTAAGAGCTTCAGTCAGAATGAATGTACATCTCGTTCTTTCTAGAACTAGGTAACTAACGATTAAATTATCTGAGGCCAACGAAGCTACTGCCCTAAACCCTTAATGTGGTTTTACTACTAGAGTAGTGGGTTCCGAACGGACTCCTATAACAGAGGATCAACAGAAAAATATTTTTGTTTCTCAACATAGTTTCTATTGAGATTGATTCACAATTTCCATCATTGTTCGATATCCTGTTTTTAGTGGTTAATGTCAAGGTTCTCAAAATATTCGTTAATTTGTAAAGAGAAAATGAGCCGTGAAAAAGCAATTCGAACCAAGCCTCATTGTTGTAATCTTAGAAGCAGATAGAATTGTCTGCACCTTCCTTGAAATCAAACCTTCTATTTCAACTCATTGCTTTGTCGGGCAATGATTATCGTCTCATGAATGGACACTAATATCCGACTCTATTACTGTGAAACAATTGAAATATTCTCACGACGATGGTTTTCGAGAAAACCAGGCATTCATCTTTATCCAGCTATATGGTTATATTATTAATCGACCATTCTCTAAGCAGTTGTACGGTCTCTTTAAAGAAGGGAGCACATACTTGTAATGCCAAATCTCACTTGGCTTTGATACTAATTGGATTGAAACCTGTCAAGTGAACGTTAACGTATCACAAACTCCATGCACTCCCATTCCCACTCCTTATTGATGGCTTTCTAACAAGTGCGAAACGACGCAACGTCATCAAATCTCACACTTAATCTTTCTTAGGTTGTTATATCCGACTGTATTTTATGTCAAACAGTAATCAGTGCCTTATATCAGTTCGGTATTTTAAGAACCACAATTGCATGAAGATATAAATCAGATACTACCGTCATCGGATTGGAAACATAGGCAATAAGTTTTAATCTTCAACAGGCCACAGCAAGCAATATTTCAAAAATAAATTTGCTGAACATAGTACGACAATGACATCAATATTGTCGCACACAAACTCATAGATATATTAGGTAATTCCACGTCCTAAAATATATTCGGGCCTTGGAATTGACAAGACATGCACCTTGCGTTAGCTGTTCTCCGACATCCATAACACGAGATTTTCAATCCAGAAAGTAGCCGAGTGATCGAAATTGTATTTCACCATTTTTCTTCTTGGATACTTACACAATCCTTGAGCCTTTCGAGAAGCGGAGATTAATTTGGATGAATAATTCGAATCAGACCGCTAAGATTCGAAGTCGAGAGGCCACGACTCTAAGAGATTATTGGGTCTTTAGTTAACCATATGTCGCCCAAATTCTTAAAAAACAAAAAGCATCAGCTTTATCAAACCCTGGTTTGAACAAAATGCAAATTGTAAGTTGGAGAATAAGTATCCTGGCTCAATTGTTTAATTGTTGATTTCTGACTCCATAACCACGAGATTCGTTTCTCCAGTCAATGATATTATATTTCACACTGTTTTTTCCTCAGACCATCGTCACAACATTCATTTACTCGTACAAGGTTGAGCCATATCCAGCCTTAGCTGCTTATTTATTTCCTATAGCCCAACGAGACAACACGTGGATCGGAATGTCAGTGGCTTCGAGCTGGTCATGACCTCAAAAAGCAGAAAGGCAACGAAGGAATAAGTTGCTCATCACGAATTATGGTCAAGCGTTATGTGAGACTTGCATTCCAAGTAGGCATTGTACGAGGGTGGTCTGGAAAGTCTCTGACCTCAACGTGAAAATAGCAGCACTCGTCAATAAAAACTAGTGAAAGTAGTTGTGCATCTTTCAACAGTTGCTCACCAAAATTTCAGCCATTTTGGACGAGTAGTGAGATTGAGATGAGTATTCTTATGAGAATGGACAAAATTAAGTATGTATTGAGCTCTCACTAGATTTTTGTTTTTGAAAGCTAATAAGCCTATGCAAATCAAAGATGAACTCTGTATAAGGATTAATTGTATAAGGATTAATTTTCCACAGTGAAATTTTGGGCAGCTGAATTTAAACGTGGCCGTGAGAACTTGAGAGACCATGAACGTTCGGGACGTTCGAAAACTGCAACAACTGACGATAACTTCGCTAAAGTTCATCAAATTGGTGCTAGGCGACCGCCGAATTAAAGTGAGAGAGATAGCAGAGGCTATGAAAATGTCCAAAAAAACCTATTTATCACATATTTAAATTTAGATTTAGGCATGAGAAAGCCGTCCGCGCGTTGAGTGCCGCGCTTGCTCTCGTAAGACCAACGTGTTCAAATGAACATTTCCAACGCCCTGTTGGCACAGTTTAGGCGCAATAAATCCGAGTTTGGGCGCCAGCGCCGATCAATTACTGTCAGTGAAACTTGGATACACTATGATACGCCCGAAACAAAAATATAGTCAAAACAGTGGCCTGCAAAGGGGGAATTGGCTCCTAAAAGCCAAAAACTGTTTTTTCGACTGGGAAAGTGATTGCCACTGTTTTTTTAGATAATCATAGAGTTATCTTAGTCGCTTATTTTCAAAAAGAAAAAACCATTATAGGAGCACACTATGCATCAGGCGGAAAAACGGCCACATTTGCAGAAAAAGAAAATCCTGTTTCACATGGACAACGCGCCGTCTCACACCTCAGCGGTTGCCATGGCGAAAATCCACGAAATACGGTTTGAACTGCTTGACAAACCGCCTTACTCACCAGATCTAGCCCTAAGCGACTTCTTTTTGTTTCCTAATCTAAAAGTTTCGCTCAGAGTACAGAGATTTTCGTCAAATTAAGGGCAATATCCTTCATAAACAGCTGGGAATAGTGTGTAGACTTACAGGGAGACAATATAAAAAAATAAAAATACATTTTAAGAAAAATGTATTGTATCTTTGTTATTTCGGAAACTTTTCAGCCCACCCTTGTAACACCAAGCTCGTCAAAATTCATGTATGTCTGATAATTACACAAGACAATATGTACTACGGGTATACGAGGATGGTCCGATAAGTACTAAGCCTACAAAAGAAAAACAAAAAATTTGGAGAAATGGCGATTTATTTTTCAATATAGCTCGATACACTTGACCCAGCGATGATCCAACTTCTTTAACCCGTCTGAAAAATACGTTTTCTCGAGGTCTGCAAAGTAGGCCTCCGTGGCGGCGATGACCTCCTCATTCGACTGAAATTTCTGCCCGGCGAGTGACTTTTTCAAGTTTGGAAACAAAAAGAAGTCAGAGGGGGCCAAATCTGGAGAATTCGGCGGATGGGGGAGCAGTTCGTAGCCTAATTCGACCGTGGCGAGGCCGGAGGTGTGAGCCGGTGCGTTATCATGGTGGAAGAGCACTTTTTTCTTCACCAAGTGGGGCCGTTTTTTCTTCAATTCGGCGTCGAATCGGCCCAATAATAGTCCCAAAAAAGTACAGACCTGTAACCGTTTTGCCCTTCTCCAGGTAGTCGATGTGGATCACACCTTGTGAATCCCAGAAAATGGTGGCCGTCACCTTTCCGGCCGATGGGACAGTCTTCGCCTTCTTCGGAGCACGTTCGCCGGGTGAAATCCACTGTTTCGACTATTCCTTGGTCTCTGGTGTGTACCAGTGGATCCATGTTTTGTCGACTGTCACGAAACGACGCAGAGACTCCTTCGGATTGCGCTTAAACAGTGTCAAACATTGCTCTGAAGTGGTCTCACGGTTGCGCTTGTTGTCCGGAGTGAGCAAACGCGGCACCCATCGCGCCGACAGCTTTCTCATGCCCAAAATTTCATGCAGCTTCTCGCGCACCTTCAATCGGCGGTCTGCCAATACGAGTTCATGGATTTTTGTCACGTTATCCTCCGTGGTAGCCGTTTTCGGGGCACCTGGACGTGGCTCATCAAAAACCGACGTGCGACCACGTTGTAACTCGTTAAACCAATTTTTGATGGTCGCCATCGAAGGAGAAGAGTCACCGTACACAGCATCGAAACGCTCTTTGATTTCGCTGCCCGATTTCCCTTCCAAAAACAAGAGTCGAATCACCGACCGATATTGCTCTTTTTCCATTTTCTAAAATCCGCGGACACTCCAGCTTCGACACGCGGTCAAAACAAAACCACGAGTCCGATCCGGCTAAAATTTCGACAGTAGCAGTCTTCTAGAATGTACTACACAATAGTAAGTTGCTCTTGTGATACTGGCGCCATCTGGCGGTAAGGCTAAGTACTTATCGGACCACCCTCGTAGAGCCCCGAATTTAAACTGTTATTTGGAAATGAGTCATTTAAATACCTTAAATAATATATTCTTTAAATGCAATAGTAAAAGTACATCTAGAAAGAACGTACAACACCTTGTACTGTCATTAACAGCTTCTGACAAAAAAGCATGGGTGTAAAAGGACTTAATCCAGTTAAGAAACCAATGTTACAAGTTCAAGGCTTCTTAATACAGACATAACAATCTTAATATAAACTCTTCTTCTTAGATAGCGTTACAGCTAACGGGGACCAGAGCCAAGCTTCTCTCATTCACTTATGTTGTGTGCGATTTGTTTCTTTTTTTAGTTTTTACACAAGTGAACGGGACCTACAGTTTAGTGCCGATTCCGAAGGGCGAGAGCCAAGAAGCTTTTTCAAGGCAAGTGTACCACGAGGGGTTTTGCCAGTACCTCACCGACGAGAGAAGCAGCGTAATGAACATTCGATGGCGTTGGTGCTATCGAAATCCGAACTCGCTTAGCGTGCGTCGGAGGCCGACACACTACCCACTGCGCCACGGGGGTCTCTTAATATAAACTCACCCTTGATATTTTCGTATGATCTATTAATGTCAAAACATCAGCTCAGGCTAGCGTTTTTAATATAGTAAAGATCACGAATGAACGACGTTCGAAAATGATTAAAAATGACTACTTAGTCGATGGTGGCAAGTTTAAGAACGGTTACTACAATATAATCATACCGCCAGACAAGCTCCACGTACTACATATAGTGAATAAATTTGCATCAACATATGACAAAATGTGAAACAATGAATTACTCGAACCACCAAAAACGAGTTCCTATTCTTCTTCAAGGAACGCCTGAGACCTGCCTTCATGGTTACTCGGACGATACTCTTCGATGGACACTTTTGCCTTTCTTTAAGACTATCGTGAAGTACTTCTTGGCCGGGACCATCCCCACAATCTCTTTATGGACGAAACCTGAAGTGCTGAAGGATCTCCTTACTTCCGCATGATTATTGCGAATGATCAACCAATTGAGGTGCAACGATGAGTTGGCCAATTTGTCCGGTCTTTTTAGTGTGATTGTGATGACAGAAACAGGTTTTGTTAACGAGCAAAATATGCATTATTGGACAGCCAAAGATCCATATGTACTTCAAGAGACTCTACCGCATCCATATGGGGGTGTAGGTCCGAGGATCCGAGGTATGATTGGAGTGTTTTTTCGTCGATGAAAGTGTCACGGTCAATAGAGTCGTTGCTATCGCGCCATGTTGAAAGGCTATTTTGGCGAGAATTGTATGGAGTTCGCATCAGTGATATACGGTCCCGACAAGATGGTGCTGCTATACATTTTTTTTTTTTATTTCTTATTCTCATAACATTACTTACATATACATATAATTAATAACAATTCTATTTATTTTCAGAACAGTAGTGACATTTATTATTTATACAAAATAGAGATTAATGGCACTTTATTTAATATGATCATTGCAATTCATAGTTGTTGTGGGGTGAACTAATTCATTATTCCTATTTAAATATATATATACACATTGTTTAAGAAAATTCCAAGAAAACTCATAAGACTAAATGGTGTAGTGCACAAGAATTTCGATTTCATTGAGACTTATTCCTAAAAGCCAACTTTTTACCGTAGTTAAAAAGATTTTTAAGGTTCTAATGACTCGGATATTCTCAGGGAGTGTATTATAGAGTTTGTGGGACACGATGGAGTAAAAGTTTCTGTAACTTGAGGTGCGGAAAGTTGGGATATTGACCAGCGGACTAATATTACTACGCAGGTTGTGGTGGTCATTTATTTAGCTTTGCAGGTAACCTCCCCTTATAAAAAATATTTTTAGGACTTTAAAATAATAAAGGTGTCTTACTGGTAGAATTTTCAGTCTGTTGAATAAAATAAAAGTATTAGCCAGTCGATTTGCATGACATACCTTTTTTATGACGTTTTTTTGTAATATTATCAAGGGTTCGATTTTGCTAGCATAGGCGCCTCCCCAGCATATAATTCGCTATTGTAATTTCGAGTGAAATATACCCTAGTAAATATTCTTTAAGATACTGGAGGAACAGTATTTTCTAAGTTTGTAGAAGTTGCGTGGAGTCGAGAGTAAGTAATTTCTCAAGTTGGTGATATGATCATGCCAGTTCAAATTTTAGTCGATGACGACACCAAGATACGTACTCGTATATTGTTAAAATATTTCTATTCCAAAACAGCTTGCATTACATTCAATGGCATCTTTAAAAGAGGCTTTACACGCGCACTCTATTATGCTGAATTTTTCACAACATGCTGAATGGAATAAAATATCAACATTCGGAGTCTCAATAGATGTTAAGCTTAAAAACATTAATTTAGTCTTATTACTCACGATATGCTTGTGATATGCTAACCAAAGTTTTAAAAGATGGATGTCATGATTAATGTCGGCCACTAGCGTAAAGAGATTGGATGACCCATACGCAAATGCAAAGTCATCAGCAAAAGTCCTTAACTTTCCGATGAATGGAAGGCAAAAAACGGAATTAACATATATTAAAAACAACAGGAGGACAAGGGCAGAACCTTGAGGAACGCCGATGATGATGATCTCGACCCCACTAGAAGTATCCCCTATTTTCACTTTTTTTCTTCTATCCTTGAGATAAGAAGTAACCCATTTCAATACGAAGCCGCGGAACCCTGCACAGTATAATTTTTTAGGAGAATTTCGTGGTTGACCATGTCAAAAGCTTTGGTTATATCTACAAATAATCCAGCGCAGCAGTTTTTGATATCTAGCCCGTTGTAGATGGATTGACAAAAGTCAAGAAGTGCATCTTCGGTCGAGCAGTTTTCTCTGAAACCAAATTGTTTTGCACTTAAAAAGTTTATATAATATATGTAGTTTTTAAAAATTTTAATATTCTACATTTCATAGCTTTTTCAAAGATTTTAGATACGACCGGGAGCAGTGAAATTGGTCCGTAGTTTGTTTCAAGGTTTTTATCACCTTTTTTGTGAATAGGTATCACGTTTGCACATTTAAGCGCATCCGGAAATACATCTGTGTAGAGACTTAAGTTGAATATATAGGCCAATATATCCACCACGTTTAAAGCGATTCTTTTTATAACTTCATTTGATAATCCGTCATTCCCACACGAGCTAGAGGTGTTTAGCGAATTGATAATTCTTAAAAGTTCGAACCCTGAGATCGGATTGAAAACACAGAACTTTTATCACAGAAATGTCTTACTTGGGATAAACTCTCAGAGCAGTTCCCACAAGATGTTGTCCAGTAAGGGAGGGAAGACGTCCATGCTACAGAAGTAAAATACTGATTAAATATTTCTGCGGCAGCTGTAGGGTCTGAAATGCATATATTGTTATCGATGTGCTTGAGTGATTTAGTAAGAGATTTTTGATTTCGACTCAGAATGTCGTTTACTGTATTCCATACTTTTTTTGATTACCCTTTGCATTAAATAATTTATTTTTAAAGTAACTATCACGACAGAATTTTGATTTTTTTTTCAGATTCTTTACATAAATTGATGTAGCGATTTTTTAAAGCAATAGTTGCGGGATATTTGATTTGCTTTAGAAGTGAAAAATTCATCCAAGGTTTTAGTTTTGCATTACTTTTTTTTAACAAATCAAAAGGTGGAATTTTTGATGCGCTTACTTAACGTTTTTGAAAACCGTTCATAGGCCAAAAGGCATTTTCATCAGAAAGCACATCAACCCAGTTTTCATTCAGAAGTTTTGAATAACATACTATGATTTATGTGCATCTGCCTAATACATATATATCTTTGAGGGTCCCTTTTTTACCCTAAAGCCGCTAATTATCAAATCTGTCATAAAATGAGCAGTAATCTTAAGGGGGATAGCCACTGTGAAAAAAAAATTTTTTTCTTTTGTCTTAAATGATAGTTTATATTTTAAATGTTATATTTAAATGTGTGTACAAAACTGCAACTCAAAATTTCAAAAATTGACTAAGTTACAGCGATTTTAGTGAGAGCATGTAGGCCGACTGTTTGTCGCTTGACTTTCGGATCAGAATGTTACGCCTTTCATTCCCTTGCTCTAATGTATTTAACATTGTGTGACGTAGTGGACTCTTTTCTTCGAATTTCTTTTTGTAATATAAATCTCTGTCATGCAGGCTTTAAAATACAATAGTCCCTTTTATCAATTTAAGTACCTAGAAGTTCGGCAGATGTTCAGTTACTCTATGATTTCATTGCGAGAGAAATGGACTAAAATCTTTAAACGCGTTTTTCTCGAAACGACTTTTTTCAAACTGGTCGCATCGATAACTTGATCAATTCTTAACCGATGTTTAAATTTTTTTTTTTTAAAATAAAAAAAACCCGATCCAAAAATTCCTTCATTTACTCGGTCAAAAAAATTCTTGAAAATCACTCATTTTTGGGGCCGTCACAGCGGCAATTAATATATCAAAGGAGAAGGAAGGTCGATAGTTGGGTAATATCGATTAATATCGTCCGTGGAATGAACACTTCGCTCATGAGATGTAATGCCGATGTTAATGATCTAATGCTGAGTTTTTTTTTAAATATCACTTTTCTTGGCCTAAGTTGTTTATTTAAATTATTGCAAGTTACTCGTAAGGCATAGTCTTAAGTTGTTCTATTTGCTTTAAAGTGTCCGTATAGCGCCAGTAAGGTATTTTATGTAAGTTGCTATTTAAGCTAGTTCTAGTGAGTTCTAAACAAACATGAATTTAAAAAAATGTAACGCCGTTGGAATTCTTATGCTAATAAGTCAACAAAAATAAAGAAACAATATCAAACGCGTAATTGCCAATATTCCGGCCAGTACTCGTATGCGTGGAAGAGTCGTGGAAAACTGTATCCAAAAAATCGATAGCTGCAAACGTACTCGTGACGATCAACACACGTACTACACCTGGAATACATTTCAGTCCGATATCTCAATTATTCTGAGTTGTATTTACATAAGAAATTGTGATGTTCTCAGTGTCAAGAAAACTATCTCTAGCAGTGAAGCGTGTGGGATAACGAGTCTAAACTGTTAAGGCCTGGCTTAATGGAAAATATACTCGGCCAGTTGCCGCTAAAAAACCGTAAATTGGATGCATCATGCCCCTACAAATTGAGTAATTGAGAAAGTAAAAAGCATCTTAAGACTTGGATGGTGCATACAGAAACGAGATACAAGAAAATATTATTGACTCGCTAATTGCTAAGATAACAAACGACAATTTCCGACCGGTAGATCTGTGAGCTATTGGGCAAACAATAGCCACACTAGATGCTGGCTTATCTGTTCATAAAGAACAGAAATAAATCTAATCACCAATATTAGTACCTCAAGTGGATTAAAAAAAAAAAAAAAAAAACTTCAGTAACAACCAACAGAAAAATATAAGATAAAACACGTGTCCTCAACACTTTTTGGCAACAGTGTGAGACTTTGGCCGAGTCGATTTGTTTTTTTTTTGTTTTTGGAAATCATAACATAGATTACCTCATGGTTGTTATCTTTTACTTTTTTGCGTCGCTTTCCTAATTACTTGTCAACAAGCTAATGTATTATCTGCATGACGGTGTGATAAATATGGTATGTTCCCCATAAAGCCGGAAACCTTGAATTGATCGACATAAAAATAATTTGTTATATTATCGAATCACCAGGTGATCAAATAAATCAAAAAACAAAGCAAAACCCCCGATAATGTTCCAGCAACGAGAATGGAACCGTATCTTGTAATTAGTAATTGGCAAATCGACAGAAACGATTTTTTCCCACAAATTAGAAATGGTATCTTTAATTACTTCGATAAGCAGACGATAATAGCTCATAACTATGATAGAGGCTTTTAGGCTTAAAAAAAGAGGCGAGGAATGTTGGTCTTTTAATATCCCCGCAACGGCGTCCGACCCGATTTTTTGGATGAAAAACATACTTGAAATGAACTCTTAAGTCAAAATTTCTTCCCAATCGACCGTTGCGGAAAAAATAAACTCAAAAAGCATTAAGGCCTTTATAACACTCCTTTAGACGTTCTTTGACACACCCAAATGACGACTAAATGATAAGTACTTATTTAAAGACTATTTTTTTTACTTCTTCATTATGATATCAAGTTCGTATGTGGACGAGCTAAACGTCTATGGGAAGGAACAAAAACAGCGAAGAAAGCGATCAGAAAATTAGTCAACGAAGTAACGATTCAAAAGTGCTGAGACAGATATGACGTCGAATAAAACGTCTCAGTGGGGACATTCTGAAAGACCGTGAAAAGCTTAAAACGTGTGAAGATCATGCTCATTTTGCTCATCATTTTGGCAAAGGACCAAGAGTTCTATCTAAAGGATGGTCCAACGAAAACGCACGATGATAATTGTAAATAAAACAAAAAGTGTTCAGAGAATTACCTGTGAAACAAAATATCGGCCAAATGCTCGCTACGGCTTTGGTGGCATACCTCTATCCTATGGTCCATATTCTCAATGACTCTGAGACAATGACTGAGGTTCAATGTCGTTAATGTGCCGAATTATCTCATCCTTTAGCTCTTGAATTCTTCTTGGCTTATTGACGTACACTTTTTCTTTTAAATATCCCCAAAGAAAGAAGTCCAACGATTTCATATCACATGATCGTGGCGGCCAATTAACATCGCCACGACGTGAGATAACACGGCCGTTGAATTTCTCGCGCAAAAGTGCCATTGTTTCGTTGGCTGTGTGGCAAGTGGCACCATTCTGTTAGAAGCACATATCGTCCAGGTCCATATCCTCAATTTCTGGCCACAAGAGACTTCTTATCATCTTGCGATAGCGTACACCATTCACGGTAACTGCTTGGCCGACCTCATTTTCGAAGAAGTACGGCCCAATGACGCCGCCAGCCCATAAACCGCACCAAACAGTCACTCTTTGTCGATGCATCGGCTTTTCAACAATCACTCGTGGATTCTCATTTGCCCAAATGAGGCAATTCTGCTTGAATTCATCTCTGCACTGAGGTGGAATAGTGCCTCGTCGCTGAAGATGATTTTCTTTATAAAAGAAGTGCACGAAATGCATTTTGATTTGAACGCCCATTTTCGTAAAAGGCATTATGGTTGGACCACCCTTTACAAATGAAAGCCCAACTTTCTTAAGCCCAAGGCCTTTGCCATTCATGTCTCCCTTAAGCTCTCTCAAGCCTCGTTTAAATCTGTACAAGTCATAAAACAATAATGGAAACGCTGTTAAAGCGTCATCAAGTTTCAAGCCGCCACCTACAAAAACCACCAGCTCGATGACGCCCATGGTGAGAAACAAAATGAATACATGGCTACAATGCATAGTCAAAAAAAAAAGAAGGGGAATGCGTTTTTAATAAGGACAAAGAGGGATTCCGAGAAACCCGAACTTGAGGAGATGGAGAAATGCTTTTGTAGGAAAGACGTGCGAAAACTAACAATAATAATAAATCTAATATGCCATAAAGTCAAAGTGGAAAAAAGCCGGAATGACTACAGATAACTTGCAGTAGATTAACAACAGATACGAAGATGATAATGAAAATGCTTCTCCAAGGCATAACGAACCATTCGTAATGGAAAAAGACTTGAAAGAATTTCGTGCACCCGATTTAGGCGAGGATAAGGTAACGATATCGTAATTTCAGTCTAATAAATTTGCTTGTGGAGACGAGCTTGCCGAACACTTTTAAGCAGATGAAGGCGAGTTACTGGGGGAATACTCTAACTTATCGGAAATATACGGTCGGTTAAAAGCATGCCCGAAGACTAGAATGTCTTCATCGTTAACCCGGTCTATAAGAAAGGAAGCCCATATAACTGCCAACTATGAAGGTAGAAGTTCCCTAGGAATCGCTTATACGATCTCATTTGCCGTGCTGTCCATCTACCTACTAGTGTGATTTCAAGCCAAGAAAATCCACGCCAGAACTTGGAGATTTTCAGGTCGAGCCGCACTTCTTATCCAGCTTTAAACTTCCCTTCCAAACTCGTCAGGCTATACACAATTATAATAGAGAATTATCACTGCTTCAATTTCTTTCTATTTCAATTCTTATTGAAACATTTTTCTTGTTTTTGTTGGAGGCTTCTACTATCTGTTGGAGCACTCAGACACAAATACTGGTCCATTGTAATATCAGACAGACATCTTGTCTTTATTGTATTTTCCCCGATGTCCGGAGAAAAGTGAGGAGGGGCTCCAGTGATGTAGAGCTAAGAGATTCGGCCCCCTTGGGAGAAAGTGTTCTGCTGTGTCATCCTCCTCGCAACAGACAGCACAGGTAGGCGTCTCACTGATGCCAAGCACGTAGAGATTCTTGGCAAAAGTGTAATGGCCCGTAATGACGCCCGTAAGCCTTCTTAAATCATTTCTCCTTAAGGATAAGAAAAATGTTGCGGACTTCTTGCAAACATTAGGGCGTACGCGCTTAGTCGTCCTGCATCCTGGATATTCCCTCCATCTACGATTGTGTGCATTAAAGACCCAGTCGTTGATGTCAGATTTGACCGTGGAAGCAGGTAGACCTAAGACGGGTTCAGGTCCTGAGATCTCTTTTCCTGGGATTCCAGAGTGACCTGATACTCATACAAGCCTAAGTGATTTTAGTCTTCCGACTTTGTTCAAAAAGGTCTTGAGTTCATGCACTAATTTGGAGTTGGATACAGCTTTGAGTGCAGCTTGGCTATCACTGCAGACGCATATGCTTTTTCCCCTCCACCTGTGTTCCACAACATAGTGCATGGCCATTAGGATTGCGTAAATCTCCGATTGAAAGACAGACGCATATTTTCCTAACAAGAAGTGCAGTCGAATGTTTTCGCCCTCAAAGAAAACTCCAGCGCCGGATCCCTGCCCAGTTCTGGAGCCATCTGTGAAAATGCGAAGACATTCCAGGTTCAATGTCTGGCCAAAGCCAGTCCTAACGCCATGGAAGTATGACTGTGAAATAACAGCGGAGGAGGATGACAGGTGTCATTGCGTCAGAAGGCATATCCATGAGACAGGGGTCGTAGAATACTTCTCCCGCAAGTACACCTTCACTCCAATGCGAGTGGTACCAATGACCATTTCTCTTTGGGCGAGAAATAGCTTTCAGTGCGCACCCTCTGATATATGTATATGTCAAGGGGTGGAAGATTCATCATAGCATCTAGACCAGCTCCCAGTGTGCTGGGGAAAGCCTCCGTGCAGCTGAGACAGACCGCTCTTTGGAGTTTGGTGAGTGAAGCCCCATCGTGTTTGCGTGTAAGCCTGTTCAACCAAACACTCGATGCATATGTGATTATAGGTCTTATCATTGCCGTGTAGATCCTAAGGACCTTTTTCGGCGATAGGCCCCATGTTTTGCAAAAGGCACCTTTGCATTACCAAAAAGCTGACAGCGCTTTGGTGGTTTTGGACTCAACATGCTTTGACCAAAGAAGCTTGCTATCTATAATGACTCCCAAGTACTTAGCTTCCTTGGATATCGGGATGTGAATGCCTTTTAGCACCAACTGAGTAATACCAATACCAGTATTTTCCTCCTTCTCGTGAAGAGAACGACACCAGTCTTAAGAGGATTAACCGACAGCCCATTATTCGTGCACCAGTCTTCGATCACATCTAGCGCCGCCTGCGCTTTGAGCTAAACATGAGCCGACAGAGAGAACAGCAACTTCATCCGCATAGGCCTGGGCATACATTCCAGAGGCATTGAGAGCATCGAACAGAGAGTCGACCAATTGAACATTACTTAGAACTATCTTACGTTAGACAAAATGATTAAAACTAGCTGAAATAACGTACCGGAGCTTTCGGTGTTAAAAAAAGACTCAAGCATGGGATCTCGTCATCTCTGAAAATTTCATGTGAAACTAACTAGCCAATACAAGAGGTATCTTGTAATTACTTGTATAGGGTCCGCCATCTAAGGTTTTTTTTTTCAAGTAGTGCTTATTTCGTGAATGGTAACACTTAGCTCATGTCTGATTTGACAGATAATTAGTTTTATCCTTCCGCTGAACGAATATGGTTGTGGTTCGAAATATGGTTCGCTTCGCTAAGTGGGCCTGCGATCGACTTACAGAAGATGCCGATTTTGCCAAAAAAATCATCTTTTCAGATGAAGCTCATTTTGATCTTGGCGGGTATGTAAACAAGCAAAATTGTCGCATTTGGGGCACAGAAAACCCGCACGCATACATTGAAAAGCCGGTGCACCCAAAACGAGCCACTGTTTGGTGCGGATTTTGGTCCAGAGGCATAATTGGGCCATTTTTCTTCGAAAATGAGCAAGGAGTGGCCGTTACAGTCAATGGCGATCGTTATCGGGCCATGTTGAACGAATTTTTGTTCACAAAAATTGAAGAGGAGGATATTGGCAACATTTGGTTTCAACAGGACGGCGCTACGTGCCACACAGCCGAAGCTACACTCGATGTTTTGCGCCCTGTTTTTGAAGATCGCATTATCAGCCGCAGAGCTAATGTCGTTTGGTCACCTCGGAGCTGCGATTTGACACCGTTGGACTATTATTTGTGGGGTGCCGTCAAAGATAAGTGTTACGCCGACAAGCCAGAGACAATTGACGCTTTAAAGGACAATATTCGTGAAGCCATTGGTGAAATACAGCTGCACACAATCGATAATGTGCTTAAAAATTGGACCGATCGTGTAGGCTACTGCATGGCCAGCCGAGGCAGCCATTTGAATGAAATTATTTTCCATTATTAACCGGAAGGATTGTACTTTCAAATAAAAAAAGAAATTTGAGAAAATATTCAGTAGTTTTTTTTATAGCATTTTCAAAAAAAATAAAAAATAATTTGGCGGACCCTTTATATGCGGACGTACATAGTGACACGAGAGGTAAAGCGTTTGAGAATATTGAAGCAGGAGCGGTTTATGCAGGACTAAGGGGTAAAAAACCAAATACAAGCTTTCAGCAAAGAAAGACTCGCCACATCGACATCTAAGCCAAAACGTCACAGTTGGCAACTATAATTTTGAAATAGTCAAATGATATATTCTACCATGGTTCACTAGTGACAAGTAGCAACGACGCCAGCTCTGAGTTAAGGCACCGACTAATTCTAGCCAAACGCTGCTTCTTTGGACTCAGACGGCAATAGGAATGTAGAGTTCTCTCTCGAAAAACTAAGAAAACTTTTTATAAAGCCTTAATTACCCTCGTTCTCCTCTATGGGACTGAGGGTTGGACAATATCGAAAATGAATGCAGAGGTCTTTGGGCGACTCGAGAAAAAAAATTCTGCATGCAATCTTACAGAATCTACAGAACCAACGTATAAGATGGTTAGGCCATGTTGAGTGAATTGACACCACTACCCTGATCCAGTGAGTTTTAAATTCCTATCCTGGGGGCAACGTGTCTAAGGTGGTACAGACAGGTGGAAAGAGGCATCAAACAAAAAGAGTGTACGACTTCGTCAACCCCGAACTGTAGACAAAAATATTTAGTAAAAAAATTACGATGTCGTTAAATGGTTTCCCAAAGAGCGACTTCCAGAAGTGCCCCGGCGAGTGAAGTAACATCTAATGATGTTATTTCGAATGTCCATCAGAGGCGGGAAAGGGTGGTTCAACAACCATGTCCTCGTGTTGTCTTTTATGTCAACAATTTTATTTTTTCGCATAATCCTAAACCACCCAAGAAGAAGTTCCCTAATCGGCCTGCGCACAAGGAAACGAGTTTCTTTCCTAATGAGTGATGCTAATTTGTTTGTAATTATAATTTGTTTCTCAATAATGTTTCTCTTATCTTGAAAGCATTCTGATGGCTTACAGGCCATCTCAGACTGATACGCGTATTTCGCATTTTTCGTTTGATTTATCTCTGTCGACATACATGTTTTACAAATTTTTTTAACTTAAAGCTGAAAAGAATATCCTAAAAATAACAATAAAAATAGTTGATTTTATTTTTTTATGGTGACACATAACTATGCCTGATCTAGTACAAAATTCGACACACTTTACAGTTTGAAAGGTATAATCTTCCATATTCATATACGAAATGACAGCAAAATATTCGAATGTGTACAAACCCTCCCACAAATTGAACAAGTGCCTTGTTATGTTTGTCAACTGTCAAAGGAAAAGTTGTGGAACGTTTGGATCTTGATTCATTTGTAAATATTTTCTTCGGTGGAATTCCATTGTTTATCAAATGATTAACGAAGTGTTTACACACTCTAAACATCGGGTTAAAGTCACTCGCCCGAAACCGGTCTATTTATGGACGGCATCCGATGTACAGATATGGTATCGTCGACATTGTAGCGAATATCTATCCTATTTGGACAACTTCTCAAAAGTAAGTGGCTTCAGTGAATTCTAATTTTTCTTAAGCTTCTTCTCGCTTGAAACCCACTACCCAAACCCCTGACAATATTACTTCGAGGTATAGCTCAGCTATGATCACATAAGCGGTTCCTGCTTTATCAGATATTAAGATTGGCCTACCATCCCGAAAAGTTGTACTGTAGTCAAGAAGATTTCAAGGACTAGAAATAGCATAAATTTATCCAGTCAGTACTGTCTAAAGTCCAAATAAAGGTTCTTGCCGAACGCTTTAGGATGCCTTGGACTCAGCTAAAATGCTCTAAAATGTATTCCTAACAAACTGAACATCAGTCATTAATTAAAAGCCATAAAGGTCTGTTAGGCCAGTTTGTGGACAGACATCTCTTCCGATGTGTCAAACTCTGGTAGTAAAAGTCCAGATGCGAACTAGCAAAATCTGCCTGCATTTTGAAAGAAGTCAAGTTCAGAGGCAATATGATATAAATATCATCCAACCGAGACAACAAATTTACTGTCGACGAATCGGGATATTACCATGTACATATGTGTCTCCCATTGCACACTCTGCCGGAATTGCAATGATGTTATTTCCAAGGAAACATATTTTCTGCTTTGCGAATGTCCTGCTCTCTTGGCAAGAAGACTTAACAAGCCAACGAAAAAAAATATTCAATGTCTTGAAGGATCTATCTGTAATCACCATATCACAACTGGTCAAATAACATACGAGTAGCTCGGTTTACTTGCTGTGCGATTTTGTTTTACTAATTTTATCTATCTGTTTCGTTTCTATGCGCGCAGGCTTTCGAGGTGTTGAAGCGGCCTTGCAGAGCAATTCAAGTTGTTCAACGGTTTATGAAAAGCACCACTGTAGGTAATAGTCTTGGATTTTTATTCTGATCCTCAGTTACATTCTATACGCGTTTCTGCTTATCCGAGCTGCTGTTAAATGTTTTTTCCTTAAGCATGAGAGGTAAAATGATTATCCGTAATCTAGACATGCGTAATTAAAGCATATTGTGTTGAGGGTAAGTGTACTATAGAGTATCAAGCCAGTCAAGCAGATTCCATCACCTCTTCCGTTCTTTCTTCGTATTGAACATCTTTCTATATTCAATAACCTCATGGTTCAAACTGTTGCAACCGTCCTAGGAGGGGTGGTTTTTTCGACTTCTCAGGATGTGGCAATAGGAAAGTAGACACGAAATTACCCGAAAATTATTTCAGTCAATTATTTTGTGGTCCTTGTTCGTATTCCAACTGTTTTTCTCGTAATGCACGGATCAAGCGAAGTTGTAGTCTATACAGATCATAGCTTAGTACACAACACCATTTTAATCCTACGAAATGCAGAGGATGACTCAAATTTTGTTTTGGTGTTAATGTTGAGGCCGATGGTAACGATCCAACATGCTTAGTGTAGTATCTCTTGCGGTTATCGCAAAATATCCATTTCTCATCCGCAATTCAGAGAATATGAAAACAAGGGAGCGAAAAAAAATTTATAAAATAATGTACTCCAAGACGCCAGTAAAATTATTGTTCGCAGAGATGTCCGGAATTATTAAAAAAAACACTCTCTGTTGAAACAGCAAGACGGGTTACACTTTGCACAAAACCCCGCATTCGTCAAAGAGGGTGTTCACAAGTCTCTAGACTTGGAATTCCATTATTTTGAATGACGAAGCTAATTTAACTTGTTTGGCAATGACGGAAAAGAAAGGGTTTGGCGAAAACCAAATACCGACCTAAAAGAAGCTAATCTTCAATTGCAGTGAAGCATGGCGGTGGTAATGTTATGTTATAAGGGCGTATATCTAGGGTTGGTCAAATGGAGTTTATTGAATAAGCCTAGTCTAGCCATAATACCCCAACGAATCTCGACCAATCGTTTTACATTGCCTCTAATCCCACTGCAGTCAAAGAATGCCTCCTCTCTGACCGCCTAGCTGATTCCAGCCTTAACCAAGTTAGCGGCATTTTGAATTACATGGCCAGACAACTCGACCTCATTTTCACAAGTGACCCCTTCAATTCCTCAGTTTCAGCTTCTCCGCTGTCCCTATCAACCGTCGACAACTACCACCCTCCCCTTCTTTTCTCGTTCTTTCACAACTCCCCTATACAGAACTTCCCCCCCACTGTTCGATTCTCTCACGATTTTCACAAAGGCAACTTCCGTCAAATCAATGAATATCTCAATAATGCCCCGTTTAATTTCAACAACCTTACCGTAAATGATGCCTTATCTATATTCTACAAAGAAATATTTAATTCCTTCTCCCTTTATGTACCCTTTTCTCGACATAAAACCTCCTCCACCTCCCCTACATGGTATAATCGCAGGCTCCGTTCTTTGAGAAACAAACGGAACAAGCTCTGGACAACTTTCCTTCGTACTCAATCCCCAAATGACTTCTCGAACTATTTCGGTACTTACCTGCATTTTGTAGAGCTTTATAAATCTCTCTATCAACACTACTTAGTTGAGATGCAAACCAACCTTATAAATAATCCCAAGTCCTTCTTTCAATTCGTTAATCACAAAAGAAAATCTGATGGCTACCCAAACTCACTTTCCTTCAATAATGAAACTTCCAATGATCCTCATTACATCGCCAACCTTTTTGTCACATTTTTCAATCAATCTTTTACCCATGATTCCTTTGCACCCGATCATACTTATTTCAACTATTTACCAAACTTCTCCTTTGGATCATTTCTCCCTCGTAGTGTCGACCCCGTTATCATCGATGAAAGATTAAAGCAACTTAACGATGAATTCACCCCTGGCCCCGACGGCCTTCCAGCTATATTTAAAAAAAAATGTTTCTCCTCCCTTTCTCTACCTCTCTCAAAAATCTTCAGCCTACCCCTTTCTCAAGGTGAATTTCCCCGGGTCTGGAAAACCTCTTTTATAACACCTATAAACAAAAAGGGTCCGAAGAATGACATTAACAACTACCGTCCCATTGCCAAATTGTCTCATATACCCAACATTTTCGAAAGTATTTTGTATGATAATTTAAGTTTTCAATGCAAGTCTTTAATCTCCCAGACAGCACGGCTTCCTTAAAGGCAGGTCTACAACCACAAACCTTATTGAATTCGTTTCCTTCACCCTTTCAGCCTTAGAAAATGGCAAGGAAGTCGATGTTATCTCAACTGACTTCAGTAACGCCTTTGATAAAATTTCACACAGATTAATACTCTTCAAACTGTCTTCTCTTGGCTTTGAGCCCATCTTATTAAAGTGGATTTCCTCTTACCTGGAAAATCGCAACTACAGCGTTCGCTTTAGATCTGCCCTCTCTAACCCCTTCCTTGCTTCCTCCGGTGTCCCCCAAGGCAGTCATTTAGGCCCGCTTCTTTTTATCCTCACCATTAACGTTATAATCGTTATCAAACATTCCCACATCTCTCTATATGCCGACAATGCTAAATTCTTTAAGATAATTTCCTCAGAACATGACTCTTCCCTTATTCAATCGGACCTCAACAGCTTTTCCTGGTGCTCCAAGAACTGCCTCGACCTTAACATTTCAAAGTGTCAATCTATTACTTTCTCCCGCAAACGTAATAAACCTCCTTCCCGCCTCTACTTTCTCCATAATCAACCCCTTTCCACCGTTCAGGTGATCCGTGATCTTGGTGTATTATGCGACCAGGAACTCAATTTCCTTGCACATATCAGCGATACAATTCTTAAGGCCAATTCTGCACTCGGCTTCGTGAAACGATGGTCTAAAGAATTTTCCAATCCCTACGTCACTCGGTCTCTTTACATAACCTTTGTTCGCCCTATTCTCGAATACGCGTCTCAAATGTGGTCTCCTTACTATCATTCACACATTTCCAGAATTGAGAGTGTCCAACGTCGTTTTCTCCGTTTAGCTCTTCGCGGCTTACCCTGGGACAATCCTCTAATCCTACCTCCCTATCAAGACCGCCTAAAACTTATTTATTTGAGCTCGCTGGAAGAACGAAGGAGGATATCCGACATACTTTTTATCCACCGACTCCTCTCAGGTACCATCGACTGCGCGTCCCTTTATAACTCTATCTTTTTTAACACTAACCCTCGTAATACACGAAATCCACGTCTCTTCTATGTACCCACCTCTCGTACCTCCTATGGCTCCGATGAACCTATCTCCCGTATGCTGCGGAATGTTAATGCGAAAAACTGTTTCGACTTTAACATCAGCACTCATGATAAGCGCAGAGAAAAAGAGATGCGGATGTCGCGAAACTTTGGTGGGGCAACAGTTATGATTTAGGCCGCTATAGCATGCATTGCAAAGGGTCCAATCTGCTTTATTTCAACGAAAATGAACTCTTCCAAGTATGTAGAACTGTTGGACTCGGTACTTATTGATTTTGGTGAAGAGGTTGCCGGAAATGACTGAATATTTCAACAAGATAACGCCGCAATCCATCATCCAAGTTCACAAAGGAATTTTTTATCTCACGGGGTATGCCTTTGCTGGACTGGCCGGCTTGTAGTCAGAACCTAAACCCAATTGAAAACCTCTGGAGGATTTAGTCCCAACGGGTTTTCCAAAATGGTCGACAATACGATAGTGTTTTTGAACTAAAGCAGGCAATCTAGGTTGAGTGGGCTAAAATTGACCAAAATAAAGACCTAATTAATTCAATGCCAGGGAGGTTGCAACAAGTAATTGCAAACAGAGGTTCGTCGACGAATTATTAATGCTTTTTGTGTTGTATTTTCTAATATGCATTATTATTTCATGTCGCTTGGTCCTATCATTATTTCGTTTGACTGAAAGGTTTGTTTTGTTACTTCGTTTTTAAATAAAATTTTAACGATTTTTTTTTAATTTAATTTAGATAAAACGGATAATACATATTATGAACATTTTTTTCTTTATAAATATCTTATTAAATAAAAATGTTGTAAAATTAATTTGGTCTTATCATTATTTCGCACAGTGTAGTGAAGTACATACGATTTTCTTTTTAAAATGATTATTGCGAAAATGGCACGAGTTTGAAAAAAAGTTCGATTTTTCGTCTTAAAAATATACACTAAATCGTCTCTAAAAAAATAAAGTTTTCGTTCAATCGAAAAACGGACATGTACTTCACTAGATAATCCGATTGTGAAGTTAAAGTCAAATTTTCAAAGCAATCCATCGAGCTGTTTTTGAGCAGCATGTCCGCCCGATTTTAAAAAGTAATTTCGAGAAAAACGCGTTTAAAGTTTTATAACTATTTAAACCTTTCAAAAAGTTAATTTCTGCGATGCCTGCACGGTACATCTGACTTTCCATATGAACGTTCTTCGCTTCTTGCTCCTTTCTGGACGATTTCAAAGACAATCGAGTCTTTTTTGCAGCATCAGCGAGGGATCGCTCCGAAAATTAAATGCGGCCCCGTCGGCTTCTACACAGAAGTTGTAGCAGTTTGGCCCAAATTTTATTCCCAAATTTTGCATTAGACGCATTATACTTAATAATCCGTCCTTGTATACGCCTTTTTTTTTTGTTTTTTTGTTGGAGACTTCTGCTTGGAGCACTCAGACACAAATACTGGTAGATTGTACTGCCAGACAGACACCTTAGATGGCGTTACAGCTCGTGAAGAGCCAAAGCCAAGCTTCTTTTATTCACTTATGTTGTGTGCGATTTGTTTTTCACACAAGTAAACGGAACTCAAGGCAATGTACAACGGGGGGTTTTGCCAGTACCCCGCCGAAGAGAGAAGCCGCGTAATATTAATTCGATGGCGTTGGTGTTATCGGGATCCGAACTCGCTCATCACGCGCCAGCACCCGACACACTATGCCATAGTACCATAGACCACACTGTTGCGTTGAATTTTCATTGAATTTCATTCGAATTTTGCGTGAATCCGTCGAGACATCGAGAGAGAAGATCATCGGTACTTACAGTTGTGTTCACGAAAATAGCAGTGCTCACACAGCCTTAAAAAATAACAATTTTTTTTATATGACCTGCTTTTCGCAGAATTTTGAATTAGGTTTTTCCATCTAACGGGACCTCAGCTATCGTGTATGAGAGGTTTATGGTTTTCATAAATGCATATCCTTCCTTTTTTTAAAACACATTCGTTGAAAGGCTGTGGTTGACGACTGTTCATAATAATAGCAGTGTCCGTGCTGCTAAAAAAAAAAAAAAAAAAAAAAAAAAAAAGGAGAAGAAGAAGAAGAAGTGTCCGTGTTGTGATCAATAAAAGATTTAAAAAAAAATTGTTTATTTATTTCTTGTGAGTAATTATTTATTTCCTTTGTGTTACTTCATTTTTAGTTAGTTTAGCATTATTTTAATTAGCAAAATGGGCCGATCAAAGCATTGCACAGAAGAAACGCAAAATTTAATAAAAACATTACGAAGCGAGAGGAAAACTTACCAGTGCATCCAAAATATCATAGGATGTTCCGCTAAAATGGTGCGAAATGCCTTAAAAATAAGCTCGAAACTCGCGGTCCTAAAAGAATGACCTCTAAGAGAATTGACCGGAAAATCATACAGTCGGCAAAGCAGACTCCGTCAATAAGCTCCAGCAAAATAAAAGACGAACTCCAACTCTCTGTGAGCGCTGTTAGAGTAAGAAGACTCCTGGTTGAAGCTAATTTACCAGCTCGAAGTCCTCGCAAAGTACGACTTTTGACAAAAAAACATGTGGCAAGAAGATTGGAATTCGCAAAAGCGCATCAGGAGTGGCCAAAGGAGAAATGGAGGAATATTCTCTGGAGCGATGAGAGCAAAGTCGTTCTTTTTGGGTCCAAAGGTCGTCGGGAGTAGGTATATAAGAAGACACCAAAATGCGGCACATGATCCCCGGTACACAGTTAAGACAGTTAAACATGGAGGTGCAAAGCTCATGATATGGGCGTGCTTCTCATACTACGAGGTTGGGCCTATATATCTTATCAAAGGTATAATGGACGCTGCAGAATATTTAAAAATTCTCGACAAGGTCATGCTGCCGTATGCCGAAGAGGAAATGCCGTTAGTTTGGGTCTACCAACACGACAGCGACCCAAAACATACAGCAAAACGAGCAAACTCATGGTTTGAAGAGAAAAGAATATCTGTAATGGAGTGGCCCGCACAATCGCCTGACCTTAACCCCATCGAAAGCTTGTGGGGCGATGTTAAAAATGCCGTCCATGAACGAAAACCGAAGAATGCCAAAGAATTGTGGGAGGTAGAACGAGACTCATGGCAAGCTATACCAGAGGAGAGGTGCCGCAATTTGGTGGACTCAATGCAACATCGATGTTTCTCGGTCATAAAAAACAATGGCTATGCCACAAAGTACTAATAGTAAGCTATGATTATTTATGATTTCTTATCGTTTTCTTAATTTAGTTTTCTATTAATGTTTTCTAGATACAATAGGTACTAAGCACTGCTAAAAATAGCAGCCAAATAATATAATTTAAGTTTTTTCTGCATATTTAAAAAAACAATAAATAATCATTTGTTATTTTTTAAGAATGTTAATATAAATACTTTAATTTGTTATATATTGTTTAAAAAAAAAAAGAATAGTTTGAATAATTCGAACATTTTTGTCTTATTTGAGGACCACTGCTATTTTTGTGAACACAACTGTAATTCTTTGTATCCTGGATCCATACAGGATACTTTTCCGCGCGGACACTTGTCACGTTTTGGTTTTTGGTTAGTCGATAATTTGTTCATTTGCATTTTTTCAATAGAATTTGAACTTCTTATTACTAAGTCATAGTACATAGATGATAGACAAATCATCAATTAGTTTGCTAGTAAATTTTCCTTTTCCTCCTAGGCATTTGGATTGTTTTTTTAGGTTGCGAACTCGAGTACCCATCCGTGTCTGCACGTGATTGATACAGTCTCATTTGTTTGTACCGTAACGTTCTTGTAAGGCTGTACATCCAAGAGACCTTTAAAGGTTTTTGAGTCACATCGGAGCCTGATTACGTTTTAGAAATTTTGTGATCGCGCATTATAGCGTAATATCGTAAACTCGGTCTAACGCGAATAAAAAGAACGCAAGCGGCATTGTGAATTAACTTTAAGCGTTAATCGAGCGCTCCGAGGCGCATCCGGAAAATTTAAAATTGAACCATTTAATACTTTTTTTTCGACTATACAGAGAATTGCATATCATTTTTATGACCCTAAAGTATACTTTAAACAAAAAAAAAATCGAAAATATCAAGATTCTAGAGTGGTGTTACCCCTTAAATGCGACTGTTAGCAGGTGTCCAATTTGTCCAGTAGGCACTAAGTCCCAAATCTCATTTGATAATGCGAGGCATGGATTTTTGCAAATTGTTTCCTGGACAAAATCTTGTATTTCCTCAGTGGTTTACATCTGATTCGAATTTGGACAGCTTTAATAGCTCCCTTTAATAGCTAGAGTCCTCATAGTGCATGGATGGCTGGATCGTCGATGGTCACATACTCCGTACGGTCACATACGGTCGTACTCTTCGGGATCCTCGAATAATCTAATAGTTCGGTGAACAAACAGCGAGTGATACCAGCGATCGCGATGTCCGAAATATATCACTTTTTATCATACGATTTCCGATATCACCCATTTCATGATTGTAAACAACTAAAAACAAAAATCTTTCCCGCGTCAAAGACGCATAAAAGTAACGGATAACATGAAAAGAATGCCACTAGTATGACTACTTATCAATATTACTGTCTAGGGTTGAATTTTGTCTTTCAGCAAACCAACGACCCAAAGCAAACTGCTCACAAAGTCAAGATGTGTCTACTTTTTAACGCTCGCTCGTAGCTCAGAACACCTTGACAGTTATCCGACATTAACCCCACTGGACACTTGTGGGCCGAGTGGTCTCTTAACCCTTGAACCCCACCCATCCCGGGAGTAACACTATTAATACCCTGGGTCTTGCAGACCCCAAACAATTTTCGATCCTACTTAAAAACCAAAACAGTAAAAATTATAATTTATATAATATTTATTAAGATCATACAAAAGTTACAACGTTAATAAATATTAAAGCACAATTGACACACAGAGCGGCTATGTTCGCCTCAAAGAGGATTTCAACAACACCCACACCTTATTTTCGTCTTCCTATCTCTTCCACAGCAACAGCAATAGTTGACTTAACTTATGGTCGCTTCTTCTTCAAGGTATCTCCAATCAGGACCAAGGGGCCAAGTGAACCTTTCCTCCATTTGGGGTTTGATGAGGGCCAGTGCCAAGTTTTTGAGGAAGTTTCGTTTGTGTTTGGTTCGACGCCATTTTTTAAAGAACATAAGAATTAACACTCACAATATTTAAAATCCCAAAAAATATATTAACATGAAATGGGTTAGATTCATGACAAAAATTTATATATGTATACCATAAAAATGTAAAAAACTAACTTATGAACATTCACACTAAGAATGCGTTGCAAAATTTTAAACGCGTTTATCTCGGTACTACGTTTTCGCACACTAGGTCCCTTTTCTCGGACGCGGTCACATATACGAATTATCACAAGTAAAATTTCTGTTTGTTCCGCAGACATTCTCTGTCAATTTTATGGTGTAGTAGTGTGCAGATGAAACATTTTTGAGTGCCTTACCCAAAACGGAAGCATCTAGCATGGATGCCGTTTTGGAGTCACATGGGAATGTACATTTTAAAAATGCATCTGCCTCTGAAGATTTCGTCCAAAATACAGAAATCCGAAGAACAATAAACTTCACTTGAAACACTTACAATACGATTGAAAATCTCGCTTTTTTGGGACAAATTTGTCATTTTGTTGGCGTTCAAACCTTGTAGAAACGCAAACAGTAGGAACTCATAACGAGCTTGTGTCATGGGGCCCGAAAATAACCCACACCGGAACCCTTGTCAAACATTTCTTTGATTGTCACATGATTCATATTGAGAACGCCAGCCAAGTAATACAATCCAACCAAAGCCTTAATCTCTTTTACATTCGTGTCCTTTGCAAAAGCAGGACGTATACTATTTGTACTTGAAGAATTACCAAATTCGCCCTCAAAAGCTCTGCTCTTTTATATTTTAGCCTCTGTCTACCAATTTCAATGTTGGTAATAGAGACAATTGTAAGCAAAATTTCATTTGTGAAAAGACTTAATGCTTCTTCTTCTGTTGTCAAACTACGGGCATCACTTCTAGGCCCAGGAGGGTGTAGTAAAATGTTTTTTTTGCACGGTTTTACCCCTTTTTGGATGCTTACCAATCCATTTGAATCCATTGGTAGGAGCATCCAAAACACGTAGAAAATTACTTGAGGCTTGTCGGAAGTCTTCTATGACTCCATCATTTCGGAGATCACTAAAATTTTCAGTTACGATATGGCCTATTTTCCCAAAATTTCGTGATGGGTCGACGCGTTCGCTTAGCGTTCCGAAAAAAAATTAAATAGAAAATGTCTGAGACTTTGCAATTGCGCGGAATCCTATTGGGGCACAATGGTTGGGTTACCCAAATCGCCACTAATCCAAAGGATCCCCTCATTGTGTGGAAATTGACTCGTGATGAAGACAACAACTACGGCTTTCCACAGAAGCGTCTCTATGGACATTCGTACTTTGTCAGTGATGTAGTGTTATCTTCTGATGGCAACTATGCTCTCACTGGTTCGTGGGACAAAACGGTCCATCTCTAGGATTTGGCCGCTGGCAGGACTACCCGTCGCTTCGAAGACCACACCAAGGACGTCCTTTCAGTTGCTTTCTCTGCTGATAACCGTCAGATCGTATCGGGCTCTCGCGACAAGACCATCAAACTATGGAACACTTTGGCCGAATGCAAATACACGGACACACCGATGAGGTGTCATGCGTGTGTTTCTCACCATTTGAAAGTTGGCCAACTGCAAGTTGAAGAACAACCATCAAGGACACAGCGATTACTTGAATAACGTCACTGTTTCGCCTGATGGTTCTCTGTGCACGTCACTAGGCAAGGACGCCAAAGCTCTCTTGTGGGATCTGAATAACGGCAAAAACTTGTACACATTGGAAGACAATGATATCATTAATGCATTGTACTTCTCACCCAACCGCTACTGGTTGTGTAGCCTACGGAGCATAGATCAAGATCAAGACTTGGCATGCAAGAAGACCGTCGAGGAACTCCGAGGCTGTTTCTCAGACATCGAAGACCGATCAGCCACAATGCTTGTCGCTGGCCTGGTCTACCGATGGACAAACTTTGTTCGCTGGCTACTCGGACAACACAATCCGCGTCTGGCAGTTGTCCGTCTCTACCCATTAAGTACTAATGTGTCGTGCGGGCTGCAGGCTGCATTAAAATATGTTTTTTATTGGATTTTGTTTTTGTCGTATACACTTGCTCCCACGACTAATCGGACAGTCAATTAGAACACCTTTGAGATCAATTTTCTCAAACAAATATTTGAGGAATCTTATGTTTTATATATGGAGTTATTTGTTTATTTTCCTTACTCTATTAATAAAACAAAAACAACAATTCAATAAAACGGTAAAAAAATAACTATGAAAATTAAAACAATACGAACAATTCATTCCACACACATAATCGGACAGTTAGTATTTTGTAGCGTAACCGTATGAATTTATTACCGCTTCAAGGCGTCGAGGCATTGAAGAAACAAGATTTGAGTAGATTTCGCTTGTGATCTTTTGCCATCTTACTTGTAGTCCCGTTTTCAACTCCTCAATATTGTTGAATTGTTTCACAGCAACTCGGCGACCTAATTCATCCCATTCAAGTCTGTGGATTGTGCAGGAGTCTTAAGGATTTTGGGACAATTGTATAGCAGCCGCGACCTTGCTAAGTATGATGTGTATTATCATCATTGTCTTGGTAGATGATAAAGTTGTCATTATTATCAAACTTGTTAACACTTTCTTTAAAATTTTGCCTTAAAACATTTACGTAGACATTTTGATCCAATTTTCCTTCAATAAAAGGAAGGTTTCCAACACCAGAACTCGCCATACATCCCCAGACCATGATCGAATCCCCGCCATATTTGACACTTGACAGCAGCACGTGTATATCTATCGGAGAATTCTTCATTTGGTTTTCGCCATACATATACTTTTCCATCCGATCCTTTTACGTTGAATAAAACCTATGTATGTTTCTAAAAATCAATAATAACAAATACAGTAGAACCTCGATAAGATAAAGACCAAGGGAAACGTTAAATAATTTGAGTTATTGAGGTTTTTACTTACTAAGGGTTTAAGTTAAAGAGTTTTTCTTGGTTTATATTTTTACTTACAGAGGTCCGTTTATGAGTATTGTTTAGGAATTATAGAGATAGACGAGCTAGGTTAAATGAAAAGAAAACTTCGAAAAGTTATTATGTACATACGTACTTTATTTTAGGTTTAAAGGTACATTTATTCAAGTTTATTTTATTCTACATAAAAAGTCGGTAATCTGTTTTTGTTTCAAACAATTCACACTTTCTACATCAATTTTATTTTCAATATTAAATCCTCTGTGTAAGATCGTAAAGTGTTTACAGCTTTCCTTGCTTCGCTGATAGATATAATCGTAGGTGGATCTTGTGGCTCGTCATTTAAATCTTCGTCTATATCATCGTTCTCAACACCATGAATAACGGTATCCATTATTTCTTCTTCTGTTAACGTTCCCACTATGGCTACTTCATCATCGCATGTGACGAATTCTTCGAAGGTAATTTCTGAGTGAGACATACACTTATTCCTTTCTTCAGGCGTTTTATCGCCTTCCACTTCAATATTTTCTTGCATCTGTACTCGAAAACCACAGGCTTTAAAGTAGTTTTTCATTGCGTTGGATGTCACATTTCGCCAAGCTTTGTCTACCATCCTCATTGCTTGTAAGACATTAATAGAAGAAACGGTTATAATTTTTTTTTAAATTTCTTTTCGGTAAAATGTTTTGAAATTTTGAATTATGCCTTGATCCAGCGGTTGAAGTTGTGATGTTGTATTTGCTGGAAGAAATTGGACTTTAATAGCCTTCAATGGAGGTACGTCAGCATGTGCTGTGCATTTATCTATAAAGAGAAGAATTTTCCTTTTTGCGGTAATCATTTGTTTGTCTGTTTTAATAAGCCATTTTTTAAAAAGTTCCCCAGTCATCCATACTTTCTTATTGGCTTCATAATCCAGAGGCGGTGATCTGCAGCCCGCAAAGCAACGAGGTTTCTTTGATTTGCCAATCATTAATGGCTTAAGTTTTTCTCTGCCTGTAGAATTTGTACAAAGCAGAATCGTTAGTCGTTCCTTGCTGTGTTTCATTTTTAAATGTTAATGTTTTGTCTGGTAGACATTTGAAAAAGAGTCCCGTTTCGTCAGCGTTAAAAACATCATAGGGGTCGTATCCATTCAGTAAACTCTCCAATTGACTTTTCCATTCTTTGCAAACTTCTTTGCTTACGCTTGCACTTTCACAGCAAATCTTTTTGAAGGCCAGATCATTCGTTTTACAGATTCCCAGTGACTCGGCAAACTCTTCAGCTTTTTCCTTTAGTATAGGTCCGCTAACACTAATGTTTTTATTTCTACACTGTTTAAACCATGTAAACAAGCATTGTTCTAAATTAGGAAATTCAGCAATTCTTCGTCTTTTACATAGAAGACTTTCTCCCGATTCTTGCTTCTTCAATAATTCAGCTTCTTTTTTTAATATGATGGATAATGTACTCTCGTGTATTCCAAACTGGACTGCAACGTCTTTCCTCTTCAAACCACTTTTCACTGCTCTTAACTTCACTGCTTTTAACTTCTTAGCATATGTTAGTGTTTTCAGTTTTCGCTTTGAATTCATTTTCACTCACAATGTGCAAAGAGATGCTCCCGGAACGAAGGCTAAAAGCTAATGATACAAATAAGTTACTGTACAATAACAGTGGTCTACAGGGAACTTTTTTTGTTTGCAAATTCATTTGAAATGACTCATTGATAGATGATTGAAGTTACAAAGGTCGTCGTCGTTACAACTTTGAGTTACTGAGGTGCGATGCCCAAATTATTCGTTTAAGCTATAGAGGGTTCGTATTTTAAGTAAAAGAGGTTTTGGACTCCGTGGGGAAGGGAACACAAAATTTTATGAATTTATAGAGGTTATTACGTTATCGAGGTTTAAGTTATCAAGGTTCTACTGTATAACAATAAGCAATACATATTCCAAAAGGTCATATCCTGGTTTAAATAATCTTTGGCAAACCTTACTCGCTCCTTTCTATTTTTTTCATTTATGAATGGCTTTTTTCGAGCGGCCAAGCAGTTATAATCGAGTTTTCTCAAAACGCGACGAATAGTCCCAGCGCATACATTCTAGTACTTCCTTATTTCTCGTTTCTTTAAGTAAAACGTTTAAGGATTGCGAGGATATGGAAGGATCTTTTTTCACTTCTCTCAATGAAAATTTTTCTTCATTGTCATTTAATTCCTTTCCTTGACCTTTCCTGCTTAAATTGAAAATTCTGTTTTCATTTTTATATCGCGAAATGACGTCGTGGACTGTTGACCGACTTCTTTTAACAATTTCAGCTTTTTCGCGAACCGATTTACCACTTTCATAAGGCGACAGAACCAATTTTCTAATTTCAACAGATGTTTGTTGACCTCTGGGTGTCATTTTGTGTAAAATATAACAACTTGCGATAAATGTCAAATTTCAACCAGAAGACTGCAATCAATTGGTACTCAAATTTTAAATGGAAAATTTTCGTTATAATACGAAAAACAAGCCAAGAAAAGTACTGTCCGATTATGCGTGTTGAATGAATTGTTCGTATTGTTTTAATTTTCATAGTTATTTTTTTACCGTTTTATTGAATTGTTGTTTTTGTTTTATTAATAAAATAAGGAAAATAAACAAATAACTTCATATATAAAACATAAGATTCCTCAAATATTTGTTAGAGAAAATTGATCTCAAAGGTGTTCTAATTGACTGTCCGATTAGTCGTGGGAGCAAGTGTATGTAAACAAATAAAAACTTTTTCATCTACATATATCGCCTTCTTCGCGTAGCAATCCAAGCTCCATTCAAGCGAGAAAGGGGACTTTTAAGACCATATATCTGCAAATAAATTGTCGATAGTATGCCAACGACTAAGAGCCGTTATAAATGCTAAGGATGACGCAACTGTATACTGATGTATCACCCGTCTTTTATTTTCCTTTTTGTGCAAACAATTTTGTGTTACGTTCTCTCGAAGTCAGTTTTTTTTTAATCCGTTTATGCCTACCCGGTTTTGCTTACCCAAAGCCTCCCTGTCTTGAGTGTATAATAAATAACAAGTACAAAAATGTTTTTTTTTGTTTTTATTAATTTTTCACAATTAAGCTAGTGGAATTTCCATTTCTTGCGACCTGCGATACTGCTGTTTCTATGTATTTATGTCGCAAGCGTTATTTTTCTTTTTATATCTAAAAGTTCATTTTTTACAATTATTCTAATTTCATTACAGAATGAAATAACGGGAAGAGCATTGCTAAGAATAAACGATCACTCCCTGCTGCGAATGGGTATCTCAAACTATCGCGACCGAGAAGCAATATGGCGCGAAATTGTAAAACAACGTTTAAAGACCGATTTCATGGAAATCAGAGACATGGAACGAATGGACAGCACCTACAGCAAATAGGAGCTCTACACGACCATATTCTAAATGAATGAGTACAGACTTGGATTCTGATTGGTACAAAGCTTGTATTTTTGTTTCTTTTTGGTCTTTGAATGAACAACCGAAATTGAAAAGAAAAACTATTTTGGACAACTATTTGAAGTTATATTCTAATATTTGCTTAGGAAATTTTTAATGTGTGTTGCTATTTAGGCTTAAACTTATTCACCTTTCGATAAAGACTTAAAAAAACTTTTTGTTCTCAAAGAAACTATGATAATTTGTTAAGAAACAAGTGATATAATAAATGATTAACTATATTTCAAGACTTTTAATCATCGCTGTAATGCCATAAATACTTCTGTAACGATCGAAGCAGTATTTCTTTACAACCTTGTTCCTATAAAATAGGAAAGCCTTCTTTAAATGTCTGGATTCCATATTGTAAGTCGTGCACAACTTGCTATTAATCCTAGAATTCATAACGGGTGTGATCGCACCCCACTTCAAAATTCAAACTGTTATATTTTTACTTATTTTAGTCATGACGGATTATAATGAGCCAGATTTTAATTTGGTTGGCATGAGTTTTGTTGAATTTTTGAGAGAAATTGAAACAGATGATGATGCGGCTTCACTTGCCTCAGGACCTGATTCTGATATTTCTTCAGTTACTTCATGTGGGTTAGGTTCCGATTTACAGCCTGAGGGTCAGAGACCTTAGTTGAGGATGATATTCCTCTTTCAGAAATCCAGCAATAATTTCCAAGACCTAATCCTTCAAAGGTGAATCGTCAAATCATTCAGAATGGTCAGAGGCAAATTTTACCAAAGTTTACACATGATCACATGTCAAATGTATTGAAATTCCAACATCCATAAATCTTTTCCAGTTGTTGTTTGACGATCAACTTTTTGAGCATTTAGTTTTCCGAACAAATTTAATCGCTGAGCATAAGCACATGAAAATAGGCAAACCATCACCTTACACGATTCCTTTATCAGTTCCACGTTGAAGCAAACACGGTTTAGTTGGTTGCTGGGAAATTTACATGTGAATGATGGATGTTTTGAATCAAAACGAGGTGCTCCCAATTACTATAAACTTTATAAAATTAAACCTATGCTCCAAATGCTCTCAAAAAAAAATTTAAAAGATGTGCAAATCCTACTTGTGAAGTAGCCATAGACGTGTCCATGATAAAATTCAAGGCCGGAGCTGTATGAAACAGTGTATGCCAAAGAAACCAACAAAAAGGGGAAACAAGGTGTGGATGCTTGCAGATAAAATGGTATACTGTCATGGGTTTAATATTTACATCGACAAGTCAGCAACTGGAGTTTCAGAAACCAATCTTGGAGCTAAAGTTGTAAGGAACATGATGTCCGATTTCAAACACAAAAATGATGTGGTGTATTTTGACAATTATTTTACGTTTGTGGAGTTAATGGAAGACTTGAAAAAAGACGGAATCTATGCCTGTGGAACGGTAAATGCCACGGGAAAATATCTTCCGCGGTTCCCACCAGAAAATCAGTTGAAAAGGGGAGACTCTGAGTTTGTCTACAGTGACACCAACATAACCGCTATCAAATGGAAAGATAAGCGGTCTGTACAAGTTAAGGTAACATAAGTTACCTCACGCCACACAACCCAACGGTTCCACCTGACTCCAGCGCATTCCATAATTGCACACGGCACCAACCGAGTGCGACTCCACTCGTCACCCGAGATGTTGTTTGTTCCCATCAATTCCCAACGGTTCCACCTGACTCCAGTGCATTCCATAATTGCAGACGGATTGCACACGGCACCAACCGAGTGCGATAACACTCGTCACCTGAGATGCCTGTTAGTCCCCACCAATTCCCACATTCCTTCACGTTCCCAAGCTGCACCGTAGGTTAAGTTAAGATAAGATCGATTTTGTAAGTTCAGTCGTTAATTGGATTTAATTGAATAAAGGAGCAAAGCTCCCGAAAATTAATTTTTTTAAAGATCTTAATAAAATAAACTTTAACTGGCGCCCGAGCAGGGACCGGTAGTGAACGGTACGCGTGTGGAAAATAAAAAGTGAAGTGAGTGCCAGACGCCTCAAGAAGCCGCCGTGCCTCCCTCAATTTCCGTTCGTAGAAAAAGCCAGACGCCTCAAGAAGCCGCCGCGCTTAAAACGTCAGACGCCTCAAGAAGCCGCCGCACGTTGAAAAGGAAAAAAAAAGTATTTCCACGCGAAAAACCGTCGCGCCCTTGTCGAAAGTCAAACGCGCCTATCGGTCCCCCAACCCTGGACAAACTAAAAAGAAATAGAGCAAAAAACTAAGTGACAGTAAAAAAAAAAAAAAAAAAAAAAAAAATAAAATAAAAAGAAATAGGAAAAATTAAAATAAAGTGATAGTGAAGGAGGTGATCCTAAGCAGTGACCGTAAGTGTGGGGAAACGAAGCCCCTAAGTGAGCCTAACGAAGGAAGAACAGGAGACCCGTACGAGTCAGCGGCCCCACCAAGCACTGCAGCACGATGAGAGCCCTCATGTAAGTTAGTGTTAAGAAATTTAAGTAAAGTGAAACGAAAAACAAAGCTAAATGAAAAGTTATAGTAAGAAAGAATTTTAACTAAAAAGTTAAGTAATTAAGTAATTAAGAAAAAGATAGAAAGGAAAAATTACCAAGAAAATAAAGTATAACAATTAATAAAGTTACATGAAAAGTCATAGCAAGAAAGAATTTTAAATAAAAAAATTTAAGTAATTAAGTAATTGAGAAAAAGATAGAAAGGAAAAATTATCCAGAAACCAAAGTGAAACAAATAATAAAGTTACTTGAAAAGTTATAGTAAGAAAGAATTTTAACTAAAAAGTTAAGAAATTAAGTAATTAAAAAAAAGATGGAAAGGAAAAATTACCAAGAAAATAAAGTATAACAATTAATAAAGTTACATGAAAAGTCATAGCAAGAAAGAATTTTAAATAAAAAAATTTAAGTAATTAAGTAATTGAGAAAAAGATAGAAAGGAAAAATTATCCAGAAACCAAAGTGAAACAAATAATAAAGTTACTTGAAAAGTTATAGTAAGAAAGAAAATATATAAAAAGAATTTTTTTTTATCACGTGAAAAGAAAATAAATAAAAAGGAAAAAATATAAAGAATAAAATAAGATAAGAAAAATAAGAAAAAGCATATATTTACGCTAATACACTTATACATATATAAAAAAAAACACAATATATAATTTCTGTTTGTGCAGAGGAAACCTTGTCCATTCTCTTACCTATTACCTTTTAATTCAAAATGCCTGTTCTGAGATCTCAAGGTCAAGGACCTTCCACTAGCCAACAAAGTGACCCTCCAATTAGTCTTTCCATCTCGGACCCAACACCACCTAATCCCCGTAGCTTCGGCTCCACCACCAATTTATCAGGTGCTGCCGATCCTAATGCGTCCTACCATTCTACTGCTACCAACCCCGACTGTCCCGAGGCCCGAAATACGCCCGACCAAAACCCCCCAATCTCTGGAGCCTCCACAAGCTCCGCACTGTACGGTACTTCGTACAGCGACCCGCGAGAGGCTGAGCCACCTCCAGAGGCGAACAATCGCATTCAAACCATAATATGGTGGGTGAATGCGAACGCAAGCGGCGAGAAGGCATGGCATGCGAAGATAATGAAACCACTAACGCACTCATCCGAACCGAAAGAGGACGATTCCAATGAGTGCATTACGTTAAGCAGTTCAGAGGACGATTATGATGACGACGTAGATGATTTTCTGTCGCCACAATTGATTCTCGAATTAGATAATCGTTTTTATTTGCAAAAGCAGCAGGAGGATTTAGCAAAAAAAGGGCATCAGTAGAAAGTCCCATAATTGTCTTCAAGACCCAAATCCTGAACAAATTCTACTTTCCAGGCATGGCGAGCAAAATAAGAAAGATAATTAAGACATGTCGCATTTGCAAAGAGAGCAAGTACGAGCGACACCCTAACAAACCCCAATTTCAACCCACTGACATCCCTCAATTTCCCGGACACATAGTCCACATCGATATTTTCTGTATAAAAGGGAAACTCGCCCTAACCGCTTTAGATAAATTTTCTAAATTCGCCCAAGCCAAAATCCTCGCCTCTCGTGCTATCGAGCACGTCAAGCAACCCCTTAGAGAAATATTACATTCTTTCGGTATCCCCAGAATCATAGTTATCGACAATGAGAAATCCCTAAATTCGTCCTCTATCAACTTTATGGTTGAAGACGAGTTGGGAATCAAGATTGTCACCACACCTCCGTACACAAGTAGCGCGAACGGCCAAGTTGAGCGTTTTCATTCGACGCTGGCCGAAATAATAAGATGCCTCAAGGTAGAGAACGTCCATTCAACGTTCGAAGAGCTGCTGGAAAAATCTGTTCTTGAGTACAATAGTTCCGTGCATTCTGTAACTGGAAAAACGCCAATCGAAATCTTCTTCGGGAAGAGAGTTCATTCAAACCCCGAAAACTTCGAAAAAGATCGCCTAGAAAATGTAGAAAAAATTAAGAAAAAACAACTTACAGACTTAACATTACATAATAAAAAACGACAGCCCATTAAAAACTATAACCCCGGCGACGAAATCTACGTGCGAATTAACAAAAGGTTAGGAACAAAGCTATCAGGTAGATTCAAAAGAGAAATAGTTAAAGAAAATAAACACACAACCGTAGTTACAGAGAGTGGAAGAATTGTTCATAAGTCCCATATACGAAACTGATACCGACTACAACTTTACTTCTAGGATATTCCAATTGACCATAGCTCTTGGACTGGCGGAAATCGAAATCCTCGACTACACGAATTCCCAACTAATCGCAATAGAGACCAACAACGCAAAAATACAAACCGGCAACTTTCGACTAGTACACGAAATTGACCTCCATGAGTATGACAATTTAATCAACGACTTAGAAAAAGACATCAAACGGAACGTTAACGCTAACCATTCACTGTATCCCTTCCTTTCCTACGAGGTATCCTTAGTCCGCAGTCAAATGAAAAAGCTGTCACCTAGGATAAAGAGGCGATCCTTGGACTTCCTCGGCACCGCTTGGAAATGGATCGCCGGAAGCCCCGACCGCGCAGATTTCCAGATATTAAAACAGAAAATTAATAACGTCCTTAAAAACAATAACGAGCAGGTCATTATTAACAAAATAACCTTAGAAAAGATAACAGAACTCACTAAATTCACCAATTCACTAGTAAAAAGGGTAGAGAATGGAAAAGATGACATAGCTGTAGCAATTAAGTTTAAATTAGCCATAATTAAAGAACAACTTATAAATATTGAATATGCCTTGCATTGGTCCAAGGCAGGCATAGTAAACTCATTCATTTTATCTAATGAAGAAATTAAGTTTGTAAAATCATTTTTAGAAAAGGATAATGTACCGTATGTTAATATAGATGAGGCACTCGAGTTTGCCGAAACCAAGATAGCCACAAACGGAAACTGTCTGATTTATATAATAAACTTGCCAAAAACCAACGATGAAATATGTAAGGAAATAATGATTAATCCAGTTAAGAAACTGCAGAATGTTATCAAGATAAGCTTTGGAAAAATTTTAAAATGTAATAAGAAAATTTTTGGTATAACAACTAGATGTAAGTCTTACAATAACCTATCGATATGTAGTATTAAAAACCTAGTAGATATAACAAGCACACCATGTATCCCCAAGATCCTAAATAGTCGCCCCAGTTCCTGTCCTCAAACCAGTAACCAAAACACCCCTACCATAGAAGAAATGGATGCCGGCATGTTACTTCTCAATGGCTATAATGGAACTATCAGGACAGCAAACGACACCCTCAACCTCACAGGCACTTTCCTCATAAAATTCAAAAACACCTCTGTAGAAGTCGATGGCAGAGAGTACTTCTCCTTTGGAATGTCCAAATCCAAGCCACTACCCGCAATAGTCCAACCGGAAGCACACCAAACCCACAATGACGGCAAACAACCGATCCAGCTTATCGAGGAGTTGAATGTGCAAAATACTGACCAAATAGACCTGCTGGAAACAATCGATGGATGGGCAACCCTTACCAACTTAACTCTCACAATCCTTATCATGATGGCTATCATCATCGCAATCGTCATGAGGCGCAACAAGAGGAAGGCGCCACTACAACAGGCCGCAGAAATGGCGACAACCGGACCCTCAACAGTAACACCAGGTCCCATGGACCCCGCTGCGCATGAGGCGATGGCCCCCAAGATTACACGCATTAGCCGGATACCTATGTTTTAAGGTCAGACGAGGACGTCAGACTTTTGAGAGGGGAAGAGTTAAGGTAACATAAGTTACCTCACGCCACACAACCCAACGGTTCCACCTGACTCCAGCGCATTCCATAATTGCACACGGCACCAACCGAGTGCGACTCCACTCGTCACCCGAGATGTTGTTTGTTCCCATCAATTCCCAACGGTTCCACCTGACTCCAGTGCATTCCATAATTGCAGACGGATTGCACACGGCACCAACCGAGTGCGATAACACTCGTCACCTGAGATGCCTGTTAGTCCCCACCAATTCCCACATTCCTTCACGTTCCCAAGCTGCACCGTAGGTTAAGTTAAGATAAGATCGATTTTGTAAGTTCAGTCGTTAATTGGATTTAATTGAATAAAGGAGCAAAGCTCCCGAAAATTAATTTTTTTAAAGATCTTAATAAAATAAACTTTAACTTACATATTCTCTCCAATTTTCACCCCCAAGAAAAATCCAATGAGGTTTCATGTAACAACAAGGATAGAACTGTTTCAAAAGTATTGTGCCCAACTGCAGTTGTTGACTACAATAAGCACATGAACTTCGTTTATAAATTGGACAGATAAAGTATGAAATGGTGGCACCGTATATTTTTCTTTTTTCTCGATGCAACAGTAATAAATTTCTTTTGCTTGTACAAAATGCTCAACCTTCCGCATGTGGACATGAAGACATTCAAGCATTCAAGACATTCAATTGTGTTGAAAATAAACGCCCTTAGAAAGATTATTGCCAAAAAAGCTTGTAAGCCTTTCGTTCGCTTGGAAGTTTGTACATTGTCTGCCGCTCATCAGCCGGACCACAGTAGGTACCTGTCGAAGAAGTAAGGACAAATTGGATTTGTTCCATTTGTAAAGTTCCTCTGTGTTTGGGAAAAAATAAGTCATATTTCCAGAATTACCACAAAAAATAAACTAACCCTTGCGGTGCACTGGTTCTTTTTTGGCGACTCATGGGTCGATTTTTCTAACACATTTTAGCGCCGGAAAGAGTTAATACAAGTAGTTTCGCCAGCTTAAAAAATATAATCATGAGAACCACACATTCAAATACAAGAGAATACACAAGGCTGACCACTTTATAATCATTACCAAAATCAAAAGATGAATTCGGATTCAAAGAAGTGAGACACAGGACTGTATAAAAAAATTATACTTCAAAAATTTAAAAGACCCTCGTATCCAGGATGTTCATGGAAACTAGGACGAAGCAAGGCAGCTACAAGCAAGCTGGCCAACAATAAAAATGTTATAAAGTAAGCAGCGGAAAATAAACTAAACTATTACAAAATCCCCAAAGAAAGCCTTGGCTAGACGAAGAATGCGAAGAAATAGTAAAAGCCCGTAATATTCTAAGGACTTCAAGCCCTGGAAAACATTAAAGAGATCACAAATTCAAGAATTTAGACGTCCCATTCGGGGAAAAAAACGACAATGACACAGGAAACATTTTTCAAAAATTCATAAAACACTATATGTGTGCAGGGGTAAATGCTGTACGAAAATGCTACCAGTCTAGATCAGAATTTATACGAAACGTTGTGATAGAGACCTCTTTTCAGACAACATAAGAGTTGCCATCCAATGGAAAAGATATTTCGGCGTGCTGTCTAATGTACATGGAAAACGATATTATCCACATAGAAGAAGGTCAAATTGACTTCTAGCCCTGAGGAGGTAAAAAAGCAACCCATCGGCTTAATAAGAAGGCCGCAGGAATCGGAGAAATTCCCATCGGAATTACTAGATGTACAACTTTGCTTCCGCCGTTTTTTCCCCAACATTAAAAGCTTTAATGAAGCAAATTGGTTACACATGTATCATTCAAAGTATTTTCCATCGCTGGCTACTACTTTCTCCCATCTTCGGGCAGTGTACGAATCCCGCGTCGAAAAAATTGTTCATCTTTTGAAGCGATCCACGAATCGATCCAATTTGTGTGTTGGTCTGCCAGGTCATGCGCCATTGATCGAAACAGGTGATAGTCAGAGAGAGCAATGTCTGGAGAATACGGCGGCTGGGGTAGGACTTCCCATTTTAACGTTTCCAAGTACATTTTGACCTCATTTGCAACGTGGGGTCGAGCGTTGTCGTGCTGCAAAATCACTTTATCGTGCCTCTCGTTATATTCGTTATATTGCGGCCGTTTGTCTTTTAATGCTCTGCTCAACCGCATTAATTGCTTTCAATAACGAGCACCTGTGATTGTTTCACTTGGTTTTAATACCTCATAGTACACGACGCCAAGCTGGTCCCATCAAATGCAGAGCATGATCTAGGAGCCGTGGATATTCGGTTTGGTCATCGACGTGGAAGCATGGCCGGGATATCCCTGTGATTTTTTGCGTTGTCGTAATGAACCCATTTTTCGTCCCCGGTCAGTATGCGATGCAGAAATCCCTTCCGTTTTTGTCTCTGAAGCAACTGTTCACAAACACTCAAACGCTGTTCAACGTCTGTCTTTTGGTTTCATCTCATACGGGACCCAAGTTCCTTCTTTCTAAATCATGCCCATGGCCTTGAAACGTTTTGAAATGGCTTGCTGTGTCACTCCCACTGATCGTGGCAATTCTTCTTGAGTTTGACGCGAGTCTTCACTCAGCAATGTCTCCAATTCTAATCTTCGAAAACTTTCTCTCTTCCACCACTATGCCGGTCTTCGACGTTAAAATCACCGTTCTTGAAGCGTTGAAATAACTCACGACACGTTCTTTCACTAATAGCGTTCTCACCATACGTATCTGAGAGCATTCAATGAGACTCAGCCGCTTTTCTGTTCTGATCTTTTCGTCATTGAACACAGCTAATAAAATATGCTAGAGATGAATTAACAGAGAAGTCACATGGGCTTATCACGACTATATGGAACAACGAATCTATTCCCGAGAAATGGAAAAAGTCAATGATCATTTCCGTATTCAGAGAGGATGAACGAACACTATGTAACAATTACCGAGGAATATCGCTGCTTTCAAGATGGTTCAAGGTGCTGTCAAATATTCTCTTAAACAGGCTGACAACATATGCTAAGGAAATAATCGGAGACTACCAGTATGGCGTCAGGAGGAACCGCTCGACGAGTAACCAGAAACGGTTCATCATCTATTTGCAGATATTAAAAAGTCGTATGATTCTACAAACTGATCAAAAATGTACCACGTCCTTGTAAGGCTAAAAATTCCGAAAAAAGTTGGTGACAAGTGATATAAGTATACCTAAGGGCAAACAAAGGACGAGTTTAAGTACGAAACGCCTTATCTGAAACATTCGAGATACGTGAAGAATTAAAAAAGGGGATGTCTTGTAGCCGCTTCTCTTTAATTTGGTACGTATTACGTGAGGAAAATGAGAGGGAAATAGCCCTTAATGAAATCATATTCGCCCTAGTTTCGCAATGAAGAAACAATTCAAAAAAGTGTTCTTTTTGTCCCGCAAAACAAAAAATGAAACAGGGGAATAGAGAAAACTACAAAATGAAGAACTCGAAGAATTTTATTCAGCCTAAGATGGGCAGCGCAGAACGAATGGACAAACACTGAAAAGAATATTGAGTGGAAAATCCGAAGGAAAAGGACCGATGGGAAGGCCACGCCGTATTTGAGAGGGCCATATAAGGACCTAAATGCGATTCAACTGCACAGCGTTATGACAGGGAGGCTTGGGGAAAAGTTGTCAACGAGATTTAGAATTTCCAAGTTCCAAATGGACGGTAATAATAAAAATAATAATAATGTAGGTCCACGGTAGGTAGATTTATGGTATGCTTTGTTTTTGATGTATAAAAGAAAGAACACTCAAGTCGACATCTCGTTACTGCTCTTGTAAAAGTTAAAGAATTTTACAATGGTTTTGTGCGAATTAGATAAACGAGCGTTTTTTAAATGGAAACACAGTAGAACCGTAGATTCTGGGATGTTACATCTGCACTGTGAGATGGTTTGTTTTTTTTTAATTAAGTTCAAAATGGAAGACATGGCAAAATCATATTTTCGAGCTTATTTCTCTGAAAAACAGTTTCGTAACTACTAGGAATCTAGAAGAGATTAGACCGAGGGATGTTGTTTTGACATCAGCTCGCAAACTGTTCAACGCCGTCTACAAGAAGTGGGTCTTCAAGCACATACCACCACAAAAAATCCGCTTCTCTTAGCGGTAATGGAAACAAAAAGATTTATGAAGGCCAAACAGGAATGCAATGGACTGCCGTAATTGACTCATATTTTCTGAAGTTAAGGAACGTATTCAAAGTAATTGTTATTTCCCACCGTTAAGCATTCACCGCATGTTATGGCCTGGGGATGTATAGAAAGTTGGGGTCTTGGTCGTAATTTGCTTTTTGACGGTTCCATAATTGCAGCCGAAAACAAAGAAATCATTGCTGATGGTGTTCCTGCAATAAAGGAGCAATGCTGTTTCATCTCAAATCTTACACTTTATTTACACTATAAAGGTTGGGCCATGTAGTGTTTTTTTTTAAACCACCGGTTATTTTGACACTGACAGCTGTTTCGCGCTCGAAATCTTGACAGAAAGTCAGTATCATACCTCCGCGGAACGGAATGAGTCGCTTTACACTTCAACAACGTTGGGAAATATTGAAAACTTATTTCCAAAGTGAGTGCTGTGTAGTCTAAACAGTGTGTTTTTTAAAAAGAAGTTTTGGCCGAAATGAACCGCGACTGCTGTACGCAGGTTTGTGCAAAAAGCTCGGGAGACTGGTATGCTAGTGGACAACACTAATGGTCCCCGTCGTCGTGCGGTGCGCACAGATTAGAATATGGCTGCTTCACGAACGACAACTCGCCATCGATCTCAACAGCTCAACATTTCACGCACTAGCCTTAGAAGAATTCTGCACAAAAATCTCGGATTATTCCCTTACAAGGTCCAATTGCCTCAGCAATTGAATGCGTGCGGCCATCCGCTTCATTATCGCTTCGCAGTTTGGGCCTTAAAGCAGCGTGAATTGGACAACGATTTTGGACGAAAAATCATCTTTTCTGACGAGGCGCATTTTCATCCTAGCAGCTACGTTAACAAAATCTTAAAATCCGCACGTTGTCGAGAAGCCAATGCATCCAACAGAGATGACAGTTTGGTGCTATCAATTGTAAAGCCATGTTAACCGACTGTTTTTTACTGAAATTGGTGACATGGATTTGGACGACCTCTGGTTAATGCAGGATGGCGCACCATGCCACACAACCCATGCCACAATCGATCTTTTGAGCATCAAGTTCCCATATTGTTTTAACAGCCATTTTGGCGATGTCAATTAGACACCTTGGAGTCCCTTTGGACTTTTTTTTTATAGGGAACCGTGAAGGACCGATGTTATGCCAACAATCCGGAAACGATTCAAGCACTTAAAGCCTATATCATCCAAGCAATTCGTGAGCTACAGGCCGAAACCATCAACAAGGTCTTAGAAAATTGGGGTGACAGAATGCGCTACTGTGAAGCCAGCCGAGGCAGGCACTTGAACGACGTTGTATTTTATTCTTGCTAATAAAGCCAAAATACGTGAAAAAAAATTAATTTTGTTCATTTCATTGCATTTTTAAAAAGAAACTTGTATTTGACCCACCCTGTATATATTTCACAATTTTTATCTAAAACTTAAAATCAGAATCAAATGTAAATATTGTCTTCTTTAAGCAGATAACCCAATCTGACTGGGCTTCGGAGCGTTTGGAAGAGGACCCCAATTTTGGCCGAAAAATAATTTTTAGCGACGAGGCATATTTGTGGATCCAATAATCCACACGAGGATCACCAGTTACCAGTTACCGTTTGGTGTGGATTTTGGGTCGACGGAGTCATTGGTCCATACTTTTAGAAAACGCTGCATAACGATTATAACCAATTTCTTATGGCCGAAATTGAACCATATTGACCTAACAACATGTGGTTCCAGCAGGACAGCGGCACACAGCGGACGACACAATCAACAATCTGCAAGAACGATTTGAGGGTAAGGCTATCTCTCGCAGAGGTAACGTGTATTGGCCACCAAGATCATGCAATTTGAGTCCGCTAGACTTTTTCTTGTGGCATAACCTGAAGTTCCAGGCCTATGCGAATAAATGAATAAATCATAATTGACCGATGCCCTTACGTTGAAAATAACACAAGCCATCGCTCAAACTCAGCGAATCATTGGAAACTAGACCATACGCTCACTTGTTTGTTTTGCTTGTCATTTTTAATCTTTCTCGGGCAAGGCTTGGGGAGGCGGTCAGTATATGTTCCATCATTTCCTAAGCCTTCTTTATTTTACAGGGTTTGCGCAGGTTCTTATAGTGTTTGTCACACAACTTGAACGGGGTGCAGATGGTTTGTGCCGAAGATGTTTGTTCACTACTCTCCGGGGGTGGTTGTCCTAGATAGAATTCGAAAGATTCGACTTAATTTATCGCGTATGTTATAGTTCACAGTAACTTTTCGTGAACATTTTTTTTTTGATCAGCTTTCATTCAAAACTGATGGTGTGTACAGGGTTTTCCGTATAGGACAGACTTGAACTACAGACCTTCCGCTCAAGAGTCGGTGATGAGACCAATACGAAACTTATGGTTAGTTATGGGTCAGAAAGTACGCAACGAGGAAATGAAAATAAGAGAAAAGAGAAAAATATAAAACCGCATTTATCTTGACTAATTAGTGTTTTTCAATGTTCCCTAAACTTCTTTTAATATAAAAAAAATGTAAGATCCCACTCTAATATACATATATATTCCTTTGCTAGCGTCTACGTGCTCTGGCACTTTTTTAAGCGTTTTCGAAAATAAGCATTGGTACTGCTCTGCCCCAAATCGCGTTTTCAAATCGTTGGAGCAACTTAAGATATAGCAATTACGGATTTAATGGAAATCCTTGTTAATAAGTTCGTCTCCTACAAATTATCGAGGGCCTACCATGGAGCTTATAGCATCTGAATGGAAGTAATACTATAACACACACCACTTTAGTAAACTTTCTGATCTCATCTAATAAATTGCACCGATTTAAGTCAGTTTCTTTTTAATTCCTCTCTCTGGGAACGCGAGCATTCAGAAGGCTCAAAAATAGCAAAAAAAAAATCTGTCAAAGTATTTTTTTGTATGTCAAATTAAAAATCTTCCTCGCGAGCATAAATTTTTATTTAATCTGATCCAATTTTGAAAAACAAATAAATTTAAAACTCCCAATATCAATTAAATACTAATTTTAAAAAAAGTTGAATTTTTGAACACGTCCCTAATTTTTATGATGCTAATTGGTTTCATCATGTACTATTGCACACCTTCCCGTACGTTCCACACCTTCGCTACACGCTACATACGGGCTGTCAACGACATCTGGGTGTTCCTGCACATGTATGCGTACCAAACAATTTCCTCCATCATACACGTACGACATCACCAACCCAACTATATTTCCACTGAAGTATGTATTTCTCTTATACGCCAAGAACTGGAACACATCCCAGAAAATAATAGTGTAGAGCAAGACAAAATCGGTTCACCAAAGTTGACAGGTTTTTTCTGTTTATTTTGTGGCGAAGGCTGCAAAGGATAAACAAGGAATTATTAAAGAAATTTTCTCAATGAAACAATCTGAACTAAAGTATTAAATTGAATAACTAAATTGCACCCAATTCGATGCAGTATGGATGCAATTATGGAGTGCACGAACGAAACAAATAATCCGACAACAGAAACGTGTAAAGTGTTCGACGAGAGTAATTGTGTGAAGCAATGCAATGATAATTGCAGTGAAAATCAAAATTCAGCTGAAAATAGTATAGATTCGATTAAGCCCCAATCCGAATTAGAGGATCAAGGCATTTCCGATGTAGATCCAACTATTACCAACGAATTTGTAAATAATTTATTTCCCGAAAATGGTGTGACTTCGGAGGTGAAAAAGCCCGTGGAACCGGTAAGCGAGGAAAATGTCCAATGTGCCGATCAAGTGGCCGCATCTAAGGTGAACTTTACATCCAATAAGCGGAAGTTGGATAGCTTGATTGATAGCAATATCGAGGAGAAAAAGAATTTCAATATGAGAAAGAACATTCGGGGCGTTCTGAGCGAAAATGATTTCGACACCATAACAATAGCTGCACAAAGGGAAGAGTCGGAGCGTTTGGCCAGAGTGCAGGAACTGAAGAAATCCGTGAAACAGAGAATCATATTTACGCCATCACACTCACGGATTGAGCAGGCGACGCTCGGTGCTGGTGCCCAAGGCGAAAAGGGTTTCTTCAAGCTGGAATCGCCTGATGGCTCGCAATTGAACAAAGTGAACTTCGGTCAGATTAAATTGCAACGAATAGAGGATAAGCGGGTAAGACGAACCTTTAATCAATGGCGTTCTTTAGATCGAATCAACAAAGTCGACCCGGACGAAAACGAGGAGGTGGTGACTATCGACAGTTCGTCGGACGATGATTGTATCATTCTATCTGACAGTGACGAAGATTGCCTGGCGGATGACGCCGACGACGACCAACACAACAGTGGACTGCATGTGAGGGACGTACTGAACATCCCGGACGAGCATGGTAAAGTGCTTGTAAACGTCGGCCACGTCGAGGGTGAGCCGGACATATATATGGCCCCTCAGATTGCAAAGATCATCAAGCCCCATCAAATTGGAGGAGTTCGGTTTCTGTTCGACAACATTATCGAGTCGACGAAGCGCTTCAACAGTTCCTCTGGCTTTGGTTGCATTCTGGCGCATTCCATGGGGCTGGGGAAAACATTGCAAGTTGTTTGCTTTTGCGATATATTTCTGCGACACACCGAGGCTAAGACTGTACTCTGCGTCATGCCTATCAATACGATACAGAACTGGATGAACGAGTTCAATATGTGGCTGCCGAAAGAGTCACCAAGTCACGAAGAGGTTCGACCCAGGCACTTTAATGTCTTCGCTCTTACTGACCAGCACAAAACCATGACCGCACGAGCGAATGTCATCCTTCAATGGTCCACCGAAGGAGGAGTTCTACTCATCGGTTACGAATTGTTTCGTGTTCTCGGCCTTAAGATCGCCAGGAAGAAGGAAAGCAAAAGAGCCATTGAAAACGACAAAAGACTGTCGGAACAAATCTACACGTCACTCGTGAAGCCCGGTCCAGATCTTGTGATATGTGACGAGGGACATCGAATCAAAAACGCTCATGCAGGCATATCACTTGCCCTAAAGCAAATTCGTTCTCGACGACGAATCGTCTTAACCGGATACCCACTGCAGAACAATCTACTCGAATACTGGTGCATGGTAGACTTTGTCCGACCGAACTACTTGGGCTCCAAGACGGAATTCTGCAACATGTTCGAGCGGCCCATTCAAAACGGTCAGTGTATCGACTCGACACCCGAAGACATAAAACTGATGCGATATAGAGCTCATGTTCTACATTCGTTGTTGGTCGGATTCGTTCAGAGAAGATCCGATTCGGTTCTTCAGAATTCGCTTCCGCAGAAACTCGAGTATGTTGTGCTTACGAAGATGACTCCGTTTCAACGGAAACTATACGACGCATTCATGAACGAAGTTGTCCGTAAGAAGAAAGTACCGAATCCATTGAAAGCCTTTGCCGTTTGCTGTAAGATCTGGAACCACCCAGACGTACTGTACAAGTTCTTGAAGAAAAGAGAATTCGATTATGATCTGGACATCGAAGAACAAGAGGCAATCATAAAAGCGAATGCAATCAGTGCGAAACCCATCAAATCGGCAAATGAGAATGACTCGCAAAAAGACATTCCAAATAAAACCTCGACGGATGAACCTTTTTACCTGAACTCATGCGAGCCGATCGGTCTTCATCCGAGCCTAGACACATTCGCTGCAAAGGAGAATCCACACGCATTCTGGCAAGATGGCGTGAATTCGGTTACCACACAAGCACCCAAGCCCGATTATGTTGGATTGATAGCAAAATCGAACGACGGGGTCAATGATGAGGAGAAAGCAAAGTGTTCATCACAAATCGTTGACCTAGATACCAAAGAAGTTCAATTAATCAATTCAGACATTCATACAAATCTAGAGATAAGCACGGCCTCGGCTAGTGGTGCGAATAGCGCTAAAGCTACTCCTAAAGCGGAAGCCGAATCCCAAGCAGCGAATTTGAATGTTAAAGCAATCAAGAATGAGGTAAAGGCTGGAAGCGAAAGTATCCCATACGATTGGGCGTATGCCTTAATAAAAGATTACGAACCAGGCTTAGCAAGCAACTCGCCGAAAATGCAGATATTTCTCTATATCCTGGAGGCTAGCATCAAAATGGGTGACAGAGTTTTGGTCTTCAGCCAGAGCTTGTTGACACTTAATCTGATTGAGTTCTTTCTTCAGAGCTTGCTTATCCCGGATTCGCAGAATTACTGGAAGAAAAACGTTTCGTATTTCCGTAAGTTTATCATGTCATTGTTTATTTGTTCATTGTTGTTGATATATGTGATTTTTCTTCAAGGACTCGATGGCTCCACAAATGCTTTCGAAAGGGAACGATTGGTGACTGAGTTTAATAGAAACACCGACGTGAAGTTGTTTTTAATTTCAACAAGAGCTGGCTCGCTGGGCATTAATCTGACTGGAGCAAATCGTGTGATAGTGTTTGACGCAAGTTGGAATCCATGCCATGACACACAAGCAGTACATCGGATCTATAGGTAGGTCAGCAATCAGTATAAATCACGTGAGGAAGTTATAGACATGGTGATAAGGAACAGTTGTGTATGCATGAAGTGTGGGGCAGTTTAATCAAAAACGATAATTTGTAGTGGGCATTCCACTAACAATCATATAAGATTTACTTAACTTACGGCGATCACAAATCTCTTACAACGCCATTCGTGAGGAAGTTTTGTTAAAACACCTGTGCCTCGCATTTGGCTTCTTGCTGTATCATCGATATGTTTTAATTTTTGTTTCGTGGCTGAAAAGCTTATCGATAACAGATAAGATCACCAAGCCGTATGGCGATGTTGGTACAAATTGAACTAGAAATGTATGAGTGATGCAGGCTGCCGCTATCATTAAGTGTTACATAATTTTCAGGGAGTTTCTTGCCTTCATCTTCCTGTTGATGTCTGGCGATGTTTACCGGAATCGAATACAGGCAACAGCCGAATCATCGAATCGGGCGTCTTACTTCACGTCATTATAGTATTGATAAAAGCATTGATAGTGCTCTTGCCTTGCCTGTGTTCTGTTCCTTATTTTTCAACGAATACTCAAAATATTCCCAGATCACTTTTTTCTTCGCCAAGTGGGGCCGTTTTTTCTTCAATTCGGCGTCGAATCGGCCCAATAATTTGGCATAGTACAGCCCTGTGACCGTTTTGCCCCTCTCCAGGTATTCGATGTGGATCACACCTTGTGAATCCCAGAAAACGGTGGCCATCACCTTTCCGGCCGATGTGACAGTCTTCGCCTTCTTCGGAGCACGTTGGCCGGGTGAAGTCCACTGTTTCGACTGTTCCTTGGTCTCTGGTATCAGTGGATCCATGTTTCGTCGACTGTCACGAAACGACGCGAAACTTAAACAGCGTCAATCACTGATCTGAAGTGGTCTCACGGTTGCGCTTGTTATCCGGAGTGAGCAAACTCGGCACTCATCGCGCCGACAGCTTTCTCATGCCCAAAATTTCATGCAGGATTGACCCACGCGATCTTTCGAAATGCCTACTGTCTCAGCTATCTCGCACACCCTCAATCGGCGGTCTGCCAATACGAGATCGTGGGTTTTTGTCACGTTATCCTCCGTGGTAGCCGTTTTCGGGGTACCTGGACGTCGCTCATCAAAAACCGACGTGCGACCACGTTGAAACTCGTTAAACCAATTTTTGATGGTCGCCATCGAAGGAGAAGAGTCACCGTACACAGCATTCAAACGCTCTTTGATTTCGCTGCGCGATTTCCCTTCCAAAAACAAGAATCGACTCACCGACCGATGTTGCTCTTTTTCCATTTTTCTAAAATCCGCGGACACTCTCGCTTCCACACGCGGTCAAAACAAAACTACGAGTCCAATCCGGCTGAAATTTCGACGTTAACCGTCTACTAGAATGTACTACACGATAGTAAGTTGCTCTTGCGATACTGGCGGTGAGGCTAAGTATTTATCGGACCACCCTCGTACATAACTTTTTTTTCTTTTGTTCTCTTCAAATTTATGCTATTTTTGATATTAATTTTTGAATTATTAATCCTTAAATTTGAATAATAAATCCTATTTTATTATATTTTGTAATTTAATTTAAAATTCTGTGACACAATTTCTTTTTGCTGTCAAAAGACCATGGCGTCTTGAAGCATTTTGTTAAGTCCAAAGAGATGCAAATGAAATGAAATGAAAACTGATTTTGTTGGGGGTGTACAGCAACGAGCCAGGAATTATCTATTACAGAATGCTACCATCAAGAATCTGGTTGCTTTAAGGCATCTGAACTCTTTTCTTCGTAACTGCTGCCGGGAACTACCTCGCGGGGCTGGCACCACTTGAATGGTTCAGCCTTCCTTTTTATTACTAATGCGCACTCATACATTCGTTCTTCTGATTCCAATATTCGTCTTATTAAGAGAACTGGGGTCGGTAGAGTCCATCTCCAAGCGCCTCAGTCGAGGATTGCGTGCCTCACGTGCTCCTCCCGATTTAGACACTTTGGATTAAGACGAACTATTGACCAAATCCGTATAGATTTGTGCAATAACTACATGGCCTGAGAACTGCGTTAGTTGGTAGTTGCAGTCTTAATTTGATCACATTGGTGTGATAAAACAGTTTCCCCAGAGGCGTCTTCTTAATTTATTGAACAGCCATAAGCCACACGGAGCTAAATCAGGCGACCATTACCAAGAAATTAAGTGTTTTGGAGCCAACTGGGTCGAAGGTCCATTGGTGAATTGATCCATACGACATGCCAACAATATTAACAAGATCTACAACAGTCAATCGAGGATTTTTGTACCAAATCTTTGATTTTCCTTAAGTGTTGTTCATTAGTTGATGTTTTTGCCAAATGGAAAACTACATTTTTTCAACACTTTCTCTGCCTTCTTGGAATTGTTTGTATCACAAATATTTATTTTTGAAGAAGCCTGAGCACCAAACGTCCCCTCGACAATATCCTAAACGTTTCTACAGCAGAAAATGCAATCCGCTAACAAAATTTAGTGCAACTTCTTTGCTTAATAAAATCAGAGTTTGTAAAAATCACCAAATTCACTTTTAGTTGTTCACGAAACTCAAACCAAACTATGAAATCAGTGGAGGGAATGACATGAAATTTGGTTTCAAAGACAGTATTGCCAATTTATGCCTAAATACGATTTTTCCAAATCGATACACGCACAAAGTTTAAATTGGAATATCACCTTTCATTTTGATCACAGTACTACTTTTTTTACATTATGCGCGCACTTAAGGTTTAATTACCTTATGATGTTGGCGACACAGTGCGGGCAAAAGATAACAGGGAAGAGGGATAGACGAGATGCCGATAGACATTGGTCTTAAATCTTTGCACGTTGCACTAAGGGGGGAAGACCGAATCCGACAAGGAATTCCAGATTCGCTGGTTCGGTTGAAGAAGGATTCTCTATTTTTGAAAGTACGTCCGAAAGTTGGCTTCAGAGTATATTGGTAAGCATCCCAACGACAAAAGAGGGAAAGGCAGGAAACTTTCCTACGATGTTCGACCGAATCTAATGTTTTGGTAATGCTGGAGTCATCAGTTTTATCGCGCGATTTCGTATTCTGTCTAGTAGGTTTAATGAGGTCTTGGATGCACCGGACCAGACATGAGCGTTAAACTCATGTGTTCTACCCATGTAGTTTAGGACGCCACGTACTTGGCTAAGATTTGAATCTGCTAGGCGATCCAAGAAGATACATTCTTTGGCAGTAGTAGGATTGGTGGCAATATAAAACGATTGATCGTCTGATTGGGTCCATTTAAGATGAGAAAGGTTGAAGTCACCGAAAATAAGGAGGGTCTCTTAAATCGGTTATTTGGTCAATTGTGCTAATGGTGAGTTGATAGGATTCAATAGGTTGTGAGGGCAAGATGTATAGTGTCTTCTGGGGTAGAGCAATCTTAATTGAAACAAAGTCGAGAAGTGGGGAGGATGGTATTGCAATAAGGGAAGAGTCAATTGTATTGAGGACGGCTAGTAGAACGCCGCGACAAGGGCAACCATCAGTGGGTCGTCATCACGATAAACATTAAAATTTGATGGGAAAAGTTCGAGGTTATTTATGCTGGGGATCAGATTTGTTTCGGTCAGAGCAAATATTTCAAAAGGTAGAGCATGTGACTGTTGGAAGACAGCTTGGATTTTTGTACGAAGACCTCTTATATTCTGATATTAGAATGTAAGAGGGACATTTTGGCAGAGTGAGCGGATTGCTGGGAGAGAGGGAGTCAATTAGGGACGAAAAAACTTGTCGTGATCAGCTCTACTACGTTGAAGGTGCGATATATGTTTTGAATGGATGTATTGGCGGAAGGTATCAAGATCGTTTGACACTTTTTGGGGCGAGATATTGAAAAATTCATGATATTTTATGAAAAGGCTCTTGAGGCTAGCAAAATCCGTGAGGAGACCTTCCTGTTGAATGGAGACCATGACGCTTGTGTTTGTTTTACCTTCATAACAAACCGAGTCTGATTTATCGTGGAGGTAAGCCAGAAAGAGACGAATGTTCTCATACATCTTGTTTTTTCTAAGTCGAGAAAAGGCGTAGCGACCTTGGGTGGATCATGAAAAGATTGAGGGGTGGCAGAGGATTTGTAAATGGGGCAGAAGTTGTTGGTATTAAGACAGACGAAGAGTTGGGTGAAAGGGTGGGGTTTGGGTTGGAGGTGTTGGGGAAGCATAACACATATCCAGTATCCAGTGCCATTCATGGATAATGGCTACGGCTTAATGATACGCCTTAACGACAGGAGACAGCACTGTGTTTTGGAGGTATTAAATTCCACTCTAGTCTTTTTACCCCACGACGTGATGCTGTCAATATCGGAATTTAATGAGCTCAACATACGCTGCCGCTCACTGTTTACAGCCGAAGAGTACAACCCTGCTCTGAACGAATATGAGCAGCTAAGGGTACTATCGTGGGCGAAGGAGTGGATTGGATTAGAAGTGACATACAAGAGATCATTTATAAAAATGAGAAAGACAAGACAGAGCCCTGGGGAACACCAGCAATTAAGAAATGGAAGTCAGACTTGAATCCTTTCAAAACAATTTGAATTGAACAATTTGAAAGGTAGTTTCTAATCCATTGAAGAAGAGAATCATCGATCCCGAAAGCACGCGTTTTCGACAAAAGGGCTTCAAGCAAAACCCTGTCAAATACTTTCGAAATATCCAGTGCAACTATTTTGCCTTCACCCGCTTGGTTTGGGGAAAAAAGTATTGAGAATAATCTGCCATCAATCTACACTTTTCATGTTCAATGAATAAAATTTCCGAAAAACTTCGCAACATCTTATCATAATAATACGAAAGACGTTATGTGGCCCTGGTAGTAAATTTTCGTGTTGACGATCAAGATGCCTTACCAAATGCGACAGTTTGTCAGTAGTTCGCTCGCAATGGTTTTGAAAATTACGATGTGAAAAATGAGAAAAAAAATCCATGAAGATTTTCATATAAGCACTTGTGATATTGCTAAAGAATAGGTGCCGCATCAATGGACTGTGAGAAATTTGATTGACCACATTAGTACATGTGAAACACTATTGAAACGAAGCGAAATCGACTCATTTCTTAAGAATGTAATAACGGCCACAGAAAAATGGGTAAAACACGAGAATGTCTTTCAAAAAAGATTATGAATAGGAGTTGAACCATTAGATTAAGCTGGGTGCATAATGGGATTGGAAAGGAATCGTACGAATCGCAAATGCCAGAACAGAGTTAAATAATCTAAATATACTAAAGAGCTACCACCGCCCAACATGCGGCCACTTCACGAGAACACCCGTTGACCTAGAGAGCTGAGGTTTGGGGTGTAGGTAGGTCTGACCCCAGAGGTGGCATAAAGTTCAGCTGACTCGAGAATAAAGGCGCCATCTAAATATACTGTTCTGTTTTTAACTTGCACGTGATCACACAAATGGAACAGCGATTTACACAACTCGAGTTTAAGTTAAATAGGGGGGGGACAAGCTTTTCTTAACCACATTTTGGACGATTTCCTCTGTTTATGAGAAGAAACAAACCCTTTGTTGCTCGTGATTACGCTAAGGATAATCTTAAATAGATGTGAGGAAAATAGGTCAAAATTGACATATTGTTGCTATAAAAGGTCAATACAATGACAAAAATGGTCATTTTCATCATTTTTTATCATCACCACCACCATCATCATCATCATCTGCTTCAACGTTGAACTTCCGAAAGCAACCATCACCATGCTAGAAGGCAATGCTCCTGTTTATTGGTGTGATAAGTATGAAGTGAAGCGCATCATCAAACACCGTGTCGAGGATGGCCAACGCTAATTCTTGATGAAATAAACCAACTACGCGGCCAATACATGGGAGCCAGAGGGCAACCTAAATCGTTGCCAGGAGATCCTGGAGGATAATTGGGCCAAGTATGCACAGAAACAAAAGAGGACCCAGAAAATGGCCGTCAGGAAGCAAGCAAAAAAGGAAGAAGTGGCCGCCCGTCAGGCAAACAAGCACAAATCACCGCGCCTCGAGGCCGCCAGCGAAGCCATACGCCAGGCCAGTGAGGCCAATAGACCGGAAGTTGACTAATCAACAATCAATCTTGCCAAATATTTTCCGATCTCTTCTAAGCTAAATGTATAGCTTGACTAGGAAGTGTTGATGCATCCACTTTTATAGCCCAAGCCTTGTACCTATAGATTACCGTTTGCCTCTGCAACAGCTTCTTAATAAAAAGAGATTGGCATCAAAAAGAGAATGTGGGAATGAGTTATCACGATCCTTTCTAAAAAAAGTTCTACACTGATGGAACTGCGAAACCGATGACATTGACTGCATGTAGTTGCAGTATTTTATAAGAGGAGACCCAGCACGGTTCCTTGCTCTTTTTTCTGTAGCAATCCTGACTTCCTGTTGGTGCAGTAGTTAGGAATACTTCTGTAAAATAATGAAATTGTTGAATTTCTACTTCGCCCGAATTTTTGTTTTGTTTTTGTTTATGCTCAAAAAAACACCTTTATTCAGACAACATAACGAATGAATTCAATAATCATGGTATTGGTCATTGCAAGCTATGACTTACGTGCTGCCCTGAAAATCCGTGGTACATCAATCGTTCGATGGTAAGAAGTAATGATCAGAAGGGGTCAATTCTGATGAATACAGCGGGTAGGGCAGAGCTTCCCAGTTTATATTTGCCAAATAGTTATTTTCTTACTTAGCATCACACACAACTGAAGTGTGTCTTTTGACATATTCTAAACATTTTTCGATGCCCGCTTCAATTATATAAGGTGTTGACGGTACCGATCCCCAGTAATAGTTTCACTAGATTTTAGTAGTTCATAGTAGACCAGGGCCTTTTGGCCCACCAAATATAAGTCGTAACCTGCGTGGTTGGCGTGGTTCTACCCATTTGAAAACGACAACCTCATAATCTCCAGTTAAACTCACTGGCAGGGACACACTCAGCTTACGCTGCGACGAATTTTACGTTTATTTCCAACACAAATTGTATTCCACTACTTAACAGATATAATTCATAAAACACAAACACTTTCCAATTTCTTATAGATATGGCCAGAGGAAATCCTGCTTCGTTTATAGAATTGTTATGGACAATTGTATGGAGAAGAACATTTACGACCGGCAAGTGAAAAAACAAGGCATGTCGGACCGTGTTGTCGACGAATGCAATCCCGACGCGCATCTATCAATCAGAGAACTAACAAACCTTTGCTACGATAAAGTCGAAGAAGAACAAAGTCCAACTTTCACGCAACCCATAGAGAATTATACCGACATTGTCATGCGCAATATAATCACAGATTATAAAAGTCTTCTCTCAAAGGAGCCCTTCTATCATGAGAGTCTTCTAATCGATCGTAAAGATAAAAAACTATCACAAACTGAAAAGAAGCTAGCTAAACGCGCTTATGAGATTGAAAAGAAAGCTTCAGCTAAACCTACTTATTTCATGCCAAATAACATCATTCCGAATCGAGATAGTATTCACAATCCAGTATTTTCACAACCTAATAGACAGAAATTTAAAGAGACTTGCAAAAACCCGGCGATAAGACTTACCCGCTGGATTCCTGCCGAAGTATGGCAGAGGCAAGGGATGACCTCACAAGAAATGACACTGCCAGTAGGTCTGTATTCCAGCTTAATCCTAAATATATCAAAATATTACAGTTTCTAATTGAATGCTTTCCTTTTTTTTTATAGATGTTGCTATTCCAACGAATTCAAATGAAGCATCTAATATTGTCGTTAAGGCCGGGGAGAAGGTTATGATACTCAAGTCCCCGAAAGGCGTGTACATGCAGTTGGAGAACGGGAAGATTATTGCTATAAAAACCTCGGGTGAAGGAGCTCAACATAAACTAAATGCGGACAAAAAATTTATCAACGTTCTGGATGCAACTTCACGTAGGAAAGGTAACATTTTTAAATAATGTGCTCTAAGAGGTAATTTGGACACGCACGGGATGCAAGCAAAACCTTGAAACAAAAACTTACGAAACTGACGGCGGAGCATTAGCATTAAATAAGTAATTCACTTGTTCGCCTCTAATACAAGTCGACCGCCATGTTCAATTGGATCAATTGTTATTCTCTTAAAACGCCTTTCGCTATATATTATTGTAGTTTCCTAAGAAATGTACGAGTATGATCTAAAAAAAATTTAAAGTCTTAGAGTAGGTAGGCGTTGCTTCTACAATTTAACAGACAAGGCAAATAGTTGTCTAAATTAGCAGGAACAAATGCAATATTGCCATTGAGTGAGGCCTGGATCAATTTGGGCAACGATTGGTTTAGTCTTTTTGGTGGTACTTCTCCAAATCAATCCGATACTCTTTCTAAATCCAGCTCAGTTTAATATACGCCTCTAAAAATGACAACTCTATGATCAATAGGAGGATTACTATTACTACTATTTTTTAGTAATTTGTGAGTCGTATTACTTGCTGTGAACCTTGACCTCAAACCAACAAGCCTCTCCAACTGGCATGATCTTTAGCTAGATCGTTTTTTTTGCATCGTCTATTATGGTTCGAATCGAAGGCTCTTCGGTCTGGAACAGTGGTGTGCATTCGCTCTCCATGACCCAGCCATCTTAGAAGTTGGATCTACACCTGATGTCAATGCCGTAAAACTTTTACAGGGTTTTACGTATAATAACAGTTTTAGTATAATACAGCGTGCGCCATCTCATATGGGTCGATGTAAATTTCGAATAACTTCAACAATTCTCAACCGATTTTGGAAATTAAAAAAACTTTTATTCAATTTAGACCTTTACAATTTATTTTTATTAATTTTTGAAAACAATATAAATGAAATGACCGCCTTTATTGCCGATGCAAAAATGGGCTCGTTTTTCCGCATTCTCCATGACATTTTCGGTCGAAATTTCTGCGATTTCCGCACGAATGTTTCTTTTGAGCTGTTCTATTGCCTTCGGGCCGTTAGCATACACCTTGCTTTTCAAGTATCAAATTCGGCGATCTCGGAGGCCTGTCAATATCGCCCTTTTTTGACACCAATCTTCCATGGAACTTCTTACGCAAAAGGTTTATTGTTTTGTCCGCAGTATGGCATGTCGCGCCGTCTTGTTGAAACTTAAAGTGAAATAAGCCTTTTTTTACGCATTTCTGGGACCACATAATGGGCCGACATCCACCGATATCGATCGCCATCCACTGTATCGCCAACTTTGAAGAAATACGGTCCAATGATGGTTTTAGCGAATACACCGGGCCAAACAGTAACTTTATAGCCAAACAGTAACATATAGCGGCTCTTCGTGAATAATGTGAGGGTTTTCGGTGCCCCAGAAGCGACAAATTGTTTATTGACTGAGCCAGAGAGCGTTAAATGTGCCTCATCGGTCATCAAAATTTGCTGTCAGAACTCCGACTCAGCATTAATTATTGCAACGACATTTTGTGCGTATGCCAAGCGCCGTGGCTCATCTTGTGGCAAAATTCTTTGAGTTATCTGCACTTTGTATGGAAATTAGTGAAGATCATCCTTTAAAATTCTCCGCAAAGTGGTCCCACTGATGCCTAACTGCTGCGAACGGCGCCGATCTGACAAACTTGGGTCATCTTGAACACTGGCCCTCACAGACTGAATAGATGAGTTTGAAAGCCGCGGACGTGGCATAGGTTGCTCACGAGGGCTTGCCACAGAACCAAATTGAAAAAAAAATCGAGGCCCAACGACGAATTGTATCTTTTTTGGGCGCAACACGATCACGATATTTTGCACGATACGCACGTTGAGTTAGCACAATCGAGCGTTAATTTTAATGAACATTGAAACTATTTTTGCGCGTTCTTTTGTTATGAAGCGATTCATGGTTAAAATTGTACTGAATTGACGTTTCCAAAATGCTATGACATATGAAAATCGATTGACAATTGTTGAAGTTATTCGAAGTTTACATCGACCCATATGAAATGGCGCGTTCTGTAACATTTTTGTATTTTAATGTAAACGCATCCTTAAATATTTTTTATGATGCGTCAATTTCAAAACCTCAGTTAAGATTTACCTTAGTACAGAGTTTGACCTATTAATTCAAGAACTGACGCCTCTTGATGATTTGGGGCACCGAAACTTCCCTGATTAGGCTCTGCAAAAGGTTGTAGTGAAATTACTTTCAACAATGGAGCTCATATTTGACTTAATGCCTTTGTCAATAAGTCAAACGTGCATTGTTGGACAGCAACATGTCATTGGTGTCATTGCCGGTTGTCACTAGTTACCCGTGGCAGGCGAACTAATTGACAGGATCAACGTTATAGCTACTAAAGATGACCCACCTGCCTTTCATTACAACATATACATACTTATTTCAATCCTTGAATCCTGTGCGATCCTTTCAAAAATTGTATTCACGAAATCACATGGCATGCTCTGCCGAAATTCGAATTTTTTAACATCAGGAGCCTCGGCTATTTCGTTAGAGATCGAAAAACTCCCCACGGACCATTCTGCACAGCCTGACGAATTTAGCAGGAGTGTTAAAAACTCGCTTCAAAGACGACAAATGGGTGATGTAGCGTGTGTTGACCTTAAATTAATTAATTTTCTTTAGGACCTGCCGCAGTGTAAATATTACCCGCTTAAGGAGATGTTTTCTAGATGTATTCTATCTTAACCTCTTCTAGATTTAGATTAAGGTGGGGGGAGGGACAATGTCACCAAATCACTGCGGCCTCTGATGGGCCTATTGTGATGTCCCCGATTCAGAGTTCACGCAAAAATCCTGAGTTCATGATAAAACTTAATGCCTGCCTAGGTGTTTGTGTCGTGTACTGATGAGGCGGTTACAGGTGTCATCTTGTGTGACTTAAAACCATGGGCAGTTTTAGGATGCTTCAGTTTAAGGAGTTGTTTCGTTCTTTTAAGGGAAGTGGTTGGTAGGAACATCTTGCCTTGTCTGCTACCTTCCGTTTGTGTCCAGTAGTAGTTGGCCGCGTTCCTCAACCATTCCTTTATGTAGCATTTTATGGTGCTGATAGGTATGCCGCCGAATGGTCTTGGCATCATGAATGGTGATGCAGAGCCTTTCTTGCTAATACAGAGTGCGCCATCTCATATGGGTCGATGTAAACTTCGAATAACTTCAACAATTGTCAACCGATTTTGGAAATTAAGCCCTAGTACCTTCGTTCGTTTTGGATCCATCTGTGTACCATACATAAGATTGACGATCAAAGGAAGGTCTATTTTGCTACCAGGTGTGTCGAGAGGGAATTGAGGCCTTAAAATGTTGGCTAAAGTTATACCTTGGAAGACAGTTGTCTATATGGGGTATTTTTAGGATTTCATGCCTGTTTAGTTCATTAAGTAATAGTCCTCCGCGATAAGTTTATGAGCGTATATTATTGCTTCTTTTTTAAGTTGAAGGTACACGGGTGGTAGGTCCGTGATGCCTTCTAGCGCTGCTTGTTGTCATAGCTTCTGTAATACAGATACAAGCTAGTCTTTGTAGTTTGTTGAGCTTGGCTTGTACTAATGTTTGTTTTGTTTTATGCCACCAGACGGGCGCAGCGTATGTGAGAATTGGTCTGGTAATGGCTGTGTATAGCCAGCGAGATATTTTAGGATTAACGCCCCAATTTTTTCGAGTGAGTCTTTTGCTGGTCCATAGAGAGATCCTGGCTTTCTCAATGGTCTTTGTGATGTGAGAGTTCCAAGTGAGCTTTTCGTCTAGTGTTGCACCTAGATATTTGGCTTCGTTTGATAACTCTGTTATTTCACCAAATAGCGTGGGTTTTTTGAGTTTGTGGCCACTTCTTCTATTGGTGAAAGCGACTATGGTGGTTTTTTTAGGGTTGACATCTGGTCCAACTTATATGCACCAGCTCGCAACAATGTTGAGTGCCCTTTGAAGGAGTTCCGAGATTGTGTCTCCGAATTTTCCTCTAATTAGGATCTCAATGTCATCAGCATAGCCTTGGATATAGAAGCCATTGTTGCTAAGTATGCTAATCAGCTCATTGACCACGATGGGCCATAGGAGGGGTGAGAGAACCCCGTCTTGGGGCCAGCCTTTCGTGGTTTTTATACTGATTTAATCATTGCCTAGTGAGGTGCTTATTTTCCTGTTACTAAGCATGTGTTGAATCCATCTGCATGTGGTACTATCTATCCCTGTGCTCCAATGCTTTTAGCTTGGAGAGTTTATTATTCTACCATGGAGTGAAGCGCTTTTTCTGGGCAAGCGTTGTGGTAGGCAGATATAAGTGTAGCATTGAGTCACAGCTAAGTTCTAGACTGTCTATGTCTCTGATACTATTTATATCAGATATGTATATTTGGACTATTTCTGATTGATTGCACGAGCCTCGTTTAACCTCGTCTAAGTTTTTCTTCTCTTTCCATTTTAATAGCTCATGTTCCTCCCTTCTTGTCTGTTCGTATAGCTCACGAGCAGTTCTCATTCCTCGATGCGACCTGTCAATGGAACAGCTGGATTGACTAGCAATATACTAATTGTTTTAAAACTCAGTAACCAAATCAACATGGTCCAAAAAAAAAAACTGTCAGTTACAATCCATATAAGCTTAAAAATATTGCTGTACCTCTCCCTGATTCATATGTAAAATCACGAAATCCTAAAAAAATATTTCTAGCGCCTCCTGCTTGTTTGTCCTTATTTCTCATCTTTTCTCTCAGATATAAGTTCGTTCAATTATCCCCCAAAGAAGCTTTAGAAAAAATCCTCTTTAATCCCGTCTCCAGTATTAGGAAATCTAAACATCAATTTGTGTGGTAACATAATCACTTATGTTTTATATTCCCTTCAGATATCCGTAATGTCAGAGTTGAGAGACCCAATCCTGCCGACTCAGACAAAGATGATGTGATTGTGATAGACGATAACATGAGTGACAGCGCCGAAACATCCGGCGACTCAACGTATTCCAAAAGCCAACCTGAATCAAATACAAACAAAGATTTTAACAGCCTAGCACCGCCAGCACCACAACAAGTATTTAGAAACAAACAGGATATCGTTCCAGAAATAGCTCACAAAGAGAAAAAAGAAAAACCATTACAACACCACTTCAACAAGGAGAAACAGGAAACAATACTGCAACACCACTTCAACAAGGAGAAACCAGAAACAATAGTACAGCATCACTACAATGCATCACCGCAAGTTTTCGGCAACAAGGAGAAAGCTACGTCGAATGGTATTCAAAAAGACAAACCAGAAACTCTACTGCAAACTCATCAAAAGTTTGAACCGCAATCTCAAATTGAGCCACCACTTCGAACCAATTACGTTGAGAAGCACTGCAATACCTTATTTGGAAACATTCCGAATTGCAATCAAAATGCCGCTGCAAATATCCCAAACAACCAGGCCTATAACATGCCATCCTCGCATAACATGGAGAATCAACACCTAACAGCGATGCCTCCAAACCAATGGGATAACAAATCGCCGGAGCTATTCAAGCAACAAAGTGTTAAGATCAGTAACATACCTGCCCCATATCCGTCAACAGCAATATCCGACATGAACGCCTTTGATAAGAACGCAAACGCTCAACAGCCAGTGAGCAACATGCTAAACGGTAATTGAGGCTACATGCCCCTTACTATTCGCTTTATGTCCATCATACTATACGCTCTTACTTGTCTCTAATTTCAGTTGATCAGTATCCGATTCCTCCATACCCACAACAATGCACAAATCCGGAAGAAAACGTTTATCATCACAACCCGAATCCGAACCTAAACACAAACTATTACAGTAATTCATTGCCAACAACGTCGACTGAGAACAATGCATCGCTAAATGCCCTTTATCGATACAATAACAAAAACGAAACCAACTACAGCGAACAATATTTCGATAGTTCAAGCACTTCCCACACAAACTATCATCAACAGATTTCAAAATATTCATACGACTACTATCAGCCACAGTATCTTCCTAACTTTAGTAACAAGGCATACGACAGTAACGCATACTCGCCGTCATTTTCATCGCAATCCTACATGAGAAGACCATCGGCATATTTCTCAAGCCCCACCAACGGCGTTGACGTAGGCTTGAACTATACCGAACCACAAGGCTGGATAAAGAAGCATCATCCCGGCTAGTTAATGAAGTTTGCTAATCTTAAGTTAAATTAATAATGTATTATAAGTAGCAATTATTATTTAGCCTATATACGAGTACGAGTATATATGTATATATATACTCGTAATTAACGTAACGATTCATGTTTCTATTAAGGGTATTTTATGTTTAATTTCCATTGGAGGTTTATACTTAGCAACTAGAAAAGTTACACGTAATCTAGACCCTTTAAGCACTCGTTTCCTTTATCATAATAGAAAGGAATCATATGAAAAGTATATTAAATAATAAACTTAATTTATTATTATATGTATATAAGAATAAATGTTGGTTAGATTAAAAGACTAAGTTAAATTTAAGACGATGCTTTTTTGCTTTTATTGGGTGCAGGCAACTGATCAAAGGTAATCCGGGTTTTAGCGCCCCCTACTTTGGCTTCTTATAGTTAACAAAATTCTCAAATTCTTTATGGAGAAAGACACAAAGATCATAGCGTACGCGGATGACCTGGTTATCTTGATAAAAGGTAAATTTCTAACAACTATCAATGAACTAATGGAATCTGCGTTGAAGGAACTCTCCTCGTGGGCAAAACAGAGCGGTCTGAGAATAAGCCCCCAGAAAACCGACCTGGTTTTGTTCACCAGGAAAAGGAAAAACCCGATATTTGCTCCCCCAAAGTTAGAGGGCACTCCACTCAAACTCAAAGCGGAAGCCAAATATCTAGGCATCATTCTTGACTCAAAACTCTCCTGGAAAAGGAACCTAGAGGAAAGGATGAAATTTAACGCTTTTTATGCATGCAAAAAGACCTTCGGAAAAAGATGGCTTTCAACCGTACATCATTCATTGGATGTACACAGCAATCATCAGACCCATTTTAACTTATGGGGCCCTAGTCTGGTGGACTGTTAGCAGCACGAAAAGCTATATGAACATGCTCAACAAAGTACAAAAGTCGGGAGCCATGAGAAGCACGCCGCAAGCAGGGTTGGACATGATTCTTCATTTCCTCCCCCTGGATCTATTCATAAAAGGCTACGCTGCAAAGAGCGCTCTCAGACTAAGAGAGTTCTCTCTGTGGAAGCAAACCAACTATGGACATGCGGCCATACTTAAGATAATAGACGACCTGGGAAGGAAACATGGTTTTAGTAGCCTCGCAGCTACGACCGACTATATTCCCCCCCAAAATGACTTCTCTCTCAGAATACCTATCCTTTTCCCCGACAGAGAAGAGTGGCTATCAAACGCCGTAATCAACGACCACGAGATCACTCTCTTCACCGACGGATCGAAAATGGACACAGTCACTGGGGCCGGGTTCTACTTTGATACCCTCCACAAACAGGAATCATTCAGAATCCCTGATCTGTGCAGCGTTTTTCAAGCAGAAATCCTGGTAATAGAGAAAGCAGCCAAACACCTACATGTAACCGATATCCCACCATCTGATATCACTATCTTCGTAGACAGCCAGGCTGCACTGAAGTCAATAGAATCCTGTATAACGAGATCAAAGACTGTCAAGAAATGTCGCGACTCACTGAAGTCCATCAGACACCACAAAGTCAAACTCTGCTGGGTCCCGGGCCACAGCTCAATCGCAGGGAACGAAAGAGCAGGCGAATTGGCCAGGCAAGGGTCTGAACTGGACATCAGCGGAGCGGACACGTCATTGCAACCACCGATCAGCGCATTATACCGGATCATAAACGACACAATCATCAAAGAAGCCAACTCGTCTTGGCTTACAAGAAACGACAGCTACACGACAAGATCATCGTGGCCAGAGCTCAATATCGGAAAAACAAAGAAGCTCCTGGCGCTGGACCGTAACTCGATCCGTATGCTCGTCGGAGTGGTCACAGAACACTGTCCCATTGGAGCAATGCTCCGGAAATGGGACTCGGGATCCACCGATCTCTGCCGGAGCTGCGGCGATAAGGAAGAAACCTACAAGATGTTTTACTATGGATTGGAACAAGGAAAAAACGGAATCTCCATCATCCTTGCGGCAGAGCTACTTGGCAACGTCTTAACCATTTCAAAGTCCAGTGACCGTTTGATGGCTTTCAAATTGGTGATGCATGGTGAGGTGTGGAACATCGTAAGCGCATATGCCCCTCAAGTAGGACGCGAACAAAAAGAAAAAGATGCATTCTGGCTAGATTTCCACAACCTTGTCAAAATCATCCCAAAGGAAGAGCTTTTGTTTGTTGGGGGAGATTTAAACGGACATGTCGGGAAGACAAGCGAAGACTATGAAGACTACCACGGAGGGCTGGGATACGGCACCAGGAACTCTTCAGGTGAAGATATCCTAAACATGTGCAAGTCGTACGGTCTTATAGTGCTAAATACCATGTTCGTCAAACAAAGCCGGCACCTGATCACTTATAGCAGCGGCGGAAATGAAACTCAAATAGACTATCAGTTGGTATCCAGTTTCATGAAGCCACGAGCTAAAGATTGCAAAGTGATCCTGGGAGACGCGATCGCCCCTCAACACCGTCTCCTCCTGACTGATTTTTTTATGGAGGCGAGTAAGAAGTCAGAGCAGCAAACGAAGGTGTCTGAGAGAATCAAGTGGTATAAGCTGGATAAAGGAAAAGGCGAAGCTTTTATTACCAACATGAAAAACTACCTCTCTTCCATTATCGAAGAGGTCGGTAATGAGGAGTGCAGAGCACAAGACATGTGGGATTCCCTACAACAATCTGGCCTGGAGAAAGCCAAATCACTGCTCGGAACATCTAAAGGCCCCTGCCAACACGCAAAAGAAACCTGGTGGTGGACAGACGAAGCCAAAGCAGTGATACACGAAAAGAAAATGGCTTTCCAAGCTTGGTCAAAGTGCTCTTCTACTAATAGAGAGGAAAAAGCTCGCCGTGAAAAGGTATATAGATGTTGCAAAGGTATCGCGAAGAAAAAATGCACCGAATTCAAAGCGAAAAGCATGGAAGGCCTCTATCAGGAGTTGGAAGAAATATCGTCTTCCGCGTCTGATAGGAACCAGGCTACCCAGGAGCTTCGACAAAGCCATTTGAACAAAGGAGCAAATATCTTTAAAGCCACCCAAAGAAGAAAAAATGCTCAGGAGATTCGTTTCCCAAAGTTTATTAACAATGCTGAAGGCCAACTCCTTGTGGAAGACGAAAAAATTCCCCACAGATGGCGACAGTATTGCGAGGAACTTCTGAACGAACAGTTTCCTCGAGTGTACTTTCCAAGAGCCGCCCCGAATCATGCCGAAATATCCGACATCACAGTCGAAGAAGTTCGGTACGCGGTTAAAAACTCCAAGAAAAGAAAAGCTGTTGGGCCCGACGGGATACCCTCTGAGTTCTGGAAAAAGATGGGAGACATCGGGTCTATCTCCAAACTTATGAGAGGCGACACTATGCCTAATCAATGGAGGGAAAGCTATCTTCTTCCTTTGCGCAAAGGAAAGGGTGATACGCGAAATTGTGATAACTACCGTTCTGTCAAGCTGATGTCGCACACCATGAAGATCGTTGAACGGGTATTAGATAGCCGACTGCGGAAAATAATACGACTATCTGATGACCAGTGCGGGTTTGTCTCGGGTAAATCAACGACAGATGCAATCCAAAGTATAAGGGTCATGATGGAAAAGCATCGTGATTCTTCAAAGGACTTGCATATGGTGTTGGTTGATTTCGAGAAGGGTTTTGACCGGCAACCAAGAGATCGTTTATGGGTAGCGCTAAGACAAAAAGGAGTTCCAGAAACCTACGTGCGAGTGATCATGGACATGTACAAGAGAGCAACGATAAGAGTAAGATGCATCGCAGGAGTCACCGAAGAGTTCGCATTCAAAGTCGGTGTACACCAATGGAGCGTCCTCAGCCCACTGCTTTTTATAGCAGTCCTTGATTGCTTGCTTGAAGGAAAAGTGACGGACCCCAATGTGCACCAGCTATTCTTTGCTGACGATGGGGCCATTATAAGTGATGATCAGGCGTCCCTACAACGAGCACTTGATGTGTGGGTGGATATTTTTGAGGGACACGGGTATCGTATTAGATCAAAGAAGACAGAGTATCTGTGCTGCCCGTTCTCTGACCCTCATCAGCCTATTCCAGACATTTACTTGAATGGAAGAGTGCTTCCCAAGTGTGAAAAGTTTAAATATCTGGGATCTATGATTAATAAAGAAGCAACTTCTGATGACAACATCAACCATCGCGTAAGCGTAGTGGCGGGAAATCTCCGCCATCTTCTATGATTGAAAAATGCCCCCTAAGCTGAAAGGAAGGCTCTACACTTCAGTTGTACGTCCGGCGCTCACATACGGTTCACAATGCTGGACAACGCACAAAAAGTATGAGAGCAAATTAACAGCAGCTGAGGAGTAACAAAGCGTGACAGAATTAGAAGTTCAAAGATCCGAGGAACCTCCACGTAAAAGAAACCATCACAAGAAAGATAGAGCGCGACCGACTCAGTTGACATTGCCATGTTCAAAGGAGAGATCCTTTGAACCCCGTCCAAAAGGCGTTATCAATCAACGTTCCAATTTCAACACGCAAAAAAGGCAGGCCGAAAAACAATTGGTGCAAACAAATGCAAAAACACCTGCATTTGATTGGCCTCAGCGATGAAGTAATCCCAAACCGGGAAGCCTGCCGCTACTTTCTGAGGTCAAACCGGCGGACCCCACAAGCGGACCAGTAGGAATGCAGTTAAGTGGGAAGGTTATGGTCCTACACTTCTGACCATAACGACGCCGGAAAAAAGGAAAAGAAGAAGAAGATAGGATCTTCTAAAATTCTTTAACCTAACCTAACCTAGAACGATGGTTGATGGTCCCCTTACGTTGCCTGGCAGCGCTGAATGCTATTCTTTGGCTTCGTCAAGTTATCTTATCAAACGATATCCAGAGTCATTAGGGAGATGGGTGTCTAACCTAAACAATAAGTTAAGACCCCTAGCCAACTTAGTAACTCACTTGTGTGGGATCGAATGTGAATTTAATGTTGCGTAATTGGTTGCTAGTTCAACTAAATTATCTACTGAGTTAGCGTTTTGGCCCGACAAAGTCAGTTGCTCCCAATCGTCTTCATTACTTTCCGAAAGGGCAACGGATTCCATTGAGTTTTTTCTTGATGTCGAATCGGCCTCAGCGTCAAACACTGCGCTGAAGTGGTCTCACGGTTGCCGTTGTTGTCCGGAGTGAGCAAACGCTGCACCCATCCCGCCGACACTTTCTCATGCCCAAAATTTCATGCAGGATATGACCCACGCAATCTTTTGAAATGCCTACTGTCTCAGCTATCTCGCGCAACTTCAAGCGGCGATCTGCCAATACGATATCGTGGATTTTTGTCACGTTATCCTCCGTGGTAGCCGTTTTCGGGGCACCTGGACGTGGCTCATCAAAAACCGACGTGCGACCACGTTGTAACTCGTTAAACCAATTTTTGATGGTCGCCATCGAAGGAGAAGAGTCACCGTACACAGCATCCAAACGCTCTTTGATTTCGCTGCGCGATTTCCCTTCCAAAAACAAGAATCAAATCACCGACCGATATTGCTCTTTTTCCATTTTTCTAAAATCCGCGGACACTCCCGCTTCCACACGCGGTCAAAACAAAACTACGAGTCCGAAATTTCGACAGTAGCCGTCTACTAGAATGTACTACACGATAGTAAGTTGCTCTTGCGATACTGGTGCCATCTGGTGGTGAGGCTAGGTACTTATAGGACCACCCTCGTAGCAAGCAAACGATTCCCACATCTCAAGCTCCACAAAGTTTATTACTCCGGCACAATCCACAGAACAGCTGTGGGTGCATTGCCAGCGCGCCATCAGAGACGCTTGCAAACAACCGCCAACTAGAAACCCCCGGTTTGATGAGCAATGCAAACAAGACCATGTAGCAAACCGCCTACAAAGCCATGCTTTGTACGGACGAGAGCCGTACATGAGCTCTACGAGCAGAAAAGTAGAGAGGAACACACGCTCTTAAAGAAGAAAAAAAGAGAGCTGAAAAGCGTGAGATCGAGGAGATGGAGCAATGCTCCCACAGGAATGACGCTCGCGAGTTTTAAGAAAATGTAAAACGAACATGCCAGGACTAAAAAGCCAGAGCGGAAGTCTGTAGGGATGAAAACGGACAACTAGTAGTAGAGTCACACTCGATGCTGAGATTATGGGAAAACCACTTCTGTAGACTGCATAACGGCGAGGATAGATCTGATACCACTGTCAGGCAGAATGATCCATTCGCAACGGACGCAAATGCAAAGCAATTCCGTCCATCTGACTTAGATGAAATTAAGCTTGTAATTTCTAAGCTTAAAACTAACAAAGCCGTGGGCGCAGATAGCCGCTGATCTATTTAAAGAGGCAGGAGATGAGTTGGTAGGGCCCATGCACCAGCTCAGCCCTTGGTCGCATCGAGAGGAAAATTCTGTGTTCAATCTGTGGTCCCGTTTATAAAAATGGAGAGTTGAGGAGAAGATACAACGACGAACTGTTCGGGCTGTAAAAGGACATCGGCCTAGTATGACGTCTCCAGGTCAAACGTTTAAGGTGGCTAGGCCATGTCCATTCTCTAATGGATAACACAGATCCGGTCCGAAGAGTATTCGAATCCAACCCTGAGGGACGACGCTGCAGAGGACCGAATCTAAGGTGGCGCACACAGGTGGTAGGGGACCTTAACCAGCTGGGTGTGCGCACTGGAAACAACTGCGAAAAGATCGTGCCAGCTGGAGAAGCTTGTTGGTTGTGGCCCAGGTTCACATCGGACTGTAGCGCCATCTAAGAAAAAGAAGTTGATGAAGGGGCAATATTGTCCTTTGTACGCACTCTACACGGGTAGATGGTTTGATGCATGAATGTTGATAATATAATTTAATAATTTGTAAGCGCGTGTGTAAGTCTATACATGATTAAATGGCAATAATAACTGAACACGTTAGACTTTGACATATGTCACGAATTTCGAGAAGGCCTTCAAAAATAGCGCACTGAAAAACCAAGCAGGCAATATCATCCTTTGCTATGAGTGTTTTGCTCTATGCCACCTTAGGAAATTTCACTTCCTCAGAGTGGTCAGCTTCATTAAGAAAGTTGAGGACAACCTCATCTAATTGACTTACTTACTTCAATAGGTCTTTCTAGGCCTGAGATCCTGAAAGAAAATAAAATGTAGGGCAATTGTTCTGAGTGAGGAAAGTCATTACGCCGGTCTTCAATCTAAAATGTTCTTATGATGTACAATGAAGATGTGTGTCTTTCATAAGAAGCTATCGTTTAATGACTTGTTCTTTACACAAAATACAAAGTCCGACTGACGATTTAAGTGCTATTCAGTACTCGGCTTATTGATTGAAGATTCGGCTGTTTGCTATTGGTATCTAGGCAGAGGTTCTGAGAAGCTTGCCTTCTGCTTTCAAAAGATCAGTATCACTTTATGTACCGATAGTCAGGCGATAATTAAGCCTATCAATGCGGATAATCATACGGGTGAAAGAGGCAACTTTGATCCCGGATACGAGATCACTCCTTATCAACTCTCTGGAACTATTTTACACTCCGGTACGAATGGTCAAGGACAATATTCACCTACACATCCTCTAATCTCGCATAACAAATGCCTAGTTACAAAAAACTCAAAACGATAAACCTATTTAAAGAAAATATGTCCAGACGTAATGTTATCTTTACTGGCTAATCGGAGACTATGCGACCATTATCCCATTTCCCACATCACGTTCTGTCACAGCTATGACAGAGAGTAATGAGAGGGAGGCTCTTACGCATTTTATTTGCAGTTTTTTTCTTTTATCGACCTCGAGAAACGGATCAACTCAACTTTTTCTGACGCATTTCTGCAATCGGGTACGGATCTGATACCACCCCAGATTTTTGGGAGATTCATCTTACCACCCTTATTTTATTATTATTCTTATCAGGATTTATTTACAACAGGATAATGGTTCGTTTGAAAACAACGGTTATACTATTATTCCTCGTAATTCATAATAGCGTGATTTCTCTTGTTTTACCAGTTTCCGAAGAGAAATGAAGAACTATTTGAAAAGTGCGCGTTTTCTGAACATGCTATAAATTTCCAGTTGGAGAAATTATGAGTCATTCGAAGGCATGTGGCAATACTGTTAACCCACACTAATCGACGAATGAAAAACGTCACAAAATCACGCCACTGTTTTATAGGACAAAGCAACAACAACCACACGCTATCTGACTTTTCGTTGGGTGCGTATACTTCACATTTGAAAAAGGGGAAACGAACACACCTATACAACATGCGAGTATACCGATTACAGATACCGAATAGCGAATAACGAATACCGAATGCCGAATACCAATGTTTGTCCGTCAGTGTTCGGACGTTTTTGCAAAATGAGAATGAGAACAGTCTGGTGCTGTTAGTTGATCTCTGGGTTTTCGTATCTGCACATTCGGTTGCCGATACACTGAGTTCAAGGTCAATTAGAAAATTAACAATTTGTGTATTAAATAGGTCGATAAAATAATTTTAAGTGCATATGTAGCTGGTGTTAAGTGGAGAAGTGTTGTGTGAACAGTGATATCAGGATTTCGTGAAAAATTCAATTCTCGAACGTTTCTCTTGTTGTTTCGTAAGCTGCTGCGGCCGGAGTGTTGTTCTCAATTCTCTATTTTTTTTTTTTTTTTATATTAATTTGCCTCTCCCCATCGGTGTGTTGAGCCGATTGACTTCAAGTGAAGATTAAGATAAATGCAGGTATGTTGCGAACGTGTGTCTGATGGCCTACATAACAATCAGAATTATCCATTTCGATAAATTTTTGAATAAGTTGATGAGAAAAAGTCAGCCTGCATACACGGCTTTAATACAAGTAGATATCATGTGCAGCTGTCAAAGTTGACTGGATCGTGTGATGGTGTGGTGTGGTGTGGTTTGCTCTCTCGCCGTGTGGATGTGAATTTGGATTTGGTTATTTGTGCGGCAGAATTTCTTTTTTTTTGTGGAGAAATTCACATTTTTCATTTTTGACAAACACGAAAAAAAGCCTAACTACAAAGTAAGATTAAAATATGAGTATGACATGAGCATGAAATGTGTTTCGCACTTGCTTCTCCGTAAACTTTGTGAGGTTAAATTAATTCATACGTGGATCCATAATATCCATCTAGTTAGGTTCTTACGTACATACATATATCCATATGTATATACAGCGTACATATGTACTTGATAGTGATAAAAATCTTGGTCTGAATAAAAATGCACATTTGACTTTGGACTCGTTATGAGTTTGTTTCTTACAGGAACAAAAACAAAAAAATAAAACAAAAACGTTCTCTGGTCGGGTTTCCTGTTGTGATTTTTATATTTTCAAGTCTATCCATTCGGTTTCGAGTAGACTAACTCGTCGGAGATCTGGAGCAGTAGCTGGCTTCCAATTTGCATTGGTGTAGAAGTGAAAATTGATTGTTTGCTTATACTTGTTCTACAATCGGCTTACACCTGTGTCAGTTTGGTGGTTTTTTTTTTTCGTCGTCTTCTGTTTCTTAAAGGGGACTTGATAGAGTGCCGCTTTCGTTTCGTCGACTCGATTGCTTAAAATTAAATTTAAGAGTTAAATCGCGCGAACTTGACTCAACTGAGATAAGGGGGACGGGCAAAGTACACTTGTTCGTTACAAATTGTCAATTGGGATTCGAGTAAGCTAGAGCATAAGTTAAATATTAAATAACCGCTTAATAGTATGATTACATATGAGGATATGGCAATTTGATGTGACATTATCATATCAGTCGTGCTCGGGCAGTTTGTTTTATATTCGTATCGCATTGGTCGTGGGTCGTACTCTGGATCATAATTATCCCGGGGTAATTCCACGTGATCATGAAGAGTTTCGTTGAATTGGTCGATTCGCTAAGATGAATCGATGAAATTCTCAGTGCGTCGTATGTGACGTAAGCAAATGTCATGAACAGCTGATCCTCGGTCGCGGTCTCCTTATTGATTTGATTTTTCTGTTTTTATTTTTCCTTATTTGTTATTGTTGATATCGGACTGGTATTGTTGTCAACAGTTTTTGTTTACTACGCATTTACATATACCTTTCTCCTACATTTGCATACAAACACACATGCATACATACGTTGATGTGGACTAATAATTTTTTGCTGTATTGTTGTTTTTTTTTTCTTGTGTTTGTATGTTTGTCCATAATTTCTTCGGCGATTTTTAATGGGGAGATTTACATATTTCGTTTGCGAAAGAACTTATTCCGAGAGAGTTATTCGTAAAGACTGCAGACTACGATGCCTTTAATTGTAACAGGTTAGCTGTTCCCACTCACCTGCCGAGGAGGCGAGATTCTCATGTGAGATCACTGCGCATATTTGTTGTTATTGTCTGTTTAGCTGTAGAACACGCCAGGTTTATGGGAGAAATCTCATGCCACTATTGGAAGGTTGTAATTTTTCGACGTTTATGTAGGGCCATCCAACAAGAGGTGTTATTTTAAATCAATAGAACAACACAATATTGTTGTGAAATGTACAACGTCTGAGGTTATTGATGAAATAAAGTGTGTATTTGCCAAATGCCGGGTTGGGTCTGCCGGTAAACGGTCTTTTAATGAAATAATTCATCACATTTTCGCCCTATTGTAGTTGTATTTCGCCAATAAATGCTGTAACATTGTCTTTTAGTGGATTTTTTTTTATAATTCGTGCAGGTTCGAGAGCGTACGCTCTTATGGTGTTTTTCACACAACCTGGACGGGGTGCGGATGGATTGTGTCGAAGATGTTCGTTCATTACTCTCCGGAGGTGGTTGTCCTAGATAGAATTTTGATAGATTCGACTGAATTTGCATTGGGTGTAATTCACAGTAACTCTTTTGTTTCCATTTCATTAAGGTGTTATATTGGAAATGCACACACAGAGTATGAATTTTGAAGTGGTCTTATGCTGCGAGTGTTATGCACTTTTTTGATCATCTCTCATTCACAACTCATATTGTTGTACAGTTTTTCTGTATAGGAATTGTTCTTGACTATGGACGGACCTGAACTACAGACCTTCTGCTCAACAGTCGGTGATGATTACCATTGCACCACGACCACCTCCATGATGGGTTGTTATTGGTGAAGCATTGGCGTAGTGTTAACTCGACAAATAATCCAGGAAATTTGCCCCGTGAAAAGCAATTTTCCAACTGAAAACAAACACCGTGCTCGCTCATATCATGAATTTTAAGAAAGTTTACTCATATCGTTAGTTAACAAAATTCATTCAATGAAACTGTCACATCACTAAAACTTTCGTAAAAAAGTGGTCCAATGATACCGCCACCCAAAACCGGGTTGACTCATGCGTTGTGGCGGGCATAGACATAGACCAAAAATGCGACACAAAAATACCAATTTCTGAGATCGTTAAACTTATAAGGATTTCTGTCTCAATCAGCTACGGTGGTGATGTTTCAACTTACCTTGGTGGACAAATATGAATCGGAACTTTCACCCCCCAATCCGAGACTGCTATCGATTAAATTCTGTCTAAGTCTGCGAGTAATCGCTTGATAACCAACAGCATTAAGAACTTCACGAAACATTTCCGCGATATTTCCACCTTGTTTTGTGAATTTCTACTTACTATGGTTAACAGGTTATGGACTGCCGGATTTCTCCTAAGTCCTTCTTTAAGTTTGTTAACTACAAAAGAAAATCTGATGGCTATCCTTCCTCTCTCTTCTTTCATGATCAAACCTCGAATGACCCCAATATTATCGCCAACTATTTCGTCACCTTTTTTAAACAGTCTTTCGCCGACGACTCATTTGCTCCAGACTTCGATTATTTACCGAAATTTTTCCCTTGGACGATTTCTTCCACGCACAGTCGATTCTAATGTCATCGAATACAAATTAAATCTACTTAATGATGAATTCACTCCTGAACCTGACGGTCTCCTTGCCATATTTCTAAAAAAATGCTCCTCAATCCTCTCTCTCCCTCTCTCGAAAATCTTCAGTCTATCCCTATCCCTAGATGAATTCCCCCGCTTATGTAAAACCTAATTTATCACCCTTATAAACAAAAAAGGTCCGAAGAATGTTGTTAACAACTATCGTCCCATTGCCAAACTCTCACATATACCCAAACTCTTCGAGAGTATTTTGTACGAAACTCTAAGTTTTCGCTGCAAGTCTTTAATCTCCCCTAGACAACACGGTTTTCTCAAATGCAGATCCACAACCACTAACCTCGCTGAATTTGTGTCCTTTACCCTATCAGCCTTAGAGAACAGAAAAGAAGTCGACGTTATCACAACCGATTTCAGTAAAGCTTTCGATAAAATCTCCAACAGACTGATAATCTTCAAATTGTCCTCCATTGGCTTCGACCCCATTTCTTTGAAATGGAAAATCGCTATTACAGTGTTCATTTTAGATTTGTCTTCTCTAATCCCTTTTTAGCTTCCTCCGGCATCCCCCAAGGCAGCCACTTAGGTCCACTTCTTTTCGTTCTTACCATTAACGATCTTGAAATGGTGATCAAGCATTCCCACATCTCATTATATATCGACGACACCAAGTTCTTTAAAACCGTTTCCTCCAGTCATGACTCTTCCCTTATTTAATCTGATCTCCTAGTTTTTCCATCTGGTGTTCGAAAAATTGCTTAGAGCTTAATATTTCCAAATGCCAATCAATTACCTTTTCACGTAAACGAATCAAACCTCCTGTTCGTCTCTACTTCCTCAATAATCAACCCATCTCCACTGTTCAAGTCATTCGCGATCTTGGCATATTATGTGACCAGGAGCTAAATTTTCGCGCACACATCGATGAGAAAATCCTTAAAAGTTATTCTGCAATCGGTTTTGTGAAGCGATGGTCTAAAGAATTCTCGAACCCCTACGTTACCCGATCTCTATACATAGCCTTTATCCGGCCTCTTCTTAAATATGCCTCCCAAGTGTGGTCTCCTTACCAACAAACCCACATTTCTAGAATCGAGAGCATCCAACACCGATTTCTACGTTTTGCTCTTCTAGATCTCCTCTGGTGCAATCCTTTGATTTTACCACCTTACCAAGGCCACCTTAAACTAATCAACATGATCACGTTGGAAGAGAGAAGAATTGTATCTGATATTCTTTTCATCCATCGGCTCCTTTCAGGTACCATTGACTGCGCGACACTCTACAACTCTATCTCTTTCAACACTAACCCCCGCAATGTACGATATCCCCGTCTCTTCTATCTGCCCACCCCCCGTACTGCCTATGGCTCCAATGAACCCATTTCTCGTATGCTGGGAAGTGTTAATTCGAATCTTTACTTCGATTTCAATCTCAGCACTCCATGCCTAAAAATCCGACTTTTTAACCGCCTTCCCCTCTCTTCCGTTCTTCCTAGCTAATAAGTGAGATTAGATTAAGATAGCTTGAATTAAGCTAAATTGAATAAATGCGGGTGTTTGCCCCCACGAAAATTGCTCCAAACCAACAAGCCTCTCTTCTTCGCTTTCCCACATCTCAAGTCTACTTCTTGGTTTTGGCATTCCACTAAGCTTTTTCATAACGAATCGTCATTAAATTTCGATGGGATTAAGATCTGAGGATTGTGCAGGTCCCTGGAGAATTTTGATATTCCTATCTTGAAACCACTTTTTCGTCACTTTAGCGGTATGTTTAGTTTCCTTGTCCTGTTGAAACCACCAAAGCAACGACAAGTTGTCATCAGCAAAGGAATACACTACATTATTAAAAATATTAACGTATTTTTCCTTTGCTAGAATATCTTGTAGCCAGTAAATTGGTCCAACATCATGGTAGTGAAAGCATCCACAGACCATAATATTCTCTCCATCGTGCTTTACGGTTTTCACCGAATATTTCGAATCGAATTCTTTTCCAACCGGCCTTCTAAGTTCTAACATATCTCTTCTTTTGGGTCTCTTGAACCCAAAAAAGTAGCGATATTCAGGATTTATTCTGCGTCTGTGCTCAACCATGGTCGCTTGCCACTAGTGAGCTAAGATACTCAAATACTTTACCATTTCAAAGTTATAGCTGCCAAAGGTGGCCTTCTATCAAAGGCGTCTTTCTTTGATGATAGAAAAAAAAAAATTAGATGAAGAGTCGACTCAAAATCAAGAACAGCTCGCAGAAGCATGGAAAGTGGGTAGAACTGTTTTCAAGCGTTTAAAAAAAACATGGGTAAGATCCAAAAAGATTGGGTATACATATTATCAACTGGAAGAAAGAGACATCGAAAGGCGAAAAATCATTTAAAAAAATATTGCTTGATCAGTTGAAAAGGAAATGTTTTTTTGTATCGAATTGTTTCGGGCAATGAAAAGTGGATCAATGTCGACAGTCCTATGCGCAAAACATCATGGTTGGACTCAACCAACCATCAATCTCGCAGTAAATAAAATCTATGAAACTACTGTGTATTTGGTAGGACCAAAAGGGAATGGTGTACTGTGAACTGCTAAAACCTGATGAAACGATTAGCGTCTTTACTCGTGATAAAACTGATAAAATTAAATCGTGCGTTGAAGCAAAAACCAACAAAATATGGATAGAATAGAATATGAATAGAAAAAGAATCAGTTACTCTTCATCATGATAATGCTCGCTGCGAATTAATGGCTAATATTACTAAGAAGGCTGTATTCACCAGACTTGACCCCTTCTGTTTACTTCTTTTATCGATTGATGCAACATGGATAATCGGAACATCGCTTTCATTATTACAAAGAAATGCAACTCAAATTGATTTGATGAATGGTTGGGGATCAGTTGCAAGACAAATGGGTAAAAGTCATAACAAATGATGGCCAATTCTGTGGTAAATAAATTCGCTCATTACGTTTAAATAAATTAGTTCTTTGAGCAAAAAATTTCACAAACCTGTTCTTTTACCCAATTCTCCGCTTCTGCTTCTATGTCCTCAAGCACTTCATTGACTGTGTTTGCCATTCGATCAGGTCAGATGCGACTGCAAGTAATATTGCAGACATGAAATAGATTGTGCTTCTTGAACGGGCCAGTGAGTTCCGCACGATCTTTTAAAGATGAGGGGTTGGAGAAATCACATGAAAATGCGTCGCCCTGCCTGAATCTTTTTTTAACATCGAATATGTTAGTTCATTACCGGCATTTAAGCCGATAAAACGTTAGTGTGGGTCGACTTGAAATTCGTCTTTCGATTTTCAAGATCTGTAAATCATTTGTTCTAACGATGATTTCCTGAAACCGTGATCGGTGGGAAACACTGATCGGAACCTTTAGCAGAAAGGATAATAGGTGACTTATGCGCGTATAATTGACGCAGTTGTAGGGATCCCTTTTCTTAATCAAAAATCAATCATAGAATATAGGGAGCGCCGTGGCGCAGTGGGTAGTGTGTCAGCCGCTGACGCAAGATGAGCGAGTTCGGATCCCGATAACACCAACGCCATCGAATGATTATTTCGCGGCGTCCCTCCTCGGCAGGGTACTGGCAAAACCCCCCGTTGTATACTTGCCATGAAAAAGCTTCTCGGCTCTCGCCGTTCGGAATCGGCATCAAGCTTTAGGTTCCGTTCACTTATGTGAAAAAACAAATCGCACACAACATAAGTGAATAAAAAGAAGCTTGGCTCTGGCTCCACATGAGCTCCAACGCCATCTAAGGTGTCTGTCTGGCAGTACAATGGACCAGTATTTGTGTCTGAGTGCTCCCACAGATAGCAGAAACCTCCAACAAAAAAAAAAAAAAAAAAAAAAAAATCATAGAATATAAGAGCCTTGTATTAAGAAAAAAATGTCCCAGTTTGGTCTTTTGCATTACTCAATCACTTTTTGCTTCTGCGCGTTCTTTACAGTTTTTAACTAAGTTAGGCACTTTACTAGTTTACTGCCAAGACTTGTATTTGATGTAAAGCTTTTGGAGTAAGTTTTGGCTTCTTCTAAAATGGTCGAAATTTTTTGTTTAATTTTTTATTTCTTTATAATTCAAGAGTGTACGCTCTTATGATGTTTGTCACACAACTTAAACGGGGTGCAGATGGTTTGTGTTGAAGATGTTCGTTCACTACTCTCCGGGGGTGGTTGTCCTAGATAGAGATTTGAGAGATTCGACTGAATTAGCATTGGTTGTAGTTCACAGTAACTCTCTTGTAAGGTGTTATATTGGAAATGTACACACAAAGTATGAATTTTGAGGTGATCTTATGCTGCTAGTGTTATGCCTTCGTCAGCACTTTTTGATCACCCCTCATTCACAACTGATGTTTTTGCACAATTTTCCGTATAAGAATTGTTCTTGGCTATGGACGGACTGGAATTACAGATATTCGGCTCAACAGTCGGTGATGATTACCATTGCACCACGACCACCCCCTTAATCTTCTCTGATGTACATAGGTGGTGATTTCTGTAAGCCTGTTACATATGATATTGACGATTTTTCTGTGTAAATTTAACCAAAGCTAGTTCAAAAATTAACATGGTTTACCGCAAAAAATAATTCTGAATCTCTAAAGCATTAAAAAAGGACTTGGAAAAGTTCTTATCCCTTTGGGCAATGAAGTCCTCAAAGTCGTGTTTTATGTCCTCTCCTCTGTTTGGGACCCCGAGCTGGGTCTGGTAATCGATAGGGGATAAGTCTAGTGGGTAAGGTAGATGAGGCGAAACTTCATATCCCAACTCCATGATACGACTGTTTCTTCTCGTTTGAAAAAACGAATGATGGACAAATCCCTCACTCGTCTACCATTCCGTCATCGTTACATTTTTAGCGTGAAGTTCTGCCTTGGCAAGTCTGACTCGAATCTCCCTACCGATATCTTATCGAATCCACTTCTAATTGCAGGTGACGACACAATGGAAGAAAGGAACCACTCGCTGTAACTTCGTAGCATACTCGCTGGTGGTATAATGTTTGGCACCTATCTCTCTAGTTTTTCTTTTTACCTTTCCAATGGCTAAAAAGTGACGACTTATGGTTGCAGTTGAGACCTTGATACTTGCAACAAGACTAAAAAAGTTGTAGCTGTATGTTCTTTCATAACTGTGGCAAGTTTTTCATTAATCCCCTTTGGCCTACCTCTTGGCTTGTAGGGTTGCTGCGGCTACGTTCATGGTATTTTTAAATGTATAGGCGCATGCATGTAAGGAAAGAAGTCAACTAAATGAATAAATAGTGTAGATTTATTTTTGCCGTTGGAAACTGCACTCTTTAAAAACTTACTCAACCGCAAAAAATACCTGCGGATCAGCAGATCAGCAATTTCATATCTAACAACCTAACACAAACTTTCTTCGACCCCTTTATTTGCGACAGCGTGTCGTTGAATCTTACACACATTCCAAGTGCTTTACATAAGCCGGGAGCCATTTACTAGTGTTAGGGTATACCTGTTGGTCAAATCTTCACTGGTAAGAGTGTCTGTTCCGGACGCAATGCGGTAGGCACAAAATGGCTTAACGTCTCTGGGATATTTTTCCTTTCTCATGGCTTTCATCCCTATTGCGACCGCATAGAGCAGAATTGATTCATTAAATGTCACGAGTAGGAAGCAAATGCCTGTCCTATGTTCTTCGGGTTCGCTATCAACCCACTCATTTCAGTTGTAATTTACGTACTCTTGCCTCTGATGCTTTCTTGCATTCTTTCCATGTTTGGTACGACATTACGATAATGGCTAACATCTGCTTATTAACCAAACAATTCTAATAAAAATCGTCGAAAAGTATTCATTACACGGCGCACCACTTACTTTAACGCAACGGGCTTTTTTTTTAATTATCTCAAGTGTTTTACTATGTCTCACCAGAAAGCGACGACTTTTTATCCTGACTCTTGGCAATTTCCGGTGCGTCAATGTTCGCTAAACTTGATTACTAATCAATTTAACGTGAGTGTATCAAATACTAATTTTAATATCTTTATAATACGAAACAACTTTGAGGGGCCTGTCACAAGCAGGCTTTCCTTGATATAAATCTACCGAAATGGACCATATAAGCACAAATTAATTGGAAGGGTCTAATAGGTAATTCTCAGGTTTAAATCCTTTAATCCAGAGTTGGGTTACTTTACATATTGCTTTTACATGACATTTTCTCCATAACGCCCTTCGATTTTACCCCTAGCGTGTATTTGCTCGATGAAATATTTAAATCCAATTTGAAACCTCATTACTAAGCCTGCTTAACTACAATATAATTATATGAACAAAAGCAACGATACCTGATTATTTATGGACCATTAAACGTACATTCCACTCCTAATAGAAAATTGTTTTAAAATGTATTTAAATATCTAATATCGCTTGGCTTGCATAACATTTTATCAATCGCCCCCAGAATAAAGTCCAACATCCAATTTTGTCTACTGCCCTTGATTTTATATTGTGATTGGCACCGTCTGCAGACAAAATTCCATCGACAATGGTATTGTAGTAAAAACAAATAACACACACACTTATTGTCACATCACACTTATCTAATAATATCGACGACGACATTTGAAGGTGTGATTTGTTTCTCTACCGCATAGTTCTACTCGACCGGGTTATAGTACACAGGTTCATGATAACAGATCAACAATGTATCAAAGTCCACATACTCTCTGACAGCAGAATAGTTGTACAATTGTGTCTAAAATACTTGGGAAATTGAACTGAGTCATTTCGTCAAGTGAATTCAATAGATATGCATTTCGTTCATTTAAGTACAATATACCAAGCAATCTTCTTTGTATATTTCCCACATTATGGATGCAAGTTAGTCGAATCATGCGAGGAATTGTCTCTAAGAACTGCCGGTTAAAATCTGAAATTCACCGGAAAGGCATGAATTGTTTAAAACAGCTTTATTCACTCGCATCTGAATGAACTTTGATTTTCCTGGATAGTAGTTTTGCTTTTTTTTTTATTTAAGATACATCCGTGAATTTTAGAGAGCGTTTTTGCTTTTCTTTCAGTTATAAAAGCTTTTACAGATTCTTTTACTATTATTTGAATTATATTGGGCAAAGTCTTTTCTTAAAGTAAATGAAGCTCTTCTCTGCTCGAAGGGCCTTATTTACATCGTGTGTTCAATAATTAATGGGAATTGTTCACTTTTGACAAGAATTTTATGCCAATTCCGGAAAGACTTCTGTAACTCAATTTTTGAGTAGGCTTTTAGCACTCTCAGCGATACGCTATAAATGTTTATTTTTTCGAGATGACGACCCTTTGCACAAATTGAGCCCAAATTTTGAGCCATATAACATAATCGGGATATTAAAAGATTTGTACAGAATCACCTTGGTATTTCGAGTGAGGGCCGTTCTAATCAGTGGTTTCCTGTACACGAAGAAACAGCGGTTGGAAAGATTGTTTCTGCTTTGGATTTCTGCACTGGAGCCGAGGAAGTCCTTGGCTACCTCAAAGTTGTATTAGTCAATACGTCCGCTCGGGCCAAAATGTTGGAAGTGTCATTTTTTTACAGTATGGTACCTTGTTTCTATCCTTCACTTTCAATGTCATTGAATGTCAATGTGATCCGCGTAAGAGAGCAGTTGGACGGAGTTGACCAGCAATTTTTGCACGATATTTGCAAGGGCAAAAGTCACATGACAGCAAGTTGTTTTGTCTCAGGTCTGTTTTGACATTGAAGCGTCGGTTAGAACACACCCAACTCTAGGGATGTCAGGCTCTTACCTTGCGCTGTTTAGCTAATCTTTCAATACACTGTCGCATGCGGCTTTAAAGTCGAGAAATAGACTATCAGAGTTGGTCTAGAAATCGTTTTTTTTCAGTTTCTGCTAGTAATTAGTCGGCTTCTCGGAGCTGAAACCACTTATGGTATATGGACAAATTCTTTTGTATGTAAATATTTGCAGCTGCTTGTGTATGCAATGTATATAAGATCGGGCAAACGATAATGAAGAGTTCGGCACGCAGTCCCTGCGCTTCAACATATTTGTTGAATTTAAGCTTCGATATGGCCATCTCAACTTTATTCCAGTAATTGGGACGGAATTCTGTTCTATCATCGTCCGTCATGGATGGATCATTGCTCGCCATAGGAATCTTGTATATTTTAGGCGATATACGAGTAAAGGGAGGGCCAAACAAACGTTTCTTTTTAAAAATGCAATAAAATGAACAAAATTAAATTTTTTCCATGTATTATGACTTTATTAGTCCTTCAAGTGTCTACCCCGGCTGACTTCGGAGTAGCGCATTCTGTCACCCCAATTTTCAAAGACCTTGTTGATGATTTCGGGCTGTAGCTCACGGATTGCTTGGATGATATTGGCCTTAAGTGCTTGAATCGTTTCCGGATTGTTGGAATAAAATCGGTCTTTCACGGTCCTCACAAAAAAAGTCCAAAAGGATCAAATCGTAGCTCTGAGGCGGCCAATTGACATGGCAAAGACGGCAGGGAACACGATTTGGGAATTTGGTGCGTAAAACATCGATTGTGGCATGGGCTGTGTGGCATGGCGCACCATCCTGTATGAACCAGAGGTCGTCCACATCCATGTCTTCAATTTCATTAAAAAAATAAAGTCGGTTAACATGTAACGCCCACTGTTGACCGAAATGTTGTTCCCAGCCTCATTTTCGAGAAAAATGGTCCAATGATGCCAGAATCCGCACCATACTCTCAATCTCTGTGGATGCATTGGCTTCTCGACAATAACCGCAGAGAGAAAAATGCGCCTCGTCAGAAAAGATGATTTTTCTCCCAAAATTTAAGCTGCTCTGAGGCCTAAACGGCGAAGCGATAACGAAGCATGTGTTCGCGTGCCTTCAATTGCTTAATCAATTGGATCTTGTAAGCGAATAATCCGAGATCTTTGTGCAGAATTCTCCTTAGGCTAGTGCGTGAAATGTTGAGCTGTTGAGATCAATGGCGAGTTGATGTTCGTGAATTAAGTCTCACACTCTCGGCCACAGCAGCCACATTCTCATCAGTGCGCACCGTACGAACACGGGGAGCGTTGTCCACTAGCATACCAGTCTCACGAACTTTTTGCACAAACTTGTGTACAGCAGTCGCGGTGGGTGCTTCGTTTTGGCCAAAACTTCTTTGTAAAAAATGCACTGTTTGGGCTACACAGCACTCACTTTGGAAATAAGTTTTGAATATTTCCCAATGTGGTTCAAGCGTAAAGCGACTCATTTCATTCCGCGGAGGTATGAGACCAGAAACCAGAACGAGACGTGCGTCTTTCGTACGTCTTTCTCCATGACACCCTGAAATTTTGAATGAAGTCCAGGTTCGTTGCGACAAAACCCGTTACAAACAAACTCTATTCGTGAATGCGTGTGAGCTCATTTCATTTTACCCCAGTGTACTCCCGCCACGCACAGTCTTGGAATTATAACAATGTGAGTGATTGTTTACATCATTTTGACAGCACCCCGGGTTCCCACGTGCTCGCCGCAGCTTGTAGGCAAACGTCCGCGGCCATTTTAAGTGGTACGTCTCATTGGTGGTTTCTGTATGATACTGACTTTCTATCAAGATTCTGAGCGGGAAACAACTGTCAGTTTCAAAATAAGTAATGATTAAAAAAAAAAAAACACTAGATGGCCCACCCTTTACAGTCCTGGGGGTTCCCGTTCATAGTCAAGAACAATTCCTATACGGAAAAACTGTGAAACAACATCGATTGTGAATGAGAGATGATCAAAAAGTGCTGACGTAAGCATAACACTCGCAGCATAAGATCACTTCAAAATTCATACTCTGTGTTTGCATTCACAATACAATACCTTAATGACATGGAAACACAAGAGTTACTGTGAACTACAACCAACGCAAATTCGGTCGAATCTCTCAAATCCTATCTAGGACAACCACCCCCAGAGAGTAGTCAACGAACATCTTCGATACAAACCATCTACACCCCGTCCAGGTTGTGCGACAATTACCATAAGAGCGTACACTCTTGAACCTGCACGAATTATAGAAAAAAAAAATCCTGACATGTTTGTTTCGATTTTCGATACAATTTTTAAGAATCCTTATGATCCCTGTCTGGTCCCGATCACACATTTTGCACGTTCGTTTGTTTTTATTTCCTGAAAAAATTATGTTCATCCATCCCATTCAATTTATTCGTATGGCCCTTGTCCTGCAACGCAGCTTTGTGTCGTTTCTGTTTTGCTGCATTTATTCTCTTGCATTCATCAAACCAAGGGTTTTGTGGAGGTGGCTATTTGAAGACATCCCATCAAGGACAGTGGCGTTTTATGGATTGTTCTTGCGATGCAGGTGCTTCGGAGAGCTTTAGGGACAAACAGCAAATCTTTGATTGTCAAACGCTGATGGTCTGGCTCGACTTCACTCTGTACGAGATACCCGCAGTCGTCTCATCTTGGCTGCTAAAAGACGGTGTTCCATGTTGCCACATTGGAGAGTTCGGACATTCAGGCGTGTCTGATGTTGATCGCAATCTGGTTGATGGTCGAGTATAGCATGAGTGATATGCCAAAATCAAGAACTGCTTTACTCATTCATAAACGTTACGTGTTCGTTTTTTTTTTCGGTTGTTGATGGATTGGGGAATTTACACGCACATCATCACAGCATTCATGGCCTTCATGTAACGCTTATTACACTTCAAAACCCTGGTTTCACTCATAGTAGATTCACTTTTCTTAAGTTTGTAGATAATTTAGTGCAGATTTTCGGTTCGATTTTGTGAAAAAATAAATCTCTGATCGGAGCAGGGCACAGTTTCCATCGCATGTAGTAGTGTCGCTGATTTTAATAAAGATTTTTATTCTCCTTTGATCAGATCGCCCTTCTTCTTAGATTTAAAGAAAGAAATGGTTTATATCAATAAACAAGTAAATTGTAATTGGGTGTGAACTAATCCGTGCTCTTGCACGTCGGTTTAATGTTCGCTCGGATGATATACATCGCAAGATGAATGAATCATACGGTAACCCCTGAAAGCTTCCCATAAAGGAGTACAACCGAATTATTTGTCTGTACAAGACTCAGCACTGCCCCAACAATTTTAGTCATATTTTATCAAAAACAATTCTAGGAAAGCAAATCATACACTATCTATCATTGCCATTTTGTTGTTTGATTATTTGACGAAATGACGCCAAATGATGACACTATGCGTCAAGTCAGGCAAGTTTCCGCGGCGATGATGCGTTCGGGTTTGAGTAACATTTTTATTGGATTCGTGATAATTGGGAACAATGCAAATCAATTATAACATGCCACGTAGTTAGAACTTTGGAATTTGGATCGAATGCGAGTATTGTAGGTACATTGTCTATATAGTAAAACGTGCTTTGCCCTGTTGATGATGATTTTCATAATTCGCATGGATGAAGTGATAGAGAACTACTTTGTTGGGCGAGCACATAAATAACTTGTTTTTCAACATGATATCTCAGAGGCGTTTCTAGAATATAAGGTCACGTTATGTGTTTTCTCTAAGAGGATATAAATAATAGTACATAGGCATCACCTTCCGTGAGTTTACAAACAGAGAAAGCGAAGGCCCGTTGTCGTCAGAGATGTCCTTCGCAATATCTTGTCGAATCCAGATATCGTCATAAAAATAAATAAACAAAAACGAAACAAATTAAAACATATCTATGTGGCTAGTAATATAGATAAAGGAAACTCGGTCTAAATCTGATAGAAAAATTGGCAACATGAGATAATTACTAATGCACATTAGCCGAGCATAAATGTTCTAAAATAGAACCCAATACACGATGTCGAGAGTACGAGTAAATCAGCCAACGAAATGTAATCAAAAGTAATACAAGGTTAAGCAATAATAAATCGCATAGCTGTATTGAAGACGATAGCAATGAAATGGGCAATCACTAGAATAGAATAGACCTATGACCTAGAAACTGATTGGAAAGGTACCGGCGGTTGGGCCAAAGGGTATAAAGGTTAAAACAATACTCATATGCATATCGCATTCTATCTGGATGATATAGACAATCTTTCACGGTGTAGTAGGGGGATTGATGGAATATTATAATAATGGCAATCATAAAACAGAAAAAGCCTCATACACACTACTCTGGACTCATTTAGGTTCAAAGTCGACTTGATTTCAATCAAACTTAAATATTCTGTACTTAGAGAAAAAAAAATTGAACAAAAACGTAGAAAACTAATTGATGGAATGAAATATAAATTGCCATGAAAAATAGATTTAATTGAACACACAAGATAACATTTAAGATAGCCGTCAAATCAATCCTTACTATAACGATAACGGTTAAGCTATTTCGTTGTTATACTATTGTAAGTAATCATAAAGTGTGCTCCACTTGATAAGGTATGAATCTGTGTATTTTTAACGGAGACATGACTATACATACTTAAGATAATATCGCGTACATTTACGTGATATTTTATGGTTCAGTTTGAATAATACAACTTCACACTTGTAGGTTATGTCACACTTTGGACATTGGTTATCTTCCCAAAATCACGTTTGTAGTTGTTAAAACGGTAAATTGAAATATTTATCAAGTTTTGTTTTTTTTTTTTTTTTTTTTTAGATCAAATAGAGAGAGGTTACCAAGCGAACAAGTATTTTTTTATTATCAAAGATTAAGTTAGCAGCTTGAAAGCAGGTGCTTCATTTTGATTTATAAAACACTTAAGAGGTTTTCCGTAAGTAAGTTTCGCTTTAATTTTCTTGTTTTTTTTCCAATCCGGAACTTAATCTTACGAGTAATTACCTGCATTTACCAATTAAATGTGCGAAGAGGAGCGTGGCTCAGTGGCTATTCTGTGGTCGGCTTCTGCATCGGCTGTGTGAATTTTTGTCCTCAAAATAACATATTGTAATTGGCCAACCTCGTGTTACATCGATCGAAACAAGCAATAATCAGAAGCGGTCAAGCCTGATTAATACGGAAGGCAACAACACGTGGACGAGCATTGTCATGATGGAAAATAACTGATGCGTGTCTTTAGGCATATTTTCGTGGTTCTTGCTTCGATGCTTCATTCAATTTTATCAGTTTTTGACGGAAGCGATCCCCAGGTTTCACCAGGTTTTAGCAGTTCATAGTAAACCATTCCCATTACATTTCCATGGATATTGCGTTCTGGTTGCAAGGTTGATGGTTGGCCTGGATTTATCCATGATTTCTCGTAATGATTCGATCCAAAAAAAAAACTTTTTTTTATGCCGATCAAAGTAAATTTCTGAATCGGTTTTCGATGTCTCTTAGTTATTTTCATTTGATGTGGAACCCATTTTCCTTCTTTGAGGGTACTACCCAGAGCTTTTAAATGTCACCACGTTAGCAAATATTGTAAAATGGTAAATTTTAACCTACAGTGGCGTGCACGTAACTAGAAACGATTTAAAAGTCACATTCTTTCTACCTCAATTCCTTTGTTTTCATCCTAAACATGTTCAAAATGTTTGCTTTTAGTGCTACGACTACCGACAAAAAATTGCATTGACAAGTAGTACCGTTATTCTCTTTCACCTATCTACATTGATTAAAGTGAACTCAACTGATGGTGCACATAATTAGAAACACATTACAACAAACTACTTATTCGCAGTTTTTAATAAGTTTAAAGCATTTAATTCAACTTGTAAGTAAGAGTTTTTTTATCATCTTACATAGTACAATGAGAAATGGCGATTTATTTTTCAATATAGTCTCCTTTTAGCTCGATACACTTGACCCAGCGATGCTCCAACTTCTTTAACCCGTCTGAAAAATACGTTTTCTCGAGGTCTGCAAAGTAGGCCTCCGTGGCGGCGATGACCTCCTCATTCGACTGAAATTTCTGCCCGGCGAATGACTTTTTCAAGTTTGGAAACAAAAAGAAGTCGCACAGGGCCAAATCTGGAGAACACGGTGGATTGGGTAGCAGTTCGTAGCCCAATTTGACCAATTTGGCCGTGGCGAGGGCGGAGGTGTGAGCCGGTGCGTTATCATGGTGGAAGAGCACTTTTTTCTTCGCCGAGTGGGGCCGTTGTTTCTTCAATTTGGCGTCGAATCGGCCCAATAATTTGGCATAATACAGCCCTGTGACCGTTTTGCCCTTCTCCAGGTAGTCGATGAGGATCACACCTTGTGAATCCCAGAAACCGGTGGCCATAACCTTTCCGGGCGATGGGACAGTCTTCGCCTTCTTCGGAGCACGTTCGCCGGGTGAAGTCCACTGTTTCGACTGTTCTTTGGTCTCTGGTGTGTAGGTACCAGTGGATCCATGTTTCGTCGACTGTCACGAAACGGCGCAGAAACTCCTTCGGATTGCGCCTAAACAGCGTCAAACACTGCTCTGAAGTGGTCTCACGGTTGCGCTTGTTGTCCGGAGTGAGCAAACGCGGCACCCATCGCGCCGACAGCTTTCTCATGCCCAAAATTTCATGCAGGATATAACCCACGCGATCTTTTGAAATGCCTACTGTCTCAGCTATCTCGCGCACCTTCAATTGGCGGTCTGTCAATACGAGATCGTGGATTTTTGTCACGTTATCCTCCGTGGTAGCCGTTTTCGGGGCACCTAGACGTGCCTCATCAAAAACCGACGTGCGACCACGTTGAAACTCGTTAAACCAATTTTTGATGGTCGCCATCGAAGGAGAAGAGACACCGTATACAGCATCCAAACGCTCTTTCATGTCGCTGCGCGATTTCCCTTCCAAAAACAAGAATGGAATCACCGACCGATATTGCTCTTTTTCCATTTTTCTAAAATCCGCGGACACTCCAGCTTCCACACGCGGTCAAAACAAAACTACGAGTCCGATCCGGCTGAAATCGACAGTAGCCGTTTACTAGAATGTACTACACGATAGTAAGTTGCTGTTGCAATACTGGCGCCGTCTAGCGGTGAGATTAAGTACTTATCGGACCACCCTCGTATTGTTCGATTTTATAGTCTCTGTTATTTTCCAACGTTTCACAAGCTTTTAGATTCAATTTTCATAGAAACGTCTTGGTTTTCCTTCAAAAATTGCAGGTAATTACCGGCTGCTTCGATGGAACCAAATATCTTGCCATTCAAAACGTGTTGAAGGATTTCCCATTTTAACTTTTTCAGGTCTTTCAGCTTCTGCTAACAATAAGTGGCCCGTCGTTATCATGGTTGAAGATGAGATCTTTTCAATGGCCAAAAACCAGAAAACACTTTTGAACCTGTTCCTGTACTTTTGAGTTGCTCACAGTACTCATTCGCAATTATTATTTTTTCGCTACCCCAAAATCCGATTGACTCGATTTAAAAAAGTTCGTTTTCATGACATCTCAGCAGAGATGTAGATACAACGACGTAATCTCGCTTATTTTTTTTTGCAATAAAGAATGCGACATGCATGTGTAGAGCTGGAAATCGAATCTAAGTTTCTTTAAACGGCGAAATACTGACAAACAGTCAATAATAAGCTTCTCAGCAATCTCCTCAGTTGATTGATTATTACCACCGACTCACAATCTGGCAAATCCCTTTCATATCAACTATCCTATAAAAAGATCTCTGAATGTTTTTTGTCGTGAAATGTACATAAATGGCGATTGTGTAACTTTTTCTTGTCAATTTTAACTTAACTTAGAGAGCTCTAAGAATTATATGGCTTTTGATGCCACGACTTATCCACTGATATACATCAAGCTCATAAAAGAAACACAAGCGTCATAAGTAAACTTTCCGCCACTTACATAAAATAATCTCTCTCACTTGGAATGTAACTATGAATCTTGGCCTTTTGACCTTTGAAATATGGTCATAAACGATCAATATGGAAGAGCCTATTCCGTAAGACTTTTTACTGTTAGTAAAAACGTCTGCTCCTATAATCATGAACTTTTATAAATTCAGAAATAAAGCTATTAATATTGTAAATTGCTGTTTTGTATGGACCATTACCATTTTTACTGACGCTTGACGGGAAGGCTTTATAGAGGCTGTAAGCCTGTCCTTATAAGGAGACACTAACTTTTTTCAAAAGTGTTTTTTTAATGTCCGTAGTATTGCATCGTTTCTTGTACTTGCTTGTGCGTCTTACTTTGTCAGAAGTCGATCGAACTTTATCGGTTACTCTTGATGGTTTGGTTGAGTCATAAATGCTTGGCCAAAGTACAGACTGAATGGAACTGTCAGATCTTCGACTGACCAGCTCATTTAATAGTATAAGATAAGGCGCTTGCTCATATAAGGTCTTTTATGAAGTCTTATGAATGTTGACTCACATCGTCAGAATTTGATTTTTATAAAGAAATTGGGATTGGTGTCATATCCATCGATTCCAAAGGCTAAGTTACAACGTGCTCAAGTAATGCGTGTACTCGTATACTGTACCGGCTAAATTGTAGATATTCATTTTCAATTGGTTTTCAAAATTTTCCAAGCGAAGAGCTGATGACTGCAGATCCTATCTGTTCATTACAGGCAGATGGGGATGCATTTGTCAAATAAGATGTGCTCCGTACGCTTGTAATGCAATGCAGGCTCATTAATTTTCGCGCTCGCGATAGCCGTTTGTGAACTTGGGTATTGTCTTGATGAGAGTACAAATACGTCCGATTTTCCGACAATCAATTTGCAGTTCATATATGTTTTTCTTAAAATGGTTACTCGCACGGTCCAACAAAATGTATGCCAACGGATGGAATTGTTTTTGTCTTCTTTGGAGCTAAGTCTCCTCTTTCAGTCAATTGTTGAACCAGTTCTTTGTTGCAGATTTGAAGCTGTATATCAAATGTTTCATCCATCGCTATGAATCAACACGATCACTCGAGATTATTACCGTGAAACATCGTCAAGAACACGGTTGAAACATTCTTAGGGTATTGATTTGGTTACCTTGGGAGCAAATGGAATGGAAGCAGTAGTTTTGCAGCAACCCTCTGTCAATATGGATATAAAGTACTTTTCGAATTGCCTATCAGGTGATCACTTTTTCATTTTGTGGATTTAGCATTTAACATTTTTGTCACCGCATTTGGTCGACCATCTCAGTATATATTATATCTTGCCAGCTTATAGCTTAACCACCTTCTGAGGTTGCGTGCCCAGTTAGTTGAGGACCCTCGTTGTTCGTTACCTTAGATTCCTTCGTTCCCTGCTCCGTCATTCTTGGGTTGGAATATTTAGGCCAGATTCAAAGACCCCAGACTAAGTTGATGTTGCCGAACAGCCTTTTCCCTTTCACCCTCCGTATAATATAGCTGCTTCCTATTCTGAAAAGAATTTTCACTGCTAACCTGGCACTTGTCCACATACCTATTCCTTGGCGCGCGGTGAAAGTGGTCTTTATTCCCAAAATAGGGAAAGAAGATTACTCACTCGCCAAGAGTTTCAGACCATTCAGTCTAACATCCTTCTTGCTGAAAAGTTGCTCTTCGAATGCATCCTCTCTCGAACATGCAACATGCTTATCAGCACGGAAAACCCTTCGAGACTGCGCTTCAAAACCTAGTTGGGAACTGAATGCGCTCTCGAAAGGAAAGAGTACGTACTAGGCATTTTCGTCGACACTGGGGGAGCTTTTGATAACGCTACTTTCGACAGCATGGGTAATGCTGGCGTAGATGAAACACTGGTTTTGTGGATCAAAGCAATGCTTGTGACAGGATATTGATCGCTGATGCAGGCCTTGAACAATGTGTCAAGTGTGGAGTAAACAGGGTCTGCCCGCAAGGTGGCGTCTCTCTGGTGATCGACTCTCTGCTCGATGCTCTCAATGCCTCTGGAATCTAGGCTCAGGCCAGGCGGATGATGTTGCTGTTCTCTTTGTCGGCTTATGTTTAGCGACTGTCTGTCTCAAAGCGCAGGCGGCGCTAGATGTGTTCGAGGACTGATATACGAGTAATGGGCTGTCGGTTAATCCTCTTAAGACTGATGTCGTTATTTTCATGAAAAGGAGGAAAAATACTGACATTCCTCAACTGGTGCTAAAAGGCATTCCCATCCCGATATCCAAGGAAACTGAGTACCTGGGAGTCATCCTAGATAGCAAGCTTCTTTGGTCAAAGAATGTCCAAAACCAACAAAGCGCTGTCAGCTTTTTGGCAATGCAAAGGTGTCTTTGGGAAAACATGGGGACCGATAATCTCATATGCATCAGTTGTTTGTTGAAGCAGGCTAACACGTTAACACGCTGTGGCTTTGTGTTGGAGTGAAAGTGTACTTGCGGGAGAAATATGCTACGACCCCTGTCTCATGGATATGCCTTCCGACGCCATCTTATTGCGCTATAATTTCACACTCACATTTTCATGGCGTCAGGACTGGCTTTGCCCAGACACTGAACCTGGAATGGACTGTCTTCGCATTTTTACAGATGGCTTCAAGACTGGGCAGGGATCCGGCGCTGGAGGTTTCTTTGAGCGCGAAAACATTCGACTGCACTTCTCGTTAGGAAAGTATGCGTCTGTCTTTCTGGGGGAAAAGCATATGCGTCTGCAGTGACAGCCAAGCTGCACTCAATGCTGTGACCAACCCTCTATCGAACTGTAAATTGGTGCATGAACTCAAGCCCTTTTTGAACAAAGTGAGAAGACTAAATTCACTTAGGCTTGTATGGGTCCCGGGTCACTCTGGGATCTCAGGAAATTAAATGTCCGATGAACTCGCTTGAAGGGGCTCAGAGGAGAGTTTTTAGGACCCGAACGTGCCTTACGTCTACCTGCTTACACGGTCTGACATCATCGACTGTGGGCGATGGACCAGTATTTGTGTCTGAGTGCTCCAACAGATAGTAGAAGCTTCCAACAAAAAAAAAAAAAAAAACCTCCGTTAACACAAATGTCAAGAGCTTCTATAGTCACTTTCATGTCCAATGTCTAAATCTCAGCGCCGTAGGTTTGGTAAAGACCCGTTCATTCCAAATGGTCCCTGAGCCCAAAGGAAAGGTGGCAAGAGTTATTCTATCTTTCGTTTCAGCGTTGGTACGTATTCCGCTTGACTACTTCAAAATCCTCTTTTACATTCAAACCCATTTTACCCGCTTTCGCTTCTATCCTCTCAAGTGCCTCATTGACGTCCCCCTGTTGTTGTCCAATCACGCTTATCATATCATTATCTGCGTATGCAAGCAGCTAAGAAAACTTAAACCGGTTCGTGCCTCTCGTATTTGTCAGTGAGTCACAAACGATGATGTTTAAGAAATCACGTGACAATGCGTCGCCCTGCTGAATCGTTTTTTTTTTAACACTGAAGGTTACATTTAGATTATGTATTACTGATTTTAAATCAGTAGACAACTTGATTCTACAGACTTGCCGTACGAATAAGTGGTCTATCGCGGATTTTCTCGGCTTGAAATCCCCCTGGTAGGATAGAAAAAGACAAAGAAAATGTTATAATGCCCGCAGTTGTAGTAATCCCCTTTCTTATGGACCGAGCGAACGATGCTTAGATTCAATTATTTCAGGAAAATTAGTTCATATTCCTACCAACTCATCTCCAGCTTCTGATCGAGCGCCAGCAGTTTTGTTAGACTTTAGCCTCGATATCGCTATTTTAAAAGAGCAAACGAATTTATCTCTCGTCTTCGTTTAGTTCGTTCTGCCTGACAACAAGTCTGACAACAGCATGCAGAAGAGGTCTTTCCATATTGACAGCACCGACGATGACTCTAGTACAAGTATTCCCTGCGCATTCCTGTAGGCTTCCGCTATGTTCGTTTGACTTCGTGGTAACATTGTCAAACGTTATTCCTGCAATAGCGCCTCTGGATCTCTTCGATCTTTCTTTCCTACTCAAAGTTGCAGCCGTCTAAACGGCGGTTTTCCAAAATTTCAGATATTATCTTCATCAATCCTACTGACTTTTAGGATTTTTATCGTTGCTAGGCTTTGCTATACCGATTCTTTAACAAAGGTTCGATTTTTTGAAAGAAAGTAATAAGCAATGGCAATCTTGCTCGACTATATGGGACGAGGCGATTACTATATGGTATATGGTAATTCTTAGTTTTTCACGGACGAGTCAGAACCTTTAAAGACACAATATGCCATCGTTATCTACACATCCTACAGAATTGTGTCCATGAGGCATTAGATGACATTGACCTAGTCCGTATACCACACACTTGATTTGCCCTTACCTTCTAAAAATTGTGCTATAAAAATGTTGACTGACTACCGGTAGCCGTTAACACTTGAGATTATTGTGGTTTATATATTTTTGGCCTATTATCAGCTTCCATGATTTTACGGCTGCATCGAAAGATGTTCTACAATATTTTCGACCTAATGTTATCGCAAGGCCAAGGGGCTAAGATCGCTTGCGAGAATTCTTGGATTATAGAAATTTTTATAAATGCCACCTGTGTATGAAATTCTTTCTCTATACTGCGTAGGCGATAGGATAAGCACAACCATATATCGTTCCGTATAACCTTGCCAAGTCTTCCGCCAGACCACAGTGCCATTCGAACAATAACAAATTATCTGTTTGTGTTTTGTTTCAAAATTATATAATAATCATCACTCTAAGGCGGGTCGAAAGTCCAACGACAGATCTAAAATCGAACTAGTAGTGTTATTGAAGTAATTTCGTTTTGGATGAGTATCTAAGGTCGCACCCAAGACAAGACATGCAGTTCTCTATATCGACGCTGAATGCTAATCGAATTGCCGGTATTGCTTTCTCTTGTTATCAGCCCACCACAGTTCATGCGAATGTCCGTATGTTATGCAATTTAATTAATATACACAAAGGCACATTCGAAATGTTAATAATACATCTATGATTAGCGCTCGCCCACAGTTGCCGCCCGTTCAGTCAAGGCTATATCCTCGTATCAATCATTTGCCATAGAAGATTGAGGAATTATGTTATGTCATTAAGCATGAGATTTGATAACGAAAACGTTTTGTGTTTATTATTTTTCGATTCGAAGCTGTTGCCATCTCTGCTCCTGTCCAAGACACGTCAATGGACTTTATTCCGAATTCCCTAAAATAGACCCGGCGGTTGGTAAAAATAGGTTTAGTCGCTGCGTTAGGAATAGGGCGATTGCGTTAACAAGGAATTCTGTACATTATATCGTATGTTGCGTATGAAGTAAAGCATAGTAATACATAACATAATGAAAATGATAATTTAGTTGCTATAAATAATATATTTGTTTTGCAGAATGGAAAACTTTTGGATTCAAGGTGCAATCGGAGCCATTAATGTGATATCGTTTGTGTACGATATATTTACGTTACCTGTATACCTCGTACTACAACGACCATGGAAGCGAAGAGAAGAAGCCAGACGAGTGAAAGTAAGTAATCGCTTTGTGTTTGTTACCTTATCATGTATATTTGTGTTCTTCACGTCAAACAAAGATAAGTGGTTTAAAAACGTAACTTACCTCATCACAAGATACATTCCATCCCATGGGCAATAAAACAGTCTTAAGTCTTTTTACATATTTTTCGACCATAATTCAACTGTGTTTCATGGCATTTGAAACTTTGTAGTAGAAGGTCAGTATGGTAGGTCAAATTGAAGAAGTTAAACAGCTGTATTGAACTATTCGTGCTATGCAGCCGATGGGTGGCATGATTTTCAAGTGATTTCAGTTGGCTTCGTTTTGCATGCAGAACTTTACTTTCGAATTTAAACGCTGTCAGTTCAGCAGTCCATCATGTTTTTCTCATTAGAGGACACAGGCATTTTACTTTCTTTACTTTGCTTTTAAATAATCTTATGCAATAAACTTCTTATGAAGTTTTTTCTTTTAAATAAAATGCATAAAAATCAATTAAAAAGCCGACAATTGTATTTGAGCTCGTACTTCGGGTTATGACAATCTATTAGGAGCGCAACTAAGTTCTCGCTGTTTTTTGATGAAAATGCAACTTTATTGTGAAATAAAAACGGTTACAAATGAATCATTCAAAGTATTGCCCATCGCTAGCGATAACATTTTCCCATCTTTCTGGCAGAGCTCGCATTCCGTCACGGTAGAAGTGGTCGTCTTTTGAGGCTATCCACGAATCAAGCCGTTTTGAGATGTCTTCATATGTGTCCATGACCATGTGCCATCGACCGGTACAAGTGATAATCGGACGGCGCAATATCTGGGGAATATGACGCTCCCATTTGAGCGTTTCTAAGTAGGTTTTATTGGGTTTGGCAACGTGAGACCGAGCGTTGTCATGCCTTAGAATTACTTTTTCATGCCTCTGCTCGTATTGTGGCCATTTTTCGCGCAGTGCTCAGCTCAATCGCATCAATCGAGTTCGATACCGTTCCCCAGTGATGGTTTCGTTTGGTTTCAACCGCTAATAATATACAGGGTGTCCCACGAGCAGTGTGCCAAAAAGCTAGAGCGTGTAGGTCTGGTCAAGACAAGAACAAAATCGTATGGGAGGGGGGGGGGGGGTCTATTCCCGTTTTCAAAAATTCAATTCTCTTGTTAGTTTTTAGTTAAAAACAGAAAACCGGATGCAAAAATATCTTGTAGTTTTTGAGAAATTAAAAAAAAAACCCGAACCATTTTTTTCTAAGAAAAACCTTTTGTTTGGTCTTAACGCGGCTGGACTTGTAGGCAAATTAATGTATGAAACATTGACCTCATTTTTATTATTTTTAAAAAATTCGGAGTTTTATTATAATAAATTTTCAATATGCTCCCCATTTTTTAGAAGGCAAAGATTATATCTCCTAATGGCTGCACATAAGTCTATGCTTGACAAATTTTCCTGCAATTTGACTCCAGCGACTTCAATCCGTTCTTTCAGTTGTTCCAAAGATACTATTTCCATTTCGTAAACATAATTCTTCATGAATCGCCACACATAAAAATCTAGAGGAGTTAAATCTGGTGATCTAGGTGGCCATTCCGTGGGGCCCCTTCTTCCGATCCAACGGTCACTAAAATGATCATCCAGCCAGTTTCTAACCCGTAAGCTGTAGTGTGCTGGTGCTCCATCTTGCTGGTATATTAAATTATCTGCTATGGCCAAAGGTACGTGGTCCATCAAATCGGGCAAAAGGTCCCGTAGGAACTGCAGGTTTGATTCTCCATTAATAACGGCATTCAAAAACCAGGGCCCGATTACAGTTTGTCCAACAATACCAATCCAAACATTACAGCTAAAGCGGTGTTGTGATTTGTTTTGTTTTTTGTTGTGTGGATTGGTGCTACTCCAATGATGCAAATTGTGGAAGTTAGTAACCCCATCTCTGGTAAACTGTGTTTCATCCGTCCAGAATATCCTTGCAAAATAGTTTCGTTCAGTTTCATCTCGAAGCAGCAATGGTCGACAAAATTCTGCTCTCAAAAACTTGTCGTTTGAGGTGAGTTCCTAAACTGGCCTAAAATAGTACGGGTGTAAGTTTTCGGTATGAAGCACTCTCCATACTCTAGATTTGGGCACTCCAGGCATAATAGCTATCCTCCTTGTACTAAGGGAGGGATCACGTCGGACCAAATCCAAAATTCTTTCATCTAAGATTCCTGATCCATCTGTAACTGATCTTTCGCTTCTTCGATGCTCTAGCACTCCGTGCTCTAGCATACGTCGGTGGATTCTTGAAAACATGCTACGACTGGGACACCTCCGATTGGGATATCTTTCAGCGTAGAGTCTTTCGGCTTCACGATCTCGACCATTAGCTAAACCGTAGCAGAAGTGCATGTCGTTAATTCTTCTCGAGAGTATGAGTTTGACATCGTAATGTCTTGATGAAATGGAAATTTGGAAATGGGTTTTTATTAAAAATGCGATGCCTTTTATTTACATTTGGGTTGCAAATATTTAGTTTTTAAATAAAGAAAAATTGCGGTTTTATTGTGTTAAGGTCCTAGCGGGTAGAACCCCTCGGCGGCGGGCGGACCCAGACGAAATTGGCAGGTCAGTTTTCAGGCGTTATCAATGAAAAAAAAGGATTAATCCAGGGTTATTCCAATACTGTGTCTCTTTATTGTATCCTCATAAAACTCCGAATTTTTTTTAAAATTAATAAAAATTGACCTCTTTTTTCATTTTCATTAATTTCATACATTAATTTGTCTACAAGTCCAGCCGCGTTAAAACCAAAAAAAAGGCTCTTCTTAGAAAAAAATGGTTCGGTTTTTTTTTTAATTTCTTAAAAACTACAAGATATTTTTGCATCCGGTTTTTCTGTTTTTAACTAAAAACTAACAAGAGAATTGAATTTTTGAAAAAAAATTAGTACTTAATTACATACAATTTTGAAAAAAAGTAGTTCGAAATTTTTATTTTTAATTTTTTTTTGCAAAATTTTGAGTTTGAAAATTTATTTCTCAAAAACTATTCCTTAAAACAGCTTTGTTTAAAAACAAGATAAAAGAAGAGGTTTCTGGCTTTACAAAAAAGTATATCACGGCATTGTGGATCTAACTGTTGATTTTTAAAATTTTTTTTTACAAATTAAGTCAATTTTTTAGAAAATTTCCTCTCCCGGCTAAACGGGGGGGGGGGAATAGACCCCTCCTCCCATACGATTTTTTTCTTGTCTTGACCAGACCTACACGCTCTAGCTTTTTGGCACACTGCTCGTGGGACACCCTGTATAACACCGCCCTGATCCCACCAAAAACACAGCATAACCTTCGCAGCGTGAATGTTCAGATGTGCCGACGACGTAAAAGCATGACCAGGCTGTCCATGATTTTTTTTTTCTTTGGGTTGGTGTAATGAATCCATTTTTCATCACCCGTAACGATGCGATGGAGAAAACCCTTCCTTTTTTGCCCCCTGGGAAAGTTGTTCAGAAGCGAAAAAAAGACGCACAACGTCTCTTGGCTTCAAATCATAAGGAACCCAAGTTCCTTGCTTTTGAATCATTCCCAACCCAAACAATCGCTTGGAAATAGCTTGGCGGGTGACTCCTAATACTGAAACAAGCAATTCAGCGTCTTCGAAGGTTTTTGGCCTTCCTTCACGCTAACAGTCGTCAACATCGAAATCACCTGAAGCGATGGAACCAATCACGGCACGTTGTTTCACTTAGAGGTCTCGATCTGCTTCAGCCGCCGTTTTCTTCGAATGAAAGAAGGAAAGCAACACTTCCCGCAAATGACGATTATTTGGCACAAAATCAGACATTTTCACACAACCAAAAGTATATGACGCAAAAACAAAATCACTAATGAGTCAAAGCGGCTTGTTTACCATATGTCTAAGCTTGGTTCATACTCGTAACGTTTTTGGATACGTCACAATCGACCAGCACTTTCTACTGGAGCCATCTCTTGATAAACAGCGAGAACTTAGGTGCACACCTAATATATTTGGAAATAACCCGCGTAAATGTTGCCCACAACTACGCTTCACTGGACATTATCGGCCAATCTTATGTTCGCTTCCAAGGCATCAGTCGATTGTGGTCTGTCAATGTAAACAAGAGTTTTCATATGCTCCCACAAAAAATAATCCAATGGAGTCAGATCACATCTTCAATGCCAATTCAGAGGTCCCATTATCTTTCAATAATTGTTTTCTCTCGCTGTGCGGCACGATCCAGGATCCTGTTCAAACTACAAGACATCTACTACACCAATGTAGCAGTATGCTGTAGCATTTGCTACTGAATGTCACACGCCTTCTTGCTGCATTTGTAAAGAAATCGGGCCGACGATATCGACTTCCCATTGTACCATAAAGTGTATTCTTTCTGATGCATTATAATCTCTTAAATCTCTTCTCGCTACTCGTTAAGTCACAAATGATCTTCCTCGTTGAATTTTTTGATAAAAAAAAACTGATCAATTTGGAGCTGTTTCAAGACTCAATAACAAAATTCGCGAAACAAACAAAGTTCAGGCGGCAGGAAATGCCAATGAATACTGAACGGAAATGTCTCATGGGCATGTCCGATGTCACGCGTACTATGCTCAAGAATTTCCTAACAACGCTAGTTATATAGTTCGTGCTCAAACAATAACTAGTTCTTCGGTCCTTCTTATCCTTATTATTATTAATCGTAAAAATTCAAGGAGCAATACGCTAGTAAAAATAAAAACACAGCAAATCACACAGGTTCATCTGTATCTTCAGTAATACCTCCAGTAAAACTAGGATTTTCCACACTGCAGATCTACAAAAAGAACTAATATAACCTGAGAAATAACAGAATTCCTGTTACTTTTTGAACGTACCTCGTATACTTTTTTTTTCAAAACTTAGCGAATTCGATCCATTTATAACGAACCGTAACAGACAACGAACGAAATGTGGATAATTTATAACAACGTCAATCGAAAAAGGTCGTGCGCCAGCAGCTCCAGAGGCTTACAGGTTTAGGCTGGTTGGACTTACTCTACTTCACGAAAATATAAAAACAATTTAACGCAGTGCAGTAAGACTCCTTCAACCGAAAAGTACCGTCTTTTCGAAGGTACAGGATTTGTCCTTCGGTGACTTCTAAGCTAAGTTGTATGTATGCCACACTTCCGCCAACATAAAGCTCGAGTCTGGCTTCAAAGGTATTATACCAACCGACAGATAAAAAGTTCAAAGGACTGAACTCACATGGCGTGGGCTCTGAACCTGAAAAACAAACTTTGTTGGGCAGCAGAACACAGACGCGTCAGCTGTTCATCACTTGTTAGCCAGAACACAATATCCTTCATTTCAGATTGAATTGTGTTTTTGATGTCCTGAATTGTCGCTAAATTGTTGGCATATACATATGTACGAGCACTTTATTCCTCAAATAACACCACACCGAGATGCCTAGAGGTGTCAAATCGCTAGATCTCTCGCTTTATCTTTGAAAAAGGACAAACCAGTGATGTTACCTTTTGGGCTTCCCGGTACAGATACGACGATTTGATTAATCTACGTCCCATCATCAAAATTGACTACAAATTGTCTTGATTGTCCAATCTCCATCGGCAAAACTTAAATTGTTATGTTAATTAGATATTTTAGCGTTGTACGTGACATTTCGCTCTAAAGTGCCATAATTGGCCCTTCAATATCTGTCAAACGATCAACTGTCGTTCAGTAAGTGACAGTAATTGATCACCGACATACACATCATCTATTAGCTCCTTCTAATTATATATAGGTAATAGTTGGAAAAGATCGCGTGAAATAGAACAATATTAAAAGTTTATTAGGCGCCTGAGATATCATTAAAATATTTCTTGAGAATGATGAGATTACAGGGCACATATTGGGTCTAGTAAAAATAAGTCTATTTTTTTGCATACAATTTGAAGGTTTTACCAGCAAAATTATTCGCCTTGGATAGGAACTGGTGGTAGTCACTTGGTGCCAGGTCCGGACTATGAAGTGGATGAATAAGAACTCAAAATCCAAGCTACCGGAGTTTCTGGCGAATCACATTCGTGTGCTGATTGGTCAAAGCTGCCGCTTCTGTGCCAGTGATTTCTTCAGACGATCCAATTGTAGGTTAGGTTCGGTTAAAGAAGGGGAGTGTGATGGTTGAGCATCACTTCCACTCGGAGGCCAAAGGTACTGTGACGGCCAAATTACGCGCTTAACATTCTCCTCTCCTTTTCTCTATTATTATCCTCTCAACTCCAATCCTGTCCTCGTGCATGCAATCTACGTTCTGACTTCACCCCGTCCGGTTCATTTTCCTTTATTATCGTGAAATATTGAAAATCAAAAATCTTTATAACTACCTAGTACACAAAAACGTCTTTTGTTTCCGCCTCTTTCTTCGGTCAAACGACCGATTGCCACGTCTGCAATCTCTGTAAAGAATCTTTGGTCCAGCAAAGTTAGGCGTCGATTTTGGAGAGCGGGCAGTGGCAAAGCAGATGTTGGATCGTCTAAGTTACTTCCTCATCGCCGCAGCTCCGGCAGAGATCGCTGGACCCCGAGTTCCATTTCCGGAGCACTGCTCCAATGAGACAGTGTCCTGTGTCCCGACGAGAATACGGATCGAATTTCGGTCCAGCGCTAAGAGCTTCTTTGTTGTTCCGATATTGAGCTCTGGCCACGATGATCTTGCCGTGTGGCTGTCGTTTCTTGTAAACCAAGACGAGTTGGCTTCTTTTATGATTGTGTCATTTATGATCCGGTATAATTCGTTGATCGGTGGTTGCAATGAGGTGATCGCTTGGCTGATGTCCTTTAGACCACTGCCTGGCCAATTCGTCCGCTCTTTTGTTCGCGATTGAGCTGTGACCCGGGACCCAGCAGAGTTTGACTTTGTGTTGTCTGATGGACTTCAGTGGGTCGCGACATTTCATGACAGACTTTGATCTCTTTAGTGGCTGCCTGGCTGTCTTTAAAGATAGTGATATCGGATGGTGGGATATCGGTTACCTGTAGGTGTTTGGCTGCTTTCTCTATTGCTAGGATTTCTGCTTGAAAAACGCTGCACAGATCAGGGAGTCTGAAAGATTCCTGTTTATGCAGGGTATCAGAGTAGAACCCGGCCCAGTGCCTGTGTCCATTATCGATCCGTCGATCTCGTGGTCGTTAATCACGGCTTTTGATAGCCACTCTTCTCTGTTGGGGAAAAGGATTGGCATTCTGAGAGAGAAATCATTTTGTGGGGAAATATAGTCGGTCATAGCTGCGAGGCTACTAAAACCATGTTTCTTTCCAAGGTCATCTATTATTCTGAGCATGGCCGCATGTCCATATTTAGCTTGCTTCCATAAAGAGGCCTCTCTTAGTCTTCGCTCTTTGCAGCGCAGCCTTCTATGAATAGATCCAGGGGAAGGAGATGAAGTATCATGTCCAACCCTGCTTGCGGCGTGCTTCTCATAGCTCCCGTTGTACAAACAGCGGCTGACCTTTGTACTTTGTTGAGTATGCTCATGTAGCTTTTCGTGCTACTTGACCAGACTAAGGCCCCATAAGTTAAAATGGGTCTGATGATTGCTTATACATCCAATCAATGCATGTATAAAAAGTGTTCAATCCTTTTTTCATCCTTTTCAAGTTCCAAGTTCCTTTCCAGGAAAGTTTGGAGTCAAGAATGATGCCTAGATACTTGGCTTCCGATTTGAGTTTGAGTGGAGTGCCCTCTAACTTTGGGGGAGCAAATATCGGAATTTTCCTTTTCCTGGTTAACAAGACCAGCTCGGTTTTCTGGGGGTTTATTCTCAGACCGTTCTGTCCTGCCCACGAGGAGAGTTCCTTCAACGCAGATTCCATTAGTTCACTGATAGTTGGTAAAAATTTACTTTTTTTCAAGATAACTCCTTGAAAACTCATCGGCGAATGCTATTGTCTTTATGCCTTCTCTGTATAAATTTTGAGGATTTTGTTATTGTATGGTAGTAAAGGTCCGAATTAAGAGTTTTGCCGTAATGAAGCAGCTCATGGTAAATGATTCCCTGCCAACCCCACCAAACTCAGCAAAACATTTCTGGTCTTTAATCCTGGCTTGGCTACTGTTTACGCTGGCCCACCGCGATTCGACCACGACTGTTTTCGATTGAAGTTGTCGTTTTCATTACCAGTCATCGTCCGCTTCAGAAATGGGTCGATTTTGTTGCGATTCAGCAGCGTTTCGCAGATAAAAATTCTGTCCATGGGTTTTTTTTTTTTTTTTTTGCATTAGCTTGTGTGGCATCGACCTTGCTTTATCCAGCGTTAGGCAAATGTTACCAGACGGTTTCATGTGCAATGTTTAGCTCCTGGGCAATGAAGTGCTTACATGATGATCAGACTCGACTATTTCCATTATTTTATCGACATTTTTGACAATTGGCCTTCCAGAGCATGGTGCATCTTTGACATTGGAATAACTGGAACGGAATCAAAAAAACCAAAACTGCGTGTGATTGGAAACTAGCAAACGTTTCACGTTTTCGTTATCGAAAACTGTGGTGTATTTTCTCTTCATTGGTTTCTGCGTTTGGCGCCCGCTCAAACAAAACCAGAACGAGACCTCCGACTTTCATAAGTCTTTCCCCGCGAAACCCATTTGTTTACATTGATGTCCACACGTGTGACTACGTGTAATTCACTTAGTATTGACACCGTGAGTTCATTTGAATGTATTGGGTATGCTCCCGCCACATACTCGGGGAGTTATAACAATGTGTGTGAATTTTGACCCCGGGTGCCCACGTGGTCGCTACAGCTTGCAGGCAAACATCAGCAGCCATTTAATTTCGGAGCTTTCATTTCGGTTTCTGAACACAACCGAAAACTGAAGCTTGGTAATTCAAACCTAATTTTTTAACGCCATCTAGTACAACGTGAGATTATTAAAGCCATCTGTTGGAAAAGGGTTACACCGTAGGAGGTGCACCTTCTTGAGATAAATCGTAACACCAAAAGCATTGTATAATCAGGTATAATACAGAATTACTGGGCTGGAGATGATAATGACTTGTCTTGTCTTATACTCCAAGTGGAAGTGCGATGATGTCTTTATCAGTACATGAATTGTAGAACGACCTGTTATTGGATTCCGTATGTAATTTTATTGAGTCCGAATGCCTAGTAACGGCCACTGTCTTCAACATTTGTATACAAATCCATGAAGTCGGTTTTTTCGTAAGGATTTTTGGTGTACATTTTAAGCATTGGCTTTAAGTATTGAGTGGTAATTTCTTTGTCTTTTTTATTTTTATAATTCGTGCAGGTTCAAGAGTGTACGCTCTTATGGTGTTTGTCACACAACCTGGACGGGGTGCAGATGGTTTGTGTCGAAGTTGTTCGTTCACCACTCTCCGGGGGTGGTTGTCCCAGATAGGATTTTTTTGAGAGATTCGACTGAATTTGCGTTGGTTGTAGTTCACAGTAACTCTTTTATTTCCATGTCATTAAGGTGTTATATTGAAAATGCACACACAGAGTATGAATTTTGAAGATTGTTATTTTACAGTCCCATTGAATCGTAATAATAATGAATAGTAACGTCACTGCATTCCCTATTTTCATGAACAATTTCTTAAAATTCTAATCGAATATTGCATTAAGAATTCTAGTTTTTCGACTTCTTTCTCCGTAGTTGTCAATATACCATAAGAAGACACGCCTTGTGACGGAGGCTAGCTCATACCATTCCACAGAATATCGTTAATAATTGAATCTTAAGTAGGCAATCGATCTACATTCCTTGGAGTTGCACTCATTAAAAGAAACTGCAAGAAAGTAATTAATGACTAATATAGGTCTTAAGGCGACTAAACATAATTATGTAATTGAGCTTCAGAATCTTATAAACAGTGACAGCAATTTCTTTTAAGGTACAAATGTGTGATTGGTTTAACTGACAATGTGTTGGTTTGATTTGGAGTAAATGGAGTTAATAATGTGTGGTTCAATAGTTCGGTAAAATTCAAATTGGTAACATTAGAAGCAAGTAGCGATTTACTTAAATGTCTTACACACCTTTCACCGCGTAAGTAAGCCCATTTATACATAGTCTTACCTTAATCTAATCGTTTGCTCTGTCTCTCTCTCTTTCTCATCAAATCTTCTTCAACCGAGCATATGACTTATGAATATTTATTTATTTGTTTATCTGTTTGTTTGATTTTCAGGCGAAAGTGGTGAAGAAGGATGACACCCAAGTTACATATCGTACGATCGAGCCTCCGCGTGAAATACATGTTAAAATGCTCCAAGCAAACATTACCACCCTAGAGAATATGTTTACTTACGTGACGAAGCTCCATTCGACGAAACGTTGCTTGGGTACCCGACAAATTCTCAGTGAAGAGGATGAGGTTCAACCAAATGGTCGGGTCTTTAAGAAATACAATATGGGCGAATACAAATGGAAGAACTTTATCGAAGTGGAACGCTTGGCGGCTTCATTCGGTCGTGGGCTTAGGGAATGTGGACAAAAGCCTGGCACCAATATTGTAATATTTGCCGAAACGAGAGCTGACTGGATGATTGCTGCGCATGGATGCTTTAAGCAGAATTTGACAATTGTAACAGTCTATGCTACTCTCGGCGATGAAGGCGTAGCCCATTGTATGGTTTTATTGATCGAAACTAATTTAAATTATCTGTTGCAACGAATCTTTGCTTTCATCTTTTAAGGTATCAATGAAACCGAAGTCACGGCTGTAATCACATCCCACGATTTGCTGCCCAAGTTCAAATCGCTCTTGGAAAAGACCCCAAATATAAAAACTATTATCTATATGGACGATCAAGTGCATAAAACCAACACGACGGGTTACAAAGAGGGCGTCGAACTAATTCCTTTCTCACAAGTCCTTCGTAGTGGTTCAGAAAGTAAATTTGGTAAGTTCCCAAACGTTTCCCGGATACGTATGAGCTGTCTGATTGATTTTTATCATTTTTTTTAGAACCTGTTCCACCAACGGCTAACGACATTGCGATCATAATGTACACGTCAGGATCAACAGGCACGCCGAAAGGTGTACTTCTTTCACACAACAATCTAATTGCTACCATGAAAGGCTTTTGCGATGCAGTGCCTATTTATCCTGATGACGTCCTTATAGGGTAAGTGAATGCTTTAGTAATACTCATGTGTAAGACGTCTGTTAAAGAAATGTTCATTGTTATCGTTGTGATATAGTATCTCCCTTCACCGTCACGTATGGGTGAAATTTTTTGATAAAAAAATCCCAGTCGTTCTATCTTAACTGACAGCTATACAAAGGCCTTTTTAATCTACCTGTCTAAAGCCCGACATGTCAACGTTATTTCCTGTCACCCTTTAATACCACTCCAAGGTTTTGATTTTACCTTTAATTGAAAAATCGTTGGCCAGTTATCTCGATTTTAATTCGCTCGGCGTATAATTTGCCTTAAATTCGTTTGTTTATAGAGATAATCTTGTTTTGCATTTTTATTATCAGATTTTTTTTCCCAGTAATCAACGACACGGCGCGTATTCATTTTACAAAACCAACTAATAATCAATCGAATGTCTGATAATGAATTTGTCATTGCCAATGTCTAACTGAATCATTCACTCGAAGCATGCTCCGTACGGTTTTGTTTTTGCCTGATTTTGTACTTTGAGATTGGCAGTTGAATTCCTTGATAATGGAACACAAATGCGATTTTGGTGTTTATTTTTATAGTGTAGGGAGATTTAAGGATAGACTTGGAAACTTTGCAGCCTAGGCAGTCCATGCATGTAAATATAAAAAAACGATCCTTGCAGTGGGTGACATACAGATGGGGGAAAACTCGCATATTTCTGATCTTAACTCACCTGGATACCATCTAGTGGCGTTTATATTTTCATATTGTAGCCTTGTCATATATGGTTCATTTGCAGTGATGTTGAGTGTTTTTATAAACGTCGAAAGTCTGCGTTAGTACAATCGCAGTTCTTTTATCATACGTTTTTGAACGCATTCACACGACAGAATATGTATGTGCAGACCTGTTCTAGTACGATTGTCATGTAAATCATATTCAAAACCTTCATCTTCAAGATAACCGCGAAACAATTGTATGGGGCTTAATTTTTGCGTTACTCTCGAAAAAATAACAATAAAATCTTAATCGGAAAATAGCTTTAAAAAATATTGCGTTGTTCCAAAAAATCGGAAATGTTCGGAGTTTCAAGAAGATGAGTTCCTCAACCATTTTTTTTTCTTTTTCTTTTTCTTTATTGACAATAATAAAATTACAATAGTTTTTTTTATTTATCTGCGAAGCCCGAAAGGCTTGTCTGCAGAAGACTGGATACAAATATATAGTAATTTCAAATTGAAGTTTACTATTACACGTACATAAATAACATTTTAGAAATATTAGACACTACATATCCACAATTAACATTTATTTTAGATTTAAGTACCAATTTTTAACACATTTTATTAGTTGGGGTCTTGTCAAGTTGATGAAGGACGTCGGCAGTTCGTTGAATATCTTTGGTACTATAACCTCGTATGTTCTTTGTCCATAATTGTTCCAGAACCTTGGGATGTCGTAGCGTTCTTGTTGTGTTCGTCGTGTGTTAAAGGCTTGTTGTGTTTGTTTCTTGTACCTACTATCATTATAGAAAGCTGAAATTACCTCAAGTTTGTAGATGTTTTCAATATTCAGCATTCTTATGTCTTCATCGTTCGGCGTCTGTTGATAGTTGTATGTCTCGTACGCTCTTCGTGTAGCCTTTTGTATACTTTTGTATACTAAGGCGGGGAGATTCGTCATTTGCGGTGCTTGTCCCCATGCAAGAACTCCATACCTCAGGTGAGATTCGACTAGCCCAAAATAACATTGGCGTAAAACGGATGGTGGACAGAAATTGCTCAGGTGGTAGATAGCATACGCGGATTGGCGTAACTTCTTAGTTAGCTGTTCTATTTGATAGCTCCACTTAAAATTGTAGTCCACCATAACACCACGGTATTTGTAAGCTGACACGCTTTCTATTTTGTCGCAATCGTCATTGTCCTGTAATTTCAAGTAGTTGTCTGACCCATGGAGGCATCTTCGATCATGTACTTTTAGTGATATATCTATTTTTGGAATATGTGGAGGACGTATATGCATAGTTTTAGTTTTTTTTTGAGTTGATGATAAGACCATTATCGTGGCACCACGCAATTATTGCGTTGAACTCTTGCTGCATTATTTTCATAGCTTTGTCAGCATGTTTGTGACTTACAACTATAGCCGTATCATCAGCGTACGCATATCCAGTACTTCGTCGGAGCACTGAGAGCATGTCATTTATATAGATGATGAAAATAAGGGGTCCCAGTTTTGACCCTCGTGGAACTCCGTATTCTATACCGTATTCCTCACTGAATTTATCACTTATTCGCATTTTAAACTTTCTATTGCTGAGGTAGCTCTGAAACCAGAGCAAAATATTTCCTCGGACACCTATATTTCGTAATTTTTCTATAATCCTTGCATGGCACAACGTGTCAAAAGCTTTTTTGAAATCGATGAACAATACTATAGAACTATGGTTTTTATTTAGGCTGTTATGTATCTGGTTTGCAAAATCTCCAAGCAATCGACTTGTGCTTTTATTTTTGCGAAATCCAAATTGTTTTGGATGTAGAATGCCAAATGTTTCTACATAGTTATATAGCCTTTTAGCCATCATCTCCTCCAGTACCTTATCCACCACTGAGAGTAGTGAAATCGGTCTATAGTTCGTGATCTCATTTTTCTTTCCGCTTTTGTAAATTGGCTGTACAATAGATGTCTTTAGTATATTCGGGACAGTTGATTGATTAAAACTCCGATTTATTAGATTTCTCAGTACAGGTGCCAGGGTCCCTACATTTACTTTGAGGTCTCGTGGTCTTATTCCGTCAATGCCTGGTGATTTATAATCGTTTCGTGCTCTAAGGGCGTTTTCAATTTCTGTCTCAGTCACTTCTTCAAGGTACATGGATCTTCCTACTAGGCTCGATCCTCGATTAAAATTTTTATGTCGCAATCATGAACAATCTTCTTAATTTCAGTTGATAGTGATAAGCAAATTTATTGACTAAGGAGCTCATCTTTTCTTCATTTGCAAAATGTGCTTTTAAAGTTTCATCAAGATTACGCGACTCTCTCCCTAGAATTTCATTCACTAGTTTCCAAGTTTCTTTTGGGTTATTTCTGAACTTTGAAATATCGATGCTTCGCTTGACGAATTTTTTTGTTAAGGTCATTACGAAACATCTTATATGCCCTCGCGTATTCTTCGTTCGCTTTATTATTTTTATACTGCCTGTATAATCTATCTCGCTCCTTGCATGCATATCTTAATTCATTTGTCATCCACCTGTGTACGTTGTTTCTTTGCTTATGCTGTCGTGTCACAGTGGAAGACTGTGAAAATTCGTTCACGGCGTCATATTTATTAAGCTCATCCCAGTTATAGATTGCTATGTTGTTCGTAAGTTGTCTACTAGAAACATACTTCTGACTGTTGTTTTTTCCAATATTTTCCCCACGTTTTTTCTCTTTGATTCCACAATATATCGCATAGTGATCCGAGATGTTCATTTCTATTACTGCTGACATTATGTTCTCGTCTGTAACTCGTATTAAGCAATGATCGATTAGTGATTTTGTGTCTCGAGCAATGCAATAAGTGATAGTTTGTGATTGTTTATTTTAATATTGACCGTCAAATTTTCGTATGTCTCTGTCGTTTCCCTGTGCATTTCATATACTATGTTTTCTTTGAGGAACATGGCTATGCCACCACCCTTTCTTTTAGGATGTCAAGACCCACATTCAATGTATGTAAGTTGTTATGCAAAAATATAAAATAAAAAAGTAAAAAGATTACGTCCACCGGTTCTTGAAAAAAAAAATTAGAGACTTTATGGAAAACAAAAAGTACTGGCCGACCTAAAATAGTATTGAAATATCCAAAACTAAAAAATGGATCGGTTTTCTTCATTCTACCCAGAACTGCCCTCCACAAAGCACCTTTTTTCTTCTTCCCGGAATTAAAATCGTTTTCTGTGGCTGTTTTTCCACACACCAGCTTCGTTTTTTCTTCAAAACTAATGAATTATACAGTGTGCGCCATCTCATATGGGTCGATGTAAATTTCGAATAACTTCAACAATTCTCAACCGATTTTGGAAATTTAAAAACTTTTATTCAATTTAGACCTTTACTATTTATCTTGGTTAATTTTTGAAAACAATATCAATTAAATCACAGCCTTTATTGCCGATGCAAAAATGGGCCCGTTTTCGCGCATTCTCCATGCCATTTTCGAGCATTTCGGTTGAAATTTCTACGATTTCCGCACGAATGTTTCTTTTGAGCTGTTCTGTTTTCTTCGGGCCGTTAGCATACACCTTGCTTTTCAAGTATCCCCAAAGAAAAAAGTCTGGAGGAGTCAAATCTGGCGATATCGGAGGCCAGTCAATATCGCCCTTTTTGACACCAATCTTCCAGGGAACTTCTTACACAAAAAGGTTCATTGTTTTGTCCGCAGTATGGCATGTCGCGCCATCTTGTTTAAACCAAAAGTGAAATAAGCCTTTTTTACGCATTCCTGGGACCACATAATGGGCCAACATCCGCCGATATCGATCGCCATCCACTGTATCGCCAACTTTGAAGAAATACGGTCCAATGATGGTTTTAGCGTATACACCGGCTCAAACAGAAACTTTTTGATCATATAGCGGCTCTTCTTGAAAAATGTAAGGATTTTCGGTGCCCCAGAAGCGACAATTTTGCTTATTAACTGAGCCAGCGTTAAATAGCTCAGGTCATCAAAATTTGCTGCCAGAACTCCGGCTGCATTAATCATATTCCAAGCGCCGTAGCTCATCTTGTAGCAAAATTCTTTGAGTTCTCTGCACTTTGTACGCAAATAAGTGAAGATCATCCTTTGAAATTCTTCGCAAAGTGGTCCCACTGATGCCTAACTGCTGCGAACGGCGCCGATATGACAAACTTGGGTCTTCTTGAACACTGGCCTTCACAGACTGAATAGATGAGTTTGAACGGACGTGGCCTAGGTTGCTCACGAGGGCTTGCCACAGAACCAAATTGAAAAAAAAATCGAGGCCCAACGACGAATTATATCTATGTATATTGGGCGCAACACGATTGCGATATTTTGCATGATACGTATGTACGTTCGCACAATCGAGCGTTCATTTTTAATGAACATTGAAACAATTTCTGCGCGTTCTTTTGGTGTGAAGCGATTCGTGGTTATAATTGTACTGAATTGACGTTTCCAAAATGCTATGACATATGAAAATCGGTTGACAATTGTTGAAGTTATTCGAAGTTTACATCGACCCATATGATATGGCGCACTCTGTATCAGCGGCGGCTACGTCAACAAACTCTTAAAACCCGCACGTTGTCGAGAAACCAATGCACCCACAGAGAGTAACGGTTTGGTGCGGATTGTGGAGTGGTGTATCATTGGACAATTTTTCTTCGAAAATGAGGCTAGGAACAACGTTACAGTGCCAGGTTAACCGACTTTTTTTTTTTGTTGAAATTGAAGACATGGATTTTATCGTCCTCTGGTTCATGCAATATGGTGCGCTATGCCACACAGCCCATGCCACAATCGATCTTTTGTGCACCAAATTCTCAAATCGTGTTATCAGCCGTCTTGGCGATGTCAATTGGCCGCCTGATTTTTCGCGCAAAATCGTTGTCCAATTCAAGCTGTTCTAAGGCCCAAACTGCGGAGCGATAATCAAGCGGATGGTCACGCGCCTTCAATTGCTGAGTCAATTGGACCTTGTAAGCGAATAATCTGAGATCTTTGTGCAGAATTTTCCTCAGGTTAGTGCGTGAAGTGTTGAGTTGTTGAGATCGATGGCGAGTTGATGTTCGTGAATTGAGTGTCACACTCTCGGCCACAACAGCCACATTCTCATATGTGCGCACCGCACGACGACGGGGACCATGAGTGCTGTCCATGAGTGCATACCAGTCTCACGAACATTTTGCACAAACTTGTGTACAGCCGTCGCGGTGGGTGCTTCATTTCGGCCAAAACTTCTTTTAAAAAACGCACTTTGGAAATAAGTTTTCAATATTTCCCAACGTTGTTCAAACGTAAAGCGACTCATTTCCTTCCGCGGAGATATGATACTGACTTTCTATCAAGATTTCGAGCGGGAAACAGCTGTCAGTGTCAAAATAACCTATGATTTAAAAAAAAAAACATTATTTGGCCCACTCTGTACATGCCCCAAGCTGGAATATAATTTTCCTATCTGGGTAGGGCTCCCAAGACAAATTCGATTGCTAAAACGTATATGCTATCAAGTTTCGTCCCGCAACGGCCGATGGATTACTTCTGCTGATTTAATATGTATAATGACCGATTCGGCATTTTATCTCTTTAATCGTTTATAGAAATACCGGAAGACAATTTTTTAACTGACTCTTTTTTTCACAAACCCCAGTTATTATTTCGAACTTTTCCCTTTTTTTTTATTTACAGATTCCTACCGCTTGCTCACGTCTTTGAACTTTTAGCTGAAAGCGTTTGTCTGTTAACTGGCGTTCCAATTGGATACTCAACGCCATTAACCCTCATTGACACGAGTAGTAAAATAATGAAAGGATGTAAGGGTGATGCAACTGTCCTAAGGCCTACCTGCATGACCACTGTGCCGGTATTTAAATGCAATTCTATGAAAGTATCCTAATTTTTCTTACCATAGTTCTTATTATTCTAGCTGATCTTGGACCGTATTACTAAGGGAATAAATGACAAGGTGAACTCTGGTACGGCCTTCAAGAAGGCCCTGTTTAAGTTTTGTTACAACTATAAAGTAAAATGGACGTCGCGAGGATATAAAACGCCGCTTATTGATAAGTATGGATTTAAATCACACAAAGGTGACAATAACTCACGATTCGTTCACATTATTAGGTTAGTTTTTAAGAAAGTCTCTAAATTAATGGGGGGACGAGTGCGAATAATGATGTCGGGCGGTGCGCCTCTATCGCCAGATACTCATGAACAGATTAAAATTTGTTTGTGTGTTGACTTGGTGCAGGGATATGGTTTGACCGAGACGACGTCAGGAGCTACTGTTATGGATTGTAAGTTTGAATTTAATTTTTATTTTGATTTGTTATCTAAAATTCAAAAACATCTTATCATAAAAGTTTTGTGTGCGAGGTTGTAAATTGATTTTTGACTTTTTAATTTATGATTATGGCGTTGGTCCCATTCATATACAAAATATGTTCCAAAATTGTGGTTTCGTAGGTTGTATTTGTCTGAATCGCTTGTGTTTTTCATTGTGCTGGCGAGCATGTCTGAAAGTGAGTACATTGCTAGCCGAACCAGTAGCTTAGTTTGCTGCCAACGAGGTAACCCGTGTTTTGCCAAAATCAATCTTAATTTTTATCAAATTCTATTTTGGCATATAGTACAGCAAAGTTTTAGAAGTGTTAATATTGCCTTTGGTACATAAGTCTGCTGTTAATAAAACCGGTGCTTACCAGCAATATACTGCCGACTTTAAAGATGTCGAGTGCCCCGGAAGAAACATTGGAAATGGCAAAAGAATCGACTTGATCGCCGAATCACAAATGGTGAAAACTCAGCAGATATTGACGTTGGGACCAAACCTTGAAATGGCAGCAACACTTCAAAACTCTTCAATTTCAATCAAAAACTGTACCCCTGTGACAGTGAATCGCCAAAAACTCAAAACCACGGCTCCTTTGCCAAAAATAAAGCTCAATTTTTGAATATATTTCCTATTCATGAGAAAAAGACTTGACTTTCTGGCTGGCAAATTTCAAATTATAAACGACGCCACCATGGCTAAGAAGTTGATACATTGGTTTCTGACGCTGGTGGTGATACTGGACCGAATGGCAGTTGCTAGTTCTGCAACTACCAAATTATCATCGAAATCGTATTTTGAGATTTTCCCCTAAGTGCGGTATTGACAAAAACACCAAGAGTATTGTACATACACAACAAATGAGTAGATTGTTGAGAAAATCTTCGGCTTTGGTCCTCCTTCATGGCCTGCAACACCAGCCATAATGATAAAAATTACAGTACTATGTGTTTTTTTTTTTTTTTGAGCTTAGCCTCTTGATATGTATAGTTTCAGGATCCCTAGGACTTGAAGATATCTTTTAATGTGTGTGTGTGTGTTCATATGTAAATTATAACAATGTGCGGGATTGTTGACATAATTTTGACGAACTCCAAGTGCCCACGTGCTCACTACGGTGGCGACTGTAGGAGATTTCTTCCAGGAAGTGTACAAGGAAGATCAGAGCCCTGCTTCATCACTTCTACCTTCGAAATGATATCAATCATTGGCAAATAGAGAACATTAATAGGTTTAATGAAGATTTCATGGCAAACAATGCCATTGCCAGTGAGGGAGGCCAGTACCCCGTTCTCTTCGATGGAAGATCTCCATATGATCTTCGAGTCCTCCCACCAGTGGCTGTAGAGATGTACACCATCCTGTTCAATAATCACAGGAGAGGTAAAGACAACTCTTCCGGCCAAAGTTTCCTTCCGAGTATTAGCAAGGCCTCCGAGAAGTTGGTCGAGGACTATAAAATAAAAGCATTAAACTATTCAAACCGCGTCGAAACTAGTATGGGATATCCAGTCGAACAAATGTAAGAACCAATACACGGGTACTTGCCTGATTGATTTGAAAAAAGGTTACGACACCATATGATTAGAAGCTTTTTATTACAAGATCAGACGGCTGGGCACAACTAAACTACCGCCATTTATGATTTTTGACTTATTAACCAGTGGAAATCCGGTCGTATCAAGCTATGTGTAACCTCTTTGACAGCTTATAGCAGAGTAAATAATCGGTTTGATTAGCTATCCGTACAGATACATGTTTATGATAATGCTTCCCTACATGTTCTAGGCATGTTCACAAACACGTTGCAGACATATTTATGGCTTAAGAAAGTCCTTATACCTTTAACAATTCCAGTGGATCGAACTAATATGAACAATCCAAGGAAATATACAATTCCTGTTACTTTTTGAGCACTCTCAAAGAATAGGGCAAAATGTGAGTTCTCTTCCTTCTTCTTTTCCTTTTTCCGGCGTTGTTATGGTCAGAAGTGTAGGACCATAACCTTCCCACTTAACTGCATTCCTACTGGTCCGCTTGTGGGGTCTGCCGGCTTGACCTCAGAAAGTAGCGGCAGGCTTCCCCGTTTGGGATTACTTCATCGCTGAGGCCAATCAAATGCTGGTGTTTTTGCATTTGTTTGCACCAATTGTTTTTCGGCATGCCTTTTTTGCGTGTTGAAATTGGAATGTTGATTGATAACGCCTTTTGGACGGGGTTCAAAGGATCTCTCCTTTGAACATGGCAATACCAACTGAGTGGGTCGCGCTCTATCTTTCTTGTGATGGTTTCTTTTACGTGGAGGCTTCCTCGGATCTTTGAACTTTTAATTCTGTCACGCTTTGTTACTCCCGCTGTCATGCGAAGCATCTTCATCTCAGCTGCCGCTAATTTGCTCTCATACTTTTTGTGCATTGTCCAGCATTGTGAACCGTATGTGAGCGCCGGACGTACAACTGAAGTGTAGAGCCTTCCTTTAAGCTTAGGGGGCATTTTTCGATCACAGAAGATGGCGGAGTTTTCCCGTGATGGTTGATGTCGTCATCACAAGTTGCTTCTTTATTAATCATAGATCCCAGATATTTAAACTTTTCACACTTGGGAAGCACTCTTCCATTCAAGTAAATGTCTGGAATGGGCTGATGAGGGTCAGAGAACGGGCAGCACAGATACTCTGTCTTCTTTGAACTAATACGATACCCGTGTCCCTAAAAATGTCCACCCACACATCAAGTGCTCGTTGTAGGGACGCCTGATCATCACTTATAATGGCTCCATCGTCAGCAAAGAATTGCTGGTGCACATTGGGGTGCGTCACTTTTCCTTCAAGCAAGCAATCAAGGACTGCTATAAAGAGCAGTGGGCTGAGGATGCTCCCTTGGTGTACACCGACTTTGATTGCGAACTCTTCGGTGACTCCTACAGTGCATCTTACTCTTGTCGTTGCTCTCTTGTACATGTCCATGATCACTCGCACGTAGGTTTCTGGAACTCCTTTTTGTCTTAGCGCTACTCATAAAAGATCTCTTGGTTGCCGGTCAAAGGCCTTCTCGAAATCAACCAACACCATATGCAAGTCCTTTGAAGAATCACGATGCTTTTCCATCATGATCCTTATACTTTGGATTGCATCTGTCGTTGATTTACCCGAGACAAACCCGCACTGGTCATCAGATAGTCGTATTATTTTCCGCAGTGTCGCAGTGCGACATCAGCTTGACAGAACGGTAGTTATCACAATTTCGCGTATCACCCTTTCCTTTGTGCAAAGGAAGAAGATAGCTTTCCCTCCATTGATTAGGCATAGTGTCGCCCCTCATAAGTTTGGAGATAAGAACCATGAGCCATCTAGACCCGATGTCTCCCATCTTTTTCCAGAACTCAGAGGGTATCCCGTCCGGCCCAACAGCTTTTCTTTTCTTGGAGTTTTTAACCGCGTACCGAACTTCTTCGACTGTGATGTCGGATATTTCGGCATGATTCGGGGCGGCTCTTGGAAAGTACACTCATCTTTGTTCAAATTGCTTTGTCGAAGCTCCTGGGTAGCCTGGTTCCTGTCAGACGCGGAAGACGATATTTCTTCCAACTCCTGATATAGGCCTTCCATGCTTTTCGCTTTGAATTCGGCGCACTTTTTCTTCGCGATACCTTTGCAACATCTATATACCTTTTCACGGCGAGCTTTTTCCTCTCTATTAGTAGAAGAGCACTTTGACCAAGCTTGGAAAGCCATTTTCTTTTCGTGTATCACTGCTTTGGCTTCGTCTGTCCACCACCAGGTTTCTTTTGCGTGTTGGCAGGGGCCTTTAGATGTTCCGAGCAGTGATTTGGCTTTCTCCAGGCCAGATTGTTGTAGGGAATCCCACATGTCTTGTGCTCTGCACTCCTCATTACCGACCTCATCGATAATGGAAGAGAGGTAGAGGTAGGACTAAAAGTCACTTCATTCACCTAAAACGACAGTATATGCTGCCATATCAGCAAAGGGCATAATCGGATGTATTTCTTTGAAAATAATGTGTCAGGGAGTTTTCCAAAGATTACGTAGTCGACTGCAGGAGTGCCAATGACGAGACGAAGCACATCTCGAAAATGTCATTTTTAAAAAAATAAATTTCAATACACGTTTATTACGTTAAATAAATGATCAACAAAATAATGCGAAAGTCGATGGAGAAAATAGTCACTTAATCCAATTTTCGTAAACCATGTCCTATTTCTAACTGAAAATCATGGTTCATAGGATTGACCCAAACTAATTATTGTACTAACTCATTTTATGGTCTCGAGATATGTGGTTTTTTTTTTTTTCGTTATCAAACCTTATCAGATCTTCAGTATGCAATTCTGTTCCAATTAATTTGGTTAGAATCGATATCATTATTTGTTTTCAAGAAATATGAGAAGAAAAATATTGGACATACGAACGTCCTATACCTAGTCCTGTCATAAGTTCTGTTACACAATTTACAGCGCTTATCGTTCGAAACTTTTTCAGGGAATAGGACCGTTAACTCTTTTTTCAGGACACATGCACTGATCAGTGAAGTCAGTTTGGTTTCAGTTTGCGAACTATTAACATGGAGTGGGGCGTAAAAGAGAATCGAGTCGCGGTAATAGCGTTGCATAAGTGCGGAAAGAGTGCTGGTCAAATTTTTTGAGTTGCTAAAACCACTCGGAATATCAAGAATATTCGTTTATCGGACTATTGCTCGCTTCGATGAATTGTCTGGAGTTAAGGGCAGGCCACGGAGTGGTTGCCCGCGCGTCGTCCGTACGACTGCGGTAGTAAAGGCAATATGTGAACGAATTCGGAGAGATCCCCTTAGGAAGCAGAAGATCATGTCTAAGTAATTGGATATATCAATCAGATCCATGTCTAAACTGATTCGGGATGATCTGCATATGAAAGCCTATCGTCGGCCCACGGGTCATCTCCTAACTCCTCAATTAAAAAAAAATTAGGCTGGAAAGATGCAAGCGATGCAGTGGCACGCGGACAATGGCCAAAGTGGGAAGCTGAAAGATAGGTTAGATTAGTCCCATATAAAATCCCCCTTTTTTATTTAAATTAGTGTTTCCCAAAATGCTTACATAGGTATGATCGTTCACGCACTACACCGTTCTACAAAATCTGAAAAGCGGAAGAGAAGAGAAGATGAGAAGATTGCCGCATTCTTTCGTTTTTGTCTTCGAATCTACCCTGATCTAAAAACTCTGTACGAATTCAGCTGGATCTGTATGATCTGTATTTTAATTGCTTTAAATACAATGCTCAATTTATTGATCATTCAGCCCAATTATGTTTCATCTACTTTTTGTTCTTACTCCGCACACATAGCTTAGTTAATTTGTGAAACGTTGGTTTTTAAATACAAAGGAACATTTTATAATTTGATGAAGGCCTTGTATGCTACTTACCAGTCGGTCAGTCTTAGTTGTGTAAGATCGTGGTATTCGCGGTCGAACGTGACGAACGTCTTAAATCATCGACGTTCTGAGACTAATGTGATGAACACGTTAATTGTGCCTCCATACCATCGTATACTTGCGTCTTCACAAAACGATTATGAATATATCCAAATAGCTGTCAGAGTGAGTATACCATAAATTTAAATGATTCACGTGCTGCGGTCGCCGCACATTGGAGCTAAAAAAAGGTGATGCATTATGAGGTATTTTTCTTGAATCAGTGGGACCCTCGGGCAAAGCCCGATTCTGTTCAGTATTCATTGGCATTTCGTCGTGATAGAACAACGTTTACAAATTGTGGACATGCATTTCCAAAATCAGTTTTCCGTGCTCTTTGATCAATTGATGGTGTTTAAATAATCATGCAACTTATCCAATTATTCGCAAAACAATCGTTAAACTCGAATTTTATATTATTGGATGGTCATCCACGGTTTTGTTCTGTTTTGAATATTGCTGCTGTGGCGGGTAGTGAGTGTGTAGATGAACAGTTGATTCGTTTCCGTTACCAAGCTTTAGGTCTAGCATATGGCGAATTATGTCATATTTTGGTAAGATGCAATATCAATTAAATGACCGCCTTTATTGCCGCTGCAAAAATGGGCCCGTTTTCGCGCATTCTCCATAACATTTTCGAGTATTTCGGTCGAAATTTCTGCGATTTCCGCACGAATGTTTCTTTTGAGCTATTCTATTGTCTTCGGGCCGTTAGCATACATCTTGCTTTTCAAGTATCCCCAAAGAAAAAAGTCTGGAGGAATCAAATCCAGCGATCTCGGAGGCCAGTCAATATCGCCCTTTTTTGACACCAATCTTCCAGGGAACTTCTTACGCAAAAGGTTCATTGTTTTGTCCGCAGTATGGCATGTCGCGCCGTCTTGTTGAAACCAAAAGAGAAATAAGCCATTTAAGCATTTTTGGGACCACATAATGGGCCAACATCCACCGATATCGATCGCCATCCACTGTATCGCCAACTTTGAAGAAATATGGTCCAATGATGGTTTTAGCGCATACACCGACTCAAACAGTAATTTTTTGATCATCTCTTCGTGAATAATGTGAGGATTTTTTAACTGAGCCAGAGAGCGTAAAATGTGCCTCATCGGTCATCAAAATTTGCTGCCAGAACACCGGCTCAGCATTAATCATTGCAACGACATTTTGTGCGTATGCCAAGCGCCGTGGCTCATCTTGTGGCAAAATTCATTGAGTTATCTGCACTTTATATGGAAATAAGTGAAGACCATCCTTTACAATTCTCCGCAAAGTGGTCCCACTGATGCCTAACTGCTGCGAACGGCGCCGATATGACAAACTTGGGTCTTCTTGAACACTGGCCTTCACAGACTGAATAGATGAGTTCGAACGCCTCGGACGTGGCCTAGGTTGCTCACGAAGGCTTGCCACAGACCAAATTGAAAAAAATTCGAGGCCCAACGACGAATTAAATCCTTTTTTTGGGCGCAACACGATCACGATATTTTGCACGATACGCAAAATGAACATTGAAGCTATTTCCGCGCTTTCTTTTGGTGTGAAGCGATTCATGGTTAAAATTGTACTGAATTGACGTTTCCAAAATGCTATGACATATGAAAATCGATTGGCAATTATTGAAGTTATTCGAAGTTTACATCGACCCATGTGAGATGGCGCACTCTGTATGCTGACTGTAAAGACATAAAAAAAAATCGTTCAACAATTGAAGCTGCCTTATCGGACCGAATTCCACTAAGAATGCGTGCACCATGCGTGCAACCACCAATGGCTCACGTTACAAAAATTAGTGAATTGTATTTGCCAAGAGTTGAACACCTTGCTGGAGATGACTTGCGTTTTCAACAGGATGTGGCGCAACATAGCGCAATACAGTGGGTAAAACCATCTTATTATTGAGAGACAATTTTCAGGAAAACATTATTGAATGAAGTCCATTATCATGTTATCTAATTCCGCTGGATAATTGTTTTGTGGGGGCTTATTAAATCACAAACGATTGATGGCTTAGAATACGCATTATTAACAGAATGCCGGTCGATTAGCTTAGAGAGTGTTCGAAAATTAGACCCACAGAATGGACCATATGAGGACTAGTTGCGGATATTAATTAATATTAATTGTCGTACGCCAAAATAAGAGCTCAAACACATTTTTTTATTATTTTATTGATTTTTGTGCATTTTATTTAAAAATACATTTTTATCATTTGCTTATACTATTCCTAAAATATTGTGATATAAATCGTTTTTGTTTGTGTTTTTATCTCTCCTTAGATCGAGATATGTCGGTTGGACGTGTAGGAGCACCACTAACCATGTGCGACATTCGGTTGGTCAATTGGGAAGAAGGCCACTACAGAGTAACGAATAAACCATATCCGCAGGTAATTTCACTCTAATTACATCGAAATCTAATGAAATATTGATTTTTGTTATAATTTTTATTTTTAGGGCGAGATTGTAATCGGCGGTGACAGCGTTTCGCTTGGTTACTATAAGCTTCCATCGAAAACGGCGGAAGATTTCTTCGATGAAGATGGCAAACGGTGGTTCCAAACCGGCGATATCGGCGAAATGCATGAAGATGGTGTACTTAAAATTATTGGTACTTTACCCCGAAAATAAGTGTTAGCACGAGAAAGTAAATTAAAATTGTCTTTTTGTCACACAGATAGGAAGAAGGATTTAGTGAAATTGCAAGCTGGAGAGTATGTGTCGCTTGGAAAAGTGGAATCTGAACTTAAAACGTGTTCGCTAATAGAAAATATATGTGTTTATGGGGATCCATCGAAACAATTCACGGTGGCATTGATTGTACCTAATCAAAAGCATATGGAACAGTTGGCTGCTAAATGCGGAATAACGAACACGCCGTTCGAGGAATTGTGCACATCACCCGTACTGGAAAAGGCTGTTATACAAGCTATATCCGAACACGCAAAGAAGTGTAAGTTCAATCGCGTCTATTCTATTCCTGCTCTTTTCCTCAAATATGTCATATTTATGTCATGTTTATTTTTTTTTAGGTAAACTGCAAAAGTACGAAATTCCTGCCGCCGTTACATTGTGTAAAGAAGTGTGGTCACCAGACATGGGATTGGTAACAGCCGCCTTCAAACTCAAACGGAAGGACATTCAAGATAAATACCAGCATGATATCAATAGAATGTATGCTTCATGAAAATGACTATAAATAAGTAATAAAAACTAGAAAAACAAAAACATTTTTTTGTATTCGATCCATCATCTTTTCACTCCTGGAAAATAATCTAGACCTTTGTAAAAGGAGCCTTTATGCTTTCCCTTAAGTCGAATTATAAAACATATTTTCACTATTTTATTGTTTGGCGTTGTTTTCTTGGCATGCCATGAGCTTCTTCTATCCAAGATCAAAGATAATAACTTCCAATCCCCATAAAAATCCAAAAACAAAAGGTTTTTTGCTTGGTTGTATACCTACAAAGAAAGCGTAAAAATATCATAAATAGACCACGATTCCCAGGAGATATATTCATTTGAATAGGAACCGTCGAAGGGATAATATCAAATTAGATTTGTCATCCAACTACATCTGCTTGAAAAATCTTACAAATCTTGACATACACAGCGACTTGATGAAAACGTTGGGGAACTATGCTCCTCTATATTCAATAGTAGCACGCTGGGCCAAGGAGCTTATGCTGTGTAGAACATTCACTGAAGATGAACATCAGGACGGACGCTCGTCCACGTCCTTACGATAACGTGAAAAAAGTCTAAATGTTGTGTTGGCAAAGTGACCATCTGGCATATAGCTGGGATCACATATAGCAGTGTTCAAACAATCCTTACAAACGAATTGCATATGAAAAAGTCTCTGCGCATTGGGTATCGAGAATATCGAGTTCGGACTTATTTCCGATTGTCTCCACTTCGTGTTCTAATTCTTCTTGCCTTCTAATCTTTAAAAAAAAAATGGAAAAGTGCTGTGGTAATGTCGACTGTACTTACGGAAATAAAACCGCTGACTTACTTCTTTGCAGTGGGCTATGTGGTAAAGCATTCCATCCCACCTGTATCGGCTTATCGAAACGATGCACGACCTATCTCACCGAACTACTAAACAACTTTAAATTCGTGTGCGAAGAGTGTTAAGAAATTTCGCTATCACACGTCATGATAGCCATAAAATGTCTTAGTGATACCATCACGCCCGCGTCGAACAATCTTGCAGTTTCGAATAAAAAACTTTCGAACCGTTTCGAAGTGGCTACGAGAAATATTGATGATATTTTAAGTGTCGTGAACAATTCGTCTGAGTTCGCAAAAAAACAGTTTCGTAGTGCCGATAACCTTCTCAACGCAATTAAAGATCTTCATTGTAATGAATCGCATGACCTCACTAACCGGCTTGATGTGCTCAGTGCCGATGTAAATTCGTTAATCTCGTCTACACGGAAGACGCTGGACACTATTAATAACGTAATGACCAACTTACGAGCCGATCTCGACACTCTTCAACAATCTTCCCCCACAAAATCGTCGCCACCTCGGAATAACGCTCATTTGGTCTACTCCCCATTAATCATTGAACTTACAACTAAGCTAAATGACTTCAGTGACGATCTGGCAACAACTCTAAACTCCATCCTTAACATCACTGCCGAACTAAAAATCGTTTCAACGAAAGTCGACTCTCTCTCGTCGGATATAACAGCACCGCATTTTCCCGTTAACATGTCCCTCCTCGAAGAACTTCAGATATCGTTCACGACAACTCGCTCGGTATATGTCCAAACCGATAAAAATGACTCTCAGAGCAACGAACCGCTTTCAACCTCCACTGCCCCCCCGAAATTAATCAACCAGTTTGGAACTTCATGGACTGAACACGAATGGTCGCCTGGAAAAGCTCAAAAATACTAACGTCTCCCAGTTCTACATAAAACGGGCCTCTCCGCACGACAACATCTCTTGACTAAAGGATTTCTTCCGACAACATTATTCAATAGCCGATGTGCAGTGCCTCGAACTTCAGCATAACAAACGGAATAGCCCAAGCCGCTTTAATTTGGTCATCCCATCGAAGTACGAGTATGCATGACTTTTCTGTAACCCTTTCGATTCTGTCCTCACCATCGGTAACCTTAAAATATCCAAATGGTTATCACCCGATCCTGAAGTCCCAAACCACAATAATAACATAGTTAAGACTAGGCCTAAGATAAACATAAATAATAACTTTAGCCGTAAGTCTATCACCTCCCATATTCCACCCTCCTTTTACAGCAAGCCACCAAACAATTCTCAACCTAATATCATAAAGCATCCCAAAGTTCCCCTTTAAAACAAATCTCTTTCCAACTTTTACACACCTATCCATTTCTCACCTTTATCCGTCTCCCACTGCTCAGCCAAAACCCCAACATCAACGGGTTTCATTTAATCTAACTCCAACAACTATCCCCACGCCCCCATCCTAATCACCTGCCCCGAATCCGTTTCCTAAATTCGACCTCACCTCCGGAGCCAAGTACCCTAATTTCCGTAGCCCCCATATACTTAACCCCTCAAAATCCCATCCCCCCATCACCTCCAACCCAAACCCCACCCTGTCACCCAACTCTTCGTCTGTCCTAATACCAACAACTTCTGCCCCATTTCCCCAATCCTCTGCCACCCCTCAATCTTTTGTTGATCCTCTTTTGCGCCCTACAGTTAAACTTACCCAGCTAACTGCTGACCCCATCCAAAGTCGCTACGCCCTTTCTCGACTAAGAGATAAAAAGACGTACGGGAACATTCGTCTCTTTCTGGCTTACCTCCACGATAAATCAGACTCAGTTTGTTATGAAGGTAAAACTAACACAAGCGTCATGGTCTCCATTCAACAGGAAGGTCTCCTCACGGATTTCGCTAGCCTCAAGAGCCTCTTCATAAAATATCATGAATTTTTCAATATCTCACCCCAAAAAGTGTCAAGGGATCTTAATACCTTTCGCCAATACATTCATTCTAAACGTTTATCGCACGTTCAACGTACTAGAGCTGACCACGACAAGTTTTATCGCCCCTAATTGTCTCTCTCTCCCAGCAACCCGCTCTCTCTGCCAAAATGTCCCTCTTACCTTCTATTATCAGAATGTAAGAGGTCTTCGTTCAAAAACCCAAGCTGTCTTCCAACAGACACATATTAAGATATTTGTTCTGACCGAAACAAATCTGATCCCCAGCATAAACAACCTCGAACTCTTCCCATCAAATATTAATGTTTATCGCATTGACGAACTCAGCCGACCCACTGATGGTTGCCCTTGTCGAGAAGTTTTACTAGCCGCCCATAATACAATCGACTCTTCCCTTATTGCAATATCATCCTCCCCACTTCTCGACTTTGTTTCAATTAAGATTGCTCTACCCCAGAAGACACTATAACATACATCATTTGTTTCTACAACTTGCCCTCACAACCTATTGAATCCTATCTATCAACTCGCCATTAACACAATTGACAATTTAAGAAACCCTCAGGATGAAAGCCATCTTTTCGGTGACTTCAACCCCTTTTCAGCTTCCTCCGGCGTCCCCCAAGGCAGCCACTTAGGCCCACTTCTTTTCGTTCTTACCATAAACGATCTTGAAATGGTGATCGTCACCAAGCTCTTCAAGACCATTTCCTCGAGTCATGACTCTTCCCTTATTCAATCTGATCTCAATAGTTTTTCCATCTGGTGTTCCAAAAATTGCTTAGAGCTTAATATTTCCAAATGCCAATCAATTACCCTTTCCCCTTAAACGAATCAAACCTCCTCTTCGTCTCTACTTCCTCAATAATCAACCCATCTCCACTGTTCAAGTCGTTCGCGATCTTGGCATATTATGTGACCAGGAGCTAAATTTTCGCGCACACATCGATGAGATAATCCTTAAAGCAAATTCTGCACTAGGTTTCGTGAAGCGATGGTCTAAAGAATTCTCGAACCCTGACGTTACCCGATCTCTTTACTCGTACATAACCTTTGTCCGGCCCCTTCTTAAATACGCCTCTCAAGTGTGGTCTCCTTACCAACAAACCCACATTTCTAGAATCGAGAGCATCCAACGCCGATTCCTACGTTTTGCTCTTCGAGGTCTCCTCTGGTGCAATCCTTTGATTTTACCACCTTACCAAGGCCACCTTAAACTAATCAACATGATCACGTTGGAAGAAAGAAGAATTGTATCTGACATTCTTTTCATCCATCGGTTCCTTTCAGGTACCATTGACTGCGCGACTCTCTACAACTCTATCTCTTTCAACACTAACCCCCGCAATGTACGTAATCCCCGTCTCTTCTTTCTACCCACCCCCCGTACTGCCTATGGCTCCAATGAACCCATTTCTCGTATGCTGGGAAGTGTTAATTCGAATCCTTACTTCGATTTCAACCTCAGCACTCCATGCCTAAAAATCTGCCTTTTTAACCGCCCTCCCCTCTCTCTCGTTCTCCCTAGCTAATAAGTTAGATTAGATTAAGATAGCTTGAATTAAGCCCAATAAATGGGGGTGTTTGCCCCCACGAAATTATTAACCGACGAGTAAAACGAGTCGACATTTCGAGGACGAAGAAGTTCCAAACAGATCAGGAAATATATCCGTTACGTTTCGTGGCCACGGACAAGACCTGGATCACCCATTTTGATCCTGAAACCAAACAACAAACGAGAACTTGGAGGCCAGACTCCTCACCGACGCCAAAAAAGTGTCCAGTTTAGTGGGAAAGGTCATGCAATCCGGAATAATTATGTTGGAATATTTGGAAAAGGAAGCCACTATTTTGGGATCTTTCTACGCAGACAAAATAAGAAGATTGCGGGAGGTCATTAAAGGAAAAAGACGCGGCAAACTGCGAGCTGGAGTGCTGCTTTCCCTAGACAAAGCAACAACTCGCAAAGCCCCAATTGCGATGGCTGCCATTCAAGAAACGGTATTCGAACTGCTCGAACAGCGGCCCTATTCGTCAGGTCTAGTTCCCTGTGACTTCTCTCTTTCCCTCTTTCCCGATTCGAAGACGGGTCAAGACAAAGAAATTTGTTCTAAGGAAATCCTGGGATTCGAAAAAAGGTGAACTAAATGAATTGACTTGTTAGGAGACTATGTAGAAAAAATATCATTTTTTGAACTATAATTACCGTGTTTTATATTCATTAGCACTACTTTTGGATCTGTGTTGCATCACAACAACGTTATGACTCGCAACAAATTGTTGTAACTTAGTTGGAAAATGGTGTCCCATCCACCAATAGCCCAGGTCTTGCATCATCATATTACCATTTGTTTCGAATTTTACAAAACTTTTTGAACGGGAAAATTTTCCTTAATGTGAATGATCTGAAATCGGACTTGATTCATTTTTTTACTGTCAAGGACCAGAAGTTCTATGAGCATGGTATTCTGAAGTTGCCAGAAAAATGGCAAAACGTCATCAACCAAAATGGAAATTACATACATAATTGATTTAACTTAATTTTTGTAATAAAAAAAAATATTTTTTTTTATACCAAAAATCGAAATTTGTTTTCTTCATATTTTAACAAGCCGATAAGACTTTTTTAAATTTTCGTGAAAGATACAGAGTACGCCATCTCATATGGGTCGATGTAAATTTCGAATAACTTCAACAATTCTCAACCGATTTTGGAAACTCAAAAACTTTTATTCAATTTAGTCCTTTACAATTTATTTTAATCAATTTTTGAAAACAATATCAATTAAATAACCGCCTTTATTGCCGCTGCAAAAATGGGCTCGTTTTCGCGCATTCTCCATGACATTTTCGAGTATTTCGGTCGAAATTTCTGCGATTTCCGCACGAATATTTCTTTTGAGCTGTTCTATTGTCTTCGGGCCGTTAGCATACACCTTGCTTTTCAAGTATCCCCAAAGAAAAAAGTTTGGAGGAGTCAAATCCGGCGATCTCGGAGGCCAGTCAATATCGCCCTTTTTTGACACCAATCTTCCAGGGAACTTCTTACGCAATTGGTTAATTGTTTTGTCCGCAGTATGGCATGTCGCGCCGTCTTGTTTAAACCAAAAGTGAAATGAGCCGTTTTTACGCATTTCTGATATGTTAACAAATGGATTGTGAAATGAAGTAGAGGCAAAAATGTGAGTCTACTTTTGTTTTTGCATTCTAAAGCTCTGTGGGTAAGGATTTAACCCACCGCGTACCTGCTCCTCACTTCTCCCTGGCCTCTTCAGTTTCATTGCCTAATCTTTGGTTAAACTATTATAGATTAATATATTGCTTGCCTAGGATGAATTATAAGCAAGGAAAAAAAGGACATCGGTAACAAATGCTAAGAACTTGCGAAGCTGAACGAGTGAACCCTCATGAGCAACCTAGGCCACGTCCGCGGCGTTCAAACTCTTCTATTCAGTCTGTGAAGGCCAGTGTTCAAGAAGACCCAAGTTTGTCATATCGGCTCCGTTCGCAGCAGTTAGGCATCAGTGGGACCACTTTGCGGAGAATTTTAAAGGATGATCTTCACTTATTTCCATACAAAGTGCAGATAACTCAAGGAATTTTGCCACAAGATGAACCACGAGGCTTGGCATACGCACAAAATGTCGTTGCAATGATTAATGCTGAGCCGGAGTTCTAGCAGCAAATTTTAATGACCAATGAGGCAAATCTAATCTGGCTCAGTTAATAAACAAAATCGTCGCTTCTGGGGCACCGAAAATCCTAACATTATTCACGAAGAGCCGCAATATGATCAAAAAGTTATATGAGATGGCGCACCCTGTATTAGAATTAAGCAGCTTAGGCTTCAAAAATAGCTTCAAAATAGAATAGAAATAAATAGAATAGATAGGTTTAAGCCGAAAGGAGTTAACAATTAAGAAATATAGTTAGACTTAGAGTGCCGTAAGACAGTTTAAATATTAAGATATTTTTAAGTTAGATTTAAACATTTTTTGTCTAGTAAATAAGAATAGAATAAAAACAATAAAAAAATAATTAGAAAATTGAAAACAATCTAATAAAAAGGTTGTGAAAAAATAAATAAAATTCTTTTAAAAAATGGAAGATTCTTTTTATTTCTTGAACAGACCATCTATGGATAGAAGTTACAAAATAATCCATTTTCATTTTATTATATTAGCAGCTATTATCCATTATGGTTTTGTTTTTTGTTTTTTTTTGTTATAAAATAAAAAAAAAATGGAAAATTATTCGAATTACTATTATATTTAAATAGAAGAAAAAACGAATTTTTACCAAGACAATGTACTTTGATTCGTTGGTTCAAAGTCTCACATCTCTGAATTTGCTGGACGCAAGAAATAGTAACTTCATTGAAATGGTAGAATCCCTGCATCTCAGATTTGTGAATTTACATCAGGCGCTCCACTTTATGCCCAATCTAAGTGCTTGTCTTTTAGATGTTTGTCTGATGTCAACGCTTGAGACGCTTGTCTCACTTTATGATCAAATATTCGCCCCCGCCTTCTCATCTCATGACCTCCTATTCATATCACTCGACAACTTGTCACCTACTAACATCAATAACAACACTTCTTATTTTGATGTTTACGAACATAATATGAACATTAACTCACTCTTCTCGGACTGCCTAAATCTGGACTGGTCATTGGTATCCAATAAAAATTGGCATGCAAACAAATTGTTTGAATATTAACATCCATTTATTATTCAATAAACATGTCCCAATCAAACTTAGAAAGGATAAAGATATGACATCATGGCTAACCGACGAAATTCTTAACCTCATCAAACGATGTGATATCCTTTATTCTAGACGGAGAAAATATAGATGTCCTGATTTACTGATCAGCTACAAGAGGGCACGAAGTATTACTCAAGAAAATTTTCCACCAACAATTCGAGCTCTACATTTCGGAATAATATTCGTCAAATGGGCATCTGTCCGAAGAAACCTACTATCCCTTCAAATTTTGATCCCGAAACACTTAATAGAAATTTTATTCTGTCATCGTATGGAGAAAGTGATTTCACTCGTATTCCTTTTGATTCAGAGGGTGCTCAGAACTCCTTCTCCGTCGCATGTGTTGATGAAGATTGTGTTGGACTCGCTATAATAAGGAATAAATCTAAAACTGTAGGCTCGGACGACATAAATCCTGTCTTTATCAAAACTCTTTTGCCCACCAGCTCACGCATATCATGAATACTATTATAAACACCTCCACATACCCACAGTGCTGGAAAGTCGCCAAAGTTGTACCGATACCCAAATCATCTTCCCCCAATAGTACTTTCGGCCAATTGCAATCCTTCCATTTCTAAGCAAAGTGTTCGAAAGTATAGTAAGTAGTCAACTTAAGTCCCATCTAGAAAATAATAAACTTACTATTGAATTTCAATCTGGCTTTCGCGCTAAGCACAATTGTACCACGGCTCTGCTCAAAGTCTGTGAAGATATCCGTGTAGGAATGGATAAGGATATGGTTGGTGTATTAGTTTGCTTGGACTTTTCCAAAGCCTTGATAATGTAGAACACTATCTGTTATTAGAAAAGTTATGTCCTTTTTTCTTCTTATCTCTCAAATCGATTCGAATACGCGTTCTGTAATAATAAACGTTCCTCTAATCTACGTGTCTACTCTGGTGTTCCGCAAGGCTCAGTATTAGGTCCGCTTCTATTTTCTTGTTTTATAAATGACGTTTATAAATGTTTTTCTACGTCCAAATATCATATTTATGCTAATGATATACAAGTATACTCCATGTTCCCTAAGTCAAGCTATATTTCTTTTATGGAGTTGCTCTCGCACGACTTGAATCGGGTCTATCTTTGGTCGACAACCAATAAGTTTAGATTCAACGCATCCAAACCAAAGGCTATAATACTTAATAGATGCAGAACAACCCTGGAACTAATCCCAATAAAAATAAACAAGTCACCCATTGACTTTTTATCTAAAGTAAAAAACCTGGGTATCCATTTCGGTCGGGGCTTGGCTGGAGCACACACATAAATAGTGTAGCTTCAAAAGTATACGGTGCTCTTAGAGGCCTTTTTTTTTTATTTTTTTTTATTTTGTTGGAGGCTTTTACTATCTACTGAAGCACTCAGACACAAGTACTGGTCCATTGTACTACCAGACAGACACCTTGTCTTTATTGTATTTTCCCCGTTGTCCGGAGAAAAGTGAGGAGGGGCTTCAGTGATGTTGAGCTAAGAGATTCGGCACCCACCACGTCGGCCCCAAGGGTGCGCCACCGTGCACGAGCGAAGGCGGGACAGTCGCAGAGAAAGTGTTCCGCTGTGTCGTCCTCCTCGCAACAAGCAGCACGTAGGCGTCTCACTGATGCCAAGCACGTAAAGATGCCTGGCAAAAGTGTAATGGCCCGTAATGACGCCCGTTAGCCTTCTGCAGTCATTTCTTCTTAAGGATAAGAAGAATGTTGCGGACTTTTTACAGACGTCAGGGCGTACGCGCTTAGTCATCCTGCATCCTGGATATTCCTTCCATCTGCGACTGTGTACGTTAAAGACCCAGTCATTGATGTCAGATTTAACCGTTGAAGCTGGTAGACCTAAGGCGGGTTCAGGCCCTGAGAAACTCTCCTCTGAGCCTTTTCTAGCGAGTTCATCGGAGATCTCGTTTCCTGGGATTCCAGAGTGACCTGGAACCCATACAAGCCTAAGTGAATTAAGTCTTCCGACTTTGTTCAAAAAGGTCTTGAAATCATGCACTAGTTTGGAGTTGGACAGAGGATTGGAAACAGCTTTGAGTGCAGCTTGGCTGTCACTGCAGACACATATGCTCTTTCCTCTCCATCTGTGTTTCACAACATAGTGCATGGCCATTAGGATTGCGTAAATCTCCGCCTGGAAGACAGACGCATATTTTCCTAACGAGAAGTGCAGTCGAATGTTTTCGCGCTCGAAGAAAACTCCGGCGCCGGATCCCTCATCAGTCCTGGAGCCATCTGTGAAGATGCGAAGACATTCCAGGTTCAGTGTCTGGCCAAAGCCAGTCCTGACGCCAAGGAAATGTGACTGTGTAGTTACAGCGCAGTAGGATGGCAGGTGTCATTGCGTCAGAGGGCATATCCATGAGACAGTGATCGTAGGATATTTCTCTCTTAAGTACACTTTCACTCCACTGCGAGTTGTACCAAAGACCATTCCTCTTTAGGCGAGAAATAGTTTTCAGTGCACACCCTCTGATATATAGGTCAAGGGGTGGAAGGTTCATCATAGCATTCAAAGCAGCTCCCGGTGTGCTGGGGAAAGCCCCCGTGCAACTGAGGCAGACCGCTCTTTGGAGTTTGGTGAGTGAAGCCACAGCGTGTTTTCGTGTCAGCCTGCTCCACCAAACAACCGATGCATATGAGATTATCGGTCTTACCATTGCCGTGTAGATCCAAAGGACCTTTTTCGGCGATAAGCCCCATGTTTTGCCAAAGGCACCTGTGCATTGCCAGAAAGCTGACAGCGCTTTGGTGGTTTTGGACTCAACATGTTTTGACCAGAGAAGCTTGCTATCTAGAATGACTCCCAGATACTTAGCTTCCTTGGATATAGGGATGGGAATGCCTTTTAGCACCAGCTGAGCAATGCCAGTTGTTTTCCTCCTTCTCGTGAAGAGAACGTCATCGGTCTTAAGAGGATTAACCGACAACCCATTTCTCGTGCACCAGTCTTCGATCACGTTTAGCGCCGCCTGCGCTTTGAGACAGACATTCGCTAAACATGAGCCGACAGAGAGAACAGCAACATCATCCGCATAGGCCTGGGCACAGATTCTAGAGGCATTGAGAGCATCTAGCAGAGAGTCGACCACCATGCACCATAACAGCGGAGACAAGACGCCACCTTGCGGGCAGCCCCTGTTTACTCCAGACTTAACACAATGTTCGAGGCCTGCATCAGCGATCAGTTTCCTGTGCACGAGCATTGCTTTGATCCACAAAACCAGTGCTTCATCTACGCCATGCCGTCTAGCAGCATTACACATGCTGTCAAAAGTAGCGTTATCAAAAGCTCCCTCAATGTCGACAAAAATGTCTTTCCTTTCGAGGGCGCATTCAATTCTCCCAACTAGGTTTTGAAGCGCAGTCTCGCAGGATTTTCCGCGCTGATAAGTATGTTGCATGTCCGACAGAGGATGCATTCGAAGGGCAACTTTGGGCACGTGCAACTCTACTAGTCTTTCCATGCTTTTCAGCAGGAATGATGTTAGACTTATTGGTCTGAAACTCTTGGCTAGTGAGTAATCCTCTTTCCCTATTTTGGGAATAAAGACCACTTTCACCTCGCGCCAAGGGATAGGTATGTAGGCAAGTGCCAGGCTAGCAGTGAAAATTCTTTTCAGTGTAGGAAGCAGCTGTCTTATACCTTTTTGCAGCATAACGGGGTATATCCCATCAGTGCCGGGCGACTTAAAGCCATCGAAGGATGCCACAGCAAATTCAATGGCCTCAGTAGTTGCCACGCGTGACGCAACATACCAGCTACGCCGAGTTGTTTTCATCGCTTCAGCCGCAGTATCCAACGAGCCGATGACAGTCTGATTTCCCGGAAAATGGGTCTGAAACAGTAAACTAAGAGTTTCTGCTTTAGACTCGGTAAAGGTACCATCAGACTTTCTGAGTACCTCCAGCCTTGTCGATTTTCCTCGTTTGAGGACTTTAACCAACTTGCTGGTCGCGCTCAGGGATTTGATCTCTTCGCAGAAGGACTTGTAGGAATCATTCTTCGATTTTCGAATAAGCTTCTTATATTCCGCTTCTTATATTCTGCTTCGATCGATATTTATTCCAGTCATCTTCCGAGTTCGATTTAAGCGATCTGTTCAGAAGACTTCTGGCTTCCCTACGAAGCCGTTGGAGCTCAGCATTCCACCAGGGAACCGGCTTCCTGTTGGGAGGTTTTTTGACAGGACATGCGAGTTCAAAACATTTAGTGATGGCGCTGTTCAGGTTATGAACTGCATCCTCCACCGATTGATTAGTTTTCAGTTTAGGCGGGGCGAAGGGGTCTTAGAGGCCTTAGTCCTACTACAAATTTCTTACCCACGGACGTTAAGCAAAAGCTTGTGACATCCTTCTTCTTGCCTATATTACTCTATGGTTGTGAATTTTTTTCTAAATTGGACTATGAGTCCTTCAGTAAGTTAAATGCGGCATTCAATAGCTGCGCCCGATATTTATACGGCATTAAAAAAACATAAACATATTTCCGAATTCGCCAAGAAAACAGTAGACTGTTCCCTCAAATCCCTGTTTAAATTCCGTACCTTGCTATTGTACTATTACAGAAAAAAATTAACACCAAGGAACCCGATTATCTCTACAAGAGTATTCGTTTTGCTAGGGCTCAGCGTTCTTCACTATTAATTAGCCCTAGACACAAATATTTAGCAACGTCTCGACAGTTTTTTTGTGAATGCGGTTCAACTTTGGAATATGTTACCCTTCCACATCAAGCAAGCGACAAGCACAAAAGGCTTTAAGTTGAGATGCTTTAAATATCTTGTTTTATATTGTTTAATTCTTTAGTCTCTTCCTTCTTTTTCTTTATTCTCAATTAGTTTAATTTTTATATTCTAGTAAAGTATAAGTAAAAGATGTTAATCTTAATTGTTTAAGTTTCTTAAGCTCGGCAAATTTAAAAGATGTTAATCTTAATTGTTTAAGGATTTTAAATAATAGTAATAAATAAATAAATAAATAAATAATTTTAAGAATATTATTATAACTGAGATTATAGTCTCGACTTAAATAAAATTCAATCCTTTTTTTCTATTTCCTTTTAAAAACTTTAGATAAAAGAAAAGTTGTTCGCTTAAAATCAATAAACAATTATTTATATTTAATGCTGAAAGTTGTATTTATATGTTAAAGAATTTAAATTTAGCCTAAACTACGAGCGTAGTAATAATAAAATCTCACTGGAGAAATAATATGAATAAAACATATTCAAACCAACCGTTTGGATTTAAATTGAGCTCACGACAATGGCGTATTAAACACATTATCTTACAGTACAGAAGGTCGCCTTCGCAGCTAAGTGATTCAAAATAGTATTAGTCTGCCATCTTTTAGTACAAACTACTAAGTTGCAGACAAAAGATAGTACGCGTACAGTGTTTGCTTTTATTCCACTTTATCGCGCGACTTATTTAGTGCTAATCCGACAGAACATCGGCTGTTCGAAAGAATCAGAGAAGGGGAAAATTTTTATTTTATTATGTTGATTCTATTTTGTTGCTTTACTTTTTTCTGCTCGTTTCGAGAGGGGCCAAATTGACTCTGCGTGAGTTGTGTCATTGAATACATCTCAGTTTCACAAGCACAGTGTGAATCTGAGTAGTTATCTATCCTTTAAAACGTTCATTGTTATATAGTTAAAATTAATTATATAGTAAACATATGCATATATCTCATCTGCTTTCATTACGGTAATATTTGTTAATTGTATAATATGAGATTTGCCTAATTGCAAGCTGTGAGACCGAACAAGGAGACTACGAAGGTAATTCTTTCTAGCTACAGCCACTAGGGCTTGATTTTCCAAGTGAATCGAAACTACTGATAAATGTGCGCTTGACTAAAAATCATCAACTATGCGAAATATTCATTTTTGTTAAATTGTTCTTTATCGAAAAATCACTCTTTCCGATGATAAACGTACAAGAGGCTGAAATTAAATCAAACATTAACGATCGGTCGAATAATGGATAACTCATTTTCAAATCTGTTTACACCACGGTGATGAAAAGAGAAATTGTGCTCTCTTTCTGCGAACGTCAAATAGTTCTTTATTTAATAAGTGCCATTAAAGTTACATTCATTTTATGTTTAATGTTACGTTAAAAAAAAAAAAAAACCATCGCTAAAGTGTCTTCATGAGAAGGGAATACATGAAAATTCGCGCAAAAATTAAATATAAAAAATGAGCAAAACCAATGAGAGAACATACGTACCGGAAGAAGTGAAAAAAAACGAGGAAATTAGTACGAAGACGAGTACGCCAATTGAAGTGCCCGATTTTACGAGCAGTAGCTATTTGCTGCTGTTAAAACTCATTGATATTCTCATATCCTCGATCGTGATTGCACCATGTGTAATTGCATATTGGCGGGGCACTTGGGAGCTCATTGAGCAACTGATGCTGCCCGATGATAATACCATGTCTTCCTTGATTTCATTTGCTTTGGGTTGTTTTGGTCATATGTTCTTCACGTTATGTCAGGATTGTTTCAAGAAGCGCTTTGATCCCGACAGGCGGCGATTGACATACTATATTGCCTCTCGATGTTACACGGCTATTTTCGGGTTTATTTGCGTGAATATGTGGCGCGGAGTTTGGAATCTGTGTGATAATTTGACTAGTAAAAGTTCTTTGCCAATTATAATAGTAACGACACTATTGTCATTAGTCGCTTTAGTTTTAATTAGAACGACGCGCAATCTTATCGCCGCTCCTTTTGTTGTCTCAATCGATGCTAGGAGTATGTACTTTGAAATATCAACAATTTTTAATACTCAAGTAAGTATCCCATGTTTCGGATATAAATTGCTATCGTTTCGTATCGTTACGAACGTGATGCCCTTGGCCTCGCAACAAGTAATTCGAAAATTAGAGATGATCGATTACATTGAATAAAATACACATGTTCAATTTGTACCTTAGTTTATGTAACTATAGTCTAAAGAGGCATATTACCTACATCACGCTAATCTTCGTCGTGCTAATTCAAATCACAAATTAATTAATAATCCTTGAAAATGTCATTTATTTACTTTCCAAGGTAAAAGAGAATGCAAATAGGTTTTCATACAAGGTTGAATGTGTTTCCATTGACATTTAACTTTCTTATTTGCATTGCCAATACTTGCCAATAGTAGTTACCTATTGCGATCAAAAGCAGTTTACTTCGTTAATCCAGACTGACGAGCATCGGCTACAAGGCCTGGTTATGAGTTTGAATCACTCTACAACATAACATAACAGACACAAATATGAAATGAAAAAATACATTTGCTTAGCCCATATCCGGTCAATATTTCCCTGCGCTTTACATCATCATAAAACCCTCACTTTCTACCATTAGCAAAGCGTAAAGCC